>OY978512.1:8365462-9705595 GCA_963854855.1 Nasturtium officinale
TGTGTTTCGTATCAGGTTGATGGCATAAGTATTGGTTCTCTAGATGATATACCTGGAACTTCGGTCTCCAATTTCTTCAGGTCCATAAGGAGTACCCTTGACTTTGATTTTGAAGGTGAAGACGAAGGTATGGCTAGACTAAAACTACAATCCTTTCATATCCTTTTTCCTATGGATTTTTGCTTATGTTAACAGATGGACTATTGCATTTTTCATGAAGATTATGTGTTCCTACAGGTACTTGGGAATCAAAGGACCCACCGACCCTTTACATATTTATCAATTGCAGCACGCGGGAGCTCTCTGTTATAGAGAAGTTTGTGGTATTGGAATCCTTTTTTATCTTTTCTTTTCTTAACATGGAACTTGGTTATAGTCTCTGGCTATTGTCATTTTCGAATCTTTTTTTCCTTGTTAATCAATTTTAGTCTCTAAGCTGTTGGCCTATACTTGCAGGAAACGTTTGCCAGTTCAACCCCAGCACTTCTGTTTAATCTTGAGCTAGATACCTTGCGGTATTACCTTTACTGAGACCTCGATTTTTTGCATAACTCATTCTCTCTTGGTTTCTTCACTTCTGGTAACAATTGAAATTTAGTGCAGTGCTGACCTAGGGCTGCTTGGCTTTCCCCCTAAAGATCTGCACTACCGGTTTCTTTCTCAATTTATTCCAGTCTTTTATATCCGAACCCGAGAATATTCAAAGGTACTTGCCTATTAGGATGATGTTTTTCATCGGACTTTTCTTGGCTTCTTGCATGAATGAAGGAACATAATTGTTGTTTCTGTTACTTGGCTAAGACAGTGGCAGTGGCACCATTTGTGTTGAACTACAATGGAGCACTTTTTAGACAATATCCTGGTAAATGCTTAACTATTCTTTCAGAGACTAAAAATATATAGCATAACTATGCCTATCTGTATTGTGACTTCCTTGATCACTGTACTTGATTTGATGCTAGTCTCTCTATCAGATTTGCAGAACCATTCTCAACACTAGTGGCCTGAAAATTAGTGATTGTTTTTTCTATCCATTTCTGATATGAAAAAACTTATGCAGGGCCGTGGCAGGTGATGCTTAAGCAAACTGATGGTTCATATGCGTGTGTTGCAGAAAGCCCAACTCGTTTCACTCTGGGTGAAGTATGTCTGCTAAAAGCATTTAACCTTTCGTATATAGTCGATTTTACCCAACCCCTGAAAGAAACAGTAACAAGCTTTGATTGATGTGGATGCAAACAGACGAAAGAAGAGTTGTTGCAGGTTCTGGGTTTACAAGAAGAAAAAGGAAGCTCACTCGAGTTCCTGCGCAGGGGATACAAGGTTTAGCACAGTGGTCTTAATTGTGTTTGTCTTTTCTTACATGTGCTTATAGAATCTTAAACTGGTCCGAAATTGATGGTGTTGCAGTCGGCAACTTGGTGGGAAGAGGATGTGGAGCTTGAGGTATCATCTAATTGGCGTAGCTGAATAATGGCCAAGTTATGGATTCACACTTTTGGTAAGTTTGTTAAGTCTCTCAAGAATCAAGATTGAGATACTTACACTTGTATATGTGCAAAGTTGATATAGAGAGTTTGGGAGATGTCGATGAGAATGATAAAGGATAATTTGAAATGTTTCTATATATTATTCAGTCCAATTATTATAGGGTCTGCTCCACCCACTTGTGTTAACTATTGCTTCTACTCAATCGTACACTGTGAATAATCAATCATAGGAGATCACAAAGAAGCTATTTTAGGAATATTTACAATTTAGGCTAGAATATATTTAGTTATCCGGTAAAGATCTCCATAATTTTCTGTCCAACGGTCATCTTTTTCCCACTTATCGACTTATCTTATTATCAAATCTCTTATTATCGTTGATTTGCTTCTTTCTATACTGGCTTGAATCAGATTGATCAATATCTGTCGGTACCCTTGAACTTCAAGGCTTCAATCCAGTTCTATTTTGTTCCCTCTTTCTCTCTCCTCTTGCTTTCATCTCTCTTGCGAGCTCCAATTGTGCATGTTTGTTGATCTTTAATCTCAGATGAGGAATCTTAGATTGTTCAAAATTCTTCTGCTTTCCTGTCTCTTTGTCTCGACCCATATAGTGTCTGTTTCCTGTCTAAACTCAGATGGGCTGACTCTACTCTCGCTTCTGAAACATTTGAAAAATGTGCCACCGGAATTAGCTTCGACATGGAAGACAAACGCGACTGAAGCCACTCCATGTAACTGGTTTGGTATCATTTGCAATGATTCTAAGAAAGTTACGTCCCTAAACTTGACCGGTTCAGGTGTTTCAGGCCAATTGGGTTCTGAAATTGGGATGCTCAAAAGCTTAGAGATTTTGGATTTGAGTATTAACAACTTCTCTGGGACTATACCTTCCAGTTTAGAAAACTGTAGCTCACTCGTGTATATTGATGTGTCGGAAAATGAGTTCTCTGGTGGCATCCCAGACACTCTAGGTAACTTGAAGAGCTTGGCTGATCTATATCTTTACAACAACTTCCTTACTGGGGAGTTTCCCAAAGCCTTGTTTCGAATACCGGCATTGAATTATCTGCATGTGGAGCATAACAATCTAACAGGTGTAATCCCTCAAAATGTTGGTGAGGCTAAGGAGCTTCTTGATCTGCGTCTGTTTGACAACCAGTTCTCTGGTACAATCCCTGAGTCAATTGGAAACTGCAGTAAACTGGAAGTTCTTTATTTGCACAATAACAAGTTAGTTGGTTCATTGCCTGCAAGTCTCAATCTTTTGGAGAAACTCACTGACCTGTTTGTTGCAAACAACAGCCTACAAGGAACAGTTAGGTTTGGTTCAACCAAATGCAGGAATCTGGTGACTTTAGATTTATCATACAATCAATTTGAAGGCGGTGTCCCTCCTGAGTTAGGAAACTGCACTAGCCTTGACGCTTTAGTCATTATAAAAGCAATTTTTCAGGCAAAATCCCTTCATCATTGGGTCTGTTAAAGAATCTCACAATTCTTAACTTTTCCGAGAATCGCCTCTCTGGGAGTATCCCCGCAGAACTCGGGAACTGCAGTAGCTTAAGTACGTTAAAGCTCAACAATAATGAGCTTGGAGGCATTATACCGAGTGCATTAGGTAAGCTAAAGAAGCTAGAAAGTCTGCAGCTTTTTGAAAACCGGTTTTTGGGTGAGATCCCTATTGAAGTATGGAAGATTCAGAGTCTTACGCAGTTGCTAGTCTATCTAAACAATCTCACAGGACAAATACCAAAGGAAATAACCAAGCTCAAGAATCTCAAGATCGCTACACTCTTCAACAACAGCTTCTATGGAGAGATACCACCAGGTTTAGGTCTGAACAGCAAACTAGAGACTATTGATTTCATTGGCAACAATCTTACAGGAGAGATACCGCCAAATCTATGCCATGGAAAGATGTTGACAGTGTTTAACTTAGGATCTAATCGGCTTCATGGTAAAATACCAATATCTGTTAGTCAGTGTAAGACTCTAAGCAGATTCATCCTCAGAGAAAACAACCTTTCAGGCGTTCTCCCAGAGTTTTCTCAGAATCATGATCTATCGTTTCTTGATCTCAATAACAACAGATTCAAGGGACCAATCCCTCGTAGCCTTGGAAGCTGTAGGAAACTCACGACCATCAATCTGTTTCGAAACAAGCTCATGGGGACTATTCCTATAGAACTTGTGAATCTACAAAGGCTGAGTAACCTGAATCTTGGGTTTAACTTACTAACCGGTTCGGTTCCTTCGAAGTTTAGTAACTGGAAAGAGTTGACCACTTTGGTTCTCAGTGGAAACCGGTTTTCAGGACTCGTTCCGCCGGACCGCCACTCTTAGTGAAAAAGAAAACAACCATTTATCGAAACTTCATTTTAAGCTAGACGAAAATCAGACTTTTTACATACGTTTTCTATGATATTTTACTCTATATATGACATATTATCGAATGACATGATATCAATAAATTTAATATTTTTGTTTTACAAAATTTGTAAGCCACTACAGTGATTCTATAACAAAAACCGATATCCACATGTTTTACAAAAATAAATGATTTACGCAACATCTTTTGCGTAATCATTAAGTTTGCTCTTCCATTCCCTGATTATTTTGTTCTCGGAAGCTTGACTTAGTCACAGTTTCAAAGTCAATTTGTTCAAAGCTACTTAACGTTTAGCTGTCTTTTTTTTTTAATGTGATTCTGATTTTTACGCAATTATCTAGCTAGGTTACAATTTTTTTTTTCTAATCATTATGTCATTCCATTCCTTAAATTGTTTCTCGGAAGCTTACCTTGGTCATAATTTGAAATTCAATAACGTTTAGTTGTTCTTATCAATCAACAAATAGAATGTCATACACGTATGATTTTCATATTAAAATTTGGATAGTGCAACGATGATAACGTTTGCAAAACGATTATTTAATGTTTGGTAATGCGTTGTTACTGTAATTAATTAATAATGGACTGAAAGCTCCACTAATTGATACTGCACCAACCAAAGAATTCAATTAAATAACCAAATGATGGACGGATGTAAAACGACATCGTTGTAGGATATTCAAATGATTCTCGTTTCACAAAGAGAGAGAGAGAGAGAGAGAGAGAGAGAGAGAGAGAGAGAGAGAGAGAGAGAGAGAGAGAGAGAGAGAGTCAAGGAAACAAGGAAGACTTGAGAACACGTGTGTCTGAAAACGGAAAAAAGAAAGACTGAATGAGAAACGGCGAGCAAAAAGTCTTACGCGTTGAAGGTTAGGTCCACAATCTAGTTGACACAGACCAAAGATCTCTTCATATAAAAAGGCAACAATCAGATCAACTAGTTTCAGTTAATACCCATTAATCAAGTCTTGTCCTTTTTCTCCTTATTCTCTCTTCTTTCTGCTGAGACGAAAAGCTTCATAATTTTCAATCTTGATTGAGATTCTGCATGTCTCTTGATTCTTAATCTCAAATGAAGAATCTTGGGATGTTCAAAATTCTTCTTCTTTTCTGTTTGTTTTTCTCAACCCACTTAGTTTCTATTTCTTGTTTAAACTCAGATGGGTTAACTCTACTCTCTCTTCTGAAGCGCTTAGACAAAGTACCACCACAAGTAACCTCTACATGGAAGATGAACGCATCTGAAGCTACTCCATGTAAATGGTTTGGTGTCACTTGTGACAGTTCTAAGAATGTTGTCTCTCTCAAGTTCAGTCGTTCTAAGGTTTCAGGACAATTGGGTCCTGAAATTGGGGAGCTCAAAAGCTTACAAGTCTTGGATCTGAGTACTAACAATTTCTCTGGGACCATACCTTCCAGTTTAGGAAACTGTACAAAACTCACTTCTCTAGATTTGTCTGAAAATGGATTCTCTGGAAAGATTCCAGACACTCTTGGTAACTTGAAGAGCTTGGTGGAGCTTTATCTTTACATAAACTTCCTCACTGGTGAGTTACCTGAATCCTTGTTTCGAATTCCAACATTGCAGATTTTTCATCTTGAATATAACAATCTAACCGGTCCGATTCCTCAAAGCATTGGTGAAGCTAAGGAAATTAATGATCTGCGTATGTTTGAGAATCAGTTTTCTGGTAACATCCCTGACTCGATTGGGAACTGTAGTAAGCTGGAGATATTATATTTGCACAAGAACAAGTTAGTTGGTTCTTTGCCTGAAAGTATCAATCTTTTGGAGAATCTCACTGATCTGTTTGTTGCTAACAACAGTCTACGAGGGCCGGTTCGTCTTGGTTCAACCAATTGCAAGAATTTGTTGACTCTAGATTTGTCTTACAATGAATTCGAAGGTGGTGTTCCTCCTGAATTGGGTAATTGTAGTAACCTTGACGCTCTAGTCATTGTGAATGGTAACTTGTCAGGTACAATCCCTTCCTCATTGGGTATGTTGAAGAAGCTTACTGTTATAAACCTTTCCGAGAATCATCTTTCTGGGAGTATCCCTTTAGAGATCGGGAACTGTAGTAGCTTGAAATTGTTGAAGCTGAACAATAACCAGCTTGAAGGTCAGATACCAAGTACATTGGGTAAGCTGAAGAAGCTAGAAAGTCTTGAGCTTTTCGAAAACCGGTTTTCGGGTGAGATTCCTATTGAGATATGGAAGAGTCAGAGTCTTACACAGTTGCTAGTTTATCAAAACAATCTCACAGGAGAACTACCTGTGGAAATGACTGAGATGAAGCGTTTAAGAATCGTTACTCTGTTCAACAACAGCTTTTATGGAGTGATACCACCGGGTTTAGGAGTGAACAGCGGCTTAGAAGAGATTGACTTTATTGGTAACAAACTTACAGGAGAGATACCGCCTAATCTATGCCATGGAAGGAAGTTAGATGTCCTCAATTTGGGTTCTAATCAGCTTCACGGATCAATACCAACTTCTATTAGTCAGTGTAAGAGCATCAGGAGATTCATCCTTAGAGAAAATAACCTTTCAGGTCTTCTTCCCGAGTTTTCTCAGGATCATAGCCTTTCATTTCTTGATTTCAATAGCAATAACTTCCAAGGACCAGTCCCGCGCAGTCTCGGAAGCTGTAGGAATCTCTCGAGCATCAATTTATCTCGAAACAAACTCGCAGGACATATACCTCCACAACTTGGGAATCTACTGAACCTTGGATATTTGAATCTTTCACATAATCTTCTTGAAGGCTATCTACCACCTCAGCTATCTAACTGCGTGAGTATAGAGCGTTTTGATGTTGGGTTCAACTCTTTAAACGGTTCTATTCCCTCAAACTTTAGTAACTGGAAAGGCTTGGCGACTTTGGTTCTCAGCGAAAACCGGTTTTCAGGAGGTATTCCGGGGTTCTTGGCTGAGCTTGTAAAGCTATCAGATCTGCGGATTGCTCGAAATGCTTTTGGTGGTGCGATTCCTTCATCACTGGGGTCATTAAAGAACCTGATCTATGATTTGGACCTTAGCAGAAACGGATTAACTGGTGAGGTTCCAGTCAAGTTGGGGGATCTTGACAGACTAACAAGACTCAACATATCCAACAACAACTTGACAGGCTCTATATTGGTTCTTGAAGATCTGACCTCATTGCTACATGCTGATGTCTCGAACAATCAGTTCACCGGTCCAATACCGAAAAACTTAGAGAATCAGTTGATCTCTGAGCCGTCAATGTTTTTAGGAAATCCCAACCTCTGCATTCCACATTCCTTCTCTATTAGCAACAATAGCCGCAGCGAGTTAAATTACTGCGACGACCAATCTAAAAACAGCAAAAGTGGCCTCACCACTTGGAAAATCGTCCTTATAGCGGTATTATCCTCTTTATTCATCTTCGTGTTGGTTCTTGGTCTTATTTTCATTTGCCTTCGCCATCACAAAGAAAGACCAGAGAAAGATGCTTATGTCTTCACCGAGGAAGGCCCATCTTTGTTGCTGAGGAAAGTTCTTGCAGCAACTGACAATCTAAATGAAAAGTACATCATTGGAAGAGGTGCTCACGGAATTGTGTACAGAGCTTCTTTAGGGTCGGGAAAGGTCTACGCTGTGAAGAGACTTGTCTTCGCGTCTCACATCCGCGCGAATCAGAGTATGATGAGAGAGATCGAAACAATCGGCAAAGTGAGGCACAGAAATCTGATTAAGTTAGAAGGGTTTTGGCTGAGGAAAGAAGACGGTTTGATGCTGTATAGATATATGCCCAAAGGAAGTCTGTACGATGTTCTCCACGGTGTTAGCTCTAAGGATAATGTGCTAGACTGGTCTGCACGGTACAACATTGCGCTTGGTGTCGCTCACGGACTGTCCTATCTACACTATGACTGTCATCCCCCGATTGTTCACCGCGACATCAAACCAGAGAACATACTCATGGACTCAGATTTAGTACCTCACATTGGAGATTTCGGTTTGGCTCGCCTTCTTGATGAATCAACTGTTTCAACTGCAACTGTTACAGGAACCACTGGATACATGGCACCAGGTAATGTATCAACTGATTGATTATACATATTAAACTTGATATAGTCTGGTTTAGAGTTAAACCGAGTTAGTTACCGGTTTTAAATTCTGTTAAGTATCAGTTAAATTAATAGATACTCTGTTTCTTCTTTCTTTTCGTTAGATCATTAGTTAATTTCACCATGAAACTTTGCAGAGAACGCTTTCAAAACCGTGAGGGGAAGAGAATCCGATGTTTACAGTTATGGAGTCGTGTTGCTGGAGCTGGTTACGAGGAAAAGAGCGATAGAAAAATCCTTCCCGGAAAACACAGATATAGTAATCTGGGTCAGATCTGTATTGAGCAGAAGCAGCAGCAACAATGTCGAAGACATGGTAAAAACAATCGTGGATCCGATTCTCGTGGACGAGCTTTTGGATTCGAATCTAAGGGAACAGGTGATTGAAGTGACGGAATTGGCACTGAGTTGTACGGAGAAAGATCCGGCACAGAGACCTACGATGAGAGATGTGGTGAAACAGTTGTGCGATGTGGAATGTCTTGCAAGAAGCTCCTCTGGTTCAGTTCGGTAATCTCGTTGCTTTGTATAGAAGAGAGCACAAGGAAGAGTTGGATGTTTTTTTTTTTTTTTGTTTATTACTGTGTTCTGGGTTAACTATTGGTAATGTAAATGGGCCAATAATGTTAAATATGGGCCTATGTAAGGCCCAAATATAAGGGCCCTATAATTGTAACCGTGTTTGTGAAATATACTCGTCTCTTTAGATTTATTTCAAAAAGTTTTTGAGGAAAATTTTATTTTAGCCTGAAATGAAGATAGGTTCGGTTCGGGAGAGTTGTCTGCTACGGACTCCGGTAGTTGCTCCGGCGGTTCGCTGCTCAATTCTCCGGAGTGGAAAGCCGCAGCTTCGAATCCCTCAATCTAACAGTGAGCTAATCTCTTCTCTTTCATATATACTGTTTTTTTCTGAGCAAGTGTACCTTTTTCGTTATATTCACATTCTTGGTCGATATGAAATTGAGGTGACTGTGGTGATATGAAGAGTGAGTAAATGGTTTTCTGCATTGACAAAGGCGGGGGGGGGGGGGGGAAACAGAGACTTTTCTGATAAAAAGATTTTGGATTTTTCCAGGGTTGTCTCGTGGTGTGGTTCTAGCGGTTCATGGAGGGAGAGAATATGAATCTCCATGGGATGAAAAACCCTATGAAACTCTCCCTACTGGTAAAAGGGTTTACTTTGATGAATCTGATGTTGTAACGTTTCTTGATCCTCCCAAGGAGTTGATTCCACTGGACCCTGCTTCATATAATCCAGCTGCTTATCTCTGGTTAGTCTGCTTCATTTCTAACATTATTTCAGTCTAAACTGATGGATAGCATATAACACTAGTGATAGGTATATGACTATATGCTAGTTTCAGCTTACTCTTTCTCCTCCCAAGACTACAAGGGATTCCCGATACTTTTCATTTGGTGAGGAAGGATTTTTTCCATGAATAAATTTTGTATAGTCTTGGGTTTGCTCTCCAAATAGTCCGATATTCAGTTACCTATTGATTAATGATGCTTTAAATCGCAAAGCAAGAGGATATAATGACACCATCGTTTGGAGTTGTGTACCCCTCTAGTTCATACAACTAACTGTTATATTTCTTCTAAGATAACTGTTTTAACAGAGTTAATATTGTGCAGGAAAAAGATTGAAGACATCCCCGAAGAGAGGCGCTACCATTTGCTGCAATTGTTAGAGCCAAGGTCATTCTTGCTGAACTCTTATCAATATTTAGCTTTTGTGTCATGTGGTTCTGCCTTGGAAAAAAATTGAATTTGTATGCCAAAGAAGTTTACATTGGAAAGAAAAGTTTGTGCATGTTTTGGCAAGTGAAATTGTCTTCATGAGAGTGTAACTATGCAGGCTCATATCAAGAGCATGGGAAATAGCAAGCACCCGTTATGAAAATCCAAAATTAGCGAAAAAGACTGCATCCAAAATATTCTCTAGCAGAGATTCGGAAGTTTCACTTGAATACTTTAGCTGCCGAACAAGTCAGGGTAATCCATTTTAGGTCTGAGCCCCTACAAATATAAATGAATTTGTACGTTTCTACGTATGATTTTGCATGTTGATGTTTATGTTCTTGACAATTTCTAAAATATTCTTCCCTGATTGTTTAGGTCCATTAGTCATATCTTGGATAAATTTCTTCAGGATGGTTAGTCGGACTGATATTACTTCCATCCCTATTTCATTCGGCAGCATCTATCCCGCACTATCTTTCTTGACATAGTTTATATATTTCTTGGTAGGCTGTGTTTCACTCCAACAATGGCCAAATCTATGGGCGTATTTGTGGTGAGTCTTGATCCCTAAAATAAACAAGCGAAAACTTTTCCATATGCAATTGCTGCGAGTTTAATCCCGACATGAAAGGCTTATATCTAAGTTGATATGGTACCCTATCTAACAATGTTCAGATAAAATATTAGCTTATCTCTCTGAAATTGATATAGTAAGCTGATATGAAAACAAATGATTTTCAATATGGCTTATTGTTTATACTTTTTGCTCAACTGCCCGCAATATATTTTGAAAAATGTGTTACTTAATCTGTCTGCATCTTTATGACTTTCTCAAAACCTTTTTGCAATTGGTGTGGACATAAGTGATTGTCTTGCTATTGCTTCTGTTGTAATATTTACACAAAAAATCTCAAGAGCAGGTGGACCGGTAATGTCAAGCCTTGCCAATGCTTTCAGTCCGCTATACTTTGAGATCACAGAAGCTATAGAAGTTATGGCCACAGAAGAACCCTGCGATGTAGCATGCAAATTCGGCGATGGGCTTCTTGATATTAAAGATTACCCACAAGGGTTCCCTCAACCTTGTAAGACTCATTAATCACACTTATCTGAGATTAGCCATAAAACTTGTATAAAACCAAATAGGTTCAATGGAAAGAGCTCCATGAGCTTGGAGCAATTGAGCATCTTTTAGTAGAGTAAAACAAGAAAACGTGATATATGATTCTTAGGTTTTTTAATAGCATAATAGAAAAGGTGTCCCTTGACGCATTTCTTTCTTTGACTTAATGTTGCAGCAAAGCACCCGTATCCATTCAACGACAGTGTTGTCATATACATACGACATATAGGTCCGGGTGTATGCGTAGGACAGGCATGGCAAGAAGGTAAAGAACTGCAACAAGTGCCTCAAAGATTATGCTCCGACATTCTTATGGTCAAACAATACAGATGAGTTGAGGAGACATTTGTTACTTAGATTCAAAGCTTTTGACATTAGCTTGAAGATCTTTTGTGGACTTGTATTAGAAGTCTTAAACAAATTGAAGCTGTTTTAAAACCTTTAGATCTGTGAGTTAAGCCATTTTTAATTGTGCCCGATAAGACAGGATGTATGTTGTACTTGTACCTTGCTAAAGAAATTTTTTTATTACATGACTCAATCTTCTTACGTCAATCCAATTTCAATTAATGGTTTCGAAGTAAACAGGGGTGGAAATAATTAAATAACATTCAAACTTTCTTTTTTTTTGGTCTAAAATAACATTCAAATTTGAAATATCCCTTGGCTAATAGGCTAATACAAAGATCTTTTTCATATATATATATATATATATATTAAAATGTAGATTCTTGTGCACCGTTTCATTGGTATAAGAACGAAGAGCGAATGAATGCAAAAGGTAGTGAGATAGGTCGTAAGAAAATTTCATATTTTTCAAGGCCCTGAAATTATTGTTGACGGTGGGGATGACGCAAACGTGAATCTAACGGACCGTAATATCTGTAATATTAACGTCTATGCTTACTTTATCCAACGGTTAGTTTGTCAAGTCAAATCTAAAAATTTACTTAAAAAGAAAGGAGTGCGTCTCTGTACACGTCGTCTCTTGTCAGGAATCGTGTATGCTCTTTAATCCTCCTTGTTCCTTCTTCTCTGCTCCTAGTTCTATTTTCTCATCTTCTTTGGCATGCTCCTTTAAAATTCGGTTGATTACTTACGAATCTTACACAGTAGGAATCTTTATGTAAAAAAGGATTTTTTTTTTCTTATGGTTGTCATAGGCATTAAAGATCTAGTTGTGTTTATATTTTGGGGGCCTCAATTATTATGACTAGTAAGCTGATGGTTTGTTACATTTTGGGGTAAAAATGTATGAACAAAAGCAAAAAAAAACTTCTATGTGCTCATGGCATTGGTAAAAACAAACTCTAGAGCGATGCTTTTAAGCTCTTTGACAGTTTATCTGGATTAAAGTTTCGTATTCATCGAAAGTCACTTCAAGAATGAAAAAAAAAAATCAATGTTTGTTTGGTATTTTAATCATCCATGTTCTTCATGTACTCCTTGGAAAGCTTTGTTTCCATAATGAGTTTTTGTTCCTTGATGAGTGAGTATCCTGATTCCAGCAAAGCTTCCACAGTTTGCTGTTTACAACATATTATCAATCAACATGAAACATACCCTTCATATGATCGTCAGCCAAAGCTTAAAAGTTTAGAAAGAGAGAGATCATTGAGAAGCCTGAAAGTATTTTTACCTCAGGGGGAGTGAATTGAGGAACCTCATCAGTCTTTTTACGTCTGAGAAGAGTTTTCCCTAGAGTCTCTATTCCTCCAGCATCATCTACCCACTGTAATCAGAAAGGGACTAGCTATTTCACTGCAGAGATCTAATCATGATCAGCTGGTTCATGGCTGAAGGTTACCTTGAGGATAGATCTATCATATGTCCGTGACCTTAGAGCTCCATAGAAGTCAAGTGCTGCCACAATGATAAAATAAAAGGTAAAGAACTGAACCTTTGTATTCTTTATTAGAGATAGCAAATTGTTTACCTTGGTTTGGAAACTTATCAACAATGCTCACAACATCTTTCCGCGACATACCATCTTTCTCGTACATTCTGCTAACAATGTTTACGATATCTTCACGAGTTGGCTGCCTGGTTTTTTTAGCAATAAACACTTAAGCTTTTTGTCAGAAAATATTCCCCAGTTGCAGGAAAATAGAGTGCAATCTTTGTATTACTATTACCAGTAGAACTTCTCCATTCTCCCTTCACGGATCAGTGGAGCATACAGTGTAGAGAAATCGTTCCCTGTGACAATAAGAGGAACTCTGTTTACAATGTCAGCTTCTCTCCATTCTTGCCCCACACTTACCCTTGTAGGATTATCCGCAAGATTCATCAGAGTCCCAACCACTATCTGATTGTTCACTGTCATTTGTGTTTCCCCTAAACCGAGACCAATAAACTCAGTTAAGATCATCTCTGCAGAATAAAAGCAGAGGAGTCACATTATATCTCATAGTTATCTGGGATTGAATTTTACCAAATCTACCAAGGCCAGCATCAATATCATTGATCATAAGAACACTCATCTTCCCCTGCGTTACAAATCATCATCAAAGTTCATGTCAAAACCATATAGATAAATAGGTTTAGCAAGACTGGGAATGATAAGAAAAGTGTCTAACTTGATTCTGAATGACTTGTGAAGCTGTTCGATAGCGGTCACGTATGAGTCTTCCCGGTTCCCCTGTTAGGGAAAATTAGAAATATCAGAACTTTCGATGGTCAGTGGAAACAAGCAGGTCCTAGGAAATGGATTACTACATAGAGTGAAAGGATATAGGAGTAAAGAGGAAGTTGGAGAAATCACCAGCTCTATCAGATTCCAACTCTCCTGCAGACATAATAACCGGTTCAACTCCCATGGTTTTGAATATGAGTTCAGTCTGAAACGTTTTGCCTTGCCCTTTACCTCCCCAAATACCTAGGCAGCCATAAGAACAGCAATGTTCAAGATATAGTAGCAAAAATTCAAACACTGGATCTAAACAGAGAAGCAGGAGGTACTCATTACCTAATATCAACGGGATTTTAATATTTAGAGAAGGAGCAAGGTAGTTCTTCACAATGTGAACCGCTGCAGAAAACGAATGAAAATAGACATGTTAAGGTAAATTGAAAAGAAGTAAGAAACATCATTGCAAAATTCAATGGATGAAGATCTATATCAAAATTTCCAGACTTTAAAGTTTGATGCTGTAAAATATGAACCGTATCTTCACCAAGGCTTAGTTCAAGATAACTTACCAACTTTATCCTGTCCAAAAGAAAAAAGAAAAAAAAATACACGTTATAACTTAAAAGCAACTTGGTAGCAAATAATCAAAGAAAGAAGACAATGTAAGTTCATGTTGCTCTTGTTCAATTTTATTTCTTCCAAATGAGATTACAAGAAGAAGAAGAAACAGTTACCAAGAATGATGGGGCAATGTAATAATCTCCTTGAAGATGTTCAAAGGACCTCGTCGCCTTCTGACGGTAATCAAACACAATATCAGCTGCAAATTAACAAACGTATCTTCATTAGAGACAATACTAACTTCAAGTAAAAAAAAACCTAGTCTTTGTACTTAAACCAAGAAGAAGAAGAGACTTAACAATCTTTTCCAAGGAAGTCTCCTATGAATACGTCATCGATCATGCCTGCTCGTGCTCCCACGGCTATGTTAACATTATCAGACTCCGCACCAAGCCTATAGAGATAATCCTTCCCTTCCGAATCTTTTACTTCCCACGACGATTGCTCCGACAACTTCCGTGGCTTCGCGCCACCGTCATTAGCCTCTTTGACGCCTTCATTAGAGGAGGCTTTGGAGCAAGCGATCGAAGAGAGTTTTCTGGGAGAGATTAAAGTGTTGAATGTGGACGAGGATGAAGATTGTAATGGTGGAAACTTGAAACGCAGTGATATGTTTGCAAGCGCCATTAAAATCTATACAAGTAAAACCTTCTACCTTTTTTTTTTCTAATCAACTTAATTTTTTTTTATATAATATTGTTTGTCCCCAAGATAGGATTTTGAACAAATAAGAGCCATTTGTTCTAAAAGCCATTCTTGTCTCTTGTCTGATAGTGTGCTAATTCTGTGGTTCTTGATGACAAGGACTTAGTTCTGGTCCCACCTTCAATTTTTTTTTTTTTTTTTTTTTTTTTTTTTTTTTTTTTTTTTATGTTAAGAGCACTTGTTTGCTGTTATTATTACTTGCGCATATATCTGTCTGAAGTTATGGCAGTTCCAATTAGTAATTATAGTAATTAAATGTTGTTTGGTGGGGTTTGGATAAACTTGATACGAAACCATGCAAACAAATCTTTAGTTACTCCTTTAAGATAATTATTGCTAGTAATTACCAAACAAATTTATAAACTGCGTAAGGCAGCAGTTACTTGCTATTATGCTACATGTATAGGTGGGACCTAACTCATTTTTATCATCACAATTATGATATTATTCATTATCAACGGTAATGTAACCACTGATCACATATGTATATACGTTTATATCATAAGGCACATAAAAACGTTTTGGATTCATTCACTAACAACAATAGACGGAGAGATATATAGAGTGAGGTGACAAGAATGGATAATGGATCAGGAGAACCAATTCACGAGTTCGTCCACGTGGCTGCCAGCTGGAGGAGGAGGCACATCTTGCATCACCTTCTCTTGCCCCTTTGGATAGTATATTCCCGTTCCTTCATGTGGGACCCAACTACTCCCCGACGTTGACGTTTCTCCGGCACCGTAGAAACCTCTCATCGTCTTCACCTCCTCTCCGGCGCCGCCGTCCGTCTTTGATGTCTCTCTCACTATGTCGTGCGACGTACTCTTCTTGTGAATCGATTTCCTAAGCAAAGGCCTACATATATATGCAATTGCATGTGTTATATATATAATATGAAACATAATAAAAACTATGATAGCTTTATAACCTAATGAAATTAGAATGATAGAGAGAAAATTACCATAGATTATGCATAAAGATGACATGCACGAAGGTATTAATTTTCTTCAATTACAAAACCAAAACGCATATGCTCTACATTTTCAATATGGCATATATGTAAGTAAACTTACTTGACGAACATGGTGTTCATGGTCTGTGCACCACGAGACGAGAAGGTGGAAGTCGCCATGTCAATCTCACTGATCTCTTACAAATGTGTATGAATACTCCGACGTAGCAAGTAAATATTAATATGTATTAATTCTATATGTTGTATTGAGAGAGTTGCGTATATATATATATATATATACATCATACAATGGGAATGGAGTTTTAGCAAGATTAATAAAATAAAATGGAATGATGGAGAGGGATCATCCAGCTACACACTTCCCAATGTAGATTTATCACTAGACCCACGCCTCTCTTGTGTCATTTCCTCCACGTGGCATGCTCCATATCTTCTAATTTTGGATCCTTCTCTCATTTCTTCTACAAAACATTTTACACATACGTATGCATACACATATAATGTTATGGTCACTTGTGCCTTGCGTGATTCATGCATGCTGACCCATTGTGACATCTTTAAACTAGTCTGGGCCTTATTTTACAATAGTACCACATTTCTCAACTTTATATAAGGAGACCCATTAAAGGCCCAGTCATGACCCATAAATAAAAATTAATGAAATGAAAATCTCAGAATAATAAAATCAAAATTAATAAAAATCTTTAAATAAAAATCAAAATTAATGGAAAATCTGAAAATAATAAAATAAAAATTTAATGAAAAATCTTAAACCCACCATATAAAGCTTATTGTTGTGACATGATTGAGTTTCAGGTTTCACTTGTAGCTGGGTTCCTAAGTTGTTGTATTCTCCTTCTAAATTTCTCTGGTAATTCGTATCTCTTTCATTTCATCATCTCTCATCTATGTTTACTTTGGATTCTAGGGTTTACTTCACTTTCATCTCCTTCTGCGTTTTTCATCTCAAAGTCTCTTTTTTTTTTCTTTATCAAATGTAATTCGATGCGAGTATGAGTTTCTCTTTTTCAGCGATCGTCGTACTTTGGTCATCAATTCGAAAGAGTTGTCTGTTCTTTTTCTAAGTTATTCATTTTTCCGATTAATTCGCTAAAAGTTTCGGTATAAGATAGACCTAACGACGATGACAGAATTTTCAGGGAGATTGAGCTTAAAGCTGGGACTTTCCTGTTTTTGTGGTTTGAATCTTTCATGAAAGATACGATTTTTCTGTATAGTTTCATCTTGTTTCTGCACATATTTGGTGTAGGGTGATCCATGGGTGCAGAATCCAAAGGAAGAGCATGGTTTGGTAAAATCTACAACAAGTTGGAAACTATACTTGTGGAGGTGGACACTTTCACTTCTCAGGTACTCACTCCATTGTTGCTTTTCATATTAAATCTGGTTAATGATGTTTAGAGAGTTTGGGAGATTGAGTGATGTTTACTTATGTGTTGTGACAGAACACACTTTGTTTGAAATCAAGTGAATTTCCTGGATGGGAATCTGTTAGAAGTGAACCCAAGGAAGTAGCAGACGAAACTTATTCTGGAAGTTCTAATGTGCAGCAACATCGTGATCGTGTTGATTCACCCAGTTGTGAAAGTCCTTCTGATCCACCGTCACATCAGAACTTTGACATTGTAGGAAGTGTTCCTGTTGAAGAACGAGTTCAAGGAGATATTTTGAAGGAGAATTTATCAGTTTCCTCGTTGCCTGATGAAGAAAGACTCTATACATCTCCTCTGCTTGGAGAGTATTGTGATGCTAATCATAAATCAGTCATTAGTCTTGGTGATGAAGAACCAATTACTACCGATGAAGAGTATCAGAAATCTACATCTACATCGCTTGAAGAGTATTCTGATGCTAATTTGCCATCAGCCACTAGTCTTGGTGATAAAGAGCAAATAGTTACCTATGAAGAGTCTCAGATCTCTACATATTCATTGTTTGAAGATTATTGTGATGCTTATTTGCCATCAGCCACTAATCCTACAGATGAAAACCCAATAATTACCAATGAAGAGTCGCAGATCACTAACATTTTAACCCCTCAGAAATTTTCTGCTGGGAACCCTTCGGTTTCTTCAGGCGAGGAAAGTTTTGGGAAAGTTATATATAATGATGACCCCGTTCTAGCTGCTCTTAGGATTTCTACTGATGATTCAAATCCAAATCCACTTGACATCAAGACTCCAAAGGTTCCTATTCAAGATAATGTGGCAAACATTAGAGCCTCTAATGAGGGTTGGTGCTTCACTTACTCCTTTTTTTCTAGTGTTTCTTTAGTTCTACTAAATTCTGGTTATGCTATTGTTTGCTAGAAGTTTTAGACCCTTTAACTAAGCCTCATTTCGTGTTTTTTTTTTCTTTTTGGTTTCTAACATCTGCAACACTTTTTCCTATAAATAATCCAGATGGTATGATTAATGGCAAATATGATGTTGATGATAGTGCACTCTATGCATTGCGTGATAGGACCCAAAAACTCAGATCATTCAAGGTTCATTGATTTCTCTCTCTTTCTCTTATATTACATATGTCTTTGTAACCCGAAACCTTTTTCCTTGTATGCTAGTCTGTATATATTTTTATACTCTAAATTTGGCTTCCATGATCATCAATTATCGCACCTTTTTGTAACCGTTACATCAAGGGAATATTAATTATAAGGCCCATTACCTAACTTTACCCTTTATATCATCATCAGAGAAAGTTCTTAGATGCTTTAACTTCGAAAAGACTAAGGGAGAAGGAGTATGAGCAGCTTGCAATTTGGTTTGGAGATGCGAATATGGCTTTTGATCTGGCCACTAAGGAAGATTCAAAACAAGTGGAAGCCATGGACTCTGAAAGCTCAAATGTACTTGACTTGGAAGATTCTCAGTGGGAGCTATTGTGAGATTTATGCTCACATCATATAGTACAAGTTAATATCCGGCATATCTATTATCTTGTGTGAAACTATTGTTACTTTATTAAAACATAAAATCAGCTAATTTGCTCTCAGATTGAAGCTTTTTTGACAATGAATGACCGATTATTTTGTCCTTTGCTTGCTTTCATATCTGCTCCAAAAGAATTTTTTTGCGTCAAACCCATTGATGGTAAAACTTCATGTTCTTAAGCTTGATATTCCCTGAAAAAGGATCAGAACGAATTGCGGTGACTACTTAGCAAATATGCATAGAGAATCTCATTCCATGTATCAGGAACTCCTGGCAAACACCAGTGGATGCAATCTCCATAACTTTTGGGATCAGCTCTTTGTTCCTTTGTCAGGAGCTTTCCTCTCCGTTCTCCATACACAGTTGTATGTCCATCTTTCCTATATTCTGACAGTTGCGTAATGTTCAGGAACATGACATTTTCTCCAACTCTGCTTAGAACATCACCAACTATTTTCATGATTTCTTGATTTGATCCTGTGCCCCAATATGATGTTTTGTCTATTGGATATAACTCATCATAACAGGTTCCATCGCTCCCTGGATTCCATTCCCAGCTCCTGTCAAGATCACATACCAAAATCACTCTCCTTGTATTTGGAAATTGAATAGTTTTTTTCTTCTTAAAACTATGTATATTTTTTGGTCTGAAGGAACATACCATAGATGAGTCGGAGACATACTCGTGAAGAAGACTTTTTGCTTCACGGGATTGATCTTCATCTTAAACCACTTGGCCCAAGTTTCTAGTGCCATTCTGTAAGCAGTTGTCACATTATATTCTCGGACTACACTGGTATCTCCAAACCTGCATATGCAATACATGTAAGCTTTTCTTCTAGGCGCTAGAATACAAGAAACCTGGCTTACACGTTATAGAGCTCACGTTGCATTGATCTTAGGTTGATGCATCCACCATACATAGCTCTCAAAGACTAGAACATCAACACCTTCCCAGCTCTTGCTATGTTTTTCAATGGCGTCGAGGTTAACCAATCTTTTGTGTACTGTATGATTAGTTGCATGATCTGAAATCGATTCCACGATGAAAGGTGCCCAGTAATACTCGATGGATACATTGTATTCCTGATCAATTTGCATCACTTAAATGAAATAGGAAAAAAAAAAAAAACACTTTTGCCTCTTTTACAATTCATGTAGAAAAACTTTCACTAGGAAGATGAGGCTTTGATGTACCTCAGCTTTGAAGATCTTCATAGGAGGAATCCTGTGAAAGGACTTCTTATTGTCAGGAATAACTGATTGCACCATACAGATCATTGACTCGAATGTGCTTCTCTGCACTGAGTCTCCTATGAACATTAGTCTTTTGTTTCTCAACACGTCCAACAGTTTCAGAGCATCGAACCTGAAACATCTCTGAGGTTTTAAACACTGTTCAAGTTTGAATCTGAGGGAGAGCATGAATCGACACATGCTTTTCTTTTCTCACCTAGGCAAGTCGCATGAGTTCGGTTTCCATCTCCAGTTTTGGTAATCAGAATCAGGCCGTCCGTTTCGTTGACATGTTGTTTGTTTGACTAAGTAAGGACAACTCTTCTCTGTATAAAGAGGGTAAGAGACATTGTCCCAAACCCATTGTCCTTCAAAGACATTGCAGCTCTCATCAAGACGATCCTCTTTAGTGACAAACACTGCCTCTCTTTGTCTGAAACCATATAGTTGGAATATAAGACTCTCGTTGCTGTTGAGTTCATCAAGGATCCATCTCGCTGATCCGAGAACCAGAAGACTAACAAGCACAACTCGGAAGATGGATTGAACAATCCGCGAATCTGTAGAAGTTTGTATCGACATTTGAAACATATTCAATGAAAGAAATAACTCGTTTTGAACTTCTTCTTGTTGTTGTTGAGCTCATGAATCTTTGTTGGGTTGTTTGAAAGAATTGAATATCTTCATACTCAAGCATCAAAATATGCATTTGTTCCATGTAACCACCAGTTGGTGTACTTTCTCCATTAGGTAGCAAGTCTTTTTTTTTTTTTAAGTTATCTTAAATAATGATATGATAAAAGATTATCCCGATGAAGGTCTAGGCTTAGGTATTAAGGAAAATCAATTCTCCGATCTGACCCATCAAGACTGGTCACTGCACAAAATCTAGTAATGGCCATCGGAGAGCATTTTTTCTTTTGGGTCAAAAGGAGATCATTTATGAACATAAGACAAGAAAAAAATTATGAAGACAGAACATGCCTGTTCAATTGATGAAAATCCCGAAACAGAATACTTAAAACTTTCACTTTTCTGTACAGTTAGCAAGATCCTAAAACAGAAACAATCCAATGGTAGGAAAAGGGAACCTAGCTTTGCTACAGAAATGAATGCAAAAAGTTTGAAATCGACAACTCGATGGCTCCCATCTATGCTAAATACTTTCACAATCTTGCTTAATTACCGGATGCATGCCCTGAGCTGTCGCTGTCAGAATCTACATAACAAATGAGGAATCTGAGTAAATTGGTTAGTAAAATGTGATGCTGGTAAGGGACAAACGGTAAACCAGTTTCAACATTTACCACTAGAACACGAGCCTGAGCCACTACTAGAACTGTTAGAACTACTTGATTCACCAGCATTTACTTTTTGTCGAACAGGAGATTTCACATGACCTTTTAAATGTCAAAAACATAGTAAAGAAGAGTTATTGCAGTGGGTCTAAAAGACTAATATAGCATAATTTGATACTATCTTATGAGTTAAAAGCTCACCTAATTCAGTAACTTTTAATGGTTCAACGCCAGTTACTAGAGTGTTCTGGGAAGACGGAATAAGAAACATGGTATTATTAACCTAGTAAGGGTTATATGGTATAAGTAAGAGAAGTGAATAACAATTAGATATTCTGCTCTTACCGGTTCTTGGACACTATCATGAACAGATTCAGCATCTCTTTCCGAGCCTAATCCATGTTCTTCCTTTTTCTTACTCACGCTCTCGATATATTCAGTCACGAATCTATAAAGCTCCCAAAGTGTTTCAAGATCAAGACTATCGATATCTAACTCAATCTCATCATCCTGTTGAGCAAGTTCTGGATTTCTCTTCTTTATAATTTGAACCACTGCCTCTAGCTTGTCGAAAGGTAAATCCTGAAGGTCTTCACTAAGTCTCCGCTTCTCATCAAACGTCAGGTCCCTCTTTCCAGACGGCTTCTCTTCTTCGGGTTTCTCAGGGACAACAGTTAGAAGTGCAGGTTCCCCTGGGTTTGTCATAGATTCTGCTCTCTTTAAAGTCCTATTTTCAACTACTGAAGGAGGAGGAGGAGATGGAGAAGGCACAGGAGCAGGTAATGGTAATGGCTCAACATTATGAGTATTTGTTGAAACAGGAGAACGAAAACCGGTATCAGGGGTTGGTTGTTGCCTCCTAGTTATTAACTCATACTGCTTTTCAAGCGGCGCCCATTTCTCTTCAAACATATTCAACAACAACTCAGCCATACGATGTACATCATGCCCCTCAGGATTATAAAGCAAAGCATTGTTAAAAGTAAGTCTCACGTCGTCAGCAAACTCCAAAGGTGACTTATACCAACTCTTACTCAACCTAGTCTTCACTGTTCCCAAATCCATAGGCTTCTTAACAATAGTGTGATAATCATGTAAACCAAGCTTAACCGCATCAACTGGAGTATTGAAAATCCATCCAGACTTATGCTTCATCAATTTCGTAAGCAAATTGTTACAGTTCTTCAATATCTGAACTGTACCTTTATCAACAGCAGCTCCATGACCACCCTTGTTACCAGCGTTAGCTGTTTTCAGCTTCTTGTTCGGCGGGACAGGCGCAGAATCGCCGGCGATGTTGGATCGTGGTTCGAGTCGCTTGATAAAGTTCCTAACTTCGTCGAGCTCAGCTTGTAGCTTCCGCTTCAAGTTCCTAACTTCAAGCTTCGAAATTGAGCTCAAACTTATCTTCATCATCTGATGATTATCCTCAGACCCAAGCGAGTTCGATGGAGACACGAGCGGAATCGGCATCGTGGGCTTGGATCGTTTTTGGCTCTTGTTGCCACCTTCGCTCCACTTATGCTTCGTCTTCGAAACTCCACTACCGGTTATAGTGCCAGACGCCATTGCCTCTGTTGACAATTTCTCTGAACGGAAAATTAGGGTTTTTTATAACACACAGCGCCAAATTTGGGGACTTCAAAAAAGGAATCGAAGATACGGTGAGATTAAGGATCCTTGGTTCATCAACATTCACTGTGATTGATTGCAACGACGAAACCCTAAGAAGCAATTGTGAGCTGCTGCGTTGGGGCAATTATATTCACGCGCCTAAAGAACCGAGAAATTAGAGTAATTACACATTTGTTAAGTGTGACGGGGAGGGTTATAAGTTATAACTGGGTTTAATAATATAACGCCTACGTGTCCGGAACTAACCGGGGAAAATAAACCAGATGTTTATCCCGGTTTAGTTATAAATCTCAGTTAATTTTGAGAGATTTGACTTAATTGAATGTAGGAAACATATTAAATTATCTACGCCATGTGAAATTACGTTGAACATTGAAATAAAAACTCGAGAAATATCCGAAATTTAAGCGAAGATTTAAGAATGAATCACAATAGTTGCAATCAAATTCAGAAAATAAACAAAATAAACCAAAACAAGAGAAATGGCCTTCAAGAATCATTATTCAAGAACAGTTATTTCTTCTCCTACTACTTCACTCCGTATCAGGTTCACAACAATCATTATCTTAGCATTCATCTTCTGTTCTTCTCACAATTCGATTACTCTCCGGAGACTACTTCGCCGGATAATCCTCCGTTTGCTGGAGATCTTCGAGACTTGACACACCCTTGGAACAAACTCTCTTTTGGACCAATATCGGAGAAGCTCAAACTTGCCGTATTCTGCAAATCATGGCCCGTTGGTTCGATCCCTGGAGGAATGGAGCGTACGCACGCATTCTCTACACTTCTCTCGCTTCAAGAGGCCACGAGATTCATGTATTCACGGTTTCTTCCGACAGAAGCAACCGAGAAGAGTATTACAACAAAGGAAATTTCCATGTTTACTTTGCTCCAAACCAATACGGATCACCTAACTGTTCTCAAGCTTTCGATATCTTCCAAAGAATCAACGGTGTAGATCACTCCTTCGATTATGTTCACACTGAAAAGTGTTTCTCTACCTCATTGGCGAGCCAAAATGGTCTCTAACGGAGACGTGGCTGTGACTTGGCATGGAATCTGGTACGAGATTATGCATTCCAAGCTTTTCCAAGAGCTTTATTACTCAAATGATTATCCTAGCTCTGATCTTCAACAAACGATGCCTAGACTCATCGATGAAATCAGATTTTTTTTCCCGAGCTATAAACACCACATTTGCATAAGCAACAGGGCGCGTGAGGTTCTCGTTAACATTTATCAGCTTCCTAAAAGAAACTTTCACGTCATAGTTAACGGCATTGACCATACAAAGTTCGTTTATTCTTCTATGTCTGGAGCTAGATTCAGGGCAAAACATGGTGTTCCTGATAGTAATGTGTAAATATTTTGTGATGGGTGTCTCTGGACGTTTGGTGAGAGACAAAGGACATCCACTTCTCTACGAAGCGTTTGCTTTGATTACTAAAGGATATCCGCAAGTCTATCTACTAGTGGCTGGATCTGGTCCTTGGGCCAAAAGATACACGTAATTAGGAGCAAACGTTAGGGTTTTAGGCGCTTTAGAGCCAGATGAGCTCTCTGGTTTCTACAATTCTTTAGATGTGTTTGTGAATCCGCAAGGGCTTGATCTGACGACCATTGAAGCGATGCAATGTGTGAAAATCGGTTGTGACGACTAATTATCCGAGTATTGTTGGGACAGTGGTTGTGGATGGGCATTTTGGGTACACATTTTATCCAAATGTGAGATCTCTTGTTGAGACTTTGGATTCAGTTGTAATAGATGGGTCTAGGGTTTTGGATATGAAAGGAATACGCTCTTTCGATATTTACAGCGACTCAAATGGCGTCGGCTTATGAGAGATTCTTTATGTGTATGGAGAATGATAGGTATTGTAGGTACCCTCTTTCTACAGATAATTGATTTTGCCATAGTTTTGGTATGTTACTTTTGAATATTTTCTTTTGTTACAATTTACTTGATCTCTTGCCATACAGTTTGGTCATACTAATCATTCACACACAAACTCGAGCTCAAGCTTGTGATAAATTGTAAGTTTTTGTGGATTCTGCAACGAAAATAGAAGAGTAAATTGTAAAATAATTTGAATTATGGTTTCGTAGAGAGAATTTCAAGGTCTTGATCTCTGAAAGAAAGGTATATAACTGATGATTTTAAGACGTTGACTTCGATCTTAAAAAGGTATATATAGTATATCCCTATAACAAGATCTCTGTGTTTTCCCCCTGTTTATTTTACTTCAATCACTATCTTTCTCTGATTTTCTTTTTTAAAAATGTTTAATTGGTGAATGATGAGGCGAAAGAGTCTATATATATATATAATACACTTTTGAAACATATTTTAAATCGTATATCTACACGAGCCATTAGAGAGAATAAAAACAGGATAACTTAAATTAATTCAATCTACCTTTTTCATACTATTTTTTTACCATTTCTTGTTACTTTATATGCAAACACCTCTCTACTAGACTACTATATTATAGAATGTATATAAGGTACGTAAAGCATGCACAATTCATCAAATCTGTAACAAACAGATACATTGAATTTATTTTGGTTACACCGAACGAACAAACAAGACTAATTATTAGAAAAAACGGATTGATATGTTTTCTTCTAAACCGGTTCTTGATGATCAAGAACAAAATATACATCCTCGAATATAAATCTACGAGAGTAGAACTCAGTGATGGCGAGGATCAGGACCTCCAGGACTTAGTCTCATTGACTCATCAAAACCTCTTTCCATTAGCTTTTTCATATTCGCTTTCAATACTTCCTCGGCTTCTCTCATCATACGCCCTCGTTTAATCACGTTTGCGTTTGGAAACCGCTGCTGCAGGGACCGAGATGCTGATGAACACGATAAGAAAACGAATATCAAGAACAAAGACAGCCAGAATTTCAACTTAGCCATGCGTTTGTAAATGTACTAATGATTCAATTATATGGAAAAAGGGGTTATCTATGTAAAAATGGTACAGTCTGGTGTGTGTTTTCGTCTCATGATTGAGACATTTATATAGAGAATGGCATTGGGATCATGAATCTCGTTGAAATGATATAGTTCCGGCTAAAATATTATAAAATAGACAAGGCGGTAAAAGGCAATTTATATAATTAATGAATTTCCACTTCTGCGAAGTGCTCGTTGGTTCGAGAGCACATGCACCACCAATACGCATGTAATTTTTTTTTTGTCAACATATAAATTAAAATACTAATAGACATGTATATATTCGTGTGTAGAGTAAACAGTGAAAATAATGCAAAATAATATTTTATGCTTAAATTTTAAGATTTATATATAGTGTAAACCGAAAAAGTGAAATTTAAAGAATAAAGTGAAAATGTGAAGATGACATGTGTAATTAAGGTGCGTTTGAATAATAAACCAACTAAACCAGTTCATAATATAAAAAGGCAAATATGGGCTCAATTTTTAAAAATTGTTGTTGGAAAAAGTCAATTAAAGACACGTGGCATTTTGCCGCCTTTTTTGCTTAGTTGACCATGTACCGTAAATCCGAAGTAAGTAAAGGATCTCAGTAACGTTTTGATTCTATCGATTCAAAAATTAGATCCAATCAAGTGGAGCATGGTCTAATTGTTTTGAAAGTATTTAATTTCATTAGTTTGATTTTCTTTTATAGAAAGAATTTAGACATCCTCAATACTTGTCAGAAAGATTACAAAATAAATATGGTAGAAGTTGAGACTAATAGCATGCCACTCGGCATTTGTCTTGTAATTTGAATCTTTCGGGTTTACTTGAACATTTGACGGACTAATCTTTCGGTTTTATGAACGAATTGGTTTTATCCATAAAACTAATTAATAAATTGGTTGTAGTTATAGCCTAGATTCTAACTATACACTATCAGGCCGAGGCTGATTCGCATCACTTCAAAGTTTGTAAAACAACAAAAAAGTCATTGTCGTTAATATTTATAAAAATCAAAATGAACTAATCTATTCTCTTATTAAGCATATGTATATTGAATATATATATATTTAGGAAAACTTAAGAGAATATTCATGAGTTGAGGTCCAAATCACTATCTTTCTCAGTATTTTTTTTCTTTAAATTAATTATGGAGAGAATGACAAACTTAATCATTCTATTTTATTTTACTTAATAACAAGTTGAAGACTATTTTATGGATTAAACATTTATAAGCAGGAATTATTTTGGATTTTGGGATACAGTTTATGAACTTTAGTTTATATAGTAAGTGAAGAATCAATTCGAAGCTGAAAGAAAAAAAGTGAATACAACACTAACTTCAATCCAACTATAATAAAGAGAGAGTAGTATTAGACAAATACCTAACTTAATATAGTACGAAGGATTTAGAAATATATGTTAAATTGGATACACGAGAATCTTATATTTGTATTAGTTGAGATCAGATTTGTATAGATTCTAGTTTAGATGCTCCAGGTCCTCTTTAATTCTATTATGTATATTGTTTAAAATAATGAACCGAATTACTACAAAATTAGTTATGGAAAATGTGAGTCGATGACAGATAAATTGAGGATATAAATGGATATTTTTAATATGTACCCCTTCGTTTCTTAATAATTAATGTATGTTTTGAAACAACAAATATATATAGGTTTTGTGCTTTTTATGTAAAATTTATACATATAATATTTGCTACTTTACCTTTATTAATTTTAGTTAATACAAATGAATTATAGAACAAAGACATATTAAGAATTATAAAAATATGTTTAATATATGTGTATAACCTTATAAAATTGTAAAACAGAGAGAATAGTTTAGATGATTACTACATCATTCAAGAGTACTAGGCTGGTTTATACAAAACTTGATTAACAAGATTGTAAAACCGACTCTTTACCTACGGGCTACGGCTATATTAATATGGCCGATAGCAATAAGCAAAATTTTGTTTTTTTTGTGTCAAACAAAAGGCAATATACAAAATTTGATTGACCCTAAACGTCATTGCTTATTCATTTGACCCTTTTAAGCATATTTTATTTTACAACTACAGATTTAGATTATTGTATCATTACTAATTTGCTATTATATGAATCATCTCTGTGGACAAAGATTAACCTTTATCCGTTTTAGGCGTGTCGTGCGTTTTCGAAATAGCCACCATTGTCTTTAATTGTGTTCGTTGATATATTAAAATCTCCATTTCTCTATCTCCATGGACCATAAAACAAAATTATTTTCTTTATACTTTTGTGGAACATTTTAGCTAACTCATTGAATAAAATAGTAAGAAACACTTTTTCAATTGGACCATGCCACATAAAATACCATATTTTTAAAATCTCTTTATATCGTACTTATTACCAAGTTATTTAAAGAATTTCCTTTCACTTCCTATACAAATTTTCTATTTTTTTTTCTGTTAAAAACATACATTCTATTACCAAAATATTAATATAAACAGCTAATATAAAAGTTATGGGTCATATATTATTTATAACAATCACATGTATACAAAAAAATAATAATAACCAAAAATACATATAAAATATAAAAGAAATACGTATAATAGAGATACTCAACTAATGAACAAAAAATAAGATGAAATCCAAATGAGGTTGAATCAAAGGACATGTAAAATAGTTTAAAAGAATGTATAAAATTCTTTGAACAAATTACAGTTTGGTAAATAAGGTTAGTAATGTAAAAAAAAAGTTTCCCAAAAAATTAATTGAATCCTTAGAATTTCATTTAATTGGTTTCGAAGTCGGTCATCTAAGATGAATAAGGTTATTAAGGTATAACTAAACTACCTCCCACGGTGGTCCTCACTACTCTGGTCGGCACTTTCTGACATAGCGCACTCCAACTCAACTTATTCTATCCAACTTTTTCTTCCATTCAACACCATATATAAATATATAATAGTAACTATATAGGTTGTAGGGTATCTAAATTACTTTTTAGTTTATAGGATTAAAATGGATCACGATTGCTGAATCGAGGATAATTTAATAAATTTATAATGACGGTTAGATGTGTGTACATAGAGTCACTGACACTCACAAGTCCCAACTTTATTACCCATCTTTTTCAAAAAAAAAAATAACGAATTGCTGTAAAGTCAAACTAATTTACCAATCAAGGTGTTGATTTGCTGTAAAGTCAACTATTTTGTATGAAAATGATTTTTTTTTTCTTTCAATGGAAGTATGTAAAATAGTATCACTTAGTTAAAAAGGATAATTGATTTATGCTATGCAAAGAAAAATATATAGTTGGACATAAATTGCTACAAGTAACAACTCGTTCTTTACTCGAACCCACATACATACATATCAGGCAGAACTCTAAGTGAACAAAACTCTGCATTATACAAGAATTCGAGATTACCTTGAGATTTTTGTTCAAATTTAACAAATTATCATTTTCAAGAAAATAAATATACGTTTCATTAACAAAAAGTATATCTACAACAATGTAAGAGCATATAAAACTAGTCAGGCAATAGAGGTAGCCTGTCGATGCCATAGGGTGAACCATTAGACTCGCCTGTGGCAGAACTGACCTCTCCTTTGTTCTCTTCTTCAAACTCTCCTTCATCTTCCATTTCCTCTATGTCTTCTTCCGTACCATAAGGGAGGATCCGTAGATACATCTCATCTCCTCTCCATTGTCTTTCCGATCGTAAGTTGTACTTTTTCACTAGGTTTCCTTGAATAGACACTATCTGTGTTGGCCTTGGTAGTAGATCGACTGGTTCTTTTTTTGGAATCACTATCCGCTCTATAGCTAATCTAGCTTCCTGCACATAAAACAAATCGGTTCGAAACAATGGTTGATTTGAGGTAGTTTTCAAAAATAATTCTGACTAGCTTTTCAAGTACCTCTAAGGCGTCCATTTTTTCAGATAGTTTGGGACAATCTTCTGATCCAAACTCTCCGAGTCCGTCTTCGTAATCAGTTACTAATGCCCGTATTGCCTTGGCCACTTGAATACCTGAGTTAGTCTGTAAGCAGGAGAGTTTATTTTGGTAAAGCTGGAAATGAAAAAACTTGAAGAACAAGATTTTCTTATATTTTATTTTACCTTTGTTACATAAACAGGTATACCGTGAGATGTAGCTAATGATTTAATCTGGGGATTCTTCCTGATCTTCGATTGCAATGCAAGTAAGGCTTCTGCTTCGCTAATGTAGTCCGTTAACTCTATTGAAATTTCCATCTCTAGTTGTTTGATTGCCTGAAGAACAGTTGGTTCTGCGATCTGGGTGAGAGAAATTGACGAATCTGCATATTAGTATGTGGACCTTACCAGAGAGATCATAAGACTATTGTTAATGTGATGAAGAATCAAAACTGGAAAATATGCAAAATTAATTTCAATCTTACCCCATAGACATATAGATATAGAGGTGTCTCTTGCTCTAAAGATTCTGCTTCACTTATCTCCCTAGTTGGAAGGACTTCAGAGATAGTTTCCTCCTTGGTGAGCATCGAAACATCTAATGTTTCCTCTTCCTGTTTCTTATCCACACTCGTCATGTTGATCAAAGGTTCCTTCTCCATAATCACTTCCACTCTATGAGAGTTTGTTTTGCGGATTTCAACGTTTGGTAAGCGACCTTTTAGCCAAGAGATGAACCAAAAGAAGAAAATTAACTAAAGCCAGAATTTTAAAATGTCGTTGAAGCAAAACATATTCTGCATTTTATGTATACGTTCTTTGCAACTGTAAACACTTCCAACATAACAATATAGAGTCTACCTGCGAGGACAGCATCTACAGTTGCTTCAAGACTAAGATGAACTCGAACTTCTGTCTTTGAAACTATTTCTGCCCCACAGCTAAATGTTGGAGGACCTTTCCTTTCAAGGACAGTTTTCTGGCCACCTCTTCTGGTAGCTTCCTCATCTCCAAGAGTCACACTCTGCAAAAAGGTCACCATCAATATGTCTGAAAGATTAACCTCTTAGAGTCAACAGAAAAAAATTCGTCCAAAATTTTTGACCATTTGAGCTACTACAAAATGATATCACTCAATTGAAATCTTATACGCAGTTTCTGTGCCCCTTCTTTGTTTAGCAAGATGCAAGAGATCCATGAGGAAAGAGAAACATCACCTCCTTGACTTAATTCTTGATAATACGTGCAGTGCCATATTGACAATGATTTATGCTAGAATGAACATTACTAAGAGATTCTCATAAAAACGTCAAACTAGATACTCCAAACAAAAATTTTGAATTTGGTTTGGATGGTATGAAAACATATCACGTCTAACCTGTACACCTCCAACCAGAAGGTCTAGTGAAGGATTCTTAATCAAATTCTCGATACTGGCTCCATGAGCAGTGGCAACCAACTGGATTCCACGTTCTGCTATTGTACTTGCAGCTATCGCTTCAAGTTTAGTACCAATCTCATCAATCACAATCACTTGGGGCATATGGTTTTCTACTGCCTCTATCAATACCTAAAGGTAAGTAAAATTAAAAAGATATAAAAGCATCTCTTAAACGCAATTACCCATATCACTTGAACAACCAAAAGGTTCACGCTAATCTACTAACCAACCTTGTGTTGTATGTCAGAGTTAGGAACTTGCATCCGCCTAGCATTACCGATCCCTGGATGAGGTATATCACCATCACCACCAATCTCATTAGAAGTATCAACAATCATAACTCTCTTCTCATAGTCATTTCCTAGCATTCGTGCTACATCCCTGAATTAGCAAATGATGACTACATATCAAATCCATAGTCCAAAAGAAACAACTATAAGAAGTTCATAGATCAAAGCTGCTTAAGATGTAGAAGAAACTAACACAAACCTAATCATAGTAGTTTTGCCAACACCTGGTGGACCAATAAGCAACAAAGAATTGCCATCTTGAACAAGATCACGAAGCAAATTGGCACTTCCTCTAACAGATCGACCAACACGACAAGTTAATCCAATAATTTCTCCTTTCCGATTCCTTATCGCACTAATCCGGTGTAACGTCCGGCTAATTCCAGCTCGATTATCATTGGTAAACTCTCCAACCTGGAGAGTTCATAGTCTAATTAAGCAGCTATACGAAAATTCCAGCACAGAAGAATCATTAAAAAAATAAAAAGATTACTCACCAACCTGAGAGACAGCGAATTCCAAATCCTTGACTATAACAGCGTCTTCGGAGATAATAAAATCTCCAGAAGGGAATCGCGCTAGAGGTTTACGACCTAAATCCAACACTATCTCTATGAGTTCACTAATCTCAGGATGGTTCTCAAGTGTTCGGCGTATCTCCTCCGGTACGAGCGCAAGGAGACGGCGTAATTCTTCATCGAAGTGGTCATCGTCTTCTAGTTCCGGAACTGCGAGTGGAGACGAAGAGGCTGGAATAGCAACAACTCCATGTGAAGAAGACGAAGAGGGAGAATCCGAAAGTAGAAGGACTTTAGTGCGGAAGAGTTGGTGAAACGAAAGAGATGATCGACATCGGAGCTTGAGGATTCTTCGTTCATGACTCAAGAGCGTTAATGGAGGAACATGATTACTCACTGATAAGCTCTGCATATTCGAAATGGTCTTTTTTTTTTGGTTGGAGAAATTTAAACATAAAAACTTACGCCAACCACGTGGACGAATCATCACGAAACACGTCAGCGAAAATTTGACGTCATGGTCAGCAAACAAATAGAATTGAAAAAGCAATTGGCGAGATACAATGATATTGAGGTGTAATATGGAAGCTTATAGCTCACTTAGAGGTTTCCGATAGCCTGATGAAAATTTGAAGCTTTTGGTATTTCATTACACGGTTCCGGGGCCACCACAGCGACCGACTACTCTCCCCGATCGTCTCCGTTATTGCCTGCTTCACTCAGTTACTTTCTTCTCCTTTAGTTTTAGTCTTTTCCCTTCTTACTGAACAAGTTGTTATACTAAAGTTAGTTACTTCACTTTGTTGCGCAATCCATTTCTTCAATCCAGTTAAGTAATTTGATGATTTCATTAGTAAAATTGGATTGATGAAGTGGAAATTTCTAATCTTTATCGACTTCAATTTGTAAATTGTGATAATAATCTTCTAACCAGTTTCTACCATCTCTGGAGATTTTCTTTTTCATTAGGTTGTCTCAAGTAAGCAATGAGTTCTTCACCTTCATTGGAGATTTTAGGTACATGTCTCTGAAACTTCATTTCTGTGTATGCTCTGGGGTTATGTTGAATGTATCTTCTCTTAAGTCACTTTTTCTTGCAGTTAGAGAAGCTGATGGTTTCTCTGTGTGGAATGGTCCTCCATTCATTAATGGTCAGCCTACTCTTAAGCTTGAACGAGTTTCATGCTCCAACACCAAATTCAGTGTTGATGGATCCAAGCTTATGGCGATGAAATCAGATGGAATCATCAGTATCTATGATTCTACTAGCTTGAGAGAAGTGCGGTCGTTCACTATAGATAATGTTACGGCTGCTGAATTATCCCCTTGTGGGACTTATCTTCAGACTTTTCAAAAACCCACTACCCCACAGGAAAAGAATGTCTCCCTTTGGAAAGCTGAGACAGGAGATCTAGCACATAGTCATTACCAAAAATCCATTACCAAAACCACATGGTAAGCTAGTCTTAATGCTTAATTACCGGAAATGATTGCATATGTGATGTGTTTATATAGATAGTTTTTGTGCTTATTATACTGCTTTTGTGATAGCGGTTGTTCTGTGGTTGCTGTATAGGCCATCAATTCGCTTCTGTCCTGATGAATCTTCCGCATGCCGGTTAGCTACAAATGAGGTCCAATTCTTTAACCCAAAAGATTTCTCAAAAGGAATAATAACATCCCGGATCAGAGTTCCTGGCGTAGCTGCATTTGAGCTTTCTAAAACACCAGCTTCCCATGTTGCTGTGTTTCTTCCAGAATCAAAGGTTTTTTTCATTGCTTTGGCTACCACAGTCTGCTTTTGAGTAGTAAAAGAAACAATCTATTTGCTGACTCTGTTACTGTCTTCTCAATTTCTCATTCGAAAAGTTGTCTAGTTTTCATTCTGAAAGTTGCAGACTATCATTTATATCATTTTTTCCTCTGTAGATAAGCAATTCTGACATGCTAATTCTTACATGTATAGGGGAGTCCAGGCAGTGTCCAGATATTTGGATGTCGGGAAGGTTCACAGAGTCAGCCAATTGCTCGACGTAGCTTTTTCCGGTGTTCCTCTGTGCAGTTTAGTTGGAATCATGGTACCACTGGACTCTTAGTGGTTGTACAATCAGATGTTGACAAGACCAATCAAAGTTATTATGGGTAAACAAAGCTACACTACCTTACAATAGATGGCACACATGAGGGCCTCGTTCCATTACGTACGTCCTATGCTTTTATGTTTCCTCTCTTGTGATTTCTGAAAGTACTGAATCTTTGGTGCTTTAACAGGTAAAGAAGGGCCAGTTCATGACGTTCAGTGGTCTTTTTCGGGTTCAGAGTTTGCAGTTATATATGGATGTATCCTTTTTCATCAGCTATAGCGTCTTATCTGTTAATGTTCATGTGGGACTAATGTTTAATATCTGTGTGTTCTTTTTAAGAGTTTATTTTGCTTCACATCTATATGTTCCTTCTGGCATTGCTTTCTTCGAACTTTGTTTTTCCTCAAGTGCAACTTTAGTTATGCCTTCTTGTGTGACAATCTTTGACAAAAAGTGCAAACCCTTGATGGAACTTGGCGAAGGTCCTTATAACACTCTTCGATGGAACCCAAAAGGGAGAGGTATGGTTCTCTTATTCATCCCTGTTTTCTGTTGTATCCTCTTTATTGTTTCTTTTAAAATAGTGGATTAATGTACATACATGCTTTTGTAACTCTCAATCGATGTTCCACAGTTTTATGCGTGGCTGGATTTGGTAACTTACCTGGTGATATGGTAAATTTGTGATCCCTTGTGTTCTTCATATTTTTTTTATTTTCAGTTGACAATTAGTCAGAAATTCACATTTTATTGTTGAAACAATCCTCTCTAAATGTTGTTACATTTCAGGCATTCTGGGATGTTGTCAACAAGAAGCCGTTAGGAAGCAATAATGCCGAGTGGTCTGTAACAAGTGAATGGTCTCCAGATGGGCGTTATTTCTTGACTGCATCAACAGCACCAAGACGTCAGATTGATAATGGGTATGTTAAAACTTCTTACCACATTATTGAGTTTGATATCTTATTTGAACAGATCCAGTGGTGATATGAGTACTGTGCATCAATTGTTTGTTTTCATGCCCCCAGTCTTAATTCATGACTTTTAACGTATGAACCCGCCTCTATTATATATAAAGTTGTGAGAGCTGTTTTTTTTCTCCTTTGTTTAAAGTTGTGTTCTATATCCTTTTTGTTCTCACTGCAGGATGAAAATCTTCAACTATGATGGAAAGCGTTATTTCAAGAAGATGTTTGAGAAGCTGTACCAGGTACGTCTCCTAAACAGCTTTTCCATACGATAGTTATAAATCGTCTTACTGAAGTGCAATGGCTATATTTACCTACAGGCTGAATGGATACCAGTCTCTCCAGACAGGTTTGGTGAGATCAGTGAACTTGTCAAGTCAGTTGAATCATTGAAACTTGAAGAGGGCAAATCGCAAGGTCTGAGTCTGTTGGTTTTTAAGAATTAAAGTCCTCTCTGGTTGCGAAGAGGTTTTGTTAAATTATCTTGTTCTTGAACGATTTCTGCTTATCTTTCTTAGGACAAGGATCAGCTCAAAAGAAAACTATCGCTCCCAACCCTATTGCACATAAACCGGCTGCATATAGACCTCCACATGCTAAGCAAGCTGCTGCTGTTCAAGCCAAGGTATTCAAAACAACTTTTCTATAAACTCCAATGTTACTAAATTACAAATCATGATTCTGATAGATAAAGTGAAAGGATAACGAAAATGACGAAGTTTTTCTCAATGAGCTTTTAAATATGCGTTGCTTGTTTATAACCATATGTCAATGGGAGGTTTGGGCTTAAATCTTCAACGTGATTACTAGTTTTCGATTGAACATTGGGCTTCACTCATCATTATGTCTCTTATAAGTTTCATGATTTGTATTGCAGTTGCTTGGAGAAAGCTCAGCAGGGTAAGTCTCTATCGTCCAATATATACATACACAATCTCAGAAACCGTCGTTCTTATGTTGATGGATGCTCTTGTTTTGAACAGAGACGTGAGCAAGAACGCTCTTAAAAACAAGAAGAAGAGGGAGAAGAAGAAAGCGGCCCAGGCTGCTGCTGCTTCTGGAGCTAACGACGCGTGATTGAAGAAGGCATACTCCGATATCAAACTCAATGGAGATTACAGTTTTGAGATTCATCAGATGGTAATAAAGATTCTATAGAAAAGGCAGAAAACGTTATGTAAACCGATGTTTTTCTTTTTGCGTTTTTGTTCTGTTGTTAACCTGCCAAAATCCTATGAAGAAATGAGCCAAATTTTATCCTCTGCTTCAAAGCAGAAACATTGTTTCATTATTGGAAAGGATAAACAGTTTTGACCTCCCAATAGTTATCTAGTGTTTTTCTTACCACTGGATAGCACGAACTAAGATTGCCTTATAGGTGCATTGTTTGCTTAAGATTATTACTTGCTTACAAATCATCGTTTCGCTTTCTTTTCAAAATCAGGCTGGTTTGTGACTGAACGCACCCAGGCCCACTTGTGATCACTAGTGTTCACTTCATTCTTAGTCTGTGCCACTTCCTCTAATGGGATATAAGCATAGTTCCCATTGATTGGGCCAGACACGAACCCTGTGAAACCAGCCATTACTCCATGGATAGCCGAGTGGGCTAAGAGCGTACAATACAAGTTATCTGTAGCATTTGCAGGTACAGCTCTTATCATGTACGTAGGATCAATATACTTCACACTGAACAGCTCACCTGGATGCTCTCGCTCCCACCATTCCTTAAGCACTGACTTGAACCAAACTCCCACATCCAAGAAAACTTTGTTGCCAGATTCGTCCCTCTCTTGTTTCTGTGATTCATTTCTTGGAATCATCTCTTGACCTGCTCCTTCAGCCACAACAAGCACGGCATGGCCATGTTCTTTTATTGTCTTCTCCAGAAACTCAAACAACCCTCCTTTGCCTTCAAGGTAAAACTCCATCTCTGGAATTAAACAACAGTCAACATCACGGCTACTAAGTGTGGAATGTAATGCAATGTGACCAGTACTTCTTCCCATCAACTTCAATAGTCCAATCCCATTGACTGCACTCTCAGCCTCCACATGAGCAGCAGATATAGCCTCCTGAGCCATCTCTACAGCCGTTTCAAACCCAAATGATTTATCAATGATGCCAACATCGTTGTCCACCGTTTTTGGAATACCTGTGATTCCCACTTCCAGTTTCCTTCGGCTAATTCATTGAAAATGTCAACAGCTCCACGCATTGTACCGTCTCCTCCTACTATATACACCTGGTTGAAACCATTGTGTTGAATAGCATCAACGATTTTATGGAGATTGAAGCCACCTCGAGAAGTGGCGAGGACAGTCCCACCCCTCTTATGACAATTATGAACCAGCTTAGGGTTTAACTTGACGGCTTCCATGGAGTAAAAGCCTCTGTATCCAGCTGGTGTGCCATAAATCTCTCTCACTCCGTATAGTTCCCATAAACCAACCACAAGTTCTCTTAGAACTGTGTTCATGCCAGGGCACAAACCTCCGCATGTCACTATAGCTGCTTTCACATCTGACGGCTCGTACATGATTTCTTGTCGCGGTCCAGCTCTATGGTAGGCCACACTTGGATGTGAATCAGCGGAGAGGTCGTAGGCGACCTGAGCAAGGATAACATCGGAAGGAGTGACGTAAAAGCTGTTGGATGGGTGGAAGATGGTATTTTCTTCTAGTGGATTCCGGCGGGGATGGAGACCGGAGAGAGATGGAAGCTTCTTGATGCTAGTTGCGGAAGCCATTCGGAGATGATCATTACATTTGTTATGTTGTAACAGTTGTATATAATAACCTAAAAGCTAATTAAAAAAAAGTTTCAATGTCTCACCGATCAGAGGTTAGAAGATTCGTACTTTTTTTATTAAATTTATCCACTTGGCACACATGCAAGAATAATCTACAAGACACAAACACACATATACGTATATACACAAACACGAACACGACGACATATATTTATATTATATGTCCCGAACCTTGAGGTTTGTCCAAAACTTACCAAAAGAGATCAGAAGCGTAGTGGAAATGATATACATGAACACGGACTCTTAAGAAAAACTTTGAAGTGATGATTAAGTAATTTGCATGCAATAAAAAGCTACGTGTCCAGGTCAAGACTACTAAAGTCTCACATCTGTCCCCTTTTACTTCGACTTTGCCTCTCTTGGCTTCTTTTAAACTCCCTCTCTATCTCTCTCTTCTCACCTCTATCTTAGTTTATCCTTCATCACGGGCTTGTTAATTTCGAGTGTTTTGATTATAATGGCAACATCAGCTCGTAGAGCGTACGGTTTCGGTAGAGCCGATGAGGCTACACACCCTGACTCTATTAGAGCTATGTTAGCTGAGTTCCTCTCCACTTTTGTCTTCGTCTTTGCAGCTGAAGGCTCTATCCTCTCTCTTGGTTCGTACACGCACCTTTTTGATTCTATAATTGATTCTTAGTACATGTGATAAGCCTTATGAGATGCGTCTTTGTTTCGCAGATAAGTTGTACTGGGATCAAGCGGCTCATTTTGGAACAAACACACCAGGAGGATTGGTTTTAGTGGCGTTGGCTCATGGGTTAGCTCTGTTCGCTGCTGTTTCAGCAGCCATCAATGTCTCTGGTGGACACGTAAACCCAGCGGTTACTTTTGGTGCTCTTGTCGGAGGCAGACTTTCAGCGATCCGTGCCATCTACTACTGGATCGCTCAGCTTCTTGGTGCCATCCTCGCATGTCTCTTATTAAGGCTCGCCACAAACGGCATGGTAACACTAATTAACATCATATATATGTGAACTTAGTATTTTTTGTTGCAATGTTTTAAGAATTCACCTCTGATATTAGAACTAAGACAAGAGACACAAACAAATCTACCATTACATTAGTATTGGTTTTGAGATTGAAACTTGTGAAACTTAAGACGATCACGATAATAACAGAGATTGTGTACATGCAGAGACCAGTTGGTTTCCGTGTAGCAGCAGGTGTTGGAGCGGTTAATGGACTTGTATTAGAGATCATTTTAACATTTGGCTTAATCTACGTCGTATATTCGACTCTGATTGATCCAAAACGTGGAAGCCTGGGGATCATAGCACCGCTTGCAATCGGACTCATAGTTGGGGCAAACATGTTAGTGGGGGGACCATTCTCTGGTGCGTCAATGAATCCAGCAAGAGCCTTTGGTCCAGCATTGGTGGGATGGAGGTGGGATGACCACTGGATCTACTGGGTTGGACCATTCATCGGCAGTGCTTTAGCCGCCCTTATATATGAGTACATGGTCATTCCCACTGAGCCACCTACCCACCACACACACCAGCCCTTAGCTCCTGAAGATTACTAGATGGAACTTTGCTCATGTCAGCTGTTTCTGAGTCTTCTTCAAGCTCTCGTTTGTATGTTTGAAATCACTTGCATAGAATCTTTGTTCTGACACTACTCTTTGTTACTTGTAATATTAAGAATAAAGAAAGACTTCACAATAATCTTTCCACCAAGCATATGAATACAAGTACCATTACCCTATAATCTGATCTATTGACTTTCTTCTTCTGTCTATCAGTTTTTTTGTCTGAAACCTGAAAAAGAAAGGAAAAAAAAAACAAGCTTGTTCTTGTTCATATTATTCTTCTTCTTCTTCTATAAATCATTTGTCAAGGTCCTCTCATCTTTTCAACAATCTGTCTACTTTTTTCCTCAACGTGACGCTTCTTCTCTTCAAACTTCTCTCCCACTTTCTTCCCAAAATCGAAAATCCTTGCCTTTGTTGTTCCCATTTTCTTTTCCTTTGAATTCGAATCATCCTCTTCGCTTGAAATAGTGGAAATTGACGGTGATTGAACAATACCTGGAGTAATATCTCTGGCACTACCTCCTGCTATAGTATCCTGATTTTCGCTACTATCCAGCAACGGAGCCTTCAGTTCTTCCAAAGATTTATCACTGATAAGAGCTGTGGAATCAAATGATGGTGCAGACACAGGTCTTTCCTCAATTCTTGGCTTCTGGGGAACATTGACAGTTTTCTGCATTTGTTCAGAACTTGGGGGCTTGTCAGCTTTAGTTTTTGCTTCTACAGCTTCGAAGCTGTCGTGATCACTGATTGATTCTTGATTCAACCATATGAACGGAGCGACTTTACGTTCAACCCAATCATCCTTTTCAGCTGTCATCCAAGGAATGGTTACACTTTCAAAGTTGGGAAGCACCATGACCTCTCGTATCCCCGCCTGCAGAATGGTCTTATGTTAGTTCAGATTCATGTAGAAAGAAAAGAGATGTAAGAGCTTACCTTAAACCGGTTGATCAAGAACATTGCAACATGACTGTTTGTGATTTTGTGTTCACCAACAGAAGAGACAAGGTCGAATTCGATATCAGGCATGCTTGTGAAGCCAAACCATAGTTGATCAGTTGGGGGTGGCTTCATGTGTACACGCAATGTCCCTCGAAGTGAAGACACCCCTATTGATAAGGTAATTGGAACCTGCAGTTTTACAAACAAAATAATCTAAGAAGAGCTAGGAAACAGGTTCTCCTGATTCTGTTTTCAGATCCTATTAATCACACCACATTCAGGTTGTGAAGCCTGAGCACTACGAACCAAAAACACAGCAAGCAAAGAAAACTGTCGTGTATACATAACATAAGAACGAAGATTAACCTGGGAAACTTGCTCAACGATGTTCTTCAGAATAGACTTCCACTTGGGTCCATTGTTTGAGTTTGAAGCTACTTTTGTACCTTTTATTCCCTTAGATTCATCTGCATAGATAAAAAGCAATCTAGTTTATCACAAGTAAAAAGATTATACGAATATATATAATAATATAAATCAATCAGCAAATACCGTACTAACCAGCTTGAAGGCTTCCATCATTTTTTACATCTTGTGAATCAACAGTTCCTCCAGGAACATCTAATTGCTTTTCAAAATTTGCAAGACCTTCGAGGAGATCTGGTGGAACATCCCCAACGTAATTTGGCTGCAACTTTCCCTCAGCTATGCCTTTCTGCAGATCTTCCTCTCGGGCATCAACCCGAGTTTCAACTTCAAGTCCTGCGCCGCCACTGTATTCAATATCAAGCTCAAATGCCCAAACACCATTCATCTCCATTGGAAGAATCCTTGCACCGTGTATATAAGGCGGGAGATTTCCAATGTTTACATCACAGCAGATTAACTCGCCTATGTAGCTAGGAATCCTCATGTTGGATAATACCCGCTGTTAAAAGCCAAAAAGCTATATAAGAAATAAACCCAACATATATCCTGATTTAGTGAAAGCTTTCATATTCATAAAAAGACCTGGATTCGTTCGTGCACAAAATTCTTTACCACTGTGTTCTGTTTCACATCAAAAAACAGCCGGGAAATTAGTATGTTCAATGCCAATGTTCCTTCATCAGCAAAAAACTTGTCTTCTGAATCAACATCAGAAACATGACTGCTATGGCTCCAAGAACGTGAGAAAACTTGGACGTCGGTTTCCTCGGGGATGTTATCTTGCGTCCTCCTTGCAGGGGTGCTCTTTCCAGAGCTACTGGTAGATTGTGAATCATGGTAAGGACGTGTTGAAGTCTTCTTGTCATCACGATTCAGTGGTGCCAAATTCACTTTAGTTGAGCACTTTTTTGAAAATTTTTTCCAGAGTAAACGAACCTTTGATGGACCATCCGTTTTTAACCCCTTATCCAATGACTCAAAACTAAACCCAGGTGATGGTTTCATAAAAGAAGGATATGCAGCATTAAGGGAAGCCAAATAGTTTCGGAAATGGTCTTTCAATTTGGTGGACCAAACAAACCTTTCCTGATTCTCGCAAGCAGCAAGACGAAGAGCTTTACACCATGACTCCTTCTCCCAAGAAGTATCGAGATAGATGTAGAACACATGATTTCCTTTATACAAGACCGAAGTTTTGCTTTCTATTTGAATAGGAAATCTTTTAGCCCTAAGAAAACACAAAACAAAGATATAAGAGTAAATGCCAACAAACTCTGTATATCCACATATAAGAAACCTAAAGAAAATTTGAAAAAAGGATTGGCGAAATAAACTTTTGAGAATCTAAAAAGGGATAATAATTTACCATTTCCTAGTTGGTCCAGAGCCTGAAACAGCATCAACAAAGCAACCTTTCAAAGTAATAGTAGACTTAGTACCATCAGAATTAGACAAGATGAGCTTATGGTCTTTGATCCGAGCAAATCTCCTAACTGGATGTACCTCTAATAGATCTCTCTTCTTCTTTTGGTCTTTTGATAATTTTTCTTTCATCCAATCCTTTATACTTTCATCCAATTCCAATATCCATATCACTCCCTGAGATTTAGATCAAAATACATTAACACACTAAAATTAAACAGCTTCCGTTTCATAGATCTTAAAATAGAGAAAAAAACAACAAAAATTCCCACTAAAATTTCAAATTCCGACTAAATTGAAACTCACATTTCTCTATCTTCCCGGAAAATGAGTGAACCTTAAAATTAGATGCTCAATCCTCACTACTTAAGCAAGAAACTCAATGTTCAATGCTAAAAAAAACAAAAATCAGAAAACGCATATAAAACTCGATCACCTGTTTGTTTAGAGTGAAATCAATGGAGTGACGAGGATCATAATTCTTGAGAGTTGGATCAGATTTGGAATCCGATTCCTGTTTTTTAATCCCCTTCCGATTCAATCGCTGCACAAGATACCAAAACCCAGCAACTTCAAACACCACGATGACGAGAATCCCTAGTAAAAATCCAAACACGAAAGCCAATCCCGCAAAGGAAACCATCTCCGGGAAGCTCTCAAGTTTCTGGATTTTCAAGTAACGTCGAGTAAAAGCGTAAAACGATTTCTTGCCAAGGTCTCAAGTTTCTGGATTTTCCAGTAAAGGTGAATATAGTTTCAGGTCACTTGGAAGAAGAAACGAATTATGAACCCATGGGATATTTAATAACTACGCGCAATTCCAACCAAATATTTTCCACATATTTAATATACCATTATCAGAAGCGTATATTGCTATAAATTCGAATCTTTACATCTTTACAGTAAATAAAATACTATATACATAGAGAGAAAACTATATACTAAACTTGATCCAAGAATTGAAGAAAACGTTACACAGCAACCATTAATGTAGTAGTTGGAAAAAAAAATTCATAACTTTTTGTTTTTGTTTTCTTAATATAGGTTTTGAAATATGAATTTTTTGCATTCTACAGAGCTTTAGTATATTTTTATTTTTTTGAGATTTAGTTTATGTTATTTATTTTAGTTGGGTGATAGTTTAGATTTTGTTACTTATGATACATACATGAAAATCTACACTAATTCATTTCAAATCTTTTAAATAAGTAATAATATATTGTCATGTTTTATTGTGTTGGATGTTTTGGTTTAATTTAAAATTTTGAAAATAATGTGTTTTATTTAAAATAGCTACCGGAATCACATTTTGTATTTTCAGATAAAGATTTATGAAAAAATATATAAAGATTTTGTTGTATCTAGAATTCATATTTTCCCATTAAGAACTACTCCATCTGTTTATAAATAAGTGTCGTTTAATATTTTTGCACACATAAAGAAAAAAATTATTCTATATTTTATCAATAAATTACATCAAAAATTTATTAGTCAATATATTAAATTAATATAGACAAATCAATAAATTTTGTCAAAAAACTGTATTGATACTCAAAACAACACTTAATTTAGAATAAATAAAATAGTTTTAAAATCATATATTACTGAAAATTTAAGATTCTATGACCTATCAACAGAATAAGCTTGGTCAATTTTCTGGTTTTTAAATGATCATGATCACATCTCGACAATTCGTTCTCTAAGTTTAGTGTCAATTAGTAATATCATTGAATAGAAAACGACAATGTCAATTCTTTTTTATATTTTAATCATCGTGATCACATTCCGACAGTCAATCCCAAAAATTTGGTGTTAATATATATTTCTTAATATTTAAAATAACTGCTCCGATTAGTTATTTTCATGAACAGAAATGACAATATTAATTTTTGTTCTTTCAATAATCGTGATCATATCCCAACAATCTATCCTAAAAGTTTGGTGTAAATATGTATTCATTAATATTTAAAATAACTGATTCGATTAGTATTATCATTGAATAGAAAACGACAATGTTTATTTTTTTTTGTCTTTCTATCATCGTGATCATATCCCGACAATCCATTCCAAAAATTTGGTGTTAATTTATATTTATTAATATTTAAAATAACTGATTTGATTAGTAATATACTAATATCATTGAATAGAAAAAGATAAAATCAATTTTTGTTCTTTCAATCATCATGATCACATCCCGATAATCCGTCTCAAAAAGTTAGTGTTAAATGTATTCATTAATATTTAAAATAACCGATTCGATTAGTAATATCGAGAAAACGATTAAACAAGATATTTAGTCATTACGAAGAATATAGTCCAAAATAACGGAAAAGAAGCGGTAAAACTAAAAAGCGGTTAAATAATAATAATGTGATTTCAGTTAAATATAAGAAATTTTTAATTGAATAAAGGTAAATTTTAAAAATCTGCTACACGTAATTTCAAAATACAATGCAAATTTTCAGTGATCTACATACCAGTTATTGAGGATTCAACTGGTTTAAATAATTCAAAGGATGAGAAAACGATAATGAAAATTAGTAAGAAAACGGTAAGTTGCGATTGTAAATTTCATTGAAACATAATTTATAACCAGCTGCAAACGAACATGTATTTTTGTTTTGGTAACTAGTTTAGAGCACATATCAGATGACAATTTAAAAATACCTTCTTACAATGTTCCAACAATCAAATATCACCAATTATGGCCAGTGGCTAAACAATATTGTTGAACTACAAAGTTTTGTCTGTTACAATCTGACCTTGTCTTTGAACTTTTGACTTGTTTCTACGTACGTACGTTGCAGAATGAGTCGGAATATATAAATTCTTTAGTCACAGTTTTAACGTTCAATTAGTTTGACAGAAAAATAAGTATCCAAAGAATGTAACTCATCAATGGTAAAGAAATATGACAATCTTTTCTTTTTGATCCACCATGTGATTCCAGTCGTAGCCCGAATAATCCCAATGTCTCTATCATGACTTTCAACAATCATCACTCAAAAACTTGAAAATCAATGAACAGTTGTGTGCCTATCTAATATGTCAGAAGGAGTCTTCTTTTTCCTCTCATACCGACATACAAGAAAGACAGATTTTTTTATATATTTAGACAGAAAAAAAGTACAAAAACAGAATCCTCTGTTCACAGAATCCATTTACACGGTCTCACCCAAGAAAAAACTCTCGTTTTCTCATCATCGTAAACCGAAAAAAATGAAAAATGAAAAAAATTAAGACTGTTATCTTCTTTGAAACTTCCATGATTGGCTTGCAACAGGAGAAAAAAAAACACAGGCGATGGCGGTTGCTACCTAAAACAACACAACGAGCCAGACGGAAACAGAAACATAGAGAAGGAGAGGAGCTTGAAACAACAAAGAACAGTTCAGAGTTTAGGGTTTTTTTTTCAAAAGGCTTAGAGAAGTATAAACGAACAAACAAGCACCCAACTGATCTTTAGATACTCGAGTTTATGAAGAAGTTATAGTCATGGTGATCAACATTGAGCTGTTTCAGCCATGAATCCGCAGCGCTTTGAAGATAAACCAACCGGTCCTGATCAAATCCTGTCTGTCCCCAAAGATCTCCTTGCATTTTGTAAGTAGCTAAACCAAATGGAGGCAATGGGATTCTTTTGTTCATAACAGATTCTTCACAACACTCTGTCTCATCTTTGCCTATGTCGTTGCTCTGATCTCCTTCCACCACATCATCTGCAACTTTTAACAGCATTAAAAGACCAAGAAATGGTGCTTGTTTCTACGTCATACTGAGCAACGATTTCGAAGAAAATTAATGATAATACATACCTTGAAAAGAGGAAGATAGAGTATGATAAGTTAGGAAGCCTGTTGACAAATCTTTTTCGTTCCTGCAGGTTGGAATGTGATATATAGGGTACCTAATTCATCAAATAATCACTCAATCACCCAATTGTCAAACAGCAAAAACGGACGAAAAATAAACTAAATTCAAATAGTCACTAACCATGCAACAGCCATCCAACTTGCAGGAGACAAATCAACACTCCTTAAGGTCAGGAGTCCTGGATATTTCTCCGCCAATTCGTTTATCTGAACAAGAATCAAGAACGTTACTGCTGTATCAAAACTAAAGGAGAGAAAGGTTACACTAAGAAATGCAGGGAGAGAAGATAACCTTGTCAGTTAAGGGAACCCGCTTGTACGGAGGATCTCTTTCAATGAACTTAAAGTCAAGGCAACCAAATCTATCTTTCAATAATGGTGTACCATCTTGATCAAAAACCGAATCATCAGAGACAGCATCCCAAGTTTTGCTTGAATCATTGCTCATTGATCTTGACAACAATTTTTCACTCTCACTATCACTCCAACACTCACTGCCCTCAGATTCAACCCCCTCATTCTGGTTCCTGCAACAGCAAAACATATTCAGTACAAAAACAAGAAACTCCACGAATCAAACATCTAAACACTTGTCCTCAAAACTTCCATTGTCAAACAAACAGAGCAATTATTTTAAGGATTCTAGATTAATCACAACAAACTAAAAGGTATTAGAATCAAGTGCAGGAAATAACCTAGAAATCAAGGTTGGTTTGATAGTTTGGATTTGGATGGCAGATAGATACGGGACATAGTACTGCATCACGGTTTCACCATTTTTTAAATCGACCTGTGATCCAAACCCATACGCGCTCATCTCATCATAACAGTCCCAGAGATCACCAAGCCTGATAAATTCAGTCTCATCCTTTTCCTGTTCCTGTCACAAAATGTTAACATCACTCACACAGCTCCGCAACCAACACTCAACCCAAAATTTACAAAACACCAAAAGCCAATGCTTAGCTGGTAATGTCACATCATTAACTACTAATTACCCCTATACAACTGTGATGAAGCTGTTTAGATCATTTCATGCAGCTAGCAACAAGCCAACAAAATGATCTTTAGCTTTTAGCATAACTTGGCTTATGTAGCCAGCAGTATTGTACAAAACTATGGATTGATTAAATATATATTGATGAAGCTCTTGATCCATAATCACTAATATAAACCATATAATTACTGAATAAGACAGCCATCTAATGATACAGATACAGAGTATATACCAAACATCAAGAAGAATTCAACCAAAACTCAGTACTTAGCAATTGGATTATAGAATAAAAATAATATAAAAGTCAGTAAAGCAATTGTCTCACGTGGTGATATAGAATCTATAAAATGATGTGACCATTCAAAACGATAGGGATTCATTCCTCATATCTAATTTCTTTAGATGGACCACGCAATTATTGTCTCTTTTGCCAGAACTCATATGAAATGTACACCAAATCATTATACTATAACAGGTTCTAGGTTGTCTGATACAACACCCGTGATTAAAAATTAGACCTTTACGATAATCTGTTGATTAGAGACGATATTTGGGGGAATAAAAACCCCAATTAAAATAATTTTAATTGTTGTGACTGAAGACTCAAATTAAATTATCCCCAAATCAAGGATTTTAAAGAGAAACAAAAAAAAAATTACCTGAGGAAGAGAGATTGAAGGAGGCTTAGGAGTGATTCCTAAGAGAAGTCTCTCCAGATTTGAACGGCCTTTTGTTGAAGAACACCACCACCACATTTCTCTCTTTTCTCTTCTTCTTCTTCTTCTTTGTTCTTCTCAATCTCTCTGATTTAGGATCTTTATTCACAAATTCTAGTCCACGAAAACGAACAAAATGTTTGGAAAGATAATGATTTCTGGTCTTCTCTCATCAATAGCAACACTACAAATCCCAATATGGTAGCTTTATATTTCCAACATAACTCTCTTTCCTTTTACTCGTTTCTGTAAATCCCAACACCCAGATTTTCCCCAAATTTTTCCTCTTGAGGCCTTTTCGAAAAAAAAAAACAAAAAACAAAGAACAGAACAGAACAGAACACTGTTTCTGGGTTTTTCAAAAAATTGAAACTTTCGATGAAGGATTTGATGGGAGAATGAGAATCAGAACCTGGAGTTTTCTCAAATTTTGAGGTGAAAGTTTAACTCTTTTAGTTCTCAGAGGAAAATGGAGACAGAGAAACTGAAGTGTAGAGATGAATAAAGCTTTCTGAGTAGGATTGCTTTGTATTAATGGAAGAAGGAAACGAAGAGGAGGACGAAACGCTTCTGCTCTTTTCCTCTCTCACTCACTCTGTTTTTTTTTATTAGGTAATTAATTTCCCCCTTTTTTTTAATAAACCCAACCCCCCGTGTATGAAACTGAAGACTTTTGTTGATATTTTCATTTGTTTCTAACAAATAAATTAATAATACCAACTCGTATCTAGCTATAATTAAATAAGAGGATTGGGATATTTATTATACATAGTAATTATCGTATGTTTGTATTGTCTGTTTCATTTTAAGTTTAGTTTAAAGTTTTTACACTTAAATTTTAAAAATTTGATTTTTCTATTTTACCCTTAATTAATATTTATTTGGTTTTATTCTATTAGTCGGGATATTAAAACAATAGAGACAAATTTTGAAATTTATCAAAAAAAAAATCACTAAAAGTAAAAACAACACTTATTACAAAATAATTCTAAAATAATATTTAAATTGAAATGCAGATAGAGTATATAAAGAAAACCAAGTTTTTAGAGCGTAATTTTTTTTTTGATAAAATGTAGTCATGATTACATCATTATAACACCAAAAATCAAGTCACGATGTAGTTTCATTTGTTTGTTTATGTATCGAATATGCTCATGAATCATTCAGCATATACATTTTCTTTTATAAGATAGTTAGCTAAATATGGATTAAATTAAATTTTGGAGATCACGAGGACGTTAGACATAACAACTAAAATTAACCCTTTTGTTTGTTTGATGAGTGGTGGTGACTGGTGAATAATAAAGCTTTCTAAAAATGCCATTAATAAGTTTTTGTTTTGTTGTAAGTTAAGTTTTATTATTGACGTAAAGTATCATTACTCTTTTTATATGAGGGTTTTGTTAGATATCAATGTTTGTGTTAAGACACAAATCTAATAAACGGAAAGAGTTTATCAATGCTGATTATATTATATAGAGATTTCATGAGGGATATTACAAGTTCTTTACAGCTAAATGTCTTTAGAGTATTTAAACAGATAAAATTAGTGGCTGCCAGAAAAAAAAAAAAAGAAGAAGAAGAAATCAACAGTGGAAAATCAATTACTTTTAACGCAAAAATATTATGCATCATACCAATAAACACAATAACAAACAAATTTAAATCAGATCATTCCATTTCATTTAGCACCCTCCATGGACCATCGATAAATAATAAGTTGTTCGGATAGTTTTATAGAAGATATAACTACAATTCGTCTTTATTTCCAAATTAAATATATATGAAATCTATTTTTTATAACGCAGGTGTAGATTTCATACCAATGTAAATGGAAATTTCAAATTAATCCCTTAAGGATGTGCAATACATGTATATGTTCTCTTTCTTGATATTAAAATGAACTATAAGTAAGGACTAATATCCAATTCACTTGATTAATGAAATCTGATTTGTTATCATTTAAAAACGTTTATGAATGGACAAAAAGAGTTGTTTGTGAAGATTTGCAGACATTATAATTCGATTCATGGTGTAAATCAATAGAAATAATTCTCACAAGTCATACCTACCAAGTTTAGGTGAAAGAATTTGTTTTCATAAATGTCTTTTGAATTTTGTTCTATATGTAAAGAGGAGTTACTCTGTTAAATAAGTTAATTTTGTAATTATGTTATATTTTATTTTTTTAGCTCTAATTATACAGAAATAATAACAAGATATTTTCGAAATAATACTATTTTATTTTATATTTACTTTGAGATGGAAAAAAAAGTTACTAATATACGTTAGTTTTATGTAATATAGTCCAGCATTTGAGTCAATACCGACGTACCTTCCGAAACTAAAAGTCAGAACTGAGGAGGAAGATTACAAATGTAAAATAATAATATTAAAAATGGAGAATGGTAAAAGTAAACAAGAAGAGTGAAGAATATGAACACTGAAGAGTGAAGTATATAGAAAGAAAAAGATCTGAATTATATTGTAACGTTAACGAAAAATATATCAATTATAATGTTTTTAAACACGTGGGGAAAGTTGTTTGTTACTTTGTTAAGATAAGGTCACGTGTCCTATGTATTGTCGTTTCCTCATCACACTACTCCGAGGCGCTATGTCGCCAACGCTATGATGATATTTATTTATCCACAAATTAAAATCTTTACTATAATGTTATGAATTGTGATTATAACATGTGTTGGACCCTGTGATGCAACGAATCTGCTCATCTCAGGGATGTGACTGCGTCTATAAAAACTATAGTCAACAATCTCGTCTGGGCTTAGCTCAAATTTAAAGGCCCATTGGTTTTTTTTTCAGCGGCAATTTTCATTGATTTGATCTTTGTTTGTGTTTGAAACTCAAAGCAAGAACAAGACAAGAAGATCCGCAACAAGTAATTTCAACGAAGATTTGGAAGCTCTAAACCCCAAAAACCCGTTTTTACTAAAGATATGTGAAACAACAGATTTTTCTTAACTAGAACAATTCAACTTTAAAACATTTTAAACTGTGACACTAATCAATTTAGTGGCATCTTAATCACATATAAATTCACATTTTTGAATTTCTTCAAATAAACTCGGACCTGCATTTAGTTTATTATAATGTGTGGTATTTCAACGTCCAAGGACTAATATTATATGGTAGTTGTTCAAGGATTCTTTCACCTATTAAACGATAAATATCCCAAATTAAGATCTCCCACGTTCTGATCTAGAACTAGATCATGTTCGGACTATAACTAGCACGAGATTCATGCGGGTCCTTTCGTCTTCAGGTTTGTAATATTCATGTGAACATGATCTAGCTGTTTATCAGATTGCTATGAAAGTTTTGATCTTTGATTGATCAAAATGGATTAACATCGGGTGTGATTCTCAACGTAATTATCATTTTCCGGTAATTATTGCGGATAGATTTAAATTTCAAGTTCCTCACATAAATCTCAATTGTCTTAACCAGAAAATACATAAATCTTAATTTGGTTAAATCGAGTCTTAAGCTAAATCAAATTTTAATCCTTTTGAAACTCAAATATCATTGAAACAGTGTTAAATCTTGCAGATGGAGAAAAGAGATTCAGAGAGAGGGAGTAGATAGATAGAAATGAACAAGGATTTGAAGAGCTATGAAATAAACCAAACATATGACCTTTTAAGTAGCTTTTTTGTTGACTTTTCTTTAGAGACTTTTTTGTTGATTATCGTATTGTGTAAAACTATGAACATTGTATTGTGTAAGTTCTTGATCCAAATAACAACAACAAAACATTTTGCACCGTTTTAAGGTCAGAGAAGGAGAGTCTGTTTCAATTTTATTCTCTTTTCTTCTCTAGATAGAGAGATCTAAAGCTCTGCTTTTGACCAGAGTCTAATGACTCGCATAGACTAGAAATGGTGTTAAATATTAAAAAGTTGACCCCGTATATTAATAATAATAGACTTGTAATTTGTTTAGCTTACATGTATAATCTGAAAACCTTACATCTGGGATACAATTGCAAAATATGTAGGTTCATCTGTGTTTATTTTATAGAAATATATAATCTTGCCCAACTTTAACAGAGCATTAATTTGGAGTGTTCTTACAACTCGGCATCCACTAATAATTGATTTCAAATACATATTGGAAATTTTTAATCAGTAGAAAATAATTGATACGAAGACAATAGTAAATGGGTTAACAATCGATTGGATGATCATTTGGTATAGTAGTATATATTGCATTTATGGTGTGTTGTGTCATTATTAGTTCTACCACTAGTGACAGTGGCTTTGAGTCAATACCAACGTACCTTCTGATAAGTTATGAACCTTGCTGATTAGGTTATGATCGATTTTATCAATAGAGGTAATTTATGTATCAGATAACATGGATGCAGAACAGTCTCAAACAGAAAAGAGTTGAATGTTTAACGTGTCTATATCACAGCTTAGCATCAAGCCGAAGTGAGCGGCAGTATGTATTAGTGAAAAAACAAGGATGCAAACTTTGTAAGATGACATCTCTAGAAAGCAAAATAATGTTACGGTTAGCTAGTTTGTGGGAAAAACTTTTTGATTTGTATGATCACTCGAGTCTTGACATAAGAATGAATGTCAAGGAAGAGCATCAACCTAGCTAGGGAAGATAAATAAAAAACAGAGGATATGCAAAAAAAAGAAAAATAAAGATTTAGTCTAATATAGTTACAGAAAATATAAAATTTTATAATTCTGTATACAAAATAGTTAAAATATATTAAATTACTTTGCAAATGTAAAAAAAAAAAGACAATGGGTTATCAGTTTTGGGTTAGTTTTTTTTTTTTTTAATATATATGTTGGTCTAAAAGTCAAAAGAAAAACCTTAAAGATTTGCCCAATTGAGAACTGACCTAAACCTTAGCGTAGCGTCAAAGTTGGAGATGACAAAAGCGGCCGCGACTCCACCGTTGTTGTTCCCCGAAGCCCTCAAAGTGGCCGACTCAAGAAAGAGAATACTCGAGTCGTGAGTTTTCCTATTCTTCTCTTCTCCTCTTACTTTGGAGGGGTTTATGATCTCTGTATTGGGGTTAGGTTTGTGTTCTTACGATTTACCACTGTTTTTTTTTTTGTTAAGTTAAGATTTATTACTTAGCTTTCTCATCTGCTTCTACATCAACTAGTTGTTTGGTGATGCCGTTCAACATTCCAAATAGTCTGTTTTGGAGCTCAGACGTCTAAAGAGTGATATGTATGAGACTCCTTATGACAAACTTATGCTGAGTCGAAGACGTGATGTATACTCAATCGACATTGTTTATGTCCGGTGAATTGTCTTTCAGCTCTGTTTTCGTTCAACAGTTTCAAATTTCTTTGCTAATTGATGTTTTTCCATAATTTAGGTACAAAGATGATCCGAGTGGATCAAATTAGGACTCCGCAATCGTTTCCAAATTTAATTATTTTGAGCACATCGCTCGGACCAGAGTACCAGACCATGTTTCAACCATCAGATAATGATGACAGAAGAGACCAATATTTTTATATGTGGGAATACAATGCACAGATCAGTTTCAATTTCTTTTTTCTCTTTTCTTCTCTAGATTAGAGATTCAAAGCTCTGCTTCTGACCAGAGTCTAATAATGCAGAGAATAGAGATGGCATTGGAAAAATTGTTGAAATTTTCAATATAATAATGATAGTGTTACATTCCCTCACATATCTTAAGAACTCTTAGAGAGATTTCTTTAGAAACCTACATTGATAATATGGATCATTTGCATATTTCTTACACAACACCAAATACACCTTATACTACTTTCATTGCTATACTAAAACTCATTAGAACTCTAAGCATAACTACCATGCTTCTAGGGTATTGATTACAAGCAACCTCAACAATTCTCTTACAAGTCTAATAACTCTTGTTTTCTTTTACTTTTTCTTTGTTGTACATTTGATCAAAGACTCAAACTCCAACAGATAGACTTGCATTTAGTTAAGCTTTGCCTGTAATCTGAAAAGCTTACCTTTGATACAACTGCAAAACAGTTTAATAATTTCTATTATTTGCATTTTTCTGATAATATAGACATTTGGTTTTAGCGTTAAGATTTTGTTTATAAAATTTCAAAGAGAATACCGATAATTCTACCCACTACAAAAGTGGAACTATAATAAGACGGACAAGAGATATTAAAGAGGGTTCTAGCTTTGCAAATTGTAATGTCATTAGAGGCAAGAGATTGTGAACCAAGAGATACTGTTCTAGCTTTGTTTTTTTATACAAAGATATGATCTTGCCTAACTTTAACAGAGCATTTGAAGTGTTCCCACAACTCGTCATCCACTAATAATTGATCAGATACATAATCGAATTTTTAATTATTGTAGAAAATAATTGATAAGAAGCCAAATGTAATTGGGGCTAACAATCGATTGGATGATCATTTGGTATGGTAGTATATATTGCATTATGTTGTGTCATTACTAGTTCTTCCACTAGTGATAGTGTCTTCGGTCTTCGGTCTTCTTCATTTTTATTCTTCTTTCATCTGATTCTGATTGATGAAAGGTGAACCAAATTCTTTACTTTCATTTTGCAACATACTGTGAGAAGGTTTACACTTAAGTACGTTCGGTTACACAAAAGTACACTTTGCTATTTTGTTAAATACGTTCGGACTTAATGATTTTAATCGTAGTTAAAAACAGACTCATTTTCATAACCCGATAAACATAATAATTCTTGAAAACCTAAACATATGGAAGAATTACCATGTTTTATTTCCGCCGTTTAGAACATCTAGAGTGTCCACAACCAATATTGACATCGTAGTAAAATTATTCAAAACCATGGTTTTTCAATGTTCAGAGAAAATCATTAACTTTCAATAATTGGACCACCATAATTGTTTTAGGTGGTTTACCAAGACTACTATATGGGGTGATTCATTAAGCATATATACAATTTTATATACATGAAATTCATAACATTTTTTAAATATAATCACTCATCCTAAATATATCCATTTTTATCAGTTCCAAAATTATAGTTCTAATGAAAATATACTATCACGAAAATCTTAGTATTTGAAAATCTGTTTGTTAATTTCGAAACTTAATGATGATTTTTTTGCTTACAATGTTTTGGTTGGAAGTTCTAAGCAAGAACTCTAACAAAATATCATTCGTTTCTACCAGTTGAATTATTAATTGTTCCTAGATGGAAGTTAATTGATATTTATAAATAATTTTGATATAATGTATGTATAAACATGTATATTTTAATCTAAAGGACCTCACAAATTTGTTTTCTCAATGTTCCATCTTAAAACTTATAATCTCGTTATGGATTAGGATATATAAAAACAAATTAAAAATTCTAGACATGCATACATAACAATCCCATATAAACAGAATCAAATTAGAATATGCCATAAAGTCATTTTGATTCTCATATATCCACGATATATGAACGAATCACAAAATCATACGTAATTTATTGTCAGATACGAGAAAAACACATGAAAAAGGAGCTTTTGTTACGCATATTCCTCCTCAAAAAAGTATATCTTAATCAAGAAAAAGTTTGTGGAAGATTGTACTAACTTAATCCTATGTTGCTAGAGAAAAAAAAATTTACATTCCAGAAGAAATGAAAAAGCTAAGAAAGAAGACACAATTATGTATGTCGTACATCAACTATACGAAAATATACCAATATATCTACCTACCAATAGACCCCTCACCTCATGTAATGTTCTAATTCTACTATTAACCCATTTTCTTCATGGGCTCTCGAGATGACCGCACCTCTTTAATAAACTAATCTTTACTAATGCAATTATGTATCAGCCTTTTGCTTATTTTATTTTTTCAATATTTGGATCTTTTAAATTGAAAAACTTGAGAAATTCTAGAATCCATTAAATGTGCTAACAGAAAACCAAATAAAATTGAGCGCTAAAAGATTACGTTTTTTCAACAAGTAATTAGTTTATATATTTCTAACTTATTCTCACATTTGCTTGTTCCTTATTTTTTTTTTTTTAAATTCAATTTTCTTTCTGGAAACTCGTTAAATTTACTTTATATAAATATTGCAGAAAAGGATGAAAAGCGAACGATTATAAATTAAATTTGTTATCATTAATTTATACAATAGCGAGAATTCCATAATTGGCTGTCTCTACGCTACTTACTTTTGCAAAGTGATCCAGTATAAATTAATCATGGCACCACATATATATATAGTGTGTATGCTATACGTAACAGTAAACTACTTACGGGTGAATACGTTCTCTTACAAAGGTTCTTTTTAATTTAATTTTGATAATTCTTACAAAGGTTTCTTGCAAAGTTCAAACTCAAATTCCATGTATTCGGGCAAAATCCCATAAAAGAACCAAACTTTTGAAATCACGCAACATGTTTGACAAGTATCAAACAGATGGACATCTGATCTTCGGAACCCACATGCATGGGTGACACATCATTTAGTTCAATTTGTAAAATTTTAGCAATGTGTTGTACTCATGCATCATAATTTTTGTTTTCTTTTCTGGTCATGCATCATGAATTCTAACCGTAAGCTTTGTCGTTTGTTTTTTTTAGTTACAATCTAAAGAGTTACGTTTGTTGCAAAAAGAAAACAAGTTACACTTGTAGCCAAAAAGATTAAAGAGAAGTAGACAAGAAAAGAAAAGGCTGAAAACTAAAGAGAGCTTTACAATTATCTTCACCTTATTGTAACTTCCTCTTCTCATATTATCTTCCAACGTATCTTCTCAAATTGTATCTTCTCAAGTTGTATCCTCCAAAGATGTTGTTGTAAGGAGAAGACAAAGGACGATGAATATAAGTAACTCTTTATGTTACATTTATGTTAACATGTCGCTCTCAAACTATAAGTAACTCTTTTTCAACATTTACTTTAATCTTGAACTTAGAACGATGAGAACTTAACGAACGTGTACGAATCAGACGCACACAGATAATATTAATTGATTATACAAAGTTTTAATGACTCAGTATCCACGATAATTTTTAACTAGATTGTTTATTCAAGAGTGATAAATTGGATACAAAACACTTCTTGACCATGTGTATATATAAAGGTCGTATACTTAAAAACATATATCAAGCCCACAAAACAAAAATTTAAACAAAATTCTTTCCACCTGAAACATCAGAAACAAAACACAAGATGGAACCTTCAGAAAAAGAAGCTCCAAAGCTCATGGAGACATCACCAAACATATCCAATGATTCATCAGCATCTGAGAAAGGAGAAGCAACTAGGCAACCACAACAATCAAACAATAGGTACGCACTCACAGTTGATGAAGTGATCGAGCAACACATCGGAGCACTTGGGTTTGCTCAAATCTTGCATGCTCTCTTGGTCTCTATCGCTTGGCTCTTCGATGCTCAAACCACTCTTATCTCCATTTTCTCCGATGCTCAGCCCGCTGCAAGGCTTCTCGCAACCGGAGCCATCGTGGAGGGCTCATCCTTGTGTGGATTGTCCACCGGAGAGTGGCAATGGGTCGGAGGAAAGAGTGATACTGTTGTTTCGGAGTGGAATCTTATCTGTCAACATAAATTTCTTGTGGCTGTTCCGTCCACTCTATTCTTCATCGGATCTCTATTTGGTATGAATCATAATAACTAAGCATATTAAGTTTCGATATTTATAGTTCTGATTTGGTAAGGCTGTTTACATGTAATTTTTTTTTGTCTTGTCACAGGTTCGGGTGTTTATGGATATCTTGCTGATTCATGGTTTGGACGAAAAAAGACTCTGTTTCTTTCTTGTATACTAACATTTGTCACGGCCTTTGCGATCTCCTTTTCACCAAACGTTTGGGTTTATGCGTTCTTGCGTTTTGCAAATGGGTTCTTTAGATCAGGAATCGGATCTTGTTGTATCGTACTCGCGACCGAGATAGTAGGCAAAAAATGGCGAGGTCAAGTAGGGCAATACGGTTTCTTCTTCTTCACGTTAGGTTTTCTATCTCTGCCACTTATGGCTTATTTGGAGAGAAAGTCATGGAGAAATCTTTACCGAATCATATCGTTTCTTCCTCTTGGTTACGCGATTTGTCTCTTACCCTTTGCCTATGAGTCTCCTCGATGGCTTCTTGTTAAAGGACGTAACAAAGAAGCCATGGTGGTCTTGAAGCAACTGGCAAGACTCAACGGAAAGCAACTTCCGGCGGATCTCAGCCTAATTGATCCAATTCCAACAAGAGATGATCAAAGTTCACAACCAGAGAAGTTTTGGAAAACAAAATGGGCAGTGAAAAGAATCATAATGGTTATGATGGCTGGATTTGGCACTGGTTTTGTTTATTACGGAATTCAACTAAACGCTGAGAATCTCAATTTCAATCTTTATTTAACAGTTGCTGTTAATGCTCTCATGGAGTTTCCTGCTGTTTTCATCGGAAGCTTCCTCCTTGGGGTCATGAACCGCCGTCCATTATTCTCTAATTCATCATACCTTGCTGGAGTCTCTTGCGTGCTCTGCGCGGTTCTCTCGCTTCACCGCGTGACCCGTGCGATATCTATTGCCAAATGGTTGCAGCTTGCGGTTGAAGCCGTTGGGTTTATGGCATCCTCAACGGCCTATGATGTCCTTTACGTCTATTGTGTTGAGCTGTTCCCAACAAATGTTAGGAACACTGCGGTTTCGCTTTTGCGTCAGGCGTTTATGTTAGGAGCGTCTGCAGCACCATTGCTAGTTGCGTTGGGAAGAGAAAGCGCGATGATGTCGTTTTTTGTGTTTGGCATTGCTTCTGTATTGAGTGGCGTAGTGAGTCTCTGGCTAAGAGAAACACGAAACGCTCCGCTTTATGAAACACTAACGCAGCAGGGGAAAGCGGAAGAGATTGAAAACAGAACGGCCGTGATTACTTAAATGTTGTTCATTGTTGTGTAGCTAGCTAAATGTTGTAACTCTCTGTTTTTCAATAAATGTTTGCAACGTGCTTGGTTGTTTATTTTGAAAATCCAAAAATTCAAAAGTTGCAACAGCTTTAGGAAGAGACGGAACATAGTCAGTTTAACAGGGGATGGGGTAAACAACAAAGCGATCTAACCTTGATAAAAATGGACAATTGCTGTTCAGACCAAAAAAACATCAATTGAATCATAATAAACCAAGTTTTGTTCTGTTCGCAAGCATTACAGAAAAAAACAAGAATCTGACAGTGCTCAAAAAAGGTCGAGTAACAAACATTTATGATGGGGCTTTGCAGGTGAGCTTTTCTTCTTCTTCTTCTTCTTCTTCTTCTTCTTCTTCTTCTTCTTCTTCTTCTTCTTCTTCTTCTTCTTCTTCTTCTTCTTCTTCTTCTCCTTCATCTTCCTTCTCTAAGAAGCAGCAGCTTTGGGAGCCTCTTCAGTAGCAGGAGTCTCGAAAGTCTCTCCTACTACAAGATCTGGGACATCATCATCGTCTTCTTCTTGGATAGTAGCTGGGACATCGCCTGTACCTGGAGCCTGTTTCTGGTATTGCTCTGCTAGCTTCTTCAGGTTCTCCAAGTTATCTGGTCCTGAGATAATCAAAGCAGAAAACAAAGCGTTAACTTCTGGGATCATTGGTTTGGGAAAGGACATTTAAGAAGTAACACTAAACGTTGCATACCAAGTTGGCTGATAATCTGAGGAAGTATGTCTTGCAATTCTGCAGCAAAAGTCAGATTTTGATATTAGACAAGATCACAAGGTCATTATAGATCATCAATGTGGATACAAGACTTACTTTTGGTCTGTGGTGTACCGCTCACAACCCATGTGTTAGCAGCAATCGAAGCTTGAACTGAAAAAGCAACATTGAAAATAGAGACACAATGAGATTTTTTACAAATCCCTGAGATTTAAAAATCAACAAGTAAGGGGCTTTTACCTTTAGGGTTAATGAATTGAATCACTACATCATCCTTAAAGATGTTAACTTCTTCAATGGCGGGAATGGAGTTAACTCCAACTCTCTTAAGAGTGCTCTGGAGCCTCTTGTCATCAGTTGTAGTTGTCTTGTGAACAGCCTTCTTCTTTCTGAAATGAGACCCAAAATTTTTTGAAAAACATAACATTGAAAATGGCGAAAATAAATTACCAACAAAAGGCTTTAGTAAAGCATACCTTCTTACTGTCCCCTTACCCCCAGTGCGGACAGTGTTAGCCATCTTCATCAACTTTTCCCTATTCATCTGTGTTTCAAAAAGACACACAAAGCTTAAACCATTAAACCCAAAAATCTATCCAATAAGCTCAACAGATTACATAAATCTACTATTCACTGAATCAAGTAGGCATACATACTAACTAATCATGTTACTTAAGAGTCAATTGAGCACAGTGCAGCAAGAAAGATAGAAAAAAACTCGACTTTAAACTTAAGTATCAACATTTTATATCAATCAAGTCTTTATTCTGCTTAAAAAACATACAATACTTTTTAACTTTATTATAATGAGCTATTTAAAACTAAGATAACCAATGTCAAAGACCTTATAACAATACAGAAACCAAATGAATCGAGAAAAAAAGAATTGATCTTGGCAACTTGAGCTAAACCAGAAGAAAGTAACTGAGGGAACAATCGAATAACTCAAAATGAAAAAAGGAAGAAGCATTTGTTAGCAGTGCAATTACCTTGTTAATCGATACCTAGGGTTCTTCCTTCGTAGAAGGGTATAAAAAGATAAGAATGAGAGAGATAAGAGAGATCGAAACGGCGCTGGAGGGTTTTTGCCCTTTAAGTAAATGCGATTTTCTGTAGCCAAGCTCAACTTTAACACCATACAATTATTTTATAACTACCATCCAACGGCCAACATTTCAGGTTCCTTCAAAATAATTCTCTCTCTACCGTTCGATTTTACTCTCAGCCATGATTTATTTTCGGACCATGGGCCGAAGTCTCTGGCCCATATCAGATTCCAAACTCATTCTTCCATGCAGCTTCAATTAGTGAAAAGTTGTGAAACCAAGAGAGTCAAGAGTCGAGCCTTAACAATAGAGTTTGAATCTTATATAATTTCTTAAGTTCACCAAAAAGAAGATTAATCCCAAACTTGTGCAAAATGGAGGGATCTAATTTTCAATACAAGGCTTTTTAGTCAGGTAACAAAAACACTCTAGTTCCTTTTCTTTTTCAGCCAAGTCGAGATTGAACTTTTAGGTTTTAAGAATCAAGATACCTCATTTCATACCACACACTTTACGTCTTTAAAATCTTCCATCAAGCGTGGAAGTCTAGGAAGAGTTTCAGTTTCTGGACCAACATCTCGTGTGTTCCAAAAGGCGGTTTCTTGTTTCCAATCCAATCTCTACCAAGAAGCCCGGTTCTGTCACTGTTGAGCATTTCATCGCGGAATGTAGACAGAATCTGGTATATTGATATCCTTAAAACATCTGTAGCTGCATATGCGTAGGAGTACATCGCCCCAATATTCCTTTTAATCGGCTTTAAATCTTTTCTAACCATACTCGAGGTTGCCCATTTGATACTAGCAGGTCCCATCAGTTGTTGAGGCGATTGAAGGTTAGTCTTCTTCCCCATAAACGTTTCAATAGCTAGCAAAAGCGATAAAAGCGTAGAGACAACATCAGCATTACCACCAGACAGTTGTGCTACTCCAAGCCTGTCTTCCTTGTGAGAGAGTGAAGTTAGGGATGCAGTTGTTTGAGCACACCATCCACATAGCTGCAAATATCAGATACAGAGCAGAGAGGTTTGGCTACAGCTACCAAAAGAAATTATCAGAGAGAAAAGAGAAGACAAAATGAATTGCCTTTTACCTGGAAAGATTTAAGCGACTCGCCAAATTTAGGATCGATATATGACTCGGTTGGTTGCTGGAGTGGTGTCTGATAACCTTTTTCAGTAAAGGTGTGGTCTAGCCCAGAAGATAACTTGGAGGCAAGCTCTTCCAAAGGCTTCAGGCATAGTGTGGTTACTCTTTTGTAAGTCTCACTGGACTCCTCAAAGAAGGCAGCACGACGCCATGTATCGACATTATTCTGAGACACCATGTAGAGATCAAGGTATGCAAGAGATTGCTCAAGGGAACCTGGAGTACTCCCTTCTAAAGCAGCAAGAAGAGGCTCACTTGGATTTGTCTCTGCTGCAGCAGATCCTTTAGGAGGAGCAAAACTAAACCGTTTTGTGTGCAAAACCTGGAAAAGAAAATGACAATTTTAAGTATCTAAATCTGGAAAAGTAGCTAAAGCTTATATATTTCCTGATGAAGTAACAGGCAACACACAGAACCAAGCTCAGACATGAATCCTTCAAAGTGTTTAGGCAGGGATAATTAGCTTATCCAAGAAAAGTAAACAAATTATGCACATCTTTACAAATTTAGATGAGGTTTTCTTAATCAAATCCACATACAAAGAAGACAAGCAGCATTAACTGTTTGACCTTGACATGGGTATATAAATGCCAAACGAAACAGGAAAAACAATTCTAAGCAGTATCAATTCACCATTTGACGTCAAACACAGCTAACTTTGTCGATGCTTTTTCAGATTACATCAGTTGAATTTTGCGTCACTCAGTAATGGTGGGTTCTAACTCTTGTGCAATCTAACATGTCACCTCGACTATGTTCACTAAAAAGTTAACATAATACACAGTAAACAACCAATCTTAATGGTTATTTTACCAACCAATTACATCAATCGATACAAACAACGTCAAAGCACATGAACAAACCTGATGAATATGGTGAGTGACTTCCCAAGAGAGAATGAGACAGAAACTGCCGGCATAAGATATGACCTGCTCACCCAAGAATCTCGATACAGAAACTAGCCCCCCGGACCAATCTAACAGAAACAATAGCATTATCGTTGACAGCACATAAAGCACACCCGATAGCTTCAAAGCTTGTGTTAAAGCAGAAGTAAGTCCAACCTTGAAGCTGAAGAACGGTGGACGCTGTTTGGAAAAAACTCAAGTAAGAATCAGACAAAGATACAAACTTGATTAAATATTCCATAAATCAAGAAGCAAATACACAAAGGGCAGGTTGAATAAATCTGAATTCGAACCTGAATGATGGGAAATTCCAAAACCCATCGTTGCCTGAGAACGAAAAGAACAGCGTAAAGCAATCCAGTCACAAATCCCCTAAACCCTATTCTTCCAATTGCTCCAAACGAATCACTTGACAAGCAAAACACAGCCGCGGAGCAGAATCCAGCTAAGGAGGTAGCGAAGACGAAAAGCAAGATGCGCAAGGATATGCGAGCACGGCGGCGGAAGTCAGGATCCGAGAGGTGACGGAGAAGGCCGATACCGAAATGGAGAGGGGAGAGAGGGGAATCAGGGGTTGGAGAAGAGAGGAGAGCTAGTGAGACGGAGAAGAGAAGCTGTGAGGTATGAAAGATGAGGAAAGTGAAGAAAAAGGAGATGATTGAAGTAGTTGAGAAGAGGAAAAGGTTGAAGAAGAAGAAAATGGCTGATGAAGGTATAGATTGCCAGATAAGAAAAGCGACAAAGCGGTGGCTCACTACCGTCTCCGGTACCGGGGGAGAAGGCATATCGCCGGCGATGTTGTTGTTTTTTTTTAATTAATTTAATTTGAAATGAGTTTGGTGTCTGAACTTTGAGCGGGGCCGTGAGAAGGCTTTTAAGGATTCGGCTCTGTTTGGATACTATCCTTTGTTATTTTCGCGGTGCGTTTTGTTTACGAGGCTTTTTCAGCCCAATGGGCCGAGATTTATTATCTACGTCTTTGTGAGATGTAACTTTTATCTGTTCTAAGAATTTGTCATTCCTGTTTCGACATCCACACACAACAACTTAAAAGTTTTAATAGAAACAACGTTAGTCTAAATTCTGGAGATATTAAAGCTTATTTGATATCTATTCTGTTTTTATTTTTTAAAATCTTACATTTTTTTTTATTAGGAATGTTACTTAGCACGAGACCCCCAAGACTTGGGCATAAAACGTCCAGCCATGAGACAGGTTAATCTTAGTTGCCATGTTTCACGAGTTACTGATAACGCTATAAACGAATAATGTAGAATTAAAAAAAAAAACTGTAATCGAATCAATATCGATAAAAAAGCAATTCTTGAATGTCAAAGATTTCGATCAAAAAAAGGTAAAATCACATTGTTCTGGTGATAAGCTGCTTTATCTGAGACTCATAAGCATTACTTACTGGTTGCACACATTCTCCAAATACCAATCATAAGTTTGGCGAAGACCATCTCTAAGAGAAACCTTTGGTGTCCAACCCAAAGATGCAAGCTTTGAGCTATCCATCAGTTTCCTTGGTGTTCCATCTGGTTTAGTGCAATCCCATTCAAGCTTCCCTTCAAAACCCACAACTTGTTTCACCAACTCAGCCAACTCTTTGATCGTCACTTCTTGACCACTTCCTATGTTAACATGCTCCAACCCACTGTATCGATCCAACAAGAAAACACAAGCATCAGCCAAATCATCGACGTGCAAGAACTCCCTCAATGGACTACCAGTTCCCCACACCACGACTTCTTCAGCTCCATTCACTTTCGCCTCGTGAAACCTCCTCATCAAAGCAGGGAGCACATGTGAGTTCTGAGGATGGAAATTGTCATTAGGACCATAAAGATTAGTAGGCATGCCAGAGATTGCATCCCATCCATGCTGAATCCGGTAAGCCTGGCAAGTCTTAATCCCAGCGATCTTAGCAATAGCATACCACTCGTTAGTTGGTTCAAGCGATCCGGTTAACAAAGCAGATTCAGGAATTGGCTGAGGAGCAAATTTGGGGTAAATGCAAGAAGATCCAAGGAAGAGAAGCTTCTTCACTCCATGTTGATAAGCAGAGTGAATCACATTGGTTTGAATCTGGAGATTGACACCAATGAAATCAGCAGGATAAGTGTTGTTAGCGTGAATCCCACCAACTTTAGCTGCTGCTAAGATTACATAAATTGGCTTCTCTCGGGCAAAGAAAGATTCAACATCAACTTGACGAGTGAGATCAAGCTCGGCGTGTGTTCGAAGAACGAGATTGGTGAATCCCAATTGCTGAAGCTTACGGACTATGGCAGATCCAACCAAACCACGATGACCAGCGACGAAGATTTTGGCGGATTTGTCAGATATAGATGAACCTGACGCCATCTCTGCACATACAAAACGCTGCGAAATTCAAGAATAGGGTTTTGGAGATATCTAATCATAACTGGCCACAATGCATTTTTTTTACTTTCCAGATCATTCACTCGCAGATTCCATAGAAATGTCGACATATAAAAGATTCAGATTAATTTGAGAAAGGTAAAGAGGGAAAGGAAGGATTTACCTGAGCCGATCGTTTCCGACATTTTCGATTAAAGTTCACAAGAGACAAAAGTATAGATTTGTCAATGGAAGAATCTGTACTGTGAGGTCACGAGACAAATTTGGTCAGCACGTTTTATCTTTGAGATAAGAACTTGGAAGTCCAGAGATCTGTAATAAGTTGACTTTGATTCATGAGTAACGTAAATTGTACGAGGCTTTTGAATATCTACTGGTCCAAATTAAGTTGGCCCAAAAAGGCTTGTATATTTGGGCCTCACTAGTCCCAATCGTTGACCACAAACTTGAATTTTGAAAATTCGAATATTACTAATGAATCATGATTGATGCGAATTTTATTAAGCTAGTGAGAAAAGAAACCCACAGCTTTTTTTATTCAATATGTAATTTGCAAGAAAACAGATGATGTCTTATTATTAAATCAAAGTAAAGATCTAGACGTGTCTTCTCACAAATCTCACATGGTCTTTGACGAATCTTCCGTCACATTAGCTTTCTTGAACACAACCAAGAAAGGCTTATCAGTTAAAGCCAAACGCCGAACGCCGAGTTCATCCACGAATATCCCGACATTGCTGCATTTTGGACTGTCAGAGTCCCAATTTAGAGGACAGAACACAAACTTGTAAGTCTCATCTCCAGATTTCTCGATCTTGAAGAAACTCTTCAACGAATCTTCTCCGAACCCTTCTGGCTTAGGACCAGCCTCCACGAAGTACTGCTTCCTCTTGCAGTCGAACTCACCTACCCACCAGTAGGTTGACTGGATGCAGATCGTGGCTTTGACAACCGTCTGGATGTTAAGATCCTGTGATTCGAGAACGAACCCTACTCTAGGCCTCCAGTTTGAGAATTTTACAGGAATGCCCTCCTCGACTTCTAAAGACTCCTGCACGATATCGAATGGACATGGCTTGCCACCGCGGCCTTCTAGAGTCACGCCGCCGCCTTGTCCGCGAATGACGGGGAGAACGTAGTAACTGCCTTGGAACATCATGTCTCCATCAATGTCGAGAACTGCACCATAAGCGCTCGCGGCCAAAAGCACGGCAAGAACGAAGTAAAACGTTGGATTCATGATTTTGGGTTTTAAGTCGTGATTAGAATGTGTTTTAACGAGGAATGAAATATTAGTTGGTGTAATATTTATAAGAGATAAAAACTCAATGTCATTTATGCCCTTACAATTTTGAAGTTAGTTTTTTTTTTGGCGATTTTTAAATATTTTTTTTAAAACTTAAACATTTCATTTTTTATAATTTTATAACTAACATGTTAATTTTATATTTTAGCGTTAAAAAAAACTTTACCTACCAAAATCTCATATCTCTCTTGCTCTCTCATCTCTCTCTCGCTTTTCTCGCTCTTTTGATGTGTCGATGTCTTGCTGTCTCGATGTCTTGCTCTCTCGCTCTCTTGCTCTCTCCCTCTCGCATCTCATCTCTCTCGCTCCCTCGAAATCGCATTCTCTGTCGTCATACTCCATCACTGAGAAAACTCTCGGCGTAACGTTTAACTATGGTAAGAAATTTTAGAGTTATTGCTTAGGGTTACTTATGAATTTCTTTATGGCTGACTTATGTTTCTGGCTAACTTATGAATTGTTTTATGGCTAACTTATGGGTTGATTTATGGCTGATTTATGGCTGACTTGTGAGTTATTTTATAGCTGACTTATTTTTCTGGCTGATTTATTAGTTGTTTGATGGCTGACTTATGTTTAATTTATGTGTTTGACGCAGATGGATAGACCAAGTAAATACCATCCTAGACGTTATAAAGAAGGAAATGTTTCATTGCACAATAAGAGTATGAACCACAATTGTCTTACATCGAGTTTAACATCTGCCCGAGATGCAACAGGGATTGATGTGTGGAATAAAATCAAGTGCACTAAATTAGGAATAATTCATAAGTTAGTGGATAGTGATTATCAGTGGTTTGCGAAGATTGTGCAATATCTTTTTCTCATCAGTTGCTTATAAAGAGTGTAAATAAAATTTGGTATGTAATTGGGGGACAGCCAATAAGATTAGGTTTAGATGAGTTTGTCGACATAACTCGCCTAAAGACAGAGCCGCCTAGTATAGAATCATGTGAACCTGATTATGCAATGTTTAGGGAGAAATTAGGTATTCCTAGAGGGTGTGTAGGTGGCCAAAATGAGATAAAATGGCTAATGTGTTTGGTAAGTGTCCGGGATGGAATCATGAAGAGCGGAAAATGGTGGGGTTGTTATGTGTCCTACATATGGGGATCTATGGTCTACATCACAACTCGAGAATACCGCTAGAAGCTGCGAAAAGAGTCTTCAAAGATGAATGAATTGATGATTATTGTTGGGGTTTAGTTGCTTATAAATCTCTTATTGAGGGTGTTAATAATGTACAGTTAGATGGAAATAGATACACGGTTAATGGTTGCGTGCATGCCTTTCTCTTTTGGGCATTTGAATCAATAACGATATTTGGTGAGCGTTTTGGTCGAATCGTTGATAAAAATGAAATTTTATTCCTCAAATGGGGTAGAACACGTATTCGAACTGATTTGGACAAGGTTATTAACGAAGAGATTAGCACACTCGGTCAGGTAAGTTATTATTGCTAACTTTTGTTTCTATTATGGCTGACTTTCGTTTTTTTTATAACTGACATTCGTTTTTTATGGCTGACTTATATTTCCTATATGGCTGATTTTTTTTTTATGTGTGACTTTCGTTTTCTTTTATGGCTGACTTTCGTTTTCTTTTATGGCTGACTTTCGTTTTCTTTTATGGCTGACTTTCGTTTTTTTATGGTTGATTTTCGTTTCTTATATTGCAGACTTTTGTATTTTTATGGTTGACTTTCGTTTTCTTTTATGATTGATTTTCGTTTCTTTTATGACTGACTTATGTTTCTATTATGGACGGATTTTCGTTTTTTTATGTCTGACTTTCGTTTTCTTAGATAGATCCAAAATGATGACTGAGCAAGTCGACTTTGATGGCTAGCTTGTAAACTTTAAACTCTCAATATTTATATCATGATATCCATACTTTGAGAAGATGCTCATATCGAAGTAGGATATATTAGTTGGTGTAATATTTATAAAGACATCGGTATACATAGAGCCAAAATGATGATTGGGCAATTCGACTTTGATGGCTAGCTTGTAAACTTCAAACTCTCAATATTTATATCATGATATCCATACTTTGAGAAGATGCTCATATCTACCAACATTGTATTCTACACACGTTTCTCTAATTTTGTTTCTACTTTTTACTTTATTTCGTTAATGGTCACTATTAATTTAGGTATTCAAGCCCGGCTTTTGGTTCGATGTTTTAGTGTTTCGAACTTCTCTTTAAAAAATAATAGCACTGAATTGATGTACTATATTAGTTTGATTTAGTATGGTTTTACTTTTGTCCGTTCCTAAAAACTTATATATCTCCAAATTCTTAAAAAAAAGGCTTTTGTTAAACTAGAAAAGGATTAAATTTCTTTTCATTACGTTTTTTCCATATAGATTTTTTTCCAAATAATGGTAAAAGAAATATTACTTGTCTTTTTTGGCGTCTAGATCAGTTCAGTTTGATTCAACGAACAAAAATGGCCACGTAATCAAGATCCTTACTTTGATCCTGATCCATACATGTCATGTGTCTGTCATTCTCTATGGCTGCGACTAGTAATAAACAATTTCAAGGTGGCGGACATATGTAGTTAAGATAAGAAATTGCAACCGAGACAATCGTTCTCCCTTTCAAACCCTAGTTCCAAATTATCAAGCCCGGTTTTTTGGTTAAATGTTTTGATTTTTTTTTATTTTTCTGTAAAAAGTATTAGAACTGAATTATTGTTCTATTTTAGTTTGATTTCGTATGATTTTACTTTTATCCGTTCCTAACAATTTATATTTCCAAATTCTAGTCTTTTTAGGTTAAAGAAGAAAATATATTAAATTTCGTTTGATTACGTTTTTACCAGAGAAAAAAATTCTTAAAGAATGGAAAATTAAGGGGAATATTTTTTTTTTTCCCTTTTTGGCGTCTATATTAGTTCAATTTGATTAAAAGAATGGACACGTTATCAAAATTATTACTTTGATTATGATCCATACATGTCAATATGTCATGTGTATTTCTCTACGCTAGAGGTAATAAACACTTTCACGGCCATGTCGTTTTGGAGCAGTATATATAAAGGATAATTAACAATAAAAAAAATTAATTAATTATAATGCATGCTTCATCCTTCGTGAGTGATGGAAATTTCTATTTTAGTGACTAAGTCTTTTCGGTTATGCCATCTTGTAACCAACACAAAATCAGATTACAATTTCTTGTCTTATATACGTAAAGACCACTATCTTCTTTTAGAGAGGTTGGTCATTGATCCACCTTTGGAACATCATAAAGGTTTCATCTGGTTTAAACTCTGCTGTGTGCCCACCTCCCTATAATCAAAACCCATAACTCAATAATAGTTCAAAAATCGCAATAAAATTGTTCAAGTAGCAAAAGAAAGAAGAAAGACTTGCTTTGATAGTAGAAAATGTCATTTTATTGGCATAAGTCCTTGTGTATCTGCCAATTAAGAGTCAAATATAAATTTTGAAGTGAGTCTTACAGATAGAAAGAATAAGAGAACCCACTTAAAAAGCAAAATATGGGTTTACATACCCAGCGATTTGATTGTTGATCATCCATAGTCTCCAGTCATCGATAATGGAATAGTTGAGAGATCTTATCCAAGCTTGAGTTCCAAGGTAAGGTACTTCGAAATCCATGAGCAATAGTTTCTGAACCGCTTTTCATTGTGGAGACAAGAGACAAAAGCAAATGTCATGTTACATACCTCGTAGAGTTCATCAGAGATTAGTGCCATTCCATGAGCAAATGGAATGCGGTAATTTCTATCAGTTGCATACTCTGTTAGTGGGTTACCGAGCACATTAGCCCTGAAGGTTTATTGGAGGATTGCAGCATTGATAATTCCCTGCATCATCATGTATATTTCTTCTGTTATAATACAATTGATTGAGAAAAGAGATATTGAGGATTGAATATTATAAAACCAAAAGTATACCTTTTCAGATTTCTTGAACGGTAGCTGGAAACAACCATACCGGAATAAGAATCTCCGGTGACATAAAAAGGGTTGGAGGAAAACTCTTGATGCTTTCCTAGCCACTGAACAACAAAAACAACCACAACAAAAGAAAAAGGCTTCTAAAGTGTCTAGGAACAAAGAAATGTTAGCTTCAAGAGACGATTAATTAAGTTTTTTCATTCACCTTTTGAAGAAACTCATGGATCCGTTTGGCTTCACCTGAATCACTTGGTTTATTAAATAGTTGAGTTCTTGAATAGGAGAAGCCAGTTCCAACAGGCTGATCCAAGAATATTATGCTTGACGTCTGAGGAAAATGATCAAGAGTATATTATTGATTCATCGGGTTTTGATGATTGTCATATGAATACATACTTTTGTTATACCTTTGTTCATGAATATGTAGTAGAGACCAAAGAAGGGACAGTTCCGTTGTAAACATCAAGCTTCATAGCCAAAGGCCCTGCTTATATATATAGAATTAAAACGAGTAATCAGAGACACAGAAACACAAGTTTATCGCTGTTTTCGATTTCACCATTCTCATAAAGAAGGCCAGAGATGGAAGAGCAGCCAGGTCCTCCACTTAGCCAGAGAAGAAGAGGATCAACTTTTGGGTTCCTCTCAGACTTTATGAAGTAGTAAAACAGTTGCAGTTCCTCCTCCTTACCAACACCAATATACCTTCATTCACAAGTAACATAACTTACATAGACTAACTCCAAACTCAAAAGTCAGAACACGAATTTAATCAAATGAAGAGATCGAAAACAAACCCAGTTTCGAGCTCAAAGGGAAGAGGGCCATCAAAACCAGGAAGAAACTTGACTATAGAGGCAGAATCAACATGTTGCTGATTCAAGAAGACAAGAAGAAGAGGCAGAAGCAGCGACTTCAGAACAGAGTAAACGTATTTCTTTGCCATTTCGTTTCACAGTTTCTGCTTGGACAGTTGTTGCATCTTTATACTAAAACCCAAAAAAGTCGCCTACCAACTCTTCATCTTTCAATTTTGGCTTCATTAACGTGATAGTAACATTTTTTATGGAACATTCTCGTAACCTGATCCTCACACTGTGTATAAGAATGCTAATGCAATACAAAATTACTGGATAAGTGTCCTCGCTTCTCGCAAGCATATAGGTTTTACTATATAATATTTCAATTCAAATATATTTCGTGATAACTATATGAAACTTTTTTCTCAATTGTTTTGTCTGATACAAAACGCAAACTAAATATCTTCAATGATCTAAATCCATTTTTTAGAAGAAAAAAAAAACCCTAAGAGCATGGATTATGGGAATATACAGTGAAGTATCTGTTAGGATCCTACATCGGATAAATAAAGGGATCAACACTAATGTATAAGGGATATGGGCTAATCCACTCATTGTCAATTGGTTTTAAGTTGGAAGCTCATATAACTTTACATGGTATCAGAGGTTCGAAATGAGATGGTAAGAAACCATTATCTCGAGAGGACGTGTTAGGATCCCACATCGGATAAATGAAAGAACCAACACTAATATATAAAAGATATGATCAATTCACTCATTGTCAATTGGTTTTGAGTTGGAAGCCCATAGAACTTTACAGTATCATTAAAATCAATTACCAATATTGTTCTGGACACATAGTTTTATTAGATTTTCTTAATCTTTCATAGCATACATTTAATTCAAGCTTAATTGTTAGATTCGTTAAAACTTTTTTATATTTGAGATTGTCCTTCCTTCCCCATGTGGCCATGTTCATAAAATTCCATTGCAAACACAGGACCATCTAGGTTAGTTCCATCTATTTAACTTCCAAGGGGTTTTTTTTTTTACTTTTGACAAAACCATAAACTGTGAACAATCAATACCTAAATGGGACAATAGTTAAAAAGATTGATTAAGCGAAGAGTCGTCCGCACGGCATCTCTTCGACTTCTTCTCAAGAACGTAAAGCACTACTCGACGGCTGCAATAATCCGGATGCCATTGAATTTGTTCCACACGCCCGATCGCGAAATCTTTCAGCGCAGATTCCAAAAAATACTCAAGAACAGCATCTGAACAGGTAAGTAAAACTTAGAAGCTGTATTCTTGTTATATCAGTATGAATTAAAGTAATAAAGTGAAATAGAATGATTTACCATTCCGCAGTTCTCCCGCTAGGAAGATTGTAGTTTGATGCCCGCAAAGTTGCATAAGCGTTTTTACCAAATGGTGAACAGCTTCTTCGCTGTAGATAACATCTGACCCTAATACTGCAAGTGCATAGCAAATCAAATGTGTGAGAAATGAGAATGACATGTATAAAGCAAAAAGGGGATGAGATTAAAAAAAAAAAAAAAAAAAAACGAGATGAATACCATAATCAGGGAATGGTTGAATCAAATCTGGATCTAGGTCATCTCCCCAAACAAGTTCCTGCACAACAGCAGATCCTCGTGTGTTCCCACGATGCAAATTAGTTTGGATGTTCTTCTTGAGTAACCTCAATCTATCTGGAAGATCAGTTAGGACAACATTGCCTCCCAAAAGTGCTGCAATACAACTGAAAGAAAATAACTAACTAAATGTTAATGTTTCAGAGTTCAATGGTAAGTCAAGGAATAGAAAGATTTGCGGCTTTTGCTCACCCAACTAAGCCACAACCAGAACCCAACTCGACGATCTTCTTGCCTTCAAGAGAAAGATACTTAGAGTCAACAGAGTGCTCTAAGAACTTCCCAAGCACCACTCCACTGTCCCACATCACTGATCCAGTTACTCCAGGCGTGCTCTTCACAATACACAACAAATAGCTCATCAGATCAACGCAAATAAGAATCAAATTCACCACTTTCTTCAATATCCAATGTAAAGACCGCAAATTTATTGAACAAACCATCCAAGGAAAGTTTGATGATAGCTACCCGAAACATTTAAACAAACCTCCCGTTTCAATACATTGAAAGGGCTCAATAAGAATCCGAAAGATCGCAAATTTATTGACTGAAACAGAGAAGCTAAGGAGTTACCAATGAACAAGGTGACTGGAGAATAGTGAGTGAGTGGCCACAAGCGTCGAGACGCAGCTCAAGAGAAGACTGAGAAACTAGAGCGTTGGGGGCAAATGAAGTTGGTCCTTGAATAGCCCATATGACCATTATCTCCGCCGCCGCCAAATCGGATTCAGATTCTGACTCAGACTCTGAAGCTGGAAATCCACCGACAACTATCACATCTCCTCCGTAACCACTCATCCGTCGTAACTCCTCCACTGTATCTTCCTCCTCTCCCATTGTTCCACCTCGCCGTCGAATGGCCTCTTTAGCAGATGAACCAAAGAGACCGGAACGAGGGGGGCGCCAATGTGAAATATTGCATAGTTTTGTGGTTGTTAACAAATAGCAATTGTTTTCACGGTCTTTTTGTTATGTGCCCAAGGTTTTGTAAAATATCAAAATTAACCCAAAAAGTTCAAGCAGTTTTCTTACGCGTAGTAAAACATTGTCACTCTAAGCTCTTCAGTCTTCATAAGATTATAGATGATACTATAACCATACCATATGTTTTATTTCATATAAACCATTGGTTACATCAAAAACTTGGTATTCTCTCAAGCATTATTCAATTAATGACAATTTTACCATGATTTCACACTTATAGTAAAGAAGAACATCTTCAAGCTAGACTTAAGATGACAGTTTTACCATGATTTCACACTTATAGTAAAGAATAACATCTTCAAGTTAGACTTCAGATGACAGTTGGAGTTTGAATCATAAGCTTTTTGAAACTTAACAGCAAAAGGTCAATCAGTGCTAAGAACCAAACGTCGAACTCCATGATCATCAATCTCCAAACCAACGTTGACGTGTACAGCGGAGATCATAGGACAATGCATAAGCTTGTAAGCATCTCCATCTTCATGAATCTGAAATGAGCTAATACTTTTACCTTTCTTACCACCAGTTCTTACAAAGGTCTTCCTTAGTTGCAAAGAACGGTTGATTCTCCAAATCTTGGATTCGGGACATACCCAAACCGTAGAATCAGACTCGAGGTTGAGACTAGTTGAGAGCTTGACAAGCTTGGTTTTAGAGTTGAGTGGAGAGAAAATTATAGGAAGGCCTGAGGCGAAAGGAGATGATGACTGAATGATGTCGAGATTCAAACACAAGTCTTGTGAGTTTAAGTTTCGCCTTGCAGGGATAAAACCCCCTCCGGTTCCGTTCTTGGCCGGTATGAAGTAGTATTGGACATTGGACTGAACCGTGTGTCATGTTCTGTGTAGGACCACTTGGCTTGGTACAGCATCGGCCACTGAAGCTGCGGTCAAGACGTCTGAGAGGACGGTTAGAGTGATGAAAGACAAAATAGGCTTTTTCATTTGATTAGAGCTTTGGAATTTTTTTTCTTGTGGTGTGTGGATGGCTCATCATGTGTATATCTAATTATGTAACAAAAAATGCTAGCAATTGAAAAAGAAATTGTAACCAAACAATAAGTGAAGTTTGTGTCGTCTGTATGTCCTTCATCAAGATTCAAGGAGTGAGAGTGCTCTCTATTCTGCACGTTTTTTGTCGCCTCTCAAAATCTTTTTATAACGACCTTTTTGTTTTCTAGTAAAAAAATTTCCAAGGAAAATAATCATTTTTAGATATGTATTTACAACTCAATAAAACTAGTTTCCCCATGAAAAACTGATCATTAAGAAAAATTACAAACCCATCACATTTTGTTGGACAAATGTTGCAACTTGAAGTACATAAGTTGGATTTTGGATTATTCAACATTTCGCATGACAGAGTTACAGAACTAGTTTGGATCCGGCCACATATTCAGGAGTGTTTTCTTTTATATCTTTAAGATTAGTTGTTTGCCTTAGTGTGAATTTATCAGTTTTCCATGTGGGATAGTTGTAGCCTTTGATTGATAGTTTTATTCCATGTTCCAGTACAATGAGTTGGCTGGATTAGAAGTAAAGATTGCTAGCTAGCAATGTGGATCTTAATACGCCAATACTTTAAATCGTGGGCTTCATTAGATTGACCCGTAAGTTATGGATCTCAAACTTTTGGTCCACAAAACTCATAAAGTTACAGTAACTTTGACATGAGACTTTATTATAAAAAACAATAATTGCATTGGTGTGAAGTGTAAAGAGTGAAGCGTGTAAGTTGTAACAGTATGATTGAGCAACAAATCAGTCAGGAGTCTCCGGGTGACTCGGAGGCTTTTGTGCCAACCCTTCTTACCCAAGATTGTCTTAGCTGGCTCCTCAATATCTTTGATGGCCATTGTGTTAGAATAAATTTTCATACGCATATTTTCTGTATTAAAATTTTTTGGGTCAATAGGTCAAGAAAGAAAAAAAAAACATGTACAACTATTTAAATGTTTTTTGCCAATAACTATCTATTCTTTATGTTCTAATTAAAAACTCCAAACAGACCACGTTTGCGTCTAAAACGCGTGGTTTTTGATGCGGCTCACGAAGTCTCGTAGTGGCACTTTTGATATCAAGCCCTATCATAAACATTATTAGCCATTAAGCGGCTTCGAACCACACTTTTTTGACTCGTTTTAGTGGCTCCATAAAGTTTGACTTTACCCTCATGATTGCTTCACCGTCACGTTAACCAAAAAGGCTACTTGAGGTCAAAGCAACCTCGCAACACTACAACGACGACTCTCTTCTTTCTTATTTTTATTATAATGCTTAACATTATCACCTCTTTTTCAATTTTAATCAAAAACTCCCTCAGTCGCTGCTTACTTATTCTGCAGTCTTAGCTGTAAAATCAGTATATAAAACTCCCCCACGAACTCTTCACACACACCGAGACAGATACAATAAAGATTTTAATGGCGAAATTTGCAGGAGAATCCTATTGTCTTCTCCCTGCTGCTGTATCAACTACATTTCTTGCCTTCATCATCTTCTTCTTTCTCTTGAGAAAGAGAAGAAAGCCTCATAGGCTACCTCCGGGAAGAAGAGGATGGCCTTTGATTGGAGACACCTTCGCTTGGCTCAACGCCGTCGCTGGTTCTCATCCTTCAAGCTTCGTCGAGCAACAAATCAAAAAGTTCGTTTCTTTCTCTTTCTCTGTTTTATTATGCTCTGTGTTTTTTTCAACACTAAGAGTTTATAGTGATTATCTTGAGTTTAGGTATGGGAGGATATTCTCGTGTAGCTTGTTCGGGAAATGGGCAGTGGTATCTGCAGACCCAGATTTAAACCGATTCATAATGCTGAACGAAGGCAAGCTGTTTCAGTCAAGTTATCCAAAGTCTTTCAGAGATTTGGTTGGCAAAGATGGAGTGATCACGGTGCACGGTGATCAGCAGAGGCGGCTTCACTCAATTGCATCAAGTATGATGCGTCATGACCAGCTCAAGACTCATTTTCTCGAGGATATACCCGCAGTGATGCTTCAGACTTTAAGTAATTTCAAGGATGGTGAAGTCGTGCTTCTCCAAGATGTCTGCAGAAAGGCAAGTGATTGAAGATGATCAAGAAGAAGAAAAAGTATATATATTTTTCTAATCTTTGTTTGGTACTGTTTTAGGTTGCTATTCATCTTATGGTTAACCAACTTCTTGGAGTGTCAACCGAATCAGAAGTCGATGAAATGTCTCGGCTTTTCTCTGATTTTGTCGATGGATGTCTCTCTGTTCCTTTCAACTTACCTGGTTTCACATACCACAAAGCAATGAAGGTACGGATCAAATCAATGGTTGATTCATTTCTTTATTTGGAGCTGGTTTGATGAGATTTGTTTATTTCTTGTTCAGGCACGAAATGAGATCATAAGTAAAATAAACAAGACAATAGAGAAGCGGTTGCAGAGCAAAGATGGATCAGATACTGCTGGGAATGGTGTTCTTGGAAGATTGCTTGAAGAAGAAAGCTTACCAAAAGAATCCATGGCAGATTTTATCATCAATCTTTTGTTTGCCGGAAATGAAACCACCGCGAAAACAATGCTGTTTGCGGTTTACTTCCTCACTCACTGTCCTAAGGCCATGACCCAAATCCTGGTACATATAAACTCAAGCCTTTTCAATGATAACAAATTAGTTCCTCTTGCTTCTCTGTTTTGTTAACCCTTTGAAACACTCTACAAACGAGAAGGAAGAACACAAGAAGCTCGTTGGTGGAAAGCTAACATGGCAAGATTACAAGACAATGGATTTCACTCAATGTGTAAGTAAATTAAGAATCTCAAGAGCTGTTCTGCTTTTGAACTCAGATGTTTAAAAAACCCTTCACTAAAAAGTTTCTTGATATCTCAACAGGTAATAGATGAAACACTCAGGCTTGGGGGAATTGCGATCTGGCTAATGAGAGAGGCTAAAGAAGATGTCTCGTATCAAGGTACATAAAAGCGTCCTCGGTTATTGGTATATGCAGCAGAAACATGATCTCAAAAATCTAACTCTTGTTGACTCTGTGCAGATTATGTAATTCCCAAGGGATGCTTCGTGGTTCCGTTTCTCTCAGCAGTGCACTTAGACGAGAGCTATTACAAGGAAAGCCTCTCCTTCAATCCTTGGCGGTGGCTTGACCCTGAAACTCAGGTTTTTACTTTGTGTTTCACATCATTCAAGCATTACTTCTTAAATGTCCACATTAAACCTTTATCAATCTAGAAGTTAATATCCATTGATGTGAATGCAGCAAAAGAGGAATTGGAGAACGAGCCCTTTCTATTGCCCATTTGGTGGAGGAACTAGATTTTGTCCAGGAGCAGAACTAGCTCGCCTTCAAATATCTCTCTTTCTGCATTACTTTATTACCACATACAGGTCAGTACACCTGTTCTGCTTCTGTGTTACGATTGTTTGAATCCATAGCTGAATCATTCTTCTTGTTGCATCTTTTAGGTGGACACAACTTAAGGAAGATCGTATATCCTTCTTCCCTTCAGCCCGTCTAGTGAATGGCTTTAAAATCCAGTTTAACAGACGGGTCACTGATCCTCGGAATCAATAATGAACTAACAATCTCCACCTCTGTATATTTCTCTGTGTTGTTGTATATTCGCTGCAAAACTCAAGTGAATTTTTTGCAACACAAATTTTGTCAAGTGTTTAACTCCAAAGTTGCTCAGATCAAAGTACTCTCCATGGACTAAACACCCCAGTAAAACTCAGAACACCAACCAACTTGTATGCTTTTGGAAATCATTTTCACTAGATTTTGCGTTTCAAACTCCAACAAACCCATATGGTTTCAACAATTACAACAAGTGCAGGGCTAGATGGCAAAAGCTGTATTCAATCCTAAATCTAAACTCTTGTAATCTTTTGACGTAAATATTTTGAGATGACAAAACAAAACGCGAGAAATAAACCTATTCAGGGTTCATCTCTCCTCTCAGACTTCTTCATCTGAACTCTCATACGCTAATCCCAACAAGCCTTTCAGAGAATTTTGACCTTGCTCATTGTTTTCCGATGCTTTACCGTCATCTCTATCTGTTCCAGGTAGCTCCTCTAGTATGTCTGGCTTCTTCAATACTGTAGCTTCTTCTCTCAGCTTATCTCTGTGAACCTTGGCATCTGCTGAACCTCTATCACTTCTAATAGGGGGAAAAAAGCTTGGGCTTGACGGTGTTGAGACTTTTGGACGTTTAGGTTTAACCTCGACAACTTTTTTCAGCAAATCTTGTTGCCTACACATTGGGAAACACACACAAAAGTTGGTCACTGAATGAACATTCGTTACATGGTTTGAATAAGGTAAAAAGGAGAAAAATTGGGCACCTGATACCACACTTAGGTTTGGGCTCAACACGAAGTGTCAAGGGAACAGATGCCGGAGATGAATCTGCTTGGGTTGCAGCTTTGTGATACACAGTCAAGAAAGATCAAAAATCGTTTTGAAAGACAAAAAACAAAACGATGAAAACTGAACACTAAACATAAAAGGATATTTTAAAGGCAGCAAAAGCTCGTTTCTCAGTTCGTCTGAGAAGGCGTTCAGCATCCTCTTCTGCCTCCATCTGTTCTTTCAGATAAAGTAAATCATCGCTGTCTAAAGCTACAAACAAAAAAAAAAAAACTCAAGAAATATGACCATGAAACAACTACAACGGATAAGAACAAAAAGAGAGAGAGAGGGAGATTGGTACCGCCTCGTCCATGAAGATAGCCTCCACGTTCACCAGCAACCTCTTGCATCTATAATGCAATAACCATAAAATGTGGCGGGGCCGTTATCCCTGGCGGGCCATGTTATCAGAAGAGTAGCATTCCAATATAGAATCAAACATACAATATAACTCACAGACCACATATTGATCTAAAGGTTGGAAACAAAGAACCAAGAGCTTGATCAAAACGCTCACACTTAGCACACTAACAAAACTCACCAAGTACCCATTGAACTCAATTTATATGGAGACATTTACTCAAAGCTACATCCAAAAATAAGCTCACGCATACAAATTGAGCATAGTAGATAGCTTAGATTAGGTCAAGTGTAACAGAGGAGAGGGCGAGGGCGAGGCGCTAACCTTTGCAACCATACGTTGGAATGTGACGTCTTCATCATCTATCTTACCTTTCCCTGATTTCTTATCTGCAACAAAGACCCATCAAAAAACAGAGCTCAACAGAGTAACCTTACAATAAAATCTACCTAGAAACCATATCTATTAAATGTCTCACCTTTAGGGTCAGATAGATTTGTGTATTCTCGAACTTCTCTTCCTGCCATCTTCTTATTTTCTCTTCGATTTTAATGAACAGAAAGAGATTTTCAGAAGGTTAGGGTTCATACGTTTTCTAGGAGTGGAGTTGAGGAAGAGGAAGACGACGACGATTGAACAAGGATGAAATTGGGAATTGAGATTGATTGATTTTTTGTTTTGTCTTCTCCATTGAGTTTCTTGTCGACAAATACTATGGGCCTTTATTAAAGCCCGTTATAATTCAGCCCAATGCTTATTTTTATTTGATATTAAAATGAATTTTCTAATCACATAGACATTGAAAAAATGTTTGATTGAATATAAGTAAATAATATCAGGGAATTACTGGAATATATCTCAGCTAATGTACCTAACTCAAAGTTTTCATTGAAAAAATAGTGTTACCTAAATAAAATTGAATAAATCTTCTTTAGCCAACAAATTTCTGTAAGAAATGTAATGACTTCGAAAATTAAATAAAAAGACCATTATGTTTTAAGGAAATAAACAGTCATTAAATTTTGCAACACATTACGCCAGTAATAAATATATTTCATACGTCCCATTAACTTTTAGTTGTATCTACTCAGTTTTAAACTTATACTAAGTCATTTATGATTATTTATATAAAAAAAAAATCTTCACTGTCTATCTAATTAACAGTCTAGTAATAATTTGAATAAATATCTCTAGTCCTTCTTAGACTGGTAGCCCAAGTACTCTTTATTGGCATGGGCCTAATTTAGATAGAAATTAAGTACATTTACTATAGATTCATACATTATTACGATTTTTATAGATGGATCAACCCTACAAGGAAAAATGGTTTTACAAATTAAATATCAAATTGAATGAAAAGTCTAAAACCAATCGTTTGTTTCAAAGAACAGGAGTTTTGGTGTAATTTATAAATCATTTTTTAAAAAACCAAAGAAAACCGCACGTTCGATATTTTTGTTGTGGTCGGAAGAGGATTTGAGACGTGACATAATTATAGACCATAAGTTTTGATCATAAAAGTTGTATTATTAGATTTGGATCCAACGAGAGAGTGATGGGTTTTATAGTCCGTACGAAGACAGTTTCCTTTTAAAGCCAACCAACCAAAAGAAATCGCATTTATAAATATTTTTTGTTTCATCTTTCTTTCTTTCTAACTTTCAAAAAGTCATCACCTAGCTTTAACCCCATAACATTATGATCGATCACCACACGCATCATTCTGATCGAAGGAGTAGAGGATTAAAGATTCAGTTAAAAGCAGAAACAGACCATTACTGGAGTAGATTAACAAAGTTTAAACCTTTCACTTTAAAAACAAAACAAAAAAAAAACTTTCCAATAGAAGTCAATGCCCGAACCATACAAAGAAAGTCAAACTTGCATGGTGCGTTCTTGACTTCCAGTTTCTTCTACCAAAAAAACAATAAAAATACCCTAAAAATTCTCAAAACAAAACAAAAGAAGAGAGATCAATGACGACGAAGAGAAGACTCCAGCTGTTTGTTTGTTTTTCCTTACAGAATGGGTTTTAATGAGGTTTGTCCAAGAACAGCACCAACAGAAACAGCAGCAGCAGAACAATTGATGAGTTAATGAGCTTTTCTCTCTCTCTGAGCATTGATGACAATGAAGAGTTAATTCCCTTCTCTGATCATTGAAGAGAAAGAGACACCCAGAAGAAAGAAGAAGAGCTTTTAATGGTGTCAAGCTGTAGTTGAAGCTGTAGGACCGCTCAAGGCAGTTTGAATGTGGTGCACAGTGGTTCCTATCAAGTTATTAACCGTTTCCACCGACTCCATGTTCAGTTTTGCCGACGGTAAATTGCTAACCATTATCTGAAATCCAACTGTTATCAGTGAACCGCTTGATGAGGATGACCGTCCTGAGCTAGTTGAGGCTCCTCCTTGCTCAGTGTTTAAGCTATTGCGGTTTCCGTCTGGTGAGATTGTGAAACCTGAGGACAATAGGGGAATGTAAGAAGTATCTTCACCCGTCATTGCGATGTTCAATGCTGATAAATCTACTGGACTGAACACCACGAGTGCTCCTGATGAGTCTGTTGAGCTTTCTTGTAGAATTAGCATGTTGTTGCTCTGTGATGCATTCGATGCCTGAGGGAAAAAAAAAACAAGTTTCATTAGCTAAGAATCCAAGAACTGCCTTGAAAAAAACTTGTATCACTCTGTTAGAAAAGAGCCTTACGCGTAGAACTGATATGCAGTTTCCAGGATGTGATCCGTTTGAGATGTGAGCAACTTCTTGGACCGCATTTCCGTGTGAAAGAACATCCCACTAATACCACCAACAATAAAGAAACAGTAAACATATAACTTAAACACTTTAGATGATTCTTTACTTATGAAGATTTTGAATTGTGTGTTTGTTACCTGAGGACGGGTTCTTTCGTCTTTGAGGAAATTGAACACACTCTGAGGAGAATTGGGAAGCCAGAAGGTAGTGGCTGCACACAGGACTGTGCCGTTTGGTTCAGGGCTCTTGTGTGCAGTCACACGGATTCCAACTTCATTTAGTTCTGAAACAACGGTTGAGCGGGTGTTGTTAGACCTACTGACACTTAAACAGTAGTTGCTAGTCATTCTCTGAGCAAGTCTCATCATGCTACACTTCCCTTCCAGAGATGGAATCACTGAAAAAAGTTGTTCAAGAAATGTTATATGATGTTTAAAGATGAGATTAGCAGTGGAAACTTATGTTTATCGACATGCTTTCACCTCCACCAAGATCGCGGGATGAAGATGCTGGTACCGATAGAGACGCGAATCTTTCACACATTCTCTGAAGAGTGGTAACAAATCGTTCAGCTCCAAAAGCAATCCCTCTATGAATAAACTCTCTGTAAAACTCATGAATTGGTTCTTTGTCTTCGGTTTCAATATGTTCAACCCAAGTAACCTGTTTACAAGTCATCAATATGGGATGAGCCCAACACGAAACTTAATTTAGGAGAAAGCATGATAACGAAAGAACTAAGAGTTGACCTTAGAATATCCATTAGGCATGTCCTGAATCAAGCATCCAGATGGAAATCTATAGGACTGAGAGTGAGAAAGAAACTGCGGAAGATGATATGAGACATTTACAACTATCCAGCTTCCTTGTTCAATCTGCTGACAATAGCGTAGCTCACAGAATTCACGTGTTTCTACCAACGGCGAAAGCACTTCCATTTCTTCATACAACTACATTGCCAAGCCAACCAAAGTTATATTTATATATGACAAAAATTTAAATCCCAATGATGCATCACATATTAAGGAGAATTACTATAAAGTTTTACCAAATGCAATTCACGTTCATGGGTACCTCCCATTCCCGAAGAAATCACAGCAAGTGTTTTAGAAGCTGAAATGATCGAAGGAAAGAGTTCTGCCCACTTGGCCTACCAAAAAAAAACAAGAGAAACTTTATGAAAATGCGGCCACCAATTCTGAAAAAAAAACATGATCTTTGGGACGTCTCAGCTACTTACACAATCCATAAACATGTCAACAAGTGCCATAGCATTCATGTAAACAATACCAGAAGACCTAGATGCCTCGACTCGAATGTTATGATTCTTGCCACGGTTACTTGATCTTGGAAAAACATCCTCATAGCTTCCAAGATTGAGAATGTCTCCGGACCCATCTGTTCTGGTCCACAGAGGTTCATTTGTGTGAAGAAGCCTGAGCAATTCTTCCATTGCAGTCAAAGCAATGTCGGTCATAAGAGGCTTATCTATATCGGAGATAGCCAAGTTAGGCTGAGATTGCAGATTATTAGGAACAACAGACATAGAACTTCTTGGCAGAAGATCAAAATCCAGTGAAGGACCTTGACCACAAGGTCCACAACCAGCTAAACTTGTCATGGACAAATCCAACGGTGAGATGTGCATTGGATGAAGTGTTGAGAGATGAGATATTGGTCTTCCCATGTACTTTGATGCAATGGTGGACATTCTCTCAAGCTGTGAAAAGATTAAATTTTTACAATCAAATGATGTTATAAATCCACCTATTATCAATAAAAAAAAACAAGCAAAACAAAATCAACCTCTTCTCGAAGATGAACATTTTCAATCCGAAGCTTTTGCTCATCAAAGTAAGGATCTTCACTAACAGGAGGACCTCCACAGTTAGGGCAAATAGCATGCTTGAGAGCTTCTCTAATGGCAATGTTTTCACATCGGATTTTATCATTTTCTGCCTTTAGTGCAGTATTATCTGCTCTCTCATGTTGAGCCTACAAAAAAACAGGACCACAATCAAAATCAAAATCCATCCTTTTCTTATTCAGACTACATTATAAACTCAAAAGAGAGAGAGACATCACAAAACCTTAAGCTGAGTTCTTCTGTTCTGAAACCAGAACTTGATCTGTCTTGGAGCCAAACCCAATTCAGCACTAAGTTGATTCCTCTGCTTCTCATCTGGATGAGGACACTCCTTGAAACTCCTACAAGGTCCCAAATTCAACGATTAATAATGAAAAAAAAAGGAAAACAAAATTTCTCAAATGCAAACAAGAGGAGATTGTACGATTCAAGGCGTTGAATTTGTTGAGCAGTGTGACGGTGGTAACGTTTCTTCTTCCTATCAGTTTCAGAACCATCATGATGTTGACTACCACCACCGTCTCCGCCGCTTCCACTACCACTTCCGCCGACGCCAACGACAAAACTCATTTTTTTATGTATCGAAATAGAAAAAGAAGTAAAACACACCAAGGCTAAAAACTTTTTTCTCTCAACTCACCCAACCACAAACTACTAATGGACCATTTACACCACTGTCGCCATTAACACAAACCCAACACACAGAACAAAATATAAAAAAAAAAAAAAAAGTTTCAACCTTTTTTGCACCCACTAAAAAAATCAAAATCAGAAGAAAAAGAAACGTAAGAAGAGAATTAGAGAAAATTACGGGAGGTGAAAGAGTTTGTTTTAGGCAAGAAATTGATTACAGAAACCCCAAAATTCAACTAGGGGAAAAAAGAATACGATATTTAGCCGTAATTAAGTCTCTTCTGGTTTCTACAGAGCCACCCTAGAAAGTGATGCGATCTCTCTAATAAGACTTTCACCTCAGAGCCCCTCACCTAAGCCGTCATTAGTGTTTTTATTTATCACTCTCTCTTTCTCAAACCCGTTTGTTACCTCTTCACATTCATTACAGATTTCGAAAAATCTCTTTTTTTTATCTTTCCCAACTTGTCTCACTTCAGAAATTGCGTAACTGATGGGGTTTTAATGGTGTTTTGACAGAGTAAAAAAAATACAAGAGAGAGAGAGAGTGTGTTTTAATGTCTCTTGCTCTCTCCATTACTGCAAAGTAGTACTCTCACCATACTCGGGAAGAGAGAGAGAGAGATAGAGTTAGGACCGAACCAATCTTCTTCTCTGTTCTTCTCTCTCTACAACTAACTCCCTCTCTCTTTGATTTCCCTGAGTTTTAGTTTCCGAGAAGTGTTAATTCGACGGTAGTTGGATTAAAAACAGAGGACTTTATCCACTTTATCCGGCGAATTTTCTCACTGTCTCGTATAATGACAAATTTTAACTTTTAAAGGGGTTTTGCTCATCTCCTCTTTTTCTCTACTTTTTCCTTTGGCTTATTTATATGATTTTCTCATTTTTTCTTACTTAGCTATAATTTATTTATTTTCACTACGTTTAGCGGATGTTTTAAAAGTCTTTACATGCTAATTAGACAGTTAGGATAGTTTAACGCCTAAACAATTAATCGAGAAATAAACGGAGATTAATTAGGAATTAATTTTAGGTTATTTTAATATTTTCAAAACATATTTATACATTATATTAAACTTTTAAATAATATTATTTTTAAAATTATAATAAATACAAAATATAGTATTAATAATTTATTTATGATTTTTATTTATAATTTTAAACTAATTTATTATAAAACATCACAAATTCTCAATATAAATGTCTGAATAAGTAAAACAAATTTTTTTATACTTAAAAATTTAAAAATAATTATACGGAGAATAATCGGATTAAACAGGGAATAATCGGCTGACTGAGTTTTTCAAAATATTAGTTATTAATCAAGGTGGCAGGAGTGTAATAGGGTTAGATTTTTAGAACACTGTGTTTAGTTAATTTAATTAAGTAAAGATTTATTACTTACAACCCAAAAAGTTTAAGTGTAAATGAAAGAATATATATAGGCATTTTAGATATTTTCATATACATATTGTGAATTTTCTAAAGACATTTTAATTCTTCTAACACGTGGTACGGGCTTGGTATATATATAATATTTTTTACTATATAAATCGACGCTTATATATAATATTTTTAACTATATACATCGACGCTAATATTTCAAATTTGGAAAATAAATAAATGTAAATATAACAACCTTTTTACCCGCGGTTTTGAAAATTGTGCATAATCATGTATTGAACCCGATCATAATCTAGACAAAATTGCTATTGGTTAGATTATTTAACTGATTACAATGAATGCATGAACGTTGCACTAATTTTATAGAATTGTTTTCTATGTAAGATGGCTTTGTTATTACTATCTATGACCTGATTTTCTCACATCTATATTTAGCAAGATCACACGTTATTCAATACATTGTCCAATTTAGGACTATTTAAATAACAGTATAATTTTGAATTACCAATTTTTTAGGTCTATAAATTTATAAGAATTTATTTTTATTGCAAGGGTTGTGTGTCTTTTTGCGTTTTTGGTTCGTCTCGATGAGTTGGATGTTTTCTACTCAGACGGTTATAGGTTTTAACTCTTTAACACTTTCGTAGTGTATAGCCAAAAAGTCAAACTTGTTTTACTATATTCATAGAAATTTGAAACCTCTGGAAGAAAGGAATATGGTTGAAACTTGACAACAATGTGAATTTAATATAAAAACTTCATTGACAAAAAGAACTACCAGAATTTAAAAAACTGAATGCGATTTCAAGCTTTTGTTCATTAACGATTTGATAAATGTTAGCGGAAAATATTATTATTAAAAGCAAATCTCCAAATTTAACCGATTTGAGAACTTCCTTCTTGGTGATATGTTTTTATTATTGGATGATATGGAAACATATCATGGGATATTATAAATGCTATAACATGAAGTAAATATAAATTTATGATGAACTAAAGATAATGTATTGAATTTGTATCATTCACCAATTTTTTGTTATTGATGAGATAATCATTTGGGAAGAAAAGCTATTGATTTTGCTTATTATCACTTTGGTTTCAATTTACCACTCATATGTGCCTTATTTTATTCCGTAAATATTGACATCACTAGGCATGAAATAAGAAGAAGCAATTAAATAGAGTCTTAAAGAATTGATATAAATTTCCCATCTTACCACATTTATTTTGGGACCTTGAATAAAGTGAACCTTCACATACAGTCTCTGCCTTCGTTTGCTTGCTCCATATAGCTATCCCAATTTAATTATCATATGGACCGATTCATTACTTTATTTATTATTATCTTAAGAAATTAATTCAAATATATCTTCAACAATTTTTCATAATTAATACATGCACATAGTACTTACACGTGTGCGTATTATACAGTTGTCCAATTTAATAAGCCAAATTTACAGTTGTTCTTTGATCAATTAAATCTTATTAGTATCAGTTAATTTTACATCGATGGTAGTTTCGTTTCATTCATTACAGATTTACAGCTTTTCTTTTGACTTTTCCTCGATCCAAGGCACAGTTATTAATCCTCGTGACCCGAGTTAGCACCAAAGAACCTCTGCTTCAAAATGTAAAAGATGTAGAGACAAACCAAGATTGACCAAAATAAGTTCCGAACCGGCGAACCACCGTGGTTCTGCTGTTGTCTGTACACCATCTTCATCTTCTCTAGCTTCTCTGTCTCTTCCGAAGTTCCTAAAACTTCCTTCATCCTCTCTGATACATCAGCTGCAAGCAAACCCTCTCTCACCTCATCTTTTCCGGCTTTTACCTCATGTTGTTCTTGAACATCTTTACTTTCCTGTTTCGCCTTTTCGGTTTCTATGATTTCCTTCTCCTTACTTCCTGCTCCAACAGATGTTGCTTTTTTGGGAAGAAGGTTACGGAGTGAAGCTAGTCTCAGAGGCAGAGGTTTATCTTCTGGGATTGTCACTTTCTTGGCCTACAAGAAACCATAACCATGTGGAAAGGTTAGTTTTTTTAGCTATCATCAATATTAATCTTTAGATCTGATTAAAAGAAAACTCACCAATTGTTTGAACTGGAGATTGTAAAGCATTTCAATGTATCTCTGCTTTGCTTTCTTTTGATCTTCATTCACCTGTCTCCAAAATCCATAAATGCTTCCCATTTTCAACAACTTCTCTGCATAAATCTTCCATGTGTAGCTGCACCAAACAAGAAGTGTAATGTGATGACTGATAAGATTTGTTTTTAAAGCTTTGCCTCTACTTACCACTCATAGATACGTTTGAGACCGGCCTTAGAGATATTATCCCAATACAAACCATCAGTACGACACTTGCTGAAGAAATCTCCAATTCTGGTAACAGATTCATCACCATTGTTTGGATCAATGTGGAAACCTGAGACACCATCAACGATTATCTCGGCCGGTCCACCTTGATTTGTAGCGAAGGTTGGAAGTCCACAGTTCATGGCTTCAATAACGGTCAAGCCAAAAGCTTCATACAAAGCAGGTTGAACAAAGACTCCCTTTGTATCAGCTATGCATCTATAAAGCTCACTGTTTCTGTATCTATCAGTTTGAGCAGCGATCCATCTGAATTTTCCCTTGAGCTTATACTTTTCAACTAGATCATGCATTTTCTTGATCTCAGCTTTTTCTTCTCTATCATTAGATTTTGACATGTCGAAGAATCCAGCAACGATTACAAGGTTAGCCATCTCTCTTAGTCTCTTGTCTTTGCCATACCACTCAACCAAACCGGTTATGTTCTTAACCGTGTCAAGTCTTGCCATTGAGAATATGATCGGCTTCTCTCTTTCCGCAAGATATCCCCTGTTTCCACATAGGTCAACAAGTTAGGTTAAAATCTTATGATGATTTTTGAGTATTTTCAAACTACTTACATGTGTTCATTATTGTCTTTCTCATTGTAAAGAAGTTCTTGTATAGAAGGATGAAACTTAGTCAAACGTTTTTGCTTCTCTGTGTAAGGGAAGTATACAGATTGATCCGCGCCAGGAGCAGCGATGTTGAACTTTGGATCAAACACATCAATGCCAGAGACAACTCTACATAGACCAGGCATTGTGAAGGCAGTGTGACTCTCGTATTGTCCTGGCCTATCCTTGCTGCAACTCAGAATAACAAACACAGATTTTAGTTTTACGATTCTTATATGTTTCTGTATATAGAATGAAAAAAGACGAACCTTCCTGCGATTTCTTGATATGTGCTGGTAATGATGAAGTCAGTGACATTCATTGCTATTAAGTCAGCTGTGAATTGGCATGAGAAATGGTATTTGGGATCTAGTTCCTTCCATTTTGCATCTGAATCTTCATACTTTGTCTTCTCCAACGCATGAGCAATGGTTCCCTGAGTTACACCAAGTTTGGTGGCCATTAAAGAAGCAACCAAGTTCCCATCTGTGTAGTTTCCAATGATGAGGTCAGGCTTGCAATCAAAGCGTTGAAGAATCTTGCTTGTTGCATCCTGAAAACAAGAAAATTAACAAGGAAGGTTTAGTTTAAGAAAATAATTAAGAAGACATTTTAAAAGAGAGATGATTAATTTACCTGAGTAAATCTCTCCAGGTAAGGGTAGATGTCGAATCTGGAAACCCATTGACGGAGGATTCCTTTGTCTGTAACAAAAGGAACCCTGAGAATATGAGAATATTTGGTTCCTTCAATGGCTTCTAGTTCTTGATCACATTTTGTTCCTCTTGCTTCAGGTATTAACCTTGTCACCACAAGAATTTGTGGCTTGAATCCAAGGCCTTGTTGGTTAATTCGTATGAGAAGCTCTTCCTCCAAAGCTCTTACTTGATCCAAAATGTAAACAACCTATATGATCATTTTACACCAAGGGTTTATATATAACAAGGAAGATTTCCATGTAATAAAAAATTTGAAGATTTGTTTAGACAATAACCTGGCCTCCGGTATCTGGTAATCCAAGAACATCTTGCTGACCAAAATAGCCATGAACAGAGAATATCACAACGTTGAACATTGTGGGAAGCCTGCTAAAGAGCAAATCTAGTTTCACATTGTCTGGTGCTTCAAGAACTTCTGAGAGTATAACCATTGTTTCTTTCACTCTCTCTGCTGTATCTCCCCAACCTTTCTCGAATCCCATCTCCTTCAACCTACGAAAGTAAACTTATCAGTTAGATCCTTGTTCAAAGAAAACCACGAGGAATGTCTAATCTTTAGTTTGTTTTTACCTTTGCGCAAAAGTTTCATAAGGAGTGTGTTTTGGATAAGTCGAGACTACAATCACAGCAAGCATCAGAGATTTCTGGAGCTTTGCAACCGTGTTGAGATCGTCATTGATCATGAGATTCTGCAGAGACGAAGCACCGTAGTGAGTTACAGGACTTTCAAGAAGGTAAATGAAAATGCATGGAAACAAGAAAAATGATTAAATCATGACCTCTCCGTGATGGTTAAGGCGAAGCAAGTAGTTCAACAAAGGTTCTAGTCTATCGGATTGGACTCCGAGCTTAGAAGATATAAACTTAGAGATGTAATCAGCTCCTTTCCCAATAGAAGAAGAAAGACTAAGACGAGGAGTTGTGAAATCAATCGCTCCAAAGTCTATCTCCAATGCGTTTTCATCTTTAGACCTACAAAAAACAGATTACACTAAATGATCAATATTGTTCTGGCTATTGCCAAAACGCCTTATGAACATCTTTTACTAACCATGACTCATCGAAAACAGATTCCTTGAGCTTTAAGTAATCGGTGGCAGTGATTTCATCCACTGTTAAGTCTTTAGAGTTGACCTTAACATATTCCCAGAAACCAGGATTTGGCCGTGCGGCTAGTGCAACAAATGGTGGAACCACTGCTGCTTCCTGAGTAGTTTAAAACAGAGAAAATTAAACCGTGATTTCGCATAAACACGCCACTAAACCGTGTTTAATATTGCAAATGGTAATGAAGATGTGTTATCACCTGAGTACATGTGAGAATGTAACCAAATAGTCCTTCGAGAATCTTACTGCGTTCACGGCTATCTTCTATACATTTCTCTATCTCAGTCATCAGATGCTCACGCTTCATTAGCTTCTTTCCTCCTCCAACAAAGCTACAACGTTTTTCCATATAAGAGATCCAAATAGCATCAAAATGTAGGAAAAATAAGAAGAAAAAAGAAGAAGAAATAGTGTGATCTTGAAAGTTTTAGAAACCTGGCAAAACATCTCTTCATATAGAACCGGCTTTGTTTCAATGCATCGGGCATTTTGTCAGCAATTGAGTCCGATCTTTGAAGCATAGCTGGAGATGCAAACGACATTTTTTTTTTTTTTTTTTGCAGAAACAACAAAAGATCAAACTTACCTCAAGAATATTGAATGATTGATTTGAGATGAAGTAGTTTGCTGAAACATGGTTAAATCACAATGTATATATAGATACTACAAGGAAATATGCAATGAAGGGAACATGAGTAGAAGGAGAAGGAGAGGGGAGAAGATTATTCGTTAGAAATAAAAGTTGGGAAAGCTAACTGTCCAAGTAAACGAAAAAAGAATATGCGTGAGTTTTATTTGTTGAAGCAAAAACAGATTTTGTCCCTTTTGCTTTTCTTGGGGTTAATGTGGAAATAACATAAAATGTACGGGGAAATTTTTTTAAAAGCTTTTAAATTATTAATTTTTTAAATTTTTAAACAAATGATAAATTTTCATCACGTTTTTAAAACAAAAATAACTATTCTTCTTGAGGAAAAATCAATTTTAGTAATTTTATTGCTGTCATGTTTGTCTTCTCATTTACAAAATTTTAAATTTTGAAATGTTATTAAACCACAAAAACAAACATCTGAATGAAGCTATTCAAACCGGGTTATTCATGTACCGGTTGAAGCCGGTTAAACCTCATTGGTTAAAGGATCGGGTCTCGGAGCTCCCTGGACTAAACTTCCCGGAAGAAGAAGAGACAGCCATGGATATCAGAGACATAGAGACAGCCAAGAAAATATGTAAATCGGTTATAAGATCAATCGAGAAGCTTTCTTCATCAACAGCCATCACAGCTTCTTGCCGTCGCACTCTCCTTAAGCTCGCTTCCTCCGAGCTCTCCTTCCTCTCATCTCTATCTACCGATCCTTCTCCACCGCCGCTAAGGTTCGCTGTTATCTTTCTCTCCCTCTCCTACTCTCTAGTTTCTGATTTTGAGTTTCTTTTTTCCTGCAGTGTCAACATTGGCCATATTGAGTCAGTCGTACGGATTTTGCAGCTTCCGTCCATCACCGGCGTTTCCCGCGTTTGCAAACCGCTTCCTCTTCCGATTGGTGGCGTTCATGTTGATATAGTTTGTACTCTTGGAAAGCTTCCTGTTTGGATCATTGTCTCCGATAGAAACCCAAAGTACATCTCTTGGAGTGGAGATCGCCATGGAAGCAAAGGTTTAAAGTCGAGAATTGAAAAAGTTATCGCCGCTGCTCATTCCACAACTACGCTTAAACCTTCTTCGGTGATTCTCTTCTTCTCTAATGGTCTGCCTTGTTCAGTTTACGACAAATTGAATGTCGAATTTGGAGCTGTGTATTTCAACTTCTTCAGCTCGGATTTTGCAATGTTCGATTTCGATTGTGAGGAGACGGTGGATAAAGAATGGGTTAACATTGAGCGTAACAGATCATATAAAGAAGCAGTTTCTGTTGAGATTAAGCTCATTGATCCCTGTGACGATTCTCTTGCCTCTCTGGAACCTGAGGCTGTAGTTGAAGCTGAGGACAAAGAGCTAAGTCAAAATGATGTTTTCTCCTCTATTATCACCTCCATGAGATTGCTTGGTGAAGAATGCCTCATAAATTTCGACACAACGGCTCTTGTTGCTCTCGTTTCTGGAATCAGTAACGGATGTGCAGAGAGAATTGTGGATACGCCTGAGATTGAATTAGAGGAAAGGTTTAAGGGAAACACCGTTTTCGTGATTGATCAAGTAATACTAGTATTACCACCCATTCAGCTTATGTCTTTGTGTATCAAAACATGAACTTGACACTTTCATATGCAGGCGAAATCCGAAATTGAGAAACCAGTGCTGGACCAAATGGGAACTATATTATCAGGGAAACGAGGAATTGTATGCAAGTGTGTTCTTTCAGAGTTTAAGGAGTTAGTATCTATGTATGCTGGACCCAATGAGAAATTCAGAGCCCAGCAGTTGTTGAAGACCCTAATGTAAACTCTGTTTCAGCACATTATGCTCTGTGTCGACAGAGAATCTCAAAGTTCAATACTTTTTACTCATTGTAATTGTGATTGGTTACAGGGTGGTGAATGACAATTCCACAGAGCGTGTGATGAGTCTCCCAACAACAAGGAAGTTGGCAATGAAGAACAAGACTGTGTTTGGGACAGGTGATAGATGGGGAGCTCCGACATTGACTGCAAACATGGCGTTTGTCAGAGCCGTATTTCAATCAGGCATGTCTCTCTCCACTATCGACCATAGCCCTCGAGCTCTCACTGGTGATTAGCCAAGTTCAACGTCTATCTTTCTGTAATTTTGTAAGCTCTAAACCAAATCCTTGTAAGAAAAAAATACAGAACCTGCCATTTTGCTTTGACATGTGTAGATGTTTTGCCCAACAGAAAGAATAGAATTTTATTGCACCACACAAATAATTTTGCAACATAATGAATACAGATAACATCTTCCCTTTTCTTTCTTTTACACAAATGGAACTTTATGTATTTGACATTTGGAGAAATTGTACGAGTAGTTTATAGAGCTATACCATTTGTATTTCTATTGCAGCCACTGGCTTTGTAACTCTATAAGGCAATGTGCATTCTATTCACTGATCTATCTTTGGTTGTCCTTACTGTGATTTGCTGTGTTATTCAGTCTGTAGATTGTCTAGTGACCATGACGCATCTACAGGAGGTAGTTGGTACTCATCGGGTTTCAATGCCAAGGCAAAATCAGGAAGCGTCGGTGCTGTCTCCATGATTCTATAATTTTATCATAAATGAACAACAGAAAAGCTTCAGCTTATAATATTAGAGAAAAAGACGAGAAAACGAAGTTTCAAATTGAACTCACTTTTCATATGAGTATAGATCTCGGTTTATCCTGACTTTACTTGAAGTGTCTTTCGGTATTTTCTCTGATAGATACTTCATTGTCCCGAAAAGCGGTGGAGTCCTGAAGAAATGTGGATGGATCTTAATGACTGAAGCTAGACAGATACAAGCGATCCATCTACAAAGGCACAGAAGACAGATTTACCTTGACGTGGGAGAAGAGGCGTTAAACGCCTCACTTGCTTTCTTACTTTCTTTAAGACACTCATCTGCAGCCTGTAAAGCAGCCACCGCCATGCCATGCAATTTCTCTGTGTTTCCTTCATCAAGAATCAAACCGTGGTAGTAGTAGCCAGCAGCCTAGCATTACAAACACACAGAGATACCAAATGTCTTAGTGAAAATAGAAGAAAAAAACTGCAGCCTTTTACAGATAACAGAGGTTATCATTCATCTATGTGAACTCTAAAGATCCAATGATGCGATAAAGAAAGAGAGAAAAACGTCCAAACAGTACCTTAGCTTCAACATACTTCCTTTTAACAAAGAGCCTATGCTTTTCTCCCCACCCATTTGCTAATGCAAGATTCATTATGTTATCTTGTGCCTGATCAATGTCCATCAAGAAGTGTTAGAGAGCTTTTCATCCGATCAAGCAATGTTTCTACTTTCTTGTTTGTTGGTTTTTTTTTTCAGTATGTAAGTGAGAGCTATAGAATAAGTTAGTAGAAACTTTTCGTGATGATATTTTGTAATTTATGGTACAACTTATTAAGAAATTCTAGTGCCAATTCCCACATGAAACATAAGATATCAGCAGGCACAAGTTAGTGACACTTTTAAGATGGTGAAATAACCACTTCTTTTTGCTCTTCGTTTTGCTTTTGGAATTTTGGTCCCATTAATCTAAAGTGGATAATACACACTACTCCCATTAACACACTAATCTTTCTAGCGTCTCACTTCAATATAATAATAAAATGAGTACCAAGAAAAGTCATACAAGAAAAAACAAAATTGAGAAGGTAAAGGGATCACCTGCTGCCAGTATTTCACCATTTCACATGCAAGCCTTCGTTTTACTGCTAGAGTGGCTTTTGCACTATCAATCGCCATCCCAAGTTGGATGTCAACGCCCTAAGTCAGAAAATTTAAACCTTAGAGGACTTCAAATGTCTATAACAATACTCAAACGTACCTATCTACATAGCTACTTCTAAACCTAGGCTGAGTTTATTATTAGTTGAACATGACGACGATATTCACAAATAAACTAGGCAACACATGTAGCAAATCACAAGTAGTTAAAATATATATCCCAACAAAAAGTGGTCTTACCTGGCCTAATGCCTGCAAGCAAAGAGCCCTTAGAACTCCTTCTGCTAGGTCAATTGGTAAACTTCTCCTGTAGAAGAGGCAAATAAAAACAACTGTCATGTCAGCAGATTGATCAGAATTATTGAAAATTACTATCGTTGACGTTAGAAACTTATTCAGGTATGAACCTTTGCTCAGATGTAAACTGAGGGACGACCTGCCTAACAGCACAATCAAGGTATCCAGCTGCCTTTAAGAAGATATCAATTGAAGTTCGCCTGTTTTCTGTAAAAGATTAAAACATGCATATCGTTAAGCCTGAGGGACCTTACCGTTACATTTTAAAAAGAGATATCTTGGCAGAGAAGCTGCCTGAAAGCAAGGCAAGAGAGACTGGAGCAGTATCAGGCAGTAGGAAACTGTATTGTCCATATAATACTAATTCAACCAAATAATTTTCCTCTATAGCCTTCATAGACATACATTACTTCCACATTATTACTTGCATGCCTTATCTATTCATCTAGATGATCCTAGAAAGATGGATCTTTGCATTGTTATTTTGCTGATCTATATATAAACTATCTATCAAATTTCTTCACTAGAGCATCAAAAGGAACCCTCTAATACGTTTTTGAATGACTAAAGAGGAGTCAATACATCTTACAGTTCCACTACTAGAGATGTGGTGCTTATGACTTTTCGAGGAAATATATAAAGGAAGCGAAATATCAAGGAAAATAACTAAGATGTATGAGTAATTTTCCTACGGAAGTAACGGAACAGAAGAAGTTTGAGCAAATTTTGCAGGTCTTACCTTCTGATACTTTTGGATGGTAGCCATCAGTGGAACCTCTAGGAAGAAGCAGTAAATTGGCTTGTGACAATTGGAGCATTGCCATTAGATGCAAAACCGACAATAGTTCATACCAAACGTTTGACAGGGCTGTTTCCTGATAGAGGTAAATAATCTTTTCATATATACTCAATCGACAACCTTCAATGTAAAATTCAAAAGCCAAGAAACAAAAAAAATAGCACAATTAGAGGGATTAATTGCTTTGATCAACGCACCTCTTCCTCGTCTTCCTGATTTAACCAAATAAACTGTACTTTGAATTGTAGGTTACCTGAACATGAAAAGAACGCATGTCAGAATATCTGCAACCAAACAGATCTTGATTCTGTGAGCACATAAATAGTATATTACCATCTTTAGTTAATCCTAAGAGAACAGGTAGATAATCTTCCAAAGCTTGATGGAGATCCGCGAGCGTTGAACCTCCTGCGATAAACAATTCTGTTGAGTGTTTGAAGAGAGAAAGCAGGGCAAAAGATCAAAAAAGAAAAGAAACAGACAATATATTCTTCCATACCATGTTGTGTCTTCCTCCTAGTTCTTGTTATTGTTGGTCCTTCTTGATTTGCCATCACAACTATTCGCGTTCTTAAAGCTGTTAAGCGCTCCACTAGAGTCTTTGGCACTTGATCACCCAGTGACTGAGAAAACTCAACAGGCTTAGGTATTCTTAAACCGGGTACATATACTGAAACATCTCCAATGCTCGTTGGCTTTCTTCTAATTCCACCAGAGTCCTTAGGCGTTGATGCAAAGCATCCCATTTCTAGAGCTTACAAATCTACAATCCCACAGATTAAAAAAAAAAAACAGAAACAGAGATTAACCTCAAATGGAATTTTCACATCCCTCCAACCCTGGACAACTTTAGTCTCTGCAGATTATATGATCAAGCTAAAGAGAAAATAAGATTAAACTACATTAAACATGGTACACAAGGAGACTAAAATTAATTAATGTCCAACCAAAGACAATCCAACTCCTTTCTTGTCCACTAAAATTTCATATGGTAAAGCTAAACTAACTCACGAGCCATCTGCCATACTACAAAATTCATAATTCGACGTGACTAGAACTCTCCAAAAATTTGAAAATAATCTACTTTTAAACTAATGTCCAAGCAGAAGCAAACAAGCAAATAAAGCCATCAGATAGACGTGGTTATAAAAAACTGAAGGACACGAGAGAGAGTTTTGATTGATATTCTCACCTATCTCTTGACGTTTATCAGATTTTTTGGCTAAAAGACAATTAATTCAAGTGATTGCTGCAAAATAACAGAAAGAGAGAGAGATACTTATTAATCAGCAATAAAAGAACATGTGACTCACGGGGAAAGCATGAAACTTTAAATGTTCTGTTCACAAGTTCTCCACTATTCACGAAATCCCGGAAATTTACATTAGAAAACGAGGATTTTTCCAAGTAAAAAAACAACTTGACATGAAAAAAAAAAAGATTTGGAGTGAAGGGTCATCAAGGATAATGCTAATACATCGAGAAAGCGAGCTAAGAAATATTTAAACAAAAACTTCAATCCATGAAATAAGAAAACCCTTAAGCAACATTTTTTCCCCTGAAACCATAACTAATTTGGGTTTTACCAAACTCGAATCGACTCCAGAGAACAAACTAGAAACACCTCAAACCCCTAATTCCAGAACCAGAGCGATAAAGGGAATGACTATTTAGAGATTTTGAATCTGAAAATCTAGAACTTTACCATCAAAAGAAATGCTCATCCATGCTGTTTCAACAGAGGTAAGAATAAGATATTGAGAAATGGAAACGAGAGAGATGGAGATGATGTTGGATTACAGAATCGAACAATGGTATTATAAATCCTGGTTTGAGAGAGAGACAACGATAGTTAAAGAGGATGGGGTGTGAGAGAGCAGAGCAGAACAGAGGTAAATGAGAATGAAGATGAAGAAGAGCTTCGGGGCACAAATTTTCAACTTTATGGAAGAAAATTAATGCGCTTTCGACTTTTACAAGTACCTCTCCCTTACCCACAGTCAATACGGCCCGCTTCTTAACATTATTAGATTTAACTTTGTTGAAATTATGATTTTTTTAAACACCTACTAGTTTTTTTTACTATATAATGAAATTCTGGTATTTTTAATCATTTGAAATATATATATTGATATATTGGAGATTCAAATTCAAATGGATTATGAGCTACACCATTAGACCACCATACAAAGTTAAAAACCTATTGGCAAAAAAAAAACAAAAGTATTTAAAACTGTTACAAACAAAGTAAATTATGGGATTTAATCTTTAACAAAAAAAAATTATTATATTTCATTTAAAAAGTGCTTGTATGTATTTTATTCAATTTTTGCGTCTATAAACTTTAAAGAATCATGTTTTGTTTTTGAAGAAAATGAAGGACTAGTTATGTATAGAAAACTTAATTCCAAAAGGTTTGTCATGATTTTCTATTTAATAGCAGACATAGTACCTATATATACTTTCAAGGTATAAGAAAATGATCTCATGACTATAAATTAAATGTGTATGGAGGATGATGTCCACCACTATTGATGCTTATCCTACCACATGCATACGCATGGATATGTCTAGTTTCCATAATTCTAAATTATAAAAATCGGAAAATCCTTTGCACTATCATCTCCTAATCATACAAAAGCTTTCATTTTCTTAATAATTTAAAATATGTAGTTTTCCTTTAATAGTCAAATGCCTCGTACGTTAGGATTTATTTAAGCATGTATATATATAAAAGATATTATATATTTTTCTACCTACATGCAACGAATTGGTCAAATTGAACTATTTCTACTGATTAAGTACGTACATTACAGCTTAAATCGAATAAATATATGTTATATGACATCTATCGACCGTCCCTTTCTAAAATATCATTGAATCTTTAGATCTTTTGAATTTCTAAACTATCATGGAATCACAAAAAAAAAAAATGAGTCATAAACAAAATTCCACCGTCCTATGCGTAAGCATCCCACGTCCACTATTTGCTCAAATTTATATTTTGGTAATAAATGGAAATATCAGTGATGTCACATACAGTACACGTGTCGATACTGTTAAGCACGTGACGTTGCTGTATTTATGGCGGGGTCGAAGTACTTGCGAGTCCTAAAAGATATTTGTGGAAACCAGTGGAAGGTGGACACGTGTCCAGGTTCATGAATCAGTTTCGGTTAGGAGATCACGACTGTTTCACCGCCCCAACGGTTTACAGAAAATTTAATTTAAAGGGTGCAAGGGCGGTTGGTGGTGACACGTGTCTTCAATCATTCCGTTATTTAGTTACTGTTGGTCGATGTTAACCCAGAGCCTAACCCAATATTTTTCGTCTACGACTTGGTTTCCTTATATAGAAACTGAATTATATTACGTTTTCTTTATATATACTAACCAAAAAATACCCTATCATTTAATTATCCGATATATACAAGTACATTAAGATAATTAGTCATCTAGTTTGGTTTAGAAAAGGGATTAATCATGATAAAATAGTACGATACAATTATTGGTTTGATTGTTTTTTTCAATTGATTGTGCATTAAATTTTAAATGTAACAGTACATGGATGACTTTTGGATACTTTTGTTTAGAAATTTGGAAGTTTTTTGTGTTTTGTTTTTATTTTTATTTTTAAAAATAAATAAATAATAGTTAGGAAGTGTAGACTATTATTTTGTATATAATGTACAGAAACATCGCAAATGAACTAATCGAGCATCAACAAGCATAATATGTTGATATAGAGACAGGCATGATCGTCGCTCGGCCATATCGGATACATGATGTCAAGTGTCTTGTCTTACAGATGTATGAATATTATTTATTCTGGCTCTACAATAAACTAGGAGTGGAAATCTAGATTTTATGATCCGGTTGGTTTTGATATTGATTCGGGTTCTACTTTTTTTTTTTTTCTAGTCTTTGATTATATAATTTGATATAAAATTGTTAGTATCGCTCCAATATCTTATGATCAATCATTAGTTCTGGATATTTAGGTATTTTTGGCTCTTTTAAGTTTAAAGTTTTAGTAACCATTAGGGTGTTAATAATTTCGATTTAAATTTGGGTACGAAGTATTGGAAAAAAAAAATTTAGTTAAACTTTCACAACTATAATTAAAAAGTTTAAGTTATATCAGTTAATTTAGGTATTTGAAATTATTTTGGTTTAAAATAATTGATATTTTAAAATTTATAATTATAGTTTTGGATAGCTGGATTATAATATATATATATAATTTATTTAGGTATATAATTATATTTGGCATATCTATTCAGATTTAGGTTCGAATTCAAATTCGACTTTTTAGATACAAAAATTTAGGATTTGTTAAAAAAAACATTTGTTTAGGTTTGATACTACTTTTTGGGTCAACATTGGTTAATTTGATACAATATATTATCCAAGTTAAGTTAATTTGATACAATATAATATCCAGGCATACGACAGCATCAGCATAAATAGTTTTTCCTTTTTTCAGTTGTGGAAAAATGTCGCGGAAACTTAATGAAAAGGCCTGAATAGAAGAAGCCCATTATAAAAGCACAATTAAAAAATCTCTTCAAGCTTCCATGGCCGTCCTCTTCCTCTGGTTCCTACTTCCCATCCTCGCACACTCTTATTTTCTCTGTTGCCCTTGCCAAGGGCTTCATTTTCTGGTGATTTATGAAATGATGCGATGTCTAGTCTCCTATTTTCTTCGTTCTAGATTCTCATTTCATCTATCAACTACACCACCACAAAGGTCCGAAATTTTCTTCACTTCTCTTTTACGTTCTATCCAAATCGGCAAAATCTCCTCCCAATTTAGCTTCTCGAGTCATTCATTCTGTTCTACAGCATTGTTAGACCCAAAAGTTGAAATTTTCTGTAGAGAAAAGGTTTCCGAAGATCAATCACTAGTTTGTTGCAATGAAAATGATGTTAGAACAAAGGGTTCTAATCATGCTGTTGGAATCTAACTATAATGGCGAATTTGAATGCTTATGATGATATGGAAAAAGCCCTTGATTTGACCGGCGTTGATTTGATAACTCCGGTGGTTTGCAAGATCTTACAAAGGTTTCAGTATGAGGAAAAAACGGCTTTTCGGTTCTTTACTTGGGCAGGACATCAAGAACATTACTCACATGTGTCTATTGCTTATAATGATATGATTTATATACTGTCAAGCACTAAGTATAAGAACAAGCAGTTTAGTATTGTGATTGATATGCTTGACTACATGAAGAGAAACAATAAAACTTCTGTTCCTGTTAATGTTTTGGTTGAGATTCTTAGGAAGTATTGTGAGAGGTATTTGACTCATGTTCAGAAGTTTGCGAAGAGGAAACGCATCAGAGTGAAGACGCAGCCTGAGATTAATGCTTTTAATATGCTTCTTGATGCTCTGTGTAAGTGTGGTTTGGTAAAGGAGGGTGAAGCTATGCTTAAAAGGATGAGGCATAGAGTTAAACCTGTTGCGAATACATTTAATGTCTTGTTCTTTGGATGTTGTAGAGTTAGAGACCCTAAAAAGGCGATGAATCTGCTTGAAGAGATGATTGAAGCTGGTCATAAACCGGAAAATTTCACTTATTGTGCTGCTATTGATGCCTTTTGCCAAGCTGGAATGGTGGATGATGCAGCTGATTTGTTTGACTTTATGATAAGCAAAGGCTCTGCAGTTTCTGCTCCAACAGCAAAGACTTTTGCTTTAATGATTGTGGCGTTGGCAAAGAATGATAAATCAGAAGAGTGCTTTAAGCTAATTGGGCGTATGATAAGTACGGGTTGCCTTCCTGATGTGTCAACATACAAGGACGTAGTTGAGTAAAGGTTACACGCCTGATATAGTCACTTACAATTGCTTTCTTAGGGTACTGTGTGAGAATAGAAAGAGCAATGAAGCACTTAAACTTCATGGAAGAATGGTAGAGTCAAGTTGTGTTGCTAGTGTCCAAACATACAACATGCTGATATCTATGTTTTTCGAAATGAATGATCCTGATAGAGCATTCAATACTTGGAAAGAAATGGACAAAAGATACCGTGCTCATGATATTGAAACCTACTGTGTTATGATCAATGGGCTTTTCGACTGTCACAGAGCTAAAGAGGCGTGTTTTCTTCTGATAGAGGTTGTGAACAAAGGACTGAAACTGCCATATCGGGCGTTTGATTCTTCTTTTATGCGTTTATCAGAGGTTGGTAACCTCAAGGCAACCCATAAGCTTTCTGAACATATGAAAAAGTCTTACAATCATAGTATGACTAGGCGTTTTGCACTAGGTGAGAAGAGAAAAAGTACAAAACTCAGAGGGAGGTAATGAGCACTGTAGACTGTTGGATATTCCATCAGACTAACCTGGGGAAACCAGTCTCGGAAGTGCGATGCAAATTCTGTGGTGATTCTGTTGCATCAAGAGGAGATCTTCGTGATTATGATCCCTGGTGAAGTTTCATCAATTACTCTCCTGGACCAAGAATTATGGCATTGAAAGCAAAGAGACCGGGCCAGGTCAGTTGTCTAATGGTTATGTTGGTTTCTTCGAGAATATTTTACGGCATATAATATGTTTAACGTGTTCGCCAAATTCCTTGTATTGACCATTACGTAAACTGAGCGGATTTTGTATGATCCTAGCATTCCATTCATGAATGCAACTGGTCTGTTTTCCCCTTATGGTTCATAATTATTCTGGTTTACCTGCTGTTTTTTTCTCTCTCGATCTCATGCTTTTGAGTTTGATGTGAGATTCTTGAAACACTGATGCTAAAATAGAGTGGCTTCATCGTTTAGCTAGGGTTGACGAACTTTCACCAGTTCTGGTAACGGGTTCAAGTCTCAAGAAATATTTGTGAAGACATTCGTCTGTCAGCATTTGATGAAGTATCATACAGTCGAAAAATGAAAAACCGATATGGTATACTGAATCGGTTTAGTGTGATCAGAATCCGGTTTAGATGTATGAGTCTTTCTTGTAGAACTAGAAAATAGGCAAATAGGTTTAGTTTAGTTATGATAGGTTCGAAACTAAAGAAGGTTTCTCTCCTAACTACCAATAGAACAAATGAAGTTGGTTATGGCTCCTTTCCCAACTAACTAGTTTTAATTTTTTTCCTACTTAACTTTACCAGCAAATTATTTTTGGTTTTGCTTAAAGAAAAAAAAAAAAAAATTTGGAGGGATGTTTGAATCATGTTTTTAGTTCTTAAAGTACGAAACCTATAAAGTTCCGTTTTGGACAAGATTGAAACTAATAACGTGCTTGGAGACATATATTTGACCAACTTGCTTGTTTTATTTATCTTTCGACTTGATGTTTGACCACATAATAATAAATACGTCATCAGTTCTTATATGCCTTCTATTTTATTTGTAATTTATATTTATATACATAAGATATTTAATTTGAAAGAGCTTTATAAGAGAAAACTCTCATTGTAAAATTGCTAAAAAAAAATAGATTACAAAATACATTATTTATTATATACTTTATGTCTACTAGTATAACAAAAAACACAAAGTTATTTGTCCGATGATCCCTTGTTTGGTCAGTTCGATCGTTAGTTTTCAAGGCTTCGGTGTTAAAGACTTCAAAAAGTTAGTTGTATTGTCTCCGCGCGCGTTGGCCGATATATTTTCCAAATTAAGCTTAGAGAAAACGTTGATTAGGTTTAAAAGGTTATCCATCAATATTTATATATGACCTGCCATTAAACCAGAAGTCCACAACATTGTGCATGTTTTTGTTTTTTTTTTCATTTCGGAGTTTATTTCCATAATATATTATATAATGTTTAATAGGTATTTAAAATTTTCTAAGCACTTAATCAGCATCCCTCATTATTCAACAAATGCAATGTAGTTGAAATCCACATACTGTATATCGCGGAATAATAAAGATCTATCTAACGAAATGTAATGTTTATAGACAGAGCCCATAAATACATGCAGTATAAAGCTCCTTAATTATGAATATTACAGATTTATGAAAATAACCTATAAACTAATTACAAGCATATGGAGAGGCCACTGTATATTAGGAACAACATTAAAATAACATTTCAAAATCGCAAACTAATAGTGTAAGTTTTTTAAAAAAATAAAATAAATAGTAAAACTTAGTAGTTTATAATCGTAGTTTATATTAATACATATTTTATGTATCTGTGATTTCTTAGTTATATACTTTTATATATATAAAAATATCAAATTGGTGTCTAGAATATATATGATATTTATTATATGATACGTATGTTGCCCAAGATTACACAAACGTAGATGAGAATTGGTGGCTTAAAGTAGCGGGTGTAGGTTAGAACTTAAAGAAAACCTTAAATTAATACCATAGGAACAGACGTTGAGAGGTTAACGAAATGCAGCCCACAGCAAGCAATCTCTACCCTTATATTTGAATTTTAATATACTCCACATATATTTTGAACTAATAAAAAACTAAGTTATTATAAAAATAAAAAGAAAATAAAAGGTAGATTACTTAGAAGAGGTGTTGTGTTGGTTAGGGAAGACGTTGGCATCAGTCGCCGGTGGAGAGGTCCTTCCAAACCCTCCCGACTCTCTAACGGATTTTATTTTATTCTATTTTTCTTCATATAAATAAATTTAACTTTCTATTATAGACTATCTATATTTATATATATACGTGCAGTTGCTCTTCAGCTTTCTCTAGTTCCCACATACCCATCTTCCCCAACCTTTCCCCAAACAAAAAACTTAGGGTTTCAATATCGAAATTTATACATATAAAATAGAACGTCTATGTGTTTTCTTTTCTTGTGATAGTCTCTCTTCATTCTTGTCTTGGTTTGGATAGATCGGTATACTTGAACTAAGGGTGTTAACTAAGTAATTAGATAGATCGGCTTAAAGAAGAAAAGGATCATGTGTAGTCGAGGCCATTGGAGACCAGCGGAAGACGAGAAGCTCAAGGATCTTGTCGAACAATACGGCCCTCATAATTGGAACGCCATAGCCCTCAAGCTCCCTGGTCGATCTGGTAAAAAATATCTTCTAGGGTTGGTCAATATATAAAGATAGGGTTTAATTTGATAGTTATTAATTGTGTTGATGTATATGCAGGTAAGAGTTGTAGATTGAGATGGTTTAACCAATTGGATCCGAGAATAAACCGAAACCCTTTCTCGGAAGACGAAGAAGAAAGACTTTTAGCCGCTCACCGGATCCACGGGAACAGATGGTCGATCATTGCAAGACTTTTCCCCGGAAGAACGGACAACGCCGTCAAGAACCATTGGCATGTCATCATGGCTCGTCGCACACGCCAAACCTCTAAGCCTCGTCTTCTTTCCTCGACGACTTCGTCTTCTTATTTGATGGCGAATGAACAAATCATGATGAGTTCTGGTGGCTATAATAGTAATAATAACTCCGGTGATCGGAAGAGATTATTACCAGCAACCGTTATAAATTCCTCTTACCAATTCTCTCATATTAGTCATCTTCAGTTCCTCAAAGAGTTTTTAGCCGGAAAGATCGCTTTAAATGCCAAAGGTAAAACTCAATATGATGGAAAATTATGTATTTTCTTTAAATGTGTTTCCGTGTTAATCAGAGTGTTGAAAATATTATTTTTGCGTTTTCATTGCATAATCAAACTTTCTGTTGAACTTTAAAATTATGTGACAAAAATTCATGTTTTCTTGTCATAGAGATAGATCACTTCCGTCATTACATTATGTTGTCTATATATTTATTCATTTACTGTTGTAATCTACATAGCTTATGATTTTGATCTTCTTTTCTAGACGCGATCGCTGCAAACCAGAGTAAAAAACCTACGGAGTTCTACAACTTTCTGCAAGTAAACACGGATTCAAATAAGAGCGAGATTATTGATCAAGATCATTCAGATCATAACACCCCAAATGACTCGGACAAAAAAGACGAAAGTCGTGTTCCCTTCTTCGACTTTTTATCTGTCGGAAGCTCTGCCTCCTAGCTAGGATTAGCTTCTTTCCAGTAAACCCTAAATTTTCTAGCTTGACTATGTAGTCCGAACAAGACTTTAGAGTGTTAGCATGTACATGTTTGATGTGAAAAATCACTAATTAAAGAGCTGATCTTCCCTGATCAAAATGTGAGATCACACATTCTCATGCTCTATGTATTTTCGTCGGGCTGTTACCTATTGAAGTTATCGTTATGTTGGAATCTATTTATTTAACTTTTCTTGTTTGAGAAGAAAAACATGCATGTTTAAATGTCTTAACCATATAATAGATCTGTGACCAATAAAAATAATCATAAATATCCTATATGACGGCTGGATCTTAATTTTGGAAAGAAGAAAAAACCGGCTTTGTGGTTAACTCAAGAGAGCAAAAGATGTCGTGTAAGGAATCAAGAGATGCATTTACATCCGTGGACTAATCAAAGATACGCTAAAGGTCAAGACTATGCGCAAATGAAACTCCTATATCCATATACAGTTAGTTCCTTGCAAACTATCCATAACGTATGTGAACCAAATAAATTAATTAGAATAATAAAAATGCATTCCCTCGTACTGTATATTCCAAATTTCAGGAAAAATGTTATTGTGATACAATCGCATGTTAGTTATAACTTACAAATTTCTATCAGATTTTGCTTTTAAGGAAAAGTTAAAAAAAGTCTCTCAACATGACAGTTGATTTAACTCATGGATTTAAAATATTTCGTTGTTTTAGCACATTAGTGAATGTTTTTTCACTAAATATGTATAATACTGTACATTTTGCTATTATTGCTACATAATTTATGCGATAATGATCAGAGTTTACTAGATTAATTGAAATTTGGTTAAATCTTTTTCTTTTTCTTAGTTAAGAACATGTTTTTAGTTTGAATATGGACGATAACACATCAACAGTACTATATAAACTATTAGATTACATGTTTTGGTTTGTTATTACATATGTTTATTTTAAAGAAAATAAAAAAAATTTGCAAGTTTTATTTGATTTTAAACCTGAACACAATGTGAGAGTATACAAACTATCAACGTTTTGATGATAGAGCCTTTAAGAAAACTTTATTAAATTTAGTTTTTAATGGTGAAGTATAGTAACGGAAAAGACTAAATGGATGTCGGAGTATGAGGTATGATTAAGTTGGGTGTTGTTATCAGCCACCAAGAAATATCAGTCAAAACAAACAAAAGTACACACACAAAAATTCTAAAAATAATGGATGTAGTTGGAGAAAAACACACACACACACACATCTCGACGACAGTTGATACTATTTAATAAGTTATAACCCCACCCTACAGTTTTTGTTATCCTTAACGAGGCTTTCTATTTTCAATTTTATTCAGTTTCAATATCTGTTTTCTCTTAAAATATCGTATCTGATAGTAGTTCCTTTTCTTAAAAGTTTTAATTTAAAAACCTTCCACAAAAACATACTATACGACGAGTAGAAAAATACAAAAAGTGAAAGTTCAATTTAGAAGCATTAGGGCCAAAATTTTAGCGTAAGTGGAAGCACGTGTGAGTCGTGTGACAGCTCTTCTTTATCTCGCCGTCACGGAGCCCCTAACCCCTAAACGCCGGCTGATCTCGTCGCGCGTAATCGAAATCCTCGTATTGCGTTTCGCGTTTGTTATGAACGCTAACGCGGAAAGGCGTTTCGTGCTGGCGTTTTTAGTACGAGTAATTGTAAAGCTCAATCTGGATCGCAATTAAGTAAACCCAGGAAATTGAACACACGGATCACATCGTCTCTCTTCCCAGTGCCTGAATCAAACCAAAGCCGAGATTTGACATTTCTCTTCGTTCCGCCATTGAAATGGCGACTAAGGCGGCATCTTCTTCCACCCTCCCCAAATCTGGAGCCATTTCCAAAGGCTACAATTTCGCTTCCACTTGGGAACAGGTAATCGCACAATCCGAGTTCGAAATCCCTCCATTTTGATTCATGAATTTCCATTGATGAGATTAGTTTCGGGTGTTTCTGGACATGGATCCTTTGTTCAGATCTGAGAACATACTGAATTGTAATATGGTTACTTCCCGTTACAGAGCGCACCTTTGACAGAGCAGCAACAAGCAGCTATAGTTTCTTTATCTCACGCAGTTGCTGACCGGCCATTTCCTGCTAATCTTGTGAGTCTCGAGTTCTCCATTTTGGTGGTTGTTGTACTGTTTTCCATTTTTGTTTGTTTGATGTCAGTGTTAGTTCATGGTTCTAGGTACATGAGAATGTTCACCGACCAGAAAATGGTTTGTCAGTCTCAGCAGAGGACACCAATTTGGGAGATTCTGGAGCTATTGAAGCTGTATTGGTTAACACAAATCAGGTACTATAGGAGTTGCATTTGTATATATGTCCATCTCTTTTCTTGCATCCTTATGTTTACTGATGCTTCTTCTATTCTTGTGTTGTTTGGTTGTATTATAGTTCTACAAATGGTTTACTGATCTTGAATCAGCGATGAAATCTGAGGTTAGTGATAGTCATGTTGTTCCTAGGTGTAAAAGTTGGGAAACATTAGTTGAAATGTTTCTAAATTGATTTGTTCTTTTCTGATTTAGACAGAGGAAAAGTATCGCCACTATGTCAATACTTTAACTGAGCGTATCCAGACGTGTGATGATATACTTCACCAGGCAGGTTTCCACCAAGTTTTGCACATTTCTGTGGTCTCACCTTGCCAAGAAATTATAAGGCATCTGCTTCAATATTGACCTTAGAATTTCTTCTTCGCAGGTTGATGAAACACTTGACCTATTTAATGAACTACAGCTTCAACATCAAGGAGTAACAACAAAGACTAAAACTCTTCATGATGCATGTGACCGTTTGGTATTGTTTTCTCTGTATTCTATGCAGCAATATGATTTTGTTTCTCTTAATCTCGTTTATGTTATTTCCCTCCTACCACCTATAAATATTGAAATGACAAATAAAAGAGGCTTTATGCATCATGATCATGCTAAGAGTTTCTGACTCGCTATTTTATTGTTGTAGTTTGCTTGTCTGAGCCAATTTTCACTTTGTTTCCCCTGTTTTAGCTAATGGAGAAACAGAAGTTGATGGAGTTTGCAGAAGCTTTGCGGAGTAAGCTCAACTATTTTGATGAATTGGAGAATGTAAGATTTAAATTCTGGCATACCAACATAATTTTTGCCATATGTCAAAGTATCAGTGTATAGTTGCTTGAGACCATGCTCTTGTTTTCTCGTCAACATAATCTATTAAAGTTTAGCCTGCCTCTGGTACTTAACTCCATAGTGTATGTTTCTTACTGACTACTGGTTGTAAATTTAAGAGGAAACACCACCGCAGGGTGTTAAACTGCTCTACTAATGTCATCTTCTTATTTTGCAGATATCCTCCAATTTTTACTCTCCGAATATTAATGTATCAAATTCAAACTTTCTCCCACTACTGAAGCGGCTTGATGATTGCATATCGTGAGTAAATTGCATTTAGTATTATGAAATTTACATTCACTACTTGACAATTTTCTAGAAGAATGCTGTGCTAATATGCCTCTTTTATCTTGAACTCTATAGGTACATCGAAAATAATCCTCAATATGCAGAGTCAAGTGTTTATTTGCTCAAATTTCGTCAGCTCCAGGTACTACAAAGAGTCCTCCCTCTCTCTGTCTCTCTTCTATCTTTCTCTCTCACAGAAATATGAGTGGGTCTACAGTTCTTACGCATGCACAAACTCATACACTGTTTCCGGAATTAGGGGAGATAAGTGTCTTGTTATTTGACACGAGAGAACATTAACATTTATAATTTGTACAGTCACGGGCCTTAGGGATGATTCGGACTTACATCCTTTCAGTGCTCAAAACTGCTGCTTCCCAGGTAAATTTTCTTTGTAACATGCATGTATTCCTTCATATCTTAAACAAAGCATGTTTATAGTTCTTGCGACTGTTGCATATATATATGTATATGCAGGTAGAGTGAGTTGTGTAGTTATTCCTAGTTCCTTGAGACATACATGTTAATTCCATTTTCAGGTTCAGGCAGCATTTCGTGGAACAGGTGGAAACAAAACATCTGTCTCAGAGGGTGTCGAGGCATCTGTTATATATGTTCGCTTCAAGGCTGCTGCAAATGAGGTTTGATTTTCTTTCCATATTAGTTCAGAAATGCTAGAATTACAATATTAGAGAAGAGAACAATGAAATTAGCTTTGTAGCAGTATTCAATGTCAATTTCGCAAGTTTGGTGTTGGGATTCTGACATGGCAAGGTATTCTTTCTTATGACATTAAACAAATGGAAAATATTGTTCCAGCTTAAACCTGTATTGGAGGAAATCGAGAGTAGGTCAGCAAGAAAGGAATATGTTAAGATCCTTGCAGAATGCCACAGATTATACTGTGAACAACGGCTTTCTCTTGTGAGTTCATATTCTGGAATACAGTATGGTTTAGTTTCTATCTGCAAGTAACTATATTTGCCTGTTTATTCTTTGTTTCACATTATCAGGTCAAAGGCATAGTTCACCAACGAGTATCTGATTTTGCCAAGAAAGAAGCACTGCCATCTTTGACTAGATCCGGTTGTGCATATTTGATGCAGGTATATGAAGGAAAAATAAAGGAACAAATTCCTTTCTTTACTCATTAGGGATACTAGGAGTTGTACCAGTCTAGTAGAAAAGAAGTTAAGAACATAGACAGCACGGCTCATAAAAACTTACAGAGGTCTGTTTACATTCACTACTTGACAATTTTCTAGAAGAATGCTTTCAAAGGTCAGAAGAAAGTCTGTTCGAAAGAGAAAACGGCTGGATTATCAGCGTTAGCTACAGAAGATTTTAGAGATTGTTAATGGCTTGTTTAACAAAACTTGAAATTACTGCACCACATGTCTTAACTCCATTATGGATTTCAGGTTTGTCAAATGGAGCATCAACTGTTTACTCATTTCTTTCCAGCATCATCAGAAGAAGTTTCAAGTCTGGCACCTCTAGTGGATCCTCTGTAAGTTTTTATGAGCCGTGCTGTCTATGTTCACCATCTAGTTTCTGTTCAATTTAACCCTAAAATGATTGTTGGTGCCTTTTATATTTGAATATTTATTGAAAATTTACAGATTTATTCTACTTGTTGTGAATTTAAAAACATTGGCATTCATCAAATATTTGATAAACCACACTTTAATATTTATTGAGAATTTAAAAATTTATTCTACTTTTTTTTCTTTACACCATTGGCATTCATCAAATAATGCACAGCCGAGGATTCATCCCATCATTATTGTTAATTGTGACTTAGGAACCTACTTTTGCGGTCATTGCCTGCATACTATTATCTTGATTTTGTTTATACTAGTCCCTACATCTTTATTTAGAGACTGGAAGTTGTTATAGTTGGTGGATCCATTATACTGTAGTAAGCTTTCTTTGAATCTGATTATGACTTCTTAAATCTCTTGGTTCGGAGAAATGAGTAAGCAAAAGTGTCATGTTTTGAGTTTAGCATATATGGATCTTTATGGCTAGTATCTTCCAGATTGATTTAATGTGGTTATATCTTATCCGATGCTTCCAACTACACCGTATCAACTTTCTTTTAAACTGATTATGACTTCTTAAAAGTCTAGGATTCAGAAAATATAAGTAAGTGTAAGTGATACAAGAGTGTTTATGTATCTTATGTGATGCATCCAATATATCATATTTGCTTGATTCCTTAACAGGTCTACGTACTTGTATGACATTTTACGCCCAAAACTGATCCACGAAGCAAATATTGACCTTCTATGTGAGCTCGTTCATATCCTTCAAGTTGAAGTCTTGGGGGAGCAGACTGCTAGACAGAGTGAAACTCTAGCCGGACTGCGGCCTACATTGCAAAGAATTTTAGCCGATGTTAATGAGAGATTGACATTTCGTGCCAGAACATATATTCGAGATGAGGTGCTATATTTACCTTACCAGCAGATATTTGGATAGTTTTCTTACAAGTTTTTTTTTTTACCTTGGCCTTTACTTTCCATGAGTTTGGTCTTCTCATCTGCGTCCATGTAGAAACAATGAACTTTGTTATGACTGTGATACTGAACTGACTTTTAAGTTTGCTAGGTTTGGCTGTGTTATCCTGTTTAGTCTTAGAGAACTTAGCTTTCCTTGAATTGCTCTGTTCGAATCATCTTCTTACTTATGCAGATTGCAAATTATATTCCCTCTGATGAAGATCTGGATTATCCTGGAAAGCTGGAGGGATCTCCTAATACAACATCTGACATTAATCTCGGGGTAAGATGAAATTCTCAAATTATTCCTATGGTTTGGTAATCTTTAGATGTACACTTATATTCTAAGCTGCAGGATGATGAAAACGCTGATGTATTTAAGACTTGGTATCCACCTTTGGAAAAGACTCTCTCTTGTCTCTCTAAATTATATCGTTGCTTGGAGCCTGCAGTCTTCACTGGATTAGCACAGGCATGGCTGCTCTATCAGTAACTTTTGTTGCTTCCTATTAAAGAAAAGATACCAATTCATGTTTACGAAAAGTTGTCTGACAAACCATCTTTCTGTTCCGCAGGAAGCTGTAGAAGTTTGCTCTCTATCAATTCAAGTAAGCAAGCTGTCGCCTTGATTATTTTGTTTCCTTTTCGTCCTTATTTTCAATGATATTATCAATTTTAATTACAGGAAGATTGCCATTTTCTAGTAAAAAAAAAAAATCTTTTAGCGGCTTTTTTTCTTCTTTTTCTAATTATTATACTAATTACCAAGCTTTTACATCTGTTCCACGTCTACCATAGTTGAGATGTCCACATTATTTTGTCAAATGTGTAACAGAAAGCCAGCAAGCTTATTATTAAGCGGTCAACTACAATGGATGGGCAGCTTTTCCTTATCAAGCATCTCCTTATCTTAAGGGAACAGGTTATGGCTGATCTCTCTTCAGTTACCTTCTTTTCCGATTTAGTCAAGGGTTGAATGTTAAACCATGTATATATTTGTTTCCAGATTGCGCCTTTTGACATAGAATTTTCAGTCACCCATAAAGAGCTTGATTTCTCTCATTTGCTGGTTAGTTCCTCGACATTCGAGTCTTCTTTGTATGATAGATCTAAATGTTTCTTTATCACCTCTGAGAGGTGCTTATCTTTGGTGCAGATTTTCAGATCTTTTTCCTCCTTCAGTTTCTTTCTTTGTTTATGACTTTGCTAATTTTATTCTTGTAAAATGTGGTTAGGAACACTTGAGGAGGATACTTAGAGGTCAAGCATCACTTTTTGACTGGTCTAGATCAACGTCCCTTGCAAGGACCCTGTCACCTCGCGTTTTGGAGAGTCAAATAGATGCCAAGAAGGTTGGTGATTTTCTCTTCCATCCACTATCAATTGCAAATTTGCTTCATGTTTACATAAGTTTGCCCCTCAGCAGTGTTGATATATGTTACAATTTAACCCATGAGCATCTTTCTGTGAGACTGATGTGCTAATATTGGTAAAAGAATAATAATTTAATTTCTTAGTATGGGTTATACTTCTGTCATGCTAGTAGGACTCAAGAGATGCGGCAAATTTTTAGCAGATAAGACTATGAAAATGAATCTTGGTTGTACTTTAAAATCATTGAACGGGGATAACCAATAAATTTTTTAATCAGTAATGTTCATGTAATCATTCTCTTTAGAAGTTCTATATTAGAACACCATATCAAGCTGCTTGTTGTAGTCTGATTTCCATCACCTACACAAAAAAGTACAACAGATGCCACTGGATATCTAATTATCTCAATTCATGACTGTCAGTTTTCACCACATTATTACCACGTAAATTATAGCCCAGAGCAAGCCATTCACAGAGCTAGTGTTTTCTTTTGGACAGAACTGGTAGATGTATCTTCGTTCAGTTCAAGCCTTTACAGATGATTTATTTTTCTGTTGGTTTGTTGGTTGTATCTTGTTTACCCGGACGTCTCTTCTGTGATGGATCCTTGCATTACTTGATATGAATGGGAATGATATGTAGACATTTATTTTCACAGGAACTGGAGAAATGTCTTAAGACAACTTGTGAGGAGTTCATCATGTCAGTCACTAAGCTAGTCGTGGATCCTATGCTTTCATTTGTGACCAAGGTTAGTTTATTTTTCCTTTTTCTTGTAGGAAAATTGTTTTTCCAAAGTTCTGTAAAGATTCTAGACGTTCTGTAAAAAGTTTAAGTTAGCATCCTTTGCAGTGTTCGATTTTAAGTTGTATGGAAGACACATCCATCTATCTAATACGATTGGTATATCTGCTAATGGAATAGCGTAGTAATTTTGCTGTATTTATTCACTGTGTACTTTGTATATGCAGGTCACAGCCATTAAAGTTGCTCTTTCCACTGGAACTCAAAATCAAAAAGTTGATTCTATCATGGCTAAGCCTCTGAAGGAACAAGCTTTTGCTGCTCCAGATAAGGTGGCTGAACTTGTTCAGAAGGTATGGGATAAATAACATACTCTTTGAATACTTTTGTTCTTCAAAGTATATCTCAGAAATAGATATAGCAGTTATTTGTTTCCCTTATTTAAGCTCTCAAGGATGCAACTTCCCTTACTGAGACATGATATTGAAAACTCTGTTAGTTCTAGCCTCTAGGTACTAACTAATATAGATGCTACTGATCCCTTGAACATGCATTTTTGGTTCTTCAGGTAATGCTCTTACGGTGATTGAATCAAATATGAAAAGATAGAATCAGCGTAGATAATATACAACCCAAGATAGCTTTTTGCCTATTTAAGCTTTATTACCTTACAGCTCAGAGTGCAAAAGCACATCTTTCATTACAAAGGAAAAGGCTTATTTGTATCACATGTACTTTAATCAGGTATATGCTGCAATACAGCAAGAGTTGCTTCCAATCTTAGCAAAAATGAAACTCTATTTGCAGAACCCCTCAACAAGGACCATACTTTTCAAGCCAATCAAGTAAGTCCAGTTTCTCAAAATCCTCTGCAACTTTGGCCGGTTTCATGTGTGCTTGTTTTGATCCCATGTGTCTGAATCTAAATCACTTGCTAGTTTGAATACTAAAAGTGCACAGATACGATGATCCAATTTGTATGTTTATATTCAGGACAAATATTGTGGAAGCTCATACACAAGTGGAGTCTTTGCTCAAAGCTGAGTATTCAGCTGAAGAACAAGCCAATATCAATATGATCTCTATCCAGGATCTGCAAACCCAACTCGACAATTTTCTTTAAGTTCTATAAACCATGACTCGATGTTTTTGATGTCCATACCTCCTCCATGGGGGTTTTATATACACACTTCTTTTGACTACCTTTTTATCTACTTTACAAGAGTTCACTTTAGAAAATATGATATATACTATCTTTATTATCCAAGAACTCTCAAGTCTTGGTCTCCACACTCATATCTTTTTACGGTCATAGTAGATCTTATGCTTATATAAACCACTGGTCAACCTTTTGTCTCGTTTTTGATTCATGGATTTGATCGTATTAAGATTGACAAACAAAAAAGTTGTACCATGTATTTGCATTCTTAAACATAATCCTACCTTCGCCGGAGTTTCGGTCACGACTGAAGACATATATAAGTCTAAAATATATAATTGGTATGTGTCGTATCAGGTGCAATATAACTTCAGTTAATTAAAAAGAAAAGGAATACTATACATCCATGAATAATCCATATTCTTAAACATGACTAAAGAGATTCGGACCCAACTTTAGGTGACCACTTTTTAAAAGATTAATGTATATCAATTTTAACCAATTTTATTACGTTTTTCATGATAATTTGATTTGGTATAAATCATTTGTGGAAGGATGCTTTCTGACTCGGTTTAAAGAGTAAAATTGTTTAGTGAATGAAGAAAAAAAGTAAGAAATTTTTTTTTGAAAATATAAGGATAACAAAAAAGGTGTCCATTTTGTTTTGTTAAACTCAAACATACTCCATAAAATTTCATAATCTAGTACACATGCATTGTTTCTCCTTCTCAACTATGTGCACAACAATCTAAATCACATTGGTAAAACAACAAAGGAAGAAAAACTACCTCAGCGGTTGGATCCGAACAATCATGAGTATCTCTTCTTTCAAATCTAAAAGACAGATGGAAGAATCTTATTTTAATGCTGTTGATCTCACTTCACTTGTAAACTCATGAAGTCTCGACCATTCGTTTATAGATGCTACTCAGCAAAAGTCTTAGAATAAGTAAAAATGACTTATTCCACTCCATAATTATCCAAAGCTAACATAGCCACAAAGCCTAGACTTTAAAAGAAGGTACGCTTTTAGCAACTATACCATCTAACATCCCCTTGTGCAGTTCCAAGTACATATCCCATAGACCTTAGACATCTATTTTTGTGGGTCCGCTTTGGCTTGCTAAAATAGTCCGTTTGGCTCTGAGCAATAATTTTCAAATTTAAATATATTTTATTCAGCTGTCCATTTTAACTGCTAGCTGTCCCTCGAATTGATAATTTCAGAGAGAATATAAAAGTATATGATAATTTCAGTTTTTTCAGTTCAACAAATTAAAAACCAGTAATTATAGATACAAACCTTTAGATTGACAACAAAAGTTCGTGTAATTAAATAGCGTAAAATATTACTCCATGTAGGAAACAAAGCAATGGGGAATCTTTAGATTTGAGCAATATCATTAAAAATTACGACAGAACCGTAAACACAACTTTTGTAATATGTGCGTCCGTGCATAGGCATAAGCATATGTAAGAGAGAAGAAATACGAAAATCGGAAAGAAGAAAGAACCCTAATTTAAATTTAGGAAATTTTTTTAATTTAGCAGTGAATGTCCGAAATCATTACATCCATTGAAAGTTCAACGTGGCTTCTTCTTCTTCTTCTTCTTCTTCTTCTTCTTCTTCTTCTTCTTCGTTGATCTGTAAGCCCATTTTCTCCTTCTCATACCTTTGATTTCTCCTTGGATCTACTCCTCTTTTCATCTCTTAGTTTTGGTTTTCTTGTTGTTCTTCGGATCTCTAGACTCTTCGATTACGCGCTGGAGCATGGTTTCCAAGGATTTTTAGGGTTTTCATGCTTATTGGAGTTCGCATTATTTCCGTATGAGCAAACGTGAGTCTTGTTGGATAAATCTTCCCTTGGCTTGTTTCTGAAATGTAACTGAAATATTCATCTGATAATCTAAGTTTGTTTTTTTCGTGGAGAAATTGTTTTCGTAGAGGGTTTGTGTTATCTGATGTTGTCTGATACAGAACAAAAGTTTTAATCTTTTTATATATCTGTTGGTTACAGGATTGGTGGAATTTTCTTCGCAGTGCTTCTCCTGTATGTTGTAAAAGGTCAATAATGGCGGGCCAAAGCTCTCTTGATGGGATTTTAGAGTTTCTTAAGAAGAATCGTTTCTCTAAAGCAGAGGAAGCTTTGCGTAATGAGCTCAACAACCGCTCTGACATTAATGGCTTTCTTCAGAAACTTCTTCTCGAGGAAAAAGATTCAACTAAAGGTCTAGATGTAAGGCCTGCTGGTATCGAACTTCGGAAATCAGGTTCTCGCGATAGTGAAGTCTCCAAGGAGCTCATTGTGAAAGAAGTAGACTGTGGGACTAGTACTAATGGGTCTATAATCAAATGGGAAAATGGTCTGGCTCCTGAGAAACCTAGCAAGAAGGAAACTATTCTATCAAGTGAGACGAGCTTTACTTTCTCGGGTGATGCTGCTGCTCCTGATGCGCATTCCTATAAATTTACTTCTGGAAATGGTACTTTGGAGCCTTATCGTAATGTTGATGATATTAGTAGTAGAAGCTTGGTGGATTCATATGCATTGGAACAGTCGAGGCACGGGAACTTGGCTGATATTGATAAGAAGATAGTGGAAACTGGTGAAGATATTGTTTTCTTTGGCAAGAAGAGTACTTCGAGGTCTGGCAATACTAGTAAAGAGAACTCCGGGTCCAAACTAAATGAAGCAACTGAGATTGATCGGTTAGTTGAAAATTTGGGAAAGCATGATAGCTACATGGGTAGCGTTCTTTTAAGAACTGAAGATGTCGTAGTTGCAACCACGGAGGACTGGAAAGAGCGCTCGGTTAAGACTCTTTTTCCGTCTTCAAGAGCGGATGCGTCAACCAGTTATAATCTGGGTACCGGCTCTGACAAAAGAGAGGGAAAGAAAAAGGCAGACATTAGTGATGTGAGGGCAGCAATCAAGGAGCAGGAGAGCGAGGTGGCAAGAGCGTTATTCTTTGGTAAATCTCAACCCACTTTTGATGACAAGAACATCAGCACCCTAGGTTTTCCACTTGTCTATGATACACGCAAGGAAGAGTTTCCTAGGCTGCCTCCTGTTAAGCTCAAGTCTGAAGACAATCCACTGAGTCTTTACTGCGAAGAAAAATTTGAACGTGATGGTACAGGTCCAAGGCTAGTCAATGATGAGGAGGCCCTTCTCATAGGTTCATATCTGGATGTTCCCATTGGACAAGAAATTAGCTCATCAGGTTGGATTTCATGACAATGTAGACATGCAACTGCAAAGTTTCCATTCTGACTATTGAATGATGGTTGCATTTTTCTCATATCCTCACTGTGGTTATCACATTGCTACTAGCTACGTTTTTCTCCACGAATATTGAAAAGTAACTTGTTTATATATTGGTTAACTCATGCATTTAGAACAGTGCATTGAGAATTCATTGGCATAAAAATCAAAGAAAGCAAGTAATGGTTTTGGTTTTTTTTCATGTTAAAGTATCTACAAATATTTGCATTCATTGTCTCCCTTCCTTACTAATATTTTCTCTTTGTTTTGCGTTCCATAAGACCATGTCGCTTCACTTTCTATTTTCTTAGTTTAACCTTAACCTTATCAATTTTATTTGAGGTGTGAAAGTAAGTTTTAATCTCCCTATGATCTTATATAGGTGGAAAAAAATCTGCTGGGGGAAACTGGCTTTCAGTAAGTCAGGGCATAGCAGAGGACGCATCAGATCTTGTTTCAGGTTTTGCTACTATCGGTGATGGTTTGAGTGAATCTGTTGACTACCGTAATGAATACTGGGACTCTGACGAGTATGAGGATGATGACGACATTGGTTATGTTAGACAACCTATTGAAGATGAAACATGGTTTCTTGCCCATGAAATTGATTATCCAAGTGATCATGAGAAAGGAACGACACGCGGAAGTCCTGATCACCATGGAAGAGATGCAAACAAAGATGAGGATTGCCAGTCTTATGCAGAAGAGGCTTCCTATTTATCTGGTGAACAGTATCTCCAGACAAAAGATTCTGAACCTGTTTCTGCAGAGAATGACAGAAGACTTACGGTCTCAGAAATCTATCCTGCTAGCAAAAAAAATGATTTGATATCGCAATATGATGGGCAATTGATGGATGAAGAGGTGCTCAATTCAATGCGTGATGAGCCTGTTTGGCAGGGGTTTGTAGCTCAAACAAATGAACTTCTCATGTTGGGTGATAAGAAAGGCACAAATGTCCATCGAAAATCTCATCTTGATGATGTTTGCCTCGAAGATGATCAGCATGATTCAGTCAGGTCCATTGGTGTGGGTATTAATAGTGATGCAGCTGATTTTGGCAGTGAAGTTCGTGAAAGTATGGCTGGAGGTAGCAATGAGGGAGATTTTGAGTACTCCCGTGATCATGATCCTGTATCATCTAGGTTTAAACAGCTTTACTTTGAGTCAGATAAGAAACATATTGATGGATCAACCAAGAATAAACAGAAATTATGTAAAAATGATGGTCCAGATTACACAGTAGATAATGATTCAAGCGGAAGTTATCATGTTAAGATTCAAACTGATGGAAGTTTTTCCTTTGGCTCGTCACAAAAAGATGGGCAGTTGATGCATGCAGAATCTAGTAAATCATTATGGTCAGGCAATCGTGACACAGTAAACAAAGATAGAAACACCGAACGTTTGAGTGCTTCAACAGCTACAGATGATATGGTTGCAACTTGGAGACGAAAAAGTAGTGATTCGTCAAGTTCTCGAAGTTCTGTGAAAGAAAATAATGCAACGTCCATAAAATCTCTAAATTCATCTCCCTCTTCTTTGTCAAATTATGCTTGCGAAGAAAGAAAGCATGCTGACAAAGAAGATGACATAAATGATAGTAGTGAAAGAGAGGACGACCATGTGACAGCACTTGATGATGAAGAGGCAGTGGCTGTTCAAGAGCAAGTAAGGCAAATCAAGGCCCAAGAGGAGGAGTTTGAAACCTTTGACCTCAAAATTGTGCACAGAAAAAACAGGTAAGATTTCTCCACGACCTTTATGGTTTGAACTATAACAGTAGCAAGTTACCTTTTCCGCTTTATTTCCTGTTTAGGAAAGCATGTGTTTCTGAGTCTCTGGTTGTTGCGTTTCAACCCAGAAACATCATGTTAAGTAAAGCTGTGAATAGTAGATTTAGTTGAACTAACTACATTTTTTCTGTTTTGTACTGGTCAGGGAGTAGTGTTTTCAATGTTGAAAAATATTTGAAGTTAATCTGTTTCACTGTGATTATCTTGGATAACTATGTTTTTCTGACAAGTTACGACTAGTCAAAAAATTCTATATCTTCATAGTTTCTATCTGAGTGCTACTTTCTTAATGCTTTCTTTTTTGATATATATCAGAACTGGTTTCGAAGAGGAAAAGAACTTCCACGTGGTTTTAAATTCGGTCATTGCTGGGCGTTACCATGTCACTGAGTACCTTGGATCAGCAGCCTTCAGTAAAGCCATACAAGCGCATGACTTACAAACAGGAATGGACGTCTGTATAAAAATTATAAAGAACAACAAAGACTTCTTTGACCAGAGTCTTGATGAGATAAAACTTTTGAAGTATGTCAACAAGCATGATCCTGCTGACAAATACCATCTTCTACGGTTGTATGATTACTTTTACTACCGGGTAAGTGATTGCATCTCTTTTGTAAAGTTTATTTTGCTATAGTATATCAAAGGGGACCAATTGTGTAACCGGTTCTGGAGAACGCAGTGAAAATCCTGGCCGACTTTTTCCATCTTCATAATGGTTTCCCCGGCTGTATTTTGCAGGAGCATTTGCTAATTGTATGCGAACTTCTTAAGGCCAATCTATACGAATTCCACAAATTTAACAGAGAATCAGGCGGTGAAGTGTATTTCACAATGCCAAGATTGCAGGTTTGTACGCTTCATCGTTACCTACCAATACCATACGGCGTAGATACATATCTATAGCCAATCGTTAATATCTTTTGAACCGTTTTGTACAGTCAATCACTATCCAATGTCTTGAAGCACTTCAGTTCTTACATGGCCTTGGACTTATACACTGTGACTTGAAGCCTGAAAATATATTGGTTAAAAGCTATAGCAGATGTGAAATAAAAGTCATTGACCTTGGAAGTAGCTGTTTCGAGACAGATCACCTATGCTCCTATGTCCAATCAAGATCATATCGAGCACCAGAAGTCATTTTAGGACTTCCTTACGATAAAAAGATAGATGTATGGTCACTTGGGTGCATTTTGGCTGAACTATGTACAGGCAACGTAAGTAGTACATTTTTCCCATTGACTTGATCCATTTCTGATGTCATTGCTTCCTCAAATCATATATAAATATATGGGATTTGCTTTTGCAGGTTCTGTTCCAGAATGATTCTCCAGGCAGTTTGCTTGCAAGGGTAATTGGAATCGTAGGATCTATAGATAATGAAATGCTTAGCAAGGGACGTGATTCCCACAAATACTTCACAAAAAACCGAATGCTCTACGAGCGGAACCAGGTAAGACCTTAAAAGCCAAAAAAACTCAGCAACTCAAAATGTTGAAATGCTAATAAAGAAGATTGTTGGATTATTATTTTCAGGAAAGCAACAGATTAGAATACCTGATACCTAAAAGAACATCACTGAGACATAGGCTTCCAATGGGAGACCAAGGATTCACAGACTTTGTGGCTCATCTTCTTGAGATAAACCCAAAGAAACGTCCTTCTGCATCAGAGGCTCTCAAGCATCCTTGGCTTTCATACCCTTACGAGCCAATCTCTGCTTAAATATAGCTCAAACAATTTGGCTATTCTAAACAAAATTAGTCCCTTTGATTTTGGGGCCTTAATGCAAGTTTGGTGAGATGAACAAAACTTTGTGAAATTTGATTAGAATGTAACAATGTGTTGTTAAACTTGTGATTATTTATTTATTCTCTTTAGAACAGATTGTAGTAAAACTTTTATTTTTGTATCATTTGCTGATCCTTAGTTTTATTTATGAATCTGTTAGTTTTTTTTTTATAAACATGAGATATTGTTTTTTCCAAATTCGAATTTCATACATCTGAAAGCTTTTAAGAAAGAAAAAAAATGGAAGTTGTGAAGAATGTTGAGTAATTGAATCAGATGACGATTGCCTCCGTCGCCGTCGTCTCATCATTCGTGGCTCATCCGCTCTCTGGTCATCAGAGTCTGAACAAATTCTCTCTTCAAGTACTCTTTCTCTTTTTGTATTCTATCTCAGTCTCTGTTCATTCTCAGACCATTCATTTTCTCTTTGATTGTGATTCTGAAGATTCCTAGAGGCGGCTGGCGGAGGAAACAGCTAGGGTTTGCTTTAGTTGCTGTGACGGCTTCAGAGTTCCCATCTGAAGGTGGAGTGAGAAGCTCTGTGTTTTCTGATCCGGAGCTCCGTTTGGTTTTCGAGCTAGCCACCGATTCTGAATTGTATGAGCTTGAGAATATCCTATTTGGTCCCAGGTGAAGTTTCATAAGCAATTAAGTGTGTTGTACTGATTTGTGTGTAGAGATTCAAAGTCTTTAAACCTTCAAATTATAGTTAGTGAGTGTCTGGAGACTTTAACACATAATCTGTGTTTTTGTGACTTGAGTGATGTTTTGATGAAATCAATCCCAAATAAAGGAGGAGGTGACATGCTTATGCTAGGCCAAAACATTGAGGTGCGAGATGGTTTTATCGAATCTCTTGAATCCAGATTCTTGTTTCTTGCTGCAGATGCTCGCTCGCTCAACTCTGAGGTAGGCTTGCTTCTTGACATTACACAATAGCTTCTTGTTTTAAGCTTCACTAGGGTATCAAGTTTTCAATGAAACTTGAAACTGATCCATTATCTCTTACTATATAAACAAATAATTTGAGTATGCGTTATAAATCTTTCATTTTATAGGGGTTGGAGGCCTTCATACAGAAACGTTTTTACTTGCGGTAAGAAATAAGTTGAATATTCCCTGCTCTACCCAATTGCCTACCGAAGACCTAGAATCAGAGATTTTTTCTTTATGTTGTCGACAATATCTCAAGGTATAAGGGATGACTCAATTGTGTGACTTCTTTGAACTCTTTTTCTTTTTTTTTTTCGCTGAAGCTTCTAACTTATCTATGTAGTGAAGCATCAGGGATTTTTCCAGGCTTGTGGGAAAATTTTCAAGTATCAGAGGTAAATGGAAGCTTAGAACTCGGGCTCAGTAAATGGAAAGTTGAACTACTTGCTGCACTACAAGTGGGTGCTACAGAGGTCCAAGCTATTATTCTGAAGGTAGTCAGTTTTTCACCTTAAGAATGCCATGTTTGTTCTCAGGCTTACATATATTTTTCTTTCTGCAATTTTTTTTTGCAGGGTGGTAGCATGATCACATTTGCCAAAGTTTATCACTTGGTATGAAATTGATAACAGTTTGTGTGTTTAATCGTCTTCTTCGTCTTCCGTGAGGCGGTACAAATAACTGGTGTATTCTGACTCTATATAGTTGGCTAAGAAACTATCAGGAAAAGTATTCCTTGAAGCTGCCAATTACCAAATGAGGAGAGAAATGCTAAAAAAGTTTGCATTGGTATTCATTTCATCATACTGCATAAGAATTCTTACATCATCGCTCAGGGATTTGAGAGTCAATATGTCAGTACATCAACCTCTTTGTACAGGGTGGACAGTTATCAGCCATGAACTTGGAATCTCGAGCAGCTTTGCTTGCAGCAAAGCATGTAACTATGTTTCCATCTATATTTTTTTCTTCTCTTCCTATCGCCTGTTAGCTATCGCCTAACAATGTAATTACATTTACCGTCAATTGATCACAGGGCTTTGCAGGAGCTGCGTCCAGATACGTTGGCTTAAAAACAGCGATGCAATTACTCGGCCCCATGTAGTATACACTCCCCTAATCCTAGATAACATTAGTGATTTGCTTTGTATTCTTGTTAGTATATTTTTATTCGGAAAATATTTGTGGGATTTGCAGGATGTGGGGGACATTACTGGCTGACTTGGTTATTCAGATGCTGGAGACTGACTACGCTAGAATCTTACGAGCTATTTACGCGTTTGCACAGGTACTTGTCTTTTCTCCCAGAGTCTGCATTTTTTGTAGGCAATACTTGGTTTCCTTATAATGACATTTGTTTGTTTTCCAGATTCGGATCACCAGGACATATAGACTACCTTGTAAATGAAGTAACAGTTTGTTTTCTCGAGATTCTTAATATCACGAATGATGTCGGTAAAGAATGTTTATCAACACTCAATATTCTTCTTGTGTGGTACAAATGAAATTAGATGCTACTCGAATGTAAAGAAGTGGTCCCAGAGAGTGGCGACGTTTGCAAAACGCTGTTTTGTAGCCATGGAAACATGTTTAACGGATCATAAGAAAAATCTGACTCCTGATAACGAGCGGATAAGCGTAGTGAGGGTTTTCTTTGTGACACGTGTCTGATCCGTGAAACTAGGTAATGATATAGTCCTTTGAGTGCATAACACGTGTCTGGCCATCGAAAGCAACAGCTCTGTTTCTTTTGACGACGATAATCCGCCGCGTTTCTCCACGTGGCTTTTGTCGGGACTCCAACTATTCCATGATATGTTTGCATATTATTTTACTTATCAGTTATCACTAATTAACTACATTATTATCATATTTTTTCTCCTACTAACGCTTGTTTAGATATTTTATTTAATTCTCTTAACTGAACTTGGAGAAGTTAATTAAATGCCCCTTAATTCTTCATTTCTGTAAATCCCACCCTAATTTTTTTTACTTAAAATCTTTAGGGTTAGTGCGGAGTGAACATGCGTGGTAACAGTACATGCGTTTACCAATCAGGATTGATTAGGACATGTTTTTCCTGTGGTTCTTATTTTGAAACATGGGGTAAATTTAAATAGAATTCAAATTGAAATTTGATATCACGAAATCTTTACTATATCGCAATTGTCCAAATCATGACGTGACGTACGAGGCATGGTTAGTTGGATAATATCCATTTTATCAACCTAAAAATGGAAAGTTACTGTATAAAAATTTATTACATGAAATAAATTATTGTAAACTAAAGGAGAAAGTAATGGATAGGTATGTTATGATATGTAATTAATTCACTGTTGAGAAATTTTTTGGTTTAATAAACTTCATATCTGGTTTTCTGTATGTCAACAAAATGTTCATATTTGTTGGAAAGAGCTTTTTATAGATAGGCTTAGGAGGAGGAACATATGATAGGACGGTATTTTAGGGCAATTTCTTTCCAAAAAAAATTATGATCTTAAATTGATTCAAAATAATAAAATAGTAGTATACACCATCCACGTGTCAATTCTGGAACAGTCTTTTCCCTCTTCTAATATAATCTCTTCCAAGTTGGAAACAAATATCACAAAAAGTAATTTAAAGAAAACAAAAGACATTGAGTTTGTTTAATTTAAAAAACCGTTGATTCGAATTATTTCCTTAAAAGGTTATTCTCTGCAACCATCTTTTGTTCTTCTTGTTGTTCTTCATCAGCCATTATTAAGCTCTGTTTTTTTTTAATACTGCTTATAAACACCTAAATTTGGATTCTCCATTCAAAATTTCCTCATTTCACTAATTTTGGAAGAATAAAAACAACAGATCATTTTAGTTTTTTTGTCCGATCCATTTCCTTGGTTTATGATCTGTTCAAGTAAAGGAACAATCTTCATAGCTAGAGGTAAAAATTCAATCCCCATATTACCCCTCACAGGCTCTTCAACAAATCGATTTCGAAACAGTCTTCCGATCAGTGTCACAACTTTCCGAAGATCCTCGTCATCTTCAATGGCGGTGGAAACAATGTCAATGGGATCAGATTCATCAACTTTGATTCTAACATCTGGAGCCAGTGGTCGCGTTAGAGCGCTCTTCTCGATGCGAGAGCTCAAGCGCCTCGTGACGATCATTCAATCGTTGATTCTCTTCATGTTGCTTCCGTTTCGCGTCGTCGTTTGGCGGAGGAGGACTAGTGCGGTGGTGATCAGAGACGAGAAGCAAGAGAGGAAGGTTTGGGTTCCTACACAGATCGTTGTGAGGAAGAGGAACATCGGTGGCGGAGAAAGCGTTGCGCCTCCGTCTGTAGTGGATGAGGAGGTTGCGGTTAGAAGGGAGCTGGCGATGAGGCGAGTTTTGGAGGACGACGGTGGCGATGGAAGCTCCGTCAGAGATTTTACGCTTTTCACGACGAAGAGAGGAGACACTTTGTTCACTCAGTCATGGTCACCTCTTTCCACAAATCACAGGTTTTTGTCTAAACTTTGTTATTCAATACTTATTTTTTCATTAGTTATATGATTACATAAGATGTTTTTTTTTCATTTTTTAGTCATTAAAATTCAAAAATGTGAATTCGGTAGTAGTCAGGGCAGCATTACTATACTATCTTCGTTGTCTCTGTCAATCTTAGGATTAATCGAAAACTTGAGGTAATGGAAAATATAAATATAATAATCGCATAATTAGCAATTAGATAACGAGTTCTTTTGATTCTTGTAACTAGACTAGGGGATCATTGTCAATTGGGAATTTAGTAGATGACGAAAAATTGGCAAATGTTTTCATAGGAGATGTAAAGTGCTCCAAGAAGATATTTGTGTGTTTTGTCAGGTTGTCCTGATTTATATCTTGGCTTTTAGCTTGGGTTATTTAATATGGAAGTGGATCCATTTGATATATTGTCCCCTTAGTCCTGGATTCAATTAGTTTGCTTAACCAGATGGCCATATATTTTTGGTGAACTAACATTAATAATGATAACACTCTAGTCAGACATTAATAATGATAACACTCTAATCAGGTATGCGATTTAGTCTCCAGGATTAGATTTATGACGATAAGATTAAATACATATATGACTTTGTCGAGTGACCTTTGTATCGTGTACAATTTGGTCTAATATTTTTTTTCCTCACTATCTCTTTCCTTTCTTTTTAATATGGCTTTAATTTCTTTATGCCTCTGGTTTTGTTAGGTAATCTGAGTTTTGTTTTAGTAAAAGTCAATAAATTGGCAATCTTTGATCATTTCTTATCTTTCGATATGTTCTTGCAGGGGACTTATTGTTCTGCTTCATGGACTAAACGAGCATAGGTTTGAACCTATTTCTCTAGTCATACATCGTTCCCTTTGATTATATTTCCCTTGATTAGGTAGCTTAACCTTAGTTACTTTTTCAAAATTTTGACAGTGGCAGGTATAGTGATATTGCAAAGCAGTTAAATGCTAATGGGTTCAAGGTTTATGGAATTGATTGGATAGGTAATCTCACTTCTCTTTCAACTTTTGTTACTGTTTTGATGTTTATCATAGCTAAAGGAGCTTCTGTAGACTGTAAGCATTTCTTACGTTTTCTGTCCTTGTCTCTCATTTGCCTGCTAGGTGAAATATAAACTCTCTTCTTCACACCTGAAAATTTAAACAAACTAGAAATCTAAACATGTTTTTCAACTACGGATCTTGATGATATCTAAAGTGTTGGGTTAAAGTTTTTGACATAGCAGTCATAGCGCTAGTCTTGATCTTGAACGTTAGTAGTCATAACGATCTTGAACTCTGTTTCATAGGCTAGATTCAAAACTCTTCAACCATACCTCTCTGTGTTTGGATCTCGCAGGGCATATTGTGATTTTGTGTTGGGGTGGTGCCTAATTCGTGTGGAAAGGTGACACACGAATCCCCATCTTTAGCTTCATACTGCTGACAACTTAGAGACTGTGATTTGTAATACTCGCAAACAATATTTGAACATCTCTGAGATCTTTGTCATATAGCTTCTGCGTCTTTATAGCACTTTTTCAGACATTTTTTTGAATGATAAATTTCCAAATATATAAGAGTTTCAACTTTTGGTTTAATCAAACAGGTCATGGTGGAAGTGATGGGCTTCACGCTTACGTTCCTTCCCTTGATTACGCTGTCGCAGATTTGGTATCCCTTCACTCTCATATAGTATTAGCTTCTGAATCCGTTTTCTTGTTGTTGAAACAAACTCACACTAATTTCCTCTTTGCAGAAAACATTTCTTGAAAAGGTATTTGCAGAGAATCCAGGATTCTCCTGTTTCTGCATTGGACACTCAACAGGAGGAGCAATCATCCTCAAGGTAACTAGGTTTAGCATCTTTAGAATCCATTAAATAGCATTTGTATCAATCATCAAATACTACAAAATCCTAAACAGAGACAATTTTAAGTGCAGGCTATGCTGGATCCAAAGATTGAATCTCGAGTTTCAGGCATTGTATTGACTTCACCAGCTGTTGGAGTCCAACCATCCCATCCAATTTTCACTGTAGGTTAATTCGAAAAGGCAGTCATATTATGCTTTCTTCATAGACAATTCTTAACAATCTGATCAGCTCTCTGTGTTTGATTGAACAGGTTCTTGCTCCAATCGTTGCGTTTCTCTTGCCAAGGTACCAACTCAGTGCAGCAAACAAGAAAGGAATGCCGGTTTCTCATGATCCAGAAGCTCTTATAGCCAAGTACTCTGACCCGTTAGTCTTTACCGGATCCATCCGGATTAAAACCGGATACGAGATCCTTAGAATCGCTGCTCACTTGCAGCAAAACCTGAACAAAGTGAAAGTTCCTTTTCTTGTTATGCACGGTACAGCTGACACAGTGACTGATCCCAACGCCACTAAGAGGCTTTACGACGAAGCATCTTCTTCAGACAAATCAATCAAACTGTTCGATGGGTTTTTGCACGATCTCCTCTTCGAACCTGAGCGAGAAATCATCGCTGGAGTCATATTGGATTGGCTAAACCAGCGGGTTTAGCTCCTCCAAATCAACAATAACTATTACGTCAAATCAAGAATAATTATTTTTTGCGAAATTTTCTGAGTTCTTGACTGAGAAACGTGAGGCAAAAGAATATCTTGGATGATTTTTTCTCAACACAGATGTAGCCATGTAGGAAGAAGATAGACAAGCGAATCCAAATCTGAACTCTCTTCTTATGCTTCTTGATGATATATACATTTGTCTGTCAATCCTTATTGAAACCTTTTGTTTTGGGTTATAAATGTTTTGGTTCCCCCTATAAATGTTCTTGATGATATATACTGTTTCATTTAGTGTTAAAGCACATTGATCATTACATGGTTTGTTTCAAATTTTCCTTTTCTAGATACAATACCTGGATCCACAAACGAACAGCCCAGTATATGCAATAATAGTCACTTATATAGAAAAGTGTTAATCATTATTTATTTAAATTCTGACTTCTGAGTGACGTTTTCTTTACCTAATATTTGTATAATCAATTAGAAAGGAAAAAAACAAATAATCTAAAACCTTAGTCCAATCTTTAAAATGTTTACAACGGATCAAGAATTTATAGTAGCCTACGGATCCATAACACGAAATCGTAGAGTAATTAAAATTTTAAGAATAAAAGGCATAAACAATCGTTTTTCAATTCATTGATCGCACATTTAATCTTAGACTTTCCATCTAATGGTATTATCAAACATGAAATTGAGTCCAAATTACTAGTCCGGGTCTGCTGCTAAAAAGTTTCAACATGAGTCATGTCTTGCACACATGAATTATGAATGTAATGATGAGTTGGTCTTAACTAATAATGACACTTGTCTTTCTCACAAAAAAAAAAAAAAAGACTTTATAGACAACACAATTTCCTTCCTTACCTACCGAGCTAGACCAAAGTTGAATCCAAGTCGCACAAGTAGTTTACTAAGTGCTTTGATTAACAAAAGTCGAAAAATAGTTTGATAAGAAAAGTGATTAATGCATAAATAAAGCAAGTAAATAGCAAGAGTCATAAGACAAGTATTGTAATAAAAACATAAAAGATATAAATAGTTAGGTCGAGAAACAAGTAGCAGCAACAGTAAAAAAGATCAAGACTCAAGTGCTAAAACCCAACGACAACTAGCTGCAAAACGACCGATCTTGCTAAAGGGAGTGCCAACGATCCGCCTAGATGAATTATCAAGAGCCAAATCAACAACAGTGATGGGCAAGTTATAAGAATCAATAATATTACATAATAAATAAACAACAAATAATTTATTCGTCTACCATTTTATTTTTCTTTCGCGATAATAGGTTTTTCTTTCGTGCAATAGCCGTCGTATATGCCTTTTTTAATCCATGGAGACTGAGTAGGCAGCACCTAAAATTTCTTTCCGGATTTTTATTTTTCTGCTATCATCCACAAACAATATTTCTTTGAATTGATAGAAACCTTTTTATTCAGGTTAAGCTAGGCTAGGGGTGTTAGTATTTGCTAAAAGTCCAGCGGGTAATGGGCTATATTTGTTTTACCAGAATTAGTGGCTAATGGGCCACCCTTTAAATTTTTTTCTCTTATACTTTCTGGAAACGACGCCGTTTTTAGTAAAACAGACAAATACTGGTTTATCTGTTTGTAGGTCTAAAGATGAAAACGGATTGGAGCGATTGATTTCACAACTCCTCCTCTTAGTCTTTCTTCTTCAATTGGGAAATGAGCTGATTACATCTCTAAGCTGACCCTAAACACTAAACCCGGTTGCAAAGCTCCACAAATCTCTGATGCTTCCTGTGATTGTAGTCTCACTTACCCAAAACACGCTCCTTATGATACTTTTGCACAAAGGTAAAAACAAACTGCTCAATAATCAAGATTAGACACACTCCTTATGATACTTTTCCAAGTTTGAAGATTCAGTTTGACATTATTTTTAACAACACAAAAGTACAACTTAAGCAATCCAATTTTTTTGGTCAAAGCAATCAATTTTTTTTTTCTGTTACGTGACACCATCAGTTTTCTCATTATATTTTTTTGTTTACTATAAATGATTACTAACCTATCAGAATTTTTTTTTCTTTGGGGCAAATTTGAAATACACAATTCTTTTAGCTTACGAAAACTTTCAAAAATTTGATTCATACATGTTCAATATCATTCTACTTTTTTGGCCAGAACATGCAATAAATTCGTCAGTCTTCTTATTCTTATTTGTCTTCTCATTATCTCCTGATTTAATATTCAGTTTTAAGATGAACGATAAAGGAGAAAAGCCAGATTGAAAAAGGTTTCAACATGAATCAACCAAGAAAACCCTAAGTTTTAAATTGCAACTATAGTCACAAGTAGTATTAACAAAATATTATAGCAAGTGTCTAAAGATAGTTATCAATCAAAATTTAATTACTAAAAAAATAGTTAAGTGTGGTATAAAATAAAAGTTATAATAATATATCTATTGAAATATCTAATAAAATAATACAAGTGGATGAAGGCGGCCAATTAAAAAGTAACAATAATTTGAAATATGATGTTTCAGTTGGCCATATGCATGTCAAGTCACGCACGAGGCAAGGGGACTAAAATTTCTTTGTCAAACTCAAGAGAGTTGGGATAAGAAAACAAAAAAGAAATTAAAGAACTGTTGTTTCCAACTCACTAGCCTAGCTGAAACTCCGAATCTTCCACAAACTTCCAAAGAGACATTTGCTCAAGCAGCAACCGATATTATTATTTTTCCTTGCATTACTCGCAAATTGGACAAAAAAAAAAAATATTGGCAACGAAAATTTTAAACTTCGACGGCGCAGCCCTCTATTTTTTTCATTTTTTTAATTAAAAATCTAAATCATTAAGAAAATAAAACATTCGATAGATCTACACAGAGACTATAGTAATTTGGATATCCTTGCTTAAGTCGTAGTATGCCTTAGATTCTCGTCAAGGGGCTTCGTTATTTCTTCAACTATATTATTGCCTTGTAAGATTTTCATTGAGCATGAACATTGACTTACAAGATTTCATATTAATGTACCACGTGAAATCGATAATGGCTATAAAGATGATATACGCATCATATCAAAATGTATCCATTATGATAATATGATGATTTAATGAGCCAACAAACATGTACCATAAAATTATTAAATAAAGGATCGATGATGATGCTACAACAATTCAAAGAGATGATTGTATTTCGCAAATATATTACACTGCACTTGTCATGGCTAATAATTTCTGGTTTTTATATTTCTTTACTGTGGTTCGGTAAGGGTCTATCTATATTATATTTTACGGTAATATAATAGGTTATGAAAACTTAAGAAGATCAACTTTTGAATACCATGAATGAAACTAATCAAAGATTGACGAAAATATTTTTCATAACTGAAAGGGGATGTTACTTAGGATTCTTACAAATTATGGAGTATATATATATGTACAAAAATTACAATCATAATATCTCCAGAATCTAACGAAACTCTACAAAAAGATTAAAATAATTTGAATCTAATATTCGACTTAAAATGATTACAGATTCGTTTTGTAGTGAATACAAAGGAATCGAATCAAATATCTTCCCGGAGAAAAGGATGGCCAAGAAGCTGCGACGCCGTCCATCGCTTACTTGAATCTTTACGGAGACAACACTCAATGAAGCTCCGAAACTCTTCAGAGCATCCCTCCGGCGCTCGCGGCGGTTCTTTAAAACACACGGCGCACATTAACGTAGCCCAATCAGGTCTCTGTCCTGGTGGAAGTAACGGAAAATGTCCAACAAGAAGCTCAAGCATCATCAATCCAAAACTCCAAATATCTCCGGCGTAGATATCAGAGCTTCCGCCGTTAGATTCTGAATCAAATCTCTCTGGACTCATATAAGCACAAGTTCCAACGTACGAATTACAAGAATCTAATGATCGGACTAAAATCTTACTAACTCCGAAATCGGCGATCTTAACTTCGTTTTTCGAATTGAGAAGCAGATTCGCCGGTTTAATATCTCTATGAACGATCTTGAGAGCATGTAAATAGCTCAAACCTTTTAAAATCTGTCTAGCGAATCCGGCGAGTCGTTGCTCTGTTACGCCGCCGCGAAGAGATTCTAAGGTTCCTCCATCCATATACTCCATTAAAATCGATACTTCTCCGACAACTGGGTTTTCAAAGATTCCGTGACATTTTACGACGTAAGGTGAATCTGTACGGCGGAGAATCTCCATCTCACGCATCAATTGTCTTGTAAAGGTTGGATCCATGTCACCGTTAACTGTTTTCAATGCGTAGAGCTCCGCCGTCTTCTTGTGACGGACTTTATAAACAATCCCGCCGTTTCCGCATCCAAGAACGTTGAGTTTTTCAAGATCAGCGGCGGTGATGCCGTTACAAACAGAGGTAGCAGCGACGGTGGTGATAGAGGCGGGGACGGAGAAGCGACGGTCGGAAATCGGAGGAAGAGGAAGACGGAGATTGAGCTGAAGACGTTCTCGAACTAGAGCCATGAACAAAAAAAAAAACAGAGAGATTTTGTTTTGATGAAAGAAGGAATCAGAGAAGCTTCAGATTTTATATGAGTTTAAAGTCTTTAGAGTGTTAGGAGACAACGAGGAAGGTGAAGATGTGTCCTAACTATTATTATTATTTAATTTTTTCTTAGTTCTTATCTTTAAAATGTCATTTTCCTCCCATTCATCGTTAAAAATGCAACTTGTGTGAGTGTTTGATTACGCACGTGGTTAAATGTATCAAACGGTTAAAATGTTCATGGAAATCGACTAAATCATTATTGTTTAAGAAAAAGTACTAATTCTATTCTAAAACGATAAAAAGGCATCGGAATTTAAAGATTTGGACGGCCTTTGGATTACACTACAACATAACGGTAACTAATCCAGTCTGTATCACTAATAAATGATTTTTTGCCAACTACAGTACTAATAATGGATATTACTTTACTGTCACGAAAAATGGAAATAAAAACTGTGAAGGTTCGATGAACGAAGGCTAAAAGACTAATGAGTTATGAGGACGACCAAAGAGAGCATTAGAAATTTTGGTAGGCCAACGTGGAAAAGCTTCTAACAGCCATCTGTTTTATTTCTGAGACCATCGCATTCAGATGTTTGGCATCTCTTGTAATCTTATTATATGTTATAAAATTAAAACTTAGAATAGATCTTTGAGGATACACAAGAAGACCATACAAGTTTTTAGCCTTTTACATGTGTCGTGTTTCTTTTTATTTAAGGGCATGCCTATTGCTTGATTGTATTTAGGGAATTCATTCTAAATAAACAATTGAGCGAAGACAGAGCCGACGACATGGTATTCGGTCTTTCAGACAAACTTATCTTATCTTTAAGATAATGGTAAGAGCGACTCCCATTTGCTTGTAATTCGAAACTTACTGCCCTAACTAGTTTCAGTTGGCGGACAACTATTTACAGCACATTGAACAAATTATATCCACGTTAAAAATGCATTTGTTCGAGTACTTCAAATTAAAAGGGAGTACAATTTCTAAACTGAGGCAAAACTTGCTTCTAGTGAAAACGTTGATAAAAATAAAGATTGATTATACTCTCGTAGTAGATAATTGCAGGGATGATGATCGATGGGTGTGCCTCGTGCTAAAATTTGATGTGAATGCTAAATCACAATAGAAAAAGTCTCCAAAGAGAAAATAAGAAGGGTAGATCGAGTTTGAGTTTGAACATTCAGTTGATGTTCCATGCCATTATAACCTTTAGCACGAGCCATGTGTATAAATGATCAAGCACATGGTTATTGTTGTTTAATTGCATTAACTGTTTTTAAATATACAAACATTTTTTTCAAGTATTAATTAGTCATCTGTTCCATGCATGTCGACACAAATTATATCCATCTGGGCCTGGGGTGGGTTATTATTTTCATACACAGAGACTCGGACCTGAGTACAATGTATCAGTAGTAGATAAGTTTTTATTTTTGTTTTGAACCTTCATAAGATATGCCAATAACAATATACTGTTACTATATAATCAATCGGGATCTGTATGTATCTGATATATTGTCCAGATTCTAGATTGGGCCTGATGAGCCCTTACCCTTTCAGTTTCGATTTGTTTGGTTCAACTTAGGTTTTTTAGGTTCTTTAGTTGGGCTCATCTACAACAACTGTCAGAGTGGCTTTTATAATACGTTGATGGGCTAAAATCCTTGATAGTTCTCTTTACTTCAATGACCTTTTTAACTATGACATGGCGAATATTCCAGTGACATTTTTTTTGTTGAAATAAATTCCACTTACAGTTGAACGACGTCAGATATTAAAACTGGGAGGTTATATTGTTTGGTTCAATTTGTTAGAAGATCTATCAAGGAACTTTAAATAACGATGGAAAATTTAGAATTTATCACAAATAAAGTATAACCTCTGTAACTAAATACTCATAAATTCATAATCTCTTTAAGTTATTAAATTCTCTTGGAAGACAATTTAGTAAAATATGACTTTGTTTTTTTTGTTTATTCATAAACATTCATTCTTGTTACAACTCTTCTCTAATCTGTTTGACTGCATCAAAAAAAAAATTGGTGTTGTTTTCTCGAATTGCATCCAAAATTTATGAAGAGTTTTAGATGTATTTTCATCTTCATTAAGTCCTCATCATTAAGGACAATATCCACAACTTCTTCTAAAGTCTGAACTTTCGAATATGTATCGTTTTCAGATGGATAATCCAATATATTATTAGCATTCATTCGGTTGCGATAACTGAGATTACTAAGGGCCACTTATTAAAAAAAAAAAAAATAGATAGGTATATGGCTAGCAAAATCATTCAAGTCGATGTTTGCTATACGTAAACATATTTTTTTCTCAAGAAATTCAACTTAAAAACTGAAACATAAAATTACAAACCAGCATCCAGAGTTAAAAAAAAAAAAAAAAAAAAAACAGGAATAAACAACGAAAGATTGAAACACACGAATTGCACCAAAACACAGACTCAAGAGAATGGATTAAGTATCTGAATTATTTTGAGGAGGGAACATGTCTTCGATGTAGCCACCAAGCCATGGATCATTGACCCATGACCTAATCTCCCATGTCGGATCAAACGCTTCCCATGGTATACTCTTGAGATCTTCCACCGAAACTCCCAAATCGTCAAGTGACACGTGTCCATATCCCTTATTACTAGTACTACTCTCAACGACATTCTCGACATGGTCGCTCTTCTCCTCCGTCTTCTTCTCATTAAGATCAGCAAAAGAAAAGCACGAATCCGCTCTTGATGCAACATTATTATTGTACTCCCTCGTCCCCTGTTTCCCATTGACCACTATACTCAACTCGTCAAAGGCGTCAACCCTGACCCTCGAATACCCTAACCTCGGCTTCTTCTTCTCCGGCTCTAAAATTTTCTCTTCCTCGTCGTCATCAATGATGATGATTACATCACTAGAAGGTGGCGATTTCAAACAGAGTTTATCTTTGCCCATCTTATTATCATGTTGCTTGGATATCAAGGTTTGTTCGATCTGCGATTGGTTAGTCTCTTGTTGATATATCTCCATGTTTGGTTTCGTATTCATTACTGAAGAAACAATGAATTAAGAAGCGATTTGGAGATAATCAAGAGTCGAGAGACCCGTCGCTAATAATCTGGCTTTTGATGGTTTAAGCGTATGCGCAGTTTAGGTCATTATATAGATATGATTGTGAATCGAATTGATTATCAATTGTTTGTGTAGTTTATAATGAAAAAAGGAACATACACAAATAAGGAAAAAGGAAAAAAGGAAACTGATTATTAGTTGTTTATGTATATAATTAACCTAATAATCTAACTAATAGATAACATATAAAGATATACAAATTACAAGAATATATTCACAATAATCTCTCTATATATATATCATTAAAAGAAAATTTCAAGTTAATTCATTAAGGATATACACGTATCAGATAAAAATCTTTACAGTTTAATTAGTATTCAAAAATAATATCTTTTAATTTTCAAAAATGTTTAATAGGCAATGAAATTGAATAAGAAATATTTGATATCCAATTATATTATATAAATTAATTTTTTATCATTATATTTCACCTCTTATCTTTTTTTTTAAATCTATTTTTTGGTAACATATTAAATCATCACATCATCCATATTAATAAAAAAGACTATTTTTGTTCATACTATGATTCCAAATTTTTTAAATGAATATAAATTACTCAATCTATCATTTATTGGCATATTTGAGTCCATTACATTCATAAAATCATTAATTCAAATGAAAAAAATATCATAACCATTATATATAATAGATTACTAATCTTTAAAATATATTACAAAAATGAAATTATTTTCGTTCTTAATTATAATATCGTCTCGCGTATAACGCGGATATTATCTAGTCTTCTATATGTAATGTATGTGTATATAATAAAACGATTTAAAATAAAACCTAAATGATTAAATCTTGCATTAAAAGGAATACGTAAAGCCTAATTTGCTGTATCATCAACTTCAACTATGGTTGATAATTACCATTATAAATGCCCTAAGTAAGGGAAAATAGTTACTTTTTGTTTTGAAAGCTATATATAGTACATGCAATATTAACATGGCTTAATGTCATCTATAGAACACAAATTACTTCTACTATTTTCCTTGGGAAAACTTGGTAAGAGTTAAGCAACGACACCATTGTATAATCTTAAAACTATATTAAATTTTTAGAATCCATTACACATTAAATCAAAACAACTACCATGTACGAAAGGTACGAGGTTTGGACTGAGGTTTGGGGAAATCAGGTCTGGGTTTAGCTTTGGGGATATCTGATCTGGGTTTAGCTTCCTCCACGAATATAACCCTTCCATCCAAAAACTGTATAAACACCAAAATCAGAGTTTTAAAGATTGTTTGATTTGCAATTAATCTTTTTTTGTTGATCTCAATCTTGAGAAAAACAATTTAAGAAGGAAGACAAGAGTGGAGTACCTTTCCGTGCATCCCTTCGATAGCTTTCATAGCTTCCTCCTTTGTTTCATACCGTAGAAAAGCAAAACCTCTTGGTCTATTAGCTACCTTATCCATCACCAAGTTAACTACAAGGAAACACAAGAATCAAGTTGATGAGTTACAGATTAGAATAAGGACAGAAGTAGAGCAAAGAAAGAGATTTTATGCTTACTATGTACAAGCTTGCCAAATTGTTCAAAAGTATTCCGTAAGGTATCTTCAGTTGTGCGGAAAGAAAGGCCTGTGCATCAAAATCAAGTTCATCTTATTAAGTTTCATATGGTAAAATCAGAGACGAATGAGGCATCAAAAAGGTTGCAGAAAGCATAAACGAACATAGACATTGCATTCTCTTTGGCTATGTCTAAAGCTCTAATTCACCACTATTCAACTAGCACAATTCCCTTTACATAACGAACAAGCTTATCATAACAGTGCGTACTACCACAAACGAACTAAAACAACGAATCAACTCAACAGCAGAACGATATCTATCTCCCCAGATCAAAGAACCCCACAATGTGTTTGTTATAGCCATCAAAAGAAATACAAAAACTCTAGAATACCCAAAAATCTCCGGTTCAGGCTATTCATGTAAGTAACCAAACATAGACATTCTGTCACCGAGACAATTTCTCTTAAACCCATTACCACTAGTCAGGCTATTCAACAAAATAACAAATTTATCATTCCATCCTCTCTACAATCAAAGCTACAACGCAAAGTTTTAACATTTAACATTGTTAGCTATATATAAACTGGCGCCACAAATGTGACTGCTCCGAAGATTTATTCTAAGTTATGGCCTAATACTGGAAGAAACAAGTAAAGAATCACAAATCACATATACCAAAAAAAAAAAAAAAACTCCAATACACGAGTTGGGATAAGCAGATGAAGAATTGAAAACAGAACACATCTAAGAAAATTGAAACAAGGGAACTAACGCACCACTGACATAGAGTTTTGTCTTAATCCCGGAGGAAGACAACGGTATAGAAGAAGAATCTGGAGAGAGACAACCAGAAATTGAAAATCCGCCAGCTTCACGGCGTCGGCGAGCTGAAATTACGCCGGTTCTCACAGTGATTCGTCCGCAAGAGACGCTGCAGATAGCCAAGAAGTTGGGTTTGAAGAGGCGAGCCCAAGGATTGGTGGCATTCGAACACGGTGAAACAACGGCTACCCCAAAGCTAAGTGTCATTTTGTTTCCTCCTCTTCTTCTTCCTCTTTCCCTTGAAACCTCCGGAGATCGGACCCTATCGCAAACGTGGATGAGGGTAAAGTTGGTACTTCATACTTTTTTTACCGTAACAGGTTGACAGTGAATTTTTGTTTGGTCCAATAGTTGACCAGAGTTTAGGATTCGATTCCAAAGTCCAAACAAATACAAATGTGAGTAGTTGCAGATTAATGAAAGTAAATTTTTCGTTTTGGTGTTATGTATAAAGATAATGATGATTATCATATATTGTAAGGTAGTTTGTAACAAGATGTCAAGAAGGAGAAAAGTTGGACTGAAATCCTTAAAATTAAAGTTGTGTTATACTTTTTTTGTTGCAGTTCATTCTTTTCTGTCTCATCTATTATTATTATCCATCACTGCCATTGCTACTTTGACCACCATTGTGTAATCCGATATAGATAACCTTACGAAACCACACAAAAATTGAGATTAGTCAATTTAAGTTCTACAAGATTAATCCATTTTATTTTATGTACACAGTTACAGATTCATTCAAAATGATTAGTGAGTTTGAATAAGTCTACCTAATACTACTAATGATAAATAAATAAATCATCAACTACAAAGAATGAATTAAATCACAAAGACTAAAACTTGAGCTGCTCTTCAAAACTTTTCACATCGTTTAAAGCCAAGGAATTCCCATAGAGCTTCAGACAATCGAAAAGTCTTGTTATATATGCTTTCTAATTAATCTCTGTTTCACCAATTTAACATCAGCTGCATTATCATTGGTGGGATTGACATTTCCGGTTAATAAATGCTTCCAAAGCTTCTCTCATCCACGAATTCTGACACAGCTCCGTAGCTTCAGACAAACAAACCCATTTACGTTGTCTGATATCAGCTTCAGGCCATTGCTCAAACTGCTCGCTAACAAGCAAAGGAAACATGTAACTATCGTGAATCATACTGTGTCTATTGCTTTTGTATTGCCATTTCCCAAGTGATTCTTCAAGCTTTCCCGTAACACCAGCTTCTTCAATTGTCTCTCTCAAAGCTGCTTCTTCCATTGATTCATCAATCTCCCAACCTCCTTTTGGTAATAACATTCCTTTCCCTTTCTTCTGTGCACTTATCAGAAGCACTTCAATTTCTCCACTTCCATGTTTCTTGTATCTGTAAGGTACACATCTGCACATTTTTCGAACACATATATATATATATACATATCAGTCTCCAAGAAATCATTTTTTGTCTTTAAACTCCCTTATTCATAAAGAATCGTTGAATTGGAGAAATTGTGAATCCAGACTTAGACAATTCTCCCCCAAAATTGAAAATTAGGGTTTGCAAAATTACCCGACAACTTGACGATAGCCTGTGTTATTGTAACGCTGCAAGTCTCGTCCAGTCCTAGAGACCAAAGAGACAGCATTCTCAATCGATGTTGTCGGGACGATCTTGGTCGGGATGTTCTCAAATGTCGGAGACAAGTGCGAGTTACCATTTGATAAGTTCGAGATAAATAGAGAAACATACAACTCAGTCATTTTTTTTTTTTTGTTATCTTCTGTATACGCCGCAATCCTGATCGAGAAACAACAAATCGATTTGATCAACTCAAAGAAAAATAGAAGAGAGGAGATTTGGATAAAGGAGGAAGATGATAAGATGTGGTTTGTGAAGAGGATTGGGTTTAGGAACGTCTTTTTATGGAAAATCCCACGCGCTTCAGGTCATGATTCATTCAATTATTTTATTTTTTAAAAATTGTTTTTGGGGGTCAATTAGCTTCCTGTATTTGAACGTAGTTCGGTTAAAGGAATCGAAATTCCGGTTATTGATTTGACTGCTTCGGTTAAATGAACCTTCTACGAGACTGTCTTTACTATTTTGAGATTAGTTCACGTGATTCCCGTGTTCGTGACAACTGTTCCAATTTTTAACAAAATCAGATAATAACGATGTTAACAATATAATCTCCGAAACGTTTTCTAGATCATTTTTTTCGTCCACTAAAAGTGATTCAAACTTTTGATGTCAACGAACCGAAGTCTAAGTTCCATAGAACGCGGATTTAAGAAGAAGAGAGTGAGACAGACGCGATCTTAAAAGGCGCGTGTAGAAGTAATCAAGTGGATAATAACTTGTTTGCATCTATTCCAGAAGACATGAACACGTGTGGATTCGAACACGGTATTTACCGAGTATTTAGCATTGACTTTTTTTAATTTTAAAATTCCAACATTTATGTTCTTGCGTTTACGTCTTTGAAAGAGAAAGATCCGTGCGTCACCAATCAAAAGGAGTTGAAAGATCAAATACCAAATTCAGTTTTTCTTTTTCATATCCTGCACAATATATTTTTCTTCAAAACAAATAATAATGTTGCTGGCGATGATATTTACTTCCAATGGGGGAGAGGAGAACCTTTACAATGGTAATGAATAGTATTTTTCTTGTCCAGAGAAAGTATTCTGTTTCCAAGCCCAAACATAGGCATCCACACTCCATATCGGCACTCATCCCCAGAGCTTCTTACATGATTCCCATCGTTGTGACTAAGCTGCTTTGTAGCTCTCTTGTATGCATATGTGCCTGGACCATGACGCTTGTAAACCATCCCATAGCTTCTAAGCTTAGAGACAAGATATTTAGATGGCTTGTAAGGTGAAGACTTGCGATACAATGAAGATTGATACCTACTCAAACAAGAATCTTCATCAAAGTCTGCAGTAATTAAGAAGACCTCCAGGTAGTTTATCCTTCGGCCTTTCAGAATCCTTTGAGATTATTACAAGAAATATTATAGTCAAAGAAGCATATTGAACCTGAAAGATGAGTGATAGGTTAACGTTTGTTTCAGCATCAAGAAGCCGGTCGTTGAAGAATAGTAGTAACACCATCGACTAAAGTACTAATTAAAAAAGTGACGACTGTTGTCATGAGCTTCATCTTCGTACCCAAAGCCAAGAAAACTTTGACGGAGATCTGAATGATGTGATGTATGTTGACTTTACCTGGATTAGTTATAACCAGAAGATCAGCAACTAGGAGTGATTCAAATTTCTGTGGAGAAAAATATTACTCTGACTAATTTATTCTTCATATTACAAATGTGAAAAGAAATTTCCAAAAATTGGAATGTAAATGAATGTCCCATATCCGATAATTATACAAGAAATATATAATAAAAAAAGTCAATCATTAATTAGTTTGAGATTTTTTGGGATAAAACCCAATAACCAAAACCGTGCGAACCTAAAGACTAGTCCAACATCGAATCATATCAAACTAATAGTGCAAATATAATTAAGTTCCAGTCCGTAGCTGTCATAAACAAATTTCTTTAAAAGACCAATGAAAAACGACTATGGCATCATTATATTGAGTGTAAGTGTGTAACCATTGAAGCAACTTATTCATCTTACTTGGTATACTTGTCTATCTCAATATTCTCATTGTCAGCAGTTTTCTGATAATGAAATCACCATTTTTTTAATATATACTGCATCTCACCATTGGTATAAAGAAAAAAACTTAAATGACCGGAAGATTTCTCTCCTATCATTAATCTAGCATGACTTCATTTCTCTAGTCAAACTAAGTCTTGATTTCTGAGAAATAGAAACTACAGAATATGGAAAGAGACAAAAATGATTCCTTATCAATAGAATCTGCTAGTAAATTGGACAACCTTTGACCAAAATTTTTTTTTGGACAAGCACAATGAGGTTTATCTTTGCCGACGGTGTTCTCCGAGACATCCTTGAGATAAAAGTCTCAGTTTGATGCAGTGAATTTTTTAATTGACGGACTTATGTTAATTTTGAATTTTTTTTTCCTTTCCATAAATCCGTCAATCACTGGAACTGCCATAAAATTGCAACGTGTGTCTTGTTTTTAGGAATTTGTTATTTGAACGTTGTTTAGTAGAATTAATATATGGTAACACTTGAAATTTATTTTTAGTGTTAGTAATTAGAAAGAAAGAAAAATCATAAAACATTACATTTGAGGATTAAAAAGAAAAATTACAAGAAAATGATACCGAGAAAAACAGATACAAAGCTAAACCCGAAAAAATCGGCCGAATTTTTCTTGGTGCTGGCAGAGTTGCTCCCTGTTTCAATCCGAGAGTCATATCAGTTAACTAAAACAAAATCGAATCGTCTAACTCTAAAATGAAATATATCATTTACAAGAAATGAAATATAACTATCAATATATTCTTATAAACTTGCATCCTGTATATATAGGCCTTTAGGTCAAGGAATAAACTACTCATTCAATCAATATTCATAAACCTGTCACTTTGTTTTTTGTTATAAACTTGTATAGAGATCAATTCCACACTATACAATCACATTATTCTAGTCATTGTACTATATAAAATAATTATGAAATATCAAAAATTTAATAGTAAATCAAAAATTTAAAACTTGATATCAGAGAGTAAATGCCTACCATTGTTCGTAGATCCCGGCAATGCTGTAGCCGAAGCAGCTTCATTACGAAAACAATCACAAATATCAGAACGGCTGTTTTAAATTATTAATTTACACATTTAATACAATAGAAACATAGACTATTAAGCTAGTTATATGAAAAGAACTCACGATCGGTCTTGGTGCAGACTGACAAATCATTATTTGCTCCACATGACGTAAGGAGATTAAGAGCATCTTCTTTGGTGAGACGAATAAGACTGAGCATGTTCGGATGGTTGAAGACGTCACATAGACACGCCACGTCTCTCTCGACGATCTCCTTCATCGGAATGCAACACCACGGCGGTGGAGGGATTATCGAGTGTATGTACGGTTTACATGGCATCAGTTTTTCTACACATCGCATAGCCTCTTGAGCCTCTCCAATGATTTGTGCTGTGGCTTGAATCGAGTAGAGAATGACGACGATGGTGGCTACGCTCAGAATTCTTCTTCTATCCATTTTTTTTTCTTTTTGTGTATGCGATTTTGGTTTGATGAGTATATATTTACCTGATTTTGTTTTGTAACACTATTGAATGCGTGTAAAGATCTGAACTTGGGTTTCTGCCGACTGACTGTATATTAGTTACCCGGTCTAGTGCATGTACCATATCCTTTGATGATTAATCTTGTTATTTAGTCTCCGTTGAATAAGAGGAATAAATGTACGGTAATTTATTTTCGCCAAGTAAAATGTACCAGCATTAGTTAGTACATGTATAAAAATAATGTAGGTAAATGAAGTTATTGCTAATTGGTTTTGACTTTGTAACTTTGTATATTGTTTATGTGGATTATGATTTATGAGCCATCATTTTCAGAAACCGTGACATATCAAGTTATTTATTATCAAAAAGAATTTGAGTTGGAAATGAGATTTGGTAAATTAGTAAAAAAATAACATTTTCGAAAATAAATGTTGTTATCATAAGATGGTGTTGACATTGACACTAGATGAAGAAACATAGATTTAGATTTAATGACCAAACTATTACAAATGGAATTTTTTTATAGAAAATTTACAAACAGTAGGTTTATAGTTCAACTCTGACCTATTCCAAAACGCTAACTCAATCTGAAATCAAACTATTTTGGTTCGCTTATATCTTTAATACTAGCTACTTCATCTGTTTTCATAAGAATTGCATGATTTACCTTTGTTAACTCGAATTACATGATCAAATGAATGAGTGTTTTTTGCATACTAACGTAACTTTTTCAGTGAGTCTTTCGTTGTCAGTTTATTTTTTCTTTTGTTCGCCAGCATGGTTTTGGTTATCGTTGATGCAGTTGTATATGCTGGTGAGGTGGACAATTTAGCACAATCGTCTTTGTAATATGAATGTTTGTGACTTCATGGTTGGTCGAAACTTATGTTTTCTTAAATATTTTTTCATATCAAGACTGAGAATAAACAACGAAAATGGATGTAATTAAAGATTAAAACTAAAGTACTTAAATGCAAACATAAAATGGTGACAACAAAACACATACATTTAAATAAAATAATTATATGACATAATCAAAAGAAGATTAGTGCCACAAAAGCAGACAGAAAGCTAAATCGATTGAAGCTAATAGCTGAAGCGGAAGAGGTTCCTGTTCAATAAGAAGAACACACATAAATTAATTTGATAAAATATTAATATTAATATTAAAGTTTTCTTTTTATTTTTATGGAGTTTTTTTGTTAATAAAAGCAAAACAATAAATTATGAATTAGTGGATACCGTTTGTTACTCCCGGCGACGCAGTAGGCGCAGCTTCATAAACGAAAAAAAAATACAAAATATGAAAATAGCGTTATCAACTTTGGCATAGATAGATTTTTCAAAAAAAAAATAAAAAAAACTTGGGTATAGTAATGGGAAAGTAATCGAGTAATAATCATCACTCACAAGCGTTTTTGTTACATACTGAAACGTCAGGATTGATTCCACAGGCCTTGGGAAGATCCAGAGCATGCTCTTTGGTGATATTGAAGGTTTTGAGAATTTCAGGATTGTTATAAACGGTGCATAAGCACACCGTCTCTTTCTCCACGACCTCTTTCAACGGCCCGCAACACGACGGCGATGGGTGTGGATTCACCACGCGTAGGAACTGCTGACACGGCACCAGTTTTGTTATGCAAGATTGAAGATCTCCTTGCGCCGTCGCTTCCACGGAGTAGAGGACGATCACGGCTGCAACTACGGCCAGAAACTTCCTCATCTCCATTTTTTCTTTGTAAACTGTCTTTTTAGTTTGTTTGTCTTGATGTGAATTCTTATAAATTTATAATAGTGGCCATTTTATGAAGGTGAGATTTGTTACTCAATTTCATGGATTATACTTTCCACTTTTGTCTGATTTGTTTTGATCATATCTATGTGCAAGCCTGTAAGATTGAAAACTAAATTGGTAGATAATGTGGCCTAAATGCATCTAGGCTGTAGCAATGAAATCATTTCGCTACTTTGTGTTTATTGTTTAATTTACACTGAATAAATCCAGAATTTTTTTTTACGAAACTTTACCTTTTTATATACATAATTATATATATATGTGAATTCTCATTAGATGTTTATTTTTTTTTTTAAATAAGGATTACTCCAAGAGAATCCATTTTAAACCTTGCATGTGTAGACACTTTTAAGTTTGTAACAAAACAAAACAAAAACATGGGGACATTGGATAGAAAGGTTAATTTTTATATTGTGTCCATGTACACCTTTTTAGTAACATTTTCTAATTACAGTTTTCAAATAATCAAAATCCAAAAAAACATAAAATATATGATTTTTTTTGTCATCAAGATTAATTGAAAAGTTAACCAAGAAAAGAATAAGACAATGCATGACTGTAACTTTTTCTTGCCTACATATTTTTCGTCTTTTTAATTGCAGATACTTTACAAAAATTAGAAATTTCTCAAATTAATTTTCATCAACAATAATTTTTTCTGTTGTTGTTGATGTCAAATTATCTCCATACACCACACACTACATAAATATACAGCTTATTCATCTATAAAATACAATAAATGGGATCCTAAATGTAACATATTTACCATATGATATGAAATGTTATTATTGGATGTGTATGATAACACCAAATAGCATACTTTATAACATATGATAGTATATAATACCGTAATAATGTAAAAGAAAAAGAAGAAATTGGATCCTAAATAACATATTTTGAGTAAGGCTATATATGATGACGTGGTGGATTATAATTGGAGGAGTGGATGATAGACAACGTGGCAACATTAGGGGAGTTTGCTGATACGTCATTACTTTTTTCCAGAGTTTCTTCTTCTTCTTCTTCCATGTTTCTCAAATCGATCATCGTCACATCACTGATACAAAGAGGAAGAAAATAATAATAATAACAATAATAATAATAATGAGAGTCTCAGGTCACAGGATCATTGCTCTCTCCTTATTCATACACTTTTATTACTGCCATTGCGTTCAGGCCCGTCCCTTTGTTCTTGTTCTCTCCAACGACGATTTCACCGGCGGCATTGATGATAACAGATCCGACGAGTCTGCTGATTTCGATGAGTTTCGTGAATCTGAATCTAAATCTGAAGAGGAGCTTGATCCCGGTTCATGGCGTTCAATCTTCGAATCAAACGATTCCGTTATCCACAAAATCATCTCCGCGGCGAGTGAGGGAAACACTAGGTTAATGGAGGAGGCAGTTTCAGAGTTAGAATTGTCTGCGTCGTCCGGAAATCCGCACGCACAGTCGGTTATGGGATTCGTATACGGGATTGGGATAATGCGTGAGACGAGCCGAAGCAAATCGATTTTGAATCATCACTTCGCAGCTGAGGGAGGAAATATGCAATCTAAGATGGCACTTGCTTTCAGATATCTACGGCAAAATGTAAGCAACCCTAACATTTCAAAATCGAATTTGCAGTTTTCTGAAAGTAATTTGAAATGTTTCTTGTGATCCTTTTTTTTTTTTTATGTAACAGATGCATGATAAAGCTGTGGAATTATATGCTGAACTAGCTGAGACAGCAGTGAATAGTTTTCTGATTTCAAAGGATTCTCCTTTGGTTGAGCCAATTAGAATCCACAGTGGAGTTGAAGAGAATAAAGATGCATTAAGGAAATCTCGTGGGGAAGATGATGAGGATTTTCAGATATTAGAATATCAAGCTCAGAAAGGGAATCCTGCGGCAATGTATAAAATCGGATTGTTTTACTACTTTGGTTTGAGAGGATTAAAGCGTGATCACGCCAAGGCATTGTATTGGTTTTCGAAAGCGGTAGACAAAGGAGATGCAAGTTCTATGGAACTTCTAGGGGAGATTTACGCTAGAGGTGCTGGTGTTGAGAGAAATTATGATAAGGCATTTGAATGTCTTACACTTGCAGCTGAACAAGGTCTCTTTTCGGCATTTAATGGCCTTGGTTACTTGTATGTCAAAGGCTATGGTGTAGATAAGAAAAACTACACTAAGGTAACACTTGCTTCTTCCTTCCCTGCCTTGCTCTTTATCTGACTGACTAGATATTTAATTGCTTTCTTTGTGGAACTGAGACTAGGGATAGATTCCTGACTGTATGTAAACCATTCGTGATTACCTCTCTCTTGTCCGTGTTATTAAATGTTGCTGACCTTTCATCTTTAGAGGTGATCAGGACGTATAGAGTCCCTGAGTGGCACTCGGTAACCGTCATAGATGCGGTTTTTGTTTCATTTGTTTCTTTAGCATCACTACTTCTGAATTCTGATGACTGACTATGATAAATCAGTGTGACCTAAACATATCTCGTTGATGTATCCCTTCAAATGTAGGCAAAAGAATATTTCGAGAAGGCTGCTGATAATGGAGATCCTAGCGGGCATTATAACCTTGGAGTGCTGTATCTTAAAGGCATTGGAGTCAAGAAGGATCTGAGGCATGCAACCCAATATTTCTTCGTTGCGGCCAATGCTGGTCAACCAAAGGCTTTTTATCAACTCGCCAAGATGTTCCATTCTGGAATTGGGCTTAAAAAGAACTTGGAAATGGTAACTATCTTTCTTATCATGAATGTCAATTCCAAATATACGTCTATACAGTTAAATCAAAATTAAAGTCCAAATTTTGTGGACTATTAAGTGTAGAAAATTAATTGACTAGAGCTCATTAACAATGTTTGATATCTCTCACCAACTTTTTGCAAGATAGTTTTTATATAGAATTTGAGGTAGGGGTGGTGTAATTTTCTAAAACTTCTAACCATTAATGGTAATCTCTACTAATTTTTCACTTTCATGCGTTTATTCTTATTTCCTCCATTTTGGGTGATTTTGTAATTTGCTCTGACCACTCCAAATATCATTGTGGAATTTTGTACTTCAAATTCCTTTTCACGTTCCAAACATTTTGGTTGCAGGCGACGTCATTTTATAAGCTAGTGGCAGAAAGAGGACCATGGAGTTCTCTCTCGAGATGGGCACTTGAAGCTTACTTGAAAGGTGATGTGGGAAAGGCTTTTATATTGTATTCAAGGATGTCAGAGCTTGGTTATGAAGTTGCACAAAGTAATGCTGCCTGGATCCTGGATAAATATGGGGAAAGGAGCATGTGCATGGGAATGTCTGGGCTTTGCACAGATAAGGAGAGGCACGAACAAGCTCATTCTTTGTGGTGGCGTGCCTCTGAACAAGGAAATGAACATGCTGCATTGCTTATCGGAGATGCATATTACTACGGCCGGGTAATTCTACTTGCCGTTGCAATTTAAGAATTGTTCTGCTTTCAGGAAAACTGTTAACATACAAAATATACTTAATTTTACATAACCCATCCCATTCATAGCTATTTGATTTTTCAGGAGATTAGTTTTAACTGATTCCTTGGGGATCTTATTCGTGGTGTCAGAGTACAGAGAGGGATTTTGTGCGTGCAGCAGAAGCATACATGTATGCTAAATCTCAATCAAACGCACAAGCAATGTTCAACCTAGGTTACATGCATGAGCATGGAGAAGGTCTTCTTTTTGATCTCCATCTTGCTAAGCGTTACTATGACCAGGCCCTCCAGAGCGACGCTGCAGCCAAATTACCCGTCAAGCTTGCCCTTGCAAGTTTATGGGTTCGCAAAAACTACGCTGATACCGTCATGGTAAGAGATTTCTTGGTAACCAGAATTGTTAAGTGGGAAATTGAACGAGCAAGCTCACGTTTTTTGGATGCAGGTACAAGTGCTGGATTCTTTACCAGAAGTGTATCCAAAGGTGGAGGAATGGGTAGAGAATGTGGTGATGGAAGAAGGTAATGCGACCATACTAACTCTCTTCCTCTGTCTCATGGCCGTTTTATATCTCCGGGGGAGACAACGTAGACATGTGGTTTTGGATCCTGCCGGTGCTGACGTGGCACAGCCTCTGGTTGGACCAGTAGCAGTCCCCCAGTAATAGCCGATTATGGTGAAAAAAGCACAATAAATCTTTTGTATAGGTTTTCTATTAACTTTGTTCCATACTCATGACGCACTCAAACCATAGCAGAGTTAAAGTCTGAGGTTAAACTTTATATTTTAATCCCCTTTTGGTAGTTGCTTAGATATTTCGGGACTGAGTTGTAGGATTCTGTGTAACGTCATATTTTATTTACGTGGATGAAATTTTGAAAATATAAGAAATGGTTACATAGAACTGTATCTACATTTTGGATTAGAGTTATAATAATATAACGAGAATTTTTCTCATGTCTGTTTTAAAAAACATTAACCTGACAATAAGGGTCAAAGTCGTTAAGTAAGTTTAAATGTAAAAAAAATGGTGAGTCAACAACGAGCCTGACTTCACGTACACAGGATGTAATTGTTAATAAGTTTATTATGACTTGTATGTTAATAAGTTTCTGAGAAGAATGTCACTGATGGATAATTTGTTAGGTATCCTCCGCGTTCACGTCAAACGTGGTGTCAACCTCGCCGTACGGGATGTCTCTAGTAGTGATCCTTACGTCGTCCTCAAGCTAGGTCGCCAGGTTCTCTCTCTCTCTCTCTTGATATCAAGTTATCAACAAACTTCAAACTCATTACCTCAAAAATTTTATCAGACTCAGAATTCAAATTCTTTTGCAGAAACTTAAAACCAGAGTGGTTAAGAAAAACGTAAACCCACATTGGAATGAAGATTTATCATTCACAGTCACCGATCCTAATCTCTCGCTTACTCTTATAAAATTAAAATTTAATCATTACTTTCTAAACCGAACCGGTTTACAGTAGTTTACTTATCTACACATCGTATAATATATGGTTCTAATAAAAACAGGTTGTGTACGACCACGACTTCTTCAGCAAAGACGACAAAATGGGTGACGCGAAGATCGATTTGAAACCGTACATCGAAGCCCTGCGAATGGAACTCTTCGGTTTACCAGACGGAACCATCATAACAACGATCCATCCAATCCGCTGCAACTACTTAGCCGAAGAAAGCTATGTACGGTGGAGCAACAATCGAATCGTTCAAAACATCTGTCTCCGCCTCCGTAACGTCGAGCGTGGTGAAGTTGAGATCGAGCTTCAGTGGACGGCTTGTAAAAACATTTTGAGTTTTGCGTTCTCATTTATTGGGCTTCGGTCTGAGCCCATTATTTAATACGAACATAAATTTAAAGCCTCTTAAAGATACAGGTTGGTCCGACATTACTTTCTTTTTTTTCTGACGTCAATATATATACTATATATAAAGAATAAAAAATTAAATATTGATATTTAATTATACAAATGTGTGTGAACCGTTGGGTTTGCGTCTGCCCAAGACGGCACGAATTTCAGCGATTGATGTTTTAGTTTAAAGGAATTGTAAGGACAAGATATTCTACTGCGTATAGTATACTCTTTCTTTATATTTATATTTTGGTTTTTTTTTCTTTTAACGAAGTGAAGGAAAAAATAGATATCAAAAAGATATACTTTATTGCAGCAATAGCAGCTTTTGCGGAACACAGTTTTTTTTTTTTATAAAAAAACTGAGTAGAAAAAGTTGGAAAAATTTCAGATCCTTTTTTAATATTCTCTGTTCTATTTGTATATATTCTTTTATAGGTTCAGCCTTTTAGAGAACCCCAAAACCGTGCAAAAGAAAATTTTTAATTAAAGAAAAAAGGGGTTTAGCGAAAGCATCTATATGCTTTTTCCATTGATTCGTAGCCGTAGATTGGTATTTGGTCTGATGTTTTATTTTGGTCGGGAAAAACTTCAGAAATTGTAAAACAGACCCGTTATTATTGATTTATATCGTAAAGATCCACTAGGTTATATAATCTCGATTTACGCAGAAACGACGAAAAATGTAGTGAAAAACATTGAGGTCGGAGATTAATGAAGCTGACAATTGCCACGCCGCTACTTTAAATTTTTACTTTTACCCCAACCAACCCCATCATTAACTTCGGCGCATGCCATCCTAATTTCCATTTTCTCTACATTACTTCACATCAATATTAGAAGGAAAAACAAACAATATAAATTGACAAAAAAATAAACTTATATAAAAAATTTACAACCAAAAAGGCTGAGTAGGTGTCCGCATTACCGCTATTTGATCTGTAATATATTTTTTTTAGAATCACAATTGTAGTTTAAAACGCAAAAGATCAGAACATATGTTTAAATTTTGGTTTACATATATATGTTGGGATTAGGGTTTGTAGCATTGTGTTTTATTCGTAAAGTATATATGTGAATTCTCGATGATAACAAATATATACGTATGTAACTGTTATATAAAATATTGATTAGAGTGTAATGATGAGACTTTGGAACAAGATAATGTATCGGTAAGAAGATATATAAATAGCCTGCTTTTGCGGATATATGTTGGAGAAACCCGTTCTTTTCAAATCAAATTTTTTGACATTAAGATGTTATGTCGTCGATAAACTTTTTTTCCTTTTATCTATCATCTATTTGTAATGTAAAAGAATTTCACATCAAACAGTAATAATCTTCATTAGTCATCATCCGTTTATCAGTGGGATTATCTGGTTTTAATTAGTGACTACAATTAGAATGATTGCTTTAGCGAAGCGTGTTAAAGCAAAGCCGCATGCATAGACATCAAAAACAATATTTTCAGTTTGCGCGGGAAATTAGTTCTGTAGTTTATTAAATAAAATATGGTCCTTGTGATGTATTATCCTTTTCTGATACATAATTATCCACTTTAGTTTACTTTATCAACTATCAAACGTTTGTTTTAAAATGTAACAGTGAGTCACCAGTGAAACTAGTAATAACTAATACTCCCCTTTTTACCGCTTGAGAAAGATGTGTGAAGTGAATCACCCACTTTTCAAATACAACGGCTATCTAGATATTTCAGTATTTATTTTAAAAATTATTTCACTACATAGATCGTTGTCAAGTATTACTAAGGTATTAATTTCTCTTGTTCTTGAGCTACAGCCCCATCAGGCCCGCTTAATTTTTATTAAAAAAGCAAGTCAAAATATAGTCCAAAGGGTTAATTAGTCCAAATTTGCTTTAAGAAACCTAATTATCTTGTTCTCTTTTCCATTTTTCCCGTTTCAAGTGTTTGCTAAAAGGTCAATTACAGTTTTATAGTGTTAAGTGTTTGCAAAAAGGTCAAAAGTATAATTTAGAACCGGCGCAAATATAGAAATCTAGTAAGCATCAGTTTGAGCATTACATGAAGTCGCAAACTCACAATTGACACGAAGACTTATCGAGTTAGGTTTTAGAAAATACTGAATCTGATTTCTGTTTATTTGTCTTATTTCCATTATATTTCGAGATCTTCCAAGAGAATCGTGAACTGCATGAAATTTTATATTTAATAGATATATGCACTAATATATCATAAATATTATGTCTATAATTTCTTTTGTTAACACAGTTTTCAAAATAAAATATTTAAAAGAAACAGTTTTAAACAGTATTATTTAAAACAGAAATAAAAGTCATGGTGTTTCTAAAACCTGTTTTTTTTGTTTGTTTAGCAGAAGAAATAGCGAGGAAATTGGCATTATATAATAACTAAATAAGGTGCTTAAACAAAAGTTGAAAACATTGGAAAACCAAAAAGCTGGAAAGAAAAAAAAAGAAGGGTTGTGTGTTGTATGGAATAATAAGAAAATATGAATAGCAGACTGTTGATGGAATATTGTGTTTCCTCATATATCATCAGCACTCATTATATCATCAGATAGCTTTTGTACGGAATATTTTAACAAATATAATCAACTTTTATAAAATGAAGAATTTTTTGATTTTGTTTTTAAACAAACAAAAAATCCCATGAGTGATATGATAATATCTGTACTCAAAAGCTTTCCCCATCATTTGTTTTGTTCTTACGAGTTAAGATGAATTCCAGAGAACCACAGTATGAATTTTTTTTTTTGGGGTCAAAAAGTATGAATTTCATATTTATATAGTGATTAGTAGTTTTATGGCGAATACGAAGATATAAACAAACGAGATTTTGCAGCTTATAATTGTAGACTTTTGATACATAGTTTTTTTCTTAACCATCGATACATAGTTAACGAGTTCTACAATTATCGTAGATCTTTCACCTTTTGTATCGAATGAGTTTGTAGTTCTACTATACTAATCGAGGATATAATTTCTCAAAATAAAATAGAGATAAATTGATCGACCGAAGACTGAGATAAATACCAAAAAGGAAACAAGGAAGCAAAACAAAGCCTCTGCTTTGGACTCCGCGGACAGGCACAAGGCCGCCGCTCTCACCATCCCCAAAGCTCCATCGCGAACCCAACAACCATTTTATTTGGTTTTTTTTTTATTACATTCATTTATTTTTATGTGCATATTACATTCAAAATTGGAGTATATCACACTGACACATATTCCAGTGTTGGATTATTAGTTTTTTGATTATGTAGAATATGAATTTTTCAAAAAAAAAAAATATTTTCTCCAAATGCCAAGTGGAAAATAGCTAGAATCTAACCAACAAAACTCAAAAACGAAAATAAAGACAGCAAACTATTTTTGCTTCATTAATTAGCGACAAATATATTCGGATTGTAAAAAATATATATGATATTTTCTCAACGGGAACAAAAAAGAATATAAAAATGTGGTTTCTTCTCAACACTTCCTTTACTCTTTTTCCCTCTTCTTCACTTCTCCCCCAAACTAAAGACAATAAAAAAATTCTTCTCTTTCTCTCTCTTCGCCGGCGAAACAAGATGATAACGGCGGCGGACTTCTACCACGTGATGACGGCGATGGTTCCTCTTTACGTAGCCATGATTCTTGCTTACGGCTCCGTCAAATGGTGGAAGATCTTCACACCAGACCAATGCTCCGGTATCAACCGTTTCGTGGCTCTCTTCGCCGTCCCTCTTCTCTCTTTCCATTTCATCGCCGCTAACAACCCATATGCCATGAACCTCCGTTTCCTGGCCGCAGATTCTCTCCAGAAAGTCATCGTCCTCGCTCTCCTCTTCCTCTGGTGTAAACTCAGCCGTAACGGCTCCTTAGATTGGACCATCACTCTCTTCTCTCTCTCGACACTTCCCAACACTCTAGTCATGGGAATACCTCTCCTCAAAGGCATGTACGGTGAATTCTCAGGCCAACTCATGGTTCAAATAGTTGTTCTTCAGTGTATCATTTGGTACACTCTCATGCTCTTTCTCTTTGAATACCGTGGCGCCAAACTCTTGATATCAGAGCAGTTTCCGGACACAGCAGGATCTATTGTCTCCATCCATGTTGATTCCGACATTATGTCTTTAGACGGTCGACAACCTTTAGAAACAGAAGCTGAGATCAAAGAGGATGGCAAGTTACATGTTACAGTTCGGCGGTCTAATGCTTCTAGGTCTGATATATATTCGAGAAGGTCTCAAGGCTTATCGGCGACTCCTCGGCCTTCTAATTTAACCAACGCTGAGATTTATTCACTTCAGAGTTCTAGGAATCCAACGCCTCGTGCTTCTAGCTTTAATCATACTGATTTTTACTCCATGATGGCTGCTAATGGTGGTGCTCGGAACTCTAATTTTGGTCCCGGAGAAGCTGTGTTTGGTTCTAAGGGGCCTACTCCACGGCCTTCGAACTTTGAAGAAGATAGTGGTGCTAAAACGACGGTTACTGGAACCGCTGCTGGAGCTGGGAGGTTTCATTATCAGTCTGGAGGAAGTGGTGGTGGAGGAGCGCATTATCCGGCGCCGAATCCTGGGATGTTTTCGCCGCAGACTGGTGGTGGCGGAGGTACGGCGGCGAAAGGAAACGCTCCTGTGCCTGGCGGGAAGAGGCAAGACGCAAACGGAAGAGATCTTCATATGTTTGTGTGGAGCTCAAGTGCGTCTCCTGTGTCTGACGTGTTTGGTGGAGGAGCTGCAGCCACAAACGACCATCCTAAAGACGTTAAGATCTCGGTACCTCAGGGAAACGGTATGGTTCCAAAATTTATGTTTTATCTATGGGTTACAATTAATGTTTCAACTTTACGAAGTTTGGTTGGCGTAATCAAGACTTGTAGGTTTTGGTATGAATTGATAAATTGTTGAAATGTATAATCTTATTTCAGACCACCAATATGTGGAGAGGGAAGAGTTCAGCTTCGGTAATAAAGACGAGGACAGCAAAGTTTTGGCTACTGACGGTGGCAATAACATAAGCAACAAGACGCAGCAGCAGCAGCCAAAGGTGATGCCACCAACAAGTGTGATGACAAGACTTATTCTCATTATGGTTTGGAGGAAACTCATTCGAAATCCCAACTCCTACTCCAGTTTATTCGGCATCACCTGGTCCCTCATCTCTTTCAAGTACTGTTTCTAATTTCTCTAATTTTTATATCATATTGTATATTTATGTCATTTTTAATAGCTTTCTTGATATAAATAAAATGTCAGTCTTGAATGTATCTATGTTCAATAGTTTTTGATGTATTATTGTAAGTGAAAAGATTTGAGAAAGATCTTGGAATTAAATTGATGCGGTCTGTGCAGGTGGAACATTGAAATGCCAGCTCTTATAGCAAAGTCTATCTCAATACTCTCAGATGCAGGTTTAGGCATGGCTATGTTCAGTCTTGGTCAGTTCTTTTTCTTCTTTCTTTTTACCTTCTTTACATTTATTTTAATATAATTAAATACCATATAAGAGTCAATTGTTCTCTTTACTCTGACCTTCATTCTTTAAGTTTAGGAAAATATATATTCTTTAAAAAAAATTGGAATCATGTGAATGCATGATTCTCTCTGCCTTTTCTTTTGAAGTTAAAAAAAAAAAATTAAAAACATGTTTGTATCAAAAAAGCAAACGAACTTGCTCACATTAGAGAGCAGGCTCCACAGTTTTCTACTTATCATCCCATCAACTGATTATAAAATTTCTTTAAATCATAATTTTTTGGAAAATGAATATAAGATAAGGATGGTGATGTTATGGTGGTGGATCAGAGGCTGTGATGATTATTTTTATTATCACTCTTTTGCAGCTAATCTGCTAAAGCATACAAATTTAAAATTAACCAAAAAGTCAAAACATTATTAGATCACTTGTTTAATTTGTGTCATTCTTGTTTAATATGTTAAGGGTTGTTCATGGCGCTAAATCCAAGGATAATAGCTTGTGGAAACAGAAGAGCAACTTTGGCGGCGTTTATGAGATTTGTCGCCGGACCTGCCGTCATGTTCGTCGCTTCTTATGTCGTTGGACTCCGTGGCGTCCTTCTCCGTGTCGCCCTTATTCAGGTGTTCCTTAAATATAGTTCTATAAATGTTTTGCGTATCTTTATATAAATAATAAATGCTTTGCGTATATCTATTTGTTTTAGCACTTTCTGTTGTGTCTACTGTAGTATTAATTGTTCTTTATTTAATCTGAAATAAATTAATTAACTGATAACAAAAACAGGCAGCTTTGCCGCAAGGAATTGTGCCGTTTGTGTTCGCCAAGGAGTATAATGTGCATCCTGACATTCTTAGCACTGCGTAAGTTTGTCCCTATAGTTTAAAATATATATATTATTATATAGGGTAACATGTTTTCATCTAATGCGTTGAATGTTTTTATTTTAGAAATTTTTTTGATGAAACCTTGAATTTGATTTAAAAGCTAAAGTTTGTTAACTTGAGTTGTTATTTTTGTTGCAGTGTGATATTTGGGATGTTGATTGCGTTGCCCATAACTCTTCTCTACTACATTGTCTTGGGGCTATTTTGAGATACTACCCAGTATGAAAAATGACCGAGGGGACTTTTTTAATCTTCTGAGGGATTAGGAAATGTGAAAAGAACAACTCCCTTTTTGTTGTAGTAGCCCCATATTTAATCAAAATTAAAGCCGCATTTAAAGAAGCTTCTAAGAAGGACTTAGGAGAAAGAGGCTCTCTTGAAGGAAGTAAGATGATGAAGAAGACGAAGTACCAAGTTTCCCTTTTCTTTTGTTAGGTGTTAGGAGTTTGTAAAACTGTTGCTACTTTTAGTATATTAAAACCTTCGACGAAAACTCAAATTATAAGCAATTTTCTTTGTGCATGCTTAAGTGAATTGATGTGTGTTCACAAAAAGTAAATATAGAAGTAATTTAGTTATTTCACATATAGATCAAATTAGTTTAGATACCGGATCTGCAGTCAGTTGCCATGATTTCAATATGTGATATAACTGAAACTAAAGCCGTTAAGTATGTTTTACACGAAAGGTTATAGAAATGGTATTCTCCGGGAGATTGGGAGTTTTTCAAATGTATTCATATATTATAACTTTTACTATGGTGTAGGTGAAACTTGAAATGTGTGAAATAGCATTATGTTTATAACAAAACATAACAGTTTTAAAATTCGATTCAATAGAACACTCAATTTAATGTAGAAAAAGCGATGGAGCACTTAGAATATAGGGACTTGGTGCATGCGTACGTTATTCGACTTGGTCAAGATTCCTCTTCACTGCGTTTGTGGAATCTTTAAAAGATTCGTTTAGTGTGTGTCAATTTTGTATCCCTTTTCCGATTCTTTGTAGAATCATTACATACCACTTAGGCTGATGCTTTCCACATTTTGAACTTTTATATGTGGAACTGGAAGCAAATAAATCGTCCTAGTAAATTATACGAGGAGGTTATATACTGATTAATTTTGAATTTAATTCACAAAAAAAATCCAAATTGAAAGTTTGACAAATAAAACGTATACGTTATCTTGACCAATGAACAAAAATTATAGTTATATACTTCTATGATATGATTTCGAAGATTCAATATATCTATTTAACGTTAAATCGGTCATAGCTGTGTTTTGTCATATTGTTTATCAAATAGTACTTTATATTTGGAATGATCAGATTTTAATAATAATTTACCTGATTAAATTTATAAAAAGACAAAATGACTGTATAAAATTGCGAAATGATAGTAATAAAAATGGTAAGGTGTAATAATTAGAAAAGAAGAAACATATGTAAAGAAAGCGAAGCCAAATATATGGCACGTCTCATGTAAAAAACTCATCATTTTATTCTGCATGAAGACGGCTATAGCCGCCGTTGCATTCTTCAAATTTTCAATGTTTCCAATTAAAACTTTATAGTGGAGTATATTTTGTCCTTAATTTTTACCCTATTAAAATTCATAATTATAAAAAAAAAACAAAAAAGGAAGAATTAGCTGAGAAATAAAAAAGAACAATGAGACAAAAGAGAAGAAGATGAGGCCTTGTCACTTCGCTTTCTTATTGCCACTCAACACACAATTTTGAGAAGCTTCCAATTCTGTGTTCATTCTCTGTTCTCTCTCAAAGTTTTTACCATGTATTGACTACGGATAACTGGAGATTACTGTGAATACCTATTAGTCCAAAGCCTAAGTAAAAATAATTTATATTTACTCTACTTTTCAACGGATGAGATTTTTACATCATTGTAGCAAGTCGTCATAAGAGAAAGAGAAGTGTATTTAATGAAAGAGAAGTGTATTTCACAAGACACTTAAGATACCAAAAAAATTAGAATGTCTTTAATTTTTATTATATTTAATATATAAGACACTCTATTAAAATTGAAAGATGTATATGGTCTAAATAAGCTAATGAAAAGATTTAGTATTTATTTGAAATTTTGTTAGTCATCAAAAAAAATGTGAAAAAGAAAAATGTAATGAATGATGTGGAAGGGTATAAACGTCATTTCAAAAGCATATTTGCAGATGTTGATCAGTGTCTGCCTGCCACTAAACGGTGCTGGGTCGGCCGTCGCCCAGACAGAGCGTTGAGAGCTTTTTGTCATTTGTCTTTCTCATTTTTTTCTTGGTTTTTAGTTAATTCTACTATATATTTTCTTAAATTGTATTTTTTTTTTCTTTTTTACTTTCATTTCACGTATTTGTTTTTGCTAAAGTAAAGGAAGTTTATATAGGAAATTTTTAGTGTTGAGAAAAAGGAGTGCAAACGAGAAAGGGTTCACTTTTTCTTCCTTTTTTGATAAAAGGATTCAATTTCTTTTAAAACCATTTCTATTAAAACTATTTATTTAAATATATACAGTACTTATTAATTAATGAGTTTTTTTTTTTATTTACGGCCCCTCAAGTTTTAAAGTCTGGCTTTACAATGCTTAAATAAATGATATGTTATGCAATATGCGGTATGCGCACACGTAAACATATCGCCACAAATCTTTAAATTATATACTAGTATATCATATGTTTGAATGACTGTCATTCCTTTTTGTGGCGTTTAAAACATTTGTTTGTTGCACGTGAAAACTTACTTACTTTCGAGTTACTAAAACCACTAAGGATTTACTTACTAACAATCACCTCTTCCCCAGGTGCACGCCTCGACACAGACTACACACATTCCTATATTCCTTATTTAAACACTGTAACAATAGAATACTATAATATCCATATAATCAAATGGACGTGTGTTATATAATTATGCGATGCTGTTGCTGGAATAAGTTTTCTTACAAATGTTTTTGTGACTGATTTTTGTAATCTTAAAGGTCCAGAGTTTTGCATCTATTTAGCCCGTTTACATTAATCCATAAGGCTGTTGAATTTGGGTTGCTGGGGTTTTACTTCTGAAATATAGATATTATTGCGTACTTTAAGAAAGAGTTGCCAAAGACGAATGGGCAAATTCCATAGTCCAATATTGGGTCAAATATATTGGGCTTATTTTAGTCTGAGAGGCTTTATACAAAGTAGCTCACTATAAACTCCATGTTTTCTTCTTTCATATACCTTGAATTCTGTAGATAATAGCATCTTTATATATACAATGACTTGGTCGATAACCAGTTTATTATCTTTGTAAACGATTTTAATGAGATCAATAAAGATCTCAAAGCTAATAATTAAGAACATCAATTATCACGAGATATTTTTTTGTATCTCTCTAAAATTCAAATTGAGAAAATTCTCGTAAAAAAAAGTAATTTTTTAATTGAAAGGTGTTCTATTTGCTCGTAACTCGCGTTTAATATTAGATAAAGCAAATCTTGGTTTTTGTTTCCCTTGTGATGGGCCGGGAAGAGGAGGAACATGTCAACTATATGCGTGGGATCATGTCTTCTTAGGACTATTCTGTATGTACAATGTTATTTCGGTATTAATATTTAGCCAGTAGCGAATCTAGAGAATAAATTTAGAGAGGCTAAATCTAAAATTGCTTATAAAATAAACATACAATAGCAAATAACAAAAGGGACAGCTTTGAAAATATCAAAGAATTACATGTAATTTTGAAATTTTATCAGGGGCAATTGCCCCCCTCTTTTCTTATATAGATCCCCTTATATCTCTAGCATATATAACATCATAGATACAATCATGCACTATATATTTTTCTCAAGTAGTTGTTTACTATTGCAAAACTCTTGAGAAAATGGTACACGAATACTAGAAGTCTGGTATACTAAAATCCTGAAACTTAAAAGATAATGAAAACAAAACTTTAGAAATTAAATTTATAGAAAAATAGAAATAAGATCGAAATATTTGAAATCAAATTATAGGTCATCAGATGAGAGATCTTCTTCAGACTCCGAGAAATCGGTCAAACAGTTAGACTGCAAAAAAAATCAAAGAACAAAAAAACTCGTTAAAGATATTGTAGAGTTGAAATCGGAAGAGTTTTCTTTCCAATATACCTCTGTATATTTTAAAATATTTATTTATATTTATATACAGTACGAATCTTCTGATTATTTGAATTAATCTACTCTACTCATGAAAATATTATTAGTAGATAAGAAGAAAAATAGGAATGATGGGTACGGTGGGGACCATAATAGGCTCCCAACTGGGAAAAAGAATTAGTTATTTAGTTGTTTAATCTCACTGTTCTAAAAAGCAGTCTAGACAGCTGTCTAACCGGTGCCTAGACGCTAGGTCTCCTTAACCCGCCCGATTAACATTTAGATCGCTTAAATTTTTAAAATATTGATTTATATTATACAAATAGTTAGATTTAGCAAAATATGCGATAATTAAATAAATTAAACGCTAATTATATGAGTTATGAATTATGTGGGATATGCAGATTTAATAAATTATTTAATATCTATATTTTTATAAAAATAAAAAATAAAAAATGTTATTTAAAAAAACTTAAAATTACAAAACATTGATATTCTTCACGTTCTTATAATTTAAAAAATTTAAACTATTCAATTTTATAATTTTATTATGTTATATTATATTATGTTAATATATATGTATTTAAATATATATATATATATATATATATATATATTTATTATAAAATTACTTAAACCACCTAAAATCGCCTATGCCCCGATTAAGCGTTTTAAGCGCTACGCAAAGGGTCAACGCCTACCGCTTTCTTAAACATTGTTTAACCCTGAATCATGGGCGAAAATAACAAGGTCCCATCATTAAGTTTAATAATTATGCATGCCCCATAGAAAATTCTTAAATTATATTTATATATATAGTCCTTTGCCGATACAAATTAAAACATAATAGTCGAATATGACGTTTTCCCCCATATAAATTAGCAGGGCAAGTAGGCAAATCAAAATAGCAATAAATAATGGTGTGTAGGCTCGTTATTATTTAGAACCGGCACTACCTACTTTGTTTATGCATCTCTAGTGATTTATTATAATGGTCATTGTCATCAATTATAGTGGTTTTCAAAAAAAAAAAAAATCTAACGTATAATTCTGTCCAGTTTTTTTTAATATAAATATAATCATTTTATGTGATTCGTATGGCCATATTATGACTGAAGACTAAAAACTAATATGCAACTACGTCTTAATCAACATATATTAAATATTTTATATACTAAAATAGTATATTTGAGAGAAAGACAGATTAGGAAAAAGTCCAAAATCCAAATGCTTTAATATAGTTATCTCTAAAAATAAATAAAACATCTTCTCATAAAAATTAATAATCAACGAATAAATTTGTAAATTGATGGTCCGTTGCAGTTGGAGTGGTAGAATCACAACAATTGAATATGATCAGCATTCCAGAAAAAAATAAATGTTACTGGCAATCGCATATTTATATTTAACAAAGAAAATAACTGGTTATGCTCCTAAGTCATAATTTAGTCTCATTTCCTTCCTAAGTGCTCGAAGTTGGAAATTCTCGAATATTTTGTTTGGCCAAACGAGAAGCCGGTTTACCTACCAAATAGGAAATTGCACATTTGTTCCACTAATTATTTGTTGATTTATTTATTTAAAAAAATTGGCAGAACAAAATTTAACAAGTTGTGGTCCAAGGAAAGTGGCTGTTTAATTTCCTCTTTTTACCACATTTTTATAGCTTTTGGTAGCATCGTCTTGATATTTTGTATTTCGTAGTTCTCTTCTCGATCAAAGTTGTAGGATCTCCCTCATCTAACGGACAATACTAATCGAGAATCTTCAAAAGCGATGCAAAGAAACATGTAGGTCGGAATCATGAATATTCATATACTCTTATAAATAATAGTAGACTGATATTATTGAAATTATATTGATAGCAGACTAGTGTTGGTCAATGATCATGGAAAACAATTATTTAACAAAACAATAAAATGTATTTTTAAGTTTATCAGCTAATTAATCTTGGAATTTGATATAACTATTTATATAATTTTCAGATATAATTTACCTCAGAGCTATGGTAGGAGGACATTACTAATAATGTGTATATCCAATGCTTATAGTTTCTGATTCGCAAAATAACATACCCACAAAATCATTTGCATACATTTTATGTGGCCGTGACTTGTAATTAAAGCATTTCTGTCATTAGACTAATTTGTTAATTTGAATTCACTTACAATTTTGTAATTTTACATAGTTTTAACTTTGGTAATCAGTGGTTAAGGTTGTCTTAGTTTACATGTTGTAGCGATCCTCAATTGCGATATATTGTTATTCGTTTGTTTCATCAACAAATTTATAAAAATTAACAAAAAGTTTTCTATTTATGACAATAATCACATATACGTTTTTTGATTTAAAATGTATATAATTTTTACAAAAATTGTAAGTTTATAATTTAAAACATGAATTGAAAAACAAGTTACTTATTATTGAAGTCAAAACGAACAATTCGGCAACACAAAATAAGTCGCAACGATTAGATTAGCCATAATGACAGCAAAAGCAAAATTAAGTAGGTGTGACAAATAAACGAACAGAGAATAAAATGGTTTGATAGTAGAGTTAGTACTAATCAGTAATCACAATCATACAAATAAACAATGTTTTCGAAAAATAAGAGGACAGGGAGGGGAAAAGAAGGAGGATGTGTGGCTATGATTGGATTAAGAGATTCATTTTAAAAGTTGGCCATTCGGAGCATCTTGGGATCACTGTCTGTTCGCTACTTCTCAAAGACTATTAACTGTTCACTTACTTACGCTAACAGTGCTTTATTTTTGTTTACCTTTATACCCCCTCTCATTTACTATAGTCTATAATCACTTGAAATGATTATATATGAATATGACAGAGTATGATTTATTTTTAGTGGCCATCATAATCACTGCATTCAACTTGAAGAAAACAATAAAAAGAATCTGTGAATCTAAACAATTCAGAATCTATAAAAAGTAGTATCTCTTTGTACCAATCGGAATGATAGGTTCCGCAGCTCAATTCCACGATTAAATAAATTTAAACCTGTTGTTGTCTTTATGTATTGGATGACATTGGATATCAACTTATGTAACGGTCATAGATTTCTATATTAATTTTGGACGCTTGGTTTTCTTAACTAACAATATTTTTTTAGCAGAATTAATTTAAAATAAGCTATACTTATAAATATGTATATGTATACTGAAAATATTATATATGTTTATATATGTATACACGCAATAAACTTGAATCTTAGATTACATTTGGTCTTCACTCTTTATACCCAAAAACCCTAGATGAATTTTATAACATCTACGTTTGTGACCATTAGGTAAAATACTAGTATTTTCGTTTAATCTTATTTAATATGGAACTTAAATAATCACATTACAGTGATCTTTGATTGTACTGTAGTGAAAAGCCGAATATTATTAATAATTTTTTTAATTATAATCTTTAAATTCCTCGCGAAGATGAACAATTCCTATAATTCTTCATAGAAAGAATAACAAAGAGTAATTATTGAGATCCAAATAGTGAAAATTTGGATAACAAAAATGATTAAAAAAAGTTACAATCTAATTCCTTAAAGAACGAACTTGCTATTTCAGTTATAGGATGATATTATCGTGTAAGTCAGTTATAAATTGTTATTGCCAAGAATTATGTGGGACATGTTTTCTAGAATAATATTGTAATTATTATCATAAAAATGGAAATAGTAAATGATTTTTTTCCCAACCGAAATAAATTTTTTTAAAAATATTTGTTGTAAAAATAATCATATTTTCCTCTATATAATGAGAAGGAAAACATAAGGAACAACAACACAAAAGAGCCTCTGAGCCACAAAGCAAGAAGTCCTAAAACTCTCTTTCTTTTTTCCTTATGGCTCACAGTCAAATTAATGGCGCCATCTCTTCTTCTTTCTCCAAAAATTTATGTAAGCTTGCTCTCAAATTCTGCTTTTAATTTCTCACAATTGTTCATAAGCAATCCCACAACATTCTAATTTGTCAACAAGGACAAGATTTAAATCCTCGATTTTTTCCAACACGCTAACAAATTTAATTACTTACACGTTTGACAATCATATGTCCGGTTTTATACTTATTTATTACGACCCATGTTTATATCTTCTTTTCCATTCTCTTCTATGTACATGATATTGTGAACATATACATTTCAATATTAAGTACTGGAAGTCTGGAACATGAAATCTGTAAATATTGAATAATTTGACACTGTTATTTAAGATGATCATTTTTGCTATTATAATTAAGAGAGTTAAATTTACATATATACTATAGAGAAACTTTATAATTTTAAGTTGTGTGCCCATAATTGAGAGGAAAGATTACCCGATCGTTATCATCTCTGTCTCTGTCTGTTCTTCAGTATCAGTTTCACCGATGATGTAATTTAGATTTTTTTTTATATTTTCATCTAACAAAGAAGGAAAATGGTAATTTTAGCTTTTGATAACGAGACTGTTATAAAACATAAAAAATAGAAACCTGGAGTTTCTAGCTACTTTCCAAAGCATACTTTATAATATATGGCGTTAGGTGTAACGTTTGCATAACATTCTGTGGAGGTTTTTTCCTTGATATACATAAAGTAATCGAGCTCATCAAAGAAAAAAAATCTAGCTATATTAGCTTATCCCATTTTCAGTTTTTAGTTTTTTTTTTCTTAAATAAAACATAAAAAACAGACGATCCCTTTCACCAGAATTATTTTTTTGAGCAGCTTAGAAAACGAAACGAAACTAAACTTTCTTGTAACGTAGAAAATTAAACAGAAGTATTTTTATTTTTCTAATTAAGGAAAATATACGAAAGCTGTCATAAATCTCCGTGGGACAGAAGAATCCATTAACGCGCCAAATCTAACGGTGTAAGAGATGCCATGTGTATGGACATAATGACACACTAGATTCTCCTAACGACCTAACGACCCAACGTCCTTCAGCAATTTCACTCGTGTTTGAATTTCAGATCAATGATAGAGAAAAGGCTTTCGATTCGGTTTAAATAAACCGGTTGATAGCCGGAAAATATAAAACATGTAAACCGAAATTTGTTTATGACTCGTAATAAAGCGCTTCGTAACCTGGTCAGCAAAAGAGAGCTCAGTCCAGAGAGAGCAAGAAATCGGGAGAAGTTGATGCAGTCGAAGGGTAGACTTCACAACCGTAGATAGAGAAGCTTTTCAAGATCAAGACTCGCTATCGAAGGATTATAGCCATTGTTTCTTGTTTTATCTTTCAGTCATCTTCGTATCAAATTTCTTCTCAACTCATACTATTTCATCCTCCTTGGACTTTTTGTCAAATGACTACGTATGGTGAGTTAATGGCTTCGTACACGACGTTTTCAGACGCGTATCACGATGTAACTGTGCAGGTTTTCGAATCCTTATTAAGTTTTTTTGAGTTTTCGAACCGAACCCATCTTTAGTTTTTGGAAGAAGCTTCATCGAGTTCCCCTCGGTTATGTAATGCAGATTTAAAGTTTGGTAATTTCCCGATAAGTTTCTGGATTGATTTCTACTAGTGTTAATTTGGATCCTTTTGCAGGTGAGGAGCGTGAAATCCAAAAGAATTACTGGAAAGAGCACTCTGTAGGATTGAGTGTTGAAGCTATGATGCTTGATTCCAAAGCTGCTGACCTCGACAAAGAAGAACGACCTGAGGTTTATTTTACAATTGAACACCTAAATTTATTATCTTTTTGCTATTTCAGATGAATTTGAGTCTCGATATGTCTTTGGTACAGAGCATCAAGACTGTACGCAAATTTGAATCAAATAAAAAACATTGCTTTTATATAAACTGTCTTGTGATTTGTCTAACTGTGTCATGGACTCATGAAAGAAAGCTTTTAAGGCTTAGTTTGTGTGTGTATGTTCCAGATACTTGGGCTTCTTCCATCGATTGAAGGGAAAACAGTACTAGAATTTGGTGCTGGTATTGGTCGTTTCACTACTGAATTAGCTCAGAAGGCTGGCCACCTCATTGCGGTTGACTTCATTGATAGTGTTATCAAAAAGGTTTTATCACTCTCATGCTTTTTCTTTCTACCTACTTACAGTTCTCGTTTTGTTTGCCTTTTTCCCTCATGAGAGTCTTATCTACAGAATAAAAACATTAACGGGCACTACAAGAACATCAAATTTATGTGTGCTGATGTCACATCCCCGGATATGAAGTTTCCAAATGAGTCTATGGATCTGATATTCTCCAACTGGCTGCTAATGTATCTCTCGGATAAAGAGGTAACCATTGAACTTATTACTGAGGGAACCACTTTAGAACATGACACACTTTGACTACCCACAAGTAGTAATGCGTAGAAAGGCATTTTAGGACTACTATTATGTCAAAGACCGTAAGCCTGCAGGTTCTAATATCTCCTGGCATTTAGAATGACAAAATGAACCATAAATCATCTAAGTTTCACTCAGCTCCATGCCATGTGTTTAGAGATATTAATCACCTGTCCATATATAACTTTGCTTTATCAAGAGTGGTTTATCTTCAAATAGTTGGTCATTTATATCTCATAACAAAGTTCATGTCTTTTCATAAAACTGCAGGTTGAAGATTTAGCGAAAAAGATGTTACAGTGGACGAAGGTTGGCGGTTGTATTTTCTTTCGGGAGTCTTGCTTCCATCAGTCTGGTGATAACAAGCGGAAGTCCAACCCAACACACTACCGTGAACCCAAATTTTACACAAAGGTGTGTGTGCTATCTCTATATTACTCCAGTCTTCTGTTTCTAGACAATTATTTTGAATTCTGGTCCATGAATTCCTTTCAGCTTTTCAAAGAATGCCATATGAATGACGATGATGGCAATTCATACGAATTCTCTTTGGTTAGCTGTAAATGCATCGGAGCTTATGTGAGAAACAAAAAGAACCAGAACCAGGTAATAAGCCTCTTTGCATTTTAACTAACCTCTGATGGTATCTCTCATATGAGCGGATTCATATTATACTTTTCCACAAATTTCAGATATGCTGGATTTGGCAGAAAGTCAGTTCGGATAATGATAGGGGCTTCCAACGGTTCTTGGACAATGTCCAGTATAAGTCTAGTGGTATCTTACGCTATGAGCGTGTCTTTGGACAAGGGTTTGTTAGCACAGGGGGACTCGGTATGCTCTTTAGTCATTGTGTTTTTATCAACTTTGCAGTATTGATGGTTCTGTATTTGAAGTTCAAAGTTAACTAATCTACTTTTCCTGTTTTTGAAATATATGCAACTGAAGTTTATCTTTTCTTCTTATTATCCTCTGTTCTTTTGTTTTGACCTTTTATATAGAGACCACAAAGGAATTTGTTGATATGCTGGATCTGAAACCCGGCCAGAAAGTTCTAGACGTTGGATGCGGAATTGGAGGAGGAGACTTCTACATGGCTGAGAACTTTGATGTGGATGTTGTGGGCATTGATCTATCTATAAACATGATATCTTTTGCACTTGAACACGCAATAGGACTGAAATGCTCTGTGGAATTCGAAGTAGCTGATTGCACTAAGAAGGAGTATCCAGATAACACCTTTGATGTTATTTACAGCAGAGACACCATTCTCCATATCCAAGTATATGCTTCTATTTTTTCTTCTTCCCTTATGGCTTAATTTGTTTATCTCTGTTTGCAAAGATCTCTTTCTTATTGTAATTGCTGGTATTACTTGCAGGACAAGCCAGCATTGTTCAGAACATTCTACAAATGGCTGAAGCCAGGAGGGAAAGTTCTCATCACTGATTACTGCAGAAGCCCCAAAACCCCAACTCCAGATTTTGCGAGCTACATTAAGCAACGAGGTTATGATCTTCATGATGTACAAGCATATGGTCAGGTACACAGAGATAAAACACTTCTCCTTATCTATTTAAATATCACCAAAGTTACCTAAACTAATTGGTTTGACAGATGCTGAGAGATGCTGGATTCAACGAGGTAATCGCAGAGGATAGAACTGATCAGGTAAGAAACGCTGCTATGCTCTCCTCCCTGTTGCTTAAAAAGAACATGAAACCAATTTGCTGTTTGTTTTATCAGTTCATAAAAGTCCTGAAACGGGAACTGGATGCAGTGGAGAAGGAGAAGGACGAATTCATCAGCGACTTTTCGAAAGAGGATTATGAAGACATTGTAGGTGGGTGGAACTCAAAGCTACTCAGGAGCTCAAGTGGTGAGCAGAAGTGGGGATTGTTCATCGCCAAGAGAAACTGATTATGGCTCTCTTAAAAAAACAATTAAGACATAAAATAAAAGTTAAAACTGGTTGTGTATATCATCAAAACCCAGTTCCTTCATATCATCTCTTTAAGCTATATATGTTGCTGTGAGCTATCTTAAATCATTTCAACGTTAAACTGGACTGTATCCAGTTTGGTATTTAATATGACATTTGCAAAAGGATTTGATCAAGTTTCACATAATAAAGCATGAACTACTTTTATTTATTATTGAACAGAAATAAAAACAGTGAGCCAGAGTTATAGTGAAACTACATAGCGGAGACTAGTCTGGTATGTTAGACCTAATTACTATCTCTCCGGTTAAAAGAAAAGGCAACACGACAAAAGGAGTGATAGTTTCCTCTTGAACCATAGTTAGAGAGAATCGACTTTAGAAAAGGACAAGATCTCGACTTCAACTTTGAGGATATCGTTGACAAGGAAACCTTTGGATGTGTTACTGAGATCTGCAAGTGGTATAAACTTGTCGAAGCCCCATCCATTGTCTGTAGTATTGGGCCATCCATCCACTAAACGAACAAAAAAAAAGAATCATTTATAAATTAGTAGTAATAGTAGAGGATGAGAAAAAGGAGATAACCAAACCGAGACACAAACCTAGTTTCTCCACATTGTTGGATCGGATCTGGTCAATAACTCGTAGCTTGGCTTGCACGTAACCATTTTCATTTGACGCGCTCAACAAAAAGAGTGACAAAGAATTGCCTTCTGCGGATCCAACTCCATTTGGATACACTTTCAATTCCCTACAACAGTACACACAGACCATCATCACATCACATGAATTTACACATATCTTGTATATCTCTGTGCACATATATATATATATATAGAAACAGAGGAGTGAGTGAGTGAGTGAGAAAGAGTCATCAGTTTCTTCCTCCGGAAGAAAAGGAATCAGAAGTATAAGAGTCCATATCGCGTATAGAGAATTTGAATAGTCTCCAATTGTAAATAGGATCACGAATGTTTTGTTCGTAGGAGGCAATTTCCCAATTTTGAAAGGGTTTATAAACGAAGATGTCAACGCCGAACACACTTTGTCCGCCGTCGAAGATAAAACCATAAGCCGGGGTTTGGAAATAACCTATCTCAAGAAAGTTAAGTTGTCCCCACTGTTGTTTAAACAAATGAAATCGCTGAGCTTCAGTCTCTGCAAAGCAGATCAAACTTAATTAAAAACCACCAAACTGAAGATTAAACAAATATATTCATCTCCATCTCTTAAGCTTAGTTAGTATCTTGGAGGATATGGTACTTGTCTATAGTGCTTTTATAGACCATGAATGTGATCTCTGCATACACATCTTCTTTATTAGCGATGAGGCTTGAGTTATCAAGTCTTACGTAAAGTGAAACAAACCCACCCGACCCTTCTGGCTTGTTCGCGTTCGGGTAGATTAGAAACGTCCTTATAACATTAATTTCAAGCAAAAAATTATATTTAGTATACAGATTAGAATCTTGGTGAGATTCAGAGCAATGTGTTAAAATATCCCACATTTGAAAGTGGAGATGATTCAACACTAATACACATAGAACATATGAGCTTCTAAATCTAAACTCAAAATTTGCTAATTCAACGTGTACGTACCAGTTGTATCCACCGGCAGAGAAAGAACGTGACTCGTACTTGTCACCGTTGTCTTTGACCATTTTCGACATATTTGCAAAAGACTGGAACTTGACGCAGTAGGAATTTGGAGGAAGAGACCTAATCTCTTGCCTTACTGGTATCGAGAGCTTATGGTGATTCCGAGCAGGGACAGAGACAGAGCGATGTCTCAAGGAGTGACATGGAAGTACATCTGAGTTCTCCACGACGTCAAACAATCCTTCTTCTACTAATTCTTCTGTCTCCAATAGGTTGTTGTAGTAAGGTTTTGCCAATCTTGCGACTTCCACAACGAGTACGAAACAGAAGAAGCAGTACACAAAGATTGTTCCATAATTTTTGTTTTTCTTCTTTTCCTCTGTTAACATTTTTTATTTTATTTTTAGTATGTCTGTTATATTTTTGTTAATAGTTTTTGTGTATAGATATATTTATAGACATTGTTTAGTGTCACGGAACAAACCAGTATAGAAATTGAATTTTTATACCTAATTCAAAAGTTGGACCGATCTCTATTATTTGTAGATTTTGAATTTTTATACCAAACTCAAAAGTTGGACCGATCTCTATTATTTGTAGATTTTCTGTCAGAATATCAGTCTTTCATATCTTCTTATCTTTACAATCTATGACCAATCTATTTTAATATATACAATATCATCAGATTGTGACACGTGTTCATAAAAGCCGTAAGCCCATAGATATCGTCTCACTACTACATTTTTCAAATAAAGCCCAAATAGGCCTACTTTCTAGTAGACGACGAGAAATGATACCGTTGCTTTAATTTTAAAAATAAGCCCAAATAGGCCTTGTTTGCTTACATGGAAGGATCGAACATGGTCAAAAACTCACCTTGGCTTTCATTTGACACACTTAACAAAAAGAATATGCTGTTTTTTTCTTAATGATTATCTCAAATTGAAAGAGATATTACATTCTGCTTTTATTTTCTAGATAAAAGAGATATTACCCTCTGTTTTTTTTTTCTATATAATGAATCGAAAGAGGATTATACTTTCCAAACATTTATTTTGGGACAATATCTGTCTTTGATCTTTCCATAATTTTTTTTTGCAAAAATTGGTCTTTCCATACTCTTTTGGATCATTATAGAGGAAAAACATAATAATCCTCTTTTGGATCATTATACAGGAAATAAAACAGAGGGTTAACAGAAAGGGTAGATTAGATATTTTCTAAAAAATGAGAAAAAACAGGATTAGATCGGCGATTCTGTATTCCTTCAACAAAAATGGACGTGGGTTCCACTCCACAGTCTACTATATTGTTTTGGTTCGAAAGGGAAGATTTGTATTTTGAGTGAAAAGATAATTTCAATTGGAAACTTTTAATAACAAAAAGACCAAATACTAATCCATCCTTTGACCAGAGATATAAATTTTCTCAGTTTCATATACACTTAACCTTCGTCCTACTCACAATATTAAATTTGTTGAACTGGCAGTTTTTTTTCCTTCCAAAATTGCATACAATGATAGCATTCACTAAAAAAAATCAATTAGAATGTCACCGTGTATAAATACCCATTCTTTTCTCAATGATCAGAAACATTTCGTTTTCACTTTGATATTCAGATACTCACCAATACTTATATCCGAAAACAATTCTGAAAATATGAATTTCATTATGCTCTCCAAAATGCTATTAGCATTCTCTTCAATTTGCCTATTTTATGTTGGTTCTGCCCAACAAACATATGCAAATTCTACCGTTACGGCACTTTTCGCTTTCGGAGACTCAATACTTGATACGGGCAACAATAATCTTCTTTTAACTGTCACTAAGGTCAATTTTTTTCCATACGGTAGAGATTTTGTAGGTGGAAGACCTACCGGAAGATTTGGAAATGGGAGAGTTTTTTCGGATATGATTGGTATATATATATATATATATTGATCTCTACAATTAATTTTATTCGTAAGGGATTAATTAGTTTTGATATTATTTATGACAGAAATATTATATGATAGCAATGTCTTTGTGTGCAGCCGAAGGTTTGGGTTTGAAAAATCTCTTACCAGCATATCGTGATCCATTCCTCTCGAACAATGATCTACCTACTGGTGTTTGTTTTGCATCTGGTGGATCTGGACTTGATGAAATCACTGCTAGAATACAAGTAGAATTTAATTCAAAAAAAAAAAATATTATAACCACTTTTGATTTATTTCAAATATTAATTGATGGTGTTATTGTGTGAGTAGGGAGTTATATGGGTGCCAGACCAGGTTAGAGATTTCCAAAACTACATCACTAAACTAAACGGTGTAGTAGGAGATCAAGGAAAAGCAAATACAATTATATCAAATGCCGTTTATTTAATCTCCGTCGGAAATAACGATATTGCTATCACATATTTTACTACCATGTCTCGAAGATTACAATACACTGTTCCAGCCTACACTGATCTCTTGGTTACTTGGACTCGTGATCTCATTAAGGTACGAATTCATGATATAGAACATAGTAATGTGATTAAATCTATCGTGAAATTGTATCTACAATATCATATTGTTTTTTTTTTGGTTTTATTTTGTAGAGTTTATATGATATGGGTGCTAGAAAATTTGCGGTTATGGGAACATTACCTCTAGGTTGCTTACCAGGAGCAAGAAACATATTTGGAAATTTATTTAGAATATGTGAAGTCTTCACAAATCAAGCAGCTGATATGTTCAACAAAAAATTATCTGCCGAAATGGACAATCTTGGAGCATCGTTTCCCGGTGCCAAATTCATGTACATTGATATGTACAATCCTCTTCTTGGTCTAATCAACAACCCGGTGGCTTCAGGTAATAACATGATTCAACAAAACAACTCACATGTTTTATATAATGTAACACGTTACATTATAATTATGTTTTCAAAACATTTAATATGCTATCATTCGTTGGAAAATTGTAGGGTTCATTGATGTAGCTGATGGATGTTGTTGTATGCCGACTTCCATAATTCCGTGCTTAGACGCGTCTCGTTACGTGTTTTGGGATATTGCTCATCCGACCGAGAAGTCATACAAAACTATCACACCATCGATTATTGAAGAAATCAAACAAAAGCTCGCATGATCGATATATCAAGCTTTTTACGTTGTATACTGATCATTAGGTTATGTTATCTTGTTTTAAGAAATAATGATGTATCATTTTATGTTACCTCAACCCCAACGTTGTTCTTTGGTTAAACTGAATATTGTTATTTTTTTTGATCATGCAAACTGATTATTTGTTATTCTTATTTCGTAAGTCAACAAACATATATTTTAGATCGTCTCGGATCCAAGTTAAATATGTAATCACTATATTTCCATTGATATTAGGTCCAGATATTCACTGCCATGGGCCTTTGAGCTTTCTCGTAAAGCTGACTACTGAGTAAGATAGATAACATCAGACGTTGGATTTATTCAATGAATATCACTATCAACAAATTACAAGAATCAAATCCACCCCCCCCCCCCCCCCCAAAAAAAAAAAATCAATGCTTTTTCTGATATATATACAAAACATCGGAACTTCGTACCTTTAAAAAATCACCTGCATACCTGTGTTTAGAACATGAATTTTCCTAAATATCTCGTAATTTTGTTAGATATATTTATGGTATTGTCAATTTCTCATAGATTCAATCCATATTCTTACTTCAATCAGTTAAAAAAAAAAAGAACTAATTACTTCACCCAGAGAGCCTTCAAAGTTCAAACACCGTATTCGTGGAGCATATTTTTGATAAGACTGAAATAAAGTATTGTTTTCTTTAAATAGTAAATTTTTGTTCTTTTGTAAAACCAAAACTCTAGATTTAAATCATAGCTAGATTCCTTTTTCTGTCACGTGAATCCAAAACCTCACGTGAATATTAGTTTTGAAATAGTACCCATTTCGATTATTTTAGTGTAGAAATGACAATATTATAATGATAAAAATATTAATCTAAAAACAATGATCTTATCAGCTAGTATTATAAAGGTTAAATGTAAGTAATATAATTTGGAATTATTTAACTATGTAAGTAATATAATTTGGAATTATTTAACTATGTAAAACATTTTATTTGATTGAACCTATGCTGCTAACCAACCAGTCTTGTGACTAAACCAATAAAGATAAGAAATGTATGTTTTTATTTTAACGGAGAAGAAATTATAGATATGAATATGATGCATAATTCGCAATCTTATGATACCCTCGAGAAGTGAGATAATTTTTGTCACTACTACATTCCCCAGAACACATATTCTTTTTCAACACTGTTTCTATACAACAGTGTAAATATACGTTATTTAATTGATGAATTATACTGATAATTGAGTTACAGGGGATAATTAAGTTACAGACTAACTGTAAAATGATTTAAAACGAAAAGAAAACTCTCCATTCTAGTAAAAGTTGCTTAATCTCCATTATATACTCTGACATTTGTTTTTTTTTGTCAACAAACTGTGGTGATAATTAACTAAGCTCTAATTAGTAACTACTAGCCACAAATATTTCAATTTACAGTAGCAATATTAATAGTCGATAGATATTTCCTATCAACTAGGCTCTTAATTTCTTTTTAAATATTTGTATAAATCCTAATAAAAATAAAATAAAAAAGGACACAGGCTTAGTCTCTCTATAAAGAGAAAATCTCCAAAAAGTAATGAGTAAAGAGAAGTTGCTCCACAGTTCACACTCTTCCTCTTCCACTCGAGTTGAAATCGGAAGAACCATCAATGGCTTCTTCAAATGCTCTCTTCGTACTCGCCTTCCTTCTGGTTCTTTCCCACGCTTCAGGTATTATTCTTCTTAGACTAATTTAAAATAAAATAAAATAAAATCTCAGATCTTTTAAGTTTGAATTCATATATTTTTCACATCAAACCAAACTAATGTCATTTGGGATTAAGTATAACTTTACTTTAATTTGTAATGAATAAGCTTCAACGGTCATATTCTACAACAAGTGCACATACACAGTCTGGCCTGGGATCCAACCTAGCTCCGGTCAACCCCTACTCGCCGGCGGCGGATTTAAACTGTCGCCGAACAGAGCTTACACTCTCCAACTTCCATCGCTCTGGTCTGGTCGTTTCTGGGGACGCCACGGCTGCTCATTCGACGGATCCGGCCGTGGTCGCTGCGCCACTGGAGACTGTGGCGGTTCTCTCCTCTGTAACGGAGCTGGCGGTGTACCTCCGGCTACCCTCGCCGAGATCACCCTTGGTCATGACATGGACTTTTATGACGTCAGCCTCGTCGATGGGTATGTATGTCTCTTTTAGTTCGGTTTGGTTTAACTTCTGGTTTCTAATTCGGTCAGTTATAAGAAAATAACTAAAATAATCTTGCATCAGAATTATATTTATTCACATGGTTAGTTATTTCAATAGCATCATTTGAATAACTACTGAGTTTTAGTGAATGTCGAATTTATTTTCTAAAATTAATAAGGGTGGATGAAAATCGAAAAAACCCTAAACCGAGCCATATTGAAACCAATTATAGTGCTCGTGAATTAAACCAAACCTATAAAATTGATTTTTAATTAAATGATATAGGCATATGTAAAGAACATATAAACCTACCATATTAGTATAATAATAGAAACTAAATCATCATTTTACTTAAGTTATTTATCACTTAATCTCAAACAACAAACATAAATTTCATTAAACTAAAAGCGGATTTCAAATATATTTTTTCCATCTCTTACTAGACCCATTATACCAAAAACCTAATTAAACCCCGAATCAAATCCCAGCTGCCAATTCAACTATAACGATTTAAGATCAATAATTTAAAATTATTGTATATAACTAAAATACTAACTTTCTTTATAATTAATTAACAATGACAGATATAACTTGGCCATGTCCATAATGCCGGTTAAAGGTACAGGGAAGTGCACTTATGCGGGTTGCGTGAGCGACCTAAACCGGATGTGTCCGGTTGGTCTACAAGTCCGTTCACGTGACGGGAAATGGGTAGTAGCCTGTAAAAGCGCGTGCTCAGCCTTTAACTCACCACGCTATTGTTGTACCGGCTTGTTCGGTAACCCGCAGTCATGCAAGCCCACGGCTTACTCTAAGATCTTCAAGGTAGCTTGCCCTAAGGCCTACTCCTACGCCTACGATGACCCCACCAGCATTGCTACGTGTACGAAAGCTAACTACGTCGTCACTTTTTGCCCTCACCACGGCCGTTGATTCAAATCTCGCTTTTCAGTTTTCATATATGAATAATTTTACATCATTATTTAGTACGACGTTCTTTTTCTGAGTTAATCGAGACTTTTTGTTTTTCTTCCGTTAATGTGTTTTTGTTCTTGTTCGATGATTTAGAACTACTCGCATAAGATTTCATCCATTGGTTACAAGGAATTTGCATTATGTTTTTCATAGTTTAGTGATGAGGCTTATGTCCAATTAGTTTAACGGCACTCGAAATAAAACAAAGCGGGTTTAAAAAGGGAAATTTGGAAAAATTTGTTCTTTTATATTTCTAAATTAACCACCGTATCAGAGTAATTAAATAGACAGTCCACCGTAATATTTAGATACCTATTAATGAAACTAAAACCCCAAAAAGAATCAAGAACATGGCCTCGGATTTTTGGAAAGATGTGATAAAGTTGGTAATACCCGCTGGGTTTATAATATTTGGTTAAACATGTCTGTTGCTAGTCGGAGTTGTTGCTACTTACGGGGATGTGCGATTGGTACGATTTGCAATAACCAAAGATAAGAAATTCGATTTTATTACGATATATGGTTTGATGTGGTTAACTTCGGTTATGTGAGATTAATGAGTGATGGTTTAATGTTGTAATTAGAAGTATAAAAGAAGGATAAGTCATTATACGGAGTTGAGAAGCTTGGTAACAAACACGTGTGTGACTGTGAAACAGAGTTTGTTGTATCTCCGATATCGTCTTCTTCATTTTTGGTTTTTTCTGTTTTACCGGAGTTTTAATATGGTATCAGAGCTTACTCTTTGAGCTTCCGCATTCATCATCGTCAGAGATAAGCGATGAGTTTTCCAGTTACATCTTTCTTTAAGTTTGTTCAAGTTTTGTTCAATGTGATTTGCGACTTGTTCATCAGAATTCTTCTATTTGTTTTCATTTTTTTTTTCTCTTCAATTGACCTTGCTGTTGACGATTTCTTAGCTCCGAATATCATCTCGTCACACGCTTCTTTCCAATTTCTTGAATTTTAAACTGAGATTCATATTTTGTTAAAATCTTCATTTCCGATGAATCCAACTTTATCTTCAGTCAATTTCTCTGAGCAATCAAGGTATCATGCTGATCATTATGAGAATCCTTTTCATTTGCACAACAATGATCACGCTGGATTGATTCTTGTTTCGGATCGACTTACTAAAGCTTCAGATTTTCATTCTTGGAGAAGATCAGTGTTGATGGCTTTGAATGTCAGGAATAAGCTGGGATTTATTGATGGTACAATTTCTAAACCTACTATAGATCATAGAGATTATGGTGCTTGGTCTAGATGCAATGACATTGTAGCTACTTGGTTGATGAATTCTGTATCAAAGACAATAGGCCAGAGCTTACTCTTTATCTCCACAGCTGAGGACATTTGGAAGAACTTATTGTCTAGGTTTAAGCAGGATGATGCTCCTAGAATTTATGATATTGAACAAAGACTTAGTAGGATTGAACAAGGATCTATGGATGTGTCAACCTATTATACAAAATTACTTACCTTATGGGAAGAACACAAAAACTATGTTGAGCTTCCAGTGTGTACTTGTGGAAAATGTGAGTGTGATGCTGCTATTAAATGGGAGATTTTACAACAAAGGAGTCGAGTAACAAAGTTCCTAATGGGACTTAATGAGTCTTATGAGCAGACAAGAAGACATATTTTGATGTTAAAGCCTATTCCAACTATTGAAGAAGCTTTTAATATTGTTTCTCAAGATGAAAGACAAAAGATAATTCGTCCTTCTACAAGAGTTGATAATGTAGCATTTCAAGCTATAGCTCCTACAGTTGCTACTGATTATATTGCAGCATATAACACTATGCGTCCAATGCAAAATCCAGTATGTACACATTGTGGAAAAGTTGGGCATACTATTCAAAAATGCTTTAAGCTACATGGGTTTCCTCCAGGATACAAGACAAATGCGACTTTCAAGAATCAAAATCATTTTCAACCAAGAGTGCAAATGTCTCAAATGACACAACCTCGGATGCAACATCCAGTAGTAGCTCAGATGCAAATGACACAACCTCAGTTCTCGGTTGATCATTCTTCAATGCAGCCACAGTTACAAATGGTTCTTTTTCCTAATCAAGTGCAGAACATGAATACGATGGCTCAGACTTCTTATTCTCCTACATTACCATATGTTTCTAGTGGAACACCAAATCTAAACTTGCAAGATCTAACACAAGATCAGGTACAACATCTAATTTCTCAATTCAAAGCTCAAGCTCAAGTTCAAGAGCCTGTGACTTCTTCCATTAATTCTGCAACAATTACTGGACATGGTTTGATGGCCCAAACTTCTACATCTGGTACTGTTTCATTTCTTTCTTCTAGTATTAAGTATGAGAATAATGATCTCATTTTTCAAAATCATACTTTCTCTTCAATCCAAAAATTCCTTCCTCGTAATGCTTGGATTATAGATAGTGGAGCTTCTAGTCATGTATGTTCAGAATTATCAATGTTTAGGGAATTAATACCTGTATCGGATGTCTCTGTTACATTACCAAATGGTACTAGGGTTGCTATCACACATACAGGAACCATATGCATCACTAATTCATTGATTCTACATAATGTTTTACATGTTCCTGATTTCCATTTTAATTTGATAAGTGTTAGTTGTCTTGTTAGAACCTTAAATTGTTCTGTTCATTTCTTTTCTACTTGTTGTTTAATCCAGGAACTTTCTCAGGGCTTGATGATTGGGAGGGGTAGACTCTACAATAATCTTTATATTCTAGAGACAAATCACACATCCCTCTCACCGTCATTACCTGATACAAGTTCTTTCTCTGGATCTGTGGTAACTGATGGATCTATTTGGCATCATCGTTTAGGCCATCCATCTTCATCAGCTTTAAACAAACTTGTTAGTTCAATTTCTTCTTTAAAAAATATTTCTTCTGCTCCACAGTGTATAATGTGCCCTTTAGCAAAACAAAAACGCTTAGCTTACGTTTCTCATAATACCCTTGAGTCCAATCCATTTGATCTAGTTCACATTGATATTTGGGGTCCTTTTAGTATTGAATCTGTTGAAGGATTCAAATATTTTCTAACCTTAATTGATGATTGTACTCGAACTACTTGGGTTTAAATGTTGAAAAATAAAAGAGAAGTTATCACTGTTTTCCCACTATTTCTTAAGTATATCTTCACTCAATTTAATATCAAAGTAAAGGCAATACGTTCTGATAATGCACCTGAATTAGCGTTCACTGATCTAATAAAGGACCAAGGCATGATGCATTATTTTTCTTGTGCTTACACTCCACAACAAAATTCTGTTGTGGAACGTAAACATCAACACTTATTAAATGTTGCAAGAGCCTTATTATTTCAGTCAAATATACCTTTACAATATTGGAGTGATTGTATTCTTACTGCAGTGCATTTAATAAATCGTTTACCATCTCCATTGCTAGATAATAAAACCCCTTATGAACTGTTACTTAAGAAACTTCCGGATTATACATTGTTGAAAAGCTTTGGTTGTTTATGCTATGTTTCCACGAATGTTAATGAAAGAAATAAGTTTTCTCCACGTGCAAAACCATGTATATTTCTTGGTTATCCATCTGGCTATAAGGGTTATAAAGTTTTAGAATTAGAATCACGATTTGTGTCTATTTCCAGAAATGTTATCTTTCATGAAACCAAATTTCCTTTTAAAACAAGTGAATTGTTATCTGAGGCTGTTGATATGTTTCCTAATACTATATTGCCTTTGCCTGCTCCATTGTATTTTGTGGAAACAACACCTTTGTCTGAATCTATGTTACCTGAAACTCATAACTTGGTACTGATATATCTGTTATTGATTCGGATTTAGCATCTGCATTATCTTCACATGCATCACCTAGTATCATCATTCCTAGTATAGAGACACATGATACAGGTGTATACTCCTCTAATATTGGTAGACCTAAACGAAATATTAAGGCTCCCAACTATTTATCTGACTATCATTGTTCACTTGTTTCCTTTTCCTCTTCTCTACCACCTACTAAAATTACTACTCCATATCCCATTTCTTCTGTCATATCATATGATAAAATCACTCCTCTATTCCATTCATACATTTGTGCCTATAATATAGAAACAGAACCAAAGACATTTAAACAGGCCATGAAATCTGAGCAATGGATGAATGCAGCCAATGAAGAGTTACATGCTCTTGAACTTAACAAGACTTGGATTGTGGAGTCATTACCTCCTGATAAGAATGTTGTAGGTTGTAAATGGGTTTTTACTATCAAGTATAATCCAGATGGTACGGTAGAGAGATACAAAGCCCGATTAGTGGCACAAGGTTTTACTCAGCAAGAAGGTATTGATTATATGGAAACCTTTTCTCCAGTTGCAAAGCTAACTAGTGTAAAATTGCTACTTGGTCTTGCCTCTGCAAAAGGCTGGAGTTTGACACAAATGGATGTGTCCAATGCCTTCTTACATGGTGAACTAGATGAGGAGATTTACATGAGCTTACCACAAGGATATACTCCTCCAGCCAATATTACATTACCTTCTCAACCGGTATGTAGACTTCTCAAATCTCTTTATGGACTTAAACAAGCTTCACGTCAGTGGTATAAGCGATTATCCTCGGTTTTTCTTGGTGCTAACTATATTCAATCTCCTGCTGATAATACTTTGTTTATCAAAGTAAATTCGAATTCCTTTGTTGCAGTTCTTGTTTATGTTGATGATATTTTGATAGCAAGTAACAATGATACTGCAGTAGAGGAATTGAAATCTTTATTGAGATCTGAATTTAAGATCAAAGATCTAGGACCAGCAAGATTTTTTCTTGGCCTAGAAATTGCTAGATCATCAGCAGGAATATCAGTATGCCAGAGAAAATATGCTCAAAATCTGTTGGAGGATGCTGGTCTGTTAGGTTGTAAACCAAGTTCTATTCCCATGGATCTTAATCTTCATCTTACAAAAGAAATGGGAAGTCCATTACCGAATGCAACTTCATATAGAGAACTTATTGGACGTCTACTATATCTCACTATTACAAGACCGGATATCACATTTGCAGTTCATCAATTGAGTCAATTTTTAGCAACACCATCAGACATTCATCTCCAAGCTGCTCACAAAGTTCTCAGGTACATTAAAGGTAATCCATGCCTTGGTTTGATGTTTCATGCTAATTCTGAGTTATGTTTAAATGGATTTGCTTATGCTGATTGGGGAAACTGCAAAGACTCTAGACGATCGATAACTGGATATTGTATTTATCTTGGTAACTCATTGATTTCTTGGAAATCAAAGAAACAAAGTGTGGTTAGTCGAAGCAGTACTGAAGCAGAGTATAGAAGCTTGGCTCATGCTACTTGTGAGATCATCTGGTTACAACAATTATTGAAGGATCTACATATAACAGTGACAACTCCAGCAAAGCTATTTTGTGACAATAAATCTGCTCTTCATCTTGCTATGAATCCGGTATTTCATGAACGTACTAAACATATAGAAATCGACTGTCACACAGTGCGGCATCAGATACAAACAGGAAATCTCAAGACATTACATGTTCCTACAGCTAATCAACTTGCAGACATTTTAACAAAGCCTCTTCATCCAGGACCATTCCATAGTTTGCTTCAGAAGATGTCCTTATCAAGTCTTTATCTTCCAAACCAGATACTTTGATGATAAAGACTTGAGGGGGGTGTATTACGATATATGGTTTGATGTGGTTAACTTCGATTATGTGAGATTAATGAGTGCTGGTTTAATGTTGTAATTAGAAGTATAAAAGAAGGATAAGTCATTATACGGAGTTGAGAAGCTTGGTAACAAACACGTGTGTGACTGTGAAACAGAGTTTGTTGTATCTCCGATATCGGTTTCTTCATTCTTGGTTTTTTCTGTTTTACCGGAGTTTTAATAGATTTTGTGTCGGATGCTGTAATGGTATTGGTTTGTGCCTTTAGCCTTCATACGCTTCAAAGATCAAATACGCATTTGTTCGTCCTCCAACATAACTCCACTCACTCCCACAATTCCACCGGCGAATTAAGTGTTTTTTTTTCTTAATTATTAATACACTTTTCTAGGGACTTGTAACTATTTCACGTTCAATATCTATGCACATATGATTTATTACTATTTTATCTCTTGCACATACCTTTTGTATACGTATTTTTAACCTTTTCTAGAAGGCCATAATAAAATCATAGACATGGTTGAATAAAATATCGTAATATTGGGGACTATTTCCAATACATATATACTAGTACTCAGATGTCAGTCATATTTCTCTCCACTCAATTATATCTTAAACGGGGAATGTCTTTAATTTCTCTCCCAGTTGTAGTTTCAGATTCCCCATAGAGACATAGATTTACGTGTAATCAAAAACATTTTCCGTAATTTGATATGCACTCGAATCGTAGCATACTACATGCAAACATTATACAACCTTAATACTCCGGAACACTGAAACTGAATGAATTAATAAAGGAAAATATTGAGTATTACTCATAAACGTTTTGAGAGATGAAATCCATTTGGCTAATTTAAGTCATTGTCTTCTGAATTGTGTAACATTTACTTTTACGATTTGACTAATGTACCCTTGATGAAACTATGAAATCCTAATTTATAAAATAAAACTGACAACAAGAGAGTGTAAATGTGTAATTACGCGACGGAAAAATCTCGAAACACAGACATTTAGTTATTAGTTAACAAAATAGTAATAAATATATTTAGTTTAAGGCATGAAGGGTAGCCATCGAAAAGGCATCGTTTAAAAAAAAAAAAAAAAAAAGAAGCATCGAGCGAAAGCAATTAACACAAAAAGTCTATAAAAACGTAAAAAAAAAAAAAAAAAAAAATCAGAATCCATAATAATTTAAGAAACCAAAAAGTGGATACAACGAAAATGGCGAGCTCAAATCCTGAATCCACCAACAAATCCACAACACCGTCAACAGATTTGGAGCTGAAGAAGGTCTTCGACCAATTCGACGCCAACGGAGATGGAAAAATCTCCGTATCTGAGCTCGGCAAAGTTTTCGAGTCGATGGGAACGTCGTATACAGAGGTGGAGCTTAACCGTACATTAGACGAGATCGACATCGATCGCGACGGCTTCATCAACCTTGAGGAGTTCGCCACCATCTGTTGCTCATCTTCTTCTGCTGCAGAGATCCGTGAAGCCTTCGATCAGGACAAAAACGGTTTAATCTCATCCTCTGAGATCCATAAGGTTCTGAATCGTCTCGGTATGAGTTGCTCATTTGAAGACTGTGTTAGAATGATCGGACACGTGGATTCTGATGGCGATGGGAATGTTAATTTTGAGGAATTTCAGAAGATGATGTCGTCACCTGAGCTCCTAAACAGCACTGGATCCACCGCGAACGCTTAGGTTTCTGATTTTTCGTCGTCTGTATCTATAAAATTAGAACGTTGGTGATTACGTTTCTAGGTATACAACAACTTGTCTCTTCCTAGCTATATGGATGATGATGATGAAGAAGAGTTTCTCTGCAATTATGATTGAAGTTAATGTAAGCATTTGATGTCTATATTTAAACTTGTTGTTTGTTTCTTTGCGTTTTCTTCGCATTGCGTTTAAGTTTTGAGTATTTCTCAAGAGTTTGTGTTACTGGATCTGAAACTGAAGTTTCCGGTGACAATTTCGTCGTCATAAAAAAATTAAAAAAAAAAAACCAGAAAATGGAAAACGAAATCGTGTTTATATTTACAAATTCTTTTGATTGAATAAAACAGATTTATTTTTTGATGAGTTGAAGTGGACCCCAGTTTTTACTAGATTTGGTCAACATAGACGCTATTTGTTTTCCCGCCAAACCTGTGTTCAAACTTCAAAGTTCAAACAGTTACACTTCAAACGGTTAAGGTCAAGAGTTCAAATCATCCCTTTTTTAGAATTAAAAAATAATCACAATATTTTTTTTTTTTTTTTTTTTTTTTTTTTTTGAGGTCTTTCTACTGAATAGAAGAAATCTGATTCTCTTTTGTGTGGCATTCAAAATCGGGATCTAAAAAGTTATATTCGGTCACGAACCTCACAGTCACAGCTGGTTTCGCTTTAAAGAAAATGGACCTTTTAAGGGCCCATTTTTAGGCCCAATGAGTATTCTTTTAAGACCTTACTTTTTCTATTAATTCTACTCAACGGCCTAAGTTTTTTTTTTTTTTTTTGTCAAACGAATGTATGGTAATGGTGTTGCCGTATCGTATAGGTGCCCAAAGAGACCCAAGGCCGAGCACCTTGGTTTACTACTGTCTTACTGAAGTCAATATTTTTATTTTCATTCATATACACAAACACCAACCAATCTCTGCACGCCACAACCCTTGTTTCCAATATTTTTGAAAAGTCAAAGCGAATTAAATTATTAAGTAAACCTGACTCATTTGTCTCTCACAAATGATAATAATAGTTACTAATTAAGTTACATCAGACATCAGACATCAGACATGGTGTGGTCGATCGATCAAGGCATAGAACCAGATATAACTACATAAACGCACGTTTGCATAAAGATCGAGCTATAAAACACGTGAAATGTCATTTTCGTATTTCTTCATCTTCGTAAAGTAGTTATAATGTAATTTTTGCAGTATCAAAACATTAATTCTTGTCAAATAAAAATTGGTATCATGAAAACAACTTTAAAAGCGTGTGAACATCGGTGAAAATGTCCAAGAGATAAGGATATAGGTAGGTATGATTGATTACTAAACATCATGACAACTAATCTGGTACTTTGACACAACGAATATTACACATTTAAGGGGAAAGATGAAGCAGATAGCAGTAATACTTAGGGAAATCATGTGAATGACGATATCATGGAACTGTAAATATATATATTTTTTTTTGTAATCCCAAAACAAAAACAATCGTAAAAGGAGGACAACGTTATCATTATGTTGTAATACATGATTTCACATGCCAACAGCTGCACTTATGATTATGTTTATGAAACCTCTCCTATTATTCTTAAAACCTAATCAACAAATAGATAATTAAGATATATATAGCCTCAAATCATAGTTTCTGTTGATTCAGTAGAATTATTACAATCTCTTTGACACCATCTTTATATGATCCCATATCTTTTTTACCAAATTTATTTTTCCTTATAAAGTATACTCCCTTAAATAATATAATGATTTGACTATGAAAACGCTATTAAATCTGAATTTCCACCAAAAGCCAATTTCAGCGGAGGAAGTGTCTTTTTCCTTTCTTCTTTTTTTTTTCTTCTTACTTCTTCACCTTTCTCCTACTTCGTCGTAACATAAAATATAATTATCAAATAATCATAAACTAAAAGAGGAACTTGAGATTTTAACTCTTGAGACAAATGGCGGAAGATTCGTACGAGGAAGAGTGCGACTACTTGTTCAAGGCGGTGCTAATCGGTGACTCAGCCGTCGGAAAATCAAACATCTTGTCGAGATTTTCCAAGGACGAGTTCCGGTTTGACTCTAAACCGACAATCGGAGTTGAGTTCGCTTACCGGAATGTCCAAGTCGGAGATAAAATCATTAAGGCTCAGATTTGGGACACCGCCGGCCAAGAAAGGTACTATAAGCGGCCTTGAATGTTCTCTGTGTTATATTTACCAAAAAACATTATGTTACTTGTTATTAACACATTCTATTATATCTGAGCCATATGTTTGCGTATGTAAAATGAAATCTTTGTGAGCAATCAATCAAACTCACGGACCTAATTCTGCGACCTCGTGACTACTCTCTCTGTTCCTTATTTTGTATATTTTCTTTTACTTAGACAAAATGTTTTTTCACTTAGTTAATTAAAATTCATGGGGTTTTTTTATATAATAATAATATGAATATACAAATTAAACGAACATATTGTATAATACTTAAGTCACTGAAATGTTATTCCCTAGGTTTTTAAATTCTAAATTCTGATAATCATTGTAATTTGTTTTTTATTTTGTATGAGTAAAGGTTTAGAGCAATTACAAGTTCTTACTACCGTGGAGCATTAGGAGCATTACTCATTTACGACATCACAAGACGAACAACTTTCGACAACATCGAGAAATGGCTTTCTGAGCTCAGAGACTTCGCCAATCCCGACACCGTCGTTATCCTCGTTGGTAACAAATCCGATCTCAGACAATCCAGAGAAGTCGAAGAAGATGAAGGTAAGACTTTAGCTGAATCAGAAGGTCTTTACTTCCTCGAGACTTCGGCTTTAGAGAACGTTAACGTCGAAGAGGCGTTTCTCGTAATGATCGGACGGATACATGAAGTTGTGACCCAGAGGATCGCTTTGGACAACAAATCCAACGGACTTGAGACAGCTCACGTAAACGGTAATGGTAACGGTACGATCCTTCCCGTTGGTAAAGAGATTGTTAATATTCATGAAGCCACTGCTACTCAACCGTTAAACTCTTCTTCTAATTGTTGTTTCAAGTAAATATTTAATGATTCGTTTATATTTTCCTTATTGGTTTTGAAACATTTGATGAAGTTATTTTCGTGTATCACTTCAATTTCTATTCGTGAAAATTAAAATTTTGACTTGGATGAATACTGGAATTTAAATAATTTATTAATCATCGAAATAAATATGAAAATTTGATGAAACAATAACCAACCACAACTGAGATCCGATTCTGTTTTTGATGTTTCGATATTTAAAACAAATTCAATTTCTTACAAGCAATTATTTACACAATTTCATATGAGAAAGTGTTGTAAGAACAATAACTCAGAATGAGTTTCACAAATCAGTCATCTTTTAGTTGATAGTTTCTCTTTGCCGTTCTTGTGGAGTCTCCTCTAACTTTCTTGCAAGCACATATATAAAAGAAGCCAAACTCATCAAACAGTAGACAAGATACAAAATACTGAATTAAGGTAAGAACTCACTTAACAGCCTCAGCCTCTACTTGAGGAAGATTCCGGTTGTATAATGGAAGCTCAAAGAGAAAGATCGTCTTACACCATTCTGGTAAGTTCCCATATACCCCTCTTGGTAACAGAATCAGAGGACTATAGATCGACCAAAGATAGAAGCAAATTAGCTATACAAATATAACACACCTTCAAGGCTTATTAATCAGTATATAAAGCAAGTTCATATTGTTTAAACCTTGTTGTCTTCTTGTAGAATCTGTAAGCTCCCAAATGACCATGTTTTTTGTCAGCCGATGCCTGTTTAAGTGTTTATACTCCAATCAGCCTTGTGTGATTCAGAAATTGTCTAAGTAAAAAAGAATGAGAGAGAACCTCGAGTAATGGTATGCCACTGACGAATAGAAGTAACGAAGTAAGAAAGAGTGGTCCAAATATGACAAAATACTCTGCACCTTCAAGCACTGTTGATGCAGCCACAAAGATTCCCCACCACAGTAACATCTTATGACACAAAGATACAGCGTTGAAAGGATTTATGATCACAGCCATCATTGGCAAATATCAAGAAGTCATTATATAACTAAACACTAACCTCACCAAAGTAGTTAGGATGTCTAGAATACTTCCAGACTCCAACATCACACCATTTTCCTCTGTTTTCAGGAGAGTTTTTAAAAGAGAGCTTCTGTTGATCAGCTGCAGCTTCAATCAAGAAACCGAAAACCCACATTGTCCAACCGATAACATCTGTTGGTTTAAGAGATCCTCCACCATCACTTGCATTAACAATGGTTAGAGGTAAACTAACAGTCCAGACCCACACAGCCTACCATGAAAAACAAACAAGAACTCTAGTTTGAGATCACACTCCAAACGAGCTAAAGAAGAGAATAGTATAAAAGTTTTACCTGAAGAGTCCAGAAAATTATTAGCCTCACCAAATTTCCACGCATTTCATCAAAGCGTCGATCTTCACCCCATTGCAAGATCCTAAACGGACAAGAGAGTGATGCACTCATGCTATTATTATCAGAAAAGAAATAAAAAAGAAAGTTTTGGTCATCGATAAAGACCTCATTAGAAGGAATATCCCCAAACGTAGACCCCATACCACAACTAGCAAAGTCAAGACAATCTGTGAACCAGAACAGAGTATGTGAGAAAACAGAGAGGAAAATAAGAACAAGAAGGAGAAAAGCTGAGACTTACCTGACGAAAATGCCAAGTGGCTTTAAGAACAAGTGTCAATACAGCAAGGATAACGAAGTTTGTACTTCCTGAATAAACAGAGTTAATTAATATAAAGACTCGGGAAACAGAAGAGAAATTTGGAATATAGGAATGAAAATGGTTTGTACCAGCAAAGTCAGTGACTTGATCAAATTTGAAAACAGCGGTAATTACAAAGAATATGAATTGGTAAGTCACCTACAAAATGATGACAAACAGATAACGAAATTTTGCGTTAATCATGAACAAAGAAAAACCCAATTCATAGTTTCCTACGAGAAGTAACAGAGGAATGAAAGATTAAAAAAAACTAGCAGAGAACTTACAGTGACAATGGCAGTGAGAGCCAGGAAATGCGAATCGAGAACTGTTCCCATTCTACCAGACGAAACAAAAAACGCAGAGAAAACTTCCAAAGATTAAATCTTTGATTGATCGAAGAGAAACGAATCGTTATCCTTTTTATTATTTTCCAACTAACAAGAATTGAGAAAACTATTAAAGAAGAAAAGTCGTCATCTTTAATATTTGTCATTGGTGTATTGGCTAAGACTCCAATGAATTTGTGTGGCGACAAACTAAACACCGTGCCGTTTACTTGGTACACGAGACTTGTCTCTTTTATTATTCACGAAATTACGTGTACACAAAAAAAAAAAGAAGGTGTGAAACCTTTACACATTATTTGCTTGCTTCATAATCTCTTACTTATACAATAGTTTGGAAACAATAAACTGTATCAACCTCGATGATATAATCAAGTGTTGCAGATGGAGGAATCTGCAAACCCGGTCCAAACTCGACATTTTTGTCTCCAAATCCTAATGAAGGTGGAATGATCACTCTACGTTTACCTCCAGCTTTCATTGACCTCAGAACATACTCTATGCCTTCGCATAGTCCCTTGCTATATGGTCTTGAGTCCATTACCATCGCCAGTGACTTCTTGTCTTTAATTCCAAATGTGTTGAGAAACACTTGTTCTGTTCCATGTACTTGTCCCTTTACATCAAACACTGCCAAGTATCCTGCGCTTGGAGTAGCTCCACTTCCAACTTGTAAATCATAGTACCTGCAGAATTCAATTCCGTAGACAAGAGGGTGATGAATAATATATAGATAGAAAACCATTGCATTCCACCTCAAAAATCAAAATATTTTAAGGAATTTCTCAAAAGGAGATTAAAATTAGACAAAAGTTCCAATTAAACTATCTATGTTCTGTTTCTTCAAGTCAAGAAACATAAGTCAACATATGTAATGGGAATGTTACAATGTACCTTATGCCGTTTGGTAATACGATCTCTTCTTGCTTTCCTAAATCTCTGCCAATCCACAAATTAAAAATTTCATGTCTTTAATTTTCTATCTTCAGTACTTAATATATAGTACGAGAAGAATATATCAAACAATGGAGATGTAAACTTCAAAGTATTGGTGTGGAACCTTGTGTTATCGTCTTCTAATCGTGACTTAATCTGCTCTGAAACAGCACCGAAAGCTAGGAAACCAGCCCAGGCAAATCCGGTGCCGACTGCGAACCGCCGTGTCACCGGAGAAGCTAACTGATCAGTGATCTGCTGCTGCTCTTGCAATGTGACTAGTGCTGGTACCGGAAGCTCTGTGAAAGCGACGCTTAATGGCTTCAATGGAAGGTTCTGTTTTGGATGTTGAGAAGAAGAGAGTAAACGGTGGTGAGAAGGAGCCGTCACAGTGAAGAGAGTCGCCATTTCCTGAGGATTTTTCAACAACAGATTTAAGAAAACGTATTTTTGTGATTATTAATTTATTATGTCTGAATAATATAATAGCAACCTTATCTTGTTCGTGTGACTGATGATGAATGAAACATTAATCAACCAAATATTTAAATTTTGATCAACGATCGTTCTGAATAATTTATAATTGCCAAATACTGTTAGTTCTTTTTTTTTAATTGTCTCTCTTTGGCTCGCTCTTTACAATTTCAATTTTGTAAACAAAACAGAAGAAAATTACAAATGAACATAAACATCACTGGCAAGCAAGCACAAGACACGAGCATAGATCCTTCATCTTCTTCAATCTTAACTGCTGTTAATCATAAGCTGTGTGAGACACTGAAGCTGAGCCAACAAAAAAACATACAAGGAACATCTGTAGCTTCTTCTTTCCTTCAAACAAATTGAATCCATAAAAAAATGTTTGGTCGTTTTCTTCTTCTTCTTCTTCTGTTACCAATCAATCTTTTTGTTCCTGTTCAGTTGGTGCTGAAGAAGAAGAAGAAGTTGGAACTGGTTTTGGGATGTTGGAACCAGCTGTTACAGGTTTCTGCAGCCGCTTTAGAGAAGCCATTATCTCTGCAAAACTTGGCCTTAACTTTGAATCCCTGATTAAACACAAACACAAAACCATTAAATATAACAGCCAAAATCATAATAACAATACAGATTAGAAGAGGTTGTTACAGAATTAAGATTCAAGACTCAAGACTCTGTTAACTGAAATATGATCTACTGAAATGATGTAGTTTTAAGGCACTACTACTTCACATTTTGGCTGAAACAGTGAAAATAATGTGTATACTCACGTCTGCCAGCATTGACTGATGATATCTGCAATTGCTGGATCAACAAAATCGGGAATGTCAAGACGTCGATGCTGAAAACCAACTGCACCAACAACTTGCATCGGGTTCATCTTTCCCCACGGCTGCTGCAACGTAAAGAGCTCCCATAGAATCACACCGTAGCTGTAAACATCGCACCTGTTTCACGTATTAGATCAATTTCTGTAAAAGGGAACAGAAACAAATTTTTATGAATAGAGAGTGAAATAAAAAGAACAAAATTAAAAACCATACTTCTCATCAGCAGGTTCGTTTCTAAGTACTTCTGGAGCCATCCATTCAGCCTATATAAGACCAACACATGTGATTAGATTCAGAAACTGTGACTTTAAGACAATTAAGACAGGGGAGACAGTAACTTCCTTCTCGCATCCTACCGTGCCTGCTGTTGACTTAGAAGAGAGGTATGTGCTGTGTTTCATTCTAGACAACCCAAAATCACACACCTGATATATTAGAAAACTAATCATTGTTATGCACACTAATAGCTGTTACATAGGATATACATTGCCATTACATTATCCAATTGGTAAGAAAGTACAAGTAATAAGGAGAAGATGCTGACCTTCACTACCCAGTTTTTGTCAACTAGAAGGTTTGGGGACTTGAGATCACGATGTACAATCATCGGATTACAGCTGTGCAAATAATTCATTCCACGAGCCTGAAAATTATTCAAGTAAATATGTTTCTAGTCAGTCTACTAAAAGAATCTAGAAGTTACAAACAGATGCTAGAGATAAAAGAAGAAAAAGAGTGACAGAGGAAAGGAGTCATACAGCATCAAGGGCCATTTTTAGACGCCTCCTCTCGTCTAGTTGATTATTAGGCCGGTGGATTAACCTATACAAGCTACCTCTGCACAAGTTTGGAGAAAAAAACTGTACTGTAAAGATCCAAAAACGAAGCACAGCCAGAACAGAAGCTGTTCAAACCATAATGTAACACTCATTGATGTAATGGAATTTTGAAGGAAAAGAGAAACAGAGGCACACGCCTGATGAATAAGAAGATGGATTTTCATGGTAGACTGAGCATCATTTGGTATCAAATTTGCAGAGATTATATTATTTACCTAGGAAGAAACTCTGTAATAATTGAGAGATTCGGTGGACGGGTCACAGCTCCCATGAAGAGAACAATGTTGGGATGTCTAAGTTTTTTCATGATTCGGACCTTGCATCATATTGAAATGATAAATGTCACAAGAATATATAAGACAGGTTTAGCAAAGAACTATCGACACAGACGAGTAGCAAAATGGAAAAGGTTAGAAGAAAGACTCGTACCTCACTTCTGAATTCCTCCAATGCTTCTCCTGTAACATCTTGATCAAGGAACTTCTTGACAGCCACTTCCTACCAAGTCCAAGAGTTTCAACAATTTGGAACTCAAACTTAGGAATTTCTTAAATGTTTACTAATCCGGTTATATTCAGAAAGCTTAACAGTTATAATAGTCCATGAAATTTTTTCACAGAATAAATTGAGAAGCAAATATAACACTCACAGTCGCATGCCACTCTCCCCTATACACTTCTCCATAAGATCCTGTGTCAAAAAGAGGTTAACTATTTAATTTTTTGCAGAACTAGTTACACCAAAGCAGATAACAGATGATAAGTTAGGTACCAAGTCCAATACGTTCTCCCATAGTAATTTCTTCCCACATAATCTCACAGTCAGATACATCATCACAGTCAGACTTGGAACTTTCGTTTCCCATGGATCTGTCAGATATTCTTTCCCCTCCTGAATTTGGCCCATGTTGAGAGTCCCCACTACCTTGAGGCTCATGTCCACCAGAGCTAGCATCCCCATCGCTATTTGAGCCTAATTCAAGTTGCCTAGACACGGCTGCAGCCGTTGCCACAACAGCAGCAGCAGTGGCCGTAGCAGCAGCTGCAGCAGGAATTTCTAAGGTGGAGGAGTCTGAGTTTGCAGACTTAGCAGCAGCAGCTACCATTGAAGATGCAACAACAGCCGCAGCAGCTACAGCAGCAGGAACAGTTCTGGCATATTCTGTCGAAGATGCTTCAGAATGTGAAGAATCAGACTGACTAACAACTTTGCCATTGGCATGTTGATCATGTGTATTTGCTTTAGATTGCACTCTTGGTAATGGAGGCAAGAACCGCACGAGACCAAGATCGTTTTGGTATTCTCCTTGCTGAGGTTTCTCTAAATATTTTCCTTTCTCTTTCTTGGCTTCAGTGGGGCTTTTGCTTTCAGTGGTTGCCTCCAATTGTTGGGGATAGACTTCGGAAAATAAATTGGGGGGAGCAACAACTCCGCTTTCAAGTAACACATCATGAAGCTTTTGAGCTAACCTTGGATTCTCTTTGGCAGCATCAATCATATATTGTGAAACATCTTTGACTTTCATTCTCTGTGCAGCTGGGGAGCTAACACCTTCAGTCCAAGAAGGTGATCTCATATGGGTGAAAGAATGAATAGGCCTGCTAGAGAAATTTTGAACTGGAGCCTTTTCAACATTTGTCTGACTTCCCACATCTTCCCTAGAAATATTTGGATGAACCTTGAGATCGCCTCCACCTCGAGATTGATTTTTCTCTATGGAACTCTTGGTACTAGAATGATTTTCCCCTATCCGAACCTCTGTATTCTCTTCAAATGAGCTCTCAATCCCATTGCTGGAAGAAGCTGCATGAAATGAATTATTTCCTCCCGGACTAGCAGAATAGGCAGAGTCATCATAGTCTATTTGTTGTCCAGTATCAGCTGGAATAAGCGTGCCGGGATCTCCCATAAGATCCACAATGTACTCCCTGAAATTCACAATTGTATTGTATATAACTGAAAGTTTCTTTCATCAAGCCTCAGTATTAGTCTTAGGAGAAGACAACATAGCAAAGTCCATATATACCTATGTACATAAGCCTATCTATACCAGATTACAAAAACATATACATGAATGATAGGAAAGTGTTGAATCTATACATAATATCTGAAGTTAGTGTGATGATTACCTTCCATCATCAGCTTTAATAAAGTTCATTGCCACATCCTCGGAACCAGTGTATTGCTGTCCTTTGACTATCCGACAAGGAACACCAATGCTATCACACAAAACCTACAAAAAATCATATAAAGAAAGAGATATAAGAGATGAAATAATCGTATCAGCAACAAAAAATCAAAACAAGTACGAAGAGAAACCAAAGTACATACTTTGAATAACAAGGCACGGTGACGAGCCAATCCAATAGTTAGAGAACCAAGAGGCAAAACCATGCTTCCGAGAGTTGCTTTCAAACTGTAGCTAAGACTCCGCCAAGCTCTCAACATGCTCTCCGGTTCCACGACTGGTCCACCCATATTATCTCCAACCAAAATAGCCAGTTTCCTTACCAATTCACTGTTAACAAAACCAGAGGAAGAAACTGATCTTGATTCCGTAGCAATATCAAGAGCCATCTGTTCAAGTCTCAACAGATTAGAATCCCCACTTCTGTTCACAAGAACAGCTTCCCATGTCTCACCGTCTGAAACAGGTGTCCCTTGAAGATCGAGTAAAAGAGGGATTCTTTCTGATGAAGATGCATTCAACACTCCATACAAGTCATAAAAACAATCCAATATCTTGTCATCATAGCCAAGACAATTGTAATTCTGTAAATGCAAACCAAAAACAAAACAAAAAAATTCACATGACAAAAGAAAGACTAATCAAGAAACTAAAGCTAGAATTGAATCAAATGCTTACCCAGTAGCGATAAGCAACAAGTTCAGCTGGAGAATTCTCAGGAGCAGAAGAACCTAAACTAAACTGCTTAATAGCTTCAATTTGAGCAGCCTCAGGATCCTCTCTAGCACTTAATTCTAAAGCCAACTGTATCTGATACTCTTCATCAACCTCTGGATCCTCAGAACCTAAATCCAGCTGCTGCTGCACAGGCCCAGTAACAACAACAGGATCATCATCACCATGTTCCATGGACTGATTATTAGCAGCCGTGGCTCTGTTCTTGGCATTGAAAGAAGTAGGTGGACTAGGGGTTTTCTTATGACCAACAGAACTTAACCAATTAGATAAACCAGAAAAGGGTTTGATTTCAGAGTTATTACTCCTTGATGATGAATCTGGAGGTGATGATGACACATCGCTTGACTTATTATTATCATGATTGCTCCTTCCTTGAACTTCATCTGATTGATTAGGCGTGATATGAAGTTTCTTTAGAAAGTTCTTCATGTTCATTTTCATACTCTGAATGCTAGAACAATGATCAACAGGTCTCAAAACCTCTCCATCTCCTAAATTCAAAGCAAAAGTTTCTTTTTTTACCTTCATACAAACCCTAATTCCCACCTCTAAGTTGAATCAAGATCAACGACTCATCAAACCTTTACAGATTATTAAAAAAAAAAAAATTACACCTTTGATACTTTCACCGGAGCGAATGATTAACAAATTATCCAAAAAAATTCATTTTTTCTTCTGGATTTTCCGAAATTTAAAACTTGCAGAATTAGCATAGAGAGCTTTAACGAGTGAAGGTTTGGATACTGAAAACACATAAGGAACTTTAACATCCACTCTTTTTTTTTTTAATAAATCATGAAAATAGTAAAAAAGCATAAAACCCACTCAAATGCAAAAAAAAAAGGAGGCAAAGAGAAGCATATAACTGACAAAATTCTCCGTACTGTGTTATGAACCGCAAATTCTCTCCTTCACCAACTTGTATCTCTCTCTATCTCTTTCTCTGTCTTAAAAGTCCGACAAATAAAGAAGTGGAGAGAATGACTCTTCTATATATAAATATATATATATATATATGTAAACTTTAGTTATTTTTCTTTTTGGTGTGTTTATGAGAATTGAAAGAGAGTTACGAAGAAGACAAAAGAAGATTATCAGAAAAGATTAATTGCACAAAGACAGACTTGACGTCATCTCATACATTCAACTTTCTATTACAAGCATATAATCTTACACCATTTGTTTCTCATACATACACCGCCTTTTTGTATGAAATTTTTATGCACATGATAATTGTGAAATTACTCTGGTGAGCAATTTTTTAATATTATTACGACAACTTTATGATTTCCGTCTGAAAAAATGATGGATTTTAGGCCGTTGCGTGCATAAGCAGAACCCTCGCTCGCCTCTAACTCGATTAATAGAAAGATAAAACGTTTTAGGCCGAATTAATCCATCACACTTTCAAGCCGGAAACCAAAAAAAAAAAGATTAATAGTATATGTGTTTTCTATCACCAATATTTGAACTAATGAACTTTCGAGATTCTTCTATTTCATATGGCTAAAGATTCACCGATTGAATTAGCGATTATCAATTTGGCAAAATATTTGGACTGTTTTAAAATATTTTCTTTGTGTGAAATCCACTAATCTTTTTCTTCTCAACTTAAATCCATTCATCTTCAACATTTTTACGTTTTTTATGTATATGCATACATATAATCTAAAGAAAAACTACATACATATCATCTGTATTGAAAAAAGATATAATCTTCAAATGAAAGTTTCAGGATCAAACATCAGTAGTTATTGACGAAAACTATTTTCAAAAGGCTTTTGGTCATATTAAATTATCGTTTTGATCTTAATTAGTATATATATTTTTTTATCATAAAGGAATAACCATTATCCATTAATATCACAGCAAGTAAGGCAATTAACTTTCTATATTGATTCCTATTAACAATGACATCAACAACAACAAAAACAACTTTCTATATTGAGAATGGCTATAAAATGGCTTATGATTTAAGTAAGCTGTCAATTCTGAGGAAAACAAAATGAGAATTTAACTGAACATTCCCATCAAAACATAATTCTAATATGCACGTGATCAAATCTGTAGTGCGGTATCCGGTGAACTTTGCATCATATTAATTGATTTAATTGGTGAATTCAGTTATTAAACTCGTTAAATATTATTACCTTTTTAATATATGTATTATATATTAGTTAGACTATAACTAGACGAACAGCTTGTAAAACCACTAAGAAAATTAAATCAATATGTATTCAACACAGTATTTTGTTTTGTCAACAACAGACTCTAGAGTGAGAATTAAAGTGGTTATACAAAAGCGACACTAATTCAATATATTAGATTACAAATTCTAATCGATATTTATAATATTTTTGGCTCCATACTCAATTATTTTTGGCTCCATACTCACGTATCCATGTTTATATAGTATATTTGATATAGTATATGTAAATAGGCAATCATTGATCTTCCTCCGATCCCCTTGAACGGAGTTATCTGTGAGCCAGTAGTAGACCAACACATCCACTTCATTTACATTATTATTATTTTCGCTAGAATATGGCAATTCCTGATTTTCCGAATATATAAATGTGTAGTGTACTATCTCGGGGTCAACTCTATGGTATCCACACGATTGTGAGGGTCTTCATGAAGATTTATAAGGTAACTTATGGGGAGTTTGCATTTGGTTTACATGTGAATTTTTGAAACTTTAAATTTTGCTTATTGGAATTTGGGATGATATATTTATACAGTAAATTGACATTAGTTTGTAATCTCCCTTCGAATGTATCAATGCCTAAATTAGTTATTTATTTATACAACTGTTGTACTTATTTACAAAGAATCTGTGTTTTACAAAAAAAAAAAAGGATTGGAGAAACTTAAATGCTGAAGGTTAGTTGGCCAACAATTAAATATTGGGCTGTTTGAGATTTGTTGATTTACCTAAAAAGAAAAATTGATTGCCAAAAGTTTTGTTTTGTTGGATTATTTTACTCACTTCTTCTATTACACGTCATCACTCAACCCTCCTGTTTATAAATTAACCCTCAATATATAACAGCGACGAAAACCAGCAACTAAAAGCTTTAATCTGAATATTCGAGAATTTTGATGTAATATTTGAAAAGAATACCTGATAAGAAAACTATTGAAAAGGGAAATATAAAAGATTAGAAGTAAGTGGTAATTTACTAATCACTAACACGTTATGTTTGGTTTAAGTCAATTAAAAAACATTCATGCAATAGACAATTAGTAAAAACCTTGTGTGTGATTGTTAAGAAAAGAGTGTTCAAAACGCCAAAGTAGGATTAAAGATGTGATACAAATGTTAGAGTAAAAGTAATTAGGCCAAGTTATACCATTTTGTATGGAGTTAAAATTTACTCTATGAGAGTAAATAGGAAAGAAACAAAAAATAGAATAAAAATGTTAGTAAAAGTAGTTACGCAAAGTCATACCACTTTGTGTGGAATTAAAATGTACTCCATTTTTTTTCAGTGAACTTGACAAAAAAAATAATTTTCTTTAATCTGGATAGATATATATTGATTGATAAATATTAGCTGAAATATTTTTCAACCTGTCATCCAATCAGACCTAAAACCGTAAAAGAACATTCGTTTTGGAACGGGATCAAAATTCAAAAGGGTTTGACTACTTTGACCGAAGGACGTAGTATATGCGCGCGAATAGTAGTGAGTCTAGTGACTCATGCCACGTCATAGTTATCCAACCCGGAAGAAACAATCTTTTACAGTCTCTTTATTTTACTTTTTTGTGTAATAAAGAATTAGGTGCATTCCAATTGTTGTTAGCCACTCATTATTTTGGTGCTGGGGACCACTTCTCCACCTATCTCTTCTTTCTCTCTATATTTTTTCTTTTTTTTTTCTGTGGTTCCCTTTGTTAAGAAAACGTTAAATCATTTGTTAAATATCCAGCTAATGTTCTATGATTAGTTATTTTATCATATATTTATGTTCGGTGGTTTAAAAATTCAGGATCATTAGCTATATCTTGGAGATATTTTTCTATTTTTAGGAACTGATTTATCAATATATATAACACGTGAAATCTGGCCACTGACAGATTAAAATTATTATTATTTTTTCACGTGGTTTGAATCCTGGTTTGAGACCCTTTGCATGAGAAATCATAGGATCCCATATACAATTTCTTTAATTTTTGAAACAAAATGCTTAAAATATTAATTAGACAAAACTAAGTGACAATATAACTAGGTTCGGTAATGGAGTTTGTAATCTAGTATTTATACTAGTGCGATGGTTGCATTATTGCTCGAGTCATGTGTACAAGTAAAATGTTCAATGTACTAGAAAATAAATAATTATGCTAAATTATAAAGATAATCAACTTTTGAATCTGGCCTTGTAATGAAGTAGCCTAAGGCCCATTTATACAGGACGTGAGCACCCAATCAAAGTTAGTGTTCACAATTATTGTACCGGTTTAGCTAACCAAGCATGTAAACCACAAATCAAACCTATTTGGTCAAACAAATTCGTTTCTCTCCAATAATTTGACTCACGAGAGATTCTTCTCCTGCGCGCGTCTCTCGACATGTTTTTTCAACTCCTCGATAGAAGCGGCGAATCATATGGAAACGTTTGGCTGAGAGAAAAATCGGAAACGAAAAGTTTGTAATTAGTCTCTTTAATCTTTATTGATCAATGGGTGGTCTTGTTGACGGTATTCGTCGTTGGCTTTTTTTTCAACGTCGTCCTTCTTCTTCTTCTTCTTCTTCTAATAGTAATAACCACGATCAGATTCAAAATCCCACTAAGCTAGTCGACGAAGAAGATTTGAAGAACGTTAATATTGCTATCAAACAATTCGATCCGTCTAAGCTAAGTCAAATTAAGGTTCCAAAACGAAGTAACGTACCTATGGATTGTCACAAGAAGGTAGATTTTTGTGATTTTTTTCTGGAGATTGTGTATTTGATCTGAATTGATTATAATATATTCACATTCTCAGGGTATACCTAATGCTGAGTTCTTCACCGAGTATGGAGAAGCAAATAGGTATCAGATTCAAGAAGTCGTTGGAAAAGGAAGCTATGGAGTTGTTGGTTCTGCTATTGATACTCATACTGGTGAAAGAGTTGCTATTAAGAAGATCAATGATGTGTTTGATCATATCTCTGATGCTACTAGGATTCTTAGGGAGATTAAGTTGTTACGTTTGCTTCTTCATCCTGATGTTGTGGAGATTAAACATATTATGCTTCCTCCTTCTAGGAGAGAGTTTCGTGATGTTTATGTTGTGTTTGAGTTAATGGAATCTGATCTTCATCAAGTTATTAAAGCTAATAATGATTTAACTCCTGAGCATCATCAGTTTTTCTTGTATCAGCTTCTTCGTGGTTTGAAGTATGTTCATGCTGGTTAGTTTCTGCTTCTTCTTTTTTTTCCCAGTCTCTTTTTTGACTTGTTGTTGTTGTTGTTCATTTTGATTATTGAAACAACTATGTTTTCTCTTTTTCTTTTCTTATTTTTTTGCAGCTAATGTGTTTCATAGGGATTTGAAACCAAAGAATATTCTTGCAAACGCTGATTGCAAATTGAAGATTTGTGACTTTGGACTAGCTCGTGTTTCTTTTATTGATGCTCCCTCTGCTATTTTTTGGACTGTGAGTCTTCCATAGAAAAGCTCGTGAGAGCATAGGCTTAGGTTGCATAAGATACCATTATCTTCCATAGAAAAGCTCGTGAGAGCATAGGCTTAGGTTGCATAAGATACCATTATCTTATAAAGCTTCTGTACTCACACTAACTATTTTTTTCATTCCTATAGGATTATGTTGCTACTCGGTGGTATCGTGCCCCTGAACTCTGTGGATCATTTTTCTCCAAAGTAAGCTTATAATTTTTAGAAGAATGAACTTCCATTTTCTCAATTTCATGTTGCCCATGTAAGGAGCCATGTATTCGGCCTATAATATTTATAAATGATGACAAGAGTTCTTTGAAACAGAGCATTGTCTAGCATATAATTTCTTGCATATTAGCACTCTTTTTTCGTGCAATATATATTCCCTTGTTCTATGTGAAAGTATTACCAACTTATCCTCTACTATTTCTTAAAATATGATTCATGCCTTGTGGGTCCACTTTTGTAATATGTCCTGCTTCAGGCTTAATTACAGATCTCATGCTGACTCTACTTTTGGTATATTCAGTATACCCCTGCGATTGATATTTGGAGCGTCGGTTGTATATTTGCTGAAATGCTTTTAGGGAAGCCATTGTTTCCTGGAAAAAATGTGGTTCACCAATTGGATCTTATGACCGATTTTCTTGGAACTCCACCTCCAGAAGCAATAGCAAAGGTCAGTTATACTATATATTTAGTCCTTAAATTTTTACAAGGTTGAACTATAGTTGACAAACGATTTGATCAAAAATGTTTCATCTATGAAAGTAATCTTTATATGTCTTATAAATGGATATGCTATCTTCAAATTGTCAGATCAGAAATGATAAGGCGAGGAGATATCTTGGAAACATGAGGAAAAAACAGGCAGTGCCATTTTCTAAGAAATTCCCTAAAGCTGATCCTGCAGCCCTACGACTTTTGCAACGACTGATTGCCTTTGATCCTAAAGATCGTCCATCCGCCGAAGAAGTAAGCTCAACTATATTTGCTTTATTTTCCCTTCTTTTCAAAGCACAAGAGTATTTGCAGAACCAGAATCTATATGTGCAGAGTTTCCTATGTGGGATTTGATGGAACTATGTTCGAGAACAATTTACAAGTGCCAGTCCTACTGCCATATCGATACAGAAACGGGATGATGATGAAAACTTAGTGAAGAAACTGAAATTTTATATTATATGTTTTGAATATATATTTGCATGTATTTACAGGCGCTAGCTGATCCATACTTCAGTGGTTTGTCAAGTTCAGAGCGGGAACCATCAACACAGCCGATTTCAAAGCTTGAATTCGAGTTTGAGAGAAAGAAGTTAACAAAAGATGATATCAGAGAGTTAATTTACCGAGAGGTGCTGTGATGATCCTTATACATCTTTTCCTTGGTTTTTGATTCTCTTCTCTTCATGATTCTAACGAATACGTATATTGTAAAAACACAGATATTGGAATATCATCCTCAGATGCTGGAGGAATACCTTCGCGGTGGTAATCAGCTCAGCTTCATGTACCCTAGGTTGGCTTATTGATCCCTAAGTAACAGATTAAAATATATATACATTCTCAAGCTAAAATGAAATGGAACTATCCAATATATTGAAGTTGCTGCAAAAGATTTTCTTGAAACTTCGGGTTCTTACTTCTTAGAGCATCGTTTGTAATTGTTATTAAATGTTAATATCTTAGTTTTTTCGGCTAAAGTGTTGATTTTGAAGAAATCAAACTGTCTTGTTTGAAATTATGTTTAAATTTCAAAAAAAAAAATAACTTTGCTTTGCGGATACAGTGGGGTAGACAGATTTAGGAGACAGTTTGCACATCTTGAAGAAAATCAAGGTCAAGGAGGAAGAAGTAACGCACTTCAGAGACAACATGCTTCCTTACCAAGGTACAAACAAATAAAAGAAAATCTCTTGAGTTTCTTTCATCTAAATTGAAACTATTGTCTCTGTATCAAGTGATGGTCTTTTGAAATGATGAGCCAGCCAGCATTATTGATGGTCTTGTATTGCATTTCAGAGAGCGAGTTCCTGCATTGAAGAATGGAACAGTCGAAGAATGCAGCACCGATATTGAGAGAAGAACATCAGCTGTTGTAGCTTCAACCTTAGACAGTCCTAAAGCTTCACAACAATCTGAAGGCGCAGACAATGGAGGAGGAGGATACAGTGCGCGTAACCTGATGAAAAGCGCTAGCATCAGTGGTTCTAAATGCATAGGTGTTCAATCTAAAACCAACATTGAGGTAAACATAGAGAAAGCCTTGTTTTGTTTAGATGCTTGACTGTTTGGTAATCTACTGTTCTTGTATGAGAAATTTAAGTGTTGTTGTACTATCTTGCAGAATCCAATTTCAGAAGAACAAGATGAGACTGTTACTGAAAAAGTTGCATATCTACACAATTCTTAGGTTTTTATTTGTTTTGGTTTAGTTTATGTTTCGCCCCCTTATAAAGAGTTGTAGAAGCAAAATGTTTGGTTTCTCACTCTCACTTGTTCACATTCCTTTAAAATGGTTCAGAATTTGAAGTTATTGCCGACGATGGAAATTAAATTTAAAAAAAAAACCAAGTTGAAAAAACTGTTGAGGAATCTTTAAGTTATAAAACGAGAAATTGGGGTAACTGTTTATTTAACCGAACACACTAATGACTAAGCCTCTTATACTAGTAGGATCATTAATATGTACGATTTTACACAACTCCAGAGTCCCCACCAGAAAAAAATAAAAATAGCAATGAACCACATGAACTTTTATGGAGCAGGTCGGAGGTACAAAGGAATCCATCTGGTTGGGTTAGGATCCGAGCTCCAGACAGAGAAGGCACTTGAACATCGCATCCATTGGTTGGTCATGCTCGGGAAGTGTCGGTCTATTACATCCTTCAAAGTCTCTGTTGTGTTAACCCACTCTAATCCTTCCTTTGTATATGTCTTCTCGTTGAAATTCGTTGTGAAAAAACGATCTGCTTCTAACCTCCTAATTAAAGTATAAAGTTTAAGTAAGTTTCCTTGTTATGCAAGAAACTCCTCTGTTTGAGTTAAATGTAGTTAATTGTACCTGGAGGCGACGAGGAGGAAAATGAAGAAAGCAGTTTCGCTAATGGCGAATCCTTTGATCTTTTTCTCTGCATGCAATCCCACGTTTAGATCAAGCTTCTCTATATCATCTCCGTACACTTCTCTTAAAGCCTCTATTGCTTCTTTATCGTCTGTCAAATCTTCCCATTTGCTGATTGGACTCATCAACAGATTCTTTCTGAATTCGTTGTATCGAGGAACTCCTCTCTCCCGATCTCTATAAACTGAGAACAGATAAATCAAATCAATATAATTTTCAATCAATCGGTCAAGAGAATTAATGATGTAAAAGAAGAAGCATTGGTTTTGACTTACTTTCCAAGGCAGCCATATCTATGAGGTGAGGTCTATCTTCTCCATCGATATCTTGAGCCACAAGGTTCCTCATCCAATTAGGGTAATTCCACAATGTCAACGCACCACAAGACTGGTGTCCCATTGAAACCAGCAACTGCTCAAGCCCGATTTTCGAACTGTTTTTGCCTCCTGCTTTCCCAATCATTTCCGTCATTGGTACCCTGTTGAAAATATCATTCTACTTTAAAACAAAAAAAACAAATCTCGTTTGGATCGGCATAAAAGTGTACCAAACATTCTATATCTTACTCTCGGTCTATTGCAGGGTTTGCTTTGTCAACATTCTCAGCTTTCATATCTCGGAGGATAAGTGTATCTGGTAAAAGGGAATGCATCCTATAAACACTAACGAACTCTTCGGTAAGCGAATAAGGAACTCCATGATCTTTAGGTTTCTTCAGACCAACTAATCCGCTAAATATAGGACCAAATCTTGCTCCAACCATATCCTTCACTCTCTTCCCTAAAAACCCATACCAATTGATCCTCATTCCGGCAGTGAGTGTATCTGTCTTCAAAAGCTCTATCGTCCAATCAATCGTATGAACCTTGGCGATAACTGCTGCAGTCACCAGTCTAGCAGTCTGGTAGAGTTTCTCATCATCAAAATCTGGGTTACGTTCCTGTAAAAGGGTTCAAATTTTGTGAGGTTAAGCGTAAACAGGGAGGTTGCTTGCAATACAAGAATAAAGACTAAACCTCATTGAAGGGATCAAATTAATGACTTACTTTGAGCATTTCACAGACAGAGTTGTGTTCTTTGACAAAGAGAGCTTGCAACAAAGAGAATCCTGACCAGCTGTTTCTTATGTCACCGGAGATGGGAACACCTCTTTCGTCCATCTCCAGCAAGCCATCCCCGGAGATTTTTAACTTCCCGTCCTTGAATACCCTAACTCTTCTCATTCCAGCCTCATCATTTCCATATATTACACTCCCATCCCTAACCCAAAAAATATATTTGTTAAACCGAACTCGGACAATATTAAACAATGATTACGATTGAAGTACGTACCACCAAGGGGTTCTAGTGTTGATAGCGCCAGATTTGTGTTCATCATCGGTGGGAACTTTCTTTGTTCTGAGGAACTTGAATGACTTCAATGGACATCCACTTGCCACTTCTTCTGGAGCTTCAAGCTCAATCTGGTTGACGTTTTAATAATGTAGTTAGTAATATATTCCAAAGTTGAGGGAAATAAAAGTAAATACTTAATAATATTTAAGGGGTTAAATTAAAAAAAAAAAAAAAACCTGGTGGGTGTCTTCTAAGTGATCAACCCAATCATGGATCATGAACTGTATCCAAGAACAAGCTATCATGTTGAATTGGTCCCCACTGTCTATGAATCTTTTTCTCGCTAACAACTTAGTGGCCACCACACTTGGATGTGGATCCAAAATCTGCAATATAATCAACAATACAAAATTATATAATATATATTAGTGATAACATATAAGTTTGAAGATAAATTAATCAGGACAATCATATATAGCAGCAGGAGTGCGGTCCACAGTCTAAAAATCTAGAAGGATCCAACATTTTTTTGGTTTCTTATTTCTTGTAGCTTTCCAGAAAAAAGAAGATTATAAATGGATGTTGACAAAAAAAAAAACTTTATTGCATCAGTAAGCATAAAATCAAAACAAACGAATATCACACATCATGATTCCAATTACTGGTGAGTGGTGAGTAGACAGATAAAAAAAAAAAATACGTCACAAAATTTGACTCTACTGATTCATTTCGTGAATATTCTTCCTTTTGTTCTTGCCTATATTATCAATTTGATTTATTGAAAAAACGATCAAAATAAAATAAAAGATCAATTTAAAAACTAACTTGCATGTTATGTAAAAGTAATTATGAATATAAATGGGGGAAAAATCTTACTCCATACTGAGAAGTAGAGGAAGGCATATTCCGGCCAATAAAGGTGCCTTGGCTACCGATGGAGTGATCGGAGGGATGATTACACTTACCATCAGCCGTACGATAACAGAACTCATCGGTGTCGTAACCCTGACCGTTGATTCCACCGACATGGACCAGATTGTAACGTTGATGAAGATGTCTTCGTATCCCCAAGTAAGCTACTCCCAGTAACACTGGAAATCTATGCCATAATCCTAGCTTGTCCACTAGATGCACAATCTATATAAAGTTAATAGAAAAAAAAAATCAAATGAAAAACTCATAATAAAAATAAGATCACCAAATGATTTTGATTAGACATATAATAAACTTTTTAGACATTTTTTTAAGAGAAGAAAGAATAGTTCATAAAGTGAAAAGAGAGAGTGTACTTACAAAAAACAAAAAGGCATCAAAGAAAGACATCTTCGAAACAACATAATGAAGCTGAGGATCAAGAAACCATGAAGAAGATGGAGAGAAACCCATTCTTTTTTCTTTTGTTTTTTCTTCTTCTTTTCTCCTATCTTCTTTGGATTATGTGTTTACTTTATGCTTTAAATGACAGTCACACAATTGTAATGGTTGTATTCACACGATTACTCTCATATATTTATATAGACCCACACGCATACTAACAGTTACATATTTGTTTGTATGTAAAAAAAGTAGATTTTGAAAACTATGGTTATTTTATAAAATACGTCAACGTGTTTACTAGAGAGTGAGTGACTAGATATTTTTTTGAGATTTGTTTCCTAAATTAGATTAGACATTATAAGTTGACAAAACAAAATTCGACACTATTGGAATCAGATATATAAAAAGAGAAAGATATCTGCGTAAAAAATATTCATATAAATGTTAATAGTATATAAAGCTGTCAGTTCATGCATTATTGAGATTTTCTTCCCTGTTTGATCAACTTTTCTTCTCTTGCATTACTTGATTCATTTGTATGTACAGACAATGAAATCTGCAAAAAATAATATTCATATTAATGCTAATAGGGTATAAGCTTGGTCAACTTATGCATTTATTGATTATTCCTTTTTAAATTAAATTATTTATTTTAATAACAACAACATTATCACAAAACATTTGACTGTGTGGAAATCTATTGGCACTATGGTAAAAGTTTCGATTCAATCATGATGCATTTTCTCGCATATTAATTGATGTAGTGCAATCAAAAGTTCTGGTATACTGCATGTAGAATGGTTCACCGTGGTCCTACATGTTTAGTATATAAATGTTCTATTGTTACTTGCTAATGATTTCTCATAATTTTCCAATAGTCGTATTCAAGATTTCATTTACATTTGACGAACTTTTCTTGCATTTATGTAAAGCTCTCATAGTTTGACTTATATTCTTAAACTCAACTATATATAAAACAAGATAAAACAGTCAAATCTGTTAAAAATATTACGATAAAAAGATACATAAGTCAAATTTAACGCAAAATATTTTAGTTATAGTTTTAAGACTACACCATAAGTTTTCTTATTAATTTCATTAAATTTGTATGTCTTTCATAAATTAAGATATATTTTTTTTTATATAACTCAGTTGTACATACCGGATCCGCAGAGCCTCAAACTAATTCCCTGAAATAGTTGCAAGTCATGGATAGATTATTTCTCCGGATATTCAAATGGGTCATAAACAAAAGCACATACCCGCCACATAAATGATCCCGCAGTTCTCCGCATGACGAAAATCGATCCTTGTCCTAAACCAACAGAATAACTCTTCGCCAAACAATAACTACTGGATCAGGAAAATTTGGTTAAAATTAATTTGTAAATTAAGATATCTTGTTAATATTAAATAAATGATTTATGGAATATCACAGAACATTTCAAAATAATTTATTAGGTAACCAAGTAAACATATATCTCCTAACGTCTTTCTTTCTAGAGATATAATATGTTTAAATTATTTGAATTTTGATAAATGCAACAAATTAAAATAAACAGTTGTTTTTATTACATAAAATAATACTGGAGTAATTGAAAATACACATATAAAATATATAATCGATTGATTTGGGTTATTAAAATTTGCTAAAACTTAGAAGGCGTTACGAGTAGATTCAAAGTGAAAAGCGGGCGTGAACCGTGAAGGATGAAATCACGAAAGACATCGACGATAAAATCAAAGTTTTATTTCTCTATTTAACTCTTTTTTTTGTGAAAGAATTACTGAAGAAATGTTTGCATGGAGTGCAGTGCAATGTTCCTCGAAATTCTAGAAACGAATTTAAGTCGGTCTGGTAACTACTACCTGCATCGTTAGTAAATACTTGTAGGCATATGAAAGTAACGTAACCATTTAGAAAGAATTGTTCACATACGGAAAATAAAAAGAGTTGTGTGGTTGTGTGTTTCTTTACTGGTATAAATATTGGTTGATATTTTAATTTCCAGGGATCATATATTATGATCCTTGTTTTTGAATCCCAAATAAATTTAGATGGACAAACGGTGGGAGCGAGTTGTGTGGATATATACGTTTGTTTCTTTATCTCATTTATTGATAGGAAAAGATGCAGTTGGTATTTATGAGTTCAATCTCCTGTTTGTCTACTTGTTTATAAAATTTAAAATGTTTTAATTGAAAATATATAGTTATAAAATTTTAGTATTTTTTCTGTCTCTTAGTTTTTCTGTATCAAATTATATAAGGAATGGGGCAAGAAAAAATATTCTTTTAATTGTTTGACGAAAGAAATATATATTTATTATTTGTGTAATTGAATCAGTGTCCTATGATATAAGTACAACTACTTACTACCACGTGGCTCTTCTTGCCACTTACAAATTTGTCTACGTTGAGAAGCTTGCCACATATGGTGATATGGGTAAAGCACCGTCCGATCCAAGAGGTTCTTGAGTAATGAACCATCGACCAACCTCTTTCAAATCAAAATTTTGCAAATGAACAAAAATTAAAAGCAACATTTTCCTAAAAAAAATAAAGCAACAAATTTGGGAATGTTAATGAACGTTCCAATACAATTTGGTTCGAGGGCTGAAATTTTAGCTAAAAGTACGTCTTTTTTAAAACTGTACGTTCTTGAAGCTTTTTTTTTTTTTGTCTTCATGTTGTTGAAGCTTTATTCTTACTGTCATATGGGAGCAAAAGGAAAGAATATTTAAAGATTTGAAAATAAATTAAAAAGTAATTATATAGGGCACTACAAAAACTAAACCAAACCGACTTGCAAATATATATAGTTTTGACTCCAATCTCAAAAGTTATAAAAAAAAAAAACGAGTTGGTATAGTAACAAAACACGACAAGTGGATGGATGTTTGGCGTGATAGCGGTGTGTCGGAACCTGTAAGGGTTGACTTTGATGAAAGAAAATTCAAGGAGTGAGGCTGTGAGGGCGGACAGTTTGTGAACTAATAAATGTGTAGATAAGCTCTTAGTAATGTGACAGTTACCCGTTCTCGTGCGTGAATCTCGGGTTTTTAGTTAATGAAAGTAGAAACAAAATCAATATATTCCTCACAAAACTGTCAGAATTTTAGACTGCTTTCGGTTTTTTAAAAAGTTGTTAGATCCGAATTCTTTAAGTGTTTCCAAATTCTAGGACTTATCTTTTTTTTTTAATTCTTGCAATCAGTTTTTGAGGAGGATCGTCACAAATCACCAACTCTATTCAATCATTTCCCTTTTTCATTCATTTCTTTAACGTAGTTTACATATTAGCTTCTAAATCATAAACACTCTATTTTCCTTTCATCGCTTTAACCTTATTATGGAGTTGGGTATTTGATTTGTTCGATTATTGTTTTCATTAAATTACTACAATTTAACACATATTATACTTTTAATTTCGAATTTGAAGTTTTATAGATAGATCATAAATGTGTCATTGAAATTCAAGCGCGGCTGGAGTTCTTTACACAAGATATTTCAGAATTCAGAAGCGGTTGGTCCAATTTTTATTTATTTTTTATTTAACTAAAACAGATAATGTATTAGAAAAACTAAAATAAGTTATTTTTTTGGATGTGTCTCTATAAACTATGCCACCAAATGCACCAACCCTTCACGGAAGTGTCTATAACTAAACGATGCCACCTAAGGCACCAACCCTTCACCGAAGTTTAGGAAGAGTGAACTAATTTGACATGTAGGTAGCCAGTTAAAAGAAGGTAGCCAGTTATTGTCGCCAAAATTTCTACCTATAGCATAATTCAACTTGTTAAACTTTACATTCATTGATGCATCCCTAGTATTTTCTTAGAAATATTTAAGTTAAATAATCAGTGAAAAACATAAAACATCATTTAATATATATATATATACACATTGACCATCATTTAATAATATATATATATATATATTAGTTGAATTTTTATTATCCACAATAAACATTGTGGAAAAGAAATTTCATTCATTCTACTATTGAAAAAACTCGAACAAATTTAAAAGAAAATCGTTCATAAAGAAATGTATGGAATGTTGACCAAAAAAGAAAAGAAAAAAAGGAATGGATGGAATAAATTGTTTCTTTAATGATCGTAACTCGATTCTATCATCCGCAAAAACGTTACCTAAGCTAATGAGGATGCCACAGCCGATCGAACAAAGTTTCATCACTAAAAGCTCATAACTGGAAATAACATAGCAAAGAGTGAACCGACACGGTGTTAACGTATCCACAATGACCAGCAAGTGTAGACCACAATTTCTTAGTATTATGATATTATCCTATGAAGCTGATTCGATAATGTAAGTCGTAAGAGTTGTTAATTTTAGTGGGCTTTAATGTGAGCCTCTTGAATGGGCTAAATTTGAGGTTACTGTAGTCATGAACAATTCGCTCGCTATATATGGGTTTGGTCCATATATGTGACAAACATTTCTGTCACTAAGAAGAGGATTAATAAATAACTTAATTTTTATTTTCATGTAAAACTAATTTTATTCTTATTTTTATTTTTATTATTTCCATGAGGCCAGTGCTAAATAATTACTTTTATGACAAACATATAAAGTTAAATGAAAAAACTTGCAAGAAGATAGAGAAGTTGGGCACCTAGAATCACATTCTGTGTAATTGCTGAAGGTATTTTTTTTCGAATAACTGTTTTTACCTTTCCTTTCTTCTGGCATCTTAAAACAACAAAATGGCTACATATTACGAATAAGTCTTGAACAAGGACTAAGTTTAAAATCTTTGCCAGTAAAAATCAACACAATGATAAATGTATACATCCATTAGGTTTCCACATATACATAACTAAGAGACCACATGTCGGGAATAAGATTGTTTGGAGACATACTGTGTTTACAAAATAAGTTTGGTATGTTGATGTTGTTATGGAACTTAGTATCTTACAGGTCGACTTACAATAAGGTATTACTGCAGTAACCTAAGCAAAATGCTTAGATTGAAAGATTCAAAGGCCATAAACATTAAACACATCATCTAAAAGTGAGCAAGGAACCTAACACTAAAGAGCGACAATCCTAGTATTCTCACTCTTAATAGAGCAGTTCTCTTTCCCCCATTATTAAACAAGACCAAATTTTAACATTGCAGGCGTTTGTATTATACCGGAGCAAATGGAGCTTGAATTAGTAAATATGTTTTGCGAAATATGTGGGGGCGGGGGGTTCAAATAGTTAAATTTTGATTTTGTTTGGTTATTTACGTCCGGTTCAAATTTTCTTTTTACTCAATACAGATAAGGTGAAACGAATAGACTTTTTTTTTGTTAAGACAATAACGAATAGACTTTTATTTTGTTAAGACAATTACTCCGATATTGTATGAGTAAGCAAATAAATTCTATAAAACAAGGTAAGGAATATCTACGATACAGTATATCTGATCCGATCATGATCACAATTAATATGAAGAAAGTATATTATCACCATAATTTAAGGACTAAGATTGACAATGATAAAATCATTACAAGAACAGCACTGCATTCGGAAACAAAGATTGCAAAAGCTAACAAGTTATTAACAATTTTTTTTTAATTTTGAACAAGTTACAAATAATAAAGATCTTCTCATTTACCAGAGGAGGTAGTTGCATTAACCCTAATTTCTTATAGGCAAAAAAGACTATAAAATCATACTGTTTATGCAACTACAAATGTATAAAGATAACAATATCGCAAAATTAACTCTTGCGAGAAAACTTAAAGAAAGACAGATGAAGAAGGTGAAGAAGCTGTAGAGCTCCCTTCAATCCAAAGAAGAGTAAAAGCTAATTAAGGGCAAGTTAAAGCTCCTGAGATATGCAAGCCATATAACCAAATCCAATTTCATTATAAGGATTAGGGCTTATGGGATCCATAGCTTAGCAGCTTTTCTTTACCCTACTTAACTCTCGTTTGAACTTCAAGGAGCTCTACTTGTATCTTTTTTTCTCCAAAAAATCATTTTGGCCGGAACAAAATCTATCGAGAGATAATATTTATAAAACAGGATCCAAAGATGTTATGGATCTGACATCGGAAACAATGAAAACACAAGAGACCCTGAATATTATAAACTAAATCAATACACATGAGCTATGTTAAATCTAACAAAAAGAACAAGCTTCTGCTAAAGAAATCGGATCCTAAACAGAAAACACAGAAGTTATGGTGAAAGAAAAGAAGAAAGAGTTGTAGAAGCAATAGACTGAACAGGTGAAGAGCCTACTTAACCCTAAACCTAGTTAAAAAGAGAGAGAAAGATAGGACACGTCAATATGAAAGAAGTGATAGACAGAGCGTTGTAATTATAGTGGTTTCGATATTCGTTATAGAAGGTTAAAAAGTAAAAAAAAAAAAACGAAAGATGATAATAATACTCCTAAGAAAAAAAAAGGTGGGTGTATCTGAAAAGACATGGGAAGAGTCTGACATTGTTTAGTGTTAGATTCCCTACGCGTCACATGCGTCCTTCTCGGCTTTTGTGCTTCTCTTTATTTTCATTTTTATTATTTGTTTGTTATTTTTATTCCTTCCAACCACTAGTCCACTTTTACATAATTGTACAAGTATTACCGTTTGGTGACCTAAACTAAATCTATAACAATTTTTTTTTGGTTAAAATTTGACAAATTGTTAACCTACAGTTCCTAATATGTACATCGATATTGCATAAAAAAAATATCGAAATAGCTTGATGTACGGTCAAGATTAGGTCTGATAATATGGGCACGAAAGCAGGTAATTATTACCCTGTGTGGGAATCTATGGTTAGATTTATTACACCAAACTTGTCTTATTAGCTCACGAGTCTGGTCTCTTTCACAATTCACGCCAATGTTTAAAATTATTCATTCCTTATTTTAAAGTCTTTTTTTTGGGTGGTCAAAACCTTATTCATACTTAACGACATCGTTTTGGTTCATAACTAAATTTGTTCACAATTCACGCCGATCTTTAAAATTTTCATGCCTTATTATCCATTGTTTTTAGCAAAAGAAAGAAAAATAAAAAGTTCTCTCATTAGTTTTTAGCTTTCTTTGGATACTTAAGCACTCCATGTGCAAAAATTGTTAACACACATTTCTTGTCGGCCCATAGTATTTTGCCTTGGAATCTAACCTTTTACTGGTATAACGTCCACCATAATTGTAATTTGGGCCTAACTGTTACTGTTAGGCTTGGTATCATGCTTCATGAAAACCTAAGTACCAAACATGTACAATGGATCACATCATCTTTAGTTTATTGCTACAAACTTCCTAAATTGTCATTGTTTATGATAAATTATAAACAACATAGTTTTTTTTTTTGATAAAAATATAAACAATATAGTTTCAGAATTACTTAACTTAAGACTATAGTAATGTCGGCTTGCTTAACTTAAGACTATAGTAATGTCGTCGGCATGACACCACAAGGGACTTGCATTTCAATTAGATTTAATGGATTTGCATTTCAAGTTTTCAACAATTTTCCATTTGTCTTCTCAAACTATATCCAAGACAAAAATATATATATTTGACTTGTTAATGGTGGGTCAACCTCTCTGTATGAAAATGGTTGGTTTATTCATATCCTTTTTCTCTTACTTTGATGTACTGGTTATGTTACTTGGTAGAACATTTTAGATTGAAAAAGTGATAATGGTGGGTTGGTTATGTTAATAGGTATACGTTGCGCGCAATATATATAATTAGATATAGGATAGTTAATAAAAAAATATTACACAATCCAATCTATTTAACTACTGTTAAATATATTAGAAACTTTCAGTTGACGTCTATTACTGAAAATAATCTTATGTCTACAATAATATGAAAATTTTAAACGGTTTTATTTGTTAAGTGAAATCTTGTGTATACTCGAATTTAGGGGATAACAACATATTGACAGATTTAGGTGAAATGCAATACATCATTCTATCTAATTGAATAATACCTTGCATTTGACTAAAATTTTATAAAAAAAAACACAAACATATCTATAGTTTCAGAGAAATCAAGATTTTTCATATATTGAGAAAAACATTAAAACAGAATTGAACTCTATGTGACGCCATCATTTAGTCAATATAAACCATATATACGAATGTTGTATCAAAAATTAAACCGAAGAGTAAATTTTGACAGGTAACAATTTATTTATGAAGCAAAACGACGTCGTTAAGTAGGGAAGCTCCCAGCTTTTTTTTTTCTTTTTCTTTGAGAACAAAACGCAAAGCATTTGTCCAACTTTAGAGCGTCTCTTTCCTTTTTCGTTTTCTTTCCAATATTTTTTTCCCAGAAATGTTGATTTCTTCTGTAAATACTCTAACGGCTACTTTTTAATCCAGCTCATAATAAACCCCAATGTTAAGGACAACAATTAACAAAGCTAATTCCGGTCATTACTTGTAATCTGGTCAGTGAATTTTGGAGATGGAGCAGCCGAAGAAAGTCGCTGATAGGTATCTGAAACAAGAGGTTCTTGGCCAAGGTACTTATGGAGTCGTCTTCAGAGCTACTGATACTAAGGTTATTCCTCACTCTAAAAGATTCATACTTTGTGCCGATCTCATCAAAACTAGGGTTTAGATTCTCAATTTCATGTCTTTGGAGTTCTCTCTTCCTGTGAACTTTTTGATGGGTTCTGATAGCTTTTGGGACTTAAGTAAAGCTTCGATTTTTACACTAGAATGTGTTCTTTGATGAGCCAATTTTTCATTTTTTTCTTTTCTTATTGGATTTGAAGTTTGTAGTGATTGATTTGTTGTGGCAACTTGCAGAATGGAGAAACTGTAGCTATCAAGAAAATAAGACTTGGTAAACAAAAAGAAGGTGTAAATATAACAGCTCTTAGAGAAATCAAATTACTTAAAGAGCTTAAGCATCCACATGTAATTGAGTTGATTGATGCATTTCCTCACAAGGAGAATTTGCATATTGTGTTTGAGTTCATGGAGACTGACCTCGAAGCTGTTATTCGTGATCCTAATCTGTTTCTTTCGCCCGCTGACATCAAATCTTACCTTCAAATGACATTGAAAGGTCTTGAATATTGCCATCACAAATCGGTTTTGCACAGGTACTTTGTAGTGCTTCTAGTTATAGTCTATAAAACTTCCTTTAGCTCTAATCAGGTCTGTTTTGGATTGATGTAAAGTGTTTTTCGTATGTGTTTCAGAGATATGAAGCCAAACAACTTGTTGATAGGACCCAATGGACAGCTGAAGCTTGCAGATTTCGGTTTAGCTCGCATATTTGGTAGCCCTGGTCGTAAGTTTACCCACCAGGTACTCTTTTTTTTTTTCCTTTTTTTTGTTGTTGTGACATTGCTATTTAAGTAGCAATTACGCTATCTTTCATATCTTGATGTTCTCTGGAAATTTCATAGGTCTTTACTAGATGGTACAGAGCACCTGAACTTTTGTTTGGTGCAAAACAATATGGTGCTGCAGTTGATGTTTGGGCTGTTGGCTGCATTTTTGCTGAACTTCTATTACGCAGACCATTTCTTCAGGTGATACTCCGGTTTTTTTTGGTGTCGTCTATTTATTATATTCTCTTGCTTACTTATTCCAGTGCAGGGAAACAGTGATATTGATCAATTAAGCAAAATATTTTCTGCCTTTGGGACTCCAAAAGAAGATCAGTGGCCTGATATGATCAGCCTTCCTGATTATGTTGAGTATCAATTTGTCCCTGCGCCTTCTCTACTTTCTTTATTCCCTTTGGTAAGTGAGGATGCTTTAGATTTGTTGTCAAAGATGTTCACTTATGACCCCAAGTCTAGAATATCGATTCAACAGGCTCTACAACATAGGTACCTAAAGCTTTCCTTATAAGGAATGCGTTAGACTAGGTTCTGTAGTTATGTTCTCATCAGTAACCTTTGATTTCTTTTTAAAGGTACTTCACATCTGCACCTTCTCCTACTGATCCTTTGGAGCTCCCTAGACCAGTTTTCAAGCAGGACGCTAAGGCATCAGACAGTAAACTCAAAGCCATTAAAGTGTTGTCACCAGCACATAAGTTTAGAAAAGTGATGCCTGACCGAGGAAAGGCTGCTAATGGTTCCAAGGACCAGAATGTGGATGTGATGAGACAAGCTAGCCATGATGGACAAGCACCAATGTCTTTAGATTTCACCGTCCTAGCTGAACGGCCACCAAATCGACCAACTATTACCAGGTAAAGACATTTGGTTTAGTCCTTTTGCAGTCAGCTCTTGTTCAGCTCTAAAGATCAAACCTTGATGGATTTTTTATTTTTGGTTTTGCAGTGCGGATAGATCTCATCTGAAGAGGAAACTTGATCTCGAGTTCTTATAGGACGTAACAGGCTTCACTCTCAGGTTTCCATGGCTCTTACTAGTTGGCACCGTTCACCATTCTCCTGAAATTTTGTCATATTACCTACTACTGAAGAGGAGTACGGCAAATCATTGTTTCTATTTGCCATAAAACAAAAAGTACAAAACCCCTTTATTCTCAGATGATTAACTAATCATCATGTACACCCATTATAGACAAATCTATATGCTTTTGGCCTCTGTTTAGTTACGACTTATAAAGAGAGTTCTGATCCCAAGCTCATTTCTTTATTGAATTTTTCATTCTCAGTTTGCTCTTAGAAAAAAATTTAAACTCCCAAGTAGACTAGATTATGATCGACTAGAGTTCTGATCCCTCAACCATCAATTTTTCTGATTTGAACCTTCTCATTATGGACAATGACGTGAGTGGGCTCTTGGTTCTCTTCTCTTTTCCACCGAGTCAGGAGATCACCGCAGACTCAGTCTCCGGTAACATTGACTCGTAAACTCGTCCTTTAGCTTTCTTCACCTGAAAGTAATTTTAATAACATTAAACAAATATTAATGACACTATAGTTACTTACCTCTTCAGTCCAGTTTGTACGAGTCATGACAAGAGCGATGGCAGAGACTTAGACAAGGGAAGCACAAATCACTCCTAACCAAATCCCCTAATTAAAGACCCAACACAATGAATCATTCAAAAAATGCTAACTACTAAAAATAAAAGAAACATGAATCAAGTTTTGATTAAGTAAAATCTTTTTACCATTACTCCACTCTTGAACACGAACCCAAACAAAATCATTGTCGGAATTCCAACGAAATAGTAGGATCCGAGTGTTACATATGCCCCTATCTTTTGCCACCCCGATCCTCCAAGAAACCCTGATAAATAGATACCCGCAAATCAACAAGTACTTACATCGAAAGAAAGAAACATTGAGATCAAAAGACGAGAAAATATTGAGAATTGATGAGAGAACCTGAGAGAATGGCCTGAAGACCATCAAGAAGATTGGAAACGATGAGGAGAGGTACTATTGTTGCTACATATTTAACAACTTCAGACTCGTTTGAGTAAGTATATCCAAGTGTTTTACGTGTAACGAGCAACACCAAATCAATCAAGCCAGACACAAGAAGGGTCATGGTTAAGCATACACGTATCGCTCTCATCGCAGTGTCTGGATTTCCTGCTCCTAACTCATTCGATACTCTCACGCTTTCACAACACACCACAATTTATTTTAAGTGCTTATGATGAAAAACCAGTTTTAGCTTGGTGACATCTTAGAAAAGCGAGATGGAACTTACCTCACTACACAAGTTGATGCAAACGGAATCATACGAATTACTGTGGCGATACCTAAACTGTTGAGAAATTAAACACAGAATAGATAAAGATTGAGGTAATTCTTCGAGAACTCATTGAGGAAACGGATCTTAGTAGTACTTTTCAGACATGTTAGAAGAGAGCAACTGAGCAAGTGTGTTCACCAACTGGATAAAACCGAAGTTTCCAAGACAGGATTTGGAAGTAAGCCTGAGAGGAACACCATTGTCTCAGATGACCAAATCGTCAAACTGTTTCCATCAAGATATGAGCAACATTAAAAATATAATATATTAAAATAAATAAATAAAGAAGACAGGATTCACAGATACGTACCAGATCATGAATGCAGACGGAACAGCCAACCGAAGAAACACCATAAAACTCTGAAGAGACTCTCGAGAGAACCCGGTCCATGTTTTGGCGCAAGCAGGCTAGTACTTAACATAAAGACTCAACAAAACAACATTAACCCAAAAAGAAAACGAAGTTGCAAGAGCAGCTCCTTTAATCCCTAAACCAGACTTCAACTCCAAACAGTACCGACCCATAATATACTGTGCCTAAAACAAAAAAAATATTTAATTTATGAATAATGATATATAAAACTTCAGCAACTAAGGGGTATCGAACTCAATACCTTTTCAATTTTTTTGAAACATTTAACCACTGTACTAAGACTCATATACGAAATTTGATGCCCCTAATTACGTATATATTTTTGGTGCCTAAAGCATATGTTTCCTCCGCTTTAGCTCAGCGCTGAGCCTGACTCCAAACCCCAACAAACAGGAACATGAAGCAGAGTGATTAATACAGAACAGAGCATAAGGGGAAACACTCTGTTCTGAGTCGTAAAGAAACTGTTGAGACACTGGAGAATTGCATAACCGAAAGACCTGGGATCAAGAACGTTATGTATGATCCAGAGGTTTGAGAAATAGTTGCGTCTTGGCCAAGAAGCACAAGGATGGATGATGCATTGATCCACAAAATTGATAATGGTAAGCATAAGAGCAGAAGAACCACCATGGCTCGTTGTGTGTGTATACCGAGCATTCTATCTACTTTTGCTCCGTAAGATTGGCCACACAATGTATCCAATCCTCCAGACAAGCCCATCTGTTTATGTAATTTTCTACACAAGTTTAAGTTTCTGCGATGAAAAAATGGAAAGTAAAAGAGAGAAAGACTGACGAGTATACTGAGGCCGGTGATTTGGGCGAAGGAACTAGCAAGGGAGACGCCGGAGAGAGCTAACTCGCCTCTATGTCCGACGAACATAATGGAGATCATCTGAAGAAAGTTCTGCAGCAGATTCGTAGCCACTACTGGACCACCGAGCCATAACTGTTTCTTCACTTCCTCTGCTATCCATCCTCCCCCTCCACCGTGTCTCTTCCGGGCATTTCCCGGCGTCTCCACCGCAGATACGTCTACGATGAGCGGATACGCCGGAGAGTTGTCTCCTTCTTGTCCTCGTTCCATGAATTTTACCTTCCTCTCGTACCATCGGTTGCTGCATGTGTGAGTTATGTTATAGAGACAGGAAGTGTGGTAGTTGGCGTAATTGAAATCCTTTTAAGCGGTCATAAAGCGACCACACCGACACTGATACACTTAATTTGGATTTATTTGCTAGATTACTAAAGTATCTCAAATATAAAGTGTCATCTTTGTCCAGTGTACACTAAAATATCGTATTATCTTTAACCGTTCGCGCACTTAAATTCCATCTTATAAAATAATATTTGATCGGATAGTCAAATTGAAATGTGTTATAATTAAAGATTTTTGTTTAAAATGAACTCATCCATTTAAAAAGATGAGTGTTATATAATTATACAGCTTTATTTTGCAAATATAGATTACCAATTATTTTACAAACTTATATACACAATTGTATGGTCAACGTAACTGAATCAAAATCTGAGTTTATGGATCTTATTCTTAACGATCTAAGACCGGCACTGTGATGCCTAAAACAAAACAAAAATGTATTGTATTTTTTACATAACCTAAATTTTTTTGATAATCACTAATCAAATGTTTGATAAGCGTGTAACATTAGAAAACCAATAATAATTTGTTTGATAGTATTTAGTTAACAGTTTATTTATTTTGAAACTGTTTACATATTTTATACTATAAGTTATTTTTAGCTTTGATAAAATATCAAAGTTTAAATTATTTTGGTAACCTACCGTTAATTTTGTAGACCCACCTAAAAATATGTTTCATAAATTTGTCTATTTAAAACATTAGTTCCATTTTCTAAATATTTCCTTTACTAATAACATTTAATATTACATTGTGGACAATACCCAACTTTCAAATTCCAAGCCTAATTAAATTCGCAAAGCCCAGGCCCATTCGTATATAATAGGTGATACACAATTGACAATACCCACCCATCCGCAAAGAGTAGCGCGTCAAACCACGCGTCAATTTGTGGACTATGTAATTCAATTACAGGTTTATTTTTGGTCGAATGATTCCTTCTTCAACCCCTAGAGACTTAACAAGATTTATCTCTCTCTTGAACAGTTTCTGTAGAGAAGAGGAGAGACATGCTTCAGCCAAGTAGTCAGTACTCTTCTTCTAGAGATGTCACACTTCATCGTCTTCCTTCTTCCTTCTCTTCTCTAAGTTCTAGAGCTAGAGCTAGAACTTTTCTTATTCCTCCTCTTCCTTGTAACTTCTCCTCTAGGGTTTCTTTTGGGTTTCAACTTCATTGCTCCTCTTCTTCCTTCTCACTTTCTCCCACACGATGCTCTAAACCTAACCCTAGCTCTCGTAAACGCAAATACGGCGGCGTATTACCTTCCATTTTACGCTCTCTTGACTCTTCTTCTGATATTGAAACAACTTTAGCTTCTCTTTGTCTTAATTTAAGCCCTAGAGAACAAACTGTTCTTCTCAAGGAGCAGGCTTCTTGGGACAGAGTTCTTCGTGTGTTTCGATTTTTCCAATCTCATCAAGGTTATGTTCCCAATGTGATTCATTACAATATTGTGCTACGAGCTTTGGGTAGAGCTGGGAAATGGGATGAATTGAGGCTTTGTTGGATTGAGATGGCTCATAATGGTGTTTTGCCTACTAATAATACTTATGGTATGCTTGTTGATGTTTATGGTAAAGCTGGTCTTGTTAAAGAAGCTCTTCTTTGGATTAAACATATGGGTCAGAGAATGCATTTCCCTGATGAAGTCACTATGGCTACTGTTGTTAGAGTTTTCAAGAATTCTGGTGAGTTCGATCGTGCTGATAGGTTCTTTAAAGGCTGGTGCGCTGGAAAAGTTAATCTTGATGACCTTGATTTGGATTCTATTGATGATTTTCCTAAGAACGGTTCAGCTCAGTCTCCTGTTAACTTGAAGCAGTTCTTGTCTATGGAGCTTTTTAAGGTTGGTGCAAGGAACCCTATTGAGAAAAGCTTGCATTTTTCATCTGGTTCAGAGTCTTCTCCTCGAAAGCCAAGGTTGACTTCTACTTTCAATACTCTGATTGATTTGTATGGAAAGGCAGGTCGCTTAAACGATGCAGCTAATCTCTTCTCGGAGATGCTGAAAGCTGGGGTTCCTATAGATACTGTGACGTTCAATACTATGATACATACTTGTGGAGCGCATGGGCACTTGTCAGAGGCTGAAGCCTTGTTGAAGAAGATGGAAGAGAAAGGGATCTCCCCTGATACTAAAACATATAACATCCTTTTGTCTCTTCATGCCGAAGCTGGGGATATTGAGGCAGCTCTTAAATACTATAGGAAAATCAGGAAAGTGGGACTTTTCCCTGATACTGTAACCCACCGATCTGTTCTTCATATCTTGTGCCAGCGAAAAATGGTTGGAGAAGTTGAAGCTGTGATCGCTGAGATGGACAGAAATAGCATTCGCATTGATGAGCACTCTGTACCTGTTATTATGCAGATGTATGTCAATGAAGGTCAAATCAAACAGGCAAAAGCTCTGTTTGAGAGGTTCCAGTTAGATTGTGTGCTTTCGTCAACCACACTTGCAGCAGTAATTGATGTATATGCTGAAGAGGGACTGTGGGTTGAAGCGGAGGCTGTGTTCTATGGAAAAAGGAACATGGCAGGTCAGAGGAATGATGTTTTGGAATATAATGTCATGATCAAAGCTTATGGCAAGGCCAAACTTCATGAGAAAGCACTTTCTCTATTCAAAGGGATGAAGAACCAGGGGACTTGGTCTGATGAGTGCACCTACAATTCCCTTATCCAGATGCTTGCTGGGGTTGACTTAGTGGATGAAGCTCAGAAGATCTTGGCTGAAATGCTGGATTTGGGCTGTAAACCTGGATGCAAAACCTATGCTGCTTTGATTGCTAGTTATGTGCGGCTTGGCCTACTGTCTGATGCAGTTGACCTGTACGAGGCAATGGAAAAAATAGGGGTGACACCGAATGAAGTTGTTTATGGCTCTTTAATTAATGGGTTTGCTGAGAGTGGAATGGTTGAAGAAGCGATTCAATACTTCCGAATGATGGAAGAACACGGCGTTCAGTCGAATCAGATTGTACTGACTTCTCTTATCAAGGCTTATAGCAAAGTGGGGTGTCTTGAAGAAGCTAGGAGAGTGTATGACAAAATGAAGGATTCAGAAGGAGGCCCAGATGTTGCTGCATCAAACAGTATGTTAAGTCTCTGTGCAGATCTTGGGATGGTTTCTGAAGCAGAAACCATTTTCAATGATCTGAGGGAGAAAGGCACATGTGATGTTATTTCGTTTGCGACAATGATGTACTTATACAAGGGCATGGGCATGCTCGACGAAGCTATTGAAGTGGCTGAAGAGATGAGAGAGTCTGGCCTACTAAGAGACTGCATATCATTCAACCAGGTTATGGCTTGCTATGCTGCTGATGGGCAGTTGCGGGAATGCTGTGAACTGTTTCATGAGATGTTAGTTGAAAGAAAGCTCGTGCTGGATTGGGGAACGTTTAAAACGCTCTTTACTCTCTTGAAGAAAGCCGGGGTGCCAAGTGAAGCCGTGGCACAGCTACAAACCGCATACAATGAAGCTAAACCGCTGGCAACACCAGCAATCACTGCAACTCTGTTCTCAGCCATGGGTTTGTATGCGTATGCGCTGGATTCATGCTTAGAACTCACAAAAGATGATATTCCTCTCGAGCATTTTGCTTACAATGCAGTGATATACACTTATGGTGCATCAGGAGACATTGACATGGCCCTAAAGGCATACATGAGAATGCAGGAAAAGGGTTTAAAACCAGATGTTGTTACGCAGGCCTACCTTGTTGGGGTATATGGGAAAGCTGGAATGGTAGAGGCTGTGAAGAGGGTACATAGTTGGCTTACGTTTAGGGAGCTTGAACCAAACCAATCGTTGTTTAAAGCAGTGAGGGATGCTTATGTGAGTGCAAACAGACAGGACTTGGCTAATGTGGTAAAGAAAGAGATGAGCATTGCTTTCGAGGCTGAAGAGGAGTATATTTCGAGATCTGGAGATGACGATGAAGATGAAAATGAAGAAGAAGAAGAGGAATCCGAAGAAGATGTGGCATTTTGAAGTTTAGCCACCAGTTTGTGTAGAAGAGATTGTAGAATTTAGGATTTAGTGGAAATGGATTGTACAGTATCACAGAAACCAAAGGAAATATGCATACTTTCAATCTCAGAGTGTAACTAAATGTGAATCTTAAAACTGTTATAGAAATAGCGTAAAAGGTTCCGCAAGCTTTGTGAGAATGGGTTTGATAGAGGAGTTAGCATAAGATCCTACAATCATAGATTGATTGGTATCAACTGGTTGGTCTTCTATTGGTTTTGGTCCCTGGATTGAACATTTTTTTCTCCTAACTTCAACTGCATAGCATCAAAGCCAATGATAAGAGTGAGGTGTTGAGGAATTGATTCTTAGTTGGACTCCTCTCACTTACAAGTGATGGATATATCTCCATGGGAAATGTGGAGCAAAGTAGACTGCAAATGGTTTCAATCGGAAAAAAACAACATCTTCAAATATCCTTCTAGCAAGACTCTTGAAGACCTGTCTTTGAGATGTGTTAATTGTACCTGCCTCTCTATTGTAATTGCATTGCACCTGTTCTAAACAAGCATAGAGTTATGGATGTGTATGTAATAATGTATGTATGTAAGCCATGTTTAGAACTATTTTTAATTTTTTTTAAACTTTACAAAGTAGCGCCCAGGGTTTCTGAAAACTTAATTTCGACCTACTTTGATATTTCACGAAATTTAAACCCAATAAAAAGCTGTTTCGCGTGTATATGCTCGAGCCCGACTCTTTAGCCCTTGTCATCTCCAGCGAAAACTCACTTCGACTGACTATGGCGCTCGAAATCGAAGCTCGAGAGTAAGATTTCACGTTTTCGCTTTTTTCGAAATCATAGTTCTCTTCTTAATCGCACGAATTGTGCTCCAAGAACCATAGTTTACGAATGCTCAGACGGATCTTAGGTTAAATATTTGGAGGAAACTTCTTGAATATTCGTCTCTCTATATTTACCATACTAAATATCTGGTTTTTAATTAATCCTAGCAATGATTTTTTAAAAGTAGTGCCTTGTGCTTTTTTTTTTCTCTAAATATTTGAATCCTCAGTAGCTATTCTCTGATTGAATTAATTTTTAGGGGAGTTATAATTTTGAAGCATTATGATTCTCTAATAGCTCACTAATTGTGTTTTTATATCTCAGTGTAATAAAAATTGTGCTTCAGTTCTGTAAAGAGAACTCTTTGAATCAGACATTTCAGACATTACAAAGCGAGTGTCAGGTTTCTTTAAATACAGTAGACAGCGTCGAGACTTTTGTTTCTGACATTAATAGTGGAAGATGGGACTCTGTACTGCCTCAAGTTTCTCAGCTTAAACTTCCCAGGAATAAACTTGAAGACCTTTATGAACAGGTTCTTTTTTTCTTTCTTTTTTATATACTTTGTGGAATGTACAAGTGTGTAAGACTAGTGACTGCCATTGTAAGTTTTGTTGAGCTATCTATTGTTCAACTGTTAAATCTCATGGAGATGTTTTTTTTTCTCAATTTGGGGGTGGTTTTATTCAGATTGTATTTGAGATGATAGAACTTCGAGAATTGGACACTGCCCGAGCTATTTTGAGGCAAACTCAGGTGATGGGTGTCATGAAGCAGGAGCAACCAGAAAGAATTTTGAAGATGGAGCATCTTCTTGTCAGAAGCTATTTTGATCCGCATGAGGTATATAAGCTATACTATACTCCACTATTCAAATTCATGTTGTGTGTGTCTTTGTGCTATATCATGAACAAAGAACTATTGTTTCATGTTATCATTTCCTTGTTTGTTTGAAAATCATGTTTTGCCGATTTTACCATTGTTTGCAAGGCTTATGGAGACTCAACTAAAGAAAGAAAACGTGCACAGATTGCTCAAGGTTGGCCGATTCTTCTTTATTTTTACGAGAACATGTTTTCTTCACTTATTTTCTGATTAGTAAGTTGTTGTGGAGTTAATTACCTGAACGAACTAAGTGATGTTCTGGAGTTTTCTCTCTATCTCAGGCTAATAATATCTTATGACATGAAAAAAAAGTTATGATGAGAACTTATGTCCTGTTTAATGGTTATGAAGTATTTGTTTTTCTCTAGCTCAGTATGTAATCAAGGTTTATTGGTTTACTTCTTTGTTTTTTTCTCCTACTCTCTCAGCTGTGGCTGCCGAAGTTACTGTGGTACCACCTTCACGGTTAATGGCTTTGATAGGTCAGGCTTTAAAGTGGCAACAACATCAAGGTGAGCATCTAACGAACTGTGGATGTTATCAAACAGTTCTGTAGAATTATAAGTCAAACTTCATCTCGTTTTCTTTTATTTTTTTGTCTGCGTAAGTAATATATCAACTGAACTAACATATGTACCCTCACTCATTTCGTAAAATTTACATACACTTGTGTCAGGCCTGCTTCCTCCAGGAACTCAGTTTGACCTCTTTCGTGGTACGGCAGCTATGAAACAAGATGTAGAGGACACACATCCTACTATTCTTAGTCATACAATAAAGGTTGAATTTCTTTGCAGCAACTTTAATAGATTGTTTAGATTATTGGCCGATGTTCTGTTGTTCATAGTTATTGTAGCTTTTTTCATCAGTTGAGCTCTTTTCTATTATTCATATCTCGTTCTTTGTTCTGGTGTAGTTTGGGAAAAAGAGTCATGCTGAATGCGCTAGATTTTCACCAGATGGACAGTTTCTTATATCTTGCTCTGTTGATGGTTTTATCGAGGTGAGTGAGTTGATGGGGAATTTCTTCGTTCGGTAATACAAGTGAAAATTCTTACTAAATACTGTGACTAGGATTTCTCATACTTGAAAAGAATTACAGGTATGGGATTACATTAGTGGGAAGCTGAAGAAGGATTTGCAGTATCAAGCAGAGGTAAGCTGTTGTGTCTCCTTTTTGTTTTTATTCTAACTCATTATGGGGTCAAATGAGCTGTTAGTACATTTTTACCGTATGAAAAAACTCCTTATGTCATCTGATTATTGTGACAAGTCCGTGAGAATGATAGGGTGGATTCACTTTTGTTTTTTGTTTTTGAAAAACGACGCCCATGAAATGCCTGAAGTACCAAGTATATGGTGGATTACTTTTTTCTTTTAATTCCAAAAAAAAATCCCAATGAAACTCCTTAAGCACCTACCTCATCTGAGACTTCCTGATAAACAAAATATCAGCTTCGTATACTGAGTACTCATTCCATCCTCTTTACTTACAATTTTTAAATTCTGACAGGAAAATTTCATGATGCATGATGATCCTGTCCTTTGTATAGACTTTAGCAGAGATTCAGAGATGCTTGCATCTGGGTCACAAGATGGAAAGATTAAAGTAAGTTCCAGCTGCATATGTTTGCTAAAAGTTGAATTTTTTTTTTCTGATTATATTGTTTTGGTCTGAATATAGATTATTGCAGCAGCTTAGTAGATGTTTTTTCTTCCATTCATTGGTCCCATATGAATTCTGATTGTATGCAATATGAAACGACTAGAATTAGATGCATGTCACTTTTGCAGGTCTGGCGTATAAGGACTGGTATATGCTTTCGTCGTTTTGAGCGTGCACATTCCGAAGGAGTTATAAGTCTTTCCTTCTCTCGAGATGGAAGCCAATTATTGAGTACCTCTTTTGACAAAACTGCAAGGTTTTATTAGTGACATATTTTCTTTTGTACTTGCGATATGAATCTTGTTCAAGCAAAAACTTGAAGCTTTATAATTCTGTGATGGTAGAATTTTCTGGTCGAGTTCAATATCAAGTTGACAATATACTTTTGTTATATGTAATGTAGAATCCATGGTTTAAAATCTGGGAAATTGTTGAAAGAATTTCGAGGTCATACATCTTACGTAAATAACGCCATCTTTACAAGTGATGGAAGCCGTATAATCACTGCCTCCAGTGATGGTCAAGTGAAGGTATATTGTATTAGTATATTCTTGGACTTGGTGTTATCAATGTTTCTCGTTTGGACTCTGCCTTCTGCCTTGTTATTACTGTCATGTTTCCTTGCACAGGTCTGGGATTCAAAGACGACAGATTGTCTACAAACATTCAAGCCGCCACCTCCATTAAGGGTATTTTCTCTCTTACACATTCATATCCATCTTGTAATGCCCTTTCTGATCTTATGTAGCCAAGTCAACTCTTTGGTTTCCGAATCTGTAATTTAGGGAGGTGAAGCATCGGTCAATTCTGTTCATCTGTTCCCCAAAAACACTGATCACATTGTTGTGTGCAACAAAACATCATCTATATACATCATGACGCTCCAAGGACAGGTGAATTTCCAGAATGGTCTTCTGCAAAGCACTGACATAACAAAGTTTTTTTCACATGGTTCTATACTGTAATCCTTTTGCAGGTCGTGAAGAGTTTCTCATCCGGTAAGAGCGAAGGAGGAGATTTTGTAGCAGCATGTGTATCTACAAAAGGCGATTGGATATACTGCATCGGTGAAGACAGGTAACACTCTAACCCGTCTATGTATCGTTTGATTTCAAAGATAATCTAATGGTTCCTTTGTTTTCGGGTTTAATCTACTGCCTTTGGTGCTCGTAACATTGGTGTGCACTACCTTGCAGGAAATTGTACTGCTTCAGCTATCAAGCCGGTAAACTTGAGCATTTCATGATGGTAAGTTTATGTCCGTAATAGACATGCTCCAAAATTCTGGGTGGTTGTTGAGATTTGAAAGTTCCTTGTAAGACAAAAACATAACATTAACTCACTAGAGTAATGAAGTCCCTTGTCTTTTCCATGTTTTATAATCCTCTGTCTCTTTTGGTACTTGTCTTTCCAGTGTTTTATGAGGCCTGGTTTCTAAAAAACGATATGCTTATGATAGGTGCATGACAAGGATGTGATTGGTGTAACACACCACCCGCATAGAAACCTCCTTGCTACCTATAGTGAAGATTGCACCATGAAGTTATGGAAGCCCTGAGAGTTGCCTCATCATCAAGCCTTGCTTTTTTTTTTTTTGTATGATTAGTCTCCGACTTTGTTTGATTCTGCAACTGAATTCTTCGCTGTGGTTAGAGCTAGTGTTAAGTTATGTGAAACCATCTTTGCCTAGGGAAACATTACTCTCAGGCTCTCAACCATTGATTCAGATCTTCTGAGTACTTGTCCAAATCATCAATTCAATAACCTTGAATGTTTTAGAAAACATATGAACAAATAGTCTAAAAACACTGGAAACACCAGCAGGTCAACTTTCATAATTCATGCTTACATTTAGTAAAGGATTAAGTCAACCTCAGATATTACCAAAAAAAGAACCGAACAGAATGAGATCATGATTCTCTTAACATTATGAATTACTCACAGGTTAATTTACAAAAGATACACGTAACTTCTTTCCCTAGACACCATTCCAACGGGAAAAGCAGAGTGTCTGGCCAATTATTCAAAAGGAAAAATTGTTTCTCTTCACAAATCTAAGAACAGTAAAAAAAAAAGTAGATGAATTTAGACCACCAGGAGAATTTTACTTTCCTGGCCAGACTATAGCCATGTCCCTTTACAACCTACAAATAACAACAATCAACAAAACATAAGATATTACAGAAATATATATAAACTGAGATCAAACATAATGAGATGACGTTGTGTGCTAAAAACTTACCATGTAACCTCCCAAAAAAATTTTGTGAGAAACTAAGCTCCAAACCAAGAGTAATCAATCAAATCATCATCAAATGCACCGTAGGAATCAAATCCCGAGTCAAAGGTGCTATCAAACGTCAAGTTATCAAATGGAGACAGAATGTTACTGTCCAAGAGCTTCTCTTGCTCACTCTGATACTGATGAAGAGGCAAATCTTCCCCCTGTAAATCAAGGGGTTGAAGTACTCCTCCTGGGGCCTCGAACCCGCTGCTGTGAGGTGGTGCTTGTGCATTCATTTCTATCTGTGTATGGATCATGTCTTCTTCCTGATTATGCACAAATACTGCAGAGGGATTATAGAAGTTATAACCTGATCCAAATTGCAACTCTTGGTTAGAGTTTGATCCATAAAGCATTGGCCTTTCGTCTACAGGTATCATAGCTTGTCCATTGACAGGTGGAAGATAAGTATAGTTGTTACTGAACTCAGGAACCACTAATTCTAATTCCAGCCCATTCTCCTCGGTTCCTACGGCAATGTTTGGTTCTATAACACCGTCCTTGTGATGAGTACCATTGATGTTATAATCTAGCAGAGGGAGATCAACGTGATTCATATCAGGTATAATATTTCTTTGCTCAGCTTCTGGTTGTTCCTCCACTTGTCGATCAACAGTTCCGGATATGATTCTAGGTCTTTTCCTTCTACGATGTTTCTCTGCTTTATCTTGATCTCTTACTGAATGTGAGACGGCTGTTGTTTGTTCTTTTTGAGTTTGATTTCTTCTATTGTCTTTAGATGAAACTGAACCTGAAGCATCTTCTGTCCCATCAACATCATAGTCACTGTCACTGTTGATCACTGGTTTCCTCCTGTCAACATTAGTACCCCTTCGATGTGTCTCGGTTACATTAGAATTTCCATTGTCACTGCTAGGCTGCTGAATCAGGGATTCTTCTTGGTTCAAAACCGCCAACCAAATTGCGCTCTCTTTAGCAGTCATCTTGTCCTGTAAACATTTTGACTGGCGAACATGCCTCTTAATCTTTGCAATATCAGGTGACATATGATTGATTACAGCTGTTAAAACTCCAACCTTCCACATCTTCTTGAGATCATGTGGTTTCCTATAAGGAGGACTCTGGCTTTTGGGCAGACCAAGCTTCACCCACCACTCTTCATTCCCGGTTGGCCACCAAGGAGGAGGAGTACCTTTCTCCAACGGATACTTCCTTTGAGGAGGATCACAATGTTGCATCAACGAAGATAACAGAGACCCTAAAGTTGCATCTTGAAGGTCTTGGAGAACATACTGAGAATTTCTATTCCCATCTGATTTCCCAAAAGCTAAGCACTCCTCTTCGTATTTAGCAATCGCAGCTGGGCCGTTCTTATCAAACTTCACTTTCTCTTTCCACCAAGCTCTTATATTGTCAGAAGAACCGCTCACGGGCTTGCCTTTTTCCGGTATTATACCATACACAAAGCCGCGAACTTTGCAGACTTCCATTAGCTTCAACATGTACTTAAGTATACCATCTTGAGCTCTAGACATTTTCTTCCTCTGTGCTTGATCAGAGATTTTCTTAGGTGTCTCCTTCGTTTGAGCTCCCTGAGAGCCGACTTTTTGTCGCTCTTTGATTCTCTTAAGCCTGACACGATCCTTCCACATCCGTCTCTCAAGGTCTTCCGCATCAATCTCTTCATCACTCACATCAATCTCCGCAACATTATCACTAGCCAAGTCATCAGGCTCAATCTCCATCCTATCAGAATATATTTACAATATTATAGCCAATCAATTAACCGTTTTTATTATTGAGCAACATAAACAAAGCTCCAAAGAAACACCTTTCCAGCGTTAAAATCTTCACATCTGATAAAGAACCAGTTTATTTCGATAAAAAAACAAAAAAAAAAAAACTCATTTTTCATTAAGTCGAATTGAGATTGAACCTATAAGGCCTAACTCTTTCCAAGGATTCTATAAACCTTACATGAAAAGGTGAAATTTAAAAGCAAATGAATTCAATGTTCCTCACCTGATGTCTGCTACGGACATAGCAAGATCGCCCATTTGAGAGAAGTGGATCAAATTCTTTCAGCAACGAAATCTGAACGGTCGAAATTTGCAGGTCCCTGAAGAAATTTAGGGTTTTTTTTTTCCTCCTGTCGTTCTCAGGGGGAGAGAGTAAAAAATGGCTGCGAATTGGGAGAGGCAAAGATTAGTCAGACCAAAAGCCAAAGTTGTTATATATTTTCCCGTAACCAAATTTGTTTTACTTAAATACTTCTTGTATCAAAAACCAAGTTGTTTTCTTCTCTTCTGTTTGGTTCTTTTTATGTAAAATAGTTTCTTAATCTGTTGTCTAATGATCTCTCTACTCGTTTTTTTTTTCACTGCCAAGTGCCAACAATTTCTCTATGTGTTACAAAGAATATTCTTTTGATTTTTTACCCGAAATCATGTGGCTTTGACACAAACACTAATGATTTCAAATAACAAATATAGTACAGCATCCAAAGACATATATATTGCGTGGATTGGATTCATTGGAAATCTAATGTCCTTATATATTTTATTGGATTTTGTTTCTTATTCAAACGTATTTCTTGTAGTGATATGAATGGGTTTTATTGGCTCAAGATATACAATAATGGTATGTCGTTTAGCAATTAATTAGTGAAAGATCAAACAGAATATATTTTTTTTTGACAATGTGTTTTTAAAGCTAAATTCATATATTTACAAATGAAACATATTAATGTACTTTGCGTATTATGAGTACTGTATATATATATATATCATTTCTTTCAATTTTGTTCTGCCAAATATTTAGTTTAATGTTATTCTACAAACGTATGATTAATGTTTTAAATGTTTAATCTTCTCGTGTGTTTCTAGTTTCTACTCTTATAGTACTTATGGTCTATTCAATTATTACGTTTAACAGATACTCCAGCACAGTGGCGGAGCCACCATTGTGAAAAGAGGGTCAGTTGACCCCAACTAAAAAATTACTTATTATATGTTTATAGAAAGAAAATAATGACCTCATATAAAAATATTATTTGATCCCATTAAATTTTATGATCTATATGTTTAATTTAATTTTTTAAAATTGCTTATGTTTAATTCTGTCTTTTTATTTGTTATGTGAGTTTGACAAATATATAATATTTAAATTAGCTAAATTTTACTCTGAAAATTTTAGTTATGTGGAGCATATATTTTTTAAACATCAACTTGACATTTATATTGATAAGATGAAATATTGAGGGTTTTGATCAGTTTTGGAGATTTAGCAGGGTGATGCTGGAAATTAAAAAACATATTTAACATTCTTTGGTTTACAAACTTTTGAAATTAGTTTTGATTTTGTATGTTGTTATTGCAATTGAGAAATGTTTTGTGAGATAAAAATTGTGAACACTGCACTACAAAATTGGATTGGTGAATAATTTTAAATGACTTTCTAGTTTGGTTTATCAAAAATTTTATTTGAAGATGAACAAATGAAACAGTGATTAAAAAGTTTTAAATTACGAGTAAACGTATAATACGATTGGAATTTTTTTAAGAGTTTATCGAATATTTTTAATGTATTTTTGCTGACCCTATAATATAACACTTTCAGAATAAAATTTAGTGATGAATTAGGAAGTTTCAGCATCTTTGGGACCAGTTTTGCATTAAGACCAAGAACCTACCCACAACCACAGGTCCACAACTATGATTGTTCTGTATACCTTTATACATTTATTTATTAATGGTTTAATACAAGCTCATTTAGTCATTGTAAATTCAAAATATATCTATCTCACTGCAATAACTATAAGCTTGACGTGCTTCGAGAACAATAAAAGTACATATAAATGGAGCCTGCAAACAAACAAACAAACAAACAAAAAACTTATGAATCCATAGACTCGAGAGAGATACATCAGGGCTACAACTTGAGTTTTGGACTGGGATGACAAATTTTAAACTTGTTAGTAAATTATCAAACATTGAAATCAACCTCCTTGACTATCTAATTAGTATATCTAAGCAAATTGTGGTAAATTAGATTAAGGTTGCAAATGTAAGTCATGTTCATGACTCTCAATTTTGCATAATCTTGTTTTTTTTTAGCTTTAGTAGGTTTTTGGTAAAAACAAAATTAGTCTTCAAACCATAAGATAAATAAGCCTGTTATTAATTAAATAAAATAAGACTTGCATAACCATAGAAAAATGGAAAGCCTGAGCAATCTAATGATTAGTCTTAAACAAATCATCATGTACAGCTCTTTTACAATATCCTAATTGATTAGTTTGAAAATTCATCATTCGTTCTTCTTCTAATTTTCCACGGTTGACAACTTGTCATTTCTTTTTAGTTACTATATAATACGAATTCTTATTTCTGATAACAAAAATTAAAAGTTTAATTGAGTGATATGTAACGTGGTTTAGAGTAATTAACAACATAAATAAATCCTTTCAGCAAAAGAAAAAAAATAACAATACTTCCCTCGTGGCAACAAAAACAGAACAAACAAAGAAAGTACACTTTTATGACTATCCCGACAAGGAAAACCTTAAGATGATCTATCATCAATTATCATTACCATCAATGATTCAATCTTAGTTCATTTGATTTTGCGTCTCTGACCATTTTCTTCTTCTCAACAGTATTCACAGTTTCGAATTTATTCCTATGGTTGGAAACATTATCATCGTTTTCTACCCAAATGTTGCAGTGAAATTTCGAATTCGAAGCTTCTCGCTTTCTCCCTTCCAGCTTCTCTTTGCGTGATCTCTAATGGCGATCCCTTCTTTCCTCTCTACAAATTTACCCCTTTTTCCTTCAACCAAACTCGCTCCTAGTCAACTCACCATTTCCTCCTCCTCCTCCGTTTGCTGTCTCTCAGTAGACCGTCCTTCCTCCTCCGTCGCAAAAAACGATGAAACCTCTGGCTTACGTGTTGCCTTATCCGCCGGAGGCACCGCCGGACACATATCTTCGGCGCTTGCGATCGGCGATGAGCTGAAATCCGCTGACCCACTCGCTCGGATCCTTTTCATCGGATCCTCAAACAGCATGGAAAGCGCGACGGTCCCATCCGCCGGATTCGATTTCTCAGCAATCTCCACCGTTGGATCATCATCTTCCCGGCCATTCCTCTGCCTCAACTCTTTCCTTCAATTCCCTCTCCGTCTGATCAAATCCACTCTCGAATCCTACAAAATCCTCCGAGAATTCAATCCACAAATCGTCGTCGGCACCGGAGGACACGCCTCATTCCCGGTTTGCTTCGCAGCTGTGATCCTAAGAACGAAACTTGTGATCCAAGAACAAGATTCAATCCCTGGAACCACCAATTGGATATTCTCTTTCTTCGCCGACACGATCTTCGCTCCTTTCAACTGTACAGTCTCCAACCTCCCTAAAAGAGTCACTGCGAAGTGCGTTGTCTATGGGAACCCAATAAGACAAGTTCTTAGACGGTACGTGTCGAAAGGAGCGGCGCGTGTGAGCTTCTTCGGACAGTGGGCAGGAGCTGTGTCGGACTCGAAAGTTGTGCTTTTGCTTGGTGGGTCATTAGGAGCCAATGCCATTAACATAGCTTTGCTTAACTGTTACTCGCAGTTGTTGTCTGAACATGAGAACTGGTTCTTCGTTTGGCAAACTGGTGTTGAAGCTTTTGATGAAATGGATAGTCTTGTTAGAAGTCATCCTCGTCTCTTTCTATCTCCGTAAGTAACAACATTTTAATGCTTTTGTAATGTCAAAGAGAGACTTTTTTTTTTGTTTTTGGACAGTTAAAAAGTTTAACTTAGGACTCAAGTTTTTTTATTTTTGTTTTTGCCTGTATAAGGTTCTTGCGGTCGATAGGTGTGGCTTATGCGGCTGCAGATTTGGTTATCTCGAGAGCCGGTGCAATGACTTGCTCAGAGATCATGGCTTTAGGCAAACCTTCTATTCTGGTATGTTTGAATTTGCTACATCTTAGTTTGTTCTTGGACAATATGTGTTCTTTCTTGTCTTTGAAACATTGATTTTTTTTTTTGTTAGATACCGTCACCACATAGTGATGAAGGGGATCAAGTGAGGAATGCTTCTTTAATGGCTGATGTTGTTGGATCAAAGTTAATTACAGAGGAAGAGCTAGACTCGATCACTCTTAGAGCTGCCATGGAAGAAATTCTAGGTAACTAAAACTTTACATAGTAAATGACTATCTCAAATTTAATTTCTCATTTCGTCTACTTCCTCTCAATGTCTCATTTGAGTTGGTTTCAAATGATAGGGAATGAAGAACTAATGACAGAAATGAGCGAGCGGGCGTTCAAAGCTGCGAAACCAGACGCTGCATCAGATGTAGCTAAACACATTATTTCTATTGTCAAATCCAAAGATAAGTAGATAAATTCTTTTGTTGTATAAGCTCTCTTCTCCCACTTAAAAGGGTTTTGAATTCAGTTTCCCGCAGCTCAAAACATCTCTCAAGTCTCAATATACAATCCCTGAGTGTCTAAGTATGAAAAGTAAGTGTTACAGATTACAGAAGTATTTTCAAACAAAATATGTGTATCATAGATGAGCCCTTGAAGATTTTAAAGAACTATTATGAAATGTGTTGGCCAATTTGGCCTTAAATCTTGCAATAGCGAGACAACGAACCTTCTTTCTGATAACAGAGTCTCTCTTTTGCGTGTAATACAACTGTGTATGTGTATGTGTATGTGTATCTATATGATGTTGAGCTATTTTCAGCGAACAACCCAGAGATTGGTTTTAGCTTGTCACTTGAAGTTACCGATTTCGTGTGAGTTATATAAAACACTTGAGAAAACAACAAAAAGAAGGTACTAAATTTAAAAGCTTACGTACAACAGTTTGTAATGTCAATGATTTCGTGTCATCATATTGACAAGATAAGTACAAGCCTTACAAGATATTTAATTGTTAGAATAACATTGCACCGACCTCTATCCAAATTTCAATAACTTGTTCAATTTTTTCTGTTTTTGTGGCAAAGGAATATAAAGTAAAAATCTTAACCACAAAAATTAGATTTAGAAACTAGAGTGGAAAGCGACTCATTCATATCTTTCACTGTCTATATAACCAAATAACGTTGTTATGCCCCCCGGCGAACATCGTCGGAGGTTATGGATGCTCTACGGTTCGAGTTAAGCTCGGCTTTCCTCACTTCCACCGCCGTCGCCGCCTCTTCTTTACACAGTCACTCTCGCCATTCGTTTTACTCAGTGCAACTTAGCCGAGTCAGCTCTTTTCCGGCGATCGAATGTGTCGCTACGAAGACGACGGTGAATGAAATCTGTACGGCCGACGAACTACACTACGTTCCTGTTCCCAACTCCGATTGGCGCGTCGCTCTCTGGCGATATCTTCCTTCTCCAAAGGTACTGACTGATATATACATATACGTATAGGTAAGGTGTATGTATATATATATACGTATTCTCATGTTTATACATATACAGGCACCGAAGAGGAATCATCCTTTGGTTCTATTGTCTGGGATTGCGACCAATGCTTTTACATACGATCTTTCTCCTGAGGTGATTTGATTATATTAGCCGAGAGCTTTTAGTGTAAGATGAAATGGATTCTTGTTACTCAAGCTTGGATATTGAACCTAAACGTTTTATTTTTTTCTTTGGGTATTCATTTTTTTTTTGCAGTCTTCCTTTGCAAGATTCATGTCTGGTTCAGGATTTGATACATGGATTCTTGAGCTCCGTGGAGCTGGGTTGAGTTTTCTCAGTGTTGATACAGAACTTGGTAAATACTTGACAGTTTTCTGAAGATTTTTCTTAAATGTTAAGTACTTTTTGATAAACCCTGTTTATTGACTAATAGAGAAACGGACAAGGACATTATCCAGCGATAACCAGCAGCGGATTGTTTCGAATCTATTGGAGAGGCTTGAAAATGTTCTTGATGGAGGTTGATTCATTATATTACTTCTCTCTTTCTTTTATATTTGTGTATTTTGACTTGTTCTGTTGTGACACCAGAAAAGAGAATCTTTGTCTAATTACTGAGAAAGAACCTGCAGGTTCCAAGATCCTTGGGCTGAAAGACCGTCCATCTAAGAGAGTAGAAGACTTCAGGCAGCGGCTTGAACTTGTTCCTCATTACAACTGGGATTTTGATAACTATCTAGAAGAAGATATTCCTTCTGCGGTGAGGTGACACTTCTTGTTTATTCTTCTCTCATCAATATGTGTTAGAAAGAAACTTTTCTTTGACATTTTGTTAGACTTTAGCTCACCCGGCGGTGCTATAGCAATGTATGTCTAATGGTATGAAATGTTGGGTCTTAGATGGAGTATGTGAGGAATCAAACCAAGCCTAAAGATGGGAAGTTGCTCGCAGTTGGTCACTCAATGGGTGGTATTTTGTTGTACGCCATGCTCTCAAGATGTGGTAAGTTCTCTTTTACATCTTAATAGGCTGATATATATATTTTTCTTAATGTACTCCTAGTTATATATTGGCTCAATCACGTTTCTTTACTAGGCTTTAAAGGAATTGATTCGGGGTTGGCTTCTGTTACCACTCTCGCATCAACGTTTGACTATTCATCTTCAGGAACACTCCTCAAGTATATATTACCCGTGGCAAGTACTCAAGAACCAATCACCACGTTGTTTCACTCTCTAGAGAGAAAATTATGACTGAAAGAGTGATCTTAAATGTCTATTTGTTTCAGAAAGAGCCCCTGCAAGCTCTTAATGTACCTTTCATACCGGTTGATACAATGCTCGCCATGGCTCACCCTCTAATGTGTCGTCCTCCATATGTTTTGTCCTGGTTGACGACTAATATCTCTGCTCCTCAAATGATGGACCCTGAATTGATTGAGAAGCTTGTTTTGAACAGCTTATGTAAGTAGAATTACTTAACATTTTCTCAAGCTTCTACAAAATTTTCATACGAGGCCCTATTTCTGATAACATTATTCCCGAAGGAAAAAAACAGGCACTGTACCAGCTAAGCTTCTTTTGCAGCTAGCAACAGCCGTGGACCACGGTGGGTTGCGTGACAGAACTGGTACATTCTATTACAAGGAGCACATCAGCAAAACCAATGTGCCAATCTTAGCTCTTGCAGGTGACTGGGACATAATCTGCCCTCCTGATGCAGTATACGGTATTTAGTATATACTCCACAACATCTTAACAGCGAATTCAAGATTCTTTTATATCTTGATTGATGTAATCATTACAAGTGTGTGATGGTTGATCTGATGAGCAGATACAGTGAAGCTGATTCCAGAAAGTCTAGCTACTTACAAAGTGTTAGGATCACCTGGTGGTCCACATTTTGGCCACCAGGATCTGATTTCTGGTCGCTCGGTATGTATCATCAGTTTCTCTTCATTCTTTTTTTTTTTAACATGTCATATCGGTTTTGATATTCACCTTTCATTCTTCTTGCAGGCACGGAATGAAGTATTTCCTTTGATCGTTCGATTTCTTCAGCGCCATGATGAGAGTTGAGATAAACAAGATTTCAAATGGATTTGATTACTATTTCTGTAAACAGTGGAACATATAACAACATACATTCAACTCACACATTAGGAGTTCACTATACTCGGAATGAAGAAGCAAATGTACTAGAATATTGAAGTCAAATAATCTTCCGGGCAGATGTGTAGATAATTATACGATGTTACGTGCACGTTACCATTTCATCATTTTCACGTGATTAAAAATGTTAGATCTACCTAACATTTGTAGTTGACGACCTAATGGTCACCATCAAAAAAAAATGATCAAAGGTTCACTATGCCTTGGAGATTTTCCCATAAATTTAGAAACTGTTGTTTGTTTCTTACAAGATTTTCAGATATAAAAATAGCAATCACGAATTAAAAGCCTGAGAAAAGAATCTAACATAAAATAGTGATTTGGGTCCAATCACGAAATCAAGAATCATCATCACAGGAGAAGAGAATATATCTAGTCTAAGACTTATCGCAAGGCACCATTTTACAAACAGGACAAGAGTTCTTCCTCATTAGCCATTGTTTTACGCAGTTGATATGGAACCTGTGGCCACATCGTAATTTCCCTACCTCATCCGTTGCCTCGTATTCGTCCTGTCAAACAAACAAACACAAACATTCTTAAGTAACAAATCTGTTTTCTCAGCAATCTAAACATGGACTTCTACAAAGAACTGTTGTTTTCATCTTCTTCTGATTTCTTGAGAAATGAAACCAAATCCGAACTTACTTGACAGATTATGCACTTTCTATCTGAAAGTGGTGCATCTAAACGGAATGGTTTGACTTTCCGGAGACAGCTTTTGATCTGTTTTTCTTTAAGTCCAGTGTTTACATACCCGATTCTATCACCAAGCTCCAGAAGTTGCTGTTTTTAGACCACAAAACAAACAACAACAACAGTCAAGAACTCTAGAGACAGCAGAGCTCAGCTTCCTGATACTTTTAGAGAAAGGCACCTACCTCGTATGACATGTTATCGACGTTGAGCCTCATGTCGCGGAAGTGATCGTACGAGCTTAATAACCCTCCCATTACAAAACCATTCTGCAGCATCATCATCTGCAAATGAAACACCCAGATGAATAGCCAGTCCACAAGCTCCGTGATCTCTACGAGACTAAGACCTAAAACTTAGTGAAGAAAACATTCTACCTCAGATAGACCATCAGGGTAGTAAGGCTGTCGTAGATGACGATGGTATCTATCAGTCTGTTCAGCCCGCGATGTCAAAAAGGTCGAATCAGAGTCAAAGTAAGGATTGGATTCTTGATTGAGAGATCGTCTTGGCAGAAGAGAAGAACCCTGCAATGTAACAGTTAAGTTAAGACCTTAGGAACATATCCAAACCTCATATGATCACTTGAGACTACTACAAAATCATGAGAACCAATCAAAGAGTCATATATATGTGGCTTCTCAATCAACTTCATCAGTTCAATCAGAAGAGTGTGAAGCTCATTACTAAATTCCGAACAAGAAAACAGTGTAAAAAACCTAAATTTACTCCACGGAAGCTTTCGATAAAATATTCTTACCAGAGTAGACCAATTAACGAGGGAAGATGTATCGAAGAACCCATTATGTTTCTTTTAAAACTGTCAACTTTCCAAATCAAAACTTAAAAACTATTAAAACAACCCATATTTATTTATTTAGTGAATCATCAATTCAACTCCCAGAGATAATCAAAAGTGTACGCAACGAATAATAAATGGAATTTAATAACTAAATTAATCTGAAATCATTACCATAAAATAAGGAAATATAAAATGTACCTCTCTTTGAGTACTGCTACTATTAGTCTTATCTCCGTCGATTTTGCGCCTCGCCGGAATATTCCTTCTCGGAGGATCGGACTCAACGGGATCAATGGAACCACCAACAACCGCATCCGTGGAAAACCCAACTCCAGGTCCACACCAAACATCAGGAATAGCCGCACAAGCACTTCCTCCGACACTACTACTACCAGCCTCACTCAAGATCTTAATCGACCCACCATTAAAGTTATTACCTTTGTTCTTCTTCTTGTTCTTAATCTTCTTAATTTTGAAATTACTCACATCCCAATCCGCGGAGGAACGAATCACAGCCGGGACTGAAACTTGCTGAGATGCGGAAGCAGTACAGCCTAACCCACGAAACGACCCCGTTTGAGATTTCTTCTTGGTACCGGTTTCGTTTGATGTTGGTAAGAGGAAGAAGGAAGACATGGCGGATTTATAGACGCGGTTAGGTTTGGGGATTAGAGGTTCATCGACGGTGGAAATGGGTTGGAGATTTCGATGATTTCTGGGTCTTTGGAGTTTGATGTGTTGCTCGATTGTTGTTGAAGAAGAAGAAGAAGTAGGCTCTTTAGAAGCTGGCATTGTCGTCTTCTTTCTTGTCTCTGAGAATGATAAAGAGAGAAAGAGATAATGGAGGAGATTTGGGAAAGTAAAAGACACAGCGCGGGGAAGAAGGGAATTTTTAAGTTGGATTAGTTAAACTAATTAAGTAATTAGTACGTTAACTAATCAAAACCCCACTTTTTCATTTGTTTTTAGTTTGTGTTTGAAGTCTACAAGCAACCGAATTAGATATTTGTTTCTTTTCACATGAGTGTATATATATATGTGGTGTATACTTTTAGTCTTTAGAGTTTAGCACTGTAGCTATGTGTGAAATTTTGAGTGAAATGAGGATAGAATAGTATTTTAGCTTGTTCACTCAATAGATTCTCATTTCTCACCAGCCTTCTGGAGTTGGACCCCTCATTTATTTTCTTTTAACTTAGTATCAGAGTAACTCTTTATTTTTTTGGGTTATACTTTTGTCATGAAACGAAGATAGATGAGGAAATTTTATTGTCTTTGCTTGTACAAATAGAAAAGGTCTCATGTCAGTTTTACTTTACTTTATTTTTTTTTCAGAGGGCTACAATTTCTATTTTTCCTTTTGTTTTTATTCGTTACAAGAAAGAGTAGAGGGGTCACAAGAATCACAACTCAGAAAATCACGAGTTAATATAATTTTTGTTTCTACTTCCACAAAATTCTAAATCTGTATATTTTATAAATTTAAAATCAGCCAACTTGGGTAAACACAGATATCGAAAGAATATTGGTACGGATTAGCTGGCAAAGTATTAGTAGTTGTTATCAATTAACTATGATTGAGATTTTAAAGAAAACAAAAGGTGATAAACCATTGAGAATCCTAGATGTTTCACGTAAGTATTGAGTCCCAAAAAAAAACTAATAACATTATTCTCGCCAGAAACTCCATGACAGTTTTTTATGATTTTTTTTTTTATTGTTTCCACTTTCCGGTCTAATTTTGAGATGGGCCGGGGTGGGCTGTTCCGTAAAAATCAACAATGACAACAGACTGGTCAATATTCAGCCCAATAAAATAGGATTAAACATGAAAACCGGAAACGAAGAAAAGAGCGGTTAAATGTTAAAAAAAAATCAATTAATTTGCCTTTGATTAAAAAAAAATCCCTAATTTGAGAATCTGTTAAACCCTAGCTAGTGTTGAGTCGAATCCCATGAGACGAGTTCTGCAGAGATTTCCCAGTTTATTGGCTCGCCAATCACCTGCAACTTCCCGCCATTTGAAAACCCAACCTTGTGTTGTTCCTCCTCTCCTCCACCGATCTATTTTCCGGTTCGTCTTCTTCTCTTCCGAGTCCAACTCAGCGCCTGGTTTGAACAGCGAAGAGGTTGTTTCTAAAGAAGGTGAATTTTTTCTGCTACTTCAATTTTTTTTTTTTTTTATTTTAAGGAAATGTTAGATTTGTAGACGAAAATGAAGAATTTTGCAACGAATATGGAGGAAAAAAAATAGCGGATGGAGTTGTCTGTTTTTGAACCTTTTTTTTTTTTGTTGCTATTTTGGGTTTAAGCAGAGCTGAAAAAGAGAATAAAAAGCTTTTTGGATGATGGAGATGAAGATGCATTGCCAAACTTATTTGAAGCAATGATGATTAGGAAGTTATCAGGTAAGCAGCATGATGAAAGTGACGATGAGGTGATGGAGGTTGTGCGAAAGTATCCCGTTAACAAGGTCAATGACACTGACTCTGATAGTGATATCGACACTCATTCCTCCTCTGACTCTGAAGATATTGACACTAATGGCCTCAGAGAGTCTGACTCAGATATCGACAGTGATCATCTGAGTGATTGTCACTCGTCTGATTCTGATATCGACTTTGATGGACTCAAAGACATCGACTTGTCTGTTCACAACTATACCAAGACTGATGGCCGGAAAGCTGATTATCACTTATCTGATTATGATTCTGAAAGTGATTAGCTTTGTAAGTTTTCGATTTTGCACCATATTGATACTCACAATTATTATTATTTTTGGTTTCTTAAAATGCTCTAGCAAAGAGAACGTTTTTTAAAAAAAAATTGCATTTTCGGCTTGTATTTATGACACAGTGCTTCTTTTGTGTCTTCCAACTTGTTGCTAGAGACTTTCTGATCGTATGTCTCTCGCATTTTTCTTAGTGTCATATTAACCAACTTTATCAAGCTCATTCTTGGAATGAATATAAGAATCAGTGATCACATTTTCTGATTTTATCTGTTACGTATGTGCATAGTATTATAATGTCCGTGGCTACCACACGCAGAATTTGAATTCCAAATACTGTCTGAGTAAAACTTGATATCTATCTATTTTACCTTTCTTTCTTTTCGTTCTTACATGGCCTGATATATATTTAAACATTATAATGAACGCACTCTGTTTGGTATTGGTCTTGGGTTACAGACTTGCACTATTTGGAAGATTTTTGAACAGAAGCCATCTGCATAGTGATTGGAAACAGAAAAACTTTTGGTGCTTGTTGATTGTAAGTTCTGACTTTTGAGAATATCATTAGAAATTAGAGACATATGTTTGTGCTTTCTTTGTTACAATGTATGTTATACTATAGTACTGAATTAAATTATACTTTCTTATGAAAGTGTTTTCTTTTCTGTTTAAGTGTCAACAAGTTTATATACCTTCACGAGGGTTAGCCGAAAGCTGACATCTATGTTGGATGCACATGGTTTCATAATGTCTCCCAAACGGTGTTTAGGTTTTATGCTTTGTCCGAACATATTTTAAAAATACTAGTCTCTTTGGGCTTAGCCAAACGTTAGTATTAAACATCTCGAGATCTCCATCAACCTTAAAACTCTCATTTGAGTAATGTGACTCATACAAAGCCATCTCCTCTTCTATAAATAGGAAGGAAAGATACGTGCTTCAAGAAATCATCCTCTTCTTCTTTTCCGTCTAAAACTCTTAACGTACAGAGAGATCCAATGAAAGGTTTTTACACAAAACCAGTGCTGTTCACTTTTTCAATCCTTGTCTTGCTTATTGTTACTCAAGAAAACAGATTCGCTGCAGCAGAGCCATGTGATCCTATGAAGCTGAGCCCATGCTACGAAACCATAGAGACAGGGTCTAAGCCGTCGGATCTGTGTTGTACAAGCAAAAGCACTGTGTCTGCGAGTACATGAAGAATCCAACATTCAAATCTTTTCTAAACTCACCAAACGCCAAAAGGATCGCCACAGATTGTCAATGTCCTTATCCCAAGTGCTAGTCTGAGTTTTTCGTTTCTCATTTCTCATTTCCCATTTCCCATTTCCAATGTTATGTTTCTGGCTTTAATGGAGATTTTTTCGAGACCCAAGAATAGGTGTCCCCCGTTCTGATCATTGTGGTTTTTTTTTTTGGGTTGGTCAATAAGTTAAAACATCATCATTGATGGTTTTTCTTCTTCAAGTTGAAATCAACATCATCATCTTTTATATGTGATGGAGCTCAGATTACGTACTATGTTTTGAGATATTTAAGATAATTCCGGTAGGCGGTAATTTCATTGATAATATTACAAAATGTCAAAATATGTATCTATTATTTCAATAGAAAGCAAAATCCAAGAGGAACATGGAATGTTTATTCATTGACAATTTCTTGCTTAATCTATGTCTCCAGCTTTTTTCTTAGTGTCATATTAACCAACTTTATCAAGCTCATTCGTGGAATGAATATAAGACACATTTTCTGATTTTATCTATTACGTATGTGCATAGTATTATAATGTCCGTGGCTACCACACGCAAAATTTCGTTTGATTGCCTAGACATTTTCTTGATCTAATATAACCTTAAAGTTTCCACATTCATAGAGATCTATACAAGATTAAATGATTGATTTTATTTTATAACTATTAAAAATTTTAATTGTTTTCCAAATTGTAAAAATCAAAATATTGATTAATTATCGTGTGGGTAGTGTTGGTCAGAGTAATGAACCAAGAGGCAGCTGAAACAGCGAGAGAGTCCTTAGAGCTTGTGGTTCGCATGTCGAACATCTTAGAGGCAGGGCTAGATCGACATGCCTTGTCTGTTCTCATAGCTCTTTGCGATATTCGTCTTAACCCTGAGGCTTTGGCTACTCTCGTCAAGGAGCTTCGGAGTCATTCTGCATCCACAGCTATGGTTGATTAAGATTATCAACAAAAAGATTGTCATTTTTTTTTCTTTCAGATCCATCAGTTTATATAACATTATAACATCTACCATTTGTATTTCCAATTTAAGCTTCGATTTCATCTTTCCATTCATCTGTTGCCTTCTCATGCCACTTTACTGTTTCTTCTTGCTACAAAATTAACGTTCTTGGAGCATACACATAAAAAACCTTGGCTTCATTATAATTCTCATCTCATTAATCCAACTTCCCCAAAACTGAAAACTCTGAAGAATACGGCATATTTATTTCCAAGAAAAGTAGTGAACCTATGGGAATCGAATCACAAAATTACCATTAATATATGGATCACACTTCACATGTTTTATTGATCAAATTTAAAAATTGGAATATATTGTCATAACCTCTATTGCAGAGTATTGTGATTACATGTATAGCAGAATAATAGAAATGTGATATCCTATATAATAATAGGCAAAACACGTGGAATTGAATAAATTTCTGAAGAACAATTACAGCAGAATCATTTTTCAAAAAACGTGAAAACGTAAAAAATTTCTATTACATTTGAATGGTACAAAAAAAACAACGTTTTCAAAGCGTGAAAACGTGAACAATCGATGTACCATCCAATGAGAAGAGTATTACTCTACAATTTCACACATCTATGTAAAATAATGATCTACGGATATAAACTACTTGTTTTTACCAAGTAGTGGATTAAATCCTTGTTTTGTAAGAGTCTAATCACTGTGAAAGCCCAAAGAGGCTTTGTATTCCACTGCTAACGTAGATAAGGATGTTGGAATGGGTTTATATGATATTGAGATGATGAAGATCCGGTAATATTGAAACATATACCGTATTCCATTGGATTTGTTATATACCCTTCATTTGTTATCTCCAAATTGTTTGTGGATCTCTCTGCAACGTATCCGTCTTGTTGATATGATCTACTGATTTCGATGTTGTGGTAGTGGTTCCCACCATATTGTTGGTCCAAATTGTCACCTATATAATCAAAATATCATATTGTTATAATTTATATATAGTTAATGGCTTAATGCTATAACCAACAATGTTTAACAATTGTAGAGAACAATTATTAGGCCAAATGACACTAGTTTTTTTTGGGTCAACAATGACAATAGTTTTAACATCAATTTGTTAAACGGCAATGATGTGTCATAAGTACTTTTCGACAGTTTAATCATTTATTTATCTGTCGTGGACTTATGGTACAAGTAATTTTTTGGGTTTAATTTTAAAGTACCTTGTGTCAAAAGAGCAACGTCGTTCATTGTGTTTTCGTCCACTTCTAACGAGTTCCACTTTGCGTAAGCTTGTCGAACTAAGTTGTTAATGTAGTGCTGCAATAAAATATCACCATAAACGAAATATTAAACACAGTTTCTAACCAATATGACTAAAACTCTAAATATAAAAATCTATCAATCAAAAATAAATAAAAAATCTATCAACAATTAAACAACATCATTGTTCTGTATATATACCTCATTAGGCGCTTCTCGGCCAGAGTAAACATGACCTTCGATATTCGCTTTCACAACTTGGCAGATCGGATTCAAAGTCACGACAGAATCCAATTCTCTGTATATGTATACTTTATTTCCCAAATTACACTCTCTAGCATGTTTCAATGTTACTTCCCACATTTTGTCAGACATCCCAGTGCCCAAAATCTGCAAATTAATTAATAAACAAACCCTTGTTAATCAGATAACTGAATTACTCTAAAAACATTACATCCTCTCATTAATAATATTACCTGACGGAGTTTGTCAAGGTCAACGACGGATAACTTCAAAAAGTCTTGGACCGAGTTGATGTTGTGAGAGGAGAGCTTCTTGTGAAAGGCCCCTTCTTTGCCAATCTTCTCTAGCCGCCACACTTCGTCTTCTAACATTGGTGGGTGATGTTTCTTGTATACTTCACCAACCCCAAGTTGTACAAAACAAAAACAAATTAGGTACTTTAAATTGTATTTTATTTTCCCAAATTACTTTATATGTCCGCTTATGCGTGTGTTTGTTAGACCCGTTAAATTAGTGTTTGCGTGTTGTAAGATTTGAAATGTATGATTTCACAATGAATAGACTATAGACCAAAGAGCATTAAATAATAAATTATAAGCATTGACCAAAGACTTGATTTATTTATATAAACTGTGCAGTCGTTTGCTTATGGTCCACATCGAAAATACTTTTAATTCCTTTTTACATAAAATTTAAGATGTATATGTGTAGAACTCTATATCAAAAAGAACAAAAATGTAGAGAAACATACCAACTAGAACAACTAGGAATTAAAAACAATATATAACCAAGTTTATTTTAGAAATTTTTTTTAAAAAAAACAAGAATTGTTAGGTTATATGGGTTTCTAACTAACAACCTATTGACTATGAATACATTGGCTCATATATATTTATATACTATTGTTGATCTCTTTCTAAAATCTTTTTACATAACCCATTTTAAAATTAATTATAAAATCTAGTAGTCTCTTAAAGAGCAATAAAATCATGTTTATGTTAAGAAATTACTGTTTTGACAAATACATATATATATATATATTATCAATTTGAATGTATTTTTAATGAACATATATATGTTGCATACAATCAATATATTAAGGGTACATGATTAATAGTGTTATCCTTAAGATACGATCTGTGGTCAGGTCAAAGATCATTGAAACATGCTTCTAGACTTCTAGTGATATGTTACTATCACATCTCTAGTGGTGTTTAGTGAATATAAACACATCACTCATTATAGATGGAGAAATTTATTTGTTCTGTATTCATAAATTTCTAGTTACTTAAAGTGAAATAAAATAATAAGTAATTAAGAAAAACTTACGTTCTCCACGATGATCTCTAACACGAAACGCTTCAGTCATCGCTTCACACACAACAAAGCCTTGACCGCTACTCCCTTTTGCAACTTTCACTCCGATTCTAAACTTCCGGCTACGAACCCAACTCGAATTATCGGTGAACTCAATCTCTCCGATCGTTGCAACACCGTTTCTCACCGTCACAGATACGTCTCCGGCAAGTAAAGGCCGTTTCCCATCCCTTTCTTTGACGATATTATCCTCAAACTCATCACTGCTCCATATATCCCCCGAAGGAAAATTTCCGTGAAGAGCAAAAACGTCTAGTTTTATCGGACGGTCAAGATTCACGGGAGTGTTTGAATCATCAACAAGGATAATCTCAAGTGGATTGTTCTCCACGTCACTGATTTTACTTCCGGTGAATACTGGTGTCATCAAGTTCTTACGGAACACTAGCTTTAATGTCGGAGTAATATTTTCCAGAGCCTCGACCCGAAACGACGATGACCGAGAAAATGATCGAAGTCTTTTACTTATTCCATATTCCATTTCTTGTCTTAACTGTTCAAATGATCAAAACGAGTAAAGTTATTAAATACTCTTATCTGTCTCATTAAAAAGTTGTCATTTGATTTTTATTTAATTAAAAATATACTACTATGTCTATTATATGTGTTGTTCCTCTTATTTACCTTTTGATCAACACTACTATATATACGCACATCACCAAATAAAAAAGGTATCTAAGATTTTGTTTTATGATTCTGAAACAAAACCATAACTCTTCTTCGACAAAAAAAAAATCTATAATTGTAAAAAGAACTTAATTATTTGTAAATAAATATGTAGGCCTATATGCATGTAGGTCTTATCAATGGTAGTATCATATATTCTATATAATATGAGGTGTATGTGTGCGGACCATTCTCTTGTCGTTTCTTTCTAGATGTAGTTGACTGATTTGTTAGGTTAGAGAGAGGCCTTCTTATTAATATCAGAAGAGGCCATCTTCATAAAGTTATATGATATATTAATAATGTATGTATATATGTAAAATATATGCAACTATATATGCATATGTTGACAGTGTTTTACATCAAATTTATAGTATTAACAAACTGATCAAATCTTTCCTATCTTATCAAACTCCAACTCGCATATTTGGCGTTGTCAATGCTAAACTTATGTATTTGTATATGTTTATTCCATAATTGTAAGTATGTGTACTTGATTAATGAGAAACAGATATGTCTAATTATTCTCTTCTTTTTTTATTCTCAAGTGTTAAATTTGAAGATGTCTCCCATTCTGTAAATCTATGAGGTATCAGTTTTAGAGTATAGATATGCATATGGATCTCTACTATAGCATACAATAGGGATCTCTACTTAACATACAGTGTTGTCATATTTCTGTTCTAAGATAAAACAAGTAATTTATAAACAACAGAAGAAGGTGGAATTAGAGTGTACTTACAACTTTTCTTAGAACGGGCTCTAGGGCTGCCGAAAAGCTCTTCATGGTGTTCTCTGTAATCATTGCTCCAACCACACTGAAAATTGGCCGGAAATAAAACAAAAAATAACAAGTGTATCAGAAAAGTAAAGCCAGAGAAAATACATTAAAAAGTCAAGAGTCGTAAGATCTAAATAAGATATTATTTTCATGGATAATAGAGAGAGAGAGCTATAGAGTATATACATAAAATATAAGCATACATATTACATGTGTGTGTGTGTTTGAAAAAAAGATTGGACAATGAACATGTTCATAAAATGGTTTTTTTGGTTAAAAACAAATATTACGGTAGTAGAAATGATTCATCACAAACAAAATATATGAAAAAGATTCAAGATTTTCTGAGAAAATTTTACGAGGCAAAAGAAGGTAGGGATTTTATCCGTTTCTCCGGATTCTTCTCTTGGTGATCAGAATCTAGATCTTGGTAGCATAATCTCTTTCCCGCCATGGAATTGGTCTGGTAAGATAAAGAGAAGGAGAGGGCTTAGATTAGATCTATGTGTTTATAATGTTTTGATGTATAATCTAAAAGTTAATGAGGTATATATGTGGGAAGTGGGGTTTTAGTCTCTGTCTTGGAGTAATTCTATATTAATTAAAAAGAGAGAGGAGAAAAAAAAACAAATAAAGAAAGTTCGTAGAACGACAAAGGAAACAACCTGGCAACGGCAACGTACCAAAGAAGTCTACGCGAAATTTCCTTTTTATGGCGTCATAAATAGGTAGATTTTTGACGTCAACTTCAAGGTTGAAGGTGCCGTTTCCTGACAAGTGGACGGTTTTTATACGTTGGATTTTAGATCTAACGGTTACTTGATCCATATGCCCACCTTATAAGTTCTTGTTGAGAGCACGAGCACGATAGATCCGGTCCATCCTTCAAACAATTTTTGTCCTCTTCTTTATCTTCTATGATTTTTAACATTATAGATATCAACATACTTATTATGAGCAATCCATAGTCTAAGAAATTCCCATTTTTTCCTATATAGCCTAATCAAAAAAAATTATAGAAATCAAAGAAAAAGACAGGTTCACATTCTTTTTTCTGAATTTAATGCAAAAAAAGAAGCAAAGTTTGCACTTGTAGACTTGCAGTAATCTGAACTTGCTAGTTTTAGTTGGTTTCGTCCGACAAAATATACTCTATACTTAACAACCCAAGCATATAGAATTAATAATTTCATTGAACTATCTTTTAAGCAAATAAAACGAAATAATAGCCTTTTTCGGTTTTCATCGTTTCCTCAAAAAATCATAATAAATTTAATAGCTATTGTTGAGCCAAAAACTATATAACCTTTGTTATAATATAGAATTTCTTACCTTAAAGAACATTAATCTTATCCAAATTCTTGTGTGTTAATATATATATATATATATATATATATTAAATTGTATAAAACGTCAAGTGATTAATTTCGAAGAAGGTTCGTTGAAATGATTTATTTTTCTCGGGTAATTTCGCGTCGGGTGGGTCTCAAATACCAGTTCTCCTCTCAAAAATGTGTCGTTCTTTTAGCTACAATCGACTTTGTTTAGTCTCTATCAAAGTAACTTTTTGTACGCTGTATTTATATGATATAAAACATGATAGTCATAAACTTACGTGTTCCGCAAAAATTAGTGTGTGTTTTTGAAAATTTGTATATTTTTAAGTTTTTATCAGTTTTTTTTTGTTGTAATTTTAAGTTTGATTTGGAAAGTGTTTAGTTTTAAAGTAGCTTTAAGAGAAAAATATGTTTTTCTTAAAACTACTTAGTTTATAACGCAAAATTTAAAACTAGAAAAACTAAAAAACTACTTAAAATCCCAATTTGCTGCAAACATTATTATATGTTGACCGGGGATTTTAAATACTATTAGCTTTAGCTTCATTTTAACACTAAAAAAAAAAAAATACTTTTTAAGAAACAAACAAAACGACACCGTATGGAACAAAACGGCCGCGTGCATATACAATTATTACTTAATATAAAATCATTTTTCTAAACTAGTGGCTTAGATTAGAGCTAATGAGCTAGGCCATCTTCAAATCTTATCAATAATCAATCATATAATAACGTAATTGACTAATGAATCACTTTAACTAAGCAGCGAAACCAACTGTAAAATTTAATAGATTGTTGAATCATAAATTTTGGTAATATTTCCAAAGAGGCAAATTCTCATCCGCCTCCAAAAAAATCACCATGAGCACTTCCATATGAAACCATGTTGTAAGATTCGCGCCAGAAACTCGATTTTTAATACCCGCGTGACGGAATTTTGTAAAACTGATGTTTTCTGTTACACATTACTTAAGTTGACACAATTTTAAGGTAAACTTCCAAAATGGTCATGAACCACAAGACTACGATAGTTTTTTTGTTCCTAGTAATTATCATAAGACATCACATAACAAGAGGAACAAACAAAAACAAATCTAATATGAACAACAGAACTAGTTTTGTATTAATAACTAGGCCTCTCAAATTCGAAAACATAAATAGGCTTTACCAAACAAAAATGGGCCAAAACGTAATGCTGTGGGTCAAAAGAAATTAAACAATCAGAAGAACAATTTTCTTTGAAAAGCTGATGGGACTTTAGGATCTTGTATAAAATTAATAACAGATGGGACTTTAAAATCCGAATTCAAAAACAAATTAACAGAATCGTATGATATGGGTCTAATGAATACTTCTAAAATCCCATAACCCTATGTGCAAAATGTAACAAGCTATCCAAAGAACCATCATCGAATTTCCTAGCGAACAAGTAACATTTCTCACTCTTCTCCCCATTATATACACATCCTTCTTCTCTATTTCTCAACCTCCACAAAAGCTCTGCCGTCACCGACCGCCGTGTATACTTCCTCGGGTGTGGCCCTCTCCGTGACCAATCTGTCCACGTCAGTGACCTGTTCGCGTTCTTCCCCGGAAACATGACGTGGACAAATGTCGGCAAGTAATGCTCGTCGGCGTAACAACCCCATTGGCAATGTTTCTTGAACAAAGGGAAGTAAGTGGTGTCAGAGACTACGGCTAAAGCTACTTCACGGTCAATCTCGAACCACTGAGAGCCTTTTCGCCAGTTTCTGCGGCTGAGCAGTGGGGACATACTGCGTTTGTAACGGCCACGACCTGCTGGTCCGGGAATGTCGTAGATGTCGACGTAGGAGTGTTGAGAATTTATTAGGTAAGAATAAATGGTGGAGAAGTTGTAGAGAGGGATGTCAGATTCTGAGAGGAGGACGAAACGGTGGTTTCCGACGTCGAGCAGAGCGTTTGCCAGTAGCCGCCGCTCAGCCTCCACCATGCTCACCATTCCCCATTCCACTTCCTACACAAAACAAGAAGAAAGCGATCGCTCATGAATCATGATTATTATTAATTTACCAATTTAATTGATTATTTTAAAATCCATAGATTGGTATATGTATAATAGACTACTCAACGACTTTTTAACTACAAAAAAAAAAACGATTTTATATATAGTATATATGATGATATCTATTGAAAGGAAAAATAAAACCAAACGTAGCATATACGAAAGGAAGTAAAATACGAATTTTGTTAACCCAATTTTTCAGTTGCAACTTTGTATCCCTTTATGTTATCCTTTCTAATCAATATAAAAAAAAAATCACTATTAGTCACATGATATATAATATAACATATTGATTAGAACCGATGACATTTAAGTACATTTTTAGCGAATTTTTTTATTTTGTACTTAATTTCAGTATTTCTTTTAGTTTGTAAACTTAAACAGTGTGATTTGTGTGTTCGAAACATATCTTTGTCGTATGACAATTCTATGTCCTCGATTTATCTACTTTCTTGGACACGCATCATGTTTATTTTTGTAATTTAACTTAATCTCATAAAAAAGAAGTAAATGTAGACCCCAAGACCCGGTTTGGAACTTATTTAAAAAGGGTATAAAAGGGTATACGTGTGGCTTTGAATTAATATAACATTACTTTGTCTTTTGTGTTTGTAATGAAAATTAACTAAGCTAAAGCGTGACGAGTGTAAACTCTGTTTTGTTAATTTTGCCACTCCCTGCTTTTGAGTCTTCTAAGCACCACACACCAATTAATAATGTACAGTAGTTGTATGTCTTAGAAAGAGAAATTGCCAAAAAAATGTAATTATTAAAATCTATATTCGAATTTTCTTTGGCCGAGTAATTCGACTATGTCAATTAAGTATAAATGAAACTCGACAAAATCATAAAAATAGGGAGGGAATGACGAAATTGACTGACCTTACTTGGAATACCCCGGCGATAAAACGGTGACGTTTGGGACGTATCGTCGTCAATATAGAATGGGTCACTCGTATGAATGTAAATAGAGAAAAGATGTTTTTGATGGCCTTGAAAAAATCTCTCCCACAGTTTAGCCAAAGGAAGCTTCCCTCTCGTCAAGAACATAAACGCCACTTTCTTTGTCATGTTCAACGTCTTTTCTTGAATCTTTGATGCACACAACAAGAGTTCCTCATCCGTCATGTTGTGCATCATGGTCTCCGGCTTCATCAGATAATGACCCTTTTGCCCTTTTTTATCGTCATCAGTTGCAACCACATTTTGCTGGGTAACACATTTTTTTGGCTGCGGCTGAAAGGGTGGAGAAAGGGAAGAGGAGGAGGTAAGAGAAGAAAGACAAAAGATTTGGGGACTGAAAGAGACGTTTCTTATGTGGACGTTGAGTATGAACCCGATTCCGAATCCGAAACCGATGAGAAATGAATAAAAGACGAGGTTTCGGAAGAATCTATGAGATTTGAATACCTTCGATATGAAGATTTGGTGAATATGAAGACGACTTTCTTGTTGAAGAGAGTCTTCTTGTGTTTTGTTGCTCTTTTTCATTATTTTTGTGGGTCTCAAACTTAAATTAAGAAAGGTGGGACGAGGCAACGTTATATAGGTCAAGAAGGTGAATTTTTAAAGACTTTTCGTCACTAAATGTGGGTCTCAAACTAAGGCTAAGAACCGTGGGACGAGCCGATGTTATACATAGATCAAGAGGGTTGAATTTTTAAAGGACGACTTTTCGTTACTAAAATATATAATTTCGCAGGCTTGAAGGGTTTTGCTAGAAAAAAAATAGATTTGCCTTGTACGTGGTTTTAGGGGTTTTCAATTGATACACGACTTGGGTTTTGTAAACACGTTAAACTTAGATTGTGACATTAAATATGAAGTAATCCTTGGATTAAAACTTAAACACAAGTAGTGACACCTATCTGTTATAATTTATATAATTTTTTTTGTTTTTAGTTTAAACAGACAAACGAACGTGCAGTGTACACCGGCTCGTCAGTCATCAAGGGTCTGTTTCAACTTTAAGGCAAAAAAAAAACAAACATATCAAACAATCAGTTTTTTTTTTTTTTAATATTCTCGAAGCTTTATAAACTAAAGCAAATAAAACCGCTGAATAATTAAGGTGCCTATCATCTCAAGAATGGTATCTTCAGTAGAATGGAATGCTATATACCAGTTTCCTCCTATGTTGTTTTTCGAAACCCGCAACAATGTCATCGATTGTATCTTCCCATGATTCATTCCCTTCAATCTAAAAAAAACAGAACAGCCATCAATGTAAAATTTTCAGAACTAGTATCATAAAAAGAACAAAAAAAAGCACTTACTGATGGCATATAAAACCTGAACAATTGTGAAAAGCTGAATTTGATAGAATTCTATATGGATTACTTACCTCTTGACAGAGTTCCAAGGCAAGCCGGCCACCTATAGCTGCTTCTTCGTGGTTGTCTTTAACCTCCAAGTTCATCACAAGTATGGTTTTCATAAGTGAATGTTCTCTGTTATTAAGATCTGCATATTGGTAAACAAAATCCAACTTGATGAGGTAAAGATATTAAGACACAAGTATGTTGTATCAAACCATGATTGCAAGCGAGTAGAAAGCAATTAAAATATCAAACCTAACTAGTTGGGCATATTACCCAAGGGCAATTACAAGGTAGAAACTTTAGAGTAACACATGACTTGGTGATCAATTTATATGTAAACATCAAACCTAACTAGTTGGGCATAATCTACCAAAAGAAAAGATTGTATTGGAACACCGCATGAAGAAGATCAAAAGTCACAACATTTCCATTTTATTCACACATGATGAACAGAAATGTGAAAAATATACAAGAGTTTGAAACAACACAAGTATTAAACAGTAAAATTGGGGAGGATTTAGATATACCTTCAAGGACAGAATCAAAAACCTTGTCTTCAAATGTCATAACCACATCAAAAAACCATTACCAGCATTATCTTGCCACCTTTGAGGAGCAAGTTTCACAGATAAATTCCTCTTAAGCATCTGCAAAACACCATTCTGCTTGTAACTGATGAATCATTTAAGGTATCAAACTTCCAAGTTCATTTAGATTCCTACAACAACAATCACAAGCTAGCCAAAACATAGCCATAAACATGAGAATTTTGTATATCCACTAAACATGATTTGAATCAAAACCCTAGAAAACTAAGAGTGATGGAAGCTGTAACCAGTAAGAAATCAAGACATATGAAATAGCATAATAGATGTTACAACTTAAAACGTAACAAAATTATCATTAGAATGAGATTGACACTGAAGAAGCAAACAAACTTAGGGATTTTGAAAACTAAGAACAAATCACAGGAAAAGAAGAGGATACAGCTCAGGCTCCTTGCGTCTGAGTTCATCAAACATTTGCTTGTAAGGAGTTCCAAAGTCTAGACGTTAGGCTCTCTGAGAGATGGACCTGGTAGTTTTACATGAGACCCAGTACCGTACGAAGCAACATCCAGACCTTGCCTCTTTAGGAGAGCGTGAGCTTCCATGCTCCGATTCTGATTCGATGAACAGACCATGGCGTACCGGGATCTCATCGCTGAAGCCGCGGCGGACAGAATCTTCCAATCTCCCGGCGACTCTACAAATTGTCGATTACAGAAATGTATATCTGACGGGATTAAGTTGGGCCTGGGCTGGGCTTTATTAACCGATCCAAATTATTATTTTTTGCGGTTAAGTCCATCGGATCATATAATTTGTGTGTGAGGTCCACTATATTTTTACCCGCCACGACAACATACGAGAAGCCGAATGGTCCAAGAGGAAAATTCTTAGTTTCTTACAAGTTACAACAAAGATCTTTCTTTCTTTATTTTTTTCCTTGAGCGACTGTGTTGTCCAATCAGAAAGGTCCCTTGCTTTCACGTAACTTTGGAACCATATAACCTTTTTTTTTTGTTAGATTTGACTCCTTGAATTTCTCTTAAAATTGAGCGGATGAGACGGATCAAATTTAATAATGCAGATAATATAAATAAATAAATAAAATTTGGTTGAAGATCAATGACTAAATTTATTCTTTCTCATAAGCTGTAGTATATACTAGTTAATCTGAACACTCCTTTTTTTGTTTTAATAGGAAAAAATGTTTTCAAAAAAACAAAAAGGTAATATGAAAACGGAAACTTACAACATCACTATCATCACATTTTAAAAAGGAAACTTAATGTAACGCGTATTAGTAGCTATGTGTCCATCCATGCTGGGTAAACGGTGTTGACTTACCCAACGACTTGGTTACGTTGCATTAATACGACGTCGTCTTAAGCCACTCTGCAACAACAAATAACAAACAGCTGAAACCGGATTTTCAAATTAATCATCCCACAGAACACAAGCATCTCTTCATCTTCACTCTCAAGGTATAATACAAATAGTTCACTTACAATAAAACCAGCCACGTGTTGTTACCAAAGATGGTTCGCCATCTTTTTTGTGGCTTCACGGCGTTACTGAAGATTTGTGGTGGTCAGACCACTTCCGGGGGAGAAGAATCTGCCGAAGACAGTAGAGACCGTGGCATATTCTTTGATCTTCAAGAGCTTGAAATCGCGACTGATTTTTTCTCGGAGAAGAACCGGCTCGGTACCGGCGGATTTGGCCCTGTCTACAAGGTAAACTTTAGAAAGCTCTGTATCTTTTTTGTTTTTGGAAATAATGATCTTTATTCGATACGACATTGTGAATAGGGTTCTGTGCTAAGTGGTGAAGAAATAGCAGTAAAGAAATTATCGGCGGATTCAAGACAAGGGTCGAGAGAATTCGCGAACGAGGTTAAGCTCTTGCTTAGGATTCAACATAAGAACTTGGTTTCGTTGCTGGGTTGTTGCTTCCATGGCCCCGAGAAGATGCTGGTTTATGAGTATCTCCCTAACCGTAGTCTCGACTATTTTCTTTTCGGTATATCTCTTTAACTTTCAATCTATCAAGAATTGTCCGAGCAGAAAACCAAAAAATAGTTGTCCGAGCAAACCACACTACAGTATATAGACTGTATCGAATCATCGGTTCTGTTTTGTCTGATTCATTTAATTCGGGCTAGTTTTGTTTAACCATTGATTTTTTCTGTAATTTTCAGATAGGATCAAGCCCGGTTCACTTGACTGGTCCCATCGATGGCGAATAATTGTAGGAGTGGCGAGAGGATTATTGTATCTGCACGAAGAAGCTCCATTACGGATCATCCATAGAGATATAAAAGCCAGCAACATTCTTTTAGATAATGACTTGAACCCAAAAATCTCGGATTTCGGTTTAGCTCGGTTATTCCCAGGAGACGGTACTCATACCAATACCTTTAAAATCTCCGGTACTTAGTAAGTACTCCTAATCCCATCACAATCTATAATATCTGAAAAAGAAATGTGAATCTTGTATATTTAAATTTATCTGGCTGATGTGAGTGATAATTGCAGTGGCTATATGGCTCCTGAGTATGCGTTGCACGGGCTTTTATCGGTCAAATCAGATGTTTTCAGCTACGGAGTCTTGGTTTTGGAGATAGTTAGCGGAAGAAAGAACTATAATCCTCGTCTTGGTTCGGAAATGGCTGATCTCTTGAGCTATGTAAGTTTGGATCATAACATTTACCGGTTCGATTTTGCACAAACTACTGATCAAGTCATATTTTACATCATAGTTTGGTTATGATTCTCACTTTACTGTGGAAGAATTATTGAATTTCAACTCACAACCTTTTGATAATGAGTCGAATGACATATCCACTTCCAATATGAGATATCGTAACAAGCCCCTTTAAGACGAGGAGAGTTCTTTTGTTCATTTATTTCGATGAACCAAATTCAAATATTTTTTCAATTATACACATTTTGATTAACTGAGCTCTAGTGTCATATGAGGAACAAAACGTTTATCACTCAAAATTAATTGACAATGAGTGGAATAACTCACAACCTTTAGATATTAGTTTAGTTTGAATCATCTCTACATATACATAATATGTTAAAACCGGTCTGACTCAAGAACCGCAATTTATCTTTGGTACAGGCGTGGAAAATGTACCAGGAAGGTAAAATTATGGAATTGGTGGATCAATCTCTAGCAGGAGTATACAACCGCGATGAAGCAGCCACGTGTTTCATCATAGGATTACTGTGTTGCCAGCAGATCACAATAAACAGACCGGATATGAACAAGATTCATCAAATGTTGTCGAGCGATTCATTCGATTTGCCTAAACCGGGTCGTCCTGGGCTCCAAGGACGTAGAGGAGGCGGCTCTACAGGTAAGAGTACCGGGACCGGTACAGGAATCGGTTCAAAAAGTTTTGGATTAACCGGGAACGAACCAAACAGTTTTAAGAGTAGAAGAAGTAATGGCGGAGCTTCTGGACCCGATAGCCTCGTTGAGGAGTACTCGAGGACTTCTATTACCATGTCTTCTTTCGCCGAAGGAAGATGAATACCTTATTTACGTGTATATAACAAAGAGGGCGAGTTTCTATGATATATGTTTATGGATCGTTATACATGTATTTGATCTTTTTTTATATATATAATAAGCATACATATTTGATCTTAACACGTTTTCTTCTAAAACTTTTAGTTTGCATAATTCAGTCGGATTTAGTGGAGCTGTTTTAGGCAACCGAGCTTATATGTCTTCCACAAAAAAAGATTGCTAATAATTCTATAGGTACGGTAATTTCAACTTTCAAAGTCTCCATCTTCCTAAAGAATGGTACCAACCTAATTACTAGTTATATGACTTTTCTGTTTTCTTAATATTAATAAGTAATGACCATGACTCATGACAACAAGGAAGTTTAGTTTCACAGGCAAAAAAGTCTAGCTAGCTTCCGATTTGTGTACCAGATTTTTCATCTAAAACGAAAACGTTAAGCTATGTAATCTCTTATTGGTTACACTCTATTGGTTAATATGTTATGATCCCATATTGGATGCATAAAAGTACCAACACTAGCATATAAGAGATCTAGATTAATTCACTCATTGTCCGTTGATTTTGAGTTGTAATCCATAAAACTTAACTTTGATATTTTAAATCAAATCAAAGCATATTCATATATTTGAATTTGCTGTTTTTTGTTTGCCCAAAGCTTTTAGGATTAAGACTCGTTCAAAATCTTATATATGTGCTCTGTTCCGAAAGTTATTTGAAACTTGAAAGGGTTAAAAAGACTTAGCAAACAAGTATTTAAAAAGATTTAACCATGTGTGCTTGTTAACAAGACTTCCGCGCGGTATGTCAATTTGTAACTATACTAAAAATAGCAACGCTGATCAAAGTCAAGAGAACAAGTTAGATATTGAGTCTTCAATGCATACATATGTAATTGCATGTGATTTGATCGTCTATAGTTGATTAAAGGTAGAGGATAGGGTCGATCAATTTTATTGTTTATTTTGATATGAACCTAACTGTATATGTAATCATAGTCCAACAAAACGTTTTTGATCAGCACTCAGAAGAAATCAAGCCTAGTTAAATTGGAACTTACCTGGATTAGATCGAGTTCGACCTTTTAAGTTTCAATTTAGACCTAAGTGAATTTAATAAATTATGTAAACTCCATATAAGTGGGATGATTTATGACATTTAGTATCTTCATCATCTATAGATTTGACGAATAATTTTAGCTTGTAGGAGCATCATACGAAAACATTTTTTTTTAACATATAAGTATTATTGTTCATCAGATTATTTGTTTATCTTCAAAGTATTATTGGGTGGTATTTATTGAAAGAAATTTTGAAGAACAAACATTTATATAACAAAAACAAAATTGGTAGAAAAATCTAATCAATAGATCTAGATAAAAATAGAAGCAAAAGTGAACTTTGGAAGAGGTAACAATGTGCATGTACTGATGGATGAAAGGGGTTGAGAAACCATAAATAGAGTAATAAGATCGAAAGCTCCAGATTTGTTGGACAGTCCAACTTGGGCAAGAAGGCTTGATAGCGAGTGGAGATGGCGTTTCTTTCTTTCCAAATTTCGTATATGGTGATGTGCCTAGTGCCTAGTGCCTAGAGCCAAGCCAAGAAGGAAGCATCCTGAAGTCGTTTGTTATAACTTATAATATAACAATGGGGTAAGGGAAACCAATTCTGAATCTGAGCCCAAGAGGAAGGAAATGACAAATGACATGTATACGGACGTATAGTGGCAGACCATATCTTATAGTTGATTAAAAATTCTACTATTCAAACCATCTAATATCATCAATTCAAATTGATCTTGATTTATCGCGAAATTTTGTGTTCTTTACCACGGTTTTTAATACTGAGTTCTTAAGATTTGTAAGAAAAACACTAAATTGTTAAAATAATTAAAACTGTTAACTCCAATGAAACTCTATATACTATATAGCCAAAGTTTATTTTTAGTCATCAACATATACACAAAAGCTGATGAAAACAACAATTTTCAGTAGTCACAAATCGTTCGTTCGTCACAATAGATTAAGGAAATTAAGAAGAAGAAAAAACAGAAAACACTTTGAGGTCTCAAGTTCATCCATGGGCCCCACTTAACTCTGTTTGGACTTTGGATATATCTCCTGATAAATTATGCGGACCCCACTCCAATACAAAAATCCCATAACTCTGACTTTCATTGGCCCTCCTTTTTTTATTTTTCTCTTGCCTTTTTTTTTAACATCCACTTTTATTCCAATTTTAAAAAGTAAAAATAGAAAAACCCATGTCTATATAAAAACTGAATCACTGGCTCGAAAACAGCCACTCTCCATTTTTCTCATTAAAATATTAAAGAAAAACTGCTCAACAGTATGGCGAATCTCTCTTCTGATTTTCAGACATTCATGACGGATGAGCCCATAACGCAACTAGCAGAACTCAGCAACACTCTTCATCAGTTCCAAACACTTCCTCCTTTGTCTTCTTCTCTTGACTCTTTTTTCTTTCACCATCACCAGCTTCAATTTCTAGATCATTTTCCCGGCAAGTCTCCTGAGAATAATTTTCATCAAGGGAATTTCCTCCCTTCTAATATCCACAACAACGACGAGACGTTTCCAAGAGTTGATACCAAGAAGAGAAAAACATTAATGGCGGCTATGTCTACGTCGGAGAACAGTTTCTCTGACCAAACTCTCTCTAGCTCTTCTGCTCAAGTTTCCCTTAATGGATATCTTGCGACAAAAAATGTATCTAAAGATTATCTATCCATCGAAACCCTAATTTCATATAACTGAACTCTCAGTTTCCATTATAATTCTAATTATTTTTTCTTGTCGAAATCGTAGAGTTCTTCAAGAAGAGGGAAAAGGTCTAAAAATAGAGACGAAGAGAAAGAGAGAGAAGTTGTTCACGTTAGAGCCAGAAGAGGCCAAGCTACTGATAGCCACAGCTTAGCAGAGCGGGTAAATTTTTATTATACAATTTGATATATCTATATAATTTACATGATTATTAATTAAATTATTTTTCATGATAAATTTAAGGTTCGGCGAGGGAAAATAAATGAGAGGTTGAAATGCTTGCAGGATATAGTCCCTGGATGTTATAAGGTGATTAGTTATTATGAGCAACTCAAATCAATTTATTTGTTTAGACTTTGGACTATAACTAAATATTAGCTTTTATATGGTGATGCAGGCAATGGGAATGGCTACTATGCTGGATGAGATAATTAATTACGTACAGTCTTTGCAAAACCAAGTCGAGGTAAAAAAAATAATGAATTTCTCTGAAGTTATATATAGATAGATTATCAAACCAGTTCCATTCGTTTCAATAGATATTAATTTTTTTTTTTTTTTTTTTTAATGTGAACTCAGTTTTTGTCCGTAAAGCTTACAGCAGCAAGTTCGTATTATGACTTTAACTCAGAGACTGATGCGGTGGATTCCATGCAGGTACATAATCCTGAACTTTTTGAATTTAATTTATGTAGTTTAATATGATTTGTTTCTTAATTGTGTTTTGATGTGATTCGTTATTTATTTGCAGAGGGCAAAGGCACGTGAGGCAGTGGAGATGGGGCAAGGGAGGGATGTGAATTCTGTCTTCCATTCATCATCATGGACCCTTTGACTTTTGTTTTTTTTCTCCCTTTTGTTTTTGTCTTTCTAATTTTATCCTTTTCTTGATTAAAAGAAATATACTTAAAAGATTAATTCCCATAATCTCGATGCATATATATGATATGTATACTACTTGTGTAATTTCGACATTACAAATATACTACCTAGAGATTGCAATACAAATAGATCGGATAATGACAGACTTTTATGGACATCTTTAAATAGTACGTATTTTCGGAATTGAATTGGTAATATAATTTTTTCTTGTGTTTCATGTACGAGTACACAAAAAGATTGTAACTAACATAATTTGTTTTTCCTGATTATGTTCCACTTAAGAAAGGACGATTGCAACTAAGTAAAGAGAAATTTACTTGAGTGACATCGGGATTTCTTGTTATAAAATCCTTAAACGGAATTAGAATATATGAGGATGTATAAATACACCAAATTAATCCACCATAATTGTGTTACTACGATTGATTTTTGAAGTGTTTTGAAAGTTATATGAAGCTTCATCAACCACACTTTTAGACAATAGTAATGAGGAATATTATATCGATATTTTAAGTTGATAATATCAGACATGTATCTAAATACTGTTAGTTGAATATAATAGTAGATCAGAGACATATCTAACTGTTTTTGAATTGTTACGTAGTATAAGTTCGAATGTTCCATATTTCATTAAGGTGACAAGACCTTACAATTGAGAAAACACATCATAAATAATAGTCTACCAATTTTCAATCTAGCATTTACAGAATTATATATTATACAGGCTGAATAGACAGAACCACCTCAATAAATAATAAAATAGTCTTATACTATTTGAAATCAAAATTTTCAAATTAACTTGCACCGCCATAAGCATCAAACGTCAAAAAACGATGGTCGTCAAATCTACAGTTTTAAGATAAAGGAAAATAATATTCAATACTGGGAAATGCAGATTTACAATAATAGAGATTAAAAATGGCATCAGCAGCTTTAACTGGTGTCAAATAATGACAAGCCAAGATGATAAGTGGACGAAAATGACACAAATACCCTTAACTTGTTACTATTGAAAGAAAGACATAATGATGCGTATGTCCCCGAAACGAAACACAGCGACAAAGAGAGGGTTATGCAATTTGTGGAAGAGTGTGGATTCTGGATTACTAAAGGACGTGTTTAATCGTGGAGCAACCAAAGATATTTATTCCTTTTTATGTGGAATCTGTACTTATCTAGTAATATCTAAACATTGCTTTTAATTTCCTTTATTATTATATAAATAATTGCATGGGTGACGATTCATATTTCCAAAAAAAAATCTGATGGATGGCCCTATTCATCATATACATTATTGGAAGAAAATTTGTGAAATTTTAGATACCTTCTTTAGCATATGTAAAATTTTGAGACGATTGTGACATTAATAAAAAAAACAAGGTGCTATCCACGCCATGGGCGGATTTTTTTTTTCCCATAAATATTTGTTATTCTTCAGGTACAACTTTTAAATATAAAATTAGTAATATTAAATAAATTAAAATAAATAGGGATGCACTGTTTCATGAGTTTTATATTATTTTCTTTATCTTATTAAAATTGTTCCTCTCTCCCATTTGGATAAGTACTCATAAAAAACATAAATGGTCAAAATTAAAAGGGAAAACTCTATAAGTCGAAGTGGAGTGACTGGAGTCCATGAATGGCATGTGTTGCTCTCGAAATGGTTGTGCCTCTTAGTTAAAGGCTTTAAAGATAATTAGAAAACATATATATATATATATAAAACAAGAGAAAAAAAGAGACAGAGAGAGGGATAATAGAATATGGATGCAATGCATGCATCCATGAAACTAGGAAGGACAGCTTGAAATGGGCCATTACTTGCTCTAAAGAAGATTGAAAAATGTGTGGGGCTTTCTATTCATTCCGTTTTATTGCATATATTTATATCAAAGTAGAATGAATCAAAAATACCTAATTTTGAAATATTATTTCAGTTGCATAGTGGTTGATTGTTTCCACTTTCTAGTTCTACTGGGATTACCTTGCTGTCGTCTTTTGAAATATATGATTATATATATATATATATATATAAGTTTCGAGGTACTCTTTCATGGTTAAGTCTTAAGACAGATGGTAATTACATTACACAAATATTAAAATTACAGTTTAATATGAGGTTGGGGAGGATAGTTTTTGGGAACAAATAAATATTTGGGACCAAAAAAATATTCTATAAATAGATTTGGCGAGCACATCATTTGGTGGCAGAGAACAAAAATGGGCAAGTTCAAGGATCCAAAAACATTGTGGGAACCACCAACCACCAAACTTTTGGAAATGGCTCCATTTGAACGTGGAGGAGTTGTTAGCTACTCAAATCCCTAAAGCCCGACGTCTTAAGACTTAACACTCCTAAGTCCTAACCCACAAAATCTTAAAATCCCACTTTAAGTAATCTTAATACTTTCTAATATTTTAACATATCTAATAAACATCTGTAATAACAGTACAACATCAGAATATTAGAAAATAAATTTCTTCTTCACCCTAACACACCTATTATATTATATTAAATCTGGCCATAGTTTCGTACTTTATGATCAGAAGATATGTCATTACAATATATATTTTCCGGTTATACAAAATATTTGTATAAAAGATATATTTGGCTTAGTATTACCAAGAAAGTGAACAAGATTACAAGAGTATTAAACCTTTTTAGTCTGGCGAAAGTAAAATGTGTAAACAAGACTTTAAAACTTGAAGTCAAAAAGAAAAAATTTACCACACTGAATTAAAAAGACGAACACAAATTTTCTCCTGAGGGGCCTGACCAAATTATTAAAGTGATACCTCGAATTTGAAAAAAAATATCTAATTACTTGTTCTTTTTTTTACAAATTATCCTTAACTTCTTCACTCCGAAATTACATTCAAAGCCAAAACATGTATCTTCCAAGTTCTAACATGGAGAGCAAGCGATCGTATCAATTAGCTTCACTGTCGGAGAATCTGTTGAAGCTGAAGGACTTGGTTTCTCTGATCTGGTGGCAGCAGATTGATCTGTTCTGGCGTCAGGCTCATCACCTGTTGAAGCAATGCTTTCTCCATCTCTGCGGATATCTGCATATATAAGAAAAACACAATCATCAACAAAACTTGCCATTTAGACTTCCGGCGAAAGACACAACTACAACGTCTACTGGCACTGAAAAGAAATGTTTAAACCGATTGATTTGGGAGGTTAAACTGATAGAACTACACATTCATCAACATGAATATGTATATCCTAGAAGCACTAGCAGGTAGATTACCGGTGCAGGGCGAGGTGGTGGGCCTCCTCCAGGCCCAACTTGGCTTGGTGGAGCCACCGGTCCTAAGCCTGGTAGATGAGTAATGTTTGAGCTCTCTGATTGGCCAGACATCCAAGAAGGACCTCTGTCTGCAGGACCTCCTAATTGGTTATTGTTGTAGTCTCCACGAAATTGACCTCCTCCCTGAAACAATAGACAAGATTACAAGCAGTGACTAGCGAGACACAATTGCAAAACTAAAACCTGCACAATATCCAATTAAATTGTTTATTATCTCAAGAAAAAACATGATTTTAAAGCATCAGAACTAGAAAAAGGATGACAATTACTGCCAGAAAAAAAATCCCAAATCTGATTTAAGGATAATAATGAAAGATGTTGGAAAGAACTCTCCTAAAAGGGTGAAAATCTACCCATTGAAGGTATATCCCTCGGAAGAAGACACACAGAGATAAAGCAACACAACTGCATAGACAATCTGCAAACCACAGAACATATCGCCTAAAGGTAGTGGTGGCTAACTAGGCAGATGTGACTGTCAGACAGTAAAGTATAAATACCTGATATGGTGGCTGACTAGGCAGATGTGACTGTCCCTGCTGAAACTGAGGTCCACCAGAAACAGGGGGTCTATTTCCTGACTGTGAAATAGGCTCAAACAAGGAGCTCTAGTTAGTCATAAACATTATTAAAAAAACAAAGGAAACCAACAATAGCTACTCATAACTCTGACTCACATGAAACATGGGTTGAGAAAGATGCTGAGGATGTGCGCCATGGTGCTGAAACCCAGTGTTTGGACCAGTCTGGGAAGGTCCAAATTGATGATGATACTGTCTAGGCTGTTGTTGAGCCAAATTAGGACCCCCACCTGAGTGCATTGGTTGTTGCTGCAATTGAGTCGAGGAAGCTGGTATATCAAGATGGTGAAAAGAAGGTGGTTGGGATGCTGAATGAAGGGGAGCGGGAGGAGGAACATTTTGAACTTGAGAAGACTGTGGATGAGATAAAGAAGTGACAGCTGGATTAAGATGTCCCTGACGCTGGGGATGCGAAAAACGAGGCTGTGATGGAACATTATTGGTTGCAGAAACAGAAGGCGGAGGAGGCATAGGCATTGGTTGTGGCGTAGGGTGTTTTCTAATCGGGGCTTGTGACTGCACTGTAGCAGATGGCTCTTGTAAACCGCCTCCGCCTTGAATAGAAGACATATGTGATTGAACGTTTGGCCTTTGTGGGATAGATTGATGAGATTGTAGAACAGCTTGTGGCTCTACTTTTGGAATCTAGATAAACAGAATTGTAAAATACAAGATGCACGAATATGAAACTACAAGCACAAATGACTCAAGGAGATTGATTTTACCGTCTGAGGCGGCTGAACCATTCCAAGCATGATTTGTGCCTGGCATTCAACAAAAGATACACTCATCATCATCATCATATACAAGTCTGAGATCTATCTATAAATAAACTCATAATTGCGTAAACATTGTTCTATCTCTGGAAACGATACAAAACCCTAATTTTTAACCAGCTGCTTCAGCAACAATGCTAAACCCAACTAGTCCAATCAAAACACTTAAGTAAGAAGCTCCAAATCACAATCTCTATCACTTATTAGAGCCCATGAAATGCAGATATTAGAAAAAGATTAGGGGAAGCTAAGAAGAAGAACCTGGAAAAGAGCTTTGGTCAAAGCAGGGTTCTGAATCAAAATATCCCTCGCTTGTTGGTGATTTTGATCAATCAATGTCTGCGCCATCAGATTCGATTTATTACTTAACAGAATTCGAGAAACGGAAAATAAAACTATAGTTCTCTTTTCAAATCCGTGAAAGATTGAAACTATCGAGAAAGAGTTGTCAGCTGATAATCGAAGAGTAGAGAAACCAAAGAAGGAAACCTTCATTTTTGACATAATGTCGTAGAGCTGACTTTTAGTCATTCCGGCGAGATTTGCAGGTAAACCGCCGTCTCCGCCGATCTGCTTACCCGCCATTGTTCTCGTCGGTAGTCACTAGCTACCGTGATTACCTGAATGAGCTCACTACGCTTTAAAACGACACTACTTGATAACAGACCTTGGATGGGCCCTTATAGTCTCGACCCAACCCGATTCGTTTTACACAACTAGATCCGACCCATTTTTTGTTCTAGGCCTAATAAGAAACGAGAATTATTATTCAACTATTTTTTTCGCATTAACCGTCTCTCGATAACTATTTAAATTATCATTCTTTTTGTGGAGAATTCGGACACATATGATGGCGTGTTAAAAAGGTAATTTTTTGTATTTTTAAAATAAATAACTGAACGAATCTTTTTTAAAAATCTTTTATAGTTTGCACCTAAAATGTTGTTTTCGAAATTCTTTTTAATTCTAGGATATACGCAAAACTACAAATGGAAAACTAAAACTAATTGATAAAAAATAAAAAATAAATCTCAAAAATTAAGTCATAAGTTTTGACGAATTCAGTTTTTTTGTATCGTCTATATATTTTTAGCCGTTAGGATCTGTTTGAATTCTCACACTGTATGTAAACTAATTTGAAATCAATTGATGATAAACACAGTGGTCCATGACACCATGTAGATCAACTCTCTCTTCACTGTCAAATTTAATTTACTTCTTACCATTTATCGATTTTTCTTGAAATTTTAGCTCAACTATATATAAGATATAGACATGCATTACATATGAAATTAATTGAAATGTTCTTTACATGGACCATATTAATTGTACACGTAAGATGCATGTATATATCATACAGAAATACATTTATTTTGGAAAAGCAAAAGCTTAAACATAAGTTTTACTTAGAGAAGCGTGTGACACGGTTTTGGCCTCTTCACTTTGTTGTGGCTGCACAGATCTTCTTTATATTTTGTCTCCATCCATAGTTTTCGTACGCGATAATATATTTATTTCAACCATCATATACAATATTTATTGGATTCTTGCCTTTAGTAAGTCGGTAAACATCATCGGCTTTATTTTTATTCTTTCAAGTAAAATAGAGTCTTCCACTACGTTCCTCTCCCACCATGTTCTGGTAATTGCAAGTTTTGTGTTAAAAAAATATACCATTTTTGATCAAGCCTTGTGTATAAGTATATGATATTGATACTTAAGTTTATATCGATATATTGTAAAATAAAATTTAAGAAATATTTTTTTTTAACAAAATAATGAATTCATGGAGTAACATTTTTTAGTTTCTATTATAATTTGTTTGGAATGGCAGAACTTTTTAATAGAAATCAAGATTAAGCAGAAATGTGATTGGTAACTGGTAAGAACCCATGTATCTGTTAATCCTAATTTCACATCTGATTATTAGAATGTTTCTTATCTACTATAAGATACATATAATGAGGTGATCATGAAGTCAATAATATTTAAACTTGGCACTTGGTATAATTTCAGCATGCCCTTTAAGGAATGAGTACGGCGTATAATCTTGTCTCAAGGAAATTATAAAAAGTCCAAAATTATGAACATGTATGAAACCTTTTTTATTGTATGATACTTGTAAGTAAAAGGTAGCGAGAAAAAAAAAATAGAAGCACTCAATTCAACCACCTTTATGTTTTTTTTTCCGAGTAAAACCACAAACTTTGCTTTTGATTTTGTAGCCGATGAAGTCCTTCTCTCTCCATTTGATAGGAAGAAGAAAGATAAAAAGATAAAAGAAAGAGAGTAAAGAGATTTCATTAAAATGCAATGTTATACAAATGAAGAAGCATTAGCAAGTCTCTTCATCAATGTCTCAACATCCTTTTTTCTTCTTCTCCTCCTCCTCTACTCCGCCGTCTCCCTCCTCCTCAAGCTCCTCCACTTCATCGGCGGCTACCATCTCCTCCAAAGGTCTCTCCACATATATATATATGCTTATATAATTACTTTACATAAAAATATAGACCTATGATGAATACAGAAACTTTTTAAAACTGCAGTGTTTTATAGAGTAGTTACATATGTCCTTGTTTATTGATCTTAGCATATAGCTAAAAGTAAAACAAAAGTCTAGGCTATCATATTTCTATGTTTTATTGAAGTTGTATCAAACTAATGCAGAGTTTTGTATAGAAGTTTCATATATACATATATACATGTTAACTTATTTTAGCATATAGCTAAAACAAAACAAATTTTTCATCGCTTGTGCTGATTATATTTATAGTTCCAGAAACATATGAGATAAGTAAACAATACTATATTTTGTATTATCTGGAACGAATCCTATTATAGCTTTATTATTATGTAGGAGTGGAGATGAATATGATTCGGCGGCGTGGTTTTCTGATGAAGAGGAAGAGGAAGAGGAAGGGAGAGAATTCAAGATGTCGTGTAATACAAGTTACCATGTCATATCTAGAGAACAAAATCCGGATCATTTGATAGCTGATATAGGAGAAGATGGAGAATCTTTAGTGTTTTACAATAATAATTTTCAAGGCGGGCTAATGCACGCAAAAGAGTTCATAAATGTTCATGAAACTCATGAGCACGAAGAAGAAGGTGATCAAGATTCCAACACTTCTAACTCAGAGGAACACTTTTCTTCTGCCAACGTTTCTCCTTACCGCAGCGAATCATCAACAGAAGATGAAGAAGATGGCGTTGAAAATATTCATGACGATCATTATGACGATGAAGAAGAGATAGGAGGGGTGTCACAATACGACGTCGTTGAGGATTTGGTCCGTAAGCAACCAAATAATAGTAGTACTCGTGGTCCCTCTCGTTTCCAAAGTGGTTTCGTGTTCAATGACAAAAGCTACAACGGTATTATGATTTCTCCTCCTCATCTCTTCACATGTTTTTTATTTTATTTTATTTTCACATGCAAATCAAAAGTTGTTTTCTTTCTTTCCTCAAGTAACCAAGATTAACACGGTTTCATTGATTTCTAGATATATCTGAAAAAAACAATTCTTATATCCGAATTTAATTATCAGGTTAGGTACTAGTATATTCACGTACCCTTTGATGATTTTTTTTTTCTTTCTGAATTTGATGAAAACAAGTATTAGAATTAAAAAAAAAAACATTATAAAGATGACAGTCACTAAAATAATGATAAACCGATTGAGCTAATTACCGTATCTGTATATGTTTGCTATTTGGCTTTCAGGAAAGTTTTTGTATAATGGAAGAATCAAGAACGATGAAGAGGAGATACCGTCATCGGGGTTTGCCATGAGAGAGATCAAAGCAGAAAAACTAGAGGAAGAAGAAAAAGTAGAGCGACGAGAGATATTCGGAGAGTCATGCACGAATGGGTCAACGTCAAAAAGCTCATCGGAATGGATAAATTCTGTGAAGACCGATGACCCTTTCTCCTCCTCCTCTCGCCGGAGTTGCCCTAAATGGGAATCTTACACGATCTTCCAAAAGTACGACGAAGAAATGACTTTTCTTACTAGAATTTCTGCTCAAAAGCTTCACGAAACAGGTAAATCATCATAGGCAGTATGTCTATAGAATCATGCATGGAAATCGATTAGAGGGGCTTAACTTTTGATAGATTTTAAGAAAATATATCTCTAACGTTAAAGAAATTTTGTTTCGATTGTCCCTTCACATTTGGTTTCACATTCGCAAGTTACATTTGGTGCACCAAATTTTTAACAAAAAAAGGTAACATTTTGTTTTGGTATGCTTGCCATGTTACCGTCTATCATGATGCGCGTGAATACTTGATCAATTTTTTTAGATCAAATTTTGTTAACATCAACATTTATTCTGTTTGAGTTCGGTTTATCCAGCTTCAACATTTTTATCTCCATAGTCATTACCAAACTTTATTTTTAACAGAATCGTTGAAGTCAATATTGGTAGAGCCAAGATCGATCTCGGAGAGGATTGTTCACAAGTTTTCATCTAACGGACACAAGAGAAAACAACAGCAATATCCTAGTAGGAATGGGTCAAGACCAAACCCGTACGTGGAACTAGAATCAGCTTACGTGGCACAGACTTGTCTAACATGGGAAGCTCTAAGCTGGAACTACAAAAACTTCGAGAGAAAAAGAACATCTACGCAAGGAAGCTTCGACGACATTGGATGTCCTGCCGGAATCGCCGAACAATTCCGTACGTTCCATATTCTGTTACAAAGATACGTCGAGAACGAGCCCTATGAACATGGAAGAAGACCAGAGATTTATGCCCGGATGCGAACTCTTGCTCCAAAATTGCTTCTTGTTCCCGAATACCAAGGTAATCAAGTAAGCATTGAGGGGTATGTTTGTACAAATGGTAGTTACTCCAGGGTAGATATTCAGAAATTTTTTATTCGTTTGGATATATAGATTATGAGGAGGAGGAGGAAGTAGAGAAAGAGGAGGCTTTCAAGTCTAAGACATCATCAGCTTCTTTCTTGATGATAATGGAAGAATGCATAAGAACATTCATGAACTTTCTCAAAGCGGATAAAGAGAAGCATTGTCAAAAGATCATCAAAGCCTTTTTTGGGAGAAGTAAACAAGGCTCCGTTGATCCAACCGTTGTCCAACTCATGAAGAAAGTCAACAAAAAGGTCAATATATATATATATTCTTAACTTCTACTCATTTCTAAGAATAACCGCAATATTCATCTTTTTGTATTTCTAGAATTACCGTTAAGTGAGTTTGATTATGTGGAAAAAGTATAATACTGATGAAAAGGAGACTGTCATGATAATTGTTTGACAAATAGTAATTGTTACTTTTAAAATTAACACTTAATTATGTTTATAGGACTACTAATGTTTTATGTTTTTGTAGCTTAGGGATTATTTAATAATAATATATAATGTGCTCTACCATTTATTTTTCTTTTTATTTATTTAACTACCACGTTTTGTGAAGATTCATCTCAACAACAGCATGTATATTAACTTTTTTTAAAAAATACAACCGTGAACAGAAAAAAGCGAAACTGAAAGAGGTGCGTCGAGGAGGTAAATACATGAGGAAAAAGAAGATGAGTATAGAGGAGGAAATGGAGTTATTGATGGGATTAATAGATTTAAAAGTGGTGTCAAGAGTATTGAGAATGAGTGATCTGAATGAAGAGAAGTTGCATTGGTGTGAAGAGAAGATGAGCAAAGTTAAGATTATTCAAGATGGAAAGGCGCTTCAAAGAGATTCCACTCCACTTTTCTTTCCTCCTCATTGACCCCACTATTCTAATATAATCTCTGAATATACCCTTTATTCTTTCCCCACCCACATCCCTCTTCTTTCTTTCTTTTTTGGATGATTTACACGTCATATTGTAGGAGATCTGTAGACAACCCCACAAATAAAGAGCACCATAAAGTTTTTATTTCGAATAAATAGATAGGGATATACTGTATATTGCTTTAGTTCTTTATACTTCTCTTTGCTTTTCCTTTTCTTGCTCTACATCCTTTTACTTTTCAGCCTTTATTAGGTTAGGTGACTCGTACACACAAGGAATCACAGACACTTTAAAGGAGAAAGTCATATTAACTGTTCCATACTTAAGAATTAAGATGCGGACAGAATGGTTAGGTTATGATTGGTAATATAACAAAATAATAGAGCCACAAAATATTAAATTATTAAACAAAACAATCGTAGAATAACATTCTTTTTAAATGATTAACTTTACGAAATAGTTGAATATAAATTATGACTTTTCAGATCATGAATCGTGTGATTTGAAAAGAAATGAAAATTTGGCATTAAGGTAAAAATACCCAAATGTTATTTTGTTAGCCTATAAATTTCTACGAATAAAATATATTATAAAGAAGTTCCGAGAGAATTAAAAGATTCATGTATTTACAAAATTTTTACACAATCACATTAAAAGTATTGCAAAACTTCGAGTCCCAATCGAAGCCATATATTAAAGGGAAATGAAAAAAAGAAAAATAATTAAGATAAAGTACGTAAAGTTTTGTGAAATGATATATGCAGTGTTACGTGTAAGGTAATTACGCCCATCGTTTAGAAGTCTTTGCCAAACTAGAAGTGCTGCCTGTCTTCTTAATGCCTGATAAACATATCAATTAGACAAAAAGTTCATTGTAATTATAATCTGATAATTAGAACTACAAATACTTAAACAATCTACAATCGTAAGTGTTCTCAGTTTGCTTACTTGATGACGTCAAGCTCTGACTTGATGAAGAAAAGCCCGTAGCCTTAGCAACGGTCGATGTTGTTCTTGTAGCGACTTTCCGAAGTTTATCGAGTGGTCGTGTTACACTCGTAGATGATCTTGAAGTCATCGACTTAGCTCTGCAATTGAAATAGATAATTAAGATGTTTCAAGAAAACACACACACACAAAAGATCTCTATAAGCCACAATAACACAAATATTGGTTTAACCTGTCTGAAAATTTGGGTGGTTTTTTAGCAACATCCATGGATCCTTGTGTTCCGACAGAAGCATCAGAGGTAGCCTCGCTTAGTCTCTCATCGTACTCTGCCTCGACGGAGGAGGCTAAACTCTCGCCGTCAGTAACATAGTGTCTTGATTGTGGATATCTCGAGTCTTCCATTGACTGTTGTGATGAATATTCTCCGGTTTCTGAATTGTCATTATCGATTTGTCCTAAACTCCTTATTCTCATCATTGGTTTCAGAAGTCTCTGAGGATTGTCTTTTACCAACTGAAGTCTCTCTATCTCTTCATCTTTTCTCGCTATTGTGTCCTTTAGGGACGCTAACTGTAAAAACAAGACAAATGATTCATGTATCTTGAGTGTAATTGTCAGAGAGATGAGAAGAGGAGGTGTGTCTATTTTACCTGTTCCATTAAGTCGCGAGCTTCTTTACCTTCTTTACTGCTCTTTGCAGCTCCAAGTTCAACTCCAGAGACACGCTCAGCGAATTTCAAGGTACTCATTGACTCTGAGTATGAAGTAACATCAGGATTGAGTTGCACAAACATAAGGGTTTTTGCTCGTCCTCCTATATGCCACACCACATAGAAACAAAGTTATGTACTATTAGATTGTTTATACTCAGAAACTAGAACATTATTTTATCTAAATAACTAACCAAGAGAGGTCTGGAGGAGCTGTGTTAGCTTGCTGTTTCTGTATGGTACATGAGCACTCTTGGAAGCAAGAGAGAATATTACATCTCCAAGAGATGAGAGTGATTTGTTTATATGTTGAGCTTCTCTTAGTCTGTCTCCTTTAACTTCAGAGCGATCTACTCTTTCACTTCCTGCCAAATCCACTAAATGAAGATTACCGTATAGCACAGAACCGGTCTTCAAATCTTTACCACGGACATGTACAGTGACAATACTGCATAAGAGATTATATAATTCAGTGTAAGAACATTTACAGCGGTTGAAAACACTTTTATTTTTTGATTACAGGGGATAAATATGAAGAAGAACCTATGAGATCGGCTACTTCTTTCATTCAAGACAGTAGAACCAACGGCTCTATTCTGTAGTCCAATTTCCATCAATGTAATCACATCTGATGTTGATGTCACAGGATACATGCTAGCATCAGGCACAGCTAGACCATTTTCTTGAGTTGTAGAAAGGATCCCTAGTGTGTGCAGGTTAAGAAAAAACAAAAAGAATGGCTAACACTAACAATGTAAGAAATAAAAAAGAAAGGTAAAAACCATGAATTTCAAAAGGATATTTCTTTTGAGAGTTGTCACCAGACAGTAAATCTAGCACTTGTTCATTATATATCTCCACCATTTGCACCCCGACTTCATATGTTATATTTCCTTTTCTGGATTGAGATATTTTAAAGAGATCATTGAGAGCACGATAATTAACTCCCCAGTCCTCTTCACTTGATCCGTCTGGACCACTCTGAAAGAACGTAAATGATGGTAAAAGCGCATCAGCATTATTGCTATGAAATCTTTCTTAGAAAATAACAATGAGTACATACCATTGTATAAGTTTTCCCTGATCCTGTCTGACCATATGCAAATATACAAACATTGTATCCATCAAGTACTGATCGAACCAGCGGTTTTATGTCTGAAAAAACCTCAGCTGCAAGAATGAAAAATATCAGATGAAATTAGTGATATCAATATATTCTATCTTGAGATGTAAGTTATATACACACAGAGATCACACAAAACAGAAATGAAAATGAAAAGAGATATATTTAGCAGAACAGAGACAGTACGGGCAACAGATGAACATACCTTGAGTAGCAGCTGGACTATACACCTTGTTGAATCTAAACTGGCGAAGACCGTCTTTCCCCGGTCTAGTGGGATTGGTAACTACCAGTTCTCCATCTTCACCGATGTAGTCGACCACTGTGTTTGGTTTACCCTGTCCAGGAAGGAAAGGCCTCACCCGGCAAAACACTCTGATGTTTCCTGTATTAAGTCAGGACTATAGAATTTATAGGCTGCATAAAATTTTGAAAATTTACACATCTGAACATATATTAAAAAGAAGTTTTTTTAGCATGATCCTTTGTACCTTTTAGCTCTTGAAGCTCGTTGAAAAGCTTTCGGTTTTCAGTTAGTACAGCGTGATAGTTTTCAGCAGCATTGCTAAGTTCAATCAGTTTCTTTCCTGAATAGACAGGTTTTGATTTATAAAATACAAAAATGACAAGGTACGCATGACTAGAGAAGCATCGGTTAGATCATTCTTACCTAATAGACTGAACTGTTCTGTATAGTTCTCTTGAACGTTCAATATTTCTTGCTTGATGGATATTGAATAAAACCTCAACTCCTAGAATTCAGCTTAATTAGCCGATCATAAGTTATAATAAACAACGGTAATTTTAACATATTGTTAGTATGAACATAAATACCTGTAGCGCCTGAGACTGGTAATTAATAAAGGTTCTATAGGAAAGTTCTTTCTGAGTCCAACTTAAGCGTTTGGACTCAGATTTTTCCTCCATTTCTATGAGTATTGTCTTCCATTTGACCAGGTTTTGTTCAAGCTCTTGAACCTTTCCTTCAAGGCTTGCATTAGCAGATTTAGTTTCTTTTTCCATTTGTTGAAGCTCTTTAATCTTTTCCTCAAGTGCAGTTTTTGCAGTGTGTGCTTCTTTTCCCTCTTGTTCAAGTTCCTTCAGTCTACTCTCAAGTCCTGCTGTAGCGACCCTCGTTTGGCTTACCATCTGCGAGCATTGCTGTTCATATGCTTTTCTAGTTGTCTCCAGTTCTTCCCTTAACTTAGAAATTTCAAAGTTGAATTGATCATTTTCTTTCATTAGCTTGGCCATATCTTCCTCTTCGTTTTTCTTCTGTTCTTCCCACTTTGACTTTTCTGTCTATAATACAGAAAAAGTTCATATAGAAATAAAACATATTTTAGTAAAGCCAGTTCACAAATCAGCTCGCAATATAATGTACTCACCATTGTTTGACTTTCCATTTGCGAGCATTGTTGTTTATATTCCCTTTTAGTAGTCTCCAGTTCTTGCCTCAACGCCGAAATTTCGAGGTTGTATTGATCATTCTCTTTCATTAGCTTAAGCATACCTTCGTCTTCGTTTTTCCTCTTTTCTACCCACATTGTCTTTTCTGTCTAACATACAGAAAATCCAAGGTCAAATTTATTTTCATGCCATTCCCCTTACATATTAGTAACGTCTTCACTAAAATCAGTTCCCAAATATAATGTAATTTTACCTTTATCTGTCGAAGCTGTTGTGCAGCAATCTGTCAAAACAACAAGTTCAACAGCAGAGTAGAGCATGTTACATACTAGTAAATTTTACAGAAACTCATAAACAAATGATACCTCGTTTTCTTCACCACTTCCTGATGCTAAGGCTTCAAGGACTTTGATCCTTGACTGGTATTTTTCCTCCCGAGTTTTGAAAATATTGTTTTGCTGTACATAAACAAAAAGAAATTACTCACAAAAGCAGATATTGAGCATTGGTATCAAGTGCTTTCTTCAAGTAAACAAAATTATACCGTTCTTAGATGCTCAGCTTGAGTTGATATACGTCGCTCAATCTCTTGCACAACTTTTCTCAAGAGGCAAGCTACACGCTGGATCATCATAGCTTTTGTCAAAATATGTCTCAAGCAGTAAAAAACAAATGATCTGAATTGTTAGGATTCAAGTACCTGAGGGATTTCACCATTCTTTCTTTCAATACTTTCATCAAGAATCCCATTAACGACGCTTAGCAATGACTGCGTAGGAGCATTCTGCATCAAACATAAGCCCAAGACATCGTAAATAGACTTCACATACTAAATGCATTTATTCGTTGTTAACAAGGTAGAGGAAAATACATCTAAGCTACTTGATTTCATCATTTCAGAAATCTTTGAGGCATGAAGATCATAACGCCCCTGTTTCATTTGGAAAACCTCGTGAAACTTGTGTCCTCCATGGTGCACTGATCCAGGGGACAATGGATCTGCCGTGATTCACAAGACAACTTAAAGAATACATATGTAGGAATGGATTGAGACAAACACTTTAATGGACACAAGGAAAAAAAGTACCTAATGCGCCAGAACTGGCAAGGCCTTGCTGAAACTTGGACTCTGCCAGATTTTTGTGTCTTTCGTCTCCAGATAATGGAGAAAATGGAGAAAAGGGACTTCGAGGAGTTTTGGAATCTGTCATATTTCTATGCCTTTCGTCTCCAGACATAGGAGAAAAGGGAGAGAAAGGACTCCGAGGAGTTGAATCTCCATAAGGGCTGCCTGATTGATCACGCATAGGATTCATTGCGGGTCGAGGTCAGGTCGAAAGCAAACTTATGGAAACACTTGATCAAACCAAAACTGCTTCATTTCTTTAGCAAAATCTCCTGAGACATGATCGGTTAAAGAAAACAAAATTGAGCATTCATAAACAAAAAAAAGCACACATATAAGAGCAAGCTAAAAGGAACCCCAAAAACCTAATTTCTTTTCTTTTGCCACAAGCAAGGACATGATCAAATGGCACTAGAAGTGTCCAGACAACTATCTCAGAATCATCATTGTAATAAGCTTTACATTATGGTCAACAATCTTCGTTGACATAACATAGTAAATAACATTGACTCTGCTGAATCTACCTTTCTGAAATTGCACTGCTACAGAGATCATTGTGATGAATTTGAGAATTCCTATTATAAAATTTCTAACATTTCCAAATTTATTTAATTTAATCATTTCCAAATCTCTAAGTCCCGACAATCACATTTCTATTAATTTCAAAAATCTAGGGATTAAAAGATTATTTTTTAAAAAAATATAGTTCCTAGTAAACTTCAGATTATCTCATCATTGTGTGCATCATTAATCAAGCAACACGGAAGCCAAAAATAAAAGATCAACACAGCAATCTCCAGCATAAAAATTGAGCATTTAAAACAAAAACAGCAATGTGAAACTACGATCGAACAAAACTCGCAACTTCTGCAAATCCTAGCAAGAAGGAAACAAATATTTTAAAGATGAACCCACCAGGACAGGAGATGATTAAAAGAGAACATTGGTGCAACAAAGAAAAAAACATAGACATTGAAAACTAAGTCAAAACATAGTTAAAGTCGTGATCAGCTAAATCCATCATGGTAAGAAAGATACTATGACAAAAAAAAATCGATCTTTTTTTCTTCTTACCTACAAAATCGAAACGAAATTTGTCGGGAAAGCTTGAAAACGAGCGTTGAGGAGGTCTAATCTGAGAGAAAGCAGCTAGACGGAGAAAAAGAGACGTGATTGGAAGGTGGGTTGATTTGATTAGCGATAATAATAAAAACTTGAATACTATTAAATTTTAATAATTAAAAATTAAATACAGATTAGAAACAACAAAACAAAGATTTTTTTTGGGGTTTGTGTACAGAGGGAGAGGGAGGGAGCGCGAATGTAGGATGATTCGGTAACAAGTTCTTTTGGCTTCTCCAATCGTTTATACGGATTTATGACACGTGGCAAATCCTTGGCTAAAATTGGAGAAAAATCATCATAACGAATGTTAACGGAAATTATAAATTTGATTAAGCGACGATTAACTTATAAATATGATTGGGGTACGACGAGACGACCAACGGAAAAAATAATCTGTATCATGTATGGTTTGGGCATCACGTCGGATGTGCACATCACATCACATCACATCACATCACAATATGTGCAGATTCTAATCTCATTGGTGATAGGTTTATTAATATATTATGGAACAACAACTTAGCTTGTATAAAATTCATTTCAATAATATAAATAAAATGGTGGTGTAAAGCAGAGGAACGAGTCCTATGATAGAGATATATTCAATTATTCATGGCTCATGTGGCGTTAAGTTGTTTGTTTCGTTGTTTCTTTTGGCTGCTATATGTATTTGTCAATGTCTGTGGCCTTGTGGGTATTGATGTAAACTGCAAAATTGCCAAAAATTCGACTGTCATAACCTCTTGATTATATATCGACACGTAGCTTTATCACCACAATCAACTCATTTCTTTTGAGAACTAGAAATCCATGACTCTGTCATTTGCGTTATGTACACCCACAATAGATGATTATAATTAATTCAGTTGGTTGTGAAATATGTAAAAGATTTCATATGGGTAAACATCAATTGCAAAAGATTTTATTAGAAAATAGAAAAGATATTTATAATTTTCGAATGATAGTTAACGCATTCATTGGATAAATATGTAAGAATACATTTAGTTGACAAAAAAAATACATTCAGTTGGTAATATTGACTTTTTTACGCCTAATATTAATTATTATTTTAGATCATTTTAGTAAGCTAATCATTGGCTTATAACTTATAAGAACATTTATTTCCGTATCAGTTTTAGTGTTTAGATTAGATCACGAAACTACATGACATATAATAATTTTGTTTATTTTTCTCATCGAATATCAATATATCATATTACACAATGTCCTACAAAACTTCAAAATATGTTTTTTGAAGTTCCAAAGAAAGGGATGATGTTTGCTATAAATAAATGTTGACCTTTTTATGCTATTGGAAATATAAAATAAATAAAAAAAACTTTATGCGTTTAATGTCACACTGCGGTGCGGTCATGCAAACGCACCAACAAACAAAATACATGTATAGATTGAAAACAAAAAAAACGAGAAACTAAAACTAATAAAATTACAATGTGGGCCCGCGTAAGAATCTCCATCGAAGGATATCTAACCAATCAGAGTGCAAGAATGGCGATGACCATGTATCTACGCCAATAAAAACGGAGAATCTAAATCACTCATGGGTCCTACTAGATGTTTCCTCTTCATCTAAGGACCAATAGCTACGCAAAAATCGTAGAGAGAATTTTCCACCAAATATTTTAAACAATTAGATCCTTTAAATATTTGTACAATTGGAGACAGAGCCACACAATTAATTTGATAATTTGATATTAGTTACCATCTACTACAGTTTTAAGAAAACATATAAAACAGTGTTCTCTCCAAGCTTTATATTCACTATGACCTATTTTTCGATTGGAAAAAGTTCACAATCATGAAAGATCGTAAAAAAGTTCACAATCATAAAAAAAATGATATATTTGATCACTGAAATTTCGTTAAAAGTCTTCTTCTAAGATACCATTTACATACATAAACTATGAAATAGGTTCGTTAGAGTTTTGCTTCTGTTTATATCTTCACTCCAAATAATTTAGCCTACATTAAAACTCAAAACCTAATAATAATAATAATAATAATAAAAAATACTAACAGAAACATATCCAGACGCCACACTATATATACGCAACTCTCTGGTCTCAATGCCTCTCGCTTCATTTGAGCAACTTTCTCATTTCTCATTTTGAATTAAAAATTACTTTTGTATTTGTTTCTATCTGTTGTCTAATACACAAATAGAGCAAATTGAGGATGGTGGTCGATGTGGAGACTCGAGCTGCGAGAGTGGCAGGAGGGAGGATGGCGGCGCGTGCCTGTGACGCGTGCTTAAAGAGATCACGTGCTAGTTGGTACTGTCCAGCCGACGACGCTTTCCTATGTCAAACCTGCGACACCTCGATCCACTCGGCTAACCATTTGGCGAAACGGCACGAACGCGTTTGGTTACAATCATCTTCGTCCTCGCCGGAGCTTGTGAAGACGGGAGACGAAACAACGTCGGTATGGTACGAAGGGTTCAGGAGAAAGGCGAGAACACCTAGGAACAAGCTGTTGCAGATTGAAAATGTTAATAGTTTGAACGATCCTCTTGTTCCGGAGCTTGGTGGAGAAGAAGAAGAAAAAGATGGGGTTTTTTCGTTCTCATTAGTAGTTGAGGACGAGGAGAGTCTGAACTGTTGCGTGCCGGTTTTCAATCCTTTCTCAGACATGGTGATTGATGATATTAGCTTCGGTTTAGTTCCCAATGGAGTTGATATCACCACTACTAGAGAAGAATTTGTAGAAATCGAGAAGGCGGTCATGGACGACGATGAAGGTCTAATTGGGGGTTTTCCGTTGGATATGGATCTTGGGGAGCTCACTATGGACGTAGAGAGCTTACTTGAGGAAGAAGAACCTTGCTTGGAAGTCAAGGAACCAGATGGTATTGGACTCAATAACATAGGGTTTGAGATTAACTGTACGGCTTTCAAGAGGGTTAAAGATGAGGAAGAAGAAGCCAAGTGTGAAAACGGAGGATCAGGGGAGAGTGATGGAGGAGAATCCGAGGATGAAGATAGAAAGACGAGTTTGTTTCTGAGATTAGATTATGAAGCCGTGATTACTTCTTGGGGTTGTCTTGGTTCGCCATGGAAAACCGAAATTAAACCGGAGTTTAATCTCGATGATTGTTGGCGGGAGTGCTTGGTAATCACTCTCTCATATTAATTTCTATTACCAATTTGTAGTAAGTGCGACTAGTGTCAAGTAACATTGACTTAAAACGTTTAAATAATTCATCTGTCCAGCTGGAAGGGAACACGTGCCCGGCACATGTTGTGGGAATGGGGACACGTCAGCAAGGGAGAGGCGGAGGAGGATCGGATGGGGAGAGAGAGGCGAGGGTGTTGAGGTACAGGGAGAAGCGAAGGACGAGGTTGTTCGCCAAGAAAATAAGATACGAGGTTCGGAAACTTAACGCCGAGCAGAGACCTCGGATCAAAGGTCGTTTCGTGAAGAGGACATCACTTCTGACGTGATGATTTACTTTAGAAAAATGCTTTTGTCTTGGGGCCGTTGGTTTTCGCCGGTCACTGATGATTTCAGAGAATAACCTAAGGAATTTAATGAAAAACTCTACATAAGACTTAAGTGAAAAAACAAAAATGCCTAAATGCTCTCACACAACATACTGTAGACGGTAGTTGTATTATAGATTTTGAGTAAATTATTGTAAATTTTGATGTTTCTTGCAATGTGATACTCTTTGCTTGTATAGAGTTCGATCATGTTGGTGTATATGATTGTCAATTATATAATTGATTTTACCATGTTTTTTTTTAATTAATAAGCCCCTGCAAGCTCAAGAGAGGTGCTAGCAGTACTCAGTACCCACCCATGTAAATTACTACATTGGTGATAAATGGCAACTCATATGGTGAGTCTAATATGGCTTTCACAATAATACTTATACTGAGAGTCTAAGAACCAGAAACTTACGTATATGAAAGAAATGAAGCATACTGAATCCATTAAAAATGAGAATTGAAAAGTTCAATAAGTTAGTTTTTGAGAAAAACAGGAATTGATTTGCAAATAATGAAGGGGGAAATCCACACTAAACCGGTGGCATAGGATGACCAAAATAAAAAACCGGTTTCGCGGAATCAAGTGTTCCGTTCCGAATTTGAACCGAGTGAATTTGGTTATCTCCACAGGAGAAACGCAAAGCTCAGACGCCGTCTCGCTGCGATCGCCATGAGCGGATACGAGCGGGAGAGCACCGTGAGGCACTCAGACTCAGTCATCGTCACCAAGCGGAAACAATCTTCTATTTCGGAGCCATCGGATTACGTATTCAAGAAATCGAATAGGCAGCAGGAGTATATAACCCTAAAACCTCACCGTTCTTTTGCGCCGGGGTCCAGTCAGCGTAGTTTAAAACCTGTTCGACCTAGTAAGTCTTCTCGCCGGCGGCGACGGAAAACAAATGAGAGGATCTCGAGTTCCATTGAGCGTGAATGGGTGTTTTCAGCTAGCGACTTTGAAAATCTTAAAGGTATGTGCTTTGCAATCACACAGTATCATATGCTATCAAGCATTTATTTTAGGATGCTCATACATTGTTGGCTAATTATGATTTATCAGCTTGCTTTGTTATCATTAAATCTTAGCTTTATTATTTTGTTCTATGTACTTATATGGAAGTTCCACATTCCGTAGTATTGACAACTCGTTTTGCTTTTGTAAATGAAAAATTTGATACTCATGTCTCCTATCGGAATTATCTTTTTCAATTTTCAGGTAAAGTAGTTTTAGTTTCATACAATCTACTTGGTGTTGACAATGCGTCAAACCACATGGACTTGTATGACAACGTTCCGGCCAAGCACTTAGAGTGGAGTAATCGGAAACATCTCATATGTAAGGAGATAAGTCGCTATAATGCAAGCATCTTATGTCTTCAGGTAAGTTTTGAGGTTTATTATATCCAATTGCATACTGTATTGGATGTTTTACATCATGTAAATTTTATGAGAAAGCAAGGAATATTTTTTTTTCTGTATCTCCTTTTAGTTCATTATAGGATTACTGTTATGTGGGGAAATAGTTCTCTTTATTAATGAAGAAATAGGGGAACTGTCTGCCTAGACCTACACTATGTTGGAGAACTTATTTAGTTCCATTGATACGTAAGTCTGGTTGCACTCTCATGTTCCAATTTCACTGCAGGAAGTTGACCGTTTTGATGATCTAGATGGTCTTCTTAAAAATAGGGGATTTCAAGGTGTTCACAAGGTATAAACGAGTCAAAAGATTTATTACCTCATTTGCATTGCGTGCCTATTTACATCTATCTAGTATTTTTTAGAGTCGGACTGGAGAAGCTAGTGATGGTTGTGCTATATTCTGGAAAGAGAAACTGTAAGTTCAGTTATTTCCATCTCGGATCATTTTGTATGTAGTGGAAGTCTCTATATGCTGTAGTCAGGATCAGGAATCTAGCCATTTGTATTTTCTAAAGGGGATATCTCTCGATTGGAGCGAGGGATTTTATATCTTACAGTTAGTGATAGGCTCATGTTGTGTTATGCTATCAGGTTTGAATTTGGCTTCACAATATATACTATATTAAAGGCTTAAGATTTGCTTTCTAATTGTTCTCGATGTTGTTTATTTTGTATTAGACTCTTACTCTCCTAGTTTCATCATTCATGTTATATTTCTGCTGTGAATGCAGATTTAAACTTCTAGACCATCAACCTATAGAGTTTGAAAGATTTGGCATGCGAAACAATGTTGCTCAACTTTGTGTTTTAGAGGTATGCACCATTTAAGTTGCTGTGTTGTCGTCTTCCCCTCCGTGGTCCTCCCTTAATCCTAGGAGCACAATGATATGTCAAGATTCATCTTGATTTTGGGGATTATTTTATATTTTTCCCCTCCTGTTCTGTTTACAGGCATGCTAATTGCTTAATTTCCTTTTAGATTCAGTCCTTCTATTTGTTTTTGTATTATGGAACAGATGAACTGTGAGGAGGCAAAGTCTAAATTGAGTGTGCAGTCGTCAGAGTATGTCTGAGTTCTGTTCCAATTCCTTTACTTGAGTGAATATTCAAGTTCTGTTAAGATTCTTACTAAATTGTATGCTCACTCCTGTGTTTGGTTGATTCCCAGGCAAACATCTACAAGTCCTCGAAGGCTAGTGGTTGGGAATATTCATGTCCTGTTCAATCCTAAGCGTGGAGATATCAAGCTAGGCCAGGTACGTCTAGCTAGATCCATACAAAAATTTGATGAAATTGGCTTATCCATAAAATTTGTGGAGCATTCTCACTGCACATCCTGATCGTATGAATTTCAATTCTTTAGTTAGGTAGTGTTTTATGGTACTCGTCAGTACATCCATGCTTGGCAGTACAGATAAAACTTCGCTGGAAGTCTAGTAGCATGCTCATTTTGTTGATATTTAATATGTCATAAGACTCATAACTGTCAGGTAAGACTTTTTCTGGAGAAGGCTTACAAGCTATCACAGGAATGGGGAAATATTCCAGTGGCGATTGCTGGTGATCTGAATAGCACTCCACAGGTGATCTATACCATAAATATATATTTTTTATTCGTTTAGTTGAAATTGTTCTAAAACTTAATCTCGATTTGCTGGACAGAGTGCAATCTATGATTTCATAGCTTCAGCTGATGTGAGTTTCATTGAGGGTCCTGATCTCTTTCTTTGATATTTTGCCGGGTCAAAATTTTTCCTTTCTCTGGAAAAGTTAGAATGAACTCTATTTAATACTTTTTCATTTTGGACAGTTGGATACACAACTACACGATCGTAGGCAAATTTCTGGCCAGTATGAAGTGGAGCCAAAGGAGAGGTCATTTAGAAATCATTATGCAGTTAGGTAATTTGAAACTCACCGAGAACTTTGGGTTCTGTGAGTTATGTATCTTTATGCCTTTTCTCTTTACCTGATGAACTGATAGATTACTTATATCTCTTCTTTGGCTTATCAACTACAGTTATCCTCAGATTAAGTTTGTACTCTCAATGTAGTCTAACTAAACAATTTCAATTTCCTGTATCTTCAGTGCTGCAGTATCCAAATCCGGATCACTACCCAATGAATGGAGTCAGGAAGAACTACAGTTTGCAACTGGTTGTCAAGCAACCACTCGTGTTCAACATCAACTGAAGCTCCATAGCGCATATGGTGGAGTTCCTGTAAGTATTTTTGTTTCTTGTTCTCTACTGCTGGCCGCATCGAAAAGAGTTAAAATTTGCCTTACAGAAAAACTAAACTACGTTACCCTTACCTCATGAATAGAAAGAGCATACAAGAGATCGTTTAGCTCAGAATGGCTTTAGTAAATGTGCCTTTCTTTATATTAAATTATGAAAACCGTAATAAGAAAGCAGTATGTTGTAGCTGATTTCGTGTATGCTAAGACCTGAGATCTTTCAGGGTACCCATAGAACAAGAGATCAACGTGGTGAACCATTGGCAACAACATATCATTCTAAGTTTCTCGGAACTGTTGATTATATATGGTAAGTCTGTTGTAATATGTTATAGTTATGAAATCTTGGTCATTAATCTGAGGTATTGTAACCAGGCACACAAAGGAACTTGTTCCTGTGAGGGTTCTTGAAACCTTGCCAACTGATGTTTTGAGAAGAACAGGTGGACTACCAAGTGAGGTATTAATAAGTTTTTTTTTTTTTTTTTTTTTCTAGGCTATCTATCTTTCTTTTACCTGAACCCTTTGCTTTCTTGAATTACTCAATCCATTTTCAAGACCTATTAAATCCCTGTTAAATTTGATTGGCTCAAAACTGTAAATATTGGTAGAATTGCCTACAAGACTCTAAATATGAAAATTTGCAGAAATGGGGAAGCGACCATCTCGCTATCGCATGTGAACTGGGCTTTATCAATGACTGACAATAAGACCAAACATTGCACCTGACTTGGCCATCCCTTGAGGTTTTTCAATGCTCAAGGAGGCTTGTGATCTAGAGTTTTAAAACAGATTCGGTAGAAGTTGTAAAACTGTGAAGCACAAGTTTTGGTCTAAGCACCCAAAAAAATGTTTTGCTTAAAATTGTTTTTAATTGTTTCATTACGATGTTATTGGTAATTACCTACCCAAGACGTATGTGTACCTAGTAGGAACGAAGACCCATTTTCCTACCATAAGCAAACAATGAAAGAGACGTTGCTTGAAAAGTTACTCAATATGTTCAATTCCTAATTAAGCTGTTATTATTAAGTCACTTTCTTCTTCTCTTTTGACTCCACACACAAAAAAAAAAAAAAAAAAAAAAAAAAAAAGAGAAAAGATCGCTCACTATGACAGTCAACGAGGAAATCAACAAACCGACAAAGAGCCATGTCTTGATCTTTCCATTCCCAGCGCAAGGCCACATGATTCCCCTCCTCGATTTCACCCACCGCCTCGCTCTCCGCGGCGGCTCCACCTTAACCATCACCGTCTTAATCACCCCGAAGAACCTTCCTTTCCTCTCTGCTCTTCACTCCGCCGGAGTTAATATCGAAACTCTTATCCTCCCTTTTCCCTCTCATCCTTCAATCCCCTCCGGCGTCGAAAACGTTCAAGACTTACCTCCTTCCGACTTCCCTTCCATGATCCACGCGCTTGGTGATCTCCACGCGCCTCTTCTCTCTTGGATTACTTCTCCTCCCGTAGCCATAGTATCTGACTTCTTCCTTGGCTGGACTAACCATCTCGGAATCCCTCGTTTTGATTTCTCTCCTTCCGCCGCTATCACTTGCTGCATCCTCAATACTCTCTGGATCGATATGCCCACTAAAGTCAACAACAACGGAGATGACGAGATCCTCGAGTTTCCCAAGATCCCGAATTGTCCGAAGTTCCGTTGGTCTCATATCTCCAGCATCTACCAATGTTACGTTCACAGAGATCTAGCTTGGGAATTCATTAGAGACTCGTTTAGAGATAACACAGCGAGTTGGGGACTCATCGTGAACTCCTTCTCCGCCATGGAAGGTGTTTATCTCGAGCACCTTAAGCGAGAGATGGGCAATGGTCGTGTTTGGGCGGTAGGCCCAATTCTTCCATTATCCGGGGCCAGTGATCGTGGTGGCCCGACGTCGGTTTCGATCGGTCACGTGATATCGTGGCTGGACGCACGTGAGGATGACCAAGTGTTGTACGTGTGCTTCGGAAGTCAAACTGTTTTGACTAAGGAGCAGACATCTTGCACTCGCCTCTGGGCTTGAGAAAACCGGTGTCTACTTCGTGTGGGCTGTCAAAGAGCCCGTTGAGGAAGATTCAACACGTGGCAATGTCCTGGCGGCTTCGACGATCGTGTGGCTGGGAGGGGTTTAGTGATCAGAGGATGGGCTCCACAAGTGGCTTTGCTACGGCACCGAGCTGTTGGCGCGTTTTTAACGCACTGCGGTTGGAACTCCGTGGTGGAGGCGGTGGTCGCTGGCGTTTTGATGTTGACGTGGCCGATGAGAGCTGACCAGTACACAGACGCGACTCTGGTGGTTGACGAGTTGAAAGTAGGTGTGCGTGTCTGTGAAGGACCTGACACGGTGCCTGACCCGGACGAGTTAGCCCGAGTGTTTGCTGATTCAGTGACTGGAAGGCAAACGGAGAGGATCAAAGCCGTGGAGCTGAGGAAAGCAGCATTGGATGCTATTCAAGAACGTGGAAGCTCCGTTAAGGATTTAGATGGATTTATCCAACATGTCGTTAGTTTAGGACTAAACACATGATTCACATTTTAATAAATTTCAAATTTATGTTTTTTTTTTCCTTGAATATGTTCCTCAATAGTTTTAAATTTGCATAACCGTATTCTGTTAAACCGTTGTGAGATGGAAAATAATGTAATGTTTTGATGTAATTTTTTAAATATCTGAAATTACTTTAAATGGTTCATACAAATATTGGATTAACCAAAAATAAAATAGATAAAAAGCGGGTCAAATTGGATCGGGTTGAGAGACACGTCGGGTCAAGTTTAAAAATACCCGAATTTGATGTTCCTTATCTTCTTCGATTCTCATAGATGCTTCACTCTCTCACATATCCACACAACTAAAAGAAATGGCACTCACCGTGAGCAGCGGTGGCGGAGGATCTAGGATCCTCTGCAACGACCACACCGATTGTTCTCGTAATCCTTTCTCCACCTTCAAACTCGTAAACTTACCTTATCCGTCAAGAGCCCGTCTTCACGTTGTCTCTGCCGCCAAAAAAACCTCCTCCTCCTCCTCCTCCCAGACCGGTCGGTTCGACAGTAAGAAACGTCGGAGCCTTGTCCCGACGACAACCAAAGAACAATCGGAAGAAATCAACGGTGAACCACCGTCTCAGGTCGAAATCGACGACGAATACGACGGTGGGGATAGGACAGCGGTCAATACTCGTTTCAGAGGTGATCCAGCAGACGCGCCGAAGTTTGCAATTAAGGATCTTCCTGGGCTTGAACCAGATCCTTGGGAAGGTGAGAAGTGGGATGGTCTCGGGTTCTTCGTTCAGTACTTGTGGGCTTTTGGAATCCTTTTCGCGGTAATTTCAATCACTTCAGTTAGTTTCTAACAATCCTCAAAAAAATTGAAGTCAAACCAGTTTATTCACAATGTGTTTATATGGTTTTTAATGGTGTAACAGCTAATCTCCGGCGGACTTGCGGCGGGGACTTACAACGAAGGTGCGACGGATTTCAAGGAGACGCCAGTGTATAAGGAGGCGATCCAATCTCGTGACCTTCTCGATGAAGCAGAGAGTTCTAACTCGGAAGATGTGTTCGAGTCCAACCCAACAGAAGTGGCGCCTAGTTTGGAATAGTTTCAGTTCAGTGTTTAGAAAAAAAAAAAAATTGAATCTTTGGCTTTTGGGGGGTTTTAAAAAGCCATATTCCAAGTTGATCTTGAGCTTGTTGTGTTCATAATGTTATAGATTCAAAGTGAAAACCGATTATTTAAAAAACAAGTAATGTTCTTTATTGTTCTGTTTTTTCTAGTTTCATTTAAGTGAAAATTTCTTTAGGAAACATACCAATAATCTCTAAATCTTTCGCAAATATAGAGTCAAGTAAATAAGTTGAACTTGATTCATAGAGAAAACGCAAAACAAGAGAGTAACTAAAGCCGACATGGTAGTTAGCCGCAGACGGACTCAAATGAGGAGAGTGCTGAGTAGGATCGCTGCTGCGAGAGCAAGGATGGTTAGCTGAATCTCAGTCTTGGAGTCAGAGGATCTCAAACCATAACCTAATCCCATAAAACTGGTTGGTCTTGCTGCAACTTGAGCCACTGGAGTCGCTGATGAAGTGAAAAGTAAAACTGTTGTTGAGATGTCAACTGTTTTTATGTTTCGGTTTTATTAGATACTGAATTTTTTTGGTAAAGTGTCTTACCTGCGACACCAGAGTTGTTCTTTGCACCTAGAGAGACTTGGGAACCATTAGAGCTAGAAGGTGGTGGAGCAACAGAAGAGGAACCACGAGGCGCTTCTCCTAGAAACCAAAATCTTTCTCATAAGTTTCAAGGAACCAAACAAACCGAGTTCTTTCTTGATTTTGTGAAGGAAATTAAGCAAAAGTGAAGTTTACGTACCTGGGAAGAGGGAGGAGGAGGAGGAGCAAGATGATGAATTGGCTGGGATGCTGCAAAGCGGAGCCAATTGTAGAGCAAGAGTTTGATTGATTGGAAATGCAGGGGACAAAGTAGACGTGTTGTTGAGGAAGAGACAGAGACAAGTTGGTTCCTGGCTATAGATCTGGTTTAAGCTGTCACAACAGGGCTGAGCCGGAAGTTGGACAAAGCCTTGAACATATGGACCACATGGAGCCAGAGAAAGTAGCCTGGAGGCACATGTAGCTGGAGCTTGAGCGAGAACCAGTTGGAGAAAGATTGGTGATATGAAGATTAAGAGAGTAATAAGGAGAGTAAAGGGAGCCATTTTTATGGGAGACTATGTTTCGTTCTCTTTCTTTGTTTGGGAGAAAGTGGGATTTTGAGTATTTAAGGTCGCAAACAATTGGTTTGGTGTGTGACAATGAACAAATATTGTTATTGCACACATGATGTGTGTTTTAGTTTGGTGCTACACTTGCACTTGAGTTCTTCATGTTTGTGTCCTTATTGGTGCTATTGAATTCATTCGTAAATTGTGCTTCTTGTTTCGAGTTGACCAAAAGAAAGTTGACGGATTTTCTTTAAGACATATGAAACAGATAAAAATTAATCATTACAATCTATAATCAAAAAAGTCGTTGTAGTATAGTGGTAAGTATTCCCGCCTGTCACGCGGGTGACCCGGGTTCGATCCCCGGCAACGGCGCATTTTATATTCCATTTTGTGTTTATTTTTAGTTTTTGTCCCTTTGTTTTCAGTTTATTTAATTTTAGTTTCTCGTAACTTAGGATTTTGGTTTTAGTCACTGCTCCTCCGTTCACTTCACAAACCGAGGTAAAGTGAAATCCCGACAAAATCAAACTCACTTTAATAGTACTTACTTCCGGTTCCGTTCTTAAACCCTCCGACGAAGATCCGGTAGGAAAAACCTCTCCACCTCTCGCATTTTGAAAAGCCATGTACGGTGGAGGTAGACTTTCGTTTCTCCCTCCCTAAATTCTCATTCTAATTGTTAATTTCAGTATAACTTCTTCTCTGTTTCGCTTGAATTCGTCTCATCAAGGTCTAAAATTTTCCATGGTAGGTTTCAGTAGCTATCGTAGTTGACTTGGATTCACACACTTGTAAAACTTGTTACGCCGGAGAAGATGCTCCAAAAACAGTTTTACCCTCCGTATGTCTTAATTCTCATTCTTCACATCTTCTCTTTGCAATTGATTTTGGCTGCCTTAAATTTAGATCCTTTTAGTGTCTCACAATTCTCGAAATTTAGTTGTTGGATGTGTGTCGTGTGATAAGGTTGTTGGAGCAATAGATGGAATGGGTATTGATGATGCTGCAAACATGGAAGAAACAAAAACCAATGTAGTGGAGTCTGATGAAGAAAACGGAAGCTTTACGTGGGATCTCAAGCTTTGAATTTTCGCCGTGATCAAATAAAGATCAGTTTTTTTTTTCTTTCATGGACTAATGTTAAAAAACTTGAGGGAGATATTTGCAGTTTCTGCATTGTTGTTATTTTTGTGCTCTATCTCTGCATTGTTGTTATTTTTCTTCTCCATATAGGGTCACCTATAAAGGATGGCATTCTAGCTGATTGAGATATGGTGGACAATGTATGGGAGCATGCTTTTAGGTAACTTAGTTTTTGTCTTAGTTTTTTTTTCAACTTTTTGTTTTTCATTTATGGTTTGGTTGGTGATTTCATTTGTGTAATTTTTTATTTTTCAAGAAATTGTCTAATGATTGATCCCAAGGAGCACCCAGTGCTGCTAGCAGAGCTTTCTTCGAACACACAGCAACATAGAGAAAAGTATTGGTTCTCTATCTTTACTTCTGATGCTGATTTCATCTTGGACTCATTTATATGTTGGAAAAAGAGTTGAGATTTTTGGTAAAATAAATGTCAAATATGATGTGTAAATGTGCAGTGTGTGGATAGGAAGAAGTATATTGGCATCACTAGGTCCATTCCAGCAAATGTGGTTCTCTAATCTGAGTAAGTAACACATTGAATTGTTCTGTAGATCTCGACTCACACTTCAAAATTTTTCTTGTCGCTCAGGTTTGAATCTTTTTGTGTACACTGACACAGGTATGTAGAGCATGGAGCTTCTTACATCCAGAGGAAATGCCCTTAAAAGCTGTATTATTATTATTTGTTGTCTTTGTTTTGTTGTCAACATAACGAGGACCTTTGGAGAGTGTTTAGGAATAAGTAATTCGTTTTTATTTAGAGGCAACACTTTGCATATATTCAAGTTGACACTAAAACATATTCGGCAAAGAAAAAACACGTTTACGTATGAAGCTTTTGAAATAGCTTGGCATAGTATACCCAAGTTTTTCAACACATTCATTTACATGGTATTCCTAACAAATGTACTTATTTTTTTTTTCTTCTCTAAATAAATGTATTTTTGGAAGCAAATAATTTGTGATTGGGACTATATCTAATGTTTTCACGTGTCATAATAAGAACCTAAAATTTTGTAATCTGTATTCGTAGACAAAAATAAAAACAACCACAAGTATTTGTTGCTTATTTAAATATTGTCACAGTCAACTTAATTGGCAGTATTAATTTGTTGCTTATTTAACTTTGTTGACTAGTAAACTAATCACAACCGTCCACCTCACCCTAAAGAAATATAAAAAAAATATCCAACATTTAGCTGTGCAAATATTTTGAACAAAAAAAGAAATTTTGAAAAACTTCCTAAAAAAGAATTGTTAATAAAAATAATACGCATGCATCTGTCAATTAATCATTGGTCAGTTAGTATTGGGTAAATTGACCTTTATCTCTCTCCAATCTCCAATACGTGGAATCTACGCGTCGTAGCTTGTCACATTCGACGTAAACCAATAATATGTAACCACGTGTCAGCCATCTGGTTCCTCTTTAGAACCGTACAGTACAGATCCTTCCTCTGGATGGCAAGAATCGCCGACGTGCCCCTTCTTTATCGGATTATCCCCAAATTAACATAAAATTCAATAGATTCTCATTCTCCTTTTTTTTTTTTTTGGGTGGATTTTTTGATTCACGAATCGCGGCTTCGATTTTGTGGGTCTCTGTGTTTTCCTCGTATGATTTCGGAATAAATATCGATTACGATTTGGTCAATTTCTCAAATCAATTAACAAAATCGGGATTTAGATTCTACAAAATTATATCTTTTCAGGTAGATAGAATTTTCTATTTGTCGTTTTTCTTTGGAAATTTTGCAGATAACACCCAATCAGATTTTTTTTCTTCTTCCAAAATTCTGTTTTTTGTTTCCCGTTCTTCTGCTAAATTGTGTGATTAGGGAGAACAAAGTGATGCAACGGATCGTAGACAACGCTCTTGCTGTGACCAAAGAGTAAGTCTTTTTCTCTTATCGATTAGTGCATTGATGATGCCTTTCGTTATTACTTTACTTGCATGCACCTTACTCTACTCATATCATATGAATGATCATCATCTCTGATTTTGTTCTATGTTATCTGCTTTGAGTTTTACTCTCTAATTCCGTTTTTTCAAGTAGTAATTTTTATTTATACTTTTGCTATTATCTTCTTGTCAAACATCTATTATAGTCAATATTTTGTTTGTATTGGTGGATTGAGTTTTGCTAAACTATTTTACTTTTAGCGAACCTTGTTTATTTTATTGTTGATTTTGGTTGTGAATTTGTGATTCGGTGACATTACTCTCTTTTTTTTTTTTTTTTTTTTTGGTAACAAGCCTTAACTAACTATGATTTTGGTTATGTTTTGGCTTTTAGTGCAGATCAGTGAAAACTGTGACATATGAGTCTTTGAACAACATTGCTAGATGCATTAATGGAGTATCAGCTCTTCTCTTGACCATTTTGCCTGGGAAGGCTAAGATACTTGAAGGTCTCCATGGCTGGGAACTCAGGCCTACATTCCGTGGACCACGTTTACCGCGGTGGATGCATAAGTAACGTTTCTGATTCTTTTCATGTTTCTTCTTTTGTTGGTATATCTGCATTTCTTAGTTCTAGTAATACTCTGTATGCTAATGTTTTACTCTGTTCCGAAATATGGCAGTGGGGTCTCTTCTTTCAATCATTTCATTCATGAGCTTTCTGTGGATTCTGATACTTCAAGCTTGGAATATTCTTCTGGAGAAGATAGTGATGGTATACCCCCTGCATCACCAACATCTCAAAGCTCACGTCTCTCTTGGGCCAGCACTTCTGCAATTTCTGATAGCCACTGGACAGAGTGGATTCTGTTCATTCTTTGGTGGTTGATACTTCCTGTACGGATCTTGCTATGGATACCTCAATATTTTCTGCGTTTTTTCTCTAAACGAAATTCAAGAACTCCTATGAGCCCAAGAAGGCACACATCTAGACCTCTTTTTAGCAAGACCAACTCAATCAAAGACCATGATGTTCCCAACCGAGCTACGGATAGAAGACGTGGAGTCATTGAGGTTTGTGGATGCACTAACAAATATTTAATATTCCTACTGGTGCAAGCATCTCGCTGGTGTTGAATTATTTTTGTGATTATAAACCTTTTCACACATTCTTGCTACTTTGCTTTATTTTTCAGGATCTTCATCTTGCTATTGAGATCTGCATAGAAGCAATATTTGATTTTTTTCACAAGGCTACACATCTTCTTCTTTCTCCATCAGAAGCTTTTGCAATATTGTTATCATGGTTCTCATCTCCCAGTCATAGCCCTAAAGAAAGCCATGGTGAAGTTTCAGATGATGAAATTGTGCCGACTGCTATTTTAGGAGATGCCAATCCATCCCTCACTGAAAGACCCACACGCTTATACAACGCTATGAACACAGATACTAGAACGTGTCAAGATGTCATAACAGAGCTGGGGTAGGGGCAGCTTAGATCTCTCGTGCTTCGATTTTTTTTTTTTATGTACTTAATTTCTCACCAAATTTAGTAGGTATCCTTATGAAGCTGTTCGTGTTGTTACATCTGATGGATATGTTCTTCTCTTGGAAAGGATACCAAGGTATAAATTTCTTGTGAGATATTAAGATCACTTGTGCATCTTTTCCATTTTCTGGTTTGTTGTCTCTTCCTTAAAATGTGATCCTTGACTGCTTCTCTTGTCTTTGCAGACGTGATGCAAGGAAAGCTGTTTTTTTGCAGCATGGGATTTTGGATTCTTCAATGGGGTTAGTTTCATGGTCTAGTTCTTAAATGACTCCTCAAATTTGCACGAAGCATAAATTGCTGTGTTCCTGACCCTATACTAAACAGGAAATTTCTTTTGGTGATTTGTTCTCCTCATACTTTGCATTTGTGTTTGATATTCTCAAAGAGATAAGAATGGATTTGGGAAAATGAGATTAAAAGGGATAGTGCTCTCTGCTTCACGTTTTCAGTTACTTCAACATCTCATCTTCTTTTTTCCCTTTCCTTTTCAAATTCTCAAAGATTTCAGTTTTGACTTGGAATATCCTGTAATCATCTGAGGTTTTGATCCATATATGTGCTATTGAACATTATTGATTTCTTTTTTCTCTCCTGCACGTTCTTCTCCAGATGGGTATCTAATGGGGTTGTTGGATCTCCGGCTTTTGCTGCGTATGACCAAGGTTCAAGCCTCAAGTTTTTAATTCTTCAATATTATTAGTTCAGATGCAGCAAATATAGATCAGATTCTTACACTCTTTTCCTTCACAGGCTATGATGTGTTCCTGGGTAACTTTCGGGGTTTAGTTTCACGAGATCATGTGAACAAGAACATATCCTCAAAAGAGTGAGTTATTTCTTTAAAATTCGCTTCTTATTTTATCTACGTGCGCTCTGGTTTCTGAATGATAGTGGAGTTTGTTCATATGTATATATGTATGTGTATATGTTTGCAAGTTGTACAAGTCTTCATTGATATTGACCAAAATGTAGGTTTTGGCGATACTCAATTAATGAGCACGGTACTGAAGATATCCCAGCGATGATAGAAAAGATTCATGAAATAAAAACTGCAGAATTGAAGCTCTGCCAGCCCAATATCAATGAAGAAATCAACCAGGAGGAGCCTTATAAGCTCTGTGCGGTCTGTCATAGTCTAGGAGGTGCGGCAATTCTGATGTACGTTATTACTCGAAAAAATCAAGGAGAAGCCACACAGACTCTCACGGCTTATTCTACTTTCACCTGCTGGGTTTCATGAGGACTCGAACTTAGGTTTTACAGTAGTTGAGCACATATTCCTTTTCGTGAGTCCGGTTTTGGTACGCATCGTGCCTGCCTTCTACATACCAACACGATTCTTCAGGATGCTTCTGAACAAGTTAGCCCGTGACTTTCACAACTATCCTGCTCTTGGTGGACTGGTCCAAACTCTAATGAGTTATGTAGTTGGTGGAGACAGCTCGAATTGGGTTGGAGTTTTAGGATTGCCTCACTACAACATGAATGACATGCCAGCTGTCTCCTTCCGTGTGGCGCAACATCTCGCTCAGATCAAACACAGCGGTAAATTCAGAATGTATGATTATGGAAGTAGATCAGCTAATATGGAGGTTTATGGCTCTCCTGAACCGCTTGATCTAGGGGAGTGTTACAAGTTCATCGATGTGCCTGTGGATTTAGTAGCGGGAAGGAATGACAAGGTGATTCGGTCTTCCATGGTGAGGAAACACTACAAGGTGATGAGAGATGCCGAGATTGATGTATCGTTTAATGAGTTTGAATACGCTCACCTAGATTTCACATTCTCTCACCGCGAAGAGCTTTTGACATATGTGATGTCGCGGCTTCTGCTTGTGGAACCAACACCAGTTCAACAGAGGCAGACCAGTCAGAAAGGTATGAAGTTGAAGAAGAAGCAAAAGGAGGAAAGCAGTGTAGCAGCCTAAACCAAATCATGGCCGATGGTTAGTGCCTCGTATAGTTTGGTGTCTTTGTATTGTGATGTTGTGTGTTTAAGCTTCATGTGTGTAATACTGTACATATAAATGTTAAGTTTGATCTCTTGATAAAATATGCTGGTGCGAGAGATGTTTTTTTCAGCAATACGATACGTAAGAGTGTGGTTTCCATGAAAATTATATGATGTCAAGAAGTGGAGTTGATACTATCGATAAAATTTCTCCGCTTCGTTGGAACTCAGTACTTGGGTGGAAATGAAGTATTTAGCTTTGTCACGAGCACCGAAGTTCTACACCAGGTCCACAAAAAGTTACCCAACCAGTATATCTTGTTCTGCTGTTTAGCAATCACACTTGTAAGAAACATTAGGCCACACGTTTCATTTGTAAGGGCCACTTCATTAGGCCACACGTTTCATTTAACGTGATCAGTGAATCTTTTGTTGCGTGATTCTCATGTCTAATGTCTAATGAGACATGTAAAGAGCAAAAAAACGAGAGAATTAGGGAAGATGAAGAATTTTTGATTTGTTTGGCATAGTTTAAAGAATGAAACAGAACAGAAGACAACGAAATCAAAAATCCTCAGAAGCCCTAGTGAAGAGGAGGATTCATTGGATCTCTGATGGATCTTGAAGAAGAGATGCTCTCTGCGGATTTGAAAGCAGAAGTTGTTGCATGTCCCTTGGAAGCAAACTGAACACCGCTTGTAGATCCTTCTTCAGTTTTTGAAACATTCCTTCTGAATATGTACCTCTTCCTAATTCCCGCGACTGCAAAAGATTTTTTTTCAATATGTCATAAGAATTTGGGTTCTGCTGAAGAGAGAACTGATTTATATAAGTCTATCATCACACAACTCTCAAAAACAAATATTGCTAACTAGATAAAATCAATCTTTAAATCTCTCTGGCATGGAAACATCATACAGGAAGAGCATGTTCACATAGGAAATTAGATGAAGCATTCAGACCTAGATAGAAGAATCTAGCACAGAAGAAACATGACTACGCAGTTAAGAGTCATAGAGAAGATAAACTTACCATGGCTTCCTCACTAATGTATTTCTCAATGGCATTGAAGGAATCCACAGCTTCCAATTCATTCATCTGTGACGTAATCTGCCTCATATCAGTCTTCATTCTAGCTAGCCTCCATAATCTATTTTGTTCTTGCTCAGCTACAGCACGCCGTCTTTGGAACCACGGCATAAAGTTGGGCCCTCGTAGAAACCGCCTGAAATAATATGATTCGTTTAGCAAGGGAGCTTAATCTTGGTAGACCAGATGAGACAATAAAACCAAAGAATGAATTCAAATGATATTGTTAATACAGAAAAAAACCTTTATATACCTATACAAGTCGGGCCAGTTGTATTTCATGCGTTTAGACAAAAATTTCCCAACACCTCTTGCAGATAAATTTGAAAGGAAGTCATCAGCACCAAATGATGGGAGCAAAGGAGGGGTAACATATGGGGATGATCCATCAGAAGGAGCATTGACTTGGAAATATGGACCAAAAGGAGCCAAGAAATTCGTAGTTAACTCCAAGAAATGGCGCCGCAGAATCTCATTATTCACAACTGACATTGACTCCTCCACCCTCGGCGACATCCCAGCATCAACAAGTCTATTCAAAATAGATGTGTCTGGCTTGGTTATTGCAGAGTAGGTGGTCCAGACAGCTTCCTTGTGCTCTGTCATGAGACACAGAGGTCCATCTCGCCTAAGTTTTACTATATTTAGCAAATTTGTAGGAGAGAATCTTCTTAATGAAAGCTGTTGGACGCCTAATCCTTCAGATTTAACAGAGAGTTTACCAGCCGATCTACTTGTAAAGGCAACACGGTTTGAGTTTGGAGCAGGGGTTCCAACTGAGACAACATGAGGGATATTGCGAAATGCTTTAAGGAAAAAGAGATTGGTAACACCCAAAACCATTGGTGGGAAAGAGTCCCCTTCACGGAGTGAGTTTAGTCGAGCAAACCCTGGATCATGTATAGTGAAATAGGGTCTAAAGTCGACGCTACAAAATAGTGGCGCAACCAAACTCACAAGACAAGCAACTGCCTCAGAACATTGTGAAGGTGTTGGCGCTATAATAAGGATAGGCTCGCCAATAAGTAACAATTCCCATAATGTCCATAGCTGCAACAATAGTCCCCGGTAAATGCCAAAAAGATCTGCATCATGAAAAAGACCTTGAGGAACAGACTGATTTGTAGGAAGTAAAGGAGCCATTGAAGAAGCAGATTCCTCATATAAAACCCCATTTTCCAAGGGAAGGCTATGAGCAGGCGGCAAATTCACCTTAAGCATTGCATTACCAATCGGCAGCTCCATTAGCTTACCGGGCAAAGGAGCAGGCCACGTAGAGAGATAACCAGCAATATGTTCAATAGCCTTATTTCCAACATCAAAATACAAAGGACCAATAATTTGCAGCAAAGGCCTAAAAACACTCGAGTAAGGCGTCTTTGATAATATCACCACAGACTTCTGTTCACCTCCCCTTTTCAATCTTTCATCATGCCTCTGCCTATTAAACACATAACCATACAAATAACTATCACTGCCATCTCTCCCCTCATGGTTCTTCTTTGGTCTACGAAACCGGAAAAAGAAAATGCAGTCATGTATGCTAGCGCGGTTATGATGCTGTGAGACAGAATCAGGAAAAGAGTTGAATGAAACCTCAATTTCCTCCTCTTGTGAGAGACAACCTGGTGGATAACACTCCTCTAATAGCTGGCCTTGCTCAAGATCAAACCTCATAATACAAAATGCGTGAATCCATCGTTTCAAAGACTCAGGATCAGGTTTTAAACTAAGCTCAGACTTCACAGAAAACGATGGCGAACGACTCATTTCAAAAGTAACCAAGAAATTCACCTACCCATCAAAAAAAATTTTCCAGTTATGGGATCTTCATCATCCCATATACTTCTCCAATAGAGGAGATTCATCAAAGCTTCAATTTTTAGCTTTATTATACTAACGGCTGGAAAAACTTAGCTCAGATTTGGTGAATATGCCTCATGAAACACTTCCTCTTGCCTGAAATTAAATGCCAGGGAAAGAAATTTGTAAGCTCAAAATGTTAGATCAAATCAAAACGAGCTATTCAGCAGCTCATATGCCTTAAAATCGAATAAAAGAAGAGAGCCGGTTTATGAAAACTGTACGATAAATTAAGGTTTGTAAGAGGAGAAGAAGATGTCTTACAGGTGAATAAATTACAACTCAAAGTTTGGTTTTTTTCCCGATTCGAAGGAAGGGTATCATCGGAAAACGGAAAGGTAACTACGAAATGATGATTCATGGAGCATGTTAGTTGTTGTTGTTTTTCCCATTAGTTGTTGTTTTCTAAAATCAGTAAATTGCATAAAAGTATTTACACATTTCAAAACGGCAAGTCATATTTGTCAAATTGTAAAGGCCTATCGATGATTACAATTCTGACATTTGACTTTCTGTTGGACCTACCGTTTAGGCCCATCAGTGGTTCGTTAAATGGCTACGATCCTTAATAAAATAAAAAAAAGATTCTCAACTATTTTTTAAAGAAAAAACTCATGTGGGTGGAAACGGTCCAACGTAAACTCATGTCTGTGTGTGATATTGGAGTTACTTGAGCAAGTAATTGAACTTCTTTTATTCAAGGGAACAGAGCAAGTCCTCAGGTTTTCAAGAATTTCTACACCAGCAACTTAAAAATGTTTTCTATCAGACTCAAAACACAAAACAATTCATTCCCTTTGAGATGAGATACTCTCAAGTGATTGTTATTTGCTTCGTTTCTTGAAGACTTGTTTGTGGTAGTCAGTTGCAACAGCAGGTTCACACAAATACAAAAATTAGACACAGATATAGTAATACATTATACGTTATAAACAGATATTATACAAACGATAACCCCTTGGAGGTATGTAAGAGGTAAACAATATCTACATCAAGCCTAAATTTTAGACAAAATCTTATCCAATACACTTTCTGCTTGACCCTATTCTCTATGCTGATTCACACAAATACAAAGACTCAGCAAAATGTGAAGACATATAGAGACGGTAATAAAGGAGTTTGACTCATCATAACTTCTCTACATATATATATATATATATATATATATATATATATATATATATATACATACACACTTAAATCTTTGATCGAAGAGGGTCAAGTTAGATGTTAAACATCATATATGGGGAGCCGCTCTTCCATGGTCATTTAGATGTTAAGCATCATATACAGAAAGCCGCTCTTCAATGGTTAGACGGCAGAAGGGACATTTTTTACACTTATCGGAGCAGTTTCTGCAACAAAAATGGCAGCAAACACATGAGCCAGAAACATTAAGCAGATATGATCAGAGAGACCTCTCACTAATGTCGAATTTCTATCAGTCTGCAATTGCACTTGGAATTGCAACCATAACCGAACTATTTTAGTGCGTTTCATGACATTTGCTTATACTTTAAATTCAGTTTCTTCCTGTGTGAAGAAGGCATAAATATTGAATGGTATATGATACCTGCAGAGAACACGGTGTCTACATGGAAGCAGTACCACACTGATTTCTCTTTCAAAACAAACCCTACAAAGCACTTTCTCCTGGAACACAGAGAGCATCGAACAATGTAAATCCAAGGGATAAGCAACACCCAAAAGAGACTATTGTGAAAGCTAAAGCCTAAACCCCTATAGAATGAAAAGTGTAATTATCAGAAGAAAAGGAGAGAGCATTACATTTTGTAATCTCTCATATTCCTGCTGACTGAATTTCGTGATTTCAGTTTGTTCACCAAGTGCTGCTTGAAGTTTCCACACCTGACACGGAATTAGATCAAATGCAAAAAAGGTGAACAGTAAATATAAATCATGAAACCAGAGGACGAAAGACTAAAAAAAAAGAACTGACGACATATTTGCAAGTAAGGTAAAAGTCGAAATACCTCTTCAGCAAGCTCTTTCTTCGGCATTTTCTTGACTATTTCAGGCGGATGACCACAAAAGGTATTGTAACTGCACCACATATTTTCATCAGATCTTCAGCAGGTAGGATATAACGATTTTCATTAGACGATTTCTAAGGTTGAGCTGTACTAACCCAGAGTCTTGGTTAAAGTATAGTCGAGCTTGCTCCTCCCGGCTTCCTTCATCAATTGACCACCAGCCTAGTAGCCTGAGCGAGCACATAGAGGATCAAATAATAGGCATCATTTGATGTTTGTTAGTAATTCAATGCCAAAAAAACTTATATTCAGTGGTTAGCCTCCATAAATTTTTTGCACTAAAACAGATAAGAAAGCAACTAAACATGATTATCACCTCGATCCATGGTGCAAGAAACCCAAGCAATCATGGGCTCTAGATGAAACTCTAAAGTATAATCCTGTATCATCTTGGCCGCGCAGCAATAGAACAACCTTCTCTATTAGTTTAGAAATAGCAAATAGAACACCAACGCCTTGCAATAGGAAAAGTGGAGAAAAGAGGACTGGGACAGATATGTACTTAGCATCTTCAGGAGTCCCCTGAAAGTTCAATCCACGAGCTTTTTGATAATGTCAAACACACAAAAATTTACGATAGACATAAATGTTTTGTACCTCTAGATGCATGCAAAGAACCACTTGAAATACAACAAGAGGAATTTTCATTATATGACCACCAAAGTCTTGCAGGCCACATGCTGTATCTTGGTGCCTATCGTCATCTGAAAACACCCCAAGGCCACTGTTCCAATCAAGATATCTAATACTGGTAGAAGATGACCCGGTTTCGCTGTCACGTGAGCTTCTATGAATTACTGGATTAGACCATTTTGTACAAACAAGAAACGCAAAGCACTCAGCAATTCTGCAGGCAAAACGTACATAATTACAATCATGATTAATTCCACCAACACCATCAGTGAAAATACATATGTAATAGAAAAGGCAAAGACAATGCATACCCAAAGTTAATGAATAAATCCCACCAGCCAAGAGCAGCTACATCACCTGATTTGAATAAAATAAGAAAGAATTAATAGACATGGTTGATATGAGGTATGATTTAGATAGGTAAAGAGATGACAATATTAACATAGTTAGTGAGACCGCTGAAGGTAAATATGATTATATGAATGTCAGTTTCTGTGCACACAAAATGGAATTCCATGCAAAGGATGTTAGCATATTGAGGAACTAATATTAATACTTGACTTATTCCACCAATTAAGAAATTCACTTTTCTGTGCATCCATTCATACAAGCATTTACAATGATTCATTCTGCAGGAAATCAAGGTTTTCCTTTCTGGAAACATTATCTAATAAAATTGGTCACTAAACAGAAAAAGGTCTAGCTATAATTGGATTAGCTACGATACTTGAAATTTAAACTAAAAGTCAATAAACTATAACATCGGCAAATTATTACCAGACAGCTTTAGGAGGGTAAAGACTGTAGCAGCCAGAAAGAACACCATGGAAATCGCAACCCAGAAATGCTGCAGAACAATAAAGAAAAAAACAGCTGAAGGTTTATTTTGAATATGAAGTAGCTTCCAACCCACCAACAAACATCAGAAATTCTTCATGCCTGACTTTGAGTAAACTAAAATTACAGAAATCTAAAGAAAGGGGAACTTCTCTCAACCCATGACTTGAGAACCAGAGTCCAAAGTTGTGTTAATAGACAATAGAGAATGGAAACTAAATGTAACTAAAGCAAGTAAAGAAAGAGGATTCTTAGTCTGAAGCTGCAGCTTAGGCCTTAAATGAAAAAAATGTAGCATGACTTACCGGCAGAGCTTCCCATATTGCTTCATCATTCACGCTCTCTTCATCACCAGGCATTAGTGCCCGGCACATTCTGAAGATAAAACGTGCAGTAAATTAGGAACTTCGTATAGAATAACAGCTACAATAATTCCAAGAGCTCTTCCAACAAAGGAAACATTAAATTTACTATAAAAGTCTACTTCCAGTTATTAATCCACATCATTGATAACAGCTTCATACGCTAAAGAATATCTCAGTCGCTCCACTGCTCAATTGAGAGATGTATTACAAACGCAATAACAAATCATATATAACAAAGCAGCGTTAGCCTCTATAAACCATTCTATTCCCAGATCAATCAACCCACAAAAATGAGTAATCACGAACCGGTAATTAAGCAGAGACCACAACCATAACCCACCCATTACTAATCTGTTTTATGACATGCATAACAAGTACCCGCCCATAGTCTCCGTCTTACACCATTATATGGAAAAATTAAACAAATCTCCCAAGTGAACCAATTTGTTTTGTGTTCACAAAAAAAGAATATATGGTTTTGAGAAGCAACTGGGATAAAATAGTCGGGAAATACATATCCTGTTTCAGTACCTGGCATTGTCCACGAGTATTATTACTTCAAACGCCAGTAAAGGGAGAAACACAATCTTCAGGCTCACTACTGGCGGCGAATGAGCTGCAATCAAACAGAATAACATAAAATACATCAAGAAAACACTGCCGCAGCTTATAAGTGCTTTGTGATGCTAAACAATTTAACCATTAATTGAAAAAAAAAAAAAATTCCTAATGAGAAGCTTTCAGAGTCATCATCTGATTCACCGCACGAGTATCAACATAAATAATTTTTTACATTGTCAAGATACTTAATCACAGGAGGCTTTAAATATTATATCACGACATCAATAGATCCCATGAGAGTATGCCGTGATTATATACCATATGCAGTCTCGAGGTATACACAGAGGAGCAATTCGAAAGCTACAAGTAACGGTGTTGCAACAACAGTGTGACATGGAGCCCACTGTACATAAAAAAATCACCAAGTGTCATGTAAAGGTTAAAACCTGAAATTAGTTATTCTTAGCTATGACTTATTGAAACTCATAACGTGAATTTGAATAATATATTAGTCATAGAAGTATGGACATACATGACGGTTACGAGGAGCTATAGGAGCAGGAAGAGAGAATCTTCCCCTTGCAACAACAGCATGGAAAGCCCAGAGAGGTAAACAGACAACCCTGGATGCCAAAATCAGTGGAACAGATACATATTGTTATGATTTACAAAACGACTGCAGATATAAATGAATGCAACCAACAGCAAGAAATAGGTAACAAAGCCCAAAAACAAGACTCAAAGATAGCTGAACCCTAAAGAGAAATCTTCAAGGACTCAATCCAAATGACATAATCTTCCATTGCAATCCTCAAACATAAGCCTAAGTTTAATCATATAGACATAGTACTTGGTACAACAACACGTGACAAAATCTGGCAAGGCTTCCCTGCATACCTGATAAAGATGTACTTTTAATGTCTTGAATACAAAAAATCACACGAGTTTCCAAAACCGGCAATATTCCTATTTAAGTAGAAGTACTCGAGCTCAGGATTCAAATTTAATTTATGCCGGAGAAATGTACAAGCGAGCTAAAACCTGGCAGTTTTCAGAGAACATAAAAACAATAAACTCCACCTTGTATTCGAGTCTTCACTAAAGCTAACTAGCTAAGCTCTGGATTAGAAATTGAACGAGTCAAAAAGATAAGAATGCAAATCTTGATAAACTATAACGATTCACTGGAATTTCGATTCTAGAAAATTGAGTCTCAGAGCTACTAAGGAAACTAACCACCAGGAGTAAGTGAAAGTGTGATGGAGCTTGAGGACCAAAGCGAGCGTGAAAGCGAGGAGAAAGCTGTGAGCGACCAAGGCTTGTACGGACTTCAACACTCTCTCACAGTTCATCGTTTTCTAAATTTTCTCTTTCTCTTTACGGAATAACGATTTCTCCCTTTGCATCCATTGTCTCTGGAGAAACTTGTCTCTTTCTCTTCGATTAGTGACGATGATTGGTTAACGCAAGTCGAGATTTGCAGCAATGTTTTCAATTCCACACTCTTTCTTCTTCCCTTTCCCTGTTACTCTTTTTTTTTTTTTCACTGTTGTATTTATTATTGTAAACAAAAATCCAAATGGTGATTAGTACTCCAGGTCAAACAAAACAAGTTTTTACTTTCTTTATTTTCCCTTCAGCTCGAATTTTTGAAATACAAAAACTAATTCTTATCTGATTGTTGTTCTAGAAATTTTTGTAAATTTAATATATTGTATGGTGGATACTAAAATTTCAAGATTTTTCAACAAAATTATGATATTTTTTTTAAACCCCCATGAATATTTAAGTAGTATATCCACGTCATATACAGTATGAATTTTCAATTTTGGGGAATTCAGCTCAATATGAACTACACATGTCTTTTGTGGAGCTCGTTGCAGCTCAATATTTTATTTTATATTATTTTCTATTCATATAAGATATTTTATAATTGCCAAAAAAAAAACAAATTCCTTTTTCAACTTTCAATAATATTTATAAAGATTTCACATAGTTTCTGTTATATAATATCTGTTGAGCGCGAGTATTGAAACTATTTTCTAGTTTCTGAAGATCTTCACACTAACACAAAGCTTTTCGGATTCTTTTCTTCTTCAATGCGCTTAAGGCCTGAAGCTTTAATTGCACGCCAGAGTTGAAGCGCGCTCCACGTCTGTTTCATCAACTAATGTTACTTAGAATTGAATTGATGTACCAAGTCAACATTAAATACTTAATGCACCCATCTGCCAAGGTGCCACCTAATTGCCTGCAACTTTTATTTGCATATGATATAGCTCAACAACAAGTCAAATTCCATGAATTCAAGTCAACGAACAATATCAAATTAGGAAATCACAGTTTCTTTATATAAAAACCTGAATAACTCGTCAAATTAATACAGACAACAATGGTTCTGATTGCTTATGCTCGTGAAGTTATGAGACCACAATGACATATTATATATTCACACCTTGCTACAACAAAGGTTTCCTTTCCCCGACAAGTCACACATCTCGAATCTATGCATTACTCAGTTGTTGAATGCTTTGCTTTTCAATTTGATTCGGAACTTGGGAAGCGGACGAGCTTCTGTTGCTGATGGCTCAGCTTTTGTTTCAACCTTAATCAATATAGCACCATCGCTTGGTTCTTCTGGTTTAGCCTCCACGACTTTCTCTATCTTCTTTGTAGCTGGATCCGAAGAGCTGCTCATAAGCTTTGTCATTTCCTTCTCTTTTCGTTTCTTCTCCTTCTTTAACCGTTTCTTTTCTAGATAAACCGGGTCTTCTCTTTTCCTCTTCTTCTCTTTCTTTTCCTTGTCTTTCTTCTTTTCGTTTCCTTTACCAACAGAAAGTGTTTGAAGGCTCGCGTATTTCTGCTGCACCTCATTGTCCATACTATGGTCTTGTGGTAAAAAGCTAGGCACTGATATTTGTTTGTTACTATCTGCTTTGAGGCTTGTTGAAGGATTCCCAGACTCTGCAGTGCATTGCAACTCTTTCCCAAATGCATCACCTTCGCTTGCAAATTTTATACTACCGATACTTGCAGTCATTCGAGATCCAATGTCATGACACGAGTTTACTTCCTCCACATGAATCTGATTGCTTATGCTCACAGCATCGGCTGAGATTCTCTGTGGGGCGTCCACTGAAGCTGAACTAGTTTGTCCTCGGTCTGTATCATGGCGTACCAAAATCCCTTGCAATCTTTCTATGGACTGTGCTGATCCCTCGGCTGTGCTGGTTGCACCAGATGTTTTGAACTTGATCCGTATAACAGACTTCTTGACCTCGTGACTAACAGACACAGACACCACATCAGGTTCTTTTTGAGGTTCCTTTGTTGGAGAGTTTAATTCCTTATTAGCCAATTCTTGTTTTGGGGCTTCACCATCTGATGGAATCTCATGAACAATGGGACTTTCATGCAAAGGTTGGTTTCGATTGTCCATGAGAGGTTCAAGATGCTCTGTTTCATACGCTGGAGCAGGTTCTGGCAACTGCGAATCAGGAACAATAGACATAAACATATCCTGTGAGCTTATCGGAACACCATAAGGAGCAATATCCAGCGATTTTCCTTTGGAATCTCCAAGTGCCAAAAGTGAAGACCCCCCTGCCTCTGCTCCTGGAACTGAAAATACATGATTCGGCTCAATGCAGGCCTCCACATCAACAAGCTGCAAAGGTTTTTCTTTGGGCACTCCAAACAACGTTGGAGGTCTGAAAATGAGATACAGACTTACAGTGAGTATATTCTGATCAGAAGAAGACCGAGAAAAATGTCCCTCTACGCTCAAAATGAAGAAACTTGGATTCCAAAATTAAAATTCCCTAAATAACGCAAACTAATGTACCCAAACACGATGCATCAGATAGAAAACTTCTTCATGGCTTAAGAGGATTTGTAAACAATCTAATATGGCTTCAACTAAACCTTGGCATTTTGGCAAAAATTATTCACGTCTCACCTAGGAAAATATATGGCAAAAGATAAGAGAAGAATATTGTCCGCCAATATTTTTTTCACTACAACACATTCTTTAGCTCAAGAACGACTACGAACTATAAAATCATTAGTTTAACTCTTGACTCCTACCTACAGGCAACCATAGTGAACAAGGAAATAAATGCACCACATGAGAATGAGTACTTATGAAAATAATCTGGCAGGGGATGAATGAAAAGGGCACAAACCTTCCAGCGAGGATTTGAAAAATGCAGAACAAATGGTGGCGAAGAGATTCGTTGTTGAATACTACATGGCTCTTGAATAGATGCAGCAAATCCAGAAGAGTAACAGTGTCGACACAATCGTCTGAGTCATATCCAACTGCTATTTGACATAACCGCATTGTGTGTACGCACAATTTAACCTGCCCTGTAATCAAGGGCCAAGTATATAAAAAGCAATAAATGAACTCTACCAGAAACAGAAAACTTCTACGTTCCAGCAAGAGAGTGTAACCAACCTCTCAATGATGATTCTTCTACCACATATTTCATAAACAACAAAAGTGCAGAACTTATGCCTTTGGACTGGTACTCAATATCAAGAAGTGCCCTACTTGCTTCTACACGAACTTGCAATATCGTATCCGAACTTCGGAAAGGTTCGATAAGTTTACAGATGTGTTCCTGAATGCAGTAAATTCAAGCTTTCAATGCTACCAGAGGTGGTATCCATCTTGTAAGGAGCATTTGGAGAAAAACATTGAAAGGAAAGAACTTACGAAACTGATGGAATCAGAAAGCTTGAGAGCAGTCTGGGCTAATGTTCGGATGCAGCTAATTGTTAAGATGCCATTGTAGCTTGGCATCAGCCTAGTACATTTATCCCCAACAAGCTCTCAGTAATAAATTCTGTTAAAATCTATCAAATTATAAACATCAAACACGAGGTTACCTGTCAAACTGCAAGAGTCTGTCAATGCGCTTCAGAAGAGGGGCCAAAAACATAAGATTCTGCTAGGAAACAACAATCCAAGAAGTAATGAGCAAGAGAACATGTCTAAAGGCTGGTATGTTGAAGTTCTAAGTTCACATATTTGTGTATGCACTGAATAGGATTGAATAGAGCTCCACTTTTTTCTGATAACCACTGTCATCCTTCAAGACCAAATCTTTTCTTTGTTTGTATAAGTATAAGACGTCCATAAAACTCATGAACCAATAAAGCTCCAACTGTTTTACAACTAATACTACGTACCAAATCTTTTCTTGTCTAAATACTGTACCATTTATTATATTACAATTCAAGGGTCTTTTACCCCTCATAGGGCCAGCAGGAAAATTACCAAATTGAATATTATACTACAGCCGATATATAGTAGAGTGGCTTTAACAGGATAACAATCACAGACCTGTTGACAGAATTCGAGATCACCAACTGACTGAACAAGCACAGCAAGCCAGAATACATCAGAATACAGATTTCCACTGTTGTCATTGTACTATAAAAATGAAAAAGGAAAAACGGCAAAATCAGAAATGGTGATAATATGGACTGGAAACTAGGGAAAGAAACCTAATCTTTCATAAATGAAAGTAAATCACTGAAGCAAAATAAAGACTAGCAGTTTTTATAAGAAGGCTATATCAGTAGGCTAACAGGTTTCACAAAATTTAAGGCTATATCAGTAGGCTAACAAGGTTTCACAAAATTTACCCTTGTTTCGGGTACTACATGAAAATCGAACTATGAAGACGCATTTACCTTCAGAAGCTGTAAGATAAATTCAACGGCTTCTCGAGGGCTTTTCCCCTCAGCACCCTTGACTATTGCAATGGCATGTGGAACAGCCTACGAGAAAGCAAATAAACAATGAGTTTAGGTAATAAATCCAGAAAGGTAGCATGCTAATACTACTGAAACAAAAATTATAGATTCGACAAAGGAGATCCAATCCCGACGTCGAAAACCGTAACAAGTTTCAAAATTCAAGAGAATTAATAGATTGAACTTAACAATAAGCAGTAAAAGCCAAAGACACTAACTAGTGAAACAGAAGAGCTAACTGTTACAAACCATAGTATCAGGAGGATAACCATGGTCAACCCAAGAGTAAAGCAGGCTAAGCTGCGTAAAAAAGTTTCCTAAAATTTGAACACGAAAGGAAGCTTGGGGATATTTGTGTCCTTACGCTCATTATTTTCTATCATGTTCTTTGTCGGCTCATTATTCATTCTTTTGCTGTTTCACCATGGCATAGTAATTGGTAGCCTAATGTTTTCAGGAGGTACCCAATTTACATACTAAGCAGAGAAGTAACAGTTTTGTCATTTCAAAGGGACATGTAATAGTATTTCCACCTAACAGCAGAGATCAATGCACGACACTATATCAAGCTCATACCCTACCTCAAGCACAAAATATTCTGGGAATTCGCGGAAGTCGTTCGGCCTGAAAAGATAATATCAGTTTTTATGAGAAATCTTCAGCTGATTACCAAAGAAAGGTCCAAATATTAAAAGGCTCCAATCTCACTTGGGGAGTCCAATCTCTGCATCAAATCTTCTACTTTTATAAAACTTTATTAGATGTTGCAAACCTGCCCAGTCAGTCTCCTGCTAGAAATATAAATTGAACCCAAATCAACCATTGCACTAAGACTTGTTCCAAAGAGCACAAAAAGCAAGGCAGGTAACCTCTAGAAAGGTGCATTTTACAAAAATAAGTTGAAATATGGCCTATGATGCAATTTAAACCAATAGACATACACTCATGAAATCACAAAAGAGAAACGAATAGACGAATAAATGGAACTAAGACGAATGGATCTGGAGGCTATAGGGATTTTTATATTCTACTCATTCTCCTGCGATTTAGTAGATGAACAGTATCCTATTGATGTTCCTTTTCATTTTCCCCAGATGAATGAATAGAATTCTTTTCCTATAAAATTTATTGTAAATGGTGAAATTTCAGCTAAATCTTTAGTTCAGCTTGTCTTCTTCCTCTAAAAACATAACAATTTGCACACATATAGTTCTTGATCTAATACATTTGTAGCAATGACTTTTGCTAGTCTTAATACTATGCACTCTTTTGCAATCTCAAAAATCACGTTAAAATTTTGATTGTTATATGTATAGTCCCTTCGGAACACTAGATTGAATAATTATTTATCATACCTCTGATGCTGTTTTAGCCAATGCAAATGCTGCCCCAATACGTATTCTCCAAAAGACCTATATGTCATAATAGTGCTTAGCGTAGAACTTTAATCTTCAAAATGGTATAAGAAACAAGACACAAGAGATGGACAAAACCTTGGAGTCAGTAAGAACATTGTTGAGCGCATTCACAACGGAAAAAGAGTGTTGTTTTAAAGCTTCAAGTGATGCAATTGCTTGGGCCTGAGCAACAACATCTCCGTCTTTCTCTAGTTGATTGACCTGATGCAGAGTCACAGAAACCCACATGTGTGAGAAAACATAAACTCAAAGCGTGGACAACAAACAAGTGTTGGATTATCAAACGGCCAGAATTTACAGGACAACACAAATACAGAAAAACTCAGTAAGATAATATGTAAGCGACATAGTTCATGAGCTTTCTTATCCTGAACAAACCATGCAGAAAGCGGAAGACAAAGTTGAAGGTGATGTATACAATAGATGTTTAAGAAGTGTCAAGGCAATCTCTTACCCACATTTGTAGGGGCTGATGAAGGTGAATCTCAGCAATATATTCCATCTCAGGGTCAGCTTTGATCCAAGCCAAAGGAGATTCAATACTGCAGAGAAAGATTCAATCTCTGAGTTCTTTTTCTTGTGTTGTTGCAAGGGATGTAAAAAACCAAGAATGTCGGAAATAGTGTATCACGTAACACACCTTGTTTTATTTTCTAAAGGTGCTATAGCATCAACATTGTCTTCAGTCCCATCAGGTTTCCCTCCCTTCTTTGGTTTTTGATAGCGTTTAGAAGCAAGTTTAGAATGACATGGTAATTCCAGTAGCTGCCATCTATCTCCAGCCATAGGCAACTTTGGATGATCGGACATTCCATCGAGTTCATAAACTCTTATACTCATAATACCAGGCCAGCCAACATCTGCATCCCGGCTTTCTGAATCAGAAGTAGCCCCAATAACTGATAATCTTGCATCAAGCGAAGCCGTGCATTCGCGCAGAGCAGCCATTTCAACATTGTTTTTTCTTTTGTTGTAAGACAAACCAATCCTGGTATGTTAAAGAACCAGTAAAGAAAAATGAGATAAGATTTAGTGATCATCCAAGTATCCATTGAATTAAATTCAGAAGAAACAAACTCATAATACAAAAGTACCTTAGCACAGGACAACCACAAGATGCAACCCATCGCTGAAAAAACTCTTTGAGAAATGGACGCTCAAGATTTCCAATCTTATTAGCAAATTGCCTGAACTGCATTTCAAAAGTGAAATTTGAGAAACACATACTAGAGATTGACTCAGAAAATCCAAGCTAAAAGATAATCAGTTGATCACCAAGAGAAATATACGAGAAATGAAGGAGATGTTTTGTATTTGTATATTATTAGGTTGAGTTGTTGAACCAAGTTACTAATGAATGGCCGTATCAAGTTATGGTTAAGTAAAATTGAGAAGTATATCAAGTCACAGCTGAGAGACAGATACATTTCCATTAAAAATGTATATAAGCTCTAGGAACAAGGAAAGTATTCAGTTAAGAAAAGCTCCCAAAGAGGAAATTCCAGAATGGCTTTCTAGTGTTATCACCTAACCCAAAGATTATGTTAAATGACCATCTTAGGACTGCACCTATCCCAGATATGTACTTTACACTGAAAGATCAAAATGATCTCTAACGTAAATTGTACAAAAAAAATACATCTAATCTGTATACATAGTCATGTTACCTCCTTTGTGCTAAGGGACCGTATAGCATTAGATGGATCCTTGGCTCGAGAAAGAATTTTCTGCAAAATCTGTAAATCATCGAGTAGAAGATCTATCAATCACTTGGGTAAGAAAATTGACAAAGTAATTGCCTGAAAAATGATTGCTCTATGTTCATACTTTACGGAATGAGTCTGAGCCCATTTGCTTCTCCAACATTTGAAGAACTGCTCCCTTCAAAAATAAGTCAGCGAAGAATTAATCCTTAGTAAAAACAGACGCATGCAAAATCCAAACAAACTCATACAAGCCCACAAAAATCTGAGAGTACGGAATGATAAATATGAAGAGAAAAGGATAGCTAACTGATTTCCATGATCGTATCTTCCCATGCATCCCAATAGAATTAGTTCCAAATAGGTCCTTGCAAGAAGGAGAGGCACTCAAGCACATCGCACCACTGTCATCAGCTTTACAGACAGCACAATTTGCCTGCAGTTGCATCAAAATAAGAGAATCCAGATGAGAAATTGATGGCTTGGTTAAGAAATAGCTCGAGTAGTAAGTTGAACCTTGTATCTCCGGTATCTTGCTTCATTATTTCCCAAAAACTGCTTGATAAACATATCCGTCAAGAAACCAGCAAGGCCATCGAGGAGCCAATCTGGTATAACAACATTAAAAATCAGGAATCACAAGATTACATGCAGCTGATATAACAATTTGTACGCAAAGTATGTAAATTTGCCACAAGCCCACCATCATTTGGTGACTCAGGAGTAATATAAACACCAAACCACTGTTTTGCTAAGGCAGAAGCAAGTTTAATACGTGTATCTATAGTCTGCAAAGACAATTAAAGCTCTATCAGAATTATGCATAAAGTAACTAATAAGATGACAAAAACCAACAATGAAAAAACTTCCTGTAAGCATAAGTGAAACCTTCTACACAGACTACACTAGAAGCCATATTACAATAAAGGGGTGAAATGCAAGAAATAGATGCACTCAGTTTGCAACATCCAGAAGAGATCATGCAGAGATATATTTAACTTGCTCAGATACGTGCTTTGTTAGAACTTTTCAAATATGCACCATACAAATTATGGTCAGGTGTGCCTTCCATTATAATATTGACATACACAAAAGAATTATGTGCATGTGTCCGATAAACATATCATCCAACCACAAGCCAATTTACCAGCAAAAAATACCTGGTCGAGAACCCTCTCATCATATAGCAAGTGGGAGCTAAAGACATTCAAGGAAGCTCCCAAGGTCGAAGAGCAAACGACCATTTCAGGAGGTAAAAAGACTTGCTTGTAGAATCCAAATGGAAATTTCGTGCTTAAATAATCCTCATAGTAGCTGCAGAAATTGATTGTTCAGTAGACAGAGAATTATACTTGAAATCAGTTTGACAAGAAGTTGCCAGAATGCAAATTTACTGACCTATAAGCTTCATGGAAAAATTCCATTGTATTACGAAGCCTCGAGAGGTCATGCGGCAAACACAAGTGAGATATGAGAAAGTTGGTCTGATCCGGAAGGATTTCTAATGGTCCCGCAACTAAAGTCACCCACCGTGGAGCGATAGGAATAGCTAGTTCGTAAACATACGTTTTTCGAGTAGTATCATCTTTGCACATAACCTGAAAAGTGTGAAAGTTTAACGAACACACCCTTCCACCTTGTAATAGTATTGATAATATTGAAAGAAGGAAAGTGGAATATATTCCCGACTTTTAGCTTTCTAAATAGTTATGCCTACAGTACAACAGAGGAAAAAATATATATAAATGCTGGTAATCTAAGGACAGAACAATTAACAATCGGAGATAGTAAACTGTCAGATTAGAGGGGCACTGGATATGGCTTCTTTCCTAATAAAGCTGAAATCAAATTTGGGCACAGATTCTATGACTATGTCCATGAGTCATGAGAATCATAGCTTTCTTGCAACTTTTTCCATTCAATCCAGAATCTAAGTAATATGTTTTTCATGTAAAATACTGGTAGAACAAAATATTACTTCCTCTAATCCATTCACGTATGAAAGATATACCAGCTTACCTGGTAAAGTAATTTCCCAACACTGACAGCTACAAAGTTGAATGGAACAGTGAATTCCAAATCAAAACTGCATCCACCACAAAGTTGTTAAATGAAAAAGGATAAAGAGGTAGAGATGCCCATTTCTGATCTCAAGAGACAAGATGTAAGAAAACAGTGTTATTTCTTAAAAATGAATACCTGCAACGATGGTACTCATCGTCTATACAAGGAAACCAACATCGGGCACGTCTCATCTGGTTATCGGTATGCACAATGTTCTCATCAAAATGAATTCCTGACTCTATTTTCTCTAACCAGTAGTTAATCCGAATAGATTTAACATTCTGCATCATATGAACATAAGTAAACAACTAAACGAAGGACATATATATCTTGTAACCCATAGCAGAACATATGAGAATCAGAGATAACAGAAAACCATTGATATATACCATGTTAATCGCATTAATTTTTCTTATATCAAGTCCGAGAACAGATAGCCAAGTATGTGTTATCTTTGGTCCAAAAAATAATCAACGAGTAAGCATAGAAAAAGGGAATACTTAGTGTAAGTCCCTATAGTCATAGTTGCTTTTAGTAAAAACCATAGTAGAATAGTAAAACAACCATCGATTTCAGATCCGTATTTCAAACCACATAAAGGAAGTTTGTGTAATTATAAGTTCATTACATCTAGAAATATCACCTGTTTTGCCTCCCCGGACGATTGGGAACCATTTTCTAAAGTCACATTATCCAGCTGTTCAGATAAATCCTTAGAGGGCTTGCAACAATTGATCAGTAAATTAGCAGTGTCTTCTCTCTTAAGAACCCCGACATATTCCATGGCAGCAGCATCAGCTGCTGAAGCAGGGTCTGCGACCGAGTTCCAGTTACTCTCAGTTTCGGAATTCTGATGATGCGGATAGTACTCAAATACAGTAGGTTCCCCATCTACCAACACACTCTCGATTCCCAAGTTCTCAGCGTGTAATCCCACAATACCAATATCTGGCACACTCACTTCTAACTCTGTGTAACTATAGAAAGCCAAACAAAAAAGTTCCATGAAAATGCAGCAAAGAATGAACAAACCAATGAAGATAGGGATGCAAGAATTTTATCTAATTCAACCTAAAGAATCAAAAGTAAACGATACTGTTGTGTAAAATTCAACTTATGCAGATAATTAGGGTTTCTTCATCTCGAATTACATTTAGCAGACACAAATCACATTCTCGCGAATAGGGAAATGAAACGAACCCGTAGATTTGGCGTTTATTGAAGTCGATAGAAAGAAAGAGCTTCTGGTGAAGGACTTTAGCTCCAGTGTTCTCCGAAGTTTTCGCGCCAGAACCATCTTCGTTCTTCGGCTTCCGAGCCTTGGCCATTGTTCCTTTTTCGCCGAGATGTTAGTCGGAGAGGCAACATTCTTATACAGCCATCGAATGGTCGATTCCTATAAATTACAAAATAACTCCTATATTCTTAAATTAATAAATACTTTGCTTATTGTTTTCTATATATATCAATCTTACCCATGGATGTGTATTTGATGGGCTTTATTAGAAGATTTTCAAAATTTGCCCATTAATCTGGATTTCCATCACCTTCGACTATTTTGTCTAACTTTACATAAATGTTTTTTAAAAAATTATGTTTTTCACTTAACCATATATAGTAAAACAATACAAAAAGCTATAATCCACTTTTTAAATAAAATTGAGACTTAACATGTCGACTTATGTCGGAAGGAAAAGATGTCAACTCCCAATTCATGAGTCCCTCATGAGATGATGTATCTTTTGATATATATATATATATATATAATTTTTGTTAAAGACGTATTTTTTTAATTTTTTTTGTTTGTATAATAATAGTATAGGTTCCATGTTTTATACTTTTATTATTATATATAACATTTATTTTGCTAAATTTTTGTTTATGTACCAAATGGTTAACCAGTCTAAATAAATAAGAATTGTTCTTGTTAGGAACACTTGAAACCGTAATCACCCGTTTTCGTAAACTCCCGCACCCCCAATCGTAACCACATCGTTTAAACTAATCAAACACTAAGACCCTTATAGATTTGCTCGTACTATTTTGAGATGTCAACACTTGTCTGAATATTGAATTAATTATTTTGGTACTCGTGTACCGCATAATAATATGGAATATTAACTAATATACGTATCTATCGTCGAGTATATTAACAGTGAACAAATAAATGTTATAATGACGTGTGAGAAAAAAATTACGCATCGATGGTCGAATAAATGAGTAGGTATAATTTTTCATACATAAACTGGATTAGATTCGTGTTAACTAATTTAGTAGTAGTATAGTTAAGTTATCTTATTTTAACTTAAGTCAAGCAATTTTTGTTACACCGTGTTTCTCTCTTTGTATTAACTGCACTTGTTATATTCAAAGAAATTATGCGTTTTATTAGAGTTTTTGGTAATGCGTAAAGTATCTTAAGATTAAAATAATAAAAATTAATAAAATTTCAGCACATTTTTGAAGAAATGTATCTATTTTGATAAACTTTTAAAACGTGTTTTTTAGAAACTTTCCCCTACTTATCATTTTGATTGGTCAATATTTTATTGTTATTAAAAATTAAATACGTTAAATTAAGAATCTAGTATTGATAGGATGTTCATTCTTTTTTTTAGAAAGAAAAACGAAATTTCTTCTATAAAATCTCTCTCATTCTCTGTGCATCATACATATAAATATACACTATAATTACTCTTAATCTTCGATGGTCCTATGATCGTTAACCTCCATGGCAACGAGCAGAGTTTCACATGTCTTAGGGTTTCTTTTGTGGATCTCTCTTCTTCTCTTCGTCTCTGAAGGGTTATTACGTAGTTTCAGCTCCATGACCTTAAACCCTCTTCCTTCTCCGGTTATTACCTCGCTGCCTTTTTGCTACCGGCCGGGAAGAAGAGCTTTGGCGTTGAGGAAGTTTGACTTCACATCATTCATGAAAGATCTTCGCCGGAGTAATCATCGGAAAGTTAATCCGCCGGGAGGATCCGAGATCGACCCGAGATACGGTGTTGAGAAACGAATCGTCCCATCTGGTCCAAACCCCTTGCACCACTGATTTGTCTTCTTATTATTAATTTTTTTTTACCCAAAGATATAGTAAAACACGTACATATTCATAAGATCATGCTAAATATTATTTATTAGGAAGTACATGTATTGAATTATTTATTCTTTTTCGTCATGTGAAGTTTTTCAGTTTTCACTTTTATTCATCGGTTTAATGTAGTATTTTGTTCAGATTAAGTTGTAATAATAAAACATGATGGTTAGATAAAAAAAAAAGACCACATACACATTTGTTTTAAATTCCATTTTTTGTTGGTAAACAAATTCATCATACTTAATAGGAATACTGTACATTAGTATTCACAAATGAGAGATGGCCGAAATTACACCAGCTAGTTGATATAGATTGTCTACAAATTTAGTATGATTAAGAAGTGTTAATTCAGTAAATTAACAAACGATCAGTTAATTAAATGGAAAAAGGTACATTGGCTTTCGTGGAGGAAAATGTGGAGATCGAGTCACGTGAAGCGTTGACTCAATTTGTTTGTGCAAACTTTTTCTAAAGGGAAGTAGACAACGAGGAGATGAGCTCATATGTGCTTGTCATTTGGCGAAAATATACACTAATTACAATTTGATGATAATTTATTAACTACAATCCTGTATCCGGTTTACTTTGACTCATACGGTTTTATTCGGTTTTTGGTTTTATTCGGTTTTTGGTTTTATCCTTAACCACAAACAAATGTTCCTACTACTCCTTCACGGCAAACTTCAGATTTAGAGCTTGGTTTTTTTCCGGCGGGGTCTCGTTAGCTTGTTGGATTTTGTGGATAATTGAAGATTTTGTTCGACCCTGTCGCTGATCCATCTGGGTTAGCATATTTTGAAGTCTCAATTTGATGACTTTATCCTAAATTTTCGTTCTTTACCGTTTATCTCAGCGACAATTTTCCTGTGTTTTCAGTTCTGAAGCAAACCTCCTAGTCTGTCGTGAATTAGGGCTTATACTTGATGAGAATCTATTGAGTTAGTCATAGCAAGATGGCGAGAAAAGCTAACAACAGCCCTTTCCTTGAAGAATGGTTGAGGACTATGAGTGGAAGTAGTGTCTCTGATGGTTTGGTGAAGCATAATTCTGCTCCATCTGCGAGGTCAATTATTCAATCATGGTCTGAGATTCGGGAATCTCTCCAAAATCACAACTTTGATACACGTTATCTTCAAGCTTTGAGAGCTTTGGTTAGCTCGGAGTCCACTATCCATGTTGCTGATCCCCAAGCAAAGCTACTTATTTCCATACTAGCTTTACGAGATGTGTCTCTTTCTTCTGAGTCTTATACACTTGTTCTTAGACTACTCTATGTGTGGATTAGGAAATCATTTCGACCGTCTCAAACTCTTGTTGGTTCAGCGGTTCAGGCCATTCATGGCGTTGTTGATGATAGGCGTAATCTCCAACCAGCTTTAGTAGCGCAAAGCGTTCTGGTCTCTGGTGCGTTTGCGTGTGTTCCTTCTCTGTCTGGAGACTTTAAAGTCTTATGCTTGGAATTGCTATGTAGGATTTTGGAAGAAGAGTACTCATTGGTGGGATCTCAGGAAGAACTTGTACCTGTAGTGCTTGCAGGAATTGGGTATGCTTTATCTTCTTCGCTGGATGTTCATTATGTCAGAATTCTGGATTTCTTGTTTGGCGTTTGGTTGAAAGACGAGGGCCCTCGTGGCAGTGTCACCTATGGTCTGATGATTCTTCATTTGATTGAGTGGGTATTATCAGGTTACATGAGGTCCAATTATGTCAACAAAATGTCTCTTTTTGCGAACGAGGTACTGGAGACTTCTAAGGCAAAGTATTCTGTTTTTGCTGTCCTCATGGCATCAGCTGGGGTACTGAGAGCTTCCACAGCAGGATTCAGAAATGGTTCACTGAGTCTTGAGAATTCTAAACTAAGAAATGCAGCGGAGAAGCGAGTAGAACTTGTAGCTCAACTTTTCGTTTATAATTGTAATGTTACACTTCCAACCACTCAGAGAGAAAGTCCCTTCTTGAAGTGTTTTGCTATAGCACTGGCTCGATGTGGGTCTGTTTCTTCCTCTGCTCATCTGCTTTTGGGCCTTGCTTCTGCATTGTTCACTCATGTTTTTCCGTTAGGTCAGATATATGAATCATTTCGCAAAGATCCAAATGGACCAAGACTGGTTTCGGTCAGGGAGCATCTTTCTGATGTTCTATTTAAGGAATCTGGGGCCATAACTGGGGCTTTCTGCAATCAATATTCATCAGCAAGTGAAGAAAACAAATATATTGTGGAGAATATGATTTGGGATTTCTGTCAAAATCTCTACTTACAGCACCGTCAAATTGCTATGTTGCTTCGTGGTATAGATGATACATTGCTTGGAGACATAGAGAAAATTGCAGAGTCATCTTTCCTTATGGTTGTCGTCTTCGCGTTAGCTGTTTCAAAACAATGGCCAAAACCAATCGTGTCTAAAGAAAGAAAGATGGAGACATCAGTCAAGATATTAGTTTCATTCTCCTGTGTAGAGTATTTCAGGCATATTCGTTTACCTGAATACATGGATACAATTAGAGAGGTGATTTCATGTGTCCAAGAGAATGATGCAACTTGTGTTTTATTTGTAGAGTCCATTCCTGCCTATGATAGCTTGACGAATCCGAAAGGTTTGAGAAATCAATTGTTTCTGCAACGTCCCTATCATAATTTTCTGTAGGCTGGTACATTAGTAAGCTTTGGAATCTTTTTCTTTTCTTTTTCTGCAGATTTGTTTACGCAGAGGATAGAATATGAGTGGTTTAGAGATGACGTGCAGACATCTCGAATATTGTTTTATCTGCGAGTAATCCCAACTTGCATTGGAAGGTTACCTGCTTCTGCCTTCAGGAGAGTCATTGCATCAACCATGTTTTTGTATCCTAGAAAAGATCGATTAATCCTTTACTCTGTTTTGCTTAACCATGAGTATTATCTTTCATATTCCTTAACAATCCCGTGGCTAGATATATGGGACATCCTAACAGAAAAGTGGCCCGAACATCTCATACTTTGTTGGTAGCATTTCTCTCTTCAGAGAAAAAATCAGAAGAGGACGAAAGAAACCAACTAAAAGAACACCTTGTTTACTATTATATGCAACAATCTTTGGAGGTACCTAGCAAAAAAAGAATGATGGATGTAATGTAATGTAGCTCTTTTTCTGCTTATTCATCATCGAAAATGCATATGATTCGTTGAAACAACTGCAGGTTTATCCTGAGATCACACCTTTTGAAGGTTTAGCTTCAGGTGTTGCAGCCTTGATCCGGCATCTACCTGCAGGAAGTCCTGCTATATTTTATTCCATTCATAGCCTTGTTGAGAAGGCTTCTACGTTTAACACAAATGCATTGCAAGGAAGAAAGTCTGATCCTGGTAATCAAATTCTTGAGTTGCTTATGCGACTTATTTCTTTGGTTGATATACAAGTAAGTTTCCTCTTTATTATCTCTATCTACTTGAGGTATAAAATGGCTTATGTGCTCATATTAATGTTCTCTCTGTTTTTATTTTTGGGGGTTCAGGTTTTGCCATATCTGATGAAGTCATTGGCACAGCTAATTATAAAGTTACCAAAAGAAAGACAGAACATGGTGCTTGGTGAATTGTATGGTCAAGTGGGTGAGTCTGACGATGTGATTCGTAAGCCATCTTTGGTCTCTTGGTTACAGTCACTGAACTACTTATGTTCTAATAACCGGACTGAAGACTCGGCTTCTGGCACAACGATCACTTCGAACCACTTGGCTGCTCGGCTCTAGGATCTCCTCATAGTCTTTGCAAACATGTGAAAATCGAATAATTGTTTGCCCTATGTTTTGTTGAAGTACGTAATATACATCATGGAATTATGTCAATAAATAATTTATGTTCTGATAATAGTCTTCTTATGATGCTATCGAGTTATCACAATCTGTTGAAAATAATCATAACCGAATTAGGTGTGTGACTGACGGTTTAAATTGATTTGGATAGAAAGAAGAACCGGATTGAAATTTAAACCGATAAAAACGAAACTAGACTACCCGCGTCAACGGTCAATGTTTGAGATTTACGGGTTTGTTGACTCCTAGAAGCCCTAGCTTAAACCCGTAAGGCTCTCCTCCCAAGTCCAAAAACTGTGAAGAGTGACAGATAGAGATGGGTAGCGAAAACGAAGCAGAGAAAGTGCAGTTAAAGGAGAAGAAGAAGGCAATATGTTTAGCTCCGATTGCTAAACCTCTAGCTGGAAAGAAGCTAAGCAAGCGAACTCTCAAGCTTGTTCGCACAGGTACACATCTTATAAATGGTTTCTTCCCTTTGAATCCTGATTTTTCCTGAGAGCAGCTAATGAATCAAACAAAACACTAATCAGAGTCTTTGTAGTTTCTGCTTGTTAACTGACAATTCCTCTGATTAGCGATACAAAGTTGAAAACTTTGAACTTTTTAGCAGATTTGATTAATCTCATCTTATCACCTTTTAGCTGCTGAAAACAAATGCGTCAAGAGAGGAGTGAAGGAAGTGGTTAAGAGCATTCGCCGCGGCCATAAAGGGTTAGTTTTTTTATGCTTTGACTTTCACTTTTTGCTTAGTTTTGTTAGTTAATCTGTGATAGAGCTTGTTTGAACAATAATGGCTTATCTGTGTTTCTTGGTTCGTGTGAAAATCAATTACAAAAGTTGTTTTCTTATGCAGAATCTGTGTAATAGCTGGAAACATATCTCCTATTGATGTCATAACTCATCTTCCAATCTTGTGCGAAGAATCAGACATTCCTTACGTCTATGTTCATTCAAAGGAAGTAAGTTCTCATTTGATTTCTGGACTCAAAACTATAAGAGCATTCCACTATCTTTTAACTCTTGGAATTTGGACGAGATTGATTATCGTCTCATCGTTACCCATTTCTCCTTCCCTAGGATCTTGCCACTGCTGGGGCGACCAAGCGGCCAACATGTTGCATTCTGATCCAAACAAAGCCTGCAAAAGGAGAACTAAGTCCAAAAATTCAAGAGAAACTCAAGGCAGACTATGATCAAGTTGTTGAAGATGTCAAAGAGCTTGCTTCTTCTACTGTGTATTAGGATTTCATAATAATACAAATTCCTCCTACTGCCTCGTGTTTCTCTGTATACTCAGTTTTTTTTCCAGATGGTAATGTAAAACGAATCAGTCTCTTATTTTTGGCACATGTTACATTGTCCAGACTGACTTGGTTTAGTGTGTATCTTAAACTCTGTTATCTACATCATTGCAACTGTTTGGCGAAGCCAGGGTTTTAAAAGTGAAGTAACTAACTGTTACAGCAACTATTTCAGACGACTGTAGACAAAAATGCCGAGACAGCCAATGGCCAAACCAAGAAGAATAGGTACAGTGGAGGATTCGATGTTATGTGTTGTGCTGGTTGTTCTGTCCCTGTCTAGTCTCTCAATGCGAGACCTTTCTCCAACATACTCCCTAAGAAGATTGCTCAGTGTGTCCATTTGATGCATTATCTGACGTTGTCCACGAGCAATGAGTACAACCTGTCCAGATGATGATAATCTATATGTAAAAATCACTTGGAGAAAATGAAATATCTTTCAGATCATGAACTTAGATATCTTATATTCATTTATAGACTTATCCATAGTCTTTATCGAGTCTAAAGCTTTCTCTGGTGCTCTCTTGTTGTCAATTGGAGTGAAGCAATCAACAATAAAACTGAGCATACGGATTTTGATTTTGGAGAGTTGTAAACATACCTCTTCCATCAGAGGAGATTCCCTAACGAGCTGAGATGAGGAGGTGGACAGCGATAGGACGGACCCATTACCATTTTCCATTGGTAAAGCCAAATTATGCTGACTACCTGAAGCAGCTATCCTATTCGGGATCTTGGAATTCAACTCTTCAATGCGAGATGTGAATTCATCCATTCTCTCGTTCAGTGTTGATATTTGGTCTGAAAGCTGAGTGATAAACCCCTGCAGAACACCATATGTTCAGTAATTTAATTATAAGCCAAAGTTTTCAACGACAGAACCATAGACTGAAAGTTCTCAGGGGCAGATACAGAGAGACCATTTTTTACCTGATTTGGAAGAGTGGCTGGTGAAGCAGGTGCTCTGGCATCTAACATTCTATTGTTGACAGCAAGTCTTGTCAAGTTAGGCAAGGCTTTGTGTCTTTGGTTTGTGTAAGATTTTGATGCACCGCTGTAAAACGTGCATCATTACACAAGTCAGATGAATCCCGACATAACATATGTTGTCTTTATTCTTAGATTATGTCTTTTTCTTAAACTAAGCCAATCAAGGAGAAGGGACTAAAGGATACCCATGAAGATATTTCATTCTACTATCAACAGAAGCCCTCTCAAGGGCTTCTTTAGGGCTAGAAACTGTATCATCATCTAAGCTAAGTTTGGTCTTCAAGTCATCTGGCAAAGCCTGAAACATGACCAAGGGGCCCAAATATTTCAAATTACCATCATGACATAGTCAACAGGATCTGTATGTATATGAAAACAACTCCTACCAAAACATCATTCACAAGCCTCTCCAGCTGTATCTGTTCAATATATGTATGTGGAACATATGAACCTTCCAACCCAAGTTGGTCTGCCACATTTTTGACAATGGAACGGTCTTTACCTTGTACCTTCATAAAAGAGTTGGAAAAAAGATGATTACTAGTTTCAAAAATACAACTTTTAGAAAGAGCTAGAGAAGCAGATACTACCTGAACATATGTTCGATTCAGTTGTTCCAACCAATCAGTTTTCACAATAACCTTGTCACTATCAAAGATATGACTTTTTCTTTTCAAGATTGTAGCAATGGTATAACCCAGTGCCATTAATCCTCCAAGAAGGCGAACACTGACTTCAAAAGTTATTCTGGGTGATATTATAAACGGACGATCTGTAACCCATTCCTGAAAGCAACACATAGAACAGTAATCATCATCAAATCTACTACGCACTCATTCAGCTTTGAAATGAGAATTAAATGTATACGTCCATCTGTTCTTAATCACATATGGTGTTTATACAGAAGAAAAATAATCCCGACAAGTATTGGCTAAACCTCAAACATGAGACTGTATTTTCCATCCCGGTTCCTCATTCTGAGGTATGATTGGCATGCTTCAGGATCCTCTCCTGGTGGTAGCAGATAGATGTCATAAGTTTCCTCTGTACGTTCCTTGAAATCTTCAGACATAGATGCCTTCATTTGTTCTGGTGTTACAGCCTTTGCTGACTACGATAAGATAACAAAACTCACTTCAACTTGGAAAATTTTGCTGCTACAATACATCTAGTTGCAGATCATATAAAACGCCACAATACTTCACGTTTGAACAATATAACTGCTCTAACCTTTAAAATATATGTTGGGTTCTGAAAGCCACTGAAGGGGTTAAACTTATTAAGGATCTTAATCTGTGCTGTCTTCAGATCAGGTTCGATAAACGCCTTGTACATGGGATAAACCTGGTTTGAGAAAAAAACATAAGCAAAATTTTACTGTACATAGACTTCAAACAAACAGTAGGAGTCATCATATCTATATTTAAAGCGATTCCAACCACCAGGCATGAGAACTAGGGAGATTAATCAAGACACAGAAAAGCAAAGATAGCAAAAGATTAGCGTGAAAACCGTTTCAGATATTTGATGAATTATTTCTTCAGGTTCCTGTCCAGCACGTTGAATGTCCCGCAAAACACGCTTGACAAGATCAAAATGCACTCCACCAGTGACAGAGACACGAAGATCGAGCAAAGGCCGTAGCTTCTCACTTAAAGCATATATGCCTTCAAGAATAACAATTCGAGAGCTAGGCACCTCAAGCGTTCTATACAAAGCATTAAAGAAAATATAATAAGTCATTGCAAATGTGTAGGCTTATAACATCTAACAGTGGTATCAGAATACAGTACAACTAATTCATGTGCAGAAAACATATAAATAAAAAAATTTCCTTAAAATAATGTAATGAGACCCATTTATAAGAAAGGCTACTGCTAATAAATGTTAAAAGTGAAAAAACCATGAAATTAGTATAATCACTGTGTCCAACAGGGATCACTAAAAGATCAATACCTGTAACCAATTCTGGAACTGGACTTGAAGTCATATAATGGAACCTGAACAGGTTTACCATCCCTTAGCCCATGTATATTGTCAAGAAGTGTATCATAATCAGTCAACCGTGGATCTGCAACAAAATATTAAAAAAAAAAAAAAAAAAATCAGACACTTGTTCTTTATATATTAGATAAAGAAAGGAATGATTGAATGAATTTATAACAAGAAGGGTGCATACCATCAAAGTTTCCATCGATAACACGAGTGCCATCATTATAGTTATCCATGTTAATGATAGCAATACTAGGCATGAAATTGAGAATTTTCTCAGTGAAAATAGTTTTTCCAGCTCCAGAAGGACCAGCTAACCCAACCAAAATGAGACCATCGTTCTTCTGAGCTAATAATTGGCAGGCACGAATAACAGCGTAGAAACCTTTTTCAAAAGACAATGGATCCTCTATTGGAACTATCTCATATCTTCCAGTGTCCTTTCTTTTAATAAGCTGAACCTGATCTCGCAACAGCCCATGTCTCCGGCGAGGTGACAGAGAAACAGCACTATCGAGCACCATTGGAACAACCAATGCCTCAAAGCTGCAATGAAGAAGGAAATTTGGAAGGTAAGAATTTCAGAAAGAAAAATAAAAAAGACAAGAACTTCAGTTTTTTCAATCCGATATAACTGCAGATTTATACGAACTATTACCAAAAAAATAGACTATATTAGTCTAATCAAATCAAACAATGAGCAGAAAATTTCATTTTTAATCAACAAGATGGACAAAAAATTGATATGCGTAATAAAAAAAATACTCCTAATGCAAAGATCTGAGCTGCAATTTTACTGAAACATGACTTGTACAACACTTGTCCATGTGATCAACAAAGAATAAATATAAAAAAAATACTCAGCAGATAGCATCCAAATCTGATCGTAAACAAAGGAATAAAAAGACGGCAAAGTGAGAATCTCTAAATAAAGTTTCAGACTTCACCTACCGAAAATAGAATCAAATCGGGAAAAACGTAGCCAGAGATTTCGGATATAGTTGAAGATATTTTGGTAGCAGTGAATGAGAGAGTAAGTAAGATGGTGGAAAGACGAAGACGGCAGTTATAAAAAAAAACTAGCCATCACGAGAAATCACTCGAGAGATCAAACCGAACCGAGACTTTCTACTAAAACCGGTATACTTAAAACTGAATTTTGGTTCATATTGCTCTGATTCAAATGAGCGGAACTAAACCGAAAATGGATTAGCGAACCATTGCGAGCCGTTAGTCCACGTAACGACTTTGACCGTGGTCACACGCAAGCAGCGACGACGTGGAAAAAACTATACCTTCTCAATCCTTTCTCTCAATCCTTTCTCTTTCTCTTTTCCTTTTTTGTTTTTCTTACCCTGTAAATTTCGCAGGGAAAAGAGAAAGAGAAACAATGGCGAAGCTACTTCTTCTCACACGCCTCATGTATTACCTAAGTTTACCAGTTGTAGTTGGTCACTGGTCTCTGCGTCGACTTTACACAGAAGACCTCTCCTAGTGAATCCCCTATTCTCCCATATCGTTCCTCGTTCTCCGTCCAGTCGGAGACTCTCAGCTCGTGCCTTCGACGATTCACCTGCTTCCTCAACGGAGATGGAGAAAGAGCAGCAGGAACAGCCGCCAGATGGAGTTTCACGGGAAAGAAATGAGGATTATCCTACTGGAGAAATGGAGTATGAGAATAGAAACGCGTGGGAGAGTTTAATTGTAAAGTTGCGGATGCTTATTGCTTTTCCATGGCAACGTGTTCGTAAGGGAAGCGTCTTGACCATCACATTGCGCGGCCAGGTTTCGCCTTTTTTTGTTTGTTTTCTAATTCCGGATTGCGATTCTTAGTGAACTTAGTTGATTTGAAAGTTACACTGTATCAAAAAAAATTATTGTTGTTCTGATCTTCATTGGATAATTTTTGTTTTCTCTCTGTTCAGATCTCTGATCAGCTAAAGAGCAGATTCTCTTCAGGGCTTTCCTTACCCCAAATCTCTGAAAATTTCGAGAAAGCTGCATATGATCCTCGTATTGCTGGAGTCTACCTTCACATTGAGCCTTTGAGTTGTGGGTGGGGCAAGGTTGAAGAAATTCGAAGACATATATTAGATTTTAAGAAATCAGGTTACTCCAGAATCTACATTCTCTATTAAATATCAGAGTTTATATTCTGATAAGTTCATTAGCGCTTTAGCATTCACATATTTTGTCTGAGCTAATCAAACACATCTTTGTTAGGTAAATTCATTGTTGGGTATATCAACATATGTTGACTAAAGGAATATGATCTTGGCTGTGCATGCAACGACCTATATGCTCCGCCTAGTGCCTATTCCTTTTTGTATGGTTTGACCGTTCAAGCATCTTTTCTTGGAGGTAAGGGATTGTTTCATCTTTAGCTCAAATCTCATATATAACTTGGAAGTTCTTACTATGTTTTGTGTTTTACAGAATTATATGCATTCTTACATACTCTGTGTTTGTCGACCCTTTACTGGCACTCTTTTGTTTCTTTAATCTGATCGTATCTCAACTCCTATTCTCCTCACTAAACGTCCTAAAGCTAATTATGATCATTTATCGTGAACTAGTTTCTTTTGAAAAATGTAGGTGTTTTCGAGAAAGTGGGAATTGAACCTCAAGTTGAAAGAATTGGAAAATTCAGAAGTGCTGGAGATCAGCTTTCTCGCAAAAATATATCCAAGGAAAATTATGAGATGCTGAGCGTGCTACTTGATAACATCTATTCAAATTGGCTGGATGGTGTTTCTGATTCAACAGGTGCTAGACTTGTTCCCAAGGCTATTATGGTTTTTACAGTTTAGCTCTCTCCTGAATGGCTTCTGCTTAGAACTATGCAGGGAAAAAACGAGAAGATGTTGAAAGTTTCATCAATCAAGGAGTTTACGAAATTGAAAATCTAAAGGAAGAGGGGCGGATCAAGGATATTCGCTATGACGATGAGGTATTACCATTTCCATTCTCTTATTGTAGATGGAATCCAGTTACTTCTATGAAATTCCAGAATCCAGAATTGATGATCCTTCTTATTCTTTCTTGATCATGAACTTTTCTTTTTGGATCTTTTGATATCCTCTCAAAATATTGGGATGGATTGTTTAAATAGTTATAAAGATTTCCTTATCAATATATGCAGAAGAGAATGAGATGCCGGCCCCATACTGTTTCTAATCTTTATCATTCAATTCGAATACTCCTGCAGGTTATCTCTATGCTGAAAGAGAGGCTTGGAGTTAAAAAGGACAAAAAGCTTCCTACTGTTGATTACAAGTAATTAACTCTTTCTGTATGGAATTGTCAAATTGAGGCTTGAATCTAGAGCTATTAGCTTTGCATGTACAATTGGCTCGAGCCTTGTACAATTGGGTAATGTATACATAATGGGTCCTAGGTAGTTCCTGCATTATTGGTAATCTTGATATAGAGTTAGTGTAATATGGCAGTACCGACTAGAGATTGTAACTCAACAAAGTGTGGATCATACTTAATTGTGGGAGTAATAAATGTTTGCAACTTTTTTTAGTAAATGTTGTTATGCATGCTTAATTGACTTCAGGTTTTATGCTGCTTATTTTACTTGTGTGTAATGTTTTCAGGAAAGATTTTTGGATTTTCTTTTACGATTCCCTTTTAGCCTCATGCAGTTTTACAAATCTAACAGGGTTGTACAGTAGTAACAGGTTGTTTCGACTGAAATTTATGCAGGAAATACTCGGGTGTTAGGAAGTGGACTCTTGGTCTCACTGGCGGTCGAGACCAAATCGCTATTATTAGAGCAGGAGGAAGCATTTCTCGGGTTAAGGGTCCGCTAAGCACTCCTGGTTCAGCTATTATAGCAGAACAACTTATCGAGAAGATCCGCAGTGTAAGAGGTAGGTGTGTTTTATTTGACATTTTTCATCTTCAAGTGTACTGTCGTATTATTCGACAGCAGCTCAAAACTTTATATGTCCTTTTTCTTTTGAAGAGTCCAAAAATATAAGGCTGCCATCATCCGGATTGACAGTCCAGGAGGCGATGCTCTGGCTTCTGATTTGTAAGTAGTTTTATTGATTGTCAGTGTCATAATTGTACCTACAATATGCTCGTATGATTTCACTTTTCATGGATGGTTTGGGTACACCCTCGAAATGATGAACTCCAACCCATTACTTTTATATTATTTTTCGTCTTGAAAGTTTGAAGTTGAAGCGTTATCCTTTAACTCAAGAAATGGATTAAAAATGTTTTTAGTGATTTGAGTATCCAGTAACTTGCATATATGAAATCCATCAATCCTGGAGTTCATGTTAGCATTTGAATTTAAATTTCTTTGGAAATTTTCTAGGCTTATCATAATACTTCGTATTGTAAACAGAATGTGGAGGGAGATCAAATTACTGGCAGAAACAAAACCCGTCATTGCATCAATGTCAGATGTGGCAGAAAACGGAGGTTACTATATGGCAATGGCTGCAAACACCATTGTTGCTGAAAATCTGACGTTAACTGGCTCAATTGGAGTTGTCACAGGTGCTCTTACTTTTTGTACTTGCCAAAGAGAAAGATGTGTGCTTTGAATCTTTGTACAACTATCTCTTTTACCCTCACTAGGCTTGATTGCTTTTGTTTGTTCTTGTTGTTGCAGCAAGATTTACCTTGGCCAAACTATATGAAAAGATTGGCTTCAACAAGTAAACTATATCTAGAGGAAAATATGCTGAGCTTCTGGGCGCTGAGGAAAGACCTTTTAAGTGAGTGGCTTCACTCTGTTTATTACAATGATTTTACCTTATTAGGCTCTAACCGTCTAATGCTTCTGTTGTCACCCAACTGATGCCAATTTTTTTTTTTCCTTTCGTGGTCAAATTTTCGATCCTCAAAGCTGCTCTTTTTAGAACTTGTATATTCTTTTGATTGACAATAAAAAAGAACAAAATTATGTTTACAGGCCAGAGGAAGCAGAACTGTTTGGGAAGTCTGCACAGCATGCATACCAGCTTTTCCGAAATAAAGCAGCCTTATCAAGATCGATGCCTGTATGTGGTGTAATCTATTATTTTCTCCCGTATTCCTATGTTTGATACCTTTTCAAGACTAAATATTACTTCTTACATTGTGCCTAGGTTGACAAGATGGAAGAAGTTGCACAAGGCAGAGTCTGGACTGGTAAGGATGTTCATTCTCGTGGTCTAGTTGATGCTCTCGGTGGGCTGTCCCGAGCTGTAGCTATCGCTAAGCAGAAAGCTAATATTCCTATTGATAAGAAGGTTCGCCCCTGAAACTCTTTGTAACAACTCCTTAAAACTCACAAAAGGCACAAAGTAGATGAAATTTGATACTTTGGGTTTTCTTTTGGTAAAAGCAGATAACTCTTGTTGAGCTTTCGAGACCTTCTACATCACTACCAGATATCTTAAGCGGTATAGGAAGCTCGGTGATTGGAGTTGACAGAACATTGAAAGGATTGCTCGGTGAATTAACAACCACCGAGGGAGTTCAATCTCGAATGGACGGAATCATGTTTCAGCAACTTGGCCGTGATTCTTCAGCAACTCCCATCATTGACTTGCTTAAAGATTATCTTAGCTCTCTCCGATGATTCCTACAATTGAATTTCATTTGAGTGAAACTATAGAAAATGGTGATACATCTTTAAAGTCAAACTTCATAAATGAAATCAAAACTGATATCAAGTTAAAAACCGATGAAGCATGAAGTTAATGTGGTGGATACAAGTTTCAAACATCTATATATATATATATATATATATATATACCGTATGTACATGTTCTTTCTCTCACAGAACAACAAGAGACTTAGAGAAGGCAAAAGCAATAATGAAGGTCTCCATGAGCATCATCATTTTCTCAACCAACACAACTGGCAGATAGTGCTATGACCAAGCATAACAGCACCTTCAGAGTTTTCTTTGTTGATGAAATATTTTAAAAATTTGTTGATCTCTTGTGCGTCACCTTATATGGACTCGAGCGCGGAAAACTAAGAATTTATGTTTCAGCAATTTACTTAACAAGAATCCTTGTTCCTTTTGATGAAGGATGTACAAGAAATCCCCAAACTTATTAATACCTCATCAACAAATGTTGTGTATTATATGGGAAAAAATGTTGCATGCTCCGAGCTGCAATTTAGCTGGTGCTAGTTTTATATTCTTTTACTTGTATAATTTTTTCTTCTCTTATAGCTACTCGTTCTCTTATGTAAAAGGCCTTGAGTTGGGTCTTAAACTGCTTAGTTTCTTATACCATCTTAGTCATGGTTCAATACAAGGGGTGATTTCTTCTGTTTTATGTTGACATAATCCGGTACATACTCATCACCCATCGAGAAAACCCTTTATAGCGGATAGGCCCGGCCCACAGGCCAAGCAAGTGAGACATGAGTCTAGGGCATCAAATTTTTTTGGGCATTTTTTTAATAGTTTTGGATATTTTTTTACTAGTTTTGTGAATTTTAAATTAAATTTTAAAGTTAATAGATTAATTTTATTAGACATATAATTATAGTTGTGTGGCTTAACTGATAAAATATAAATTTGAGTATGTTATTAATGAATTTTAAAGTTAAATTATAGAAAAAGTAAAACTAGTCGTATTTTTTATTCTAAGTTGATTTATTTTTTCTTATTTCAAAATTTGAAGGTGTTAGTTATTAGATTACATATATTAAATTTAATTATAATGGTAGAATTTTATTTCGATCGATTATTAAGAATTTTATATTATAGTTTTGTAAGGTGTAACATCACTTAGATAATTATCAATAAATTGAATTAGAGATTTAGTACTTCCATTAGTTCTGTAAATAATTATTATTATGATTACACAAATTATAATAATTTACACAGTAAAATTCATATCTTATTTGTGTTATTTTTTTAAAAATAATATTACATAAAACAAAAGAATATAATTTTTTTTTTGTTTAAGGCATTCGAAATGGTTAGACCGGTCCTGATAGTGGATTTTTATGGGTGATATGTACCGGATTATGTCAACAATAGAATTGTATCTCTTTCCATTAGAGCTCATGAAACTGTTCAAGGCATCATTGGTTTTGTCAAAAGAGAAGAACCCAGTGGTTGGGCTGATCCTTGGAGCTAGCTAAAATATTATCTCTCCGTTTCTGCAATCTCCTTAGCCAAGAAGAGCATTGTGGAAGCTTGCATAAGAAGAAACAACAAAATTGATAATTCATATTTTTAAATTTCTTACTCTTCATTACAAATTACCAACAAAATTGGTCGTCAGTGTTCCCAAGTAAACAACGTTTTTATATTCATTCACTTCACTAACTAATGTATCTCCGTAATATTCTCCAAGAGATATACGCCGGAGAATCTCACCGCCGGAATTGATTTTCACTGCTGATGGCGCAGTGGGGACCACTATAAGCTTCACAGAGTTTGATGCGACCCAGAAGTCTCCACTTTCTGTTCTCCGTATGTTGTCCGGACCCGGGATCGACGGTACGAATATCTCCCACGTGTCAGCTTTTGGACCCTTGATCCAATACCTCAAGATCCGATTCCTCAAGAACTCTCCTACCAAAACAAACCCTCCGTCGGAGCTCACGGCGCATCCGGCTGAGCCACTCAAACCGCTTAACAAAACGGTGACGCTTTTAGTCTTTGGATCGTACCTAAAGAGCCTCCCAGTCGCATCTTTAACAGCAACCGCCAAAACAAGTTCACTGAAAACAAAAAACAAAAAAACTGATATTTATACTCAACCAGTTTAAAAATTGACTAAACCAAATCACAGCAAACTTCAATGAACCTGGGGCCAAATCTTGTGCTGAAAGATGTGAAGTAAACCAAACCAGTCACCGGATCTACATCTAAACCGTCAAGGAACCGGAAAGGATATCCGGCTGCGCTATTGGCTAGGCGCTTGGCTTGGCCACCGCGTTGTGAAACCACATACAAACCCAAGTATGCGTCAGCTATGTACAAATCTCCGGTTTCCTCATTGAAAGCTAAACCAACCGGTCTACCACAGACGTTACCAAGAAAAGTTCCAACTGCTTTATCACATAGTGACTTGTTCCTGTGGATTAAACATTAAGCTATTACAAAAATGTGTAATAAGATACTAAGCGATTCCAATATTGAACTAAGACATACGCGATTGGTGAAACATAAGCGAACTTTGCAAATCCATGTGCTGGTCCTTGGTATTTCAGGATCTTGCCGCCAGAAACTCCGGTATAAGGTCCTCCACCGTAAGAGTCGAATGCAAAAGCTTCAGGTCCAGTGATTGACGGTGGCAGCAGAACTTTCTGGAACGTTTGAAGAGAGGAGACAAGGGAATGAGATGAGATGAGAATGAGCACAAAGCAGAGGATGTAGACGCTCTCTGATAGCAACATTTTGGTTTTCGTCAATGCATCACATGAAACAGAGCAATGTTTTTATACACGTATATGGTTTGATCTCAACCGATTGGTTAATGGTTAATGACCGGTTCTTAATTAGTTTTGATGCTCTTTTGACAAATTAAAGTCACAAGATTTTTGTCTTTTCTATTCTGTACGTAATTCCACTATTTAAATTTAGGAATTTGTTTTGTTTAGAATACTTTGCGTATTTTTTCTTTGTCTCGTTCTCACGTGAGTCGACCAATTTTCCAGCTAATATGAATTGAAAAATGGATTGTATTATTGTTCTTTTCTTTGAGATTTGTAACCATCTTTATAAAAAAATCATCTCTATTTGAACAGAATCAACATTAACGTACATCAATCCGTCAAGACTTTATTTCGATATAATCGCTATATTTCTAAAACCCATACTACGTCATGCTCACTTTAAAGCTTAAGAATTCCGGCAAAAGGACCAAACAGAGTTCCAACATAAAGCTGTCCTTTGAACTCGTTAACTTCGCTGACCAAAGTATTGCCAAGCTTAGCTTTTAGGGGAATGATCTGAAGCACTTTACCATCGGAATTAACTTTAACCGCCGAAGGATTAGTTGGTCCGGTGGCTGAGTTCACGACCGAAGCAACCCAAAAGTTTTCAGAAGAACCGACCCTCTTGATATTGTCAGGGTTGGAGACCGAGTTGGTGAAGTCTTCAGAAGAGCCAGCTTTAGGTCCCTTGATCCAATACCTCTTGATGTTACTCTTTGTGAACTGACTAACCAGCACAAACGAACCGTTTGAGCTTACGGCACATCCGGCTGAGCCACTTAGACCTTCCATCAATACAGTCACGACCTTTTTTGATGGATCGTATTTGAAAAGCTTTCCGGTCGCGTCTTTTGATGCCACTGCTTTCAACACATCGCTGTGCATAACCAATATAATAAGTATATTATTAAACAAAATAATTTGTAACCGTTTCAAATGAACAATATACTTTTTATCATATAATCTAACAAAATTAATTTTGTTCTAACTAAGTTTTGAATCTTTTTAATTAAACAAGATCAAAGGGTCTTAAGTAATAGCAAAAAAAGGTTAGATTTGATTAAACATTAAGAACGGAAAACATGTTTGCCGTCTACCAAAATATAATTATTTATGTTCATAAATTATATGATAAGTGATCTATTTATATATTATAGAAGAAAAATAAAAATTTACCCAGCGCCAAAATTTGAGCTGAAGGAAGTGAAATAGACGACGCCTGTAGTGGGATCAACGTCGAGACCGTCGAGAAACAAGAAGGGTTTGCCGTTAACACTGTCGGCGATTTTCTTGGCCAAGCCGCCGCCGGGAGAGATGACATGAAGACCCAACGCAGCATCAGCGACGTAGAGGTCACCTGTCTTAGCGTTGAATGCTATTCCCGCCGGCCGGCCACATTTTCCGATGTAAGCGGTACCAAGTGCTCCATCGCACCACGGCGTCTTCCTGAAATAAATAAAGTCAACTTTGTATCAACACGTATTTGACTACAATGCGTATGTTAGTTTTACGTTTCAAGGGGTGGCGTGTTGGTGGTAGTACATGTTAGAATATTTATTTACGCGGATTTATATTCGTTTTTGTCATACCATGAACGACACTTTGCTTTGCTAACTTATAAAAGATTACACACAGACAGAGCCAGTCGACATGGATTAAGACACTTTCGCCCGTATCTATAATTCTGGGATCATACTTAATTATGATGATATTTATAACTAGTTTACTAATTGTAAAAGTAAATTATAAAATTTTACGTGGATATGTTCTAAAATTTTGAATATTACTTCGTTATGTGACGTGAAAAAATTAAGTTACCGGTTTACCATAAGAAAATGGTCATATCATGTGTTTGGAAATCATTTTGATGTCATTTGTACAAGAAACCTGGAGTTTCCAGGTTTTCTGTGTCTATAGCATTTCTTAATTATCAATCAAATCATGTTTTAGAAAATTTTAAAGAACCAAGTCTGCTTATGAAGATATATACTATCATTCGTAATTCAATTGTATTTCTTGAAAATTGTAGCTACTAGAAGAAAGAGCTAGAGAATGTAATAAAATCGAACTCAACAAAATTGTAGCAACAAAAGCCACGTCTTAACAATACTGAATTCCAATTTTAATGAACAAAAGTTGCGATATTGTATATTACAGAGAAGATACTTACGCAGATATCGTCATATGGGCAAAATCGATGTAACCTCTCCCCGGAAGATACTTTAGGATTTTACCACCGGAGACTCCGGTGTAGAATCCTTTTCCAGTGGAATCAAATGCGAAGGCTTCAGGGCCTGACCTCATTCCGGGCACCGGAAGTTTCTGAAAAGACTTGTCATCAGAGAAAACCGCCGAAGAAAAAGAAAGAATGAGAAGAAGAGAAATCGAGGAGACAAACGACTTCATAATATACTTTGGTTGTGTGTGTTTTTTTTGTCATCAATTTGTTATTATTTCAAGTCTCAATAATATGTAGTTATATATATTTGATTTTGTAATTTTTCTAGAAAATTACTTTTAGTAAGAATCTTCTTTTGTATATAAGTATTTCTAAAGTTGACAAAATAAATATCTACAGAGGAACAAATCAAACTAATTTATACTAATTGATTGAAACTAAAGAAAGAAATACGTCTAAATTATGTCCAACTTAAAGGCTGATTGACTAAACGTGGATTGATGAAAAGATACATGTATCAAAAAAAAAGTGCGGATCTAAATGTGATTCACAAAACATGACGAAAAATGTGCACCGCATTTAAGACTATACCATATATAAAGTGCAAACAGACATAAATCACATTTTAAAATAAATGATAAAAGTGGGATAGTACAATAAGCAAAATCTAAATCACCATTCACACCTTCTAGATTTTATGAATTTGAAATGGTCAATATGAATGTATTCATATAAGTATGTACTTCGGCCGCATTCTTTTATCATAGTTGATGATTTTCTTGCATGCTATATAACGTGATATAAGTCAATATAGATAACGTGTTTACATTTCAAATTCTAGATTGCTATTCTGTTTTAGTATAATTCTAAAACTCGTATCTATCCTTTTTCGTCTTTATTATGTAAACCCAATGGGAAACAACATGATCAAATTACTGAAAAAATATGTCGAAATTTTTTTTCAATCTTGATGTTGAATAGCTGAAATTTTCAAAAATACTCGTCTAATAATATATCATGTTTCAACCGAGTTTTAAAGTTGAACTGATATTGTAAATTTATTGTGGTCTATATATGGATTATGTAACTGTAAAGAGACTGGTTACAAAACTGGTAATCAGCAAACAACCATATTTTATAATACCAATTTAAAGTTTCATAACTCCGGCGAAAGGACCGGTAAGAGTTCCGATATAAATATTCCCGTTGAACTCGTTGACTTCACTAAGCACAGTATTCCCTAACTCATTCTTGAGGAAAATTGTCTGAAGCACCTTTCCATCAGAGCTAACTTTGACCGCCTTAGGATCGGTGGGCACGACAACCTTGTTATCAACGGAGGCGACCCAAAAGTCTCCAGAAGAACCGATCCTCTTGATGTTGTCGGGGTTTGAGACAGAGTTTGTGAAGTCTTCAATAGATCCAGCTTTGGGTCCTTTAATCCAAAATCTCTTGATGTTACTCTTAATAAACTCGCTAGCCAGCACGAACGAACCATCTGAGCTTACGGCACAACCAGCTGCACCACTTAAACCTTCCATTAACACAGTCACGGCTTTAATTGCTGGGTCGTATTTGAAGAGCTTTCCGCTAGCGTCTTTTACTCCAACTGCGATAAACACTTCCCTGCATTACATAACCAACCATTAATTAGTATACACTAATTGAATTACAACTATTTTATATAATATATCACTATTCTAATTTCCTTGAAAAACGTTTACAACATAACTGTTTTAGGATAGCACAGTGTAAATTATATCTTATACTTTGATGCTCGTCAAAACTATGACAGAAGAGTATAAACTTTATTAAAATATATGTAGAAGATGGATTAGACTTTACCAGGGGCTGAACTTTGAGCTGAAGGAAGTGAAGTAGACAACGCCGGTGGTGGGATCAACGTCAAGACCGTCGAGAAACTTGAAGGGCTTTCCGTCAACACTGTCGGCGAGCTTTGTTGCTAAACCACCGGCGGGAGAGATAACGTGAAGTCCCAAAGGAGCATCGGCGACGTAGAGGTCACCTGTTTTGCTGTTGAAAGCTATTCCCGCTGGTCGACCACACTTCTTGGCTAAAGCAGTTCCAATCATTCCGTCGCACCATGACGAAGTCCTAAGGTAATCAAACCAACCAATTAGGATATTATGGTGATTTTATATATATCTAATTAAAATCACAATACATGATCATGGTATTTCTTCAGAATTGCAGCCATAAACATACTTGTATATTTATTTAAAAACAATATATTAAAGACAATAATCAAAGTCAAACATTAACTCATCTTAATAAGATTAGATTATGATTGATATATTTAATATAGAAAAAATATTTATTTTTTTAACCACAAGCTTGATTATTGAAAGTTATAATCTTTAGTCTTGGAGATCATAAGAAAATATGAATGAGAGAAACTTACGAAGACTTTGTGATCTGGGCAAATTCGACATAACCCTTATCGGGAACGTACTTGAGGATTTTACCACCGGAGACTCCGGTGTAGAATCCTTTGCCGGTGGAATCAAAGGCAAAAGCTTCAGGGCCCGACCGCTTTCCCGGCACCGGAAGTTTCTTGAAAGAGGCATTGTCGGAGATAACCGCCGATGAAAGAGAGAGAAGGAGAAGAGAAATTACGAAGACAAACGACGTCATGATACCGTATCTTAATTAGTTGATTTTATAAAAAAAAACTATGGATCTATAATTCTTAGATGAATCTCTATATGTGTGTATGCATATTTATAGGTTTGAGTTGAATGCTAGATAATAGTATATTTCTTGTTTTGACTTGAAAGAAAAAAAGAAACGATCAAACCTATCGTTCCTTATATAAATGGAGTATTTCTTTTTCTGGAGATTTGACAGATTTCGTGGAGAATAAAAGTCAAATAACTGCAATCCACATTAAATTAGTACTGAATATCGAAGAATTTGTAAACTAACAAATCATACTAAAATAAAATAAAAACAGTCAGACGAAAATAAACAATTAGCTGAATATAAAGAAAAAAAAAAACACGCCTATAGATTACTTAAGATTGAGCCTTGTTGGCCAAACAAGCGTGGAGGATTCTGCAGAATCCATCATGCCTATTATCTAAAGTGCTCCAAAGTAGGTACTTTGAAGTAGGTGAATTTCTAGGTGCGGATTTAGGGGCGCGTCCATCATTTGCATGGAGAAGCATTATTTTTGGAAGAGAGCTTTTGGCAAAAGGACTGGTTAAAAAAGTAGGAAATGGCAAATCTATTAAAGTCTGGTCAGATTCATGGATTAATGATGAAGGATGTAGGAGGCCGTTGATGAAAAAACCTATCATTGATATATGGATGACGGTGGATCAACTCATCAACCAGGCTAACAGAAACTGGGACATGAACAAGCTTCGAGAATGGTTTTATCCCAAAGATGTCATAAGTATCTTGAAGCATAAGCCGGTGGTATCGAAAGAAGATTTTTGGATATGGAAACATGATAAAAAAGGCGGGTACACGGTACGGTCAGGTTATGTTTTGGCTAATAAACAAGAAAAGAAAGAGCTTATTTTTGAGGTTGAATCTTTGCCCTCTCTCAATGGGGTTAAAGAGATGATTTGGTTGGTTTTAACATCCTCAAAAATAAAGACATTCCTTTGGAGAGCCTTGAGTGGTGCTTTAGCAGTTGGAGAATTACTTGAGGCAAGGGGGATGAGTAGAGATTCATCATGCCAACTTTGTGGAGCTGGGAAAGAGACGGTGAACCACGCTCTTTTTACATGCTCCTTAACAAGACAAATTTGGGCTTTAACTGGTATACCTTCTCATATAGGAGGTTTTGATCAGGTATCACTATTCTCCAATTTCCATTACCTTCTATCCTTGAGTAAGAATGTGTTGGTACCTATTAAGATTAGAAGGAGATTCCCTTGGGTACTTTGGACCTTGTGGAAAGGAAGGAATCAAATTCTTATTGAAGGAAAGAGTTTTGAACCCTTAGACACCATCAACAAAATTCTCAAGGACCAAGAGGAATGGATAATGTCACAGGAGGTACAACAAGAGGAGGATAAAGATTCAAATAACTCTGATCATCAAGTTAAATCCAATTGGAAGACTCCAGAGCAAGGTTGGATGAAATGCAACATTGGATGTGCTTGGTCAAAAAAGAAGAATTTAGGAGGTGGAGCCTGGGTATTAAGAGACTACCGAGGCAAGGTTATATTACATAGCCGATGTTCCTTCTATAATATTACCTCTAGAAATGAGATTAATTTCCAGGCAGTGGTGTGGTCAATGGAAAGTATGGCTCAACATAAAGTGGATAAAGTCATTTTTGCATTTGAATATGCTGATTTATTAGATGCTATCAACAGACCAGAAGCGTGGCCATCCTTTAGCTATGAAGCTGCTGAATGTCGTCTTAGGCTGGGATCTTTTTCCCTTTGGGAGCTGGAGTTAGTCAAGTCTTTAGCTAACAGAGGAGCTGCTCTCATTGCTCAATCTGTAACATCAGATTCCAGACTGCAATCCTACAGTCATCTTTTCCATTTTGGTTATCAAGAGTTTTCGAGGATGAGAGCTGTGTTGGCTCTGATCTTAGCTAGATTTAATTTTATTTTGTGGTAATTGACTTTTAGTGAAGGATGTATGTCTTTATCATCCCTCTCTAGTTTTTGGCAGAACTAATGGTGATTGTATATGTCAATCTTTCATTAGTAATATATATTCGGGAAAAAAAAAAAAGATTACTTAAGATTGATTAGTAGTATATTGTAGATACATTATATATTTATTACCAAAGATTGACAAGTACATTGGACTCTGTAGATACGCTATGTATTTATTAACTAAGATTAGATTGATTGGTAATTGTAGATAGATTAGAGAAGATTGTTAGAATGATTCGTTTTACGTTAAAAAAAAAGCGAATAAGAAATGAAATTAAACAAAAATAAAGCACGATGAGATTTATTTTTCAAATATTCTCCGGTGTTCAAGTTATAATGAGAACATATTACTGGATAGAGCGACAAAAATTGAGCAAACTGAGAAGTGATCTGGTTTTTGGTAAGCTTAGAGGGACCGACTATTTCGTCGACCTTTATGAGATATACTTCAACGAAACGTTATTACGTTTTGTAGTTTGTATTAACGGCTTAAAATTCACTACTAACAATATATATCTTAAAATTTATAATCTATATAATATTAGATGGTGGTGGTCTGTAATTTGTATTTATTGTATATAAAAATATTAAGCATGTCTTTTGGATTATAATAATAAAATGAAACATATTCAGACGTTAAAAAACTAATAATAAAATGAACACAGACTATATTTTCGCGTTTAGATTTACAAAACAATTTAACTATTATACGGTTGTGACCTTCCGACATTCACATATATATAGGAATATAAAGATCATACGATCGTAAACATCAACTGCCTTCAAATCAAAGGTATAAATGACAAATTAGTAACCATTATAATTACACCAATTTAAAGCTTAAGAATTCCAGCAAATGGTCCGTTGAGAGTTCCGATGTAAAGATTACCTTCGAATTCGTTGACTTCGCTAACCAATGTATCTCCAAATTTATCTTTAAGAGGAATTGTCTGAAGCACTTGGCCGTTAGAATTGACTTTAACAGCGGAAGGGTTCGTACCCATGACGACATTTTTGATTACAACGGAAGCGACCCAAAAGTTTCCAGTAGAACCAATTCTTTTGATATTGTCAGGGTTCGAAACTGAGTTGGTGAAGTCTTCAGAAGAACCAGCTTTAGGTCCCTTTATCCAATACCTCTTGATGTTACTCTTCGTAAACTGACTAACCAGTACGAACGAACCATCTGAGCTCACTGCACATCCGGCCGAACCACTTAGCCCTTCCATCAATACAGTCACGACTTTGGTTGATGGGTCGTATTTGAAGAGCTTTCCGGTTGCGTCTTTTAATCCCAACGCAATCAAGACTTGGCTATATACGTAATCAACAAAACAAATATTTAAGTAACAATTATTATTTGAGAAAGTTCTTACTTTTACCAAGTTAATACAACTATAGAATAAATAGTTTGGAATGATATTTATACCAGTGATCAAAAGCGTTTATCAATTAAACATCATCCACCAAGAAAATGTCAATCGTATAAGCTTACTAAAATTTGTTTGGATTTGTCCACTTTATTAGACTTTAGCTTTTGAATTTTGTTACAAGATTTAATTTCATTTCTAACAGTAAATTTTTAGAAAGAAAAAAAACCCCCGCTGTTTAGTTTAGTTTCTAAATTTGATGACGATAAAAGACAATAAATTTATGTATATATCAAAAAGAAGATAAAAACTTTACATTGGGGTGAAGCGTGAGCTGAAGGAAGTGAAATAGACGACACCAGTAGTGGGATCAACGTCTAGACCGTCCAGAAACTTGAAGGGCCTTCCGTCAACACTGTCCACGATTTTAACGGCTAAGCCACCGGCGGGAGAAACAACGTGAAGACCCAACGGAGCATCTGCGACGTAGAGATCACCTGTTTTCTCGTTGAAAGCTATCCCTGCTGGTCGACCACAAGTTCCGGCTAAAGCCGTTCCAATATTTCCATCGCACCATGAAGAGTTCCTAAAGTAATATAATCAATTCAAAACACTTTAACTAGAAGAAAAAATACATAAATATTCTATGTATATATTGTAATGTGTGTATGCTTTATGTTATGTTTGACTATTTGACTTGGATGCCTGTGCTCGGTGAACGCTGGTTGCATACAGATATGTCATGACGCATTGCTAACGTAAGGGTAAGGCGATAAGAACGAGGAACTAAAGATGTTGCTTTTCATCCACTCGTCAGGAGCATTAAATAAATATCCTACATTATCCTATATTGTTTGAGATACACAATAATACATGTAAGAGAATATAATTCACATGTCAAATTGTTATCAAGTTGCAAGATTATTAATTTGAATTTCCTACACGCCATAACCCCTAAAAATCACATTTTCTTCATCGTGTAAATAAAAAAAAAAACATTCCAAAAAAAAGAAAGAAAAAAATAGAAGGCTAACAGATCTGATCATTCATAATGACAGTATATATTCCAATTTCAAGAGTCAAGAAGCATAATCATCAAAAGTTATGATCTTGGAGATGCAAAGAAAGTAATAGACTTACGAGTATTTCGTGATCTGGGCAAAATTGACATAACCCGTCTCGGGAAGGTACTTAAAGATTTTACCGCCGGAGACCCCAGTGTAAAACCCTTTTCCGGTGGAGTCAAACGCAAAAGCTTCAGGGCCTGACCTATTTTCCGTCACTGGAAGTTTCTGGAAAGACACATCATCGGCGAAAACAGCCGACGAAAGAGAGAGAAGAAGAAGCGGGTAGATCATGGAGCAAAACGACAACATGTTTTAGAGGAACAGAGACTCTGCTATCGGCATACATGTTTTTTTTATAGGTCTGTTTTTTTTTATGTATTTTTGTTAGGCTCTGTAATTTCGTAAATAAATAAAAGATTTACATGAACATTGAAACATTAGAAGAAAACATAGATTTTATGATATCGAAGTGGCCAAATGGATATTGCTATTTGCTAGTATATGAATATAACCAACCGAGTCGCATTCATTTATTTGACATTGTCTGCAGTTTGTGTAAGACGTGTGCGCATTTCAAATTATAGATTTTTTACTAAATATTTGTCGCAAATTCTAAACTTAAACATGAAAAGATCAAAGGCTTCTCCCATTGGTGACCTCTCAATAAATATAACCAATGTTTTAAAATTTGCTAGGCCTAGTCGGACGGTGAGGATGAACCTAACACTTAGGAGATTAATTGGGAAGTAAATGAAGATTAATCGGAAATTAGTTTTAGATTATTTTAATATTTTTAAAATATATTTATCCATTATATTAAACTTTAAATAATATTGTTTTTAAACTATAGTAAATACATAAAAATATAGTATTAATAATTTATTTTATGATTTTTATTTATTATTTTAATATAATTTATTATAAAACATCAGATACTATCAATATAAATGTCTGAATAACAAAAACAAAAAAATTTTATACTTGAAAATTTAAAAATAATTGGATTATAGATGATTATGCTAAAAATAATCAGATTAGGCGGGGATTAATCGGATTAATTAGGAAGTAATCGGTTGACTAAATTTTTTAAGGGATTAATCATTAATCGAGGTGGCGAAAGTGGACCTAACGACTAGGCGAGATGTAATCGGAGGTAGGTGAAGATTTTTAGAACATGGAATATAACTAATAACTAATTTACATTTATATAATTTATAAACTTATAGTGAATATTGGTTGCTATCAGATTGACAAATTGGTGAGCTAATAAATTGGTCACCAAAGACTGCTAGCCATTTTTCTTTTCTATATTTTTTTTTCTGGTTTTGTGGGGTTTTCAAAGATATTTGGTTGCGGCCGACAGACACGTTTCTGTTTCCCAAAATTTCAACCATTTTATGTTGATTGCTTTACGTAATTGTATGGTCTTACAAATTGCAATACTAGCGAGTTTCTTAATTATATGCGTTGTGTTTTTGTGCTCATGCAAAATTTTGAAGTTTTTCTTTTCTTTTCAAAATTTTTAAGTTAATGCTTAGAGTTTTAAAATTGAAGCAATATATACATACGACTGAACAGTTGCCGATTATAAAATGTTTTATTTGTGATCAACTTAAATTAAGAAACCCAAAAAGATTATTAGAAAACTGATATGACTTCACACAAAACTATTACAGTTTGAAGCATTATGGGTTTGAAGTACCCGAGATGTAATTTGTAAAGTAGTGCTTGCAAGTTGCAATATGCTCTCGTTTATTAGCGATGTCTGTGTGTCGATGGCTGATGGGCTCGATGCTTATGAAGTCGTGTAAATTAAATTTGAACACGGAAAACAACTTCCACGTTTTTTTTGGGTCAAACCCCATTACGTGTTACTCAAACTCTATCATTAAAATGGCAAAATACAAAAGTAATCTGGCTGGCCTGAGGAGAACAATACTTGCTCACGATGCTCCAAATTTATAATTCGTTTCAGGTCCTTAACTTTTAATGTTAGAGGTGATTCAATGACTAAGAAACTATTTCTAATTTTTTTTAATTGAGTTTCTAAAAGTATATTTTTTAAGAGACGGAGTTTTATTAGATCTGGACACGAAGTGAATATTCGAAAAATTTGCAGTATTCGTGATTCGTTTTATTTCTGCCAAATATTTAAGTTATAAATTCGTTTCGATTCGAAAAATTCCGAATATTTAGAAAATACAAATATTCGGAAATTTTGGTGGTATTCGCGAATTATTCAATTCGTTTCGATTAGTTAAAAATAATAATAAAATAATATATATTTTTAAAAAAATATTCAAATTAATTTTTAAAAACTAAATATGATAATTATATCATATGGTGGAAAATAATTTATTTACAAAAAATAAATATAGTAATAACATAATAGATAAAAACATTTTTTTCTTATTCTCGTAGTTTCAAAGCTACAAATAAAATATATCTAAATAAAAATAAAATAAAATACTAATATAAATATTTAAAATCTTTCAATAATATTATCTATACAAAACTAATTAATAATATAATATATATTTATAATTATATTATATATATCCGAATCGAAACGAATATTTGGTATTTTTGAAAATGATATTTGTTATTTGCTTCGTTTTTACGAATAGTATATTTTGATATTTGTTTTGCTTCAAAATTTTACGAATATTCAGATTTTTTGATTCGAATCGATACGAATAATGAATCGAATTTAATCTAACGAATATTTTGTCCAGTCCTAACTTTTATCATCATATTTATCTTTCTTACTTTTTTTTAAATTATATAAATAGTTTAAAATCTCTCTTCAAATCCCATATTGGAGTTGGTTTTACAGTTAAAGACTTTATCCAACACTTATTAATTTTCGGTCTGTTTTTAATTTACAATTGGTTATTGTCTTAAAATTTTCAAAAATGTTAAAAATATTATATTTATATTGTTAATCAAATTTTTTTTTTTGTAAATAGAAACAAAAAGGGTCTATTAATTACCATTTACAAATCCCTTCGTTAAAGTTTAAACATTATGACTTCATTTATTTTAAATTACAAGTATAATAAGAGGAACCAAAAAAAACAACCTTTTCGTGACCATACTATTATTTTGCTTGTATGAATGAATAGCGTCAACTATATTTGTTTTACCAATTTTATTTGTCTCAGTTGTGAACAAAATTTTAAATCATAGGAGATTTGGAACTTAAGAACAATCAAATCGTCACGAAAGATAATGGCAAACTCCGGTTTATCCCGGTTTCTCTGAGTAATCTTAAAAATGTTTGATCGATCCATGGCCACATCAATATCATTTACCGTACAACACAACTCAATGGAAAACTGTTTCTTTTATTTGGTTTTTGTAGAAAATTTGATACTTTTCAGAGACAGCTACACAGAAAGCTGACACTTGGAACTCATTTGGTTTTTTACCTTATTCTGTAAGCAAAAGCCAATGAACGCCTTTCTTAAATTTCTCACGGTGATCTGAAAGCTTCGCCTGCGTAACGCACATTGCCAAGTTCCTCTTCGATACGAAGAAGCTGCAACCGAAATAAAACAAAATCACGGTTTCAGATTTTCTCTTGTTTGTTTGTTTCTTCTCATTCCAGTTTCACTTTTAGAGTTTCTACTAACTAAAAATGTGAAGATAAGCATAGATGCATGATGTCTCAGGATTTGCTCAAACATGCGATTCAAGGTTTAGTTGGTTGTATATAAGTTTGGATGTTCGTTAATTATCACCTGGTTGTATTTTGACAATCTTTCACTTCGGCAAGGAGCACCAGTTTTGATCTACATAACAGAAAATGATCAGCAAACACTAAAGAGTAAACACTCTATGATGTAAACAAGTTTAAAGAATATACCTGTCCGCTTGCCAAACCAACAGAAAGATCTGCGATGAAGTTATCCTCTGTCTCTCCACTCCTGTGACTAACCATCACGCCCCATCCTGCAGCTTTAGAGTCTAGTGCTGCTTGAATTGACTCGGTCACTGTCCCTATCTGGTTAACCTGTGAAACCATGAAATACTCGGGGTTTTGATCAATGGTCTAGAGAATTGAGGTCAGTAAGAGAGGGAATGGGTAAGAGAAAGTAATGAATTATATATTTTGTTTTTACCTTTAACAGCAGAGCATTGCAAGACTTTTTCTTAATAGCTTCAGCTATCCTCTTTGGGTTAGTGACCAATAAGTCATCCCCTACTAGCTGGATATCCACAGAGGATTGTAATGAAGCCCATGAGCTCCAATCATCCTGGTCAAAAGGATCTTCGATAGAGACAATTGGGAAATCCTTGATGAATTCTCTATAGAGTTCAGCAAGACTCTCAGCTGATAGAACATGAGCTCCATCGTTTGGCTGTTTCTTGAAGTTCAGATCGTATCTACCATCTTTCATGAAAAACTCTGATGCAGCAACATCCATTCCTATTTTGATCTGCATTAGTTATTAAACTATGTGATTGGTGTATACATATAGAAACAGAAGCTGCCAGAAGTTGATTAAGGGATCAACACAAAAGAAATGCACCTTTTGAATACAAGCGAAATCTATTAAAAAGGGGAAACTTGACTACCTTTCCAGTGTAACCAGCTTTTTCGATTGCATCAATGAGCAGAACTAGTCCCTCTCTGTTATCTTGAACATTTGGAGCAAATCCTCCTTCATCTCCAACATTACAGGCATCTTGACCGTACTTAGCTTTGATTATCCCCTTCAATGTATGATAAACTGTAATCAACAAAATACATTAAATGAACTAGTATCAGAAGAACAATGCTCTGTGATAATCAAAGACCAAATGGAAGAACTTGGGAACCAAGAGAGAAAGATAAAAAAGGAAGCAGCTCATCACGGCTTTTCAGTATTTCTGACATTCATTAAGTTCTAGCAGGTTAAAATCAAATATCACTATCTGACCTTCACTTCCCATCTGGAAGGCCTCCGAGAACGAGGTTGCTCCTACCGGTAGTATCATAAACTCTTGCATAGCCAAACTATTCCCAGCATGACTGCCTCCATTGATCACATTGAATGCAGGAACTGGCATGACAAGCTCCTTTGTTCCCGACAATTCCTGGATGTGTTTGTAAAGAGGTACTCCTTTAGCTCCAGCACCCGCCCTGCAAACGCTTAGTGATACTCCTAATATAGCATTAGCCCCGAGTTTCGATTTGTTCGGGGTCCCATCCAGTTCCAGCATAAGAGCATCAACATCAGCTTGGTTCCTTGAAGGAAAAATTAGTTAAAAATTATTAATTTCTCTTCTTGAGCATCACCGATCACAATTCCCCAACGATTCAGAAGCATAAACCACAGACCGACCAAGTCCGCAAAGACACCTACTTCAACATTTTACTAGTATCACTATCAATCATCAAGTGAAATGAAAGCTACATGCCACAAAAAATAATCTTAATTACGTGTACTAAATTCCTCAAATTTAACAGTAGAATTAGTTTAATCAAACAGCTGATTAACGCAAGGGAGTCTAATGATTCTAATCCAAGCCAAAAACACTAGAGAAAATGACACCAAAGTGTTCAAAAAGCTAAGAAAAAAATCGAAGCTTCTCATCTAGAATAAGCCTAACAACTCCAAAATGTTTCTTATTATGTTTCATTTAGATTCTGGAAACGAATTCGTTTTCTTACCTAACGTCAACGCCGATGAGTTTTGGAGCCACGAGGTTGTTAATGTTTTTAATAGCCTGTAAAACACCTTTACCACCATAGACACTCTTGTCACCATCTCTAAGCTCAAGCGCTTCATAGATCCCAGTAGATGCACCACTAGGAACAGCAGAACGATACAGATCATCAGTAATCAGATCAACCTCCACCGTTGGATTCCCTCTACTATCAATAATCTGCCTCGCTTTCACTCCTTTTACTCTACATTCCTTAGCCACCACCGAGCATTGCACACTGCTGCGACGGAAACTTAGACATGACGGCGCAGATGATTCCGAATATCTTTGGCTGGAAAAATTCTGCGGAGAGATGAAAGATCTCTGGAGATTGTGAGGTTTCGTAGTCAAAGCCATCATTAGCCAAACCTAAAAAAACAGAACTTTGAAGAAAAAAGGAAGAAATGGAGACCAGCGGAGGAAAAAATGAGGAGTTTTTATATATTTGAAAAACGACCTTTAGAGAGTTGGTGTAGGCGATGAAAACTAAGGAGTCATAAAGAACCAGAATCAAACCGGAAAATCTCAATTTAATTCCGGTTTAGATTCGGTTCGGAAAAATTCGAATAAGACAAAAGAAAATATTCACTAGCAAATAGTGACCAGACACAGTGCCGTCGCCGCCGCCGGCACACTATCATCTCTTTCTCTCTCTCTCTCTCTAGCTTAGATTTTCATTGCAATGGCGTCTTTGATTCTTAGAAGCCCTAATCTCACTTCTCCATATTATTATCTACCTTCTATTTCCGCCAATTCCTCTTCCACCTCACCATTTTCATCTCTTCATCTCCGATCACAACACGACCGTACCATCTCCCTCAGAACGGCTGAAAGATTCAATATTTCATGCTCTGTCTCCGCTGATTCATCTCCTCTACCTCATTATTCTCCGCGCCGTCGTCCTGAATACATCCCTAACCACATTTCCGATCCAAATTACGTCAGAATCTTCGACACTACTCTCCGAGACGGTGAACAGTCTCCCGGAGCTACGTTAACCTCTAAAGAAAAGCTCGATATCGCTCGTCAATTAGCTAAGCTAGGAGTTGACATCATTGAAGCTGGATTCCCGGCTGCTTCAAAGGACGATTTTGAAGCTGTGAAAACCATAGCAGAGACTGTTGGTAATACTGTAGATGAAAATGGCTATGTTCCTGTGATATGTGGGCTTTCGAGATGTAACAAGAAGGATATTGAGACGGCTTGGGATGCTGTGAAGTATGCTAAAAGGCCTAGGATCCATACTTTTATTGCTACGAGTGATATTCATTTGAAGTATAAGCTAAAGAAGAGCAAAGAAGAAGTTATTGAAATCGCTAGGAATATGGTTAGATTCGCTAGGAGCTTGGGTTGTGAAGATGTTGAATTTAGTCCAGAAGATGCCGGAAGGTAATAACATGATTGATTCTTTTGATCTGTGAGAAGAAAGTTTTGACAGTGGAAAAATGTTGCGCTATTTGAATCATATTCTGGGATTTGATACTTTGTGTTTAAAACTATTTACTTTTGCCATCATTTTCCATTACATCCTGTTGAATTTTATTAATTTTGATAGTTGCATACAATTTTTTTGTAAAGTGCCGTCATGGAATGTTCAAGTTCCTTTTTTGTTTTTGGATTCGGTTGTAAAATTTGTAACGTTTTGATGAATTTTTTTTTCCCCCGGGTGAAATGTTACTTGGTGTCCAGATCGGAGAGAGAGTACTTATACGAGATTCTTGGTGAAGTGATCAAAGCTGGAGCTACAACTCTCAATATACCTGACACTGTTGGTATAACCTTGCCTAGTGAGTTTGGTCAGTTGATTGCTGATATTAAAGCTAATACTCCTGGGATTCAAAATGTTATAATCTCTACACATTGTCAGAATGATCTTGGACTCTCCACTGCCAACACTTTAGCTGTATGTCATTTTTATTCACTTTTTTTGCTGGACCAAAATTGCTGTCAGAATCGTTACTAACATGTCAAATTCTTCTTTTTATTTATTTATTCAGGGTGCACATTCCGGTGCTAGACAGTTGGAAGTGACAATCAATGGAATTGGCGAAAGAGCTGGAAACGCTTCATTAGAAGAGGTCAGACATTTTTTGTTTTGTATGGACAGACACCTTCTGTAGTAGGCTAGTAGCTTCGTTAACACTTAACATAGCTGCTTGTGTCACTGTACAGCACTATGAATTTTGTGACTTTTGGTTAATGATCATGTAGTGCTACATTTTGAATTCTTTATTATTACTTGAATATTTTCTTGGAACTGTATAGGTTGTTATGGCCATAAAGTGCCGTGGAGATCATGTACTAGGAGGCCTATTTACTGGAATTGATACTCGGCACATTGTTATGACAAGCAAAATGGTATACATTTTTAACTTCGTTCTTCAATTTGTGGAAACAAGAGTATGTTTTTCTGAAGGGGGAAAATTTGTATATATTCCCCTTTTAAGGTTCATCCTCATTTGCTCAGGTTGAAGAGTACACTGGTATGCAAACGCAGCCCCATAAGGCCATTGTAGGAGCTAATGCCTTTGCCCATGAAAGTGGTATCCATCAGGTCAGTTGACAAAATGTACCTTATACTGTTCTTATTGTTTCTGTGACTAAAACCTCTACACGGGAGAACTTTTTATCTCTCCTGGTCTGGAATTTTAGCTTTTGCAAGGAATGACCTACCCTTCTAGCCTTCTACTGAGCCTATCAGTGAGACCAATAAAATGAATAAATAACATGGTTCTCAACTCAGGCTTGCAATATTTCAGTCTTCTGCTTAGAGCTTAGTTACTGTTCATGCCCTCTATTTAGGATGGAATGCTGAAACACAAGGGTACATATGAAATTATGTGCCCCGAGGAGATTGGACTTGAGCGATCAAATGAAGCTGGCATTGTGTTGGGAAAGCTTAGGTATGTAAGTTTTGTTGTTCAGTCTGATATGTCTAATGGGCTTTTCTTGTTCAAACCAATACTTATTTATTATTGTATCTAGTGGGCGTCATGCACTGAGAGACCGTTTGAATGAGGTACATAACAACGTTAACCCAATTCCATACTCGCTGTTACCATCTTATTAAGATAACGACTTCTGATTCTCTTTTACATTTCCAGCTTGGCTATGAACTGGATGATGTCCAGCTAAGTAATCTTTTTTGGCGGTTCAAAGCTGTGGCTGAGCAAAAAAAGGTAGTAAGAATGGTTTGGTTGCTTTTCCTGAATTTCCAAACATTTAGCCTCCATTTATATGATGGTGTAGAAAAGATGGAATGGGGTTTAGTTATTTTTAATACATTTAGTGTTGTGGAGGGTTTGCATAATGTCTACTGATTGTCTTTGTTACTTGGTGATCCAGAGAGTTACCGATGCTGATTTGATTGCATTAGTATCTGATGAAGTGTTTCAGCCAGAGGCCGTGTGGACACTCCTAGACATGCAGGTGAAAACTGGAGCTGGGATTGTTTTTTTCTTTTTCTTTTTTGCTATATATTGCTTTTCAGTCAATTCTTGTTTTGATTATGGAATGGTGGTGTGTGTAGATAACATGTGGAACTCTTGGTCTCTCAACATCAACTGTAAAACTTGTTGATTCTGATGGCAAAGAGCATGTAGCTTGTTCTATTGGAACCGGGCCTGTCGATGCAGCTTACAAGGCAGTTGATCTTATCGTGAAGGTACGTCTTTCACTAGGATTGTGAATTATATACAACAGTGAATACTTTTATAAATGCTGTTCATCGGCTGTTCGTATTCAGGAGCCCGCGACTCTGCTTGAGTATTCAATGAATGCAGTAACAGAAGGTATTGATGCTATTGCAACCACGCGGGTTCTAATCCGTGGAGACAACAATTACTCATCAACAAATGCAGTAACTGGTGAATCTGTTCAAAGAACTTTTAGGTACATTAACTTTACCTTCATTAATTTTACCTTCATTGCAACTGAAAGTAAAGAAATTAATCGAATACATATTTATTGAGCTGAGTTTGTGTACTCACAGTGGAACCGGAGCAGGAATGGACATTGTGGTGTCGAGTGTTAAAGCATATGTTGGAGCTTTGAACAAAATGTTGGGTTTCAAAGAACACTCCTCCACTCTAAGTAAAACCCCGCCTTTGGAGACCAACAAAGTCCCTGCCTGAAACCTGCAAGTCTCAGATCAATCAAAATTTAGATTTTCACTTGCATTAGATGTGTAAAAGATTTCTAATGTTATTACCGTTAAAGGTATGTCATTGACTATATAATCAGAATGTGGGTTTGTTTCTTCTGATACAACAAATAACTATGATATCATTGTCACCACATTGGATTCAAACCGTGTGATTAGGTAAATTGAAACAAGAACAACTTTTCTATATATAGTTCGTCATTTCTACCAACAAGCAAGCCCGCTTAACAATCTTAACTCCTAAACTAAACTATGCTAAGATTTATTTCTTCATTTTTACCTCTCAACAGAGAAACCAAAAAGACGAGAACCTTGGCCAGAAAATATTATGTTATTATTACTTCTTCATATCCTTGTTTCAGTCTCCTTTTCTTTTGAACTCCAAAAGTTGGATATGGAATGATAACAATAACAATAATTCAAGTCTCTTTTGCTTCCAAGAAACCTCAGGGCAGTTTGTCATACTCGGTCTAATCCTTGAGTTGATTCCTTTAATTGGTCTATTCGGAATCTGTTGCCGCTCTAAACGCCTTTTCATGTTTATCCATATGTAAAAATAGAAAATATCGAATGTTGAAACCAAAAATGTGATGTCTCTGGTCAGTGGACAAGAACAAAACAACCATTTAGAAGATACAACACTTCAGACGAGAGATACTTCTAGAAAACACAAAAACAGGTACGGAAACCTAGAAAACAAGCTCATGGGGCTTCATTCCTTGTTTCAATGAAAACCTCGCACCTAGGTAAGTCTTCAACTCTGGAACTGCTTCAATGGCTTTGATCAAAGATGCGTCCACGGTTTTCTGGTCATCTTTCTTCCCTTGAGGAATCTCCTTCTTCTCCTGTGCAATTTAAAAGCGGGATCTTAAATCAAGCACATGTTTCAAATAGGTAAAAACTAGAATGCAGAAAAACTTTCATTTTCCATGAATATTATTATACCTCTTTCTCAGATTCAAAGAACTCTCCCTCTCCCTTCTTCTTTTTCTTCTCAGCAACCTTTCCAAAGTACTTATCGTCGAATTTATCGAGACTGACTCCAGAAATGTCAACCTTTGTAGAAGTGCCAATCACATAAGCCTGGTTAACACGTCTCAAAGGAACACCATTGATCTTGAATGGTCCTAAAGGTCAATAACAAAACAGGAACAAGTAAGACGCCAAAATCAGTGAAAGTGCTTTGCTTCAAATGAATTAAAGAATGAGTTTTAAGTAAATGAGAAGAGAGAAAGAAGAACCCCACCTGTCACAAGAAGCAAACCAGAGGTAAGTTGCTTAAGAAAGACAACTCGCTTGCCCTTGAACCGACCAGCTAGAATAATCAGGACTGTCCCTGGGGTGATGCTAGCTCTGCAATTCATATATAAATAACATTTCAGACTTTTAATAGATGAAGCAACCAAATCTAGTTTTCCAGTAGATTCCAAAATCATAACACATATCCTCAAGGTAAAACATAACTCTAAAAGCCAAACAAATCAACCTATACATTTAGAAGACAATTGCATTGAGCGAAACATCAGCTAAGTACCTGAGCTTGGTAGGTTTTGGCTTGCGTCTGTTAGCGAGAGGTTTCTTAACATCTTCAGCTGGATAGAACTTTGGTGGCTTCTCAGCTGCAGCATCAACCTTCGATTTAGCGTCGTGGCGAGGGAAAACGCCGCCATTTTTGGCCTTGATAGCCCACAAACCTCTCTTGTGGTACATCTGGGACCTAGAGTATTTACCTACTCCCCTGATCAGATCAGGGTTCCTGTTCACCTTTGGGGTACTCTGTTTAGCCGGCATCGTTGATTACTCTGTCGCAAAATCAAGATTCAAGGAAATATTCCGGCTGAGAATAGGTTACATTTAGAAGAGACAGAAGCCTAAATGAATTTAGGTCAAGCGTGGGCTTTTGGGCTTTATGGACTCATATTGGGCTTTTAGTGCTGACCGAAAGTCATATTGTATTAAACATTTTTTTTGTTATAGAAATAGTTTTTATTAGAGAGGATAATCATCACAATAAGTGGCAATTACAGTAATTTATTTAAAAACTGGGGCTAATCCTCACGATATGCCCAACGCCAAAATCAGATCAAGCTATAAGTCAATAATATATTTCCTTCACCTCTAAGAGTGCAATGGGTTGTATATACATCTTTATTATAGTTTGACAAGCTTTTGGTGAAGCTGATGAGGATATCTCCGCTTTATTCACCTTTACATGTCGTTCTTCAACGAAGATTGGCCGCCTTAAAAGCTCTTCAACAGACCATTATTCATGTGCACATGTCAAAGCTCTTCAAAAGACCAATCTTCATGTGCACATGCTCTATATATACAGCTTCATTCGCAGATATACCTTAACAACCCCACTCGATATCCATAAATATTGAATCTTGATCTCCAAAAAGCAAAACACCATTACATTCAAAGGCTATGGCTACTAGTAGTAGCAGCTCATCGTTGTTTCCTACCCAACAACCACCGCAACAGCAATTAGGAGGCAATGAGATCGAACCCACGGCAACTAGTGCTAATCTAGTTGCAGCACCAAGCGGTCCAAACCATCACTCCTCCGGGTCCATTGGACCCTTCTTTGCAGTCATCTCTGTTCTGGTCGTTCTTGCAGTTCTCTCCTGCTTCTTGGGCCGGATTTGCGCAAGGCGTCGCCAGAGAAATGCTTTAGTGGCTCAAGTCAATCCATTAGAGATGATAAAGAGTGGCGGGGTATTAGGATGGCTGACACGGAAATGGAGACGGTGTTTGGCTGGAGATGTTGAGGCCGGAGCTAGAGTTGCTGATTGTGCTGGCAAAGAAACGCCTAAAGTTGGTGACCAAACTCGCCTAGAAGCTCCTCCAGCTTGATGTTTTGTGAGGGATTAGTGACAAGTCAACATTTGCGTAATAGGATGTAGTAAGAGCTTGATCATTTGCAATGTTTATTTCAATTCTTCAAAATCCATCTGGTAATCTCATTACTTGGATATTCACCATGTCATAACCATTACCAAAACCTTGTGAATTTTTCACCATTTGTTTAAGATCTCACGTTCAAAAACAAGACCGATTGAATTATCCATATGTAATACAGAAAGCAGCAGCCAAAAATTGATGTCGCTGGTCAGTGGACGAGAACAAAACCAACCATTTATAGGGTCACACTTCACGAGACAGATACAATAGAAACCTCAGAAAACAACTTTATGAAGTCTAGAACACGAGCTCATGGGGCTTCATTCCTTGTTTCAATGAAAATCTGGCACCGAGGTAAGTCTTCAGCTCTGGAACAGCTTCAATAGCTTTGATCAACACTGCATCCACGGTTTTCTGGTCATCTTTCTTTCCTTGTGGGATCTCCTTCTTTTCCTGTATAATCGAAAAGACGTCAGGAGGTCATGAATAGCCTTTATATTTGGGTAGTGTACAAAGGAGAGAACTTTCATCATCTATTCCTCAATAGAGAACAAAATGCATCTTAGGGTAAGATGAGATGAATTTGATAAGTGATTGATATACCTCTTTCTCAGCTTCGAAAAACTCTCCCTCTCCCTTCTTCTTTTTCTTCTCAGAAACCTTTCCAAAGTACTTATCATCGAATTTATCGAGAGTGGCTCCAGAAATGTCAACCTTTGTGGAAGTGCCAATCACATAAGCCTGGTTAACACGTCTCAAAGGAACACCATTGATCTTGAATGGTCCTACACGTCAATAACAAAACATGAATATACCAGACGCCAAACAGAACAAAACACAAAGAGAAACTTTAGTGAATGAGCGTTCTTGAAATGGAATATAGAATGTGTGAATCAAATGAGCCGGTTAAGATAAAACTCACCAGTGACAACAAGTAAACCAGAGGGAAGTTGCTTCAAGAAGACAACTCTCTTGCCCTTGAACCTACCAGCAAGGATAATCAGGACTGTCCCTGGGGTAATGCTAGCTCTGCAATACAGATACAAGAAGATCGAATTATGTCAGAAATTGAAGAGATTTACAGAGTAATAATTGCCAAATACATCTCATTTTCGTTAGATATAAAAACAGAAATTGTGTATTCAAATAAAGACAAATAAAAATTGTAATCTTCATTACTCTCTTAGCAAAACATGACTCTACAAGCCAATCAGATTCACTAAAAACATATAAGGCGATTGCATTGAGCTAAATATCAGTCTCCAAAACAAGCTAAGTACCTGAGCTTGGTAGACTTTGGCTTGCGTCTGTTGGCGAGAGGTTTCTTAACATCTTCAGCTGGATAGAACTTTGGTGGCTTCTCAGCTGGAGCATCAACCTTTGATTTAGCGTCGTGGCGAGGGAAAACGCCGCCATTTTTGGCCTTGATAGCCCATAGACCTCTCTTGTGGTACATCTGAGACCTAGAGTATTTACCAACTCCCCTGATTAGATCAGGGTTCCTGCTCACCTTCGGAGTCCTCTGTTTCGCCGGCATGGTTCCGTTTGATCTGTCGCAAATCTTAAAGGAGTAAAACGCAAATTCCGGCTGAGAATATAAGAAGCCTAAAAGGAAGGAGATGCTAGCCCAAAGATGATTGAAAACGTACAAAACCCTAAATTTTTGCTGGGCCAGTTTTGGGCTCCAGTATTAACTTGGGCTTAATTGTGTACCAAGACAAGAATATGTTTTTTTTTTCAATCACACCTCAACGTTCAAAGATCAATTCGTTTTAATTTTTATTAAGCTCGTAAATTGACTTAGAACATATAGTGCTAGTTGTGTCGCGTCATACATATGCTTAACTTTTCATAATGCATTCTTTTCACCAAACAAAAAAATATACTAGAAATTTTTATGTAACTTTAAAAGTCAGGTTTATGTTATAAAAATTCTAAATTCTAAATTCATATTGAATTCCTAACAAATTCTAATATTGTTATGATGTTAAACATATATTTCAGACATCAATTGTCTGTCTATGTGGTCGAGCTTGGAACTAATCCTTAATGAGATCGGGGATATGAGAGATTCGTTTAAGTTCATAAATATTAGATTAGACCTTATGGCAGATGCTGTGCCAAAGACAACAATCCCTTATCCTGCTTGCAATTTCTCAACTGATAATGTAGTTCCAGCATGGCACCAATAAAAAATTATTTGCATAGCACAAAAAGTTGCCAATAAACATGAATGAGCACATAGTCATAGAGTCTGTGGCTCAATAAGACCACAATTGGTGACTAGGACTTTTGAATAAGGCCGATTAAACCCTCTCTCCGCCACTACAGCTCTCTTATCTCCGATCACTTTAGCCACCCTATTGGCACCACAACCACAAATCACAAATCACAATCACAATCAGTCAGATATCAACAAAAAAAACTATTCAAATCCAACGGTCAACAAAATTGAGTTTTTTTTTAATTTTACCTGAAATAAGGAGATGAAGTGTTGTCCTTGACAGTCTTCACTTGTCTCATCTTCTCCACAACTCCCATTCCTTCCAAAACTTTACCAATCACCAACACCGACTCCTCCAGCTCCGGCGAATCCACCGCCGTTATAACAAACTCTGTTCCATTCGGTCCGACCAGAATATCCTCTTCCTCCACCTCAAGCTTCCCATTCCTGGCCACTAGCTTCGTCTTGGGCTGCGGTTTCAACGGATCTCTCACCACAATTCCAACACTTCCCGCCTTACATTCGTTACATATCTCTCCTCTTCTCCCTCTCTCCCACTCTTCGATTAGGTTTTGAAGACTACCAGCTGCACCGGTGGCTCGTTCAGCATCAACGCCGTACGATCTGATTCCACTGTGCTGTACGTAGCCTGGCATTATCTTCACGAAATCTTTTCTCCGGTAACTAATTCCAGCTTTTCCGCTTACAATGCTGCTGAATCTAGCTGTTCCCGCCGGTACGTCTTCTCCAAATAATCCGATTATGATCCTTCCCATTGGTTCTCCGTCGATCGATACGTCAAGGAACGCTTTCTTTGTCGGAACCTTAATTTTTTGAGAAAAATAAATCAAATCGAATTTAAGCATTATCGAAGATTCAGACATTGAAATTGAAAAAAAACATTGCTTACTCTTTCACTGCAAATTGTATCTGCTTCCGCTTTAGAGAGCTCAAGCAATGGCATAAGATTTGTCTGGGTACCGATGAGAAGAAGTAAAGAGGATTTACTTAGACTCCGGCGCGATAATTTGCAGTTTCGTTCCAACGACGGTGATGCTCCTCCGGTTGTTCTACAGCTGTGCAGCGGTGGCTCGACAGGCGAGGGTAGAAATTTTGCGGATGGTGTTAAAAGTTTAGCATTGGGTAGCATCATTGTCTTCATCAGTATCTTCTACTTGATGGGTCTTGTTTTGTGCGTTAATACTAATAGTGTCTTCGAATGAAGGGAGGAAAGATAATTTAGGAGATTTCGTGGATAAGGTATCGAAACTGAGCCGTAGGTAGACAACATCACCATTTCATGTCACTACCAAAACCCATATCTTAATGGGCCTTTCTTTACCAATATTGTGTAGTTGAGAAAAAAAACTTTTTTTAAAGTTTTAACTTTTTACACTTTATAAGTTAAGATAACATATAACTTGTATGAAAAAAGTTTAAACTATATTAGTATAATATATAAATATTCTTTCAAATCCAAAGATAAACTAAAGCCCAAACACAAAAGTCCGATTAACCAAGTTAGAGAGCCTACTTAAAATGGCGGCCAGTTGGACGACTTTAACTGTTAAAGAGTTTGGTACCTTTGGGCCATTGTGAAGTCATGACTTTGCATATGTTGCTTTCGTAATTTTCTGAAAATTAGAATTTGAAGTTGTTTTGGTTGTATTTCATTTTTGACGAATAAGCTATTTGGCTATTACTACTATCTCGTACGCAAAAAGCCAAAATAAATAAATAATACTTTAAGTCTAGTCAAAATCCTAAAACCATGCGAAAGAGACTGCATCTATATATCTTAAATTCGTCATGCAGATAATGGTTTCTTAATCTAAATAGAACAAACAAGATATAATAAGTTCTCACTTAATTACGTGAATTATATAGCATCTTAAAATAAACAGAGTCGGAATAAGTATATTTCTGACTCTTTATCTAAATACCTTCAATTCAAGCAGATGATGATTTTTTAGTCTAAATAAAACTTGGAAAATTACAAAGTAGAATTTCTTTTTATATTTGAAAGAGTTTGAATTCCCTCTTGACTTCATTGATCGATTCATCACCATATAAATAGTGAAATGAGATTACAATAATTACAGAAAATTAGGCAACAAATCTGCTGAGAATAGTCAGTCATATCTACAACAAATATACGAAAAATATTCTATATTCTATCACCTTCCCGCAGTTAAAACGTCGTTGGGTATGATGGTTAAGCTGTGACGGAATTCATTGAAGAGTGTCGATGGAAGACCTTTGGTAAAGATGTCAGCAAACTGAAGTGAAGAGGGTACATGTAATACTTTGACCTCACCGATGGCGACTTTTTCCCTGACAAAGTGGATGTCGAGTTCCACGTATTTGGTCCGCTGGTTCTTAACGGGATTAGTGGCTAGATAAACAGAACTAATGTTATCACAATACACAATGGATGCATTAGTAATCTTGTAATGAAGTTCAAGTAATAAATTTCGAAGCCAACAGAGTTCAGCCACTGTATTGGCAACACCTTTGTATTCAGCCTCTGAACTTGATCTTGAGATAGTTGGTTGTTTTTTGGCGGACCAAGAAACCAAGTTGGAACCAAGAAAGACACAATAGCCGGATGTAGAGCGTCTTGTGTCTGGACAGCCACCCCAATCTGCATCTGTATAAGCTGTTAGAGAATCTATGGGTCTAATATACAGTTGCATACCGTGTGAGATTGTGCCTTTGATATATCGAATGATGTATTTTAAAGCTTGGAAGTGAGGCAGCCGTGGGTCATGCATGTAGAGACAGATTTGATGAACTGCATATGATATATCCGGCCGAGTAAATGTGAGATATTGAAGTGCACCCGCTAGACTTCGATACTTCGTGGGATTTTTGAGTGTGTCTCCATCATTGGTGGAAAATTTGGACTTGGCATCGATTGGTGTTGCTATGGGTTTGCAGTCTGTCATGTAAGCTCGTTCAATGATCTCTTTGGCTTTCAACTCAAAACCAATTGGCAATGAGTGGAGTGGCCCATATCCTTTATATATTATACAAGATCTCTTCCAGCATCCGATGTGAGACATTTATCTTTAATACGCCCCCTCGAGATGATGGTTCCTTTAAACTAGAGATCTCGGTAGTTCGGGCAAGAATCGATGGACCAACTATTGGGTCGGATCGATTATGGATTGGGCTGGACATGTGTGGATCGGACTCTGATACCATGAAAGAGCTTGAATTCTCTCTTGGCTTCATTGATCAATATTAAGGAAAAAGAAAGAGTACTTAAACTAGAGAATTTTAAATTGCTTCTCTTTCACTTTGTGGATATTGTTTCAATTATATGTATACCCGGTTCTTAAGAGAGGAATGTGAACCCGTGGCTTAACATGATCATTCCCATTTTTGTAGGGCCTTCATTTATTTAATTTTAGAGATTTTTTGTCAACATTTTATATTTTTATCCATTAGTAAAATATTCAAATATGTATTATAAATGATGATAAAAATATCCCAATTTTTATAATAATATAACTTCAAGATATTTAGTTTATTTTATTACCAATTCTTTATATATTTAATATTATTTTTATGTTTAATTACATTTACTAAAACTATCGTTTCTTGTGTTGCCTAGACCCTGAATTTTCAGATAGGATGTTCTCCTGTACAGAGCCTTAGGGCGACCAACTTGTAGGTTATTTATTTCTTCGAAATTCATACGACCATATTGTTGATTTTACCACTTTCCTCGAATTTTCAGGTTGTGTTAACCAGATTATGCCGCCAACGTATTTGTTTAAAACCGTTTTTATATTCCTTTTTTTCTTTTCTTTCTTTTGTCGTGAAATGTGTTTAGTTTATTTAATAAGTGATTTAAATCACAATTTGGTCTTCCTTAGAAAAGTCTGGCACTCCATCTTTTACTGTTGATTTTATTCGACAATTACAAGTTACACGTACTCTTACTCGCGAGACGTGAATTATTACTTTTTTGACAGTTTAACAAGATTTTGGTGTTAGATTTTGAAAAAACTAATTTTCATCCATTCAAGATTTGACATAAGTAGATCAAAAAAAACCAAAAAACTCAAAAACTTAAAACCAAAATATAAAAGCAAAAAAAACCATTTATAATTTGTCATGACGACCATTGATTCCTTTATTTGTCTGAAATATTGGCCAAAGGCAGATGAGAAAAATCGACTAAAAATCTAAAAGGAAACATGACAAAGTACTGCACAAGTGTACGATGTAGACCATTAATTTACTACTTTGATTTGGCGTTGGAAAAAATTGTTGAAGAAAATGAATTTATCCATATATGAATTGTGGATTTCGGTTTGTACCGATTAATAGTAACAAAAAGATTAGTGCCAAAAAAAAAAGTTGAATAGAATTATAGTTGTTATGGAAATTGTGTTGCAACTCATAAAAGACAAAAAGGGCTAACTAAGAAAAGAATACGTACGTGAACCTCTATCTCCACAGACAAAGTCTACTCTACAATTTGAATAAAAGGGAAAACTTTTAATCACCAATCAAAATGAAAAATATACGTGTCAATTACTTTAAACGACGCCGTCGGCTGCATACTACCCACGCACGCTTAGGATAAATAGCTCTCCCCTTCTTAGATTTCTCACTTAGCTGGCAAGTGAGGAAACATACAAAGTTATCTATTCTATCTATCTTTTCTTTCTTTTTTTCTTTGTCAAATTGTCTCTCTATCTTTTTCTTTTTCATATTACAGAAAAATAACAGAAATATGTAAGGAGAAAAGCACCAAAAAAATCTGTTTATGAGAAGTAAATATATGAAAAAGAGACATAGGGTGTCGACTAAAAACAAAATGTCCATAAGACGCATCTATCCGTGTCTTAATGTTCTTATCAAAAGATCTAGTCCTTTCTTTGTATGATCCATCATCACCAGCACACAACAAGAAAATCTTTCTCGAAGCTTTATTATTACATTCAAGAATAAAGAATGGTACGCACACCATGTTGTAGAGCAGAGGGGTTGAAGAAAGGAGCATGGACACAAGAAGAAGACCTAAAGCTTATCGCGTATGTTCAACGGCACGGTGAAGGAGGATGGCGAACCCTTCCTGATAAAGCTGGTATATGTATTTTATTTTATTGTCAGTTATTACTCCTTTTGCTAATTACTTTAGAATTAATATCCAATCTGTTTTTCTTAGCATTATACTAATTAATTAATGGGTTATTTCAATCATTACAACATTATAGGACTCAAAAGATGTGGCAAAAGCTGCAGATTGAGATGGGCGAATTACCTTAGACCTGGCATTAAACGTGGAGAGTTTAGCCAAGAGGAGGAGGATTCCATCATCAACCTCCATGCTATTCATGGCAACAAGTAAGTTTTACCTATAATGGCCAAAAAATAAATCATCGATGGCCAATTGCCATCGAAAGGCTCAGACAACAACATAAGCTCGTTAATTTCAAATAAAAAAAATATTTGTATTTTCATTTCTGCTTTTTAATTCTAAAATATGATATATATCCTAATTTCATTAAAGTATTATTTTTGGCTTCATTCTATATTAGTTTGAACTTATTAAAGCGGATGAAAAGCAACTTGATATTGTTGTTGAGATTCTAAAAATTATAATTTTATAATTTTGATTGACAACAATAATTTAGCTACGATGTAAAGGTAGAATACCATAAAAAAACAATATCATTTCCCTTCTCTATCTTAAAAATCATCACAAAGTGTGTTTCATGAAAGTGACGCTATAGTGGCGGTTTGATATACACAACACACATTTGCTAATAATTTTTTTTTATCTTGATCAGATGGTCAGCCATAGCTCGTAGGTTACCTGGAAGAACTGACAATGAGATCAAGAACCATTGGAACACTCACATCAAGAAACGTCTGGTAAAGTTAGGTATCGATCCGTCGACCCACAAATCCCTTCTCGATGGTGCTGGTAATTCATCTGACCATCCACAGACCCCACAGCCGGAGAAAATCAGCGCTCATCAGGAGAAAGATGATCAGAATTCTGACGATAAAATGTCGCCAAGATCTTCATCAGCTCGGTTCTTGAACAGAGTAGCAAACAGATTTGGTCAGAAAATCAACCACAGTGTTCTATCTAATATTATTGGAAATGTTGGCCCACCCACTAGTCACAGTACTACTACTACTACAAGTGCTTCTGTTCACTATGAATGTGAAAGGTCAACGAGTTCTTCCTCCACACCATCCTTTTCGAATCTCCTCATTAACCAAAATATCACCGTCGATGCAACATCATTGTCCTCGTCCACGTTCTCTGACTCCTCCTATACGGTAATGTACGACGGTATCTTCGGTGACATTGAAGACATGACGAGATTTTCATCAAGATTTTTGAATGATGTTGTACCTCATGATGATGAAGAGTTCTTGATGTTAGATGAGTCTTGTTTGGAAAACACTTTGTTCATGAAGGAACTTAAAATGATTCTTCACGATGATAAAATTGAGATGACCTCGTTTAGTGATAGCCACGTGACGCCGGTCGATGAAGTTGATGAGTATGACTCCTTTGAAGGGATTGACAACTATTTCGGATGAGTATATATAGCTTCCTGGAAGATTCTACAATTATGATGATAATGAAAATTAGGCATGTAAATCAATTACACTTTGATTTGCTGTGGTTTTGTATTTTAGATTGCGCGGTTTTTGACTGTTTAATACGTAAGAAACAAAAGAAAATGATTAAAAATGGAAAACTTATGTATAATGTATGGTATCGGGTTTGAATCTGAAACAATATTCTCTTTTATATATTAATAGTGAAATACAAATTTAAACGTACCCTTAAAATAATTAGCTAAATGTTGAAAATGACTTTCAAATGTCATTAATTAAATTTATTAATAATTAATCAAAATATTTTCTTTATTTTAAATGAAATACGTATTAGAGAGAAAAATCTACTCAAGATCTATTTTTAACTTTTTCTATAAAAAGTGGTTCCTATATATAACCACTATGCGGTTTAAAAATAACAAACTGATATACTAAAAACAAGGTTTATTACAAAAATTTACAATTTAAATATCACAACGCGACTAATATGTATGATGGCTAAAAGTATCCAACATGTAATAATAAAATTATATTCCTTGTACAACATGGAAACTATATGCATAACTATCTAATAAATGTTAAGAATACTACAATATCACTTATTTGATTTTTCTAAAATTTTATTTATGGTATTTACTCCACCCCTGAGTTATATAAAAAAGTTAACAAACGTGATATTGTTGAGTTCATTTAACCATATCAATATTCAGAGATATCTATAACTAGTATTACTGTTATGGTTTGGTTTTGTATACAATTATGTTATTCATATTGCCTGATGTTCCCTTTGCTATTGAATTGATGACTCGTGAGTGGCAAGCTAGCTAACCGCCACAGCAAGCAGGTGAGATACCCTTTATTTAAAATTATATTTTCTGCTCCACTTATTTTCTTTTTGTTACTGAATTTGTTCTTGTTCCAACCCGTTCAACTTTAAAAATGCTACTTGTACATCCATATCATAGGCATACACAAAATTTTAATATTTTAATATTTTTTTAAAAAATGAACCAATTAATAATGAATTTATATGTAATGAATATCTCAAATGTTTTCAAATAATAATTTCCCCTCACTCTTTCTCCTTCTTTTTCTAATGGCAAGAGACGACTATATTATCATCATTCCACATTTTTGATGGAGTGTATTAAAGAAAAATATGAATAAATTTTAAAATATCCATATTTTATGAAGTGTTTCAAAAAAAAGTATGAATAAATTTTAAAATACCTAATATTTTAGTGTTTTTGCAAAAACACAATTATACACTGTTCAAATATTCAAAACACTGATTTTTTTTTTTTTTACTTTAAATTTTAAAAACTCCTCCAAAAAAAAGAGGAATGTAGATGATCTTATTAATCATATCTATGTATGCTACAGATACATAGCAAATATATATTGACTACGTCGGATTTGAGAAATTAACAAAAAATAAACTATATGAAAATGTATATTACTTACTATAGTAATGCATAACGTGTATACTTTTGATAATATAAATTGAGGAAATTAGTAAAAATATCCTGTTTATCTTTTATATTTTGAAAAATACCTTCACATTATTTCCTCTATTTTTTTAAAAAAAACTGTTGTTGTTTTACTAAAATACCCTTTTATTACTTAACAACAATTCTGAAATTTTTATTTAAAAATAAATAAAGATTTTATTTGAAAAAAGAAAGATATTATATGAAAAAACTCTAAATATTAAATGTCGACAATATCAAATATTCTCTAAATTCATATTTCCTAAAATTGGCTAAAAACAAATCTCCAAAAAAAAATACAGAGGATCCTCTTTTCTACTAGTCTCTCAAATCATGCTTTCAATGTTATAGAGATTTTTCATATTTTTCTGGATTGTTTTCAATTCACCACTGTATTGAAAGTGGTTTTCAAGTCATTCTTGGGTTTCAAGTCATTTTTCCTTCTCTACAGAAAAAATCATCTCGTTATTTAAATAAGAATTAAATGAAAAATAAATATTCATGTAAATTATCGAATTATTGTTAAAATTGTCGTCAAGAACTTGTAGATATGTCTTCACGTAGAAGATCTCTGAGCTGAGTTTTGCAAATCCATTGTTAACATTTTCACCCAATTGAGTGATACACTCGTCAAAATATTGTTTTGTCATTATTTCCATGGTCGGGGCAGTTTTCTTCTTGTGTTTCAATTTGTCGTAATTTCGATCTTCTTCGGCTTTTCTTTTTCCATTATATTCCCCCGACCTCTGTAAGTCATCTATTATGAAAAATAAACTCATCATAAATGTATTAAGAACAAAAATATCTTAAACAATTAAGAAAGTAATTTTTGAAGATTAAAATATACCTTGCAACCTTATATTTTTTGTTGATGTTAGAGTCGTAATTACTTTTCAAGAACGTGAAAATAATATCTCTTCTATATATATTGTAGAGAATGAAAATTAAGATAAACTAATAATATATTTATATTTATCTTTTATTTTTATTTTTTATTTATAGAGATTTATCTGTTGATTTAAATATTCAAAAACTTTTAAAATATAAGATCTTTATCTCGAAAGAAATTTTAATTTCTTAATAATTTTATAGAAATTAATTATTAGGGATATACATATATGATTTACCAAATTTACCCTTATTTGATTTTAATTTTTTTATATTTTAAATGAAAGGTGTATTTTCAAAATATAAAAGATAAACAGGGTATTTTTAAAAAAAGTCCCATTTAAATTACTAAGTGAGATAATATGAATCTTTAGATGAAAATTGCCCCTTATATCTTTAGATGGATCTGAAAAAAAAATTGATGTTATATAGAATGAGTCGTTGAGAATATATAAGACTTACAAGTCATGTAAGTCCATTACGATGGCACGTGTTAGTGGGACTCTTGATTTTTCAAATATCTATGACGCAATTTCCAACTTAAGATATAATGGACTTAACAATTGCGTAATTATTTATTTCAGAGATAATTTTCAACATTGGCTCCTTCCACTTGGCACTTTACGTGCTCAATAAACTGAAAGCTTATTATTTTTTTGTATTAAATATAGTAAAATTATACTTATTCCCATAAGATATGCTTGATTCCATTTCTCACTCCAACTCGAACTCAGTAATAAATTATATAATGAAATACTATGATAAGTGTGTATACATACAAGTAGAAGATAAAAATGGGATTTGTTCAAAAGTGAAATCACCATGTACTCCGAGCCTTCCTCACTAAAGTAATTCTACATCCTCGTTATATATTTTTGTGGCACTTGATTATAGAAATAAAAGTGTCGGAAAATTTACAAAGATTTGGTAAGGTGATGATTTCTTTGTGGATTTTAAACAACTACGTCCATACAACTACGTCTATTTATATATATATATATATATATATTGGTAAAGAGTATTTGCACACGTTTAATTAAGAGAGCATTGAAATCTATGTGATACAGGTTGGATTGAAAAACTGGTGGACCTAACGTGTTTCGAGCTTATCAATCTGTATGTTGTGGTCGAAATATGCTCCGACTTTGTTTGTTTTGTTATATATACAAAGAATAAATCGTTATATATATGATCTAAGAAATTTTAATAAGATTCCACAATTGGAAAGAAAAAAATGACTAGATATCATAAAAATAATTTAGTACCACTACAATATTTCACATTTGGAAAAAGTGTCATCACTAAAATATCTCACATAAAATGAGAGAGAAGAAGAATGTAAGTGGGTTTTATCACTACAATATCTCACATCAAAAAAGAGAGAAAAAGAATGTAAGTACGTTTTGAGAAAGAGTTATATGTCCATTGGGCTTTCAAGGGGTTCACTAGGCATTTATAGTTTAGTACCTTTAATAATACTAAAGCTTTCAACAGGTGAGTATAAAGTATAAACGTTACCGGGACAGGAACTTAATTTGCAAGATGGCAATGGCATCACAGTTTAAAACACTTCAAGAGTATGTTTCCTTCATCAAGTCACTAAAAATAGATTTCCCAGACACTTAGTCATGTTGATTCTTATACATAATGTATTATTGATCTTAGGACAGCAGCAGATTCATATTTTTGCAAGTAAATAGTGTAGTTCATGGTTCAATAGATTACAGAGTAGCTACTTTTGGCTGATTTGTTTTTTTTTGTTTTTAATCATTTTTCCCATTATGAGGATAAGCATTTCTTTCACGCACGTGAGCACCAACCCAACAACCTGCGAATCACATAATAACACGTGGGTGAGAAACAGCTTCAGTACTAAAACCCAATCTAATCTTTGTCCGAACACAGATCACTCCCACATAACTCAACACAGTCAATCCAATCCTCTTTCTCTATCTCCAATGGAATCAGAGGCCCTAACCCCCACGACCGAACTGACCCATGAGAAGACCGAGACAGAGTCAACAGAGTTTGAGAAGAATCAGAAACGGTACCAAGACCTAATCTCCACGTTTCCTCACGAGAAAGGCTGGAGACCTAAAGAGCCCCTGATCGAGTACGGTGGTTACTGGTGGCTACAGCCTCTCCTTGAAGGTTGTATTCACGCGCAAGAGTTCTTTCAAGCGCGACCAAATGACTTCCTCGTCTGTAGCTATCCAAAGACAGGTACCACTTGGCTCAAAGCCTTAACTTTCGCCATCGTCAATCGATCCCGCTTCGACGATATTTCGAACCCTCTATTAAAACGTAACCCTCACGAGTTTGTTCCTTACATTGAGATCGATTTCCCTTTCTTCCCTGAAGTAGATGTTCTCAAAGACAAAGGTAACACTCTGTTTTCTACTCATATCCCACATGAGCTATTACCCGATTCTGTTGTGAAATCGGGTTGTAAGATGGTTTACATCTGGAGAGATCCAAAGGATACTTTCATCTCCATGTGGACTTTTCTCCACAAGGAAAGGTCAGAACTTGGACCTATCAACAATCTTGAGGAGTCTTTTGATATGTTCTGTCTTGGTCAGTCTGGGTATGGTCCTTATCTTGACCATGTCTTGGCGTATTGGAAAGCTTACCAAGAGAATCCAGATCGGATTTTGTTCCTCAAGTACGAGACTATGAGAGCTGATCCTTTGCCTCATGTGAAGACACTAGCTGAGTTTATGGGTTATGGATTCACAGCGGAGGAAGAACAGAAAGGTATTGCTGAGAAAGTTGTGAGTCTTTGCAGCTTCGAGACATTGAAGAACCTTGAAGCAAACAAAGGGGAGAAAGACAGAGAGGATCGTCCCGGTGTCTATGCGAATAGCGCGTATTTCAGGAAAGGAAAGGTGGGAGATTGGTCAAATTATCTGACTCCAGAGATGGCAGCTCGTATTGATGGGTTAATGGAAGAGAAATTTAAAGGCACCGGTTTGCTTGAATATGGTAAATGACTGGTTCTTGTTCCTAGCAATGACTGATCTTTATATGTTTTTTTCACAGCAGAAACTTTTCTCCTTGTGTTGGTTTGATTCTAAAATGTAATAAGTATTGTTTCTATTTTCATCCAAATGTATTGTTTCTAATAAAGAGAATTGGCTTTGTACCGCCCATATTTATTTTCCTTCATCTTTGCTGGCTATATGCAGAGTTTGATCCTTTCTAACTTCTTTCAATCTTGGTCTTCGTGATTACATAAAATTGAGTCTGCATTTTGGTTATATGTATATGTAAACTCGAGTATTTAGGATCATAAATTGAAACCTCTTGTTATAAATAAGATGATAGAGACAATAACAAGGATACATAACCAAACAGAGCAAAATAGAGGATCCTCTGTTTGGCACCAAATAACAAAAGGACCTGAGGAAATTAAAGACAACACTTTCAGTTATCATGTTGAAGCAAGCCAGTATCTTTGAACTTCTCTTCCACTAATCCATCAATACGAGCAGCCATCTCCGGAGTCAAATAATTAGCCCAGTCTCCAACCTTTCCTTTCCTAAAATACGCACTATTGGCATAAACAGCAGGACGATCCTCCCTCTCCTTATCACCTTTATTAGCTTCAAGATTCTTTAACGTCTCAAAGCTACAAAGATTCACGACTTTCTCAGCAACACCTTTCTCCTCTTCCTCATCAGTAAACCCATAGCCCATAAACTCAGCCAATCTCTTCACAAACGGCAAAGGATTAGCTCTCATCGTCTCATACCTAAGAAACAAAATCCTATCTGGATTCTCTTGATAAGCTTTCCAATAACCTAAAACATGATCCAGATAAGGACCATAAACAGATAAACCTTTACAAAACATATCAAAGCTCTCCTCAAGACTCGCTAATTGACCTTCTTGAGACTTCTCCTTATGGAGAAAAGTCCACATAGAGATGAAAGTATCTTTAGGATCTCTCCATATATACACCATTTTACAACCCGAATTCACAATAGAATCGGGTAATGACCCGTTTGGAATATGGGTAGAGAAAAGTGGATTCTTTCTGTCTTGAAGAACATCAACGGTTGGGTAAAACGCGAAATCTATCTCAACGTAAGGCACAAACTCGTGAGGGTTACGTTTGAGGAGTGGGTTCGTGGCATCATCGAACCGAGATCGGTTAACGATCGCGTACGTTAGAGCTTTGAGCCAAGTCGTACCGGTTTTTGGGTAGCTACAGACAAGAAAATCGGTGGGACGTGCTTCGAAGTGGTCTTTGGCGTGAAAAAGACCTTCGAGGAGACATTGTTGCCACCAGTGTCCACCATATTGGGTTAAGATTTCGTCGGGTCTCCAGCCTTTGCTCTTTGGAAGTGTGGCGATGAAATCGTGGTACTTCTTCTGGGTCTTTTCGAACTCTGTCAGTTCGATTTTGGATCCGTTTTGGGTTGTGTTTGATTCCATTAGGAATGAGTTTCGAGTGATTGAATAAGCGGATATAATTGGAAAGCTCGAATTGAGATTATTTGAGAGATGAGAAAACGACTTTTATAATAGATGAGAAGATTTTGGTAGGTGATGATGGCTTGGTTATACGACAAAATATTCAAGGGTAAAATTAAAATAACGGGTGTAACCATTTGAGGCTTATATAAAATTTTCTTGCGTTGATAGAATTGAATTTTGTATGTATTGTTGCATTTTATATTGAAAGAAAAAAAACCTTAATATATAATGTGTTAATTAGAGTTTCATATTTGTGAGATGAGAAGTGGTGGTTGTTTGTTGGTACCAAATAAAATCACGTTTTAGAAATCGATGTTTGTTGGTAGATAGAGGCTTGGTTGGTCTGGCTCCGTAATTGTGTTCGGTCAACGTTTCTCCTCTAGGCCAATGCTGAATTTTCTTTGCAGCCTACAACCTTTCTAGGCTTGTTTACTAAAAAATCCGTTTCTAAGACCAACACTGTTCAATTCAGGAAGGCCCATCTATGTACATATATCAAATCTACTATTTAGGGCTTGGAATATGAAAATTATTGCTCAACAAAGAAAAAAGAAACAAATTATGTCAGAGAAATAGTTGAAAACAGAAGTGATTCAAATGAAATCAACAAGAAAAAATAGAGAAAGAGATTGAAGAGAGGGCTTGGGAGAGCTTCAAATAAACCATAACCAGAGGAGATCATGGTGCAGCGGTATATATAACCAGATAAGAGAGACCTGATCAAATTTTGAATGGGAGATAGATGTGTGACAACGAAAGTCTCAAAGTCACTCAATTTTTTAAAATTCCTATAAACACAACCTTTTGAAAGTTTTTGAAAACACAACTAAACCAATAGTCACATAATTGGTACCATAAAATTATTACTATTTTGTTGAAATTCCAAAGATGACAAATTACAAGTCCATTCTTAACATGAAAAACCAAAAAAAAATTACAAGTCACAAAATTAGAGGGTTCCAATTCTCGAGGTATCCTAATAGTCTACATTTACTCTAGGCCCATCTATGTAATACTAAATCTAATGTATGACATTAACTAGATAAAATTCATTTGGTTCAGCACATAACACACAGAGTTTCGGTATGACATTATCACTCATTCATGAATTGTACAAGATTAGACAATTTTCCTGGATTAAAAATGTGAATTTAGATTTGCATTGATTAAAAAATAACATTTGCTAGCAAATTGTTAGAAAATAGACTAAAAATGTATATCAAAGTATTAATATTTAAGATTATAAAGCTCAAAGACTATGATGAGAATTCAATATAGAATACATTTATGTAAATTAATGTTGATTACTTGATATGTATATATATTGGGTTGTAGGTGTTAATATTTTCAAATTTTGATAAATAAAGTTATGATCTACATTTCGAACAATTAATATCATTTTATCATTTTTGCCGGCTATTATAACCTGATGAATTAACATAAAACTCATAAATGAAACTTTATTAATTGGATTTTTATGTATTAAATCCGGCACTAGTTTTAAAACTAGGAAGAAAGACATCTCTCATGGGAAATCAGACAAAACTCAGAAAAAAGAAAGAGAGTGCATTATTCAATAGCCAACGAAGCCCTAATTAAACCCGAGGAATTGCTTTGCAGACAAGAGGGGTCTTCATCTCCAAAGAAAGCTTCAAAGTCTCGCTAAGATCCACTTCACCACATGGGACCCACTTGAAACTCCCTAGCAACTGAGCCAGCCATAGCTCCACGGTGGCTAGACCCATAGACTTACCAGGACAGACCCTACGTCCAGAACCGAAGGGAGCAAGCCTCAAATCTGATCCCATGATGGGGAAGTTATGACTTTCTTGCCCATCAAGAAACCTCTCTGGCTTATACTGATCAGCCTCCGGCCAGACCTTTTCGTCGTGAGTTATAGCCCACATGTTAACCATCGCAGTGGTTCCAGCGGGGATAAAGTGGGTCCCAATCTGAGTGTCGTGAATGGAGAGACGAGCCCATGAGAGAAGTGGACCAGGTGGATGCATCCTTAGGGTTTCCTTGACGATGGCTCGAACGTATGGAAGCTTGGAGAGGTCTGAGTCTGAGACTTGACGTCCCGAGTCACCCACGATAGCGTTGATCTCGGCCTGAGCCTTGGCTTGAATATCAGGGTGAAGAATCATCCTTGCAAGAATCCATTCCAATAGAATCGCCACCGTGTCTGTTCCCCTAAATATCATTTCCTACACGCACAAAAAAAAATCAATGTTTAGATTGTCTTTTAATTACTAAGACGCCGAAAAAGAAGAAGAAAGATTGTCTTAGTTACTCCTTTAACGTATATATGTATCATTTGAACTTACCCAAAGCACAGCGATCATATCGGAGTCGGAAAGTCTGCTGCTACATTGCATGCCAAGTAAGACATCGACAAAGTCATCATCATTAGTGCTCCCTTCTTGATTCTCATTAAGAGACCTCTTTGATTTGTGGTCGTTGATTATCTTACCGACGAACACATTCACCTTGCCAACCAAACTATGACATCTTCTCCTCACGCCTTGTAGATCTAACCACCTCATTCCTGGGAAATGATCACTCCAGTTGAAGATTCCGAGAAGCTCATAACCTTCTGAAACCAAATGCTCCAATTCATTGCTCTCTTTCAAATTACTGTCGTTAAAGTTGTATGTTTTACCGAAAACGCTAGACATCACGTTGTTGAGTGATCCGAAATGCAAGATTCTTTTTATTTGCACTTCTCCATAACCCTCCATTGCATTCTTGATACCTACTACCATGTTTTGCCCTATTTTTTGGCGGGATTCACTGAAACTGGAGATCATCTTTGGGCTAAAGAGATGAGTTGAAGAGATTCTCCTCAACTCTCTCCAGTAATCACCAAAGGGAGCAAACCCCATGGCTCTGTGAAAGAGCAACTCGTAAGCCGACTCTTTCACGGGTCTGTTTGCGAAAGCAGAGCTGTTTAAGAGTTCTTTTGCTGTCTCCGGTTCGCTGGTTATCACAACCCGGGTCGACCCGACAGAGAACGCCATGAGAGCTTTTGCTTTGCAAGTGTTAGCAATATTGGCGAGGATTCGGTGTGTCAAGGTGTTGTTGATGAAATACAAGAGAAGGCCAATTATAGGGAGACCAGACGGGCCAGGAATAGCGGATCCAGTTTTGGACTCGGATCGGGTATGGAAACGAGCTTTGTAAAGTGCCCAAGCAAAGCCACCTGGAGTCAGCCAGAAAATGAAAAGGGAGATGAATAGAAAAATGCTGAGATAAAGTTCGAGACTCAAAAGTGGAGAAGATTCAGATTGAGAAACGAAAGAAATGTAAGTATCAATAGCCATTTTCTTGAAGAAGAAACTAGGGTTTTTCTTGAAGAAGAAACTAGGGTTTTTCTTTTAGTCAATGAGCTAAAGAGATGAAACTGTTTGATGATGATATAGTAGAATGAGTCTGTTTTTATATAGTGGTAGAATTTAACTAGAGTTAGATGAGTTCATAAATTTGGCATACTTTATACCATGGTTAATAATTTTTTTTTTTTTAGAAAATAAGCAATTTGCACCGCTTTCCAGTTCGATGAAGTTGTTATTTATTTGCATGGTTTACATATGTTTTGACTACTTGTCATGCAAATTAGGCTTTTAAGTGTAACTACATATTCTTAAGAAGTTAAAGAATTGTACTTATAATTTTTTTAACTAAAAATATAACAACTGTAAACACATTAGTTACTATGCTGAAGTTAATAATGATATGTGTTAACCAACAAAATGAATTTGTTTTCATCTGACCCAACATAAAAAGTCATTGTTTTCTCACTGTCTTTTTAATAGGCACATAAGTCTGAGTGAGTTTAGAGTGTCGGTTATTCATGTAACTGTAAAATTAAAATCAGGATATGGAGATATGCTCTTTGACTAATTTGTAGGTGTGTTGGACAATTTCTGTATAGAAAATAGAAACTCCAACAACTAACTATAATATTTTATTACGTCATTGAATTCTATTTGAAAAACCACTCTACATTGTGAGTTAATGTAAAATTCTAATTACTGATGGAGATTATTGAGCCTCAGATTTCATATAATCCATATGATTTTTTAATTTTTAAAAATAAATGGCTTATCATAGTTATATATAGACATTAATTCTTTTTGTTTTTCTTTAGCATACATTGATATAATGGGCTTTCAAATCTTGCTTCTTGAATTTTGTTTTATTTGTATATCAGTTACTTTGTAACATATGAAAAACTCATAATAGTTGTATCACATGTTATTCCAATCCAGATTGGGTATCTCTCAAAATAGATGTATTAGTTTAAATCTGTAATCAGTTAATTTTGATATAAATTTTGACATTAAAAATTAAAAAGAAATTGATATATATATATAATTAAAATCAACTTACATAGCTGTTTGATTAACAATTTTGAGGCTTGGAAGTTGCATATTTGATATTATTTTTTTGGTTTGCATTAATGTATTAAAAAAATATTTGATTAAGAAAAGTAAAATCAAAAGAATATGATCGACCAATATATATTCACAACGCGCAGAAAATGGAATAAATTCACAGTGCAAGGCTGGACCCTTTAACACAAAAACTCAGTTTATGAATATTAAAAATTATTGAAGAAACATAGTAAAAGAGAGAAGATGATGTAAATGCGAGACAGAAGAAAAGAGAAAACTTCATTAAACAAAAAAATGTAAGCGTGTTTATATACATTGATTAAACTACAACCTTCCTAATAAACAGTTAGCTAGACTGTAAACACATATCTTATAGAACTATGATTTAGTTGGTTATAACTCATAAATCTTGTAGTCTCATCAATTTGATTTAACTTTTTCCACATTCAACTCTTTCAAAGAATGTTTTTTATCAATGCTGATTTCAGTTAAACTTATGGACCACAATTTTCTCATAAATTGCTGAAGGAATATTGAATTCAACTATAATGGCCTGTAAATAATTTATGTATTGGCCTAATTGAATCATATCAGCAATTACGTCAGGAAACATAGTAATATGGTGGTCATGCAGGATGTAGGGTATGGACCAAACATAGCCTCGACCTCGTTAACCACAAAATTGTCTCCTTCAACATTGATTTCACACACTCACAGTAACACATATGTCATATGAAATTGAAGCAACGCTCCATATTATATATGTATTATGTATATGTGTGTGAATGGTCATAGGTAGTCTTAACTCAAGAGTCAAGGACAGTTGAAGCTGGCTCGTCATGATGCTTGACGAGAAAGCAAATGTCACAAATTGTGTGGGTCTTTAACTTTTAATTCTATTTTCTAACAAAAAAACCATTCTAGATACGTTGACCAAGTCAAAGATGTTATTTGACCAACTGTCGTGCCTTACCTCCCATCTCTAAGAGCACCCACATCAATTATTTTTGTGTGGGTGTCTTTAATTATAAATATGATTAAAACAAAGAAAATTGTTGTTTTTAATGGAGTATAAGGTCTTTCTAAAGACACTTAAGATCCTCAAATTTGAAAATGTTTTTAAATTTATTAGTAATAAATACTTAAGACACCCTCTCATGTATCACCTATGAGGATGGTCTAACACTTGCTTGTGTCCTTAAAACTTTTTTTGTTTGTTTGTTTGTTTTTTAAATACGTTATATCATCCACATTAATTTTTCGAAGGCATCGTAACAATAATCTCTGTTTACCCTATATCTTAATTTAAGTGTTATCTAACAAGTTTTGTTTATCGTTTCTACTGTAGACAAGATTCCTTTTATTTTCAACATGATAGTTGATCCTACTTTTGAATAACATAGGCCGGGCCTAACATTGATTTTTCTCAAAGTTGCCAAAATGGGCCACAAACCAGCCCATGTAACATCCATACTAGTAGTTACAAACTTACAATTCGAGTTTTAAGAACCAAAGTTACTACATTTGCTCAGCAAATCCTTCAGGCATGAACCCTGATTCAAAGGGCATTTGCGCATTGGTAAAGATGCCTCCAGCCTCCCTGAAACAGAACCAGAGAAGTAGGCATGATTATTTCGTACCTTTTTGGTCAAGAGGCTGCATTGTCCTTTGAAGAGTCGACCCATCAACTTATAGAAATTTAAATCAGTCTCCATAGCTCCTGGAAGTTTCCTGATAACCCATATCGATTCAGAGCAGCGTGTAGTAAAGTCAGGGAGCGAAAAATCCACTAATAGTTGTCGATCTGTTTCAATCTAGTAAGAGGCGATCTTTGCTTTAAGCAATGAAACATCCAAATCTACTAAGCAACTGACTCTACAAAGGACTTCATGTTCACCACATCTTCCTTTGTTGTTAGATGACTAGGCGGCTTCATAAGCTTCCAAAGCCCAGCGGGATGTCGGTTTTTCACTCGGAAATTCTCTTTTCTCTTGCCAAAGATTCTTTCGCATTCTGGATATGGCTTCACGTATAAATTATAGAATCTCTTCATGCTTGGTTTAATCAAACCTTTCAATCCAATATCACAACCAAGTCCACCTTTTAGTTTCAAGTAATCAATGACATTGTACCGTGGGACAATATGCTTCTGGAGATTAACCCCAATATACTCTGGTACATCAGGTAAGCAATTAATATGAAATCCCATCCTATTTGTTAAAAACTCAATCTTCTTCTCTATTTCATCTATCTCATACAATATCACCCTTGGCTCTTTCCAAACAACCTTAAATGCGTCTCTACGAATCAACCCGTATTTGCATAAACAATCAACTCGAAGTTTCACTTCAAACCCAGCACGAAATGCTCCCTCACTGAGAATACTAACTCTAATCACTTCTCGACATTTCAATGTCTTGACCAACTCCAAACACCGCGGAAGCTCTCCTAACTCCAAGCCAAGAACTCTCGGTTCTCTAGCAATCTCTTTCTTTATATCATCATTACTAAATCCCATCTTCATGAACTCATCAAGCAATGGCTTAAGTCTAGTCTCAGTACCAATTCCTAAAAACTCAGGAAAAACATGAAAGAATCTCTCAATGTTATGTGGAGAAATGTCAATTCCAGCTAAAAACTCAATCTTTCTGCGGATTTCAATCTCATTCACTAGAATAACACCTGGGAATTCACTTAGAATCCTACTAACAGTACTATCACAAAACCCTAAACCCTTTAAAACCTTAGTGCATTCATAAAACTTATCAGGACCAATCCCAATTCTACTACAATGTTCAATGACGCTCTTAACTGCCGAAGAAGAGACTCCGTGTTTACTGCATTCCGAAAGAGGAACTCTCCATTTCCTCAAAAACTCCGATCTCAGAACATTTGGGCAATCGCTAATCAACGAAACGAGTGATTTCTGAGGGATTTTCAACGATAATAAGATGCCGAGAGAAGTTTCGGTTTCCACTAAATCCGAATTCAACAATTGACTGTTCCTTGATAGGAAGTGCTGGAGAGAAGAAGGAGAGAAACCATACCTCTGCAGGAGATTCGCCAGCAAAATTCGCTTTCTATAGTGCGATTGATTGACAGGTGAAAGAATCAGTGAAGAGGGAATTGAAGATAGTGGTCGATTTTGGTTGAATAGAGTTACTGTGTAGCTATTGAGATTGATCAAGGTTTTAAGTTTTGAGGCCATTCCGATTTTAAGCTTTCGGCTTACAAGGAGGAAGAAGACGCAATGTCGTGTCAAATATTAAGATGATCATAATTATGCTTTCACCCTCAAAGTTTCATCTATTTTTTGAAAATGCCTCCCTTTATTTTTTTTGTTTTATCTTTGCTCTTTTCTTCGCTAGTTTCGTCTCGTTGTCGCCGCTTCTAACGGGATTTTAGACCAAAACTTGGGCTTCTTATCTTGAAGGGATTAACCTTAATAATAGACAAGCACATGTTTAGGATAAGGACGTAAATGTCTGGTTAGAGATGTCATCCGAACTATTCCTGTTTGGTCTGACCCAAAATACGGTAAAACCTCATGCATATTTTGAGCTCATCCAAATTTCTGTCATTGTAAGAAACAGTATTTGAATATATTTTTAAAAAAATGTAATTGTATAAAAATGTTAAAACATTAAACCATATACTAACGGAAAGTCAGAAACTATATAACTATGGTTCAGTGAAACCGGTACAAATACTGTAATAAAACATATGAGCTGATGTGGCAAATGAAAATTTACTTACAAAAATCCAAAAGGATATCTTTTATTAAGGGAAAAAATAAAATAAAAACAAATGCAAGTTTTCCCTCATTTGTGTCAAAAAAATACAAAAGTCCCTTTTTATACCTTGGTCGATATAATAAATACAAGGATTAGGATTCTTGTTTAGGTCAGCCATTTTAGAGAAAGCAGAGAGACAGTTAGATTAAGTCACTAGGATAGATTGTAGGTATTGTTCAGTGCCGAATCAAAGTCTTGTCTTGATATCGACTAAATTATTTGAATTCTAAAGAACTGATTTATAGGAAAGATATATATATATATATATATATAATATATTGATAACTAAGGAAAGATATTTTTGGTGAATAGGTTTATCTTTACATTCTTGTGTTTTACATAACCGTGTTTGCAGTCATTGCATGAGATGGGCTGGTTCAATGATTTTTTTGCAAGTTTCAAATTTACAATTTCTCTAAACAGAAGGAAATATTTTGATTTTTAAGTAGTGTGACATCACTTATTATACTGCACTTTAAAAACATGATTTTTTCACACACATATTTCATGACAATATATATATATATATATATATATTCAGAAGAGTTACTGCTTTTATTTTTATATTTTTGCGCCATTTGGTAAAATTTGAAATAATTCCAAAAATAAAAAAGAGAAAATGCATGCTACTTTCTCTCGCAGGGTCGTCATTGGCTCTTGTTCGCAGCTAACCAAATTGGTGAAGAAGCAGCCGAGTCAGAGTCGCCATTTCCTGAGTCATCATCATCTTTCTTCTGGCCTCTCTTCTTCTTCGACCACCAGCTTCATCCCTTCTCTTCTATCGCGATCCGAGAAAATTCATGGGTTCTTCGCAAGCACGTTGGGAAACACCAATCTAAAGCTAAAGTTCGGAACTTTTTTGAAATCAAGAGTTGGGTTCTTCAGTTCTCCGATTCCTATTCATGTATTCGAGTCTCGGGGTTTTACTGGGTTTCAAAAGCGTGGATGGTATTGCTCCTTTACCTCTCCATTTTCTCTCCTTCTATTTTATTTTCCCGGGTTCGATTTGTTTCTTTAAAAGGGTTCGAAATTTCTGAGTTTTATTTCTCTATGTTACATTGTATCTATTTTTTTCTAGTTTGCGATCTACACTACTTGTCTTGACTCTTGAGGATGAAAAATATGTGAAAATTTATGGTTTGATTTAGGAATTAGATTAGATAGAGATAATTTGGTTAGTCTAACTTTTATTCACAACTTGCTTTAGCTTTTGTGGTCAATTTGTGCGTTTAGCTCTTTGGAGGAAAAAGACATGTGAGGATTCAGGAAAAGACGATGATAAATTACTAGGCTTTACTTGCTTTTTTTTCCATTTCTGTGTAGTTCTTGATTTGAGCAGCGCAAAGCTCTTTTGATGCGTTTCTCTTTATAGATAGACTACAAGCTGGAGACTATTTAGACCTTCTCTTTAAAAAATTGTTCTCCGGATAATGAAACAACATCAGAGATCTTAAATTCTTCACCTGCTCAAAGAAGAAAATAATAACTTTATTGGGTTTACTTGTGTGTTTCCTCTGGCAGGAATTCTTGGTTTAATGAAGCTAATGGTGTAGTTTTTGGGTTGGTCATAGCTAATGCTGCTGTATTTACAGTGTGGCGGGTTTCGTTAAACAATAAATGGATGGCGAGAAATTTTGTGGTCCGACCTCAAAGCTCATAACTTTTAAATTCTTATTTACTGCTAAACTCTTGTCTTGGATTTAGTTTATCTTTTGTATTATTAACCACGATCTTTGGGCAGCTATCAAAGTACAGTTTTATGACTGGGCGTACACACACGCTGATAACTTCGGGTTTCAGTCATGTTGTAACCAGTCAGCTCATCTTGAACATGGTTGGGCTTTGCTACTTCGGAACCAGAGTATGACTTGTCGTTTAAATTTTTGCATAGAAATATATTTCTACGTATTCGATTTTTTTTTTTTTTTTGTAAATGAGATGATAAATTCATTCATTTGCTTACTTACACTTAATCTGGCTCATGTGACTGTAACAGCTAATGAAATTTACAAAGAAATATTCTTAGATATATATTAATGGAGTTGGTTAGTTTTTGACAGTTTGCTAACTTTTTTAGCTTTATCTCTTAAAAACCATTGTTTTTACTTTTTAGATTGCAAGAACTTTGGGGCCGCGCTACCTTTTGAAGATGTACTTTGCTGGAGCGCTTGGTAGCTCTGTTTGCTACTTGAGTAATCATGTTCCCTGGTATATATCATTCAAGGTATAGATCAACACTCAATCTCAAATCATGCTAGGTCCATAAGATTAGTAGTTTTTCATAAATCCTATTTTCCAATACATGTCATATATGCTATACGAAGTTATGGGGTTTAGACGAATTGCTTTTTTGATATTTGTTGGTTAATTATACAGGGCCAAAGAGTTGTTCCAAAGGAGCAAGTAAAAGTCCCCATCTTGCACATGGTATGTTTTTTTTACACATCCAGTTAAAATATTTTGCATGAGCATGAGCAGACTGGAATATTTGGTAGATATATAGAGACAGGAACAGGCAAAGATGCACTTGTTTTGGATCACCAAATACAGATGATGTAAACTCTTTCGAATTTGTGTTCAGGGTGCTGATGGATCTGTGCTTGCCATCACGCTGCTCCATATGATCCTCTATCCAAAAGTTACTACATACTTTGAGTTCATGCTCCGAGTGCCTGCAATGGCTGTAAGGACTATTTACAGACTCCTAATAATAATGAGTGAAACTCTTTTGAATCAACTAAAATACTCTCACTCTTTAATCTTCAGGGCGTCTTAGTCTTAGGATTGGACGTGATAAGGATGCTAGAGGTGTGTATTTTCTGAGAATCTAATCCACATTTGCTTTGAAACTACATGAGACTCTTATAAAACCGGACCTACATTTTGGGATTGCAGGGGAGACAGAACAAGGTCTCATCGAGTTCGAGTCAGTTGGGAGGAGTTGTGGTTGCAGCCATGGCTTGGGCACGGCTAAGGAAAGGTCGATTCTACTGATTAAAGCTTGGGCTTGTTGCAAAAGATTCATTTGACCTGATCATCATACTAGTTATGTTAAGCTACTAGCAAAAATGAGACTACTATTACATTTTTTTTTTTGTTTTGGCTGAATATTTTGGACATCCTAGTGTTGTTGGAGTGTTGTAAATCCAAACCAAGATATCAATTTGATGGGTTTGGTTGCAATATAATCTCTTTCTATTTATTTTTTTCCCTGTCAAAACTACTATTTCTTTGTTGTCAAAACTGGAACTTGTGATTCCATATGTAGATTTATAGGTTTTTGTTTTGAGATTTATTTCTTTATTCTCATCAAGAAGATTTTGTTTTCTTTGGTCCTCAAACGAAGATTATATTCCATTAAAACTTATATTTTTATATTATTATTTGGTTAAAAAACTGAGCATTTGATAAAATATCTCAATATAATTTTAGACGTCATAAGAGTACCACTAGTTATTCATTGGTCATACTTGATTTGATGCCTAAAAAGATTACTCATTGGATTTTAAAAAAATTAATGGCTGTAGATTTGGTCTTTCCAGTTTTTAGTTCTTTTTGTATTTACTGCCAGAAAATTTTAAAATGGTATAAAATCTTAACATTTTACTAAAAAAATTGATCCATTTTTTTGGGCCAAACAAATTATTCCATTTAACAGTTAAAAAGAAAAAGAAAAAAAAAGTAAGAAATCTGATTGTCATTAATTAATCCATTTTTTCATTTACTTAGATTCACTTAAATTTATTTTTATAGGTAATAATAATAATAATAATTATTATTATTTTTACAGTTGCCATCTTTATAATAACCTAAAGCAGAGAGGCACCTTTATAATCTGTATCGCCATTAGCATTAAAGAATAATTTTGGGATTTTGGATTTTCCTCTTGTCTTCAGTTTTATAATTTTCTTTTCTAAAGCCCTTAATTTTCCCGCACTTTCTCAATCCAAAGGAAGGCGATTTCTTTGAGGAAAATGAGATGGGAGAGAGTACAACAAGTGGGTCTCGGTGAATCTTCTACCGGGCCCGGAAAGAGATGGGGACACACCTGTAACGCCATTAAAGGAGGTAGATTTCTCTACGTTTTTGGTGGCTTTGGCGGAGACAACTGCTTAACCAATCAAGTTCATATCTTCGACGCTGGTGAGTATCTCCGTTGGAAAATGTGTTTTTCTTTTTGTATAAAGTCTCAAACTTTGTTTGTTTGATCTCTGTAGCGATTTTGTTCAATTTTTGTAGGGTTTTCTTTTGTTTTATTCGTGCGGTAGTCGGTAGACCCCATTCTCAAAATAAACGTTTTCCTATTTTGTTGCAAATCTTGATCTTTGTCCTTCGGAATATATTTACTGTTTATTTCCTTGTTATACAGTACTTGAATGATTTTGACTTTTGTGATTCTTTTTGAAGATTTGTTTTTTTTTGTTTCATTTGTTGGGTTGCTGGTTTGTTGTTTCTTGACTTATAGTCTTGTTTCAAAATCGTCTTTGTTGGAATAGTCTCATTTGTGGCAATTTTGTTGCAGAAACGCAGATATGGAGTCAGCCAGTAATCAAAGGTGCGCCTCCTTGCCCGAGGGACAGTCACAGCTGTACAACAGTCGGGGATGATCTTTTTTTGTTTGGTGGTACTGATGGGACCAAGTATCTCAATGATCTGCACATTCTTGATACTTGTAAGCTCTTCCATCTCTTCTTTTGTTGTCTGGTTAGATCAAGAAAATGGTTTTGAGTTAATTCTCCTTGGTACATCTGAGGTTTTTGAGTTTGAATCCAATTTTTCTTCTTTTTCGTGTTGTTTCTCTCCTTTTTGTTGTTGTGTAGCTTCACATACTTGGAAAGTCCCCAGTGTTAGAGGCGAAGGGCCTGTGGCACGAGAGGCTCATAGTGCAGCTCTCGTTGACAACCGTCTTTTCATATTTGGCGGCTGTGGGAAAACTTCTGATTCGGATGATGAAAAATTCTACAATGACCTTTACATATTCAACACAGGTATACTACCTTAGGCTACTTTTTTAGTTTCTGTGTTAGTCCTCTTCATATATCATCTATGATTAATTGATATGGAATCTGAGAGAGATTTGAGAATGAGCCATTTTTTCTCTGATTCCTTATCTGAGCACTGACATTATGACATACATATTGGATGTTTGCTACTTTGCTTCTGTTAGAAAATTTGAGAATCTGCATTACTCTTATTGATATTTTTCAATTAGAAAATTTGTTGTCATTTTCATGGAGGCATGTGTGTAATTGAACCTGCTATAATATTGTTTAGAGACTTATACGTGGAAACGCGCTGTTACAACTGGGAAACCGCCCTCTGCACGAGATAGCCACACTTGCTCAACATGGAAGAATAAAATCATTGTAGTAGGTGGTGAAGATTTGGATGACTATTATCTCTCCGATGTTCATATCCTTGATACAGGTGCGAAAAGCATTCTTTAAGCACATCTTTCTTAATGCTTACTCGTGCAAGTCTTCTGATATTTCTGGTTCTTGTATTTTCAGATACATTTGTATGGAAGGAGTTGAAAACTTCAGGGCAGCTGTTAACACCTCGAGCCGGTCATGTCACTATTGCACTTGAGAGGAACTTAATTGTATTTGGAGGGTTTACGAATTCTCAGTATCTGTATGATGATCTCTATGTGCTTGATCTCGGTATGTAACCAATACCTTTATTAATGACAAGCCGTCAATTGCCTTATCCGTTGTTTGTTATCAAAATAACTATAATTGTTAATTTGTCTCTGTAGAGACGGCTGTTTGGTCCAAGGTAGTTGCAATGGAAGAAGGGCCGTCTGCTAGATTCTCTGCGGCAGCAGTTTGTTTGGGTCCTTATAAGGATGGTTCGTTGTTATTTGTTGGTGGCTGCAATAAGAATCTTGAGCCGTTGGATGACATTTACTACTTACACACAGGTTATTACGACCTTTTGGTTTTACTCTTATTCTTCAGTATCTGTGGCTAATGTTGTGTATTTGGTTATAGAATTTTTTTTAGGGTGCAAGGTTGCTAATTACGCTTCTAATGTTCTTTGATTATGGCTAATAGAAGGTGGATACGATGTCCAGTTTGATGACAATCCAGGGATGTTGTCTCTAAGGAAACAAATGAAGCTAAAATGCCAAGGGCAGAAATTGGCGGTGGCCAGACCCAACATTGACCAAGGTATGCTAACATGGAACTCTTACGTTAGTCGAGATTAGATTGGGAACAAAAATGTAGCATTTATTGTAAATATGAAATCACTCAGTTGCTGTATATGGTATCATTGTAGGAAGTGAGAATCACCCTTTGAACATTGGCCCGATTGATCAAAGAAAACCGATTTTTCAAGCCAGGGTTATTGAAAATGGCCCTCTAGGTTACACTATAGAAACGATCATTGATGGAAAGGTTCTTCGTGGTGTTTTGTTTTCAAACAGAAACAGCTCTGTTCAAACGGCAGATCCAAGCTGTAGTAATAGGCAAGTTTTATTTATTATTTTCCGTTTTTCCCTCAGATTTAGTTTCTCTTTTGGCATTTCTTCTAAAGCGTGGTTTGCTTATTGTTAGCAGCAAAAGGCCTGCTACGTGGGATGCAGATTGTGATCATAGGGCAAAGATTCCAAGAATGTTGAGCAAGGATTCAGCTGGTAGTAGCCGACAAGCTGATTCTATTGATCCTTCTGATGATGCTAACAAGAAGGTTGCAGATTCTAATGATATGGACACACCCATGATTGAGACTGCCGATGCTAATATAAACATGGTGGGACCACAGGAGACAGAAACCGCTGTTGTTACCTCTGATGTCAAAGATCAAGATGACTCTCAACTCAATATGGTGTGAAATTATCTCAAACAGCTTCGGCTATTTAGAATGATTCTATTTCTTACCTGATTATATGTTCTTAATACTTTGCAGGGGATTGGGAACACAGTGCCATCACCTGTTATTCTTGATCAGGCGGCTGCAGATCCATTGAGAAGTGAGATAACAACAGACGTTGAAGCTGCTGCTAAAGCTGGTCCTGGAGGAGATTTATCGGCAACAAACCAAGGTGATTCTTGAACTGACATAATTCAACATGTCATTGACTATTGAGTAATAAGTCTAAATCATTCCTTGGATGGAACAGAGGAGGGAACAGTTACAGCAGAAGATCTGCAACCACAACAGAATTAAAAACAAAGAAGGATATTTTGGGGGCTGTACAGATGATTTGGTGTAGAAGCTAAAGTAGAAGATGAGTTGACCAAGATCACTTTGTTCCTTGTTTTGTATTTGGAAGGTCTGCGATATATAGACAGCTCTTACTCTGTTGCTATTTCTTTTTCGGTTTCAATGCCTTTTGAATATTTTTTTAAGAAAAAAATAGAGCAAATATTAAACTCTGATTTGGACATCAACATACTCGCATAAACAAAGGCGCATTTACTTTGGCTTACCAAAAAGCTCTCTTCACGTTCATAATGAAGGAGTCTTTCTTTAGCAACAAGTTTTTGCTTTGTATGGTAATTAAGATGTGACAATTTACTGAATAAATATTAAATAATTTTTGTTTTGTCTTTTATCTCTATATTTTTGGGTTTTAATCTCTCTCGCTTTGTTTCACCAACTATAAAGATTACGTTTGACATTCGTCCTTGTAATGAGAGTTAATGTAAGTATGTAACCATCGATAAAAGAGAAACAAATCGATGGTTAAATTTTTTGACAAATCATCAACGGCGTGAAACCATATGCCTCGATGATTGAGGATTCTTAACATTACTTATGAAACTATTAATTTCAATATAATAACAATATGTGTAGCTTTAACAAAAAAAAAAAAAAAGACAGAAAAAGAAAAGAGGTAGCTTTGGACATTGTTAATTGCCATACCATGGATAGTCTACTAGACTACTACTATACTACACGCATACACAAAATATAAAAAAAAAATGTAAAATAAAAATCTGTTTATTCGTTTAGATCCAACGACAAAGAGTAAATGCTAAAGAAAATAGAGAGAGAGAGAGACACGAGATCATTATTCTAATTGCTACTCCTTCCTATATCACCAACCGTAGTTATTTCTCTCATTAATTCATGACCAATTTTTTTTGACGTTTGTCTAATACTTTTGTTCTTTTACCAGACGCATTTTAGTGATTTTTCTTGTAAACATTTCCATGGGGGAAAATGCTACATGTTCCAATAAGTAATTCATGAAAATCACAAAATATAAAACAGTCAACATGACTATCAAATTATATTCGTATGATACGAAAATACAGTATAATTTGTAGATGAGGTATATAAAAGTCCAAGTTGTCCTTGTTGGCAACCCAACCACTAAAGCATGTATTTCCCAACTAATCTTGCGAAATATATATATATATATATACAAAGAGTTCCACTATGAGAAAATAAACTTTGTTAGCAGCTTTATGTTAACACGATATCAATACTTTATATTTACACGATAATTAAGACACTTTAACTTAGTTTCTTAGTATGTTGAAGCTCGAGACATCCATTTTTCTGATAAAACCTAATTTTCTTTTCTTTCGTGGTTAACATTATCGTAAATCAAAGAAAATTCTTAGAGATAATGCTTTTTAGTAGTTATATCATGCTTTTTAAAACCTTTGGTTTATTTTGAAGGACATAAGTAAATGACATTAACTCGTAGTAGTCTAGTAGACTCTATAGTAAACGCCACCTACAAATACGAAAGTAATAATTTGAGATAGAGAAAGAAAAGTCAAACATAATTTATATGGTTGTCAATTTTTAAAATTATGAGTCGAAAATGACAAGAAAAAGAACAACAAGAATAAGGTGCTGAGCTGATAAAACTTGGGACATCTCGACGTGAGTAAACTATAATGCAAAAGGGGACATAGAAAGGACAAGAAGCAGAAAAATGACGAGTTTTTTTTTTTTTTTTCTTTGAAACTAAAAATAGGAATTAGAGAAAATATGGTGAAATATGTATGTCGTTCTTATACTTGATTATGCAATTTTGTTTTCCCTACCTCTGCGGACTGTAGTTAATGCACAACCGTGGCCTCAACGGCAAAAGTAAAGACAAAAATTTTGTGATATATTTATAGTTAGCTTCATGTATCTAACTTTTGATTGAAAAACATTTGTTTCATTTTGAATGGTGGTTAAGTGCTTTTATCTGGCGTTAACCAGACTTAGTGGCTTGGTGCTCAATATACAGTAAAATATTTAGTTTACATTTTTAAATTAAAAGCATACATTGTATGCAAAATTTTAGTTGAATTATCTGTATTAATCCTAGGCCCTATGAAATATAGTATGAATTTTAATTCTAACATGCCGACATCTTTTTTTTAGTGCAGAAGAAAGAAGATCTCAGTGTGTTCTCCGGAAATTAATCTCAAAATCGAAGATGATTATATATATATATATGGGAAATTCGTATTTGGTGTGATTATGGAGCAAATACTATGACCTTTTATATAAAATTTTAGTTTCAAAAATCCAGGATCATATTTTATATACATAATAAAAAATATATATAGATATATATACATAATAAATATATTTGGTGACAGAAAATAAGAAAACCCAAAATTGAATCATTCTGAGGATATGTAGAAGACCTGACACAGACGTCACATGTGTAAGAAGTAAAACAGATCCACTCCTCACATGCTTTTGTGAGATGGAGAGCCTCTGTTTCTCCACACACACACCCTCAAATGTCTTTCTCTCTCTCTCTCTCTCTTTTTTTTTGTGGGGTTTCTCTGTTTAATATCTAATCAATAAGATAATCTAAAAGTTCTTGGGGGCTTTGGGGAAACTAAATAACTGGTTTAGTTATATGCTAACATTTTTAATTTAGAAAAAAGAATCCTTACATTTCCCAAAAAGCCTTATGTGCTGTATTTTCGGTTTGTTCTCTGAGCAGTTAGCAGTGAGTACAAAACAGAGGAACATTTAGTCCCTTCTTGGATCTACAAGAGATTCTTTTGTTCCTTTCTTTTTTTAATCTATTCTTATTTCATCTCCTTCTTCTTGATTTGGCGGTTTCTCTACTTTCTTTTCCTCTCTATTTCATTGGCTCTGTAGATTTAACGCACATTCTGTGTTTTTAGGACTAATTTTTCAGACAAAAAGGGGCATACATATGTTCTGTAATAATGGTGCTTAACTGGAATTAGATTAGCTCACTTAATCCTAGTCTTCTTCCCCTTGTTCTATTGTGTTAATCCTGTTTGTGGTTTAGGTTATTGAAGATTGGATCGAATTACCAAAAAGGTTTATTTATTTATTTATCTCTCTTCCTTTTGTCGTCAGTGGAATCTGAGAATCTAAGTTTTTCAAAAGGCGCAAACTTTTTATTTTATTTTTGTTTCCTTTTAAATCCATAGGTTTCTAGTAGTGTGGGACTTGAGAATTCTGATTAAAAAGAAGTTTTTTTTTAATTAGCTGGAGTAACAATGGGGTTCTGATTTGTAAATCTTGAACGGGTTTTCAAGTTTCTATAAAGAGAGGCTAAACTTTTGGAGTTATATGAATATGGAAGGTGCGTCGTTCTCGTTATAGGTTTTAATGGTGGTTAGTTACTGTTGATGAAGGAAAAAGAAAAAAAAAAAGAAAGCTTTATAAGTTATCTTCTCCAAATTATTGCAACCACATCATTGAGGCAAAAAGTTTGGGTTTTTAGAAATCATTTAAAGGGGAACACACCACAGAAGAAAGTTTCCGGCGTCGGAGAATTGTGTTGTGATCTATAGAAATGGCTGCGAAGCTTCTGCATTCATTGGCAGATGATAGTGCAGATCTGCAGAAGCAAATTGGATGTATGAATGGGATTTTTCAAATCTTTGATCGTCACCATGTTCTCACTGGCCGGCGAAAAATCCTTACTTTAGGTAAGTAATTTTAATACTAATAATATTTTGATAATGAAAACACTCTTTTCTACTCTCTATGGTTCGTGTCTCGTAGTCGTTGACTTTTATATGATCATATTTGTAATTCTTAATTCATGTTTACTTGTCTTTATGTATGTTCTTCTTTCCTCTGTTTTGGCTCTACATCTGCCAATGCAGTGATTCTTTCGTTATTTAGGTCTTGTTACGGTCTCAGAGATCTTAAATTTTTGGTTTTTTCTCTTCTTTCTCAGTGATGTTGATCTTCCGAATCTTTTGTTTAGATTTATTTTCCCATATGGCTGTTTCTTTCTTGGTAGTTTTTGACTTTTATTAACCTTAGGCTCATAAAGTTTCCAACCAAATGTGATAAATTCAAGTTTGACTAGTAGGTTCTTATAGGTTTCGTTTGTGTGTTCTTTCGATTCCTTGTTTGAGAGTTTTGGTATGATCCTCAAGCTCGTTTTATGCTTCTGTTGCAGGTAACGGAAATGCCAATAGTAACAACTTTGAGAGAGACTCTGTTGATACATTTTATCAACAAAAAGAAACTGTAAGTTGGTTCTAATCATCAATCTACCAAGGTTTCATTAATACCCAAGTTTTCTATAACATCATAAAGCTTTCGCATTTCAGTTCCAGGACCCAAACGTTGGTGGAAATGTGAAAGATAAGCAAAGGGTTTCAACAGAATTATCGAGGATTTCTTTTTCATCTTCGTGTTCGTCCTCCCTATCGTCGTCTGAGTTCAATAGAGGAGTTCAACCTGAAGCTGCTGCTTATGAGCGAGCCAGTTTTCCAGAATCTCCTACAAGTGATCCTGAGATGACTGAAGGGAATGGATTTTCACATCTAGGACTTGACCTCAGAGATGTTGTGAGAGACTCAATGTACAGAGAAGCCAGAGGGCTTTTGGTGAAGAGTCCAATGACAAGAGATGAAGTTGTTAGACGCAGCAGACGAGAGGATTCTCCAAGACCTTATGGTTTGAAGCAATCCACTCCTGTTGATATCAATGAGTCCTTCAGAGTTTTAGCCAAACTTAGAGAAACATCTCAACATTATAACGAGGTTGTCACAAAAGATGCACCTCGTTACTCAATTGATTCTCATGATACGCTGAAATCAAGACAGAAGCTGAAAGAGTTGCCTAGGCTTTCGCTGGATAGTAGAGAACGAGTGATGAGAAACTCCAGTGTTGATCCTAAGTCAAGTAAGCTTTCTGAAAGTTTCAGTGGAAGCAGTTCAAGTAGCAGCAAGAAACGGCCTCCAAGTGTTGTTGCAAAGCTCATGGGATTGGAAACATTGCCAGGTTCTCCATTGGGTAGAGACATTAATCAGTTTGGTTTGAACAAAACCAACATCTTTGATCAAAACGATGATCCATTCTCAAGATCATTGAGGGAGAAAAATCTGAACCGCACAATCCGTTTTTCTCCTAGCTCACCGAGAAGCTTGGGTAAGGACCCATCTTCTCCAAGATGGAGAAGCTCTGATTTTGTTATGAAACCGCTATCAAGTTCAAGATTCCCCATTGAACCAGCTCCATGGAAGCAAGCTGATAGAAACCAAGTTTTGCAAAAGCAAGCTAGCATGCCTGTGAAAGCAAAACCGTCTGAGGCTCCTAATTTTTCTCCTACTGTGTACAGTGAAATGGAGAAGAGACTGAATGATCTTGAGTTCAAACATTCGGGAAAAGATCTGCGAGCTCTTAAACAAATATTAGCGGCTATGCAGTCAAAAGGGTTCCTTGATACTGAGAAACAACCACAATCATCCTCAAACTTTGCAGCTCAAAGAGATTATGAAGGAGCAAATTCTGCAACTTCCAGCCATGCAATGCCATCCAGAACGAGAGTCCAGTCTTCTTCATCTTCATCTAACCAGATATATCAATCACCGATCGTGATTATGAAACCTGCCAAGCTTGTTGAGAAGGCTGGTATTCCTGCGTCATCCCTTATTCCCATTCACAGCCTATCTGGCCTCAATAAGATCCGTAGAGGAAAACCTGATGAAAAAGAAACATCAACAAGTAGTAAACGGGTGACAAAAGATCGTAGTCCTGTAAACAGAAGAGCTGAAGCATGTACCAGCTCTGTTGATAAGAAATCTGAGAACAGAAATGTGCGGTGTTCTTCAAAAAAGCCCCAGCAGGTTTCCAAAGAAAGTACTTCAAAGAGTTCAGGATCTGTAAGTCCAAGATTACAGCTGAAGAAGCTTGAGTATGACAAACGGTCACGGCCACCAACTCCTCCTGATTCTAGTAAATCAAGAAAACCGTTAAACCGACAACCTGTGGAATCTACTTCTCCTGGTGGCAGACGTAAACCTGTTGAACTTATTTGTCTCTTTAAAGGTTTGTTTTCTTAACTCTCATTCTCTCTACCGTTTCTTTTTAACATTACATATCCTTATATAGGATTTTTCTTCTTACACTTAAACACTTAGGATTCTAAACTTGACCACTCTTGAAGGACCATACTCCTAAACAATGATAACAATCATGTCTTACATAACTTGCTCTAGACTATACCTACTCACTTACCAACTCTATACTCTGTCACTAACTAGACACTTAGACTACTCATAAGACATACTTATTTTGGTTTGGGTCTGACTACATAATCAGCCCAAGTCACACATTATTACAAGTCATTAAGCCCAATTAAATCTTCCTTGATGACTTCAGCCTCTTATGATGTCTTCTACGACATCATATCCTTCTTCCATCTTTGACTTCTATTTCTCTAACTCTCTTATCTTCATCACCATTAATCTTGACTTCTTTCTTGATTGTACATGTCAATCACGGAATCACTCCTCAACACTCCCTCTTGATTCTTTGATTGATATTTAGTGTTTTGAATTGAGATTTCTTTTGCTCCAGACTGATGGCAGATTTAGATGATGAAGGGTTCATCTTCAAGGCATCGGCATAGCTCATAAGTATGGTTGAATTGATGCTTCCTTTCTTGATTTGAGTTTTCTGAAGTTCTATTTCATTTCCCTTACTTGAATTCGTAGTCATGGTTTTCTTGGTTGCATCATCCGTTTTCTTTAGAAATGGAGTTCTCAACACGCTGGCATAAGAAATTGGTGAGCTTGACTCTGAAGCTCCCTCTTGAGTAAGACTTACCTTGATCTCATTTGTGCTTTTTTCAGTTTTACTGAATTTAAGCTTCTCTTTATTTTGCAGATGTTCTGGAGCAAGTTTAATATCACCAAACTGGAAAATCTGATGAAGATTGCTCACATGTACTCTCTTTCCCTTTTCTATGCTTTTATCATTGAGACTTGGCCACTGGTTTTTTATTGATGCATCTTCACAACTGATTGCAGACTGTTGACTGTCCTGTTTAGAGCCTTGAGTTCTCTCAGTGATTCTCTTGCATGTCTTTTCATCAAGACCTTTTTGCTCCCTCTCAACCCTAAGTGAGCTCTCTTTTCTATGATTCATCGTATTGAATTTTTCCTCTTGTTGTCTTGTAGAAATGGCTTTAATCACATCAGGTTGGAACCTTTTAATTGATACTAAGCTTCCCGGTTGATCAGCCTCATTCCTCTTGATCAGGTACTTAGCATGAATGCTCTTTGACTCTTTTATGCACTTGTGCTTGTCTGGTTGGGTCATTCTCAACGTTGGGTCTTTCACTTGAGTAGTCTTTTGATGCAGCTTCACATTTTTACTCTGGACCAACATTGAACTTTCTCCTATTGCAGACACTTTGAGATGGAAGCTGTTCTTGATCATTGGAATCTCAGCAATCTTTCTTCCAGCTTGATCTTGAATAAGGCAACTGTTGATTTTGAAGGTAACTTCATACCCATTCTCAATCATTTGAGAAACACTTAGGAGATTTTTTGTGATTTCAGAGACTAGAAAAACATTTTGAATGATTTTCTTGCCTTTCTTTGTCATGATCTCAACATCTCCCTTGCCTTTAGACACTAGAACAACTCCATTTCCTATCAAGATAGGCACATTAATGCTTCTGTTGATGTTTATGAACAGGTGCTCATTTGATGTCATATGATTTGTGCAGCCGCTGTCAATGAGCCATGAGTTATCTTCAAAAACTTCTTGATCAGCTTGTCTGGCCGTGAACATGTGGTAATTTTCTTCTTCTTCTTCTTTCTCTTCACTCTCTTCTTGGTTTGCTTGTGCTTGCTCTGGTTTTTTGAATTTGCAGTCTTTGATAAAGTGATTTGTTTTGCCACAGTTGAAGCAGGCTCGAAGATCTCTGTTTCTATAAAATTCTGGTTGACTTCTTCCATGTTTCACAAAGCACACATCCTCATTGTGAGTATCCCTCTTGCAAAATCCACACCATCTCTTCTCTCTGTAGCCAGAACTTGATTTTTCTTTTCCTTTTGTGTTCAGGTTTCTGAACTTTGCATAGAATGCACCTTCACCTTCTTCTTCTTCATCTGGGAAGAATTTCTTCTCATGAGCCTCCAAGGATCCTATCAGCTCTGCATAGGTAACTGTTTTAAGATCTTTAGTTTCCTCCATTAGAGATGATAGAGGTGCATAGCTTTTAGGCATTGAAGCTAGCATCTTTACCACCAAATCAAAGTTTGATTTTCCTCCACCTAGTGCTCTCATCTGATTAGCTATGGCTTGAATCTTGTCTGCATATAGCTTAACTTTTTCTCCTTCTTTCATCTTTAGATTTTCAAAGTCTCTCCTTAGTGATTGTAGCCTAACCATTTTGACTTTTTCGTTTCCTTGATAGGAATGCTCCAGAAGATCCCATGCTTGCTTGGCTGTAGATGCAGAGAGAATTTTGTCAAAGATAGTGTCAGCAACAGCATGCTGAATGATTTGAAGAGCAGCTGTGTCTTTAACTTTGAGGCTTTTCAAGGTGATAGTCTCCTTAGTGTGTTCTGCTACTGGAGTTTCAGGTGAGTGAGGTGAGTCTGGTTCTGGAATTCCTTCTTTAACTATATCCCATAGCTCTTTGTTCATGAGAGTAGTCCTCATTCTTGCAGCCCAGAACTCGTAGTTCTGGCCATCAAACACAGCCACCAGATGTGATGATTGTAGATTCAAGGTCATGTCTTACTTCTTCTTGATTCTTCTTGATTTCACCTTCCTTTGATTTGAACAGGTTCCACGGATTATATTTGCTCTGATACCATGTTGAACTTATTTGTCTCTTTAAAGGTTTGTTTTCTTAACTCTCATTCTCTCTACCGTTTCTTTTTAACATTACATATCCTTATATAGGATTTTTCTTCTTACACTTAAACACTTAGGATTCTAAACTTGACCACTCTTGAAGGACCATACTCCTAAACAATGATAACAATCATGTCTTACATAACTTGCTCTAGACTATACCTACTCACTTACCAACTCTATACTCTGTCACTAACTAGACACTTAGACTACTCATAAGACATACTTATTTTGGTTTGGGTCTGACTACATAATCAGCCCAAGTCACACATTATTACAAGTCATTAAGCCCAATTAAATCTTCCTTGATGACTTCAGCCTCTTATGATGTCTTCTACGACATCATATCCTTCTTCCATCTTTGACTTCTATTTCTCTAACTCTCTTATCTTCATCACCATTAATCTTGACTTCTTTCTTGATTGTACATGTCAATCACGGAATCACTCCTCAACAAAACCCAAGGCTCAGAAGAGTTTGCAACAAAATTATGACCAACTTAGTCAAGCGAGCAATGAATCTAGGACGTCGAGTCATGACATGTGTTCTCAATCCGAAACAGAAGCTGCTGCTGGTGTAGAACAAGCTACAGAATCCGATGGTGGTAAAAGCCCATCTGTAATTGAGGCAGCCAAAGCTGTAGTCTCTAACTTAATGCAGAATGTGAGTTCTATTTCTCATTGGTATTTCTAAGTTTTTGGTGTGAAAAGTTTGTCAGTTAATTCTCACAAGTTTTGTTTTCTGTTTTCAGAAATCTAGTCCAAGGTTTAGTGAAGATGCATCGTCAGCTAACCTTTCACTAGTTGGTATGGAACATCCTAGTCCTATATCTGTTCTTGACGCCTCAATGTACAGAGAGATTGAACCATCTCCCGTGAAGACACAAGGTAACAAACAGATCCTGTCTCTAGTGTCCTCATGGTCATCAACATCTGAGAATGTTGGCATTATTAAGAGCTTGCAAACATCAAAGTCACCAAGGGTTAACTCTTATAACTGTCTGTAGCTTGTTTAGTTTGGGACAGTTGCAATGATTGGATGTTCTGTTTCTTTCTATTTTTTTTACTCGAAATGATCATGTGATAGGTAATGTTTCGCATGACTCTGGTGATGAACATTGTGAGGACCAGTGGAATCCAGCATACAGTTTCTCAGAAACAACATCAAGCTTTTCGCCAGAGATAAATCGTAAGAAGCTTCAGAATGTTGAACATTTGGTTCAAAAGCTCAGACGACTGAACTCTAGCCATGATGAAGCCAGCCAAGATTATATTGCATCCCTCTGTGAGAATGCAGATCCTAGCACAGATCATAGATACATATCTGAGATTCTATTAGCCTCGGGTCTTCTCCTCAGAGACCTTGGCTCAGGATTAACAACGTTTCAACTACATCCTTCAGGCCACCCGATTAATCCCGAGCTGTTCTTTGTTCTTGAGCAGACAAAAGGAAGCAGCACTACGCATCTGCTTAAGGTTCTGAAAAATGAGAAGCTGAACCGAAAACTTGTGTTTGACACCGTTAATGAGATTCTGGTGGAGAAACTTGCTTCAGTTGAAGCCATAACGAATCCACTGAAGAATTCATCTGGTAAGATGGCTAAAAAAGATGTGAGTGCACAACAGCTACTGAAAGATCTGTGTTCAACGATAGAAACATTGCAAAAGCAAACCACAAAGAGATTAGAAAACTTCTTAATGGAAGAAGAAGACGACTTCCTGAAAAGTATACTTTCTGAAGATGCTATGATTCGATCTGGGAACTGGGCAGATTTCAATGGAGAAATCTCAGGATTGGTGCTTGATGTGGAGAGGCTTCTCTTCAAGGATCTGATTAATGAAATCATTCATGCGGAGACTAGCCGTGTACAAGCAAAGTCAGGAAGACGAAGAACACTTTTTGCAGACCAGTAACTAAGTCTGTTGAAGAAGACTAAAATATATACACAAGTGGTTTCTCCTAACTCTTTAACTGTGGTCTATGTCTCACTCTGGTCTCTTTTGTTTAGCTGATTCTTATGTTCGTTTTGTATCTCCTGAATTCTACAGCAGAATTATAACTATATGGTGTGTTATGTAATTACTGAAATTCTTGAGATGGATTACCTGGAAAAAAACCCGGTAAAGCGATATAGATTAAGAGAATTCATAAAAGAAGAAAGAGAACTAACGGGAAGTTCTCCGTATTTTTAATATTTTCTTTGAGTCTGACTCTTTTCTACTTTGAGATTGTTTCATGCAAGTTATTGTATTTCAGTAGAATATGTAATTAACCAACCACCAAACCAGCTCCAAAATATGTTTGAGGTACTACATTTATTCAAAGACCAAGACAGTACACAGAAATTAAAACATAGTTATATTTTGGTTTTCTGAAAAAAAAAAGGCAGGAGGTTTGAGGAGAACAACAGCAGAAAAGGGACGGCAATGAAACTAGGAAATAAGAAGCATTTGCCACCTGCAGTGTTTTACCATAACATATTCTTCGCCTTGTAGATGAAAACATCAACGATGCAGAACCACAACCTGCTCCAAAGAGAATCAAAAGAGAGTGATGTGAATATTCCAAGTAGTATTGTACATAGACTGCAGAAAAACTTCAGTAGAATGATACCATATCGATTATGGATTCATCAGCTTCCACTTCATAATATGTTATTTGAAAGTTATTGTTCTCGCAGCTTACGTTGGTAGGTTTCCCACATAGAAGAGGATTACCTAAGTAGCTTAGTACCTCGAATGTGTTAAACTGTCTTCCCTGTGGAGTGATTCCTGATAAGTTGTTGTATGAGAGACTGAACACAGAGAGGCTACTTAGATCTGATAGTTGTGAGGGGATCCGACCTTGTTATCTGTTGAAAGAAAGCTCAAGGCTATCCACATGTTTCAGACCTGAAAAGCTTTCTGGTATCGCTCCTGATAACTTGTTGTGAGAAAGATTGAGAGCTTGTAGTTGCAGAAGATGTCCAAGATCAACTGGAATCTCACCAGTTAGCTCATTTCCTTAGAGATCCAATCCAAATAACAATCCGATATTTCAACCCCAGTATGCATCGTATTCACAAACCACAAGCTTGGCAAACCTTACCCAATCTTTCCTGAAAACTGATTGTTATCCATAGACAGCTCAAAAAGATAAGTAAAGTTGGATGATTCTAGCAAAATCTCTCCACTTATATATTATATGATGACATCTTCAAGAAACGCAATGAATAACAATCCTTTAACAAACTTCTCGGTAGCTTCCCGTGGAAATTGTTATGAGATATATCGATATATGCAATACTCTTCATGTTACCCAGAAAACCATTATCCGCAAGATTCATATATTTTAAATGTGCAAGTATCCACCCAAAGTTCACAAGATTAAATCGTAATTGTTTACTTCACAAGATTAAACAAAAAAAGTTAAAACATGTTGACATTCTAACCTCTTCATCACTTAGAGGTTATTCCACTCATTCTCTCTTTACTCTCTTTAGATTTGCTTAGTATCTTGTTCATTGAACTATACTACTAATGTTTAGAGAAGAGAGAAATACTAAGAAACTACATTGATAATATGGATCCAATGGATAATCTTTTCATTACAACACTCATACATACTTATATTAGCTTATACTACTTGCCTTACATTTGCATTTAGACCTAAGACCATGCTTCTATATATCATTTCACTACACCATACACCTAGTTCTAGATTCTTTTACACAAGCCACACTAAGATAACTTGTTGTAGAGTTTAACTACGTCCTTAGCAACTCTAACAACTCTTGTTTTTCTTTTTTCTTTATTGTACATTTGATCAAAGGCTCAACCTCCAACAAAACAACTTTGTAAATCTTGGAACAGACTTCTATAATACCAAGGAGAACGGAAACAATATCTCTATCAAACTGAAAGATAGTATAAAAACCAATATCAATTCTCTTACAAGATCTTTCATTTAGACACAAAAGGTTGTGCAGCAAGGGAAGCAAGATAGCCATTTGGGGTTGCGGTTACTGGAACGATTAGCTTCTGCTTTAGGAGGTACTGATTTAGGAGCTTCCTCTTTCTTCAATCCTTCCTCTCCTTCAGCCTCAGCTGAAATCTTTGGTGTCTCTGGCAGTGATGGCTTCCTATGCTTCTTTTGAGGCGCAGAGCCTTGTAATCCGCCTTTATCCGCGTTCCCCAATCTATGAAATGAACAACAACAAAAAGTGAGAAAAGAGAAGATATTTCTGTTTGGAGAGATGAAAAAGAGATGGATGATCGATTATATGTTACACTGGAAAAGCAAAAGACTTGACGCTTAAATCTTTCGAGCGACGAGAAACTGAACGACCTAGTTTATTGGTTTTGTTGTTGTTGTCTTTGTTAGCAGCTTCATTAGCCATGATAACCTCTCTTATACTTGCTGCAGCTTTTTGTTCTTCCACTTTACTTGCGCGATAAGCTTTGTCTGTTTCAGCTGCTTTCTTGTTTATATCCACCGGAGTTTTGGCCTCTGCCACTACTCCTCCGCCTCCTCCTTGGTTCGTGTTGTGAAATGGCGATGGTAAAAGAGAAGGCAAAGAAGGTATTATTGGTGAAGGAGGCTGAGGAAACGTGAGCTCGCCGGATTTGAAGTATTCTCCTCCGGTGAAGCTATTGTTTCCCATATGTATGCTAAAGAGAGATTCATTGGAAAGAGTGCTCCATTCAACTGGAGCTGTAGATGTTGTTCTAGCGAAGTCATGTGAAGGGATTCTGTAAGGAGGTGTGTTCATGGTCGAGGCCGTTGTGGTTGTGTTGTTAGTAGATCTTTCCATGACTTGTGTCGGAGGATATTGCTCTACATTGTTATCGTTGTTTAGATTCTGCTCAGGTTTTGGTTCAGCTTCTATGGAAGAACAAGAAGAAGAGGAAGAAGATGAAAGTCTTATGATTGGATCTTCTGTTTCTTGCTTAGAGGTTGTAGAGTTTTGGTTCGTGGGGTTTAAAAAGTTTTGTTCTTGTGACAATTCCATGACTTCAAAATGAAAAAAATCTGCTTCTTGTGTTTTTTTTTAACTACTTCTTGCCAATATTCTCAATCTGCAATGTAAAAAAGAAAGACAAAGAATTAAAGATTCAGATCACATTAATAGTATCTTTGAAGAAATGTAATTAAATAACCTGAAGTTTTAAAGGAAGACGATGAAGACGAAGAACACAAGCAAGAAGAGGTTAACTTTTAGAAATTTTCAAAGACAAGTTTGGAAGATAGAGAGTAGAGGTAGAGAATGTTTTTTTTTTGGGTTTTGGAATCAGGAGATTGAGAGTTTAAAGGACATGCACGCGTCTAGGAGTTGTTTTATTTATTTATTAATAATTAGTGCCCAATTTTAATCAACTATTTTTTGCCATTGCTAAGTAAAGATAAAAGTAGGATAACGATAGTAATATACTCATTTTATATTTGAAAATATAGAATTGATAAAAATCATATACAACAACTTAAAATATAGAATTGAAAAAAATTGATATGGATGATTATACATTTTGAATTGATGACATGTCATCTACCTTATCTTTCTTATAGATGACATATAATTTTTTTATTATGATATATATAAGTGTTATTTATTATAATGTTTTCTTAAATAAAATTTTGAGAATTTTTAGTTTACAATGGGAATAGAAAACATGTGGAATATGATTTTTTTATTTATCTATAATTGAATTTGACACTTAAAATGATATAAGACGAAATGAGACGAGAATGATATATATACCTAATTTTTATTTCAATTTTTTTTTAAATGTCATGACGTGCATAAAATGTTATTGGTTTAAAATGTATATTTACCCAAATTTGTATAAATTGAACAATTTTTATATTTAGGGTACCATAATGGGTATAAAATAATATAAAACTACATTATGTGGCAGATCGGCGAGCGTATTCACATCAACGGTCAATATTTTCTCAAATAAATCAACGGACAGGATAAGCGAACTCTCACCATAAGCCTCCTCGTACACGATTGTTTGGGGGTTTTTTCACATTTCACTACTGGTGAGAATCGAAAGACGCTTCCAGATAGATCATCTCCGCTATACCGTAGAGAGTGAATAGGGTCTCTTTGATGCTTCTTTTCTCTCCGTTTAATTTGTTCACAATTTTCTAACTTTATGGGTTCGATTTGATATTCTGATGTTTCATTAGCTGATCCAAATTTAGACTGTTCTCTGTTTGTTGATTCTCTGCTTATTCTTTGTATACGAATATCTTCTGCAACCCTAGGAACTTGATTTGGACTTTATATGTGTGTATTGGTATTTCATTTCATGCTTTGACTCCTAAGTGATGCAGACATATGTGTTTAGTGAGTTGACCTTGTAAGCTTTAGTTCAAATTTTATAGAATCTCCGTTCGACCATATTATTATAGATTTTTCTTATAACAGATCATGAAGTTTATGTTTTTCTTGTGTTGCGCACGATTTGTTTTATGAAAGAATGTTTTTTTTTTTCTTTTCTTGCTTCTATTGACGATTGAATTGATGCGTGTGTAATCATGACTTTTAACTTTTGATTCTACCTTTTTGAAATCATTATCTATATTTTGGTATGACCTAAATTTGCCTAACCACTATGTGAATGCTCTTTCGTTTGCTTTCAGAATACGGATATTTACAACATGGCTTTCTTAAGTAAAGTTGGAAGGATATTTAGGCAGACCAGCACCCATGTCACTACCTCTAGCTCAATCCTACAGAGCATCCGTTGCATGTCTTCGTCAAAAATATTTGTTGGAGGTGATTATAACTCTATTTGGGTTGTCTTAGTTTTGTTCTGTTTCTCTCTGCTTTATTGTCTTCAAAATTTTCTATGTTACCGCAGGTATCTCCTACAGCACTGATGAGTTTGGCCTAAGAGAAGCTTTTAGCAAATATGGAGAAGTTGTTGATGGTAGCTAGCTATCTCTCTTTCAGTTATTGCAAAACTTTAGACTTTGTGCTTTTGAATAATTTTCGTGGTTTTACTCTTGGATCTGACTGGTTTTTATCAATTGCAGCGAAAATTATAGTGGACCGAGAAACTGGCAGATCGAGGGGATTTGCGTTTGTAACATTTACTTCAAGCGAGGAGGCTAGTAATGCCATGCAATTGGATGGACAGGTACCGCGCAAATGTTCCAGCTTCTTTTGATTCTAAGATGTCGTATATCTTATTTCCTTGTCATTTCTGACTCAATGTCTTGTTCTGGATGTTAGACCTTTTTCAAAATTGGTTGTGCATGTTTCTAAAACATATAGGATTTTTGGCCTTTCAAATGTTGGCAGTATAGGTAGGGTAGGTGCCATCATCTAGCTTGGAATACTATTAATCCTTTAAGTAGTGACTTGATCTCTCTTAAGGAAGGGCTGAAATGCGGAGCACTATATCATTCTGTTTGTGGATTGTTTATCTCTTACAAAATGAAAGCTTTGTATTATATGCAGACTAAAGTGAAAGCTTTGTATTATATGCAGACTAAAATGAAAGCTTTGTATTATATGCAGACTGACTACTGTGTAGATGAATCAGGAAATGCGGATATTGTACCTTCTTTGTTTGGAATTGTCAATTAGTCGTTTATCCGGGGTTTTTTTTTTTTGCATACAGGACCTTCATGGTCGAAGAATTAGGGTGAATTACGCAACTGAAAGAGGAAGTGGGTTTGGAGGAAGGGGATTTGGTGGTCCTGGTGGTGGTTACGGTGCTCCAGCTGGTGGTTATGGAGGTGGTGCCGGTGGTTACGGAGGCAGTGCTGGTGGTTATGGAGGTGGGTATGGAGGGAACTCCTCTTATGGTGGAAATGGTGGTGGTTATGGAGGTAACTCTTCTTATGGTGGTAATGCCGTTGGTGGTGGTGGTGGTTATGGAAGCAACTTTGGCAATGGCGGGACTAGTAGCGGATATGGTGTTGCAGGTGGTGTTGGTGGAAGTGACAACTTTGCCCAAGGAAGCTCCACTAATGCTGGCTTTGATGATACGTTTAGCAGCAACGAAACAGTGGGCAATGGTACGGATCATCAACTTCCAACCAGTTTAGGCGGCGATGAACAACTCGGTGGCAGTGACAATCAATTTGGTGATGCAGAGAATAGTCCAGATGGGTTTGATCAAACTGACGATGGCGATGTTGCCAAGAGAGCCTAATCATCTCTACAACCTACGTTACTGTTTGCGTCCTGGAACTTTTGTTTCGCAGTTTCATCATGAACTTATGAAAGATTCTCAATTTCTTGTTTTGAAAACGTTTGAGTTGTTTATCATGTAGAGACGCCTCTATTGTTTGGTCTTTTTCCATGTTTTTGACATTTTAGGTGAATTAATAAATAAACTGTAATAACTTCTAACAGAGACGTGTTAAATGTTTATTATATTTAAAATACAGTACACTATTTAAGTATTTACATTAGAGACTATTACAAATATACCCATTAGATTTTCTGAAAAAAACACACTAATATTATATTTTAATTGTATCAGTATAAAATCGTTGCGGTTAACAAATTGCAATATCGTCGCCGGGAAGGGTGAATTGGCGAGAAGCTACACCACTGCCTTCACTAAAACCTCATAAACCCTAACAAACTTTTGGAAGTTTCGAGAGATTCATTTTCTTTTCTCTGCAGCGAAAATGGCGAGCAAGAGCTCGGATTCGAGCTATGAGCAACCTTCTTTGAGTTACCGTAAGAGCGTCGAAATCAAAGCCACGCCGGATCAATTTTTCGGTAATTATGCCGAGTTTCTTCTTCGACTCATCGTTTCTCTCCGGTTTTATGCGGTGGAAGTCGTTGTAGATTGATTTTATGCTCATGATTACGCTTAGACTATGTGAATGTTGAGAATCCGTCCAGTGATTGTGATGAGAACATTTGGATCATGCTCAATGGCATTTTCATTTCCGCTTGTTTCTTTTTATCATAGTCTAAGATCTAATACATTAATGCAGTTTGGAGAGAGTTCTTGTGGGGAGGTATAGCTGGAGCTTTTGGAGAAGGAATGATGCATCCTGTCGATACTCTCAAAACTCGGCTTCAGAGTCAAATTATTATGAATGCAACTCAGGTATAAATGGAAATTACTTGCAGTGATTTTGGCCTCAAAATCTCTGTTTTTTTATCTTACGAGTGATAGCTGATTGTGAAATCCTTACCTTCAATTCTTGGAGTATAGCATCTCTAATCTTGTTCAGTTGTTGATTTCAGGGACAAAAGAGCATTCCTCAAATGCTACGAACTGTCTGGGTTGGTGATGGATTAAAAGGTATATAATGCATACTCCTTAACCTCATATTCTTCTATCTTTCAAAAATTGCTGTATTATATGCCATTTTATTTGTAAAATATATCTTTCCTTTTCTCCTCTTGAGGCATACATATGTGTAATTCACTTTCCTACTTATCTTTGTTCTAAGTAACACACTTCCTATGCTAACCATGTTTTTTGCTACAGACTTGGAAATAAACTATAAATGCTCCATATTTTTATTTTATTTTGCTTCTGACATTATTTTAGGTTTTTATAGGGGCATTGCTCCTGGAATCACTGGATCTCTTGCTACTGGAGCAACCTACTTTGGTTTTATTGCGTCCACAAAGAAATGGATTGATGAGTCTCATCCCAGCTTAGCGGGGCACTGGGCACATTTTATAGCAGGAGCTATTGGTATGCTATCTAATCTCTCCTCTCACGGTCATGAGTCATTTGATCATTCAAATGGTGGTAAAGATAGGACGAAACTAGATATAGCATGGCTGAAGAATCAGATATTTATCAGACATCAATGTTATGTGATGATTCTAACTTACGGTTATGGTGGGCCTTTAAAAGACAAGGTTTTCACCAAACCATACAACACACAAGAGCAAGATCTGCTGATTGCTTACTTGAGAGAACATTCATGAGACGTCATTGACTGGCCCTTTTGTGGATATTATCATGAAAAAGTTATGGTTATATGTTTTACATACACTTCATAAGGGAATTCCTTTGTGTTCTGCTGATTCTTTCCTTTTTAGGTGATACACTTGGTTCTTTCGTATATGTTCCCTGTGAAGTCATAAAGCAGCGGATGCAAATTCAAGGCACTAGTAGCTCCTGGAGCTCTTTTATTTCGAGGAACAGCATTCAGGTGAAACCAAGAGGTGACATGTATGGTTATTATACTGGAATGTTCCAGGCTGGATGTTCAATATGGAAAGAGCAAGGGCCAAAAGGACTATATACTGGGTATGTAACTTTCCTTCAGGCCATTATGATGCCAATTGCATATAGCTTTATATATATAAATAGATATATTGTTTCGCCTGTTTTAAGGGATTCATGTTGTTATTTTCTTTTTTTCCGTTGCCAGATATGGGTCTACACTAGCGAGGGATGTGCCTTTTGCTGGTCTTATGGTATGACTGTGTAATGTGGCACTTCAGTGAAACTGTGAACTCCATTCATCTTAGGATTCTTTGTCTCTTCATCTTCACTCTGTTTTTCCCTCTCAGGTAGTCTTTTATGAAGCATTAAAAGATCTAACCGAGCAAGGGAAGAAAAAGTTTCCACAATATGGAGTCAACGGTTCTATAGAGGGTCTTGTATTGGGAGGATTAGCTGGTGGTACGTTAGGATGAGATCACTTTAATGAAACCGTTTCAAATAGCTCATCCATAGTGACCCGTTTAATTAACATCTCTCCAGGACTAAGCGCTTACCTCACAACTCCACTTGACGTTGTAAAAACGAGATTACAAGTGCAAGGCTCAACGATCAAGTATGTCTCATGTTTCAACAGATTCTTATGATCGTCTAAATAGCATGTCCAAGTAGAATCAACAACTTGTTTTGATTATTTTTGGTAATGTCGTTGAGATTTTTTTAGGTACAAAGGATGGTTGGATGCAGTTGGGCAGATATGGAGGAAGGAAGGTCCAGAAGGTTTTTTCCGGGGAAGTGTTCCGAGAGTCATGTGGTATATTCCGGCCTCGGCACTCACCTTCATGGCCGTTGAATTCCTTAGAGAAAGGTAATAACAATAACAATGTCGTCTCAAACTTGAGCATAGAGAGGAAAACATCTTCTTCCTGTACATGAGGTTAGTGAGAACTAGGGAGATTTTTGTCTTCTTTGGATTCACAAACTTGTCCATATATGACTCAATGGTTTTTTGTTACTTCTTCTAAGATACTCTTAACAACAATCTGAAGGGAAAAAAAACTCTTGACAACAATCTGATCCTTTTTTTAATAATAATATGCTTATCTTTAATTTCTGTTTATATTAGCCTGAACATAAAAACAAAGTGTTAAGAAGAGAATGAAACAAAATAAAGTTTGAAGACTTTTATAAAGGTCGAAACTTGGACGGCTCGAACTGTGAATGCGTTTAGAAGTCGATAATATAGAAATAACCTAAACCCTAGAAACCAGGAGATGGCGTCTTCGTCTCGCGTAGAGAAACGATGCCACTACGAGATTCTCGGTATCAGCAAAGAATCTACGCCGGACGAGATTCGATCCTCCTATCGGCGTTTAGCTCTGCAGCGTCATCCCGACAAGCTTATGAAAGCTGGTGGATTGTCGGAGGCTGAAGCTACCGCCCAGTTCCAAGAGCTCGTTCACGCCTACGAGGTTCTATCCGATCCAAAAGAGCGAGCTTGGTATGATTCTCACCGATCTCAGATTCTATTCGCAGACAATGGCTCAGCTGGTGGCTCGAAATCAGGTGGAATGCCTGGTGGCTCTGTTCCTGATCTATTCGCTTTCTTCTCTGCAAGTGTATATTCCGGTTATTCAGATACCGGAAAAGGATTCTACAAAGTGTATTTCGATGTGTTTAACAGTGTTTACCTCAACGAGATTAAGTTTGCAAGAATGTTAGGGTTGAGATTGGATTCTGTGAGGGAAGCTCCGATTATGGGGAATCTAGAGAGTCCATACGCTCAGGTGACGGCGTTTTATAATTATTGGTTAGGTTTTTGTACTGTTATGGATTTCTGCTGGGTGGATGAGTATGATGTGATGGCTGGACCGAATCGAAAGTCTAGAAGGGTGATGGAGGAGGAGAATAAGAAGGTGAGAAAGAAGGCTAAGAGAGAGTATACTGAGACAGTGAGAGGTTTGGCTGAGTTTGTGAAGAAGAGGGATAAGAGAGTGATTGATATGATGGTGAAGAAGAATGCAGAGATGGAAAAGAAGAAGGAGGAGCATAGGGAGAGAAAGAAGAAGATGGAGAGGGAGAAATTGGAGAGAGCTATGAACTACGAGGAACCTGATTGGGCAAAGGCTCAGGATGGAGAGGAGGAAAGGGCAGGGTTCAGTGTGTTGGAAGCTGATGATGATGATGATGATGTTAAGAGGAAGAATGAGCAGCTCTATTGCATTGTTTGTAGCAAGAAGTTCAAAAGTGATAAGCAGTGGAAAAACCACGAACAGTCAAAGAAGCATAAAGAAAAAGTGGCGGAGTTGAGAGAGTCATTCACTGATTATGAAGAGGAAATGGATGATGAAGAGATTACTGGGCCATTGGAGACACATGAACGTGTAGAGCAGCTGCATGAGAAGCTTCGGGAGGGAATAAATATAGATGATGAAGAAGAAGAAGAAGGGAAAGAAAGAGATAACGAGGAAGAAGTTGTAAGCGATGCTGATGAAACAGATGAGGAGTATTCCATGACAGAGGAGGATGTGAAAGGATCTAGTGAAAGTGGGGATGAAGATATCGATGATGAGATGAGTCTACTCAAGAAAATGGTATCTGGGAAGAAGAATAAGCGAAAGAATGTTGTGTTAAGGAAAGAAAATGAAGTTCAAGTCGAGATTGAGAGCGACACTGCCGAGTTCAGCGAATTAGATTACCAGAAAAGAACAGGCAGGAACAGAAAAGGTAAGAAGGAGAAAACTAAACGAGTTGGTGGAAAAGACATGACAGATGATGCCAGTCAAGTACAGACACCTGAAGACGATGGTAATACATATGAAAATGTGAACGCAACAGACACAGCTTCTAGAGCATTTGAGGATTCTCAGAAGGATGCGGCAGATTTAATGGAGTATGATAACCGGAAGAGCACAGGAAGGAGACGCAGATGTAAGAAGGGTAAGGATAAGAATAACATCGGAGGCTTAACGGAAAAGAGCAGGGAAGTGGATGATACTCAAGATGGAAATGGAGTCTTGGAAGGATCACATTCTGAAACAGTTGAGGAACGAAGTGAATATATAGATAAACCACAGGATTACAAGAAGGCTCCCAGATCAAAGAAATCCACCAGAGGAATGAAAACCAAGGTACAATCTTTCTTCCCTTGTAGCATCACTAAACCATAGATTTGGTGTGAAATTTTTTGAAATCATATTTATCAAAATGCAGGGCACATCGAAGAGAAACAGTAGCAACGAATGTGATAGATGCGGAGAGGAGTTTGAGTCGAGGTTGGTTCGTTAGATATTTGTTCTGTTATTTCTGATTCTCATCAGTGTCAGTAGACTTTGTATCATTCAAATGTTGACCCATAATTTCATATACTATGGGCAGAACAAAACTACACAAGCATTTGGCTGATAGCGGTCATGCTACAGTGAAGTCCCGATGATTCAATGCTCATTTAAAAGTGCATCTTAGGATTATGCAGAGAAGAACCTAAGGTTGGGTGGAGAATTGCATTCTTTGATTTAATTTTATTCATGGACACAATGAACAAGATGGATAGAGAGCAAAGAAGCTATGTTTTATCATTGTTGTGACTGCTTGTATGTTTGAAGATTTTGCAGAGAAGAAATGTATCAAAGGTTGGCTGGAGAATTGCATTCTTTGATAAGTATACACATACATAGTATTTATTATAATTAAGAATACTGGTTTCTATTCAGTTTTGAGGGTCCTGTACTCGGAAATTTCATATTCGGTGATCTTTGTTCTATTATTTTCCTGTATTGATAAGGAAAAAGTTATATAAATACATACGTATGTTTATGGTTATTGGAGCCTCAATTGTCTTGTCCCAATTTGTATCGATCCCATTCTCGATTACTATTTTTATTTGAAGTAGCTCAGTTTGAAAATGAAAAATACGGGAACGAGAAGAAAACTCGAAATACATGGAGAAGTTCATTATTAACCTCTAGGCTCTTGAGCCATTCGACCCACGAATTAGCTTACATTAATTTACATTTGCCAAAACTGATTTCGTAAAATTTTAGTTAATTTTTGGCGGGTCAAAGATATCAAATGCGCAAGGTCTCTTGTTAGCCTAATTCCCCATATCAACAGAAGTCCAAGACAATGGCAAAAGATAGCACACTTGATCAAAGAGAGTATCACAACTCATGCTTAATTTTCACTGTATGAATATTTAAATACATCGTGAGGGATAAAAAGCATTCATCAAGTCTCATTAAAAGCACATGATTTTGTCGACAACTTTCAAAACCTCTGCAAAACACTAAACGTACAACAAAATCTTGCAGATAAAAATTATATCAAGAAAACAGGCTTAACATGACTCTAACCAGTCTCTTGCATTCTGGAACATCTTCAACCAGGGACTCGGCCCAGCTTTGTCAACGTCCCAGCTTGTTGGGTACCACGGATACTGCCACATCAAAAAACAACGTTCAGGATGAGGCATCATCGCCAAATGTCTCCCATCAGGTGAACATATAGCTGCTATCCCCAATGGTGATCCATTTTGGTTAAAAGGGTAAGCTTCGGTCACGTTGCCATCATCATCACAGTATCTCAATGGTGCCAAATCTGAGTGAAGCATATGGTCCAGGACTCCTTCATCGGGGAAATAAGCCTGTCCTTCTCCATGAGCCGCCCAAACCCCTAAAGTACTTCCCTCCATCCCTTTCAGCATTATTGATGGCGAGTTCTTTATGGTCACGCTTGTGAACCTGCACTCAAATCTTCCTGATTTGTTGTGAACAAATCTCGGCTGCGAGGTATCAAGTGACCCGCCAACTTGAGGACCTGGAACCCATCCTAACAGAGCCATTAACTGACATCCATTGCAGATTCCGAGGCTGAACGTGTCTGGTCTTTTGTAGAACTCCTGAAATTGACTCAAGAGCGGCTTGTTGAACCTTATTGAAGCAGCCCATCCTTTGGCTGAGTCAAGGACATCTGCATAACTGAACCCTCCCACAAACACAATCCCGCGAAACTGATCAAGAGTGATAGATCCGGCTAGAAGATCAGAAACTGTCACATCCCAAGGTTCAAAACCGGCAGCAAAAAATGCAGCCGACATTTCTCTGTCTCCATTGCTGCCTTCCTCTCGGATTACTGCTACTTTTGGCTTAACATCTGAAAGCATATACAATAAACAAACATTCACATCAGGAAACATACGCTTGATAAATGACATTTAAAAACTCATAGAGAGCAATCATACCCTGAGACATAAAATTATTGTTGGTCCAGGAAGGTATGAATGAGAGCTTCCAATTAGGCTCATGCCTTAACTTCAAACCTTCTTTCTCCATATCTACACAAGACGCCAATCGCTGCAACTTCTCCAACTGGAAACTGGTGTCTTCCCACATGTCTCTGAGGAATGAAGTTTTCTCACTTAAATGAGTAATCCCATCCACTTTTACTTCTATCAAAGGCGAGTTGGTCACTTTTCCAATGATCTCAGCAGTAACATCATAACCTCTGAGTCTTTCCATCACAGCTTCTAGGTTTGTCTCACTAATCTCCATCACGAGACCAAGTTCTTCAGAAAACAAAGTCTCAAAAAGGCTGATCCCATTCGAAGCCAAGTTGAGACTTATACCTTTGTTTCCAGCAAAAGCCATTTCCAAAGCTGCTACTACTAGTCCACCATCGCTGATGTCGTGTCCAGCAGATACCAAGTTTTCTGAAATGAGAGCTTGAATGCCCTCGAAAACGTTTTTCAGATACGGAACATCATCAATATCAGGACAGTCGTTTCCAATCTGACCAAAAACCTGAGCCAATGCAGATCCACCTAATCTCCGCTTTCCCTTTGCTAAATCAACATGCAAGAGAACACCATCATCGTCTCCTAGCTTCAGATCCGGAGTCACTGTCTTTGTTATGTCTGGACAGGTAACATAGGCACTGATCACAAGATTTCCTGGAGCTTTAACAACCTCACCATCAGCGTGAGCGGCCATTGAAAGACTGTCTTTTCCACCATCAATGGCAATGCCAAGTTCGATCATCGCTTCAGATAGAGCAATTGCAGCATCATACATCGCTGATCCTTCTCCTTCAAGCTTGGCAGCATACATCCAGTTACCACTGGCTTTAACATCAGAAAGTGCAGTGACCTTTGCCCAAACCAGATTTGTCAAAGCCTCTCCAACAGTTAGTCTAGCCATGGCTTTTGGATCAAGCAAGCCTTTGATCGGTTGCTCACCAATAGCACATGCACCACCTGTTAGATCTGTGAATGTCTGTGCAATAACTGCAACATCAGCAAGGGTGATCTGCAATGGCCCAACCGTTTGTTGCTGAGCAACAAGACCTGTCACACATCTATCCACTTTGGTTGTCAAGAATCGCTTCGAAGAAACTGATGGTAATCGCAGAACCCTTTTCAAAGAATCCATCAATGTAACACCAGGAGCAATATCAAGTGGCTCCCGTGCATAAGCAACGCGGTTGAACTCAAATGTCTTCTTAGGCATATCACCAAGAACCTTCTCAAGTTCAAGATCCACAGCAGGAGGAGGTGGAGGTAGCCCTTCTTTAATGCACTTCGCTGCAGCTGTGCTGTCAATTAAAGTACAACGACCCTCTCCATTAATTGTTCCAATCACAGCCATTGAAAGCCTTTCCCTCTTACAGATTGATCGCAAAACCTCTCGGCTCTCAGCTTTCACCAAAATCGCATCTTGCTCTTGATATTCTGCTCCCCAGATCTCCAACACCGACATAGTATGATCACCCACAACAACCGCTCTTATGTCAATCTCTGCACCCTCTGGATAAATAATCTCTTTAACAACATTGCAGTTTCCACCAGCGCCTTGATCATGAATGCTAATAATGGGATTCTTCTCTCCCATCTCAATACAAGCTCGGACAACCCGGTACAACTTCTGGGCCATCTCAGCATCTCCACGTTGCACAGCATTGAAATCAAGCTCTGCATCATTCTGACCACTAACCATACTTGAAGCTGCTCCTCCTCCCATACCAATACGGTAAGCAGGTCCACCAATCTTCACAACAAGCATCCCAACCTCTGGATCCCCTTTAGTTATATGAGTATGATCAATCTGTCCAATCCCTGCACTGAACATAATTGGCTTCAACCATTCTCGCCTATCACCACTTGGCAGTCTCATTCCAAAAGTCCTGGTATATCCTTGAATCATGGGCTCTCCGAATTTGTTCCCATAGTCAGACGCACCATTGCTAGCGTCGATGAGTATCTGTAAAGGTGAGGCTAGGTTTGATGGGTACTGGAAAGACGAATCTTCCCATGGAGCATAAGATCCTTCCATGTTAAGGTTCCCAACACAGTAACCAGAAGTGGATGCAACCACAAAAGAACCTCTTCCTGTTGCATGTGTATCCCTGATTCGACCTCCAGCACCAGTCTCAGCACCAGGATAAGGAGCCACAGCACAAGGGAAATTATGGGTCTCAGCAGTAAACAATATATCGAGATCACGTGCACTGATGTCAAGTAGGCATGCAGAACCAGGAAGTAAAGGCCGTAGCTGATTCACCAGAAAGCCTCTAATAGCACTAGAGTTATCCTTAAACCCAATGACAGAGTTATTTCGATTTGCCTGCAAAATTCAACACAGATGATAGAGTAAATAATATCAACAAAAAGTTCAAAACTGTAGAAAAGGAGAGAAATATTGACTGAAGCCCTATATCGCTACCTGCCATGTGCTCTTTACAATCTGAATAAGAGTCATATCCATTGGTTTTCCATCAATAACCATGTTCCCGGCAAAGAACCAGTGTCGACTGTGCTCACTGTTGGATTGAGCGATATCAAATAGCTCCACGTTGGTGGGATCACGCTGAATGTCCTCTCTGAAAAGTTTAGTATAATACTGTAAATCTTGCTCATCAAAGGCTAAACCCATCTCCTGGTTAATTTCTTCCAGCGCTTTCCGACCCTTCTCCATAACAGGCACATACTTAACTTCCTCTGGAACCACATTTGTCTCAAATGAAATCAGCCTTTGGGAGTACACACACTCTGTCATCCTATCATGAACCATTGCAGCAAAATCCATTATTTGAGTGTCCAACAGTGGCTCCTTGCTGAACAAAAGGTATCTCCTCGATCTTTCTAAGCGAGTCACCTCGTTTAAGCCACATGCTCTACATATTGAAACTGCATTGGTGGACCATGCTGTTGTAAAAGACAATCTTGGACCAACTTCAACAATTACAGCATAGAGTCCTTCCTGCTTGTTCCTCTCAAGGAAACTATCCGTACCTGAAATTTAACTCAATCATCAATAACAAATAGACCAAAAAAAAATTGTAACAATATAAAAAAATAGCATGAAATTAAACGTACCTAAATTCTCTGGCTCATATGTTTCTTGTAGAATCCACTTCAAAACCGAGAGCTTTTCGTCTTCTAACTCCGATTGAAGCCCAATATTGAAACATTGCTCTGTAGTCAAACTAACAATCTGGTTACAGATTTTGGTTTGAACAGCCTTGAGGAGTTCATTGTTTGCACTTTCTTGAATCAAAGGCACACGATAAAAATGAATAACTTCAGAAGCAGGTTTATCAACCAAGCTCGGCAACTCATCAGCAGAAAGAGTAACTCCAGGATTATTAAGTTGAGCAGAACATTTCAAACTAACAGCTTTTGTTCGATTCAGAGACAACAAAGAAGTTCTCGTTCTAACAGAACCCCATAATTGACTGGTGGAGCTCCGCTGCAAAAGCATCGCTTGTCTATTGGAACCCTGCAAGAACCACTTAACTTGTTAATAAACGAAAATTTTTAGAATATTTCACCAAAAATAGAATAAGAATAGAGATCAAAAACATAACGAAAGCAACAATAAAATGAAGTTTCTAAGAAATCAGAGTCCTAAGTTACTTTATAAAAACTCCCTCCATTTACTTAACAACATTAATAGTAATTCAAATTACCAATATGATGACACTTTTCGAGAGTATCCTGAATAATAATAATAAATGAAAAGCTTTTGCTATATAAGCTCATCAATCAATCGATACAGAACTTGGACCATTGAAAAGAAAAAGTAAAGAGAATATTTACGTTTAGAAACAGAGCCGCACGAGTTGCTTGAGAGGTATTCATCGTGAGAGATGACGACCAAAGTGAAAAAAGGGTTTAGGGTTTCTCTGTGCTACTGTCTTAACGGGACCGAAGCTCCGACTCCGAGACTTGGACAGTCGACACACAGTCCTTATTTGTCTGCTGCGAATCTTAGGTTTGCTGTGGGAGAACAATATTCTGATTGAATTTTTCAAAATTGTGATAGCTTAGCCCAATAAAGGTTTAATGGGCTTATAGGCCCTGAAATTATCATTAAGGCTTGAGGCCCAAATTATTAGGCATATACAAAATTCCAACGATGAGGAGGAGGAGCTAGCATAAAAACCTAGTTAATGGTTTAGGGTTTCGTCTTCGTTTTCCTGAGTAGCGGCAGTCTTTGAGTTAATCGACGGTATCGAAAAATGGTGAAGGGACGCCAAGGAGAACGTGTCAGGTCTTTTCTTCTCAAGAGTTTGCTCTCTTTTTGCTCATTCCTCTTTGATATATATCCCTATTGTATCAATCATTGATTACGATCGTTTACGATATTACAAATCTCGTAAAGGTATAGTTTTGATTAAATCTGATCAAATATTGCAGACTCTACGTTAGAGGAACCATCCTCGGATACAAAAGGTGACCCATTACTTTAATCTCTCTTTTGCTGCTTATCAGTGTTTGGTTTAGCTCCAATAATATTACTTAATGTAATGAACCTTAGATAGTAGTTTATGTAAATGAAAAATGATAGGATCGGTTTCTAAGTATCAAACTTGTTATGTTTCTGATACCTCTAACAAAATCAAATATGTGTTGTAGAATCTCTGCATCCATGTTTAAAACCTATCTTGTTAGTTTTATGGTTAGAAGACACTCTTATCATTAAACATTAACTTGAATGTGCAGGTCGAAGTCGAACCAGTATCCAAACACATCCTTAATCCAGATCGAAGGAGTGAACACCCAAGAGGAGGTAACATGGTACAAGGGAAAGAGGATGGCGTACATCTACAAGGCTAAGACCAAGAAAAACGGTAGCCATTACCGTTGCATTTGGGGAAAAGTTACTAGGCCTCATGGTAACAGCGGTGTTGTTCGTGCTAAATTCACATCAAACCTGCCTCCTAAGTCCATGGTACTTCAACAGATCCTATGAACCATTAATCGTTTTTTTTTTGTTAAATCTTTGCTTGGGTTTTGAACAAAACACTTTTCTTTTAAATGCAGGGAAACAGAGTTAGAGTCTTCATGTATCCAAGTAACATATGAAGCAAATGTAATGGCAATTAGCCGCCGTGGTTTTGTCCACTAGTTTCGTTATTTTTGTATTTGATATATTGAAAGCATTTTTTTTGGTTGTTTCATGTGTTTGGAGAATCTCTGAATAGTCTTTTGATCATGCATCTCGTTTTTAAATCCTACTTTAGAATCTGTTTCCCTTTAAATAGAGTTGAAAAAGTATGAACGATTCAGGTCTCATAGCTTAATTTTCTATACACTAGAAGTACCTATTAAAATATGTTTATTAACTTTATGAATTATACGTAGTTTATGTAACTATCACACCAAAAATTGTATATCTTCATTAGTAAGTTTTTGGTACTATCTATTTTTTCCAAGACTAAGAGCATCAAGTTAAAAGATGCCGACAACACGTTTTGCACAAACACCTTGACTTGTAAGCCAAACGATTCAAAGTAAACGAATAATAGTGATTCATTCATTCACACTACGACTAAAGTCTTTTGTCTTTGCAAATGTACAATTACTACTAGCTGAACTTGATGTTTTCTACTGGAAAATTGGAAATTATTAGAAACGTCAAGATACATGCATCTAACTCATCAGTCATATATTGCGTTTCAGTTTTCTTTGATTTCGTTTTTTTTTCTATATCACATTTTGCTATGGAAAGGAAGGTGTTTTGGGGCCAATACTTGATATGGTTGATGTTACTGTTGGGAGAGCTACATGGGTACAAAAGCTGTATTCTTAAAGAAAAGGAAGCTTTGTTGGAACTCAAGAAATACCTACTCCCAATGAGGCAGGAAGAATGGGCATCCGGCTCTATTCTCCCTACTTGGACAAATGACACAAAGATCGATTGCTGCCAGTGGGAGGAACTTAAGTGCAATCGTACTACTGGGCGGCTGATCAGGATTGGCTTGAATGGTGTCAACCTCAAAGAGGGTTATCTCCTAAATCTTTCTTTGTTGCATCCCTTTGAAGAAGTTCGAAGTCTATACTTGAACCGGTCCAGATTCAGTGGAGGGTAGCCCAGATTAAAAATTATAATTGATAATATGGAAGTGATTAGAGTGAGCTATGTTATAATTTTCATATACTTAATCAATAAGGTTATGATTTGCAGGTTATAAAAGCCTCAATAGATTAAGAAACTTGGAGATATTGGATCTCTCCGAGAATAGATTTCAACAACAGCATATTTGCTTTTCTTAATGCTGCTACGTCACTCAAAACTCTGTTTCTTAAGGAGAATTCTTTTATGCATGGCCCTCTTCATGTTAAAGGTACATTTCTCCATTATTATCTAAGTCAATATGTAGTGTGGCTTATTTCTTGATGACCTATCTTTTGACAGAACAGATTGATGCAACTCAGAATTACTGCTATAATTTTTATTTTTTTTGGTGTGTATGTCATAAATTCGTTGATTTCAGAGCTCAAAGATTTGAAAAACTTAGAAGTGCTAGACTTAATTTTAAACAGATTTAACGGCTCCATACCAGTACGAAAATTGGCACTTGATTACCGTAGGGATTTGCCAATTGAAGAATATGGAAGAGCTCACTCAATCTAAGTGGAAACAAACTTATAGGTCAGCTTCCTTTGTGCATAACTAACTTGACTGGACTCCGAGTTCTTGATCTCGAAGCTACCAGATTTTCTCGGGTAACCTTGAATCCCTTGAGTAACAAGCAATCAATTACCCCTGCTGCAAGGCAATCAATTATCAGGGGCTATTCCGAGCTTGTTGTTAGTGAATCTCACTGTACTTGATCTGAGGAATAATAGATTGTCTGGGAATATTCCCGAGCTCATCAACAGCCAAAGGATCAATATTCTTCTTCTTCTTCGTGGCAATAATTTAACAGGCAGTTGTGTGGCCTAAGAAACATCCAAGTTTTGGATCTTTCCAACAACAGACTGAATGGAACCATTCCTTCATGTCTCAGCAATACTTCATTTTCTTTTGGGAATGAAAATGCATTTGACACTTATTATGATTCCGTCTTTACGGGTCCAATGTTATCGTTCCGTCCATATGCCAAATCTCTGATCTTGGAACAACTTTCTTTCATTGGAAGCGTTGCTGCCACTCAGGCGAAAATAGAATTTGCAACGAAACACAGATACGATGCATACTGGGGTGGAAATCTCGGATTGTTATTTGGATTGGATCTCTCAGAAAATGAGCTAACTGGTGAGATCCCAGTTGATCTTGGACATCTTCTGCAACTACAAGCTCTCAATCTTTCTCACAACAATTTATCAGGAGCGATACCAGAAAGCTTTTCAGGTCTGAAACATGTGGAAAGCTTTGATCTTTCTTTCAACAGATTACAAGGTCGGATCCCCTCACAACTATCAGATATAACCAGCTTCTCATACAACAACTTATCAGGAATCATTCCGCAGGGAAGACAGTTCAACACCTTCGAGGCACTAAGCTACTTAGGTAATCCTCTTCACTGGACTTTGGCTGCAGCCTATGTGACAATACTTCTTGGAATATTCCTATCACTCTCTTTTGATTCTCCTTGGAGCAGGTTCTGGTTCTACATCGTTGATATTTTCATCTACAAGGCCAAGAATATGTTATGGTAAACTAATGTTGGTAAGAAATTCTTATATTGTCCACAAACCCTCTTGCTTTGTGTAGCAAACCTTAAAACAACTTGTGTGTGTTCTTCCTTTCTCTTTGAATAAATGTTATGTCCCAAACTTATCTTTGAACTGGCTTAATGGTTGCTTAAATGTAGAGAATCTTCATAATTCAGGAATCTGCAAGAAACAATTTCAATGTAGAGAATAGTGCAGATGCAATAGTACCATTCTATCTTTTACGAACTATCTTAGTCTATACGTTTTTGCCAATATATCTCAAGAACTTCAGTTATAACACACCTTATGATTATTAATACATTATCAAATGAGACACATAACACAGTTAAAGAGTTAGAGAAAGAAGAAAAAACACTCGTGTGTATATTTAATGTTTCTTCAACAGCCTAAGTTACTGGTATTTTGAATAACGCTTTTTGCCTTCCTGATTGTTGAAGAGAAGCCTTTCCACGTTCAGCACCAATCCTGAAGTTTCTCCATTGGATCTAGTAGAAAACCTGATTGTAGGGTTCAGATTTCTCTCCCTCAAGGATGTTGAGCTTAATGAATCGTTGTTTTCATCAAAGATGTTAATTTTGTTTAAACCAAACTCTTGAATGTCACTCTGACCCAATAAAAAAAACAACAGTGTAAGTTGTGTAACTAAACTAAACACATTAGCTTTGGAACAACACTAGCTTTGTTGCTGCGTGAACAGCTGCCCTGATCCTAGAACTTGTGATTCCGTTTCTGTACAACGTAGGCTCTGTGCATTTATGACAAGGATATGAAGACATGTTAGCGCCTGTGACGACGCAACGTTACATTGTACAAAAGCTTCCATGGATTCACTATCATGAGGTTCCGGAAAATGGCCATTTCTTCTCCCTTGCTCAAGGTGTGGTCAATGACATTGTTATGACAGCTCTTAACCAGAGATGCGGAGAATTAGCTTTGATGCCAGTGGTCTAAAAGAAGCCCAAAAAATTATAGTTACAATGTAGATTGATTTACTTTACTTTTAGGGGAAAAGATAATAAAGGTAGACTTTTTACATTTTCACACGATTATAGTCTACCTAAGATGTCAAAACGAAAACAGAGCAAGAGTCTCTTCGGACTCTAGAAGCTTAAGCTGCAACACTCGAAAAAACTCTTACAAAAGGTAAAGATTTTAATCCTCGACCATCTCCTCATCATCATCTTCTATTTCCTCGATCCTCATCTTCTTCACTGCCTGAGCTGCATCACTTCTCTTTGTTCCGTTGGCAATACGAATCAACACATCCGACTTTTTCCCTGTCGAAGCATCCACAAGGCCTCCTTTCTCTACCAGGTACACAAGATCAGATCCACCAGTGCCTGCATCTATGTAAACAGTGGAATTTTCATCTATTTCCTCACGCACAACCATCTTTGACAGTTCTGTCACCACCTTCTTCTCCATCCATCTCCTTATAGGCCTTGCCCCATAAACCTAACCATACAACACAAGAAAGAGCCACAAGAGTCAACAAACAGACCATACCAACCTACAAGATTAGGACATGATAGACATAGCGCCGAGCAAAGAGACTTACCGGGTCATAACTCTCTGCCAGAATATAGTCCAAAGCAGCATCAGTGACTGCCAAAGCAACACCTCTCTCAGCAAGTCGTACAGCGACATCTTTCATTTGAAGCCGAGCCACTTTCCTCAACTGGTCATGTGAAAGGGGGTCGAACACCACTATCTCGTCAAGTCTGTTCAGGAGTTCTGGTCTAAAATGTTTCCTCACCTCCCGCATCACACACTCCCGAGCCACTTCCATTGATACTTTCCCAGTTAGCCCTGAAAGGAGATGCTCAGCGCCAAGGTTTGATGTCATGATTATCACTGAGTTCCTGAAATCAACCGTCCTGCCTTGCCCGTCTGTCAATCTACCATCATCCAACACTTGGAGCAGTGTGTTAAAAACAGCCACATGGGCTTTCTCTACTTCATCAAATAGAATGACGCAATAAGGTCTTCTCCTCACAGCCTCAGTAAGTTGTCCACCTTCCTCGTGACCAACATACCTGTCAAGTTCAACCATGTAAGAAAGACAAACTTTAAAACTAAAAACAACTTCAAAGTAAAGGAGGTTGCACTTACCCAGGTGGTGCACCAATGAGGCGAGAGACGGAGTGTTGCTCCATATACTCCGACATATCAATCCGAACTAAGAGGTTTTCATCATCAAATAGCTGCTCAGCGAGAGCCTTAGCGAGCTCAGTTTTGCCAACACCAGTTGGGCCAAGGAACAGGAATGATCCAGTTGGTTGTTGTGGCCTTCCAAGCCCTGCCCTTGACCTTAGGATCGCTTCAGAAACTGCATTTACAGCTTGATCTTGTCCTACTACCCTTTTGTGCAACCTATCAGAAAGACCAATCAACCTCTCCTTCTCATCTTGGCCGAGTCTCGTCACTGGAATCCCTGTCCAACGGCTCACAACCTCAGCAATGTGTTCTGGCCCAACGTTTTCTGTGAGCATAACATTCTCTTCAGAAGTTCCTTCAAGTTGAGCAATTGCAGATTCCACTTCTTGAATTGCCCCATATCTTAGATCAGCAGCTCTTGCAAGGTCGTATCTTCGTTCAGCCTCCTGCAAAGCAAACATGAGCTCTTCTCTTTTCTGTTTAAGCCGCCGAATCTCATCAATTCTCTCTTTCTCCTTTCTGTACTTCATCGTGAGAGGCTGAAGCTTGTCTCTTAGATCATCAAGCTCTTTCCGCACCTACAGATTCATAATTTAAGAAAACTATATCAAAAACCAGTCTCAAAAACAATTCCAACAAGAATTAATTCCAGAACAAGCAGGATTATATTACTCTTTGCAAGGATTTATACACCAAACGGAGAAGAGAATTATATCATACCTCAACAAGTCGAGCTTTGCTAGCTTTGTCCTTCTCCCTTTCCAAGGCATGAAGTTCAATTTCCAGCTGCATCCTCTTCCTTTCAAGGTTATCAATCTCTTCAGGTTGACTATCAAGCTGGACTCTCACATTGGCACAAGCCTCATCAACCAAATCAATAGCTTTATCAGGTAAATGACGACCTAATTCACCACACAAAAACCACAAGATGTCATGCCAAGAACAACGCTATACGAAACCACAAACATCAAATCAAGAATAAGAATCTTAACATACCAGTTATGTAACGAGCAGAAAGCTGAGCAGCATTGATAAGAGCTCTGTCTTGGATCCGCACACCATGATGTCCCTCATATTTCTCTTTGAGCCCTCTAAGAATACTAATGGTGTCCGGAACACTGGGCTCAGCTACATACACTTGCTGAAATCTCCTCTCAAAGGCAGCATCTTTCTCAACATATTTCCTATACTCTTCAAGTGTTGTAGCACCAATGCAACGAAGCTGACCTCTAGCCAACATAGGCTTGAACAGATTCGCTGCATCCATCGACCCTTCAGTCTTGCCAGCACCAAGAACCAAATGAATCTCATCAATAAAGAGAATCACTTTGCCTTCAGCTTCCTCAACTTCTTTCAAAACCGCTTTCAATCTTTCTTCAAACTCTCCTCGGTATTTTGCACCAGCAACCAATGCACCCATGTCCAAAGAAATCAATCTCACATCAGTAAGACTGTTGGGGACATCTCCTTTCACAATCCTTTGTGCTAAACCTTCAACCACAGCTGTTTTTCCAACTCCTGGCTCTCCAATAAGCACAGGATTATTCTTTGTTCTTCTTGAAAGAATCCTCACAACTCTTCTAATCTCCTCATCACGACCAATCACAGGATCAAGCTTCCCTGCTTGCTCAACCAAATCTCTTCCATAAGTCTTCAAAGCTTGAAAATTTGTATCCCCTGAAGCACTCTCCACTTTTTTCCCTTCTTTCCCACGAAGCTTCTCAACCTCAGACTTAACCTTCGACGTTGCAACACCGACTTCATTCAACAAATCTCGGATTTGAGAATCTTCAAGAAGACCCATAATCAACTGATCAACAGCCAAATGAGTATCACCACGTGACTTTTGAGCAGCTTGAGCACGTCGTATAACCTTGATAAGACTAGAACTCGCTGGAATATCATCAGGTGGAGGAGTTTGTGAAGGAAGCTTCTTTAAAGCTTGATTGATAACTCTTTCAGCAGATTGAGCAGCGTTCTCACCACCAGCACTAGAGATAGATTGAGGGAATATACCAGTGGGATCAGAAATCAAAGCACCAGCTAAATGCAGAGGAGTGAATTGAGCATGTCCTGCATTCACAGCTAACTCATGAGCTGTAGCAATTGTCTCGTTTGTCTTGTGAGTGAATTTCTCAGGATTCATCTTCGATTAGCTTCTGCTAAAACAAACCAATCAACAATAATCTCAGCATCTTTCATACACAATCCACATTACCCACAAACAAACAAAAACAAGAATCTTGGAGATATTATTAGATTCGATGAGAAAGATCAATGAGTCAAAGAAAGTGGTCATTAGCTTATTTACCTTAAACGATATGAGAACTGGGTTTGTTTCTTCAATGAATCAGACGACTTCTTCTTATTTGTAACAAAAAGTCTCTTTTTTTTTTGCAGAGAATCAACCAGAATCTTGCGATGATGTAGTTCAATTGAAATTTTATGATGTTTTGAAAGTTTGTGAATTGTGAGAAAGCACAAAGGCACGAGAGGTTTTGTATAGGGAAGGAGATTCATCTGGAAAGATTGAGAAATCTCGTTGCCTTCTTCCTTGAGAACTAGAACCTACTAGACTATTCATGAGCAAACAAGAGTGTTAATTCCACTTTTTTGTGATATGCCACGTGGAATTTTATTTTTGTGTATATTTTATTTTGTCGCATTATTTAATTTTAGCAGAATGCTAAAAACAATAATCTAATTGAGATGGGAATTGAAGCCAATAGATTTACGCCTAATAATTATCAAAACACACACAAATAGAAGAAAATATAATTGGGACCGTCTGTAAATAGATGTACAAAAAGGGAAGATTTCTACAAATAAAAGGAGCCAGATGAAAATTTCTCACAAGTTTTAATGACTATTATACGTTATTTAACAAATTAGTCCTTCATTTCCTCTGCCATTTTCCTTTCCCCAAGATCTTGTCTTGATCCTATCCTCTGTTCTTCCTCGATCCGGGCAATGTTATCTTCCTCTCAAAAATCCATAATCTCTCTCCCTCTTCTTCAATCTTTCTCTTAGACCAATCTTGCTTTCGTATCCCATCGTCTTATTTTCTTGTTAAACGTAAATTTTCTTCCTTTTTCCCCAAAGGCTTGCTCTTTAAAAATCTAATTGTTACATTCCAAAGTAGAAGCTTTACCTTGATTAATTGAGATTTAGTCTATGGAATAGTTGCATGGATTGAAAAAAAAAAACAGTTTTGTTATCTGTTATTTGTTAAAAGTCTCTGTCTTTGTTCATAGGAATTGATCTGTGTGTAGGAATCAAAAATGACGATGGGTGCTAATGTAGAGAATAAAGAGTATCGTCTGCCTCGAGAAGTTAAAGAAGCTTTACAAGCAATAGCATCAGAGTGGGAAGATGTAATTGATTCAAAGGCTCTACAAGTTATTCCTTTAAAAGGTGCTATGACCAATGAGGTTTTTCAGATCAAATGGCCTACTAGGGAAAGTGGTCCTTCTCGTAAGGTTTTGGTTAGGATTTATGGTGAAGGTGTTGAGATTTTCTTTGACCGAGAGGATGAGATTAGGACTTTTGAGTTCATGTCAAAACATGGTCATGGACCATTGCTGTTAGGTCGGTTTGGTAATGGTCGTATCGAGGAATTCCTCCATGCACGGGTATTTATCTCATCTTGTCAGTGTCTCTATAGCCTATTCTTTGAAATGTCCTGTGTTGCTGAGTTATTGAGTATCTTTGCACTTCCCTGGGTTTTTAATTTCTTAGGTAGTTCTTGTGGATCATTATATGATCGTTTACTGAATTTTTGCAACTTCTTTGTTAAAATATGAACTTTTTACAGACCCTATCTGCTTCTGACTTGCGTGATCCTGAAATATCTGGTCGAATAGCAACTAGGATGAAAGAGTTTCACGGTCTTGAAATGCCTGGAATGAAGAAGGCTTTGCTTTGGGACAGATTACGGTACATTTCCTTGTTTTCTGCTAGATTCTACTATTGATTTGCTAATAAATCATTAATTTTATTGGTCTTTTGAATCTGTTTCTCCTGTTTCGTTTCTATAACTTCAGAAATTGGCTCGATGCATGCAAGAGATTAGCTTCGCCAGAAGAAGCTAAGTCTTTTCGTCTTGATGTTATGGAGAGGGAAATCAATTTGCTTGAGAAATCTCTCTTTATGAATGATGAAAATATTGGATTTTGTCACAATGATTTACAGTATGGAAACATAATGATGGACGAAAAGACCAAAGCAATAACCATCATTGTAAGGTTCCATAAATTTGCTTAATCAGCTGTCCCTCACTCTATATAACATCACTCAAATATGGATCCTAACTTGGATTTTATCATGTTTTCGTACCAAAAAAAATAGGATTATGAATATTCATGCTACAATCCTGTGGCTTATGACATTGCCAATCACTTTTGCGAAATGGCTGCTGATTACCACACTGAAACACCTCACATCATGGATTATAATAAATACCCTGGTAAGTATCCATTTCAAATTCACTTTTTTCTTATCTTTTGAAGTGATAAAATATCAGTCATATAGTTTAATATGTTACTAAAATAAACAGGCGTGGAGGAACGTCAACGATTTGTGAAAGCATACATGAGTTATTCAGGTGATTCTTTTATCATACTTTCTCACCAAGTGCTTGAGCAATAAATCACAGAATGCTCTAAATATGAATTGTATTTGTTCTTGTGAGTCCAGGTAAAGAGCCCAGCAGTTATATGGTCGAAGAACTCCTAGAAGACGTTGAGAAATATACACTTGCTAGTCATCTAACTTGGGGTTTATGGGGAATTATATCGGTAATTTCTACAATATTCTTCTTTCATGCCTCCACAATGTGTTTTCATATGTATATACTTATGGTTTTGAGTTTGTAAAACTTTGTAGGAACATGTGAATGAAATCGACTTCGACTACATGGAGTACGCAAGACAAAGGTTTGAGCAGTATTGGTTAACAAAGCCGAGGCTCCTTGAGGCTTCCATACACAAGTAAGTTCTTATGGACCCAACCCAAGAAGAGTTTTTTTAAGGTGGTAATGAGATCTATGTACATAGAAGATGTTTAGTGGTACAACGATATTTCCCAACTTACAAAAATAAAAGAAAATGTAACGGTGATTAGTTTATAATCAACAATTGAATTTGTTTCAGATGAATGAAATGTTGTTCTTACAAATTAATTCACGTTTATTCTGTTCGTCATTGTCTATTGTAAATAATAGTAATTAACTGCGAGTTGGTTCACTTCTCAGTAACAACATATCACCATCATGAAAGATGATGGTCCTAAGTCCTAACTTTGTATTATACAATTGTTTATCTTATAATATGAATCTTGTCCTCTGTTATGCAACATTACAACTGGACTGGAAAGAAAAGCGTAAAGCTGTTTATATATGCCTACAGATATTGCATATGATATTCTAGAAACTGAGCTCTATACATTATTGCCTCTAAATCAAATATGTGAATAGTCTCTCAAAAATTGTACCTTATAACAAACAAAATTAACAGCAAAAGAATGAGTTAGGCCTTTTATCCTTCTTGCTTGATAATCATAAACATAATTTCTCAGAGTTCTTAGATCTCTTTTCCCTATCTCCTTGTGAGGTTTGTCATGGCCATATGAGTTTACAATCACTTTCCCTGTTTCTTACCTGCAAGTTCAAATGACCAACAACACACTTGTTCATGTTTCAGATTTTCTTATTCGATACCTCAAAACAAATACAAAACATAAACACGGAGAGTTGAATCCAAAACCACTGGTCAAGTTAGCTACGAACCAATACACGATGAAAGTTAGTCTGATAGCTAATTTACCTCTCTGGAACCACGGTTTTCTAATTAGCCTGCGGATGTTGCGTTCATGACGTTCCAATAGTTCATCAACTCCATAAGAATGAGACAATAAAGGACCAGAGAATTCGATCTTGTCCCCATCACCCTGCAAAGTTTAAGTTATCAACATCATTGAGCATGCTTGTCACCGAACCCAAAATGGAGACAGACCAAATCATGCCTACTTTTTTATCTTTCCTCTGAACTTTAGGTGAGAGCGTGGAGAGAGAGAGAGAGAGAAAAAGAAAGCAAAAATACTTAAACAGCTGAGCAAACATTATCTTACTACAACAGTAACCTGGTCCTCTCTTTCTTACTTTTCTGAGATGCATATTCCATATATACCATGTCTTACATGTATACTAATATATATATAATAGCTCTTGTAATCACTTAGATATATGACTATTACAAGTTACAACACTAGTACAATCGTATTTTTACTATTACTCTCACTTTATTTCTAATACAGAGAATCGATTTTGACACTGGAATTACAGCATAAGAAAAAGTGAACCCAAGTTCTAAATTTCACTTTAAAGAACGTCTGGCATAAAGCATACTTAGTTACTACTATGTCTATTAACAATGCAAAAAATAACAAGCTTCTATATGAAATTTGGATATCAAATAAGCTAGAAGAGTGCGTTTAGAGATTCTATAATCTATTGACGTACCAAATTATTACCCCGCTTTCTTGCCATTTCATCTCTTTGATAGAGTCCTAATGACAGTTCCTGCGAGTGATACTCGTCAGATGCACCAAAAGAATCTGGACGTTCAAGTTGTCTCCACTGCTTAAGCATAGAACGCTTCACCATCTCATATGACTCCTGGCCTTGAGAATCTGTCTTGTCCTCAAGTTTGTCCTCGTTTGCATTCTTTTTAATCTTAGATTCAACATCACTTTTCTCATTGAAGGCAGGGGACTGTCCGGTCAAGTTTGGAACGTAACCTCTTGAGAGAGATCGATTATGTACTCTAACGCATACATCATCTTTTTCTCGTTTTGCCCAAGCAAAACTATTTGATAAAGATACTTGAAGCGGCCCTGAGAAAGGTACATCTCCATGTGATGCATTCTTCACATGGGAAGCTTCGTCTTTCTTGTGAGCCAATGGGTTTTGCAGTTTCCCACATAACCTGGCATCGTTTTCAATGGAATTATGAACTAAATGACCAATCCGTTTATGAAAAGTTCCAGTTTGGTGCCGCACATCCTGTGAACAGAAAAAGAGAACAAAATTCAGTTTCTAGCACGAAGATTATAATCTCAAAATACAAAGTACATAGAAACAAGTGAGCAAGTAGGAATTACCTCCACGGGTGCCAACTTATTGAATGAAAGGGCCTTACGTGATGGCTTCCTCGCATCTATACCACGCCTCCCATTCCCGCTAATCTTTTTCCTGAAAATCGGACATGACATGTGAGTATGTTACAAATGCTTCCAATACCTGACATGTAAGGCCAACCAACAATTTCCAGAAGTGTGGAACAGTATATTGTGTGTTCTAAGCTTTATTTTTTCTGATTAATGAGATGATATGACCATGAATTGAATTTTTCTCTATCAAGTAATGATAGAAATTTCTGACCTTGTTGTTTCTTCCCGATGCTTTGTATCTATCTCTTTGCTAGGCGGGTATATTGGCAAGATTGAGGGATCACAAGCAAAAGGCTTTGTAGTAAAATACTGGAAAAAAAGATACGATGTCTTCATTTGTAAAAGATGAGCAAAATACAGTAAAATGGTTTTGTTTCCACATAACGCATATATTAATCCAAGGGTAAAAAAGGTTACCTGAGAAACAAGGGCACTAGAGGCAGAACCGCGTTTGTGGGGCTCTATAGAAAGAAGAGTTTCTATCAGATTTATTTCAGTCTCAGACAAATCTTTCAAGGTTTCCCGGAGACAACTATCATAATTTTGCTGTGGTTTGAAAAGCATCGCATGGGGAAGTTTGGACTTTTTCCAGTACTCTGATGGTGGAGATCCACACAGTTTGAATATCTTGTGCAACTGTTCAACCTGCTCCATACAATTCAAGTAATAGCACTGAATCAAATTTCTCACCAAGTAAAACAGAACATATCCATGACCAAAATGTCCAATATCATATATAGTAAACGATAGTGTTAAACGGTTTACCTCCGTTCTTCCCCGAAGAATAGGTTTTCCAAGAAGCAGCTCAGCGAAAACACAACCAACACTCCACAAATCAACAGATGCTCCATAGTCCGTTGCCCCAAGCAAAAGTTCAGGTGGACGATACCACAGAGTCACAACTCGACTGGTAAGAGGTTTCTTCTTGTGCCCAGAAGAATTGCTGAAGTTTGCTAAACCAAAATCAGCCACCTTTAGTATTCCGTCATTACTCAACAAAAGATTCGAACCCTTAATGTCCCGATGCATCACCCCTCGTGAATGACAATGATCAAGCCCAGACAACAGTTGCTTCATGTAACACTTAATCTGAAGGGACAGCAAAACCAATGATCACACAATCAAATACAAAAGAAAAAAACTCCCACAACAATAAGGGTGATGGATGATTCTCCCACTCTAAAATTAAACAAACCTGTGGCGTCGTGAAGTTGACTTCAGGAGAAGAAAGAAGACCAGTAAGATCATGCTCCATATACTCAAACACGAGTTGTATGGTACAAGATAATTTAGAAGTAATCAAACCATCAAGTTTGATAATGTTGGGATGATTAAGTCTTCTAAGTATCAAAATTTCTCTAGCCATAAACTTAACACTCTCTGGCTCAAAATTGTCAAACCTCACCTTCTTCAATGCCACAATCCTCCCAGTTTCAGTCTCTACCGCACGAAACACACTACTATAAGTCCCTTGTCCAATCTACATAAACCAATCCAAACTTCATTAAAAAATTTCACAATTTACACAAACAACATTCACGTAATAAACAGAAAATTTTCAAACTTTTGCGTAAAAAATAAACCTTTTCGAGCTTTTCGTAAGCATCGGATCGAAGTGGGACCCAACCATGGATAGCTTCACCAGCAACGTTAGTCAACCAAGCAGGCCAACCAGCAGCGACTTGCTCAGCTTCAAGATACCTACTCAAATTACCGAGTCGAAAACTTAGCGACTCACTACCACGTCCCGACTCGCTTCCCAACTCACTTCCACTCTTCTGACTCCTCTTCCCGCTCCTACTCCTCCATGAAACAAGCTTCTTCAAGGTCGCCCGAGGTGGATCCTCCACCAATACCCGACCCGATCCAGAACACTCATTTTCATTGTCCTTAAATACGCCAGAGTGATCAATCGTAGGCGTCACATAAACCGTCTGCTTCGAGCTAACGCAACCCATTATACAAAAATCCCGATTACGTCTAAACTTCACAACCACCACAAGTTACTACCTGATCTCCTCCTCCGTGTTTTCCGGCGCATTCAGAACACGATTCGTCGTCGTAATCGGATCCAGATTCGAGTGAATCTCTACTTCAGAGGTTTCGTATTTTTTTTTTATAATGAGAAAAGAGAATTTTTTTAGAGAATGTTTTTAAGCTCTTCACTTTTTTATTTTTATTTTTTGACGTATTAAACTGAAGACGAATTATTTAAAAAAAAAAAAAAAAAAAACATGCATTTATTATTCTGGTCCAAATGATGGAATCTGCACCTTCCAATTTTGAAACCTCATTTTAGCATGTAGTTAATGACAGCTTTTTTGTTGAATTAAATAATAGACTATACAATTGTGGTGGAACACAATTGACAAAATTATTAGTATGAAACCGTGTTGCCGAAAAAGAAAAAAAAAAAAAACAAAGGAGATTGAATTGGCTGTATGCATTAAATTTTGGTCTCTAGTCAGTACACGCGAATGGCTATTGATTAATCAATTGTACAAAAAATGACTTGAAATGATTTATCCATATGCACTAAGTATCATATATAGCCATACACTAATACACGATTTTTATGATTAGTTTCCATAAGATAAGTCAATACAAAATTCATTTCAAACACATAATAATTGCAAAGAGAAACTCACTTAAGTCTCCAATGCTTTGCCAGCTCTTATTAGACTATGATGACTACTACTATTTCTTTTGCTCAACATTCAAGCACAATATTTAATATGATTTAAGGTGTAAACTTCCACAGGAGCGTAATTTTCCTACACACTATTGACACAATTAGTGAGTTAGGCTACAGTTTTGGCCAAACAATTTTTACCAGTTATTTTCTGTCAAAACAGATTTTACCACTAGAAAGACAGAAAATAAAATTAAAAAGATCAGTAACTCAAACTCAAATCATTATTATCTTCTATATAATAGAATTTTAGTTGGATTGGTCGGGAGCCTAAAATCCATCATAACATTATGTTTTTAATGATGATCTGTTTAATAAGAGAATAAATTGGTAAAGAGAGAATAAATTGGTAGCAAAAATCCCATTATAAAAAACTTGAGGCTAAGAGTGGATTGTGTCAACAAGTCTCGTACGGTTCAACAACACCAATTCAAGTTCAGGACTAAACCTCTCAAAGACCCAAACAAAACCAAGAACATAACATTTTCTTGAGGCAAAGGTTGAAATCAAGCCTTCTTCTTTTTGGATTTAAGCATGACCATGCCGATGAATATGGAAAGGAGAGAGAGGAGAGCTATGCCAGCGAACACAGGTACGAGTATGGCATAGTCTTGGGGCAAAAAGTACTTGTGGATGAAGTGATCACTATCTACAAATGGCTGTGCAAAGGAAAATTATAACACGTAAGCTTTTTCCTAGGAATATCCAAAAACATTATACATGATTATGTACATCAAACTGACAATTCCTTTTTAGGGAACTTGGAGGAGATGAACTATGGTGTTGCCTCTTACCAGGATGATGACCCAGAAAGTATAGTATGTGAATATGGATAAGCTGATTGAAGTTAATAGAAGCCCAACTGCACGATCCGCTAATTCCATTGGTCACGTTCAAAACCTGCAGCATGGCAAATCAAACATGAGAAAAAATCACAAAGATTCAAGAAGCTAAGCATTAGAAGACACAGTCAACAGTGAAGCAAGTTATAGTGTGTGTGCCACCGAAACTATTTCACCTAGAATATTCCCACAAGAACATCTACTGCCGTCGTTTTAGATTCTGAGGTATGTAAACTGTGCTACTGCAAAAGGCCTCTCCAAATTAAAACAGTCAAAGAAAAATGATCGCCGGACCTTAGAATTGCTAGACATCTGATTCACAGAGCTAAACAGACTGTCTAAAACAAATCGTTGAACTAGGTATATATCAACAGCTTGCAGTACTCCTGCCGTTGGAGAGAAAGGTAATCATTTCCAGGCTCCAAAATCAACGGCTTGAAGTGATATTTGACCTAGATAGAGATCTTTGAGGTGTTTCTTACACAGCCCTAATCTCCTTCCATTTAAGCTAGAAGGAATACATAAAGAAAATCCAGTTTTCCAACCAGGAAACTTCTGTCTCTCCATTGCATGTAGAGTATAAACAGCAGGTGCAGCCATCGTGCAACCAATTATGAAGCAATTGCAAGGCCTTGATTCGCTCACTAATCGAGCTAAAGACAATAAACACAAACCACTATTGGAAAGGCCGTACGTTAGATGTTCATCTCTATCAAAAGCAGGAGAATCTAGTTTTTCATGTTGTATTTCCTGTTCTATATCTTCAGCAGAGGGAATCGTGCTCAGTTCTAAATCAAGGCGTTTCTCTATTTCATCTTCATGTATTCGATATTTAGCTGCCAAAGTACGAATGCATGACATTCTGACCTGATTATCGATAAGAACCTTTATCTCATCAAAATTACTACAGCCTTCATACCATACCACCCATCGCCGGACAAGTCCTGAGAACCAATCGATTATTTGGGTAGTATCTTGCAAAATAAGCAGAGAATTTGAACGAGCATAACCCTTAGCTGTTATTATTCCATAGCGAAAAAGACGCCTTCTTATAGCATTGGTAGGAGCAACAACATCTCCAAAGAATACAGGTACATCATTAGAGCGTGGACATGATAAAAGGGCTTCCACATTAGCCGTCTCTGAAGAAACATATGCTGCAACAGAGTTTTGGAACTTGTAAAACGAATCTCTTAGCTCTTGAGGAACTGTAGGTTCAACAACATGCTTGGACAAGATATATTCCTCGCTTTTGTCTCTAGAGGTCCTTAGTACGTCCTCCATCCATATTCTAAGCAAGACCTTATACCAATGATCTGTTTCCATGCCTGCCTTTCTGTGGCAAGATATTTGGCTCAAGGTAGAGTTACTATCCGCTAAGCCTCTGATTTCTGACTCCTTAACCTTCTTCAATCCATGTCCTAACCATTTCTTCCCAATTCTAACTGTACCCAAGGTCCAGGCCTCTTCTTTCTGCAACGCAGAGAGCCTCACCTTCTCCTTTAACTTGTGAACAGCTTTGACAGTTGGACTCTCCCTCTCATTTTTCCTCACAAAGAAACCTAAAACACGAAGCCCACTGGTTGCTTCGCATGGTGACGGGTCTGTTTCATCTGTTGTGATGTCCAGATGCAGTGAGTTCCGTAAGAAACCTATAGCTTCAGATCTGATATCAACCGCAGTGTTCTTACGACCAGACACAGAGAAAAATATCTCATCCATAAATCTACAACAATAAATTCTGAAAGCAGTGTCCTGCTGCCGATTACAGTTCAAATCTTGTTCTCCGGCCTGCCTCCTGAACCAAGAACGAAGTTTTGAGCCTGGGCTATCTTCATCAGTCTTTGAATCAAGATCAAGGGCTTCATGCCTCATGGAGATTCTATAAAATTCATGATCAAACCGATCAAGATATATGTTCATCAATACACGGGACAACACCCCTTCTTGTGGAAGACCATGGCCCTTGGGAAACCCTCCAAACTCGAGATTGAGCACATGGGCTTCATACATAGAACGGAGTAAGATACTTAAACAGCTGTCTTCTATTTTTTCCTCCATTACAGAGAGCAAGTTCTCAAAAACAGAAACATCTAGCTTTTTGTTCAGACTCAAAACGAAACACCAATCAGAATGAGAAATATTGTTGCTGATGTACTTCAACGCAGAGGCACGTCCCCTTCCACTTCGGCAACTATGTGAAATCTTAGAAAAATGAGGACTGAAAACAACTTCCAGGACTATTCTAATAGCCTCTTGAACAACTTTAAGAGCTACACTAGGCAAAACAAGAACCTCTTTAGTTTTATCTCTAGCCGCAAGCGAGAACGTATTAGAAGCGACATCAAACACCCCACTAGAGAGCTCTTCAGCAATAGAATTAAAGTCAACACTCCCATTTCTTTCCGCTATAGAAACATTAGAGTTAAGCCTAATACAGTCATACGCATCCCGAAGTGTTTCAGGCCTTGCAATCACCTTCTTCAACAGTTCACTAAACTTCCCCTCACTATATTGCTCCTTGACTCTTTTCTTTAAACGGAGTTCAAGAGATCTCTTCAGTTCCATACGACTTCTTGATTTAATTTCATCAACATAAGAAGATTCCTGTACAAGAGAAGCTAACTCCCCAGCTAGTGAAAACATTCGAGTTTCCTTACTAATCAAATCTGCATTATCTTTTGCAAGCAGAGCTGATTTTGGGAGTGTGGAAACTGAACGACTCCATAAGCTTCGTGAAACTAGGGTTTCTACATAAAATCGATCAACTCGGCGCAACAAATCCAAAACTAAGTTCCGTTTGCTAAACATCAAAGTAAATTCCGATTCCAGAATCTAAAACTATGCGATTATATTCCCGATTAAGCCAGCTAAAGATTCTACAATGGCACGGGAACAATCAGGTTTTATCAATCTCTTTGCTTAATTCGACTTACTTTGGAATCAACACAGGAAATGGAAGAAAACTTACGTTTAGAAAACGAAACCAGAGGAGGGATGCAAAAGCACGATTGCTCTGAGAGGTAAATCGAAGAAGCTTGCTTGAGAAGGATTATTGAAGACGGCTCACCCTGAAATTACTCGAGAGCCGAGATGGAGATCGTGGGAATAAAGGCAAAATAAGGACTATTTGTTAAATAACGTATAATAATGTTTGTTTTTCGAAATTACATTTGTACTCCTTTAGTTTCAGAATACTTGTTTTTTTTAAACATGTGTTTTTCAAAGAGGCTCAAATTCATATGTTTTGATATCAGACGAACACATAGCTCGATGATCATCATGTGTTCATGTTCATGTATGATTTGCCATCAATCAGCCATCTTCTCTTTTCCGATGACTATCTATTGAAGACTTTGAAACTATGATTTTAAATTTTTTAATATGCTGCGTTGTGTGTTTATACGCAGTTACATATATTCCAATAAAAGAAATAGCGGTTTCTAAAACACTTCTATGATTTTTTTTACCATAATATATGGATTTTGATGTTATAAATATATGTTTTGTATACTACTAGTATTTATAAATTCAGTGGGCCATATTCTTCGTTACACTTTGATGATATTGTAAGGTTTGATCATTGATGGTTTTCTAAAGAAATTCTGGAACTTTGATCAAGTTTTAGATTAGGTTTAACAAAGACAATTGGATAATTAACCTAAACTAAAACTTAACTCAAATCAATTTTATTTTCAAGAGAACATGTGTTGTATCTCTGCCGACCAAAAGAAAAAAGGTATTATATATCTTATCCTTGCAATATTTGTTCGACAACATTGACACAATTTCATTTACCATTAAAGCACAAAATAAAAAAGAGTGTAAAATTTGATATGGGCGAACCCTGAATCCGAAACAGGCCACTAAAAGTTTTATTGAATAATAAATTCGTTAATTCTGTTTAATTATTAATTATTAATTAATAAAACATGAGATATCGGCTTTTCTAGTCATCGAACCACCACAATACATAATTCGCCATCATCTATTTGTTATATTGTTTATCAGTTGACCATTTCTGGTATGTAAATGTTTTGCTTCGTGCTTGCTTAAAAGATAAAAATAAAAGTAGAAAGAGGTGTTTCATGCTTTTGCTTGTATTCCCCGCAGAAAATACAATATATATATACATATATTGAGATAGGTTGGTTCTATATGGATCATTTGATTATTTAAAAGGTTACAACTTTCAATATCCAAAAACTCCATCCTGATCCGATCATTATATGATTGGACAACATTGGCCAGGCTTTTAAAAGTTGGACTTAATCGAGTGGATAACTACAACCTACCATAATACCAAGATAAAGGGATCCGATGCTATTTGGTGTAGTGTGCAATTTATTTATTTGAGGTGATATTATTGAATTTGACCAATTGAAACATGATCAAACCTCAAATAGATAGGCAAGAAAAACAAGCGCATAAACGACGTCGTTTTTCAAGTGGCATTTTTTAAATTCCACATCAATTTTTTTTTAATCGCCTTAGGTGTTTTAGCATGAACAATGTTAGCTTCTTACCATTCACACGTCCTTAGTGTTTGAATGGAACATCTTTCTTCTTTTCTTTTTTTTTCCGGAAATTTTCTTTATTTTACAATTCTGTTGGTGGAAATCCAAAACTTTTAAATTGGTACCATTTAGAAAATCTTCAGAATTTATATCATTTTCTTAAATGAATTATGGTGCCGGAAGCAACATAGATATTTGGAAGAGTAGCAAAAGGATTTGGAGCATATGTGGCAAATATAGAATGAATAAATATCCATCCTAGTATTTGAAGCTAAAATTGTATAGTTAAAGCTACTTTTCGAAGTTCTTTCCAATGACACATTATATAAAATTTTAGTAATTAACTGTAATTCCTTTAGATTGTATTGTTCTCCTTCCAAGGAGAATAGTAGCCTCTGAGTTTTCTATACACGAAGTGTTTATTATAATACTATTCGATTAATTGAATAGTTAGACTTATCAAATTAAAATAATCTACGCATTTGACTTATCACGGAGAAAAAAAACAGGTTAAGAGAAAAAATAGTTATAACAGAGATATAAATAATACAGACAACAAAAAGGAATAATACGAGATTAGATCATCAACAATGATTAAAAAACATTGGTCAAACGACTAAACTAGTGCCGTCCAAACGAATTACATGGGACCCACCATGTATGTATATTTTTCAATTAACCTGTTTAAGTAAAAGATCTTAATTCTAATATTGTGCCAATTTCTTTTCTTTGGTTGTCCAAATTTGTTTTCATGACACTATTATTCTGGTGTACAAGCAAAGATTTATCTCCATGATATAACTTTGTTTTAAACAATCTACTACGTTATTTTAGATATCACAATCACATCCAGCATATGTGTAATGTAATTTAGACTTACATTAAACATAACAATTTTGTTTATTAAAATTAACAAGTTAAACACTTTGATACGGTCTTTTGGGATTTTATGGGCTTTGATTTCATCTCTTTCGTTTGTAATGCTACTTGTTTCCATTTCTAATAAATACTCTCAGATGACCCAAAAAAAAAACACTTTGATACGAAGTCAAACGCTTGTGAGCCGTATTAACTGTTCACCTATCTTTTCTCAAGCTAACTTAATAAACTTACCTAATTTTATTATTCTTTAACCAAATCACATTACTAAAATTTATAAAACTTACCCACACTTTTTTCGATACTAGTTAAAAGTTAAAAACATTATCTTGTAAAAAACTCTACTTGAAATTTATTGAGTGCGCGAGTGGTACCGTACAATTTTATGCATTATCAGAAAAAATAACACAAGTGTTGTTTTTTTTTTTAATATGGAGAACAAAGATGTGCTTAGTCAGATAACATTGATTTAGTCGATGAAACATCAATTTGTTTTTTTTTGTTCAAAGCGACTTTAGGAATAAATGTTTGTTCCCAACATTAAATTGTTTTACATAAATGATCCCAGCATAGAAAAAAACAAAAGAAGAGTTGCTTCTTATTTTATTCCAGGAATACCAAACGTTAAATTTAATAAATACACAGATAGTGAAATGGAAAAAAATTAAAAAAAAAAAAACAAAACAAATGCGGTAGTATTTCTAAAAGAAACATTGATAAGACTGGTAACGTAATATATACGTTTAATTGGGTCAAAATTTAACATAATATTATGATTCGATTCAATTCAAATCAGCTTCTTTTTGTTTTTTGTTTTCAAATTTGGTTGTGAAAAGAAAAGTCTAATAAATAGGAATAAGCCAATTTCCATAAGCTAATAAATCTATGATGTTCAAAATTATGAGTTGTTAAGTCTACGTGCGTCCTCCTTTGTTTTTTCTTCTTTCTAATCCCTTTTTCCAATTTCCATGAAATTCATCTTCTTCCCCGATAATTTCTGCACATCGCAGCCCAAGAGGACGACGAAGCAAACGAAGAAGAGGAAGTAGAAGATGGTGACGCGTGTGATCATGGGGGATGATGATTCTCACTCACTTTCCTTTGTTTGTTTCTTACTCTTCTTTTTGATCAGTGGTAATTCAAAACTCTGCTTCAGTATTAGTTTCGGTTTTTGTTTCTTTTGACGATTGCTTCAACGGGTTTTAGATTTCGACGTGAATTTTTAGTGGTTTCCATTTATTTTTATGGATGATTGTTGGGATTTCGAGTATTACAGTTCTGGGGTTTACATTGTGTGTAATAAATCACAAGTTTCAATTTTTACTCTGTTTGATGATTTTCTTTTTTTTAGCTATTTGAAAGATTTTTTTTTTTCTTCCATGGCAGCTATAGTCGTGGCTGGAGATTCTCTGGAGAGTGATAGACAACTCTTGTTAAACCTCAAGTCATACCTTGAATTATGGAATCCACAGAACCGAGGAATGTACACAGAATGGAAAATGGAGAAGCAACATCTGTGTCAATGGCCTGGAATCACATGTAACCCTCAAAGAAGTAGAGTCACTGGGATTAATCTAAGTGATTCCACCATTTCAGGTGCTTTCTTCGGCAACTTCTCATCCTTGACGGAGCTCACATATCTCGACTTATCAAGGAACACTATCCAAGGGGAGATTCCTGATGACTTGAGCCGTTGTTACAACCTTAAGCATCTCAATCTTTCTCATAATATCCTTAAAGGGGAGCTTAGCTTATCCGGGCTGTCAAATCTTGAGGTTCTTGATCTGTCGGTCAATAGGATTGCGGGTGATATTCAGTCTAGCTTTCCATTGTTCTGCAACAGCTTGGTTGTTGCAAATTTGTCCACCAATGAATTTACTGGCAGGATTGATAACATCTTCAATGGGTGTCGGTATCTCAAGTATGTTGATTTCAGTTCCAATAACTTCACTGGAGAAGTATGGCCTGGTTTTGGGAGGCTGGTCCAGTTTTCAGTTTCTGAGAATCATCTCTCTGGGAATATCTCAGCTTCAATGTTCAGGGGTAACTGCACTTTGCAAGTTTTGGATTTGTCTATGAATCATTTTGGTGGGGAATTTCCAGGCCAAGTTTCGAATTGTCAGTTTCTAAATGTATTGAATCTGTGGGGAAACAACTTCATTGGGAACATTCCAGCCGAGATAGGATCCATATCCTCTCTCAGAGGTTTGTACTTGGGAAATAATGGTTTCTCTCGAGACATACCGGAAACTCTCCTGAACTTGAGCAACTTGGTGTTCTTGGATTTGAGTAAAAACAATTTTGGAGGAGACATTCAGGAAATATTTGGGAGATTCACTCAAGTAAAGTTTCTAGTCCTCCATGGGAACTCATACGTTGGAGGCATCGATTCTTCCAACATCCTCAAGTTGCCTAATCTTTTCAGGCTAGATCTGAGCTACAACAACTTTACAGGCCGGTTACCTGCTGAAATTTCTCAAATCCAGAGTTTGAAGTTCTTGATTCTTGCTTATAATAACTTCAGCGGCGATATACCACAGGAATATGGGAACATGCCGAAGCTTCAAGCACTTGATCTCTCCTTTAATAAGCTGAACGGTTCCATACCAGCTTCATTTGGAAAATTGACCTCTCTTTTGTGGCTAATGCTTGCAAATAATTCTCTATCAGGAGAAATTCCCCGAGAGATTGGCAACTGCTCGAGCCTTTTGTGGTTTAATGTGGCAAACAACCAGCTCTCTGGGGCATTCCATCCTGAATTGACCGAAATGGGTAGTAATCCTTTGCCAACATTTGAGGTGAATAGGCGAAACAATGACAACATAATTGCTGGTTCTGGTGAATGCTTGGCGATGAAGAGATGGATTCCAGCAGAGTTCCCTCCTTTCATGTTTGTCTACGCAATTCTTACAAAAAAGAGTTGCAGAAGTCTATGGGACCATGTTCTTAAAGGATACGGTCTCTTTCCTGTCTGCTCTGCTGGTTCTACACTACGCACGCTTGACATTTCTGCCTATCTCCAGGTCAGTGGAAATAAGTTTTCAGGTGAGGTTCCTGCAGGTATCTCTAAGATGGAGAAGCTGAGCATGCTACATTTGGCTTTCAATGAGTTTGAGGGGAAACTGCCTCCAGAGATAGGAAAATTGCCTCTTGCTTTCCTCAACCTCACCCGAAACAATTTCTCAGGCCAGATTCCTCAAGAAATTGGAAATCTCAAATGCCTGCAGAATCTTGATCTGTCTTACAACAATTTCTCAGGAGACTTTCCAACGAGTTTGAATGACTTGAATGAGCTGAGTAAGTTCAACATCTCATACAACCCTTTCATTACTGGTGAGATACCAAACACGGGACAACTGACAACCTTTGACAGAGAATGCTATCTTGGAAATCCGCGGCTACGGTTGCCCAGTTTCTTCAACCAATCAGGGAACAACACGTGGAATCATGTTTCCAACCAAAATCTAGGAAACAGACGAAGAACTCTTGTTTTGGTTTGGGTTTCCTTGGCTCTTGCATTGGCGCTTATATCCTGTTTTGTACTATCAGGTATTGCTCTCATGGTTGTTAAGCGTTCAAAGGAAGCGGAAAACGATCTCTTGGATGGGTCGAAAACCAGACATGACACGATTTCCGGTTCAGGCGGATCATCGCCATGGCTATCAGGAAAAATCAAGGTCATTCGCTTAGACAAATCAACATTCACATACGCTGACATTCTGAAAGCAACCAGTAACTTCTCTGAGGAGAGAGTGGTAGGTAGGGGAGGATATGGAACTGTTTACCGAGGCATATTGCCTGATGGAAGAGAAGTTGCAGTTAAGAAGCTTCAAAGGGAAGGCATCGAAGCAGAGAAAGAGTTCAAAGCTGAAATGGAAGTTTTAAGTGCCAACGCATTTGGCGATTGGGGACACCCAAACCTAGTGAGGCTGTACGGATGGTGCCTAGATGGATCAGAGAAAATCTTGGTGCACGAATACATGGGAGGGGGGAGCATAGAGGAGCTTATCACAGACAAAACAAAACTTTCATGGAAAAAACGTATCGACATAGCCACAGATGTGGCACGGGCATTAGTATTTTTACACCACGAATGCTACCCTTCCATCGTTCACAGAGACGTCAAAGCAAGCAACGTTCTTTTGGATAAACACGGGAGTGCGATGGTGACAGATTTTGGACTAGCAAGGCTCTTAAATGTAGGAGATAGCCATGTGAGCACAGTGATCGCAGGCACAATTGGCTATGTAGCTCCTGAGTATGGACAAACTTGGCAAGCTACCACAAGAGGAGATGTTTATAGTTACGGAGTATTGACCATGGAACTCGCGACCGGTAGAAGAGCCGTTGATGGAGGAGAAGAGTGTTTGGTCGAATGGGCTAGACGTGTAATGACGGGTAACCTGACAGCCGAAGGTTCGCCATTTACCCTGTCAGGGACAAAACCAGGGAACGGAGCTGAGGAATTGAACGAACTATTAAAAGTTGGTGTGAAGTGTACAGCAGATCATCCTCATGCAAGGCCAAACATGAAAGAAGTTCTAGCTATGTTGGTTAAGATATCTGGTAAAGCCGAGCTCTTCAATGGCTTATCTTCACCAGGTTACAGAGAAATGTAGAATCTTTCTTTCTTTTCTTCTTTCAGGTTCATACATAACAGCAGAGTGTTCATTCTTCTCATTTTCGTTTTCATTGTTTCTGATTAATCTTGTACACAGAATCTCATTGTTGTCAGATAGAGATATACAGAGAGGGAAGGAAGTTTTGTTCGCTATGTACAGAGACATAGTTTGAAATAAAGATCTTCTCTTTTTCTTGTTTACATTGAGTGTAAAACAACTTTGGATCTATAGTTAACTCTCACGGTTTCTTACAAGGAAGAAAGAGACAGTACAATGAGTTAGGCTGTTATCTCTCCGATCAGCCAACTTAAGATATGGAAGGCAAAATAAAGGACAAGAAACGACGGGACAGCCAAAGCAAAGGTGACAAAGAAATAGATTCCGAGAACTGCAGCACTCGCGGGGATTGCATATAAAGCCATCAAAAGGAATAAGACAACCAAATGAAACTTAGCCAACAAATGAGCAACAAGAGCTATTGACTTACATACAGAATTATGGAGCATCCCAGTTCTGAAGAATCCTCTGGTCCAATCATTCCACCAACCGCGATTGTCCCGGAACTGTTCATCATCTGCAGCGATATTACTCACTCCATCACACCTCTTTCTCGCATCTCCCTGCCCTGAAGTGACCTTTTTGTTGTCACAGCGCGATTCCGATCTGCAGCCACTCATACTCTCGACCATCCATAGAAGGTAAAAGTTCTTGGACGGCAATCTGATGGTTCCGTTGCAAACCAGCCTTAACGAGAATATATTGCACCATGGACAAGCAACGAAGAAAGGAAGCTGAAAAGATAAAGCTGAGGATTTGATGACAACAGCACGTTGAAGACCTAAGAGACAACACTTGCAGATTGTATGACCACACCATAAGACATAAGGTACATTCTCAAAGACATTGAATGATTCCCAGCAAATGGGACACTCCAATTTTTCTTCTTTTGTTGTCGTTCTTCCATCTCCTCGGAAATCTGAAGAAGCTGTAGTTGGTTTTGAGGCAGCTTCTTCTCGCTTTGATTTAAAGCCTTCTTCAATTGATTTTGAAGCTAACTTCCACATAATAATGAAGAGAGGGGAAGGAAACAGATTTGTTTTTCGTTTCCACAGTTAACACTCAACCCTTGAAAGAAAAAAAAGAAGAATCAATATCAGATAATAGAGAGTAGAGCTAAACCAAAACAACATAAATGCATAAACAAACATGAAAATTCACGATCAAATCCTCAAAGATTCAAAAGAGAAGTTACAAAAAGCTACGAACTTAATGAAACCCCAACCAAATGAATCGATAACAGAGTTTATCATTACAGAAACAATCAAAAGAGAAAGGAAACATACTAGGAAGATGTTGAAAAAAAAAAAGTCTGGAGTTAGAAGAGACTTATCCAGACGCAGAGATGAAGATAAAAATACAAAGCAATTATCCAATAGCTCTGACGTCGTTTAGTCAAAGGGACACGCGTCATAAAACATGGTGACTCTGAAACGCCGCACACCGATTGTCTTATCTTTACCCGACACCGTTGTTTAGTTTCAAGCTCAACCATGAAAGACACCGTTTTATTTATCAAACCGCCAACATGAAACTACCGGTTTACTGAAATCTATTACAGTAAAAAAAAAAGAAAATACGTAAACGACATATGTCGGTGTGAGTGAGCTGTACGCGTATCTTCTTCTTCTTCTTCTTCTTCTTCTTCTTCTTCTTCTTCTTCTTCTTCTTCTTCTTCTTCTCAGATCGACAATAATATATTTTTAAGTAATGACAATGTTTCCGCATTATCGGAATTAATCTATTTTAAAGTTAGGTTCTTTAGATCAACCATCTTTTCTCTCTCTCTGATCGGAATCGTGCTAAAAGATCTGAACTTTTTTCAGATCCGTGAATAAGTAGAGAGAGAGAAAGAGAGTTTGTGTATATTCAGACCAAACCAAACAAAACCCCAATTTTGATGGTCTAGAGAGAAAATGGGTCAAGATGGGTCACCGGCGCATAAAAGACCTTCCGGAAGTGGTGGGGGACTCCCGACGTCGACGGTATCTAACGGAGGAGGAAGAGGTGGTCGTGGTGCTTTGTTGCCACGTGGCAGGCAGATGCAGAAGACGTTTAACAACATCAAGATTACGATTCTCTGTGGTTTCGTCACAATCCTCGTCTTACGTGGCACAATCGGTGTTGGGAATCTCGGAAGCTCTAGCGCTGATGCGGTTAACCAGAACATTATCGAGGAGACTAACCGGATTTTAGCTGAGATCCGATCTGATTCGGATCCTACCGACTTAGATGAGCCTCAAGCAACGGAGATGAGTCTCAATGAGACGTATGCTTTAGGGCCAAAGATCACGAATTGGGATAGTCAACGTAAGGTATGGTTAAATCAGAATCCTGAGTTTCCTAGTACTGTTTATGGCAAAGCTCGAATCTTGCTATTAACTGGATCTCCTCCTAAGCCTTGTGATAATCCAATTGGTGATCATTATCTGTTGAAATCTGTGAAGAACAAGATTGATTATTGTAGGCTTCATGGGATTGAGATTGTGTATAATATGGCTCATTTGGATAAGGAACTTGCTGGGTATTGGGCCAAGTTGCCAATGATTAGGAGGTTGATGTTGTCTCATCCTGAAGTTGAGTGGATCTGGTGGATGGATAGTGATGCTTTGTTCACTGATATACTGTTTCAGATCCCTTTAGCTAGGTATGAGAAGCATAATCTCGTGATTCATGGTTATCCGGATTTGCTTTTCGATCAAAAGTCGTGGATTGCTTTGAACACTGGTAGTTTTTTGTTGAGGAACTGTCAGTGGTCGTTGGATTTGTTAGATGCTTGGGCGCCAATGGGACCTAAAGGGCCGATTCGTGATGAGGCTGGGAAGGTAATGACGGCTTATCTGAAAGGAAGACCGGCTTTTGAGGCTGATGATCAGTCAGCATTGATTTATCTTCTACTTTCTCAGAAAGATACATGGATGGACAAAGTGTTTGTGGAGAATCAATACTATTTACACGGGTTTTGGGAAGGTTTGGTTGATAGGTATGAGGAGATGGTTGAGAAGTATCATCCAGGACTGGGCGATGAGAGGTGGCCGTTTGTGACTCATTTTGTTGGGTGCAAACCGTGTGGTAGCTACGCTGATTATGCAGTCGAGAGGTGCTTGAAGAGCATGGAGAGGGCTTTTAACTTTGCAGACAATCAAGTGCTCAAGCTGTATGGTTTTAGCCATAGGGGATTGTTGAGCCCCAAGATTAAGAGGATCAGAAATGAGACGGTCACCCCTTTGGAGAATGTAGACAAGTTTGATATTCGCAGAACGCAAATGGAAGCCAAACCGCAGAGTTAGAGGAGAGCATAATCTGAGATGGTGGACAGACACGTATAGGTAAAAATATATAACACTCACAAATGCAAAGCAAATTTGCTTGCCTGTACTGTTACTTTACTGTTTCTTCTGCTTTTTTTTTTTGTTTGTTGTTTGCAAGAAGTTTTTAGCTGAAAAATTCATTTTCCATAGATGTTTTTGTGCTTTCTTCAGTCAAATATATGGAGAAATCTCATACTTTGTTACTACTCGTTACTGCTATATTGACACTTGAACTTATTGGAAATTACTAACTTCGGAAAAAAGTTTAGACTGTGGAATCACGATAACAGTTACATTACAAGTTTGGTGTCACCATTAGTCAAGAGTTAACACTAACAGACACAAAGGTTTTCCTTCATATTACATGCGTCTACAAAATGGGAATGACTAAAAGTGACTAGAAAGAGACAGAGGAGTGATCTCCCCTTGGCTATATCATTACTTCCGTTGGATTATTAACTTATATTGGCTTCGAATGGAAGCAGAAAATATAAAGTGATTGTCACTGTATCTTTATCAGCTTTTGCTGATCTCGGGGCAGTTCAGATGGGAGAAGGGATTTATTCTCGCTGTGTTAAAAGAAACCGAAGATTGGGTATGGGTTTAACTTTGAGAAACTCACTTCTTAACATGTATGGTGAAATCTGGGGAAATTGAGAAAGCGAGGAAACTCTTTGATGAAACCATGAGAAAAGATGTAACTATTTACACATCTATGATCTTCGGGTATGCTTTAAATGGTCAAGCTAAAGAATCCTTAGAACTTTTTTAAGAAAATGAAGATACTCTTTAATTCTTAACTGAACCTCAATGCAATTTCTTGAACGTATTATACTATATTCATCAAGAACCCATTTAATTCAACAGACAGATCTTATCCCTACATGAAAAGGGCTAATAAATAATTCACAAATTTCCCATGACTTTTAAGATATATTTTTTTATTTCGTAATCGAATCTATATTTTCGAAATAACATAACAAAAATCCAAAGTAAGATATAGGCAATAAAACGTGGGACGAAGAAACCGAGATTATTTTTTTCGAATTTATAAATATAAATATTAAAAAGAAGAAAGTGAAAAAAAAAAAAAAAAAAAAAAACTCCGTCTTCGTTGCTTTTGGAGAGATGCCTTGTTCTCACAACTTCCATGGCTGACATCTTACCTTTAAAATTTCTCCCAACTAACCACAAAACATCTTCTCCTTTAATAAATTTCATCAAACCCTTTAGTCTTTTATTCTCATCCTCTATGGATACGATCCTTTCTCCTGCCATGGACGTTGAACCAACGGCACACTCAACGATCGACACAGTTTCTCGTTTGATCGCCGGCACTTTCTCCGGTGCTCTTACTGGAATTTTCGCTATGAGTAATTTTTTTTTTTTACCATTTTTCATCCTCCTTTTTTATGCATTTGATTTATCATTCCTGACTGATCATAAAGTTTTCCTTAGATTATTTTGAAACTTTTCCCTTTTTTGTGTTGATTGTTACGATTTTTGTTCTTTCTTTTTTCTTTTTTTTTACTACACATTTTGTCAACTCTTAATCGTGGGCCTTCAAATTTTGTGAAAATGTATATTTTAAAAAAAAGTCTGAGTCTTGGTCACATAAAGAACATGTGAAACAGTCTTTGAATTAAAGACATACTTTTTATTTTAAGTTCTATCCTCCAAATTCAACGAAGTAGGAGATTCGATTTGTTGAGATCATTAGTCAAAGTCTTAGGCATTAATTATCTCTTAGTCTTACGTGTTCATCAACAATTTGCTGCTAATGATCTCAACTACAGAATTTACTTACCTCTTTTCAGACCGATCCTGGGGTTAGGACCAAAGTGTTGTTGTCCGTCTCTAGTTTTAGAATAAAATATCGTCTTTGCCTGATCCCTATAGCTCTTTGCTATATCTCATTCTTTTTTTATTTGTTTCTTTAATCTCTTGTAGCTGGAGCTTTCACTGGAGCAGTAACTGGTGCGGTGGCTGGAAGAGCTGCCCAGTATGGATTCCTTCGTGGAGCTGCTCTTGGCGCGGTTGCTGGAGCTATTCTCTCTGTTGAAGTGTTGGAGGCTTCTCGTGCCTACTGGTATTTAGAGCTATCAGGATCAAGGGGACCATCATCTATGGTTAGTCATTAATTATTCTGAATAATCTTACATTTTTGTCAAGAATCGGAGATGGTCTTTGGAATTTTTTCGACTGACTTTGTGGTCGATATGGAGAAAACAAGTTTGGTGGAAAAAATAATGACATAGCTTTGACATGTTACTGGTGGGCCATCAAAGTTATGGAATGACATGATGGCTTTGATTTAGTCTCATGTAATCGTTTGTTCAATCGTTAGGCTTCCTTAATATTATATTATGAATCTACCAAGGTAATAGGAATGGTTTGTGTTACTAATGCCATGAGGCATTTTAACAAAGGATTTCTAGCTCTACCCTTAAAGTTTTGGTCTCGCCGTGTTGTTCCAACTAACATTTCTATATATTGATTGAACTTTGATTGCATTTTGGATCGTGTGGACATGACTCAAATTTTGGTCTAATAATAGCCCCACTTCAACACGTCTATACCAACTCCTTTTCTGTAGGCATTTGTATGTGCAAGTTTTGATTGGTTGATTTAATAGCCACCAAACCATTTCTTACAGATGACTGTATTGAAAGTCTGAGTCCGTTTTTATTTCTTGTTGTATTATCCTTGGGAAGGAGGACTTGAACCAATTGCACAGTTTTTTTTTGCAATGTTGCACAGAACTGTCTTTTCTACCTTTTGCCAAATTTGGCAGTTTTGACCGTTGAGTATGAGTAAACTTAGCCTTTTTGGTATCTTGTTTTGGATCCAGGCAGATTTTGTAGAGCAACTGTTTCGTGGGAGACTGGTAGATGAACAACTTATGTCGACAATGTTAAATTCACACCATTGGCAGGTTCTTTTCTAACTCATTTCATTTGTATGGTCAAAAACTATTTTATGAAATTATGCTATTAAAAGAACAATTAAATGTACTACTGAAAGCTACTATCTGAACATGACTGCTGAACAAGTTTTTAAGTTTGAAAAGTAAGGAAGCCTCTTATGAGCAACGCTGGCACAAAAAAAAATCTCAATGTTTTGAGGCTATATAAGAATAACTAGGTTCCTCATATTTCCAAGATCAGTAAATGGTGTTTCATGCAATTATGTTCCACCACCTTCCTTTGTTCACTTATGTTCGGCAATCTCCACTAGTTTTAATCAATGGAGAAAGACTGATGTAAAATAGTTGTGCCTGCTTTTTACAGTTAAGGATGTCTGATGTAAGCTACGAAGAGAGGGATGATTTATATGGTGAATTTGAAGCTAGAGGCTTATCAGGTGACTCTTTAAGCAAACTACCATGCTATATCATGTCAACTGAAATGGCCAAGACGCAGATCACGCACTGCACAATTTGTCTACAGGTTTCTCGTCTGCTGCTATTGTTTTACATAAATTGAATAAACTTCTTATTATGGCCCTTTGTTCATCTCACACCTTGAATTTTACAGGACATTAAAGCAGGGGAAATCACACGAAGCTTACCAAGATGTGATCATACGTTTCACCTGGTTTGTGTTGATAAATGGCTCATCAGGCACAGGTCATGCCCCATTTGCAGACAGGCGGTTAAAGGTTAAAATATCGTTGACGCCGAGCTGTGTACATAGCAAAAATACATTATGCATATAGTATGTTTTGTGAGTTTCAAAACCCTTCAATTTTTTTTTCTGTTTATTTAGACTAAAGCTTCATATATAGGTAAACTTTTGAGTGTATACTATTGTAAACATGAATAAGAACACCTTATAGATGTATTGGATAGAATATAGAACTCGATCAAGTCATGAACTGATACATTAAGTTAACTCTAATAATACCCCTTACATGGGAAGCTCTGGAACTCTTGACCTCGCAACATCCAATTAAGGCAAAAAAAAAGCCCTCGAGACTCTATTCATCTTTTACTTCACAGCCGTGGAACTTTGTCACTTGGAAACAAGGCTCCACTGACCTTGCTCTCATACAGTAAGGTTCAGAGGCAGTCCCGTTCTCAGCCTGGTTTAATACCCATGGCTTCAACCCTCCAAGGCCATGAGCCACGTCCACGAGTGAAGACCATGAGCTTGTGCCCACCAGCACATCAGAACAACTCAAAAGGTATATCTCAGCCCAAGCTCTCCTACTCTCCATGTTCCTCTGGGTTTTTTGGAACTTCTTATTGCTTGGATTGTGAACGCTGATTATCTCTCCCGTCACTGTTGGGTTTTCCCAATATATGTCCCTGATACTCTCAAAATATCCTGGATAAGCTGACGAGATGAACACTGCCTTGGATCTTCGGTTTAGAACTTGGCTTGAAGGGAGATGTCTCTGTTTTTCAACTTCAGGAAGCAGCTTATGTTTAGTTCCACAAGACAGAATCTGATCTACCAACTGCTGAAATTGATCATTTCCAGATTCAGAGACCCCAATATAAATTCCTATTCTTTGCTCAGCTCTTGCAAGATATGTGCGATGATATCGTGTAATTAACCCCCATACAACATTAGTTGGGTGAAAGAGATATTGACCCAAGAAGGAAAAAGCTGTTTCTTTTTCCGGGAAGAGCTTTTCAAGTTCCTGCTGGAATGACGAGGCTGAGAAGAGAGATGGGAGAAAGAAACTATCTGCTTTCAAGATCAACCACGGAGTTTCCTCCAACAAAACTTGATTTTCCTCACAAAAGAAAAGCTTTTGTTGGTCACTGGAATCACGTACCACATGGCGATATGCAAACGAGGAGTTGCCAAAATCTTGAAGAAGAGACTGCTCATTGAACTGGCTATTGAGTGGGAATTCTAAGGGAAGAAACCAGGAGGTGTTTGGAAATGGCTCGCAGAAAAGATCAGACATGTCAAGTCCAGGTTCGACAAGTAAAACTCGATCTGTTAAGAGAGCATAAAGAAAAGCTGAAGCTAGACTCAGCATCCTATTCCCAAGTTCATCATTGGAGTTCAACCATATTACATATCTGCAACCAGAGACTTCACCATCAGACCGATCTCCCGACTTTACTTTTTCCAGTGTGAAGTTATAGGATGTAGTAAATGGTCCACACTGTCTATGAAGATCTTCGTACCTCTTTAATCTATAATACAGGTAAGAAGATTGCTTAAAAGGCAATTCCTTTCGATATAAACTCGTCTCAAACCTACTCAAGCATGATTCTTTATCAAAACCATGGACAAGAACGTCGTCGAGCTGTTCCTTCTTCTCGCTTAATCCACCATCTGAGTCAATAGCTGAAAACCAGAAAGCCACCCATAAGTGTAATTAATGCAACATTGAGTAAAATAAACCCTCTGAAGACAAAGATTATGCAATATTGTTGCTAAAACAAAGCAAACGGAAACAAACGCATTCAGAATTTAGGGTTCATAACTCCACGTACCAATTTTTTTTCCCTGGAAATGAATAAAAATTGTTTAACTTGTTGAAGCAATAAAATAATCTTTACTTAACAAACAAACAATTTTGGAGAAAGATAAATGCGAAAAGGTTAGTTTCTTGATGGGACATTGAGGCTAATTCCCTATAGTATATAGTTTTAACCCAAAAAAAAAAAAGAAGCCAAAGTTACATTATTTACCTTGGTGGAATCTGAACTGAAGAGCCGTAGAAGCTGCTTCGGTCTCCACAATATCATCAGAAGGTGGGTCTCTGAGCACCACTGACAGAGAAAACATAACTGAAGCGGCCATTAGAACCGCCAGAAGTAGACCCATCGATTTCATCGAGCTCAAATTCGGTCTCATCGCATCCAATTCGCTACACCCGGTTTGAGTATCCGAGTTGGTAACTGGATCACCGGTATCCGAGCTCTTTCTGCCCCGCTTCATAGGGAAAGAGGAAGCAGAAGATTAAAAACCGGGTCGGATCCTAGAATGAGAATTCGGGTCTCAAAGAAAGAGAGTTAGTGACTGAGGACAGTGGGGGAGCTGAAGTGATGAAGTCATCATGTGATGTGTTTTGACTTTTAAGACAAGAGAGAGTAAGAATATATGGCAGAGACAACGACAGCTTTCTGCAACTTTGTGTTAATTTCAATATTATTTCTAAGATTATACTTCTTCTTTTTTTACGCCTATACTTTCTTTTTCACATATTATATTAGAAAGTAAAATTTTATATCGTCAAAATGAATAATTGGTAAAGAATATCCAAGTTGGTAAAGAATATCCAACTATGTATAGCTGGTTATACAAAACGATGTCATTTTTGACTGTGAAGCATTCTGTTGCGAGTGACGAGGAGGATATCACAACTGCGCGGCGGGTACCAAGACGAAGGAGAATATTGGGTCGTTGGTTTCGGAAAGGAGGTGGAAGAGACGGTGTAACGGCGGTTTGAGGAGGCGGTGGTGGCCGATGATTGGGAGAGAGTAAGGCGGAAAGAGAGGGAGGTTAAAACGCTGCGTTTTGGAGGTGAAGAGGAATTTGTAAGCCAAGAGAAAGAGTGCTAAAGGGAGAATAATCACATAGTTACTAAAACATCTTTAACCTTTCTTTTGCTTCTAACGAGTTTCTTTGTTATTATCAAATCAGATTGGTAATTCTATATATACGACTTTTTCCACGCAATTTCATTTGTTGCGATTGTGAGGAATGATTTTTCGTAGTTTACTTTTCTTTTTAATCGAGATAAATAAATAAAAAAAAAACTTTGTTGGTTATCAACCAGATTAGTTACTGTATATATATAATTTTTTTCCACGCAATTTTATTTATTGCGAATGTAAGGAAATGTTTCCATTGGATGAAGTCGTATAGTGTTAAATAAGATCGACCACTTGACAACCTTGAAAAGTGATTTGTATAAGAACAAAAAAAAAAAATTGGATGTCAGAAAAAAATGATAACAATTGAACGTATCAAGTTCAAGTTGAGACAGATCCGGGCCTGAGGGCGACTGAAGGCAAAACACTTGCATGGGCCTCTTGTTTTATGTGGCCGAATTTGCCGTCCATTATTTAAAATATTAATAGAATTTTTCAAATATATTGTTATAATACTTAGAAGTTAGAATATGAGACAATAACATTAAAGATATTTTTTATATGAAATATAAAATCAAACTAGTGGGTTATTTATATATCAAATAAAAATAACATGTTGACCAAAAAAATATACAATCATTCGATTGGTATATTTGTTTTGAAAACATTTCGTATAAAATTTAATATTTTCCATATAGTGTATATATTTATTTTGTATGGGGACCTGATATCTCCAGGCATGAGTTAAGATTACACATGACTAAAATATATTTAGTGCTACTCGAACTTCTCACATCGGAATGGCTTCGAGGAAGTTATCACATTTAACCAAATAGTCTTCGAGCTAATAATAATTCTAAGTCTTTTTAAAGAATGTGAATCTAGATTCTAGAATATCTAGTTCGAATCCGGTTGGAAATATTGGTGGAATAAATTCAGAGATGATCAAAGAAATAACTAGTAAAGTAATAATGTTTAAAACGAATTTGATTTTTTTTTAGTATGAATTTTGACAGATAAAACATAAATTTGTTTGTATTAAAAAAAAAAAGTTAAATAGAACACCATGTTTGTAAATTATAATTGTATAATGAGAGTCGACTCCATTAGTAAAAGATTTGAATGCTCGTAGTGGCGAACAAATCTGTTTAGAAAGTTAATTGTTCTGTTTATAAATGGGACAATAATCGAGACAAATAGTTTTTATACAAATATATAGTTTATTTGCATGTTATAAAAATCTCCGGCTATCTCCGATTATATCATGTCTAATTATTAGATTCACCCTCGTCGGTTCGATTAATGACTAATTCTTCGAAAAAGTCAGTCAACCGATTACTTTCCGCCTAATCTGATTAATTCACGCCTAATTCGATTATCTTCCGCATAATCCAATTATTTTTAAAATTTCAAATAAAGTAGGTTAAAATTATAAATAAAAATCATAAAATAAATTATTAATACTATATTTTTATGTATTTAATATAACTTTAAAAATAATATTATTTAAAAGTTTAATATAATGGATAAAAATATTTTTAAATATTAAAATAACTTAAAACTAATTTTCGATTAATTTCCGTTTAATCTCTAATTATTTCCCTATGCGCTAGATCCACTATCCGATTAACACCTATCGATTTTTAAAATATTGATTTATTTAGGTAGGATAGGGATAGGTCCAACTTCCAAAGGCTTATATGAAAAATCAATACGAAGAATGAAAGCTTATATGAAAATTTGACTTCTCGTGCTAAAAAATTTTCTTAGCGAGAACAGCGACACTAATAGAATACTCCTTCTATTTAATTTACTTATTGTTTATCCCAATATTATTAATTTATGGAAATACAACAAAGACTTTCCTTTATATCATCATCACCACCAACATAAAATAATAATTTATAATATTTGAAAAAAATCTAGAAAAATCGTAGATTAAGTTATAAAGAAAATCTTGAAAAAATAAGATAATAAAAATCCATGATAGTTAATAAAATCTATAAAAAAATATTTGATAAGAATTAGTGACGATATTCCAATAGATATCCCAAAAGAAGATATCATATTTGGGTGTTAAATTATAAAAAAACAAAAGAAAAAAAAATACACGAAAGACAAAAAAAGAAAAAGAAAAAACAATGGTAGAACCGCAATTGAGCTAGATTCATATAAAACTGACACGTGGAATAACTTTGCGAATAGAAGACGCGGATTCGAGCTACACATCGCATTAGAGTGCGTGACCACTCTAAGAAGTGATAATCCCATGAAGTGAACCAATCACATAAGAGCAAGATACATTGGACTCCACGATTCGACATCTATATAGATATGATATCGATTATACAATATCGATTTGTTAATATATTATTATATTATATCGATTACTATCGTTGTTTTATTTCAACAATCAAATTCCCCATAAATTCAAATATAGATATATGCCAAAACAATTATGAACATATCTCTTCTGCATATCGTATTATCTTCTTACAAATACCAAAGTTAATTTAAAATGTAGTGGTCCAACGGAATAGTTGTGGATAGATAAGAATATCTAACATATAACGAGCACACGCATGGTCTTGACTCTTTTCTATCAAAAGATAAAAGATGGTCTCGAGTGTAGTACCCTAATAAACTCATAATTATATAGAAAATCAAAATTAAACTCTGAATATAATATGGTTCTCGATAAAAAGAAAACCAAACTGATGGAGTTCAAGCAAGATTAACTACAAATACAAATATATGTAATATGCTTAAACATATAGATCACCTGAGTTTGTTTCAACTATATATATTTTTTCTTTAATCTAGTTACAAACTCATTACTCATCGGAAATTCCATTTTATCTATGCGCAAACAATGTTTGTGAAAATTATTTTCTCGAAAAGACAAGTTCACCTTTGGACCAAATTATTCAAAAGATATGGGCGTACAAGTGTAAACATATGATGTGATTGATAAAATATTCTGCTTAAGTTAATGTTTTTGAATCAATATTGATTATGCAGTGATCGGGAGGACATAGAGAGCAAATAACATTCAGATCCATCAAATCGACGAAAACGAACGTAAAGAAAGTAAAGTATGCGGATATCAATTCCGAGAAAATAAAACAGAATATTCAAAAACCGTGGATTAGAACGAGGGGTGAAATCTGATACCGTAAAATCACGATCATAATTTGGTTTGTGGCTATCGTAAATAACAATTCATCACTTTCAGTAAAGTTGTTGATTTTTGTCTGAAAGAGATGGAGCAATAAATTTTCAAATCACACAATAAACAAAATTTCAATGACTTGAAATAATAATAATATAAATTTAAGAGTGCGAAATGGAAAATATGAAAACTCCGATCCGAGTCACGTCAATACCAAAACCAGGGCACAAATGAAGACTCAACACAAGGACAGTGTCTTTTGGCAGTGAAGGGACCATTTCCCTTTCCTAATATTTTAGGCATGTCCAAATTAACAATACAGAAATCGTTCAAAAAAGAAAAAAAGGAAAAAAAAAAAATATACAGAAATCTGATGTGGGTTTACACGTAAATGTGAATATAAGCAATTTACTTATTGGAAAAACAACTTACTGTATTTCAATTTGGACTAGGCATATAGTACTCCAAATGCCACGTACTCCACATAAAAAGGTTATCTAGACTCAACAATCTGCTGTTTTCGCTACTTTACTATTGTTACATTTAGAGTCACGAAGTTTTCATAAATAATTAATTGCATATTTCATACTTACCAAAGATATGACTACACATTGAGAACCTACTTTAATCATTATTTTTGTTGTCCTTTATTCACCAACAGGTATTATATAATAGTTCACCTCTTAAACCGGCGTTGCTTCTAGATTGTGCTTTAGCACTTAAACAAGCTACAAAAACATAAGGGACTACTTCCTTTGTAAACTCAATGTAATAAAATAACTTTATATAGCTCTTTATAGTTTCTACTAATTATAAAATTTGAAGTTTTGCAAATCATTATGAGCTGGTTCGTCTACCGAAAGGTACACATCTCATACAAAATACATTAAAAAGTAGTCGTTTTGAAACACTGATGTAAAAATTCATAGGATTTGTAAGATCCACGTTAGTTTAAAATATAAGAATCTTTTGAAACTTAAAAGAAATATATATATATATATATAACGGGACCAGAAATTTATGTATTCAATGTATTATTACGTCCATATCGTCGTACTTGTCCACTATATTTATGTCTGTAAGTGAATTGTTTTTCCAAAACCAAGTTGTTGATTGTGTTGATTCTATCCATTCCTAACATATGAACGTAAGACACGACTAATGCAATATAAAGTTAAGCATATGAATAAATGTAATTTCGAAAAGTGTAATAGTTTATATATGAATAACTTCCCTATCAAGAATACGTTATGTGGTAACTAAGATAATGTACAATATAAATCTCTCAACATTAAAGTAAGAAATCATAGTATTTAAATATGAGAATCTCTAAAAAATGGAAAGAGGCTATCATAATTAAATATTATTAGTTTAAAACTTGAGAGATTCTTACAAGAGACTCTCCTTGCATATATTCTAAGTGTTGGTTGATACATAATGAATGTAAATTTATCCATCAAATGTTTGGGATTTTCGTAGGGTTCCAAACATCTCTAGAACCGGTCCAAAATTTCATTAAAACTACGACAAGTGATTGGTGCTACAGCTGACTTCAAAATAAAGTACATGTGAGATTATGCTACTCGTCTAATCTAAATGCCAAATGATCCGGATAGACTAAATTACATCATGACATTAATTGGTTCATCCAAGAGGCAACTGATAATTTTAATTAACTCAAACAGTGGTTTTAATTGGTATTCTCGTCGCATTGTGGTACGGATGTGTAATAATTACTAATCACAAAATCATTACTAAGAAAATATCAAAAACAGTATTCGAAGATTTTTTTGTGGTGGTGATAGTATTATATATCTCTTACAGACTTACAGTTCTATTAGTTAAAACTTCAAAGATCTATTAGTTAATTCCTAAAAAAATGAGAAAGTTGGAGGACGAGTAGAAAGGAAATAAACAGACCTTTGCCGAATTCCGATAATTTTCATTGAAATTAAGAGTGTGGGAACGAGGCTACCTGAATTCCGACATTTTTTTTTATTAAAGACTTGAATTCCAATATAGCTCTCAAGTTCTTATAAACAAGAAATTTTGTAAGTTGAATTATTGTTCAAATACAGCGGACAACGGTATGGAAACATTACAAAAAACAAAAAAAAACAGCGCCAAAGTAGAAAAACGATCATATGTAACATGTGTTGTGAATATCGCTATTTGTGTGACTGAACCTCTTGAAATAAGCGTGTTATATATTCCGAATAATTTTGTGGGGAAAGAAACAATAATGAAGAACCAAGAAAAGAAAAAAAGAAGAGTCCAAATATACATCTAAGAATCCAACGGTTGAAATAAATTACAAAGAAAAAAGGGAAGAGAAGAAAAGGACTATATATGCATAAACATCCCCATTCATGGCTCTTGGTAAGACCATTCTATATCTATTTATAAGTGAGAGTGAGAAAGAGAGGCCAACATCAATAAAAGTCTCCGCACATGAAAAAGTAATAACTAGCAATAATTCACTCTATTTGAATGAGAGGAATAAGACTACCGAAAACGTGATAGGTTTCGAGATCTGATAGGATCATCGGAATAAAATGGGGAGGACGGCATGGCTCGACGTAGACGGGATGAAGAAGGGAGAGTGGACGGTGGAGGAAGACAAGATGCTCGTCGCTTACATCAACGAACACGGTCTCGGCGAATGGCGTACACTGCCTAAGAGAGCCGGTATAAATCTATACTTATTATAGCGGGTCGGTCTAGTTATGAGGGGGCGTACGGTCCTATCTCTTTTGCTTATGTCTCTTTCATAGTTAGGGGCTTTGAAGATGCTAAGATCTTTAGATTCCAGTTTTTTGTCGGGTCAGAGCTTTTTTATACAAAAAAAATTAGTTGGTTTTAATTTTATCGATTTATATACAATATTATTCCACCTTTTGAAAAGATTTATCAGAGAAAATGAGTCTACATTTTTTTATAAGAATTATTTACGATTTTGGGGAGTGAAATTAAGGAGAATGAAATATACAAGAAACAGTTTCGTAAACAGATAAATAATTAACGGATCTTTAACAATAATTTTTTTTTATTAACGGATCTATAATTTGTAAAAGAACAAATCTTACGAGGTTTTTTGTTTACAAATCTCGTACTCTCGTGTAATGTGTATGCATTACAAATTTGTATTGTACGTAGATGAGATTTATCCGATTGGTTCGAATAGATTCTATCGATGTGGTGATAATATATCTAAAGCAGTTTGTGAACCAATGAAAGCCAATTTAGTCTTTCCTTTCCTTGAATTCTTTTTTTTTCTCCTGAATAATTCTTATTTTTATGAAGTCTAAAGCTGTAGAACTAAAAAAAAAATTCCTTACGAACCATAAGTAGAAAGTTTGTTCATGTGTAATCTCGTCTGATGGAAAAGTTTCAATCTTTTGTGTAGCTTTTCTGTTTGCCATTATGCTGAAAGTCATCATTTTACTTTATTTCTCTTATAACTATATTATTATTTTTATGCAAAAAAAAAAAAACAGGTCTGCAAAGATGTGGAAAAAGTTGTAGGTTAAGGTGGCTGAATTATTTGAGGCCTGGGATTAAAAAAGGCAAGTTCAGCACTGAGGAGGAAGAAGAAATCATCAAATTTCATGCTATTCTAGGAAATAGGTGATTAATTAAATTCGTAGTTAAGTTTAAAACAACCCACCCTTGATCAATAGTAATTTCGTGTTAGTTCATAATTAAAAAAAGGTGGGCAGCAATAGCAAAGCAAATGCCGAACCGAACGGACAATGACATAAAGAACCATTGGAACTCATGTCTTAAGAAAAGACTCGCTAGAAACGGAATCGATCCGATGACACATGAGCCAGTCCTCACAGTTGAAGTCACATCATCCTCAACGACGTCGTCTCCCATACCGAGCCCTTCTTCGTCTTCCTCCTCTTCCTTCACCGGCTCCGCACGTCTCCTCAACAAGCTCGCTGGTGAAATCTCGTCAAGAAAACACGGACTCGACAGGATCAAGATGGTTATATTTTCAGAACAACCAAGACAAGTCGTTGAAGAGAAGATGATGATAAGCAAGGAAGAGGAGCAAGTGTTAATGGAGATTGATGAGATGCTAAGTACGACGTCGTTTGATGACTTCTCAACAATTGATCCGTACGGTCTGTACCACTCTGATTTCTGTGATGAGACTGCACAATTTGGTTTGTTCCTCCTTTGAATCATTTTATTTTGCATCAGTTTGTTCAGTGTGACAAAAGAGAGGTATCTCTGAAAAAAAAAAAAAAAAAAAGCAAGTGCTTTATTAGTACTACTAAATGACATTATGGTCAATGTTTTGAGTATTGACTGTTACTTTTGTTCGGTTCCAGTTATCTTTCCCACACATATGCCTATGAGCCTATCGAATACTGTATTGCTATTAGATTTTGCCATAGTTTCATCATTGAAACTTTATTATGTACGTGTAATGATCAGAATTCTGAACAAAATTTTATTATCAAGTAATTTGTTCCTACAAAAATTCAAAAATCAAACCAACTAAGTCCAACACGCAAACTAGATTTTCTATTAAAAATTATGCTTGAATAAATAAAATCCCAAATGAACTAAATAATCTGCTACTAAAGGAAAATGATAGTAGATTATACTACGGGAGAGGTTGATCACCATCGATGGGAGTCAGATATGTTACTTCCTTTTGCTTCTTTTTCGTTTACTGATGTGACGGACTTATAATTAAATTCTAAGAAATATTGCACTTTTTGAAATCGCTAGTCTAAAACTGCTTCGGGTTCCATTTAAAGTTTTTTTTTTTTTTTTATCACACCTACATCACTAATTAAGTTAGCCCACATCTTTCCCATATATATTTTTACTCCAATCAAGTTAAAATTATGAAAGTAAATTTTGCTGCTGGATAAAAAAAGATGAAGCAAGACGGAGTAATCCACTCAGCTTCAGAGACTATTCAACAAGACAGCTTCAAAAACTATTCAGAAATCAATAGAAGTTACTGTCAAGAACCGTATCTCAACATTCCGTGCACACATTCAATTATTCTTCTCGCAAAAAGGGTTTCACCTTAATTTCAACCAACTCTCGAAACTGGGCTTCACTAAATCTTAATTGGGCTTCCCATTGGATACTTCACTTCCAATCAATTACTCTTTCAATGTGTTCAAATTTGATTGTATGTCTTATATTACAATGAGCTTTGTAAAATTTTGGCTTTCTTCACACATTTAAATTAATGCACATAATTATATTTAAAAAAAAAAGACAGAGTGATCCGAAATATTAATTTTCATTTATTCTCAATGAGTTTTTCATTATTCTATTTTCAACCTTTTATTTCCATCTAGTCTTACTAGCATATCTCCAATCAGATTCTGCATCCAAACATCAACGAGCAACTACAATTTTAATTCTACCGTTACTGTAACATGTACTTTTTAGGAACACAGATTTTACTTTGCCAAAAGCTTAAAATACCGGATTTAAATATAAAAAATCACACAACAAGATGAACAATAAGTTACAAGTTTTGATGAAGTAGATGCATGATTTTTCTAATTGAATTTTCTACTATAATTAAATCCACAACGTAATCTAGAATTGAACCACGCATATTTTTCTTACGAGAACCCTAGTTGTCATTTTCACTCCGACATTGTAAAAGTAAAACTAATGCATATTTACTAATATTTGGCAAAAGTATCACTAAAAAGTGGATGATGGAGTTAAAATAATTCGGAAAGAGAATTCCAAATTGTTAGAGGACGGATCTGATAATAGATTCCTAATTAATAATCAAAATTTCAAGATTTTGTTGCACAAAAGTTAATCATGAGAAAGTGTTAATAATTGTTGTCAAACAAAAAAAAAAGATTGGTTGACAGCTATCTCGGCATAAACATGGAAACACAGAGGCACGGGGTTTAATTATAATCATAAATTAATGTATTTGCTTCTATTCGTAGTTGTGCCAAATTTAGGAAATATTTCTAAGACATGTGAATAAATTATCATGGTAAAAAAATAATATATACTATCGTGTGACTGTTTTCCTTGTCGCTGGTCCATACTATTTTTTTTTTCTGGGTCCATACTTATTTTGTACATTTTAATTATTAATTGGTAAAGTGGGAATAATATGTACATATACATTATTTTACTGTGCGTTTTTACACGAAATAAAAACAAACTTGTATAATTAATTATTAATGGTTAAAGTGGAAGTAATAAATCCATTTTGTTCGACCTCATTCTCATAAGAAAATAACTGAATTATTAAGACTCTTGTTTATGGTTCGGACTTCGGACCATTCCCATAAGTCAGTAAAGTAGTCAAAGAAAAAAAACGAAATCAAAGGGACCAAGTCGTTTCTCTGTCCGTTACGCGACAACTAAGACTGAGCTGTTATCTTGACGGAGTTTCCCAACTCACGTATCGCCACGTGGCATTTGTTCCTACATCCTTCACGTGCTTGCATATCTCACACTCACAGCCATATGTCTGAGCTGCGCGGGTGCCTCATCCAACGGCTGAGATCTCACAGTGACCTCCAAGACAGATTTTGTGTTCCTTCCTCCTAGTTAACGTGTAAGCTGCGTGTTTCGGACGAGTAATATTGCAAAAAATAAAAAGAAAAGGAAAAAAATAGACAAAAAGATAATTTTCGTTGGACTATAAAAATTTTAATTAGAGCAAGTCCAAAATTTTTTTTAAAAAATAGTATCAATTTTCCAAATATAACGCAAAAAAGACGGGGTCAAAATTCTCTCTCAATACACAATAATCAATATAAAGCTTTTGTTTTTCTATTAGGGGTTTTATCATTATCACTCTCTTTGTCCTAAATCAGGAAAAAAAGAGATTTTTATTTTCATTTTCATTTCTGCTAATGAGAATTTTATCATTCAGTCTCACATTTTCATAAAAATTTCGGATTTTTGAGGATGCCATCAACAGAATATCAAATATCATTCGGAAGGTCACTACTGAATTTGCGGCGTGACGCGGCGGTGAGCTCGGTTGACTCAACGACGGTGGGCGGCGAGTTGACTCAAATGGAGGCGGAGTTAGATTCGTTTCAGAGACAAGTCGCGGAGAAGTTTATTGATCTCAATGCTGCTAGCTCTGAAGATCTGTTATCTCTTGAATGGGTTGGGAAGCTTCTTGATTCGTTTCTATGTTGTCAAGAAGAGTTTCGTGTGCTTGTCTTCAATCATCGTTCTTTGATCACTAAACCACCGATGGATCGATTCATTGCAGATTACTTCGAGAGAAGTGTTAAGGCTCTTGATGTCTGTAACGCGATTCGTGATGGTGTTGAACAGATCCGTCAATGGCAGAAACTAATCGAAATCCTAATCTGCGCTTTTAATAACAGTGGATCCGGCGGTGGAAGTAGCCTGAGACCTCTCGGAGAATGTCAATTCCGTCGTGCGAGGAAGACTTTGATTGAATTAGCTATTGGAATGATAGATGAGAAGGAATCATCTTCAAGCTCAGTGACACAGCATCGTAACCGTTCATTTGGAAGGAACAAGGAACAGCTTCATCATCGATCGATTGGTCATTTCAGATCACTTTCTTGGAGTGTTTCAAGAACATGGTCAGCTTCAAAGCAGTTACAAGCTATAGGGAACAATTTAGCTACTCCTCGAGCTACTGATGTTACTGCAACTAATGGTTTCGTTGTTCCGGTTTATACAATGACTTCTATATTGTTGTTTGTGATGTGGGCTCTTGTAGCTGCGATTCCTTGTCAAGATCGAGGCTTGCAAGTTCATTTTAATGTTCCTAGGAATTATCAATGGGGAGGGTCATTGATGTCGTTGCACGATAGGATCATTGAGGAATCGAAGAAGAGAGAAAGGAAGAATAGTTGTGGGTTGTTGAAAGAGATTAATCAGATTGAGAAGAGTTCGAGATTGATGAGTGAGTTGGTTGATTCTGTTCAGTTTCCTTTGTCGGAAGAGAAAGAGATTGAAGTTAGGGAGCGGGTTGAGGATTTGGCGCAGCTTCAAGATGCTTTGAAGAACGGTTTGGATCCGTTTGAGAAGAAAGTGAGGGAAGTGTTTCATCGAATTGTTAAAAGCAGAACAGAAGGTCTTGATTCTGTTGGAAAGCATCAGACTTCAGAGTGATCTTTGAGTTAAATTCAATGGGACACCAGTTGTTTTTAACAGTGAAATAATCTTGAGAAGCTGAGATTTGTTTATGAATTGTGGGTTTGTTTGTCTGAATGTGAAGATCATAGCAAAAAGTTAAAGGATCATAAGAGTATATCAAAATTGGGCAAGGTCACAGGTTTTGGAGAAAGAACAGAAAACACTCTTTTTATGATCTTTGTGATTATTTGTATACTTTTCTTACAAAGATTGTTAATTAGTACGTATGAATTTTGCACTAGTTAAATGGATCAAAAACAAAAATTGGATTATCAATTTAAAATTTACTAAAACAAAATTGGTTATGCGCATAGCCGTAAATTAAGGTATTTGTTATCATACTAACAGTACCAAGTAGAAACTGATCAAATATCGATAAAAAGACTGAATTAGATTAAATATACTTTCATTAAATGTATCTAAACAATCTAAACGATATAGTTGTAAGCTGGTTTAAATTAAATTGCAAAATCTTGGAGCTTGAAATCCTTCTTCTGCTTGTCTCTCCTCCTGCATCATACTAATACAAAAATTCAAAGTGCAGATAAACAAAATCGAGGGTCAGAAATAGGATCTGCCCTACTTAGCCTTCATATATATGTAGTGAAGAAAGCTGATTACAATGGGTAAAATTTTGGAGCCAAATCTTATTTTAGGCTTCAACAAAACAACCCTTCATATCTCCGTTCTTAGAGCAATCATAAGGCTTTAAGGAACTATAAAACATCAATTATTATAAATAAAAACAAAAACAAAAAAAGTCGTAAGAAGAATAAGCCTCAGAGGTAGTGACAACTGTGATATAATTCATCACTATGAAAATCTGAAGAAACACATCAATAGATATACATCATCGGCACAAAACAAAACTCATTAAAAAGAAAACTTGGAAACAGTTTAGTTGAATGCATCAGAGAGATTCCCATTTAGACATAACTCATCATTCTACTTCTCCATAAGGAGAATCTGATGTCCCTGTCTTTTTATCGTCACTTGCACAATACCAGAGTTCAAAGATCTAAAATAAACTTGAGAAACTAATACCTTATACATACTAAGGTTAGTTACCACAAAACAAAGAAATTCAAAATGCCTCAGAGTAATTTTGTATTCATAGAGACTTAGCTCTCAAAGTATATTTAACACCATCACAGGCATTATAACATCAAACATATAAACAATAAAGTAAACAGAGAATCACTAATCGTTTGCTAGTGGAAGACAAAGCAATGAATCTTTCGAAAACACTCAATTCAATAAGATAATCAACAGACATACAAAAGAATAATCTAAAGAGGAGCGACTCTAATATGTCTAGGTTGATTCGCAATGGCTTTAAATAGATAAGCAGCGGCAGAGTAAATTAGGGCAAAACGAAGCAAGTCTAAAAGTTAAAATTGAGCTTGTCTTAAAAGATAATATATGTACGGCCCATTAGATATATTAAAGGCCCAAATAGATTCAAATATCAACGACGTTTTAAGCAACAACTAATTGAACAGTCTTCTTCAGTCCCTAGGCAGAGCACACATTTACGTTGGTCGACGTCTTGTGTTCCCCTGCGAGATAAAAGGTTGACCCTTCGTCTGATTTTGTTAGCTCTCTGTTTTTTCACCATTAATCTTTCCTTTTTTTTTTTTTTCTTTTTGGAATCGTTTGTCTTCTTTTCTTACCTCCTATGAACTTTTTCTCTGCTTAAATTCGTCTGTTGTTTCAACAAGAGAAGTCCTCATTCTCTGTTTTTTTTTTGGGAATTTTCTATTTCCGCCCGTTACAGTCTTGATGACAACGTTTTGCAGTAACCAAGTGTTTGACCACTCTGATAACAATTAGGTCAGTGCACAGAAATGATTTTACTATCCACAAACTAATCTTATGTTTCTTTATTTTGCAGCAACCAGATTGATATCAAACAGGTCATGAGTGAATATTTATGTTCTGATTAAATAATTAGTTTGAGTTACTGTAGCAATGTACACACGTTTTGTGTATATAGAGTATTATATGTAGAGAGTACATGTCTACGTATATGTGTACATAGATGATTAATTTAGCAGATTTGTATATATCTACATGATTGTGTTAGTGTGAATGTCTCTATTATATAATAAAAAAGAAGAGTTTTATGTTGATGAGTATCATGTGATGTCTCCAACTCGAAAGGCTTCTTTCTACAATCAACGGTGAAGATCTAAAGAAAATGAGAAAATTTGCACAATCTTATTTTCTTTAATATCGATATCTTCTTCCACGATATTCCTACAGATCCCAAAGAAGCTCAAACAGGGGTTTTTGGGTATAAATTAGTTAAAGTTTTACTTTGAAGAACAGAGTAGAAACAGAACCTATCTTCTGTCTTAAGAGAGAACTTAGATGGCGAGAAGACAACACTTTCGTCCACGGATGTTCTTGGTTTTAGCTCTTCTGTCTCTCCTGATCTCGTTGAAGCCTGTCCTAATTACTGCAAGTCTGTAACACTTCTCCCTAACCTCCTCAACTTTCTTGTTTTTGTTCTGTTTCTTTCTTGTTTTAATTTCTTAATTCTTAAATACTGCAGGAACTGAGAAGTTAAGAGAGTTTGAAACCAAGGCACAGGAATTGAATCAGATAAACCACATGGTAAGAATCCACTCCACACATACAATGTGAGAAACGATCAAGTCTCTTTTGTATTTTGATTCTCGTTCTTGCTTTTTATTATATGTCTGGATGCTTCATGTTTTCATAGAGATGCATTGAAACTGATCATCCTACGAGAAGAACAGGAACGCGGAGGATAATGAACGTTGAGGAGATTAACGATTATCCAGGATCAGGTGCTAACAACCGCCACACTCCTCACTGTTCTGATTGCTAATTCCAGTTTCTTGTAATCTAGCTTCTATAAAATTGTAATAATCACTTTATACGATATATGTATCAAGCTTTTTTTAAGAGCTTGGAGTCTTACTAATGGAAACTTAATCTAAAAGTCTATATGATGATATCAAATATATGGTAAGACAAACTTTATGAAACCCATGTCTAAAAAGGTTAAGACATTTAAAAAAAAAAGTTTTAATCTAAAACTGAGCTCAAGTTAGGCCATCCACTGTAACTCAAAAAGGTTTTGGTCTGCTTTTCCAATGGTATATGCCATGTTTTGTTCATTTATTTAATCTTTCCCACATTAATTATTATTATTTTCGTTTTATTTGGTGGAGAGACACTGAGACAGTGGAGGACACAACTACCTCATGATGATGATTTTTACCATTATGTCACCAATTCTGGAATTAACAGATACAGCAAATAATGAACAAAAGACAGAAAATAAAAAATTATTTCATATGATTAAATCGAAAGACAAAAACTATACCCTCCACAACATGATCAATAATATACAGAAACCGAGATTATTACATTATAATTAAGAAAGTAATTCTACTCAGTTAGTGTGGGAAGAAGGGGAAATGTCCGGCGCCGGTACCGTCACCGGCACGCATGAAGTCAAACCTTTTAATGAGTATATTAGCAACGAGCTCGTTAGCCTTATCGGTGGGATGGTAGTCGTCCCAAAACACTTACTTACTTCTTTCTTTGCACAATGTCGACGCCGGTATACATGTCAGCGCCGGCCGGATTTTGTAGAACGAGCAACACGGCGAATCCGAGATACCAAACCCTATAGTATTTTGCACACACACAAGAACCTATAAATAAATTAATCCGATGATTAATAAAATAAAAAAGTGGACTTTATGAAAATAAATGATCCAACTACTAGTATATTGTTTTTAATAATCAAATTCAACTACTAATAGTATATTGTATTTACATGACCAAAATCATTTTGATTTGCTTCTAGAAATTATCATTTTTGAATGCTTATTTTGGTTTTATCAAAGTTTTATATTACCGTATTTTTGAAGGTTAGTGATGACATCGTTGACGAGGTCATATGCTTCACCAAACTTATAACTTGCGTTAGGGAGCTTGACCTCGAGATCTAGGAGCATTGTGGTGGCAGCTTTGTTGAATTTCTTAGCAAGATTACTCGCTTTGTTTTGACACTGGCCATCGAAGCTTAGAGCTCTTTGGAGTGGGATACAACCCATGGGTCCTAATCCAAACACCATTAGCTTCCTCGCTCCTAAACTATGCTTCGCCTAAACCATTATAAGATCAAAAAGTTACGTATCAGTCAGACGATTTATAAAAATTACGTAATCGAAGTGTTTAATTAACCTTGAGTTGTGATTCAAGTGTTTCCATTATGTAGTCGACGAAGGTTTGATCATTGTATTTCCAAGAGTCGCTATAGACCAGGCATCAAGTAGTTGTTAATGAAGTCATTACTGCCTAAAGCGACGACGTATCCAGCTTCTTGGAAGAATTTGTCAGCTTCTTTTTCCCTATCTTTGCCACAACTACATCTTGTGTCCCTTGTAATAGTTCTATTTGCTTCCAAAGTGAAAATCTTTGGATCTTCACAAGTACATTTAGTTTATTTCATTGATGAATCTTATTAATTCATTTAGTTTGATGAAAATATTGAAAACTTATTATTTCATGCGACTTACGAAATAACCACCAGTTTCATTTAAGATTCCACTACCTCCAGAACCAGAAGCGTAGTTCACTCCATTTTCAAGTATCACATCTTCATTCATTGATGGATCCAAGAAAGCTATTGGTCTTGGCAATCCAAGTTTATCACCTTAAAAGTCAAACAAAACCATTATTAAAAACTAATTCAAATAATATATACACCACATTAATTCATTATTGATCACATGACACATGACACATGACTTACCTATGATATCTGAAACAGTACGGCCATTAGTGAACCTTCCATTAGGTAAACCATTGCCAAAATCGATACCGTAGTAGGGCAGATTTGCCTGTGCTAAGCTCCTCGGTAGATTCCTATTGTTGCCTACATCAGACAACGAATCTCCAAATATAAATTGGACAATCTTGCAATCATAGCCGTTGATTGCAAGAACAGTGACCAAAACGAATATGGCGCAAAAACTTCATGTTGCAAAATCAAAATTTCTGTTGATTAAGAATGTTTTTTTTGTTTGTTTGTTGTTTTAAAAGGATTTTGGAGGTGAAAGTAAGAAAGGTGGAGGACTAATGCGAGACTAAATAGGTGAAGGTAAGATTTTGAGTTGATGAACCAACTGATTTTGTTCTTTCTAATTATTATTTTTGTTTTACGTTTGATTCAAACCTATTTTGAACTACTCTTTCCTCGTGTTGGTGTCGTAAGTTGTAACCGTTTTTTGTCCGTAAACTTTATATTTTGCGTTTTTAGGAAAATGTTAAATCTTGGAGAAAACTATTTCAAGTTTGGTTTATGAACAACTATAAATAAGTCTTATACACCTTAATACGGAATATTTCGCTTTGTCAATATCTTATTGTACTCCTGAATGTATTCTTGACTTACTCAATCGTGATGGTTTCCACTTTCCACTCTTTAAATCTTACTAAGAATATCAATTAATCAGATGTTAATTTTTGTAAATAAATTTTGCGCCAGAACCATAAAAAGACGTAGAATTTTGTTTTTGCCGATTATATTCTAAATTTTTTCATGCTGTTCGTCTGTAACATTTTCTCTCATGAGCTAAGATTTGAAGATGTCAAATCATGGGCTAATGATAAGCCCAATGGACCGAAAGAGAATGCTCGGGCTGGAAGAATTCAGCGACAAACTAGTAAATAACTGAAAGGGACTGTTGACCGTTTGACAATGAGGGGCATTTGGTACTCTGGACTGAAACAGAGTCGCCTCTAAAAGACTAAAACAGAGTGAGCAAATTTTTTTGATATTAATAGCTTTTAAAAATTAGATTATAAACATCAATATCCTTTGAACCTGAAATTCTCATATTTTAATTTAAGTTTATCGTGTGAATGTGATTGTCTAATTGGTATATTTTATATGATTAATGTTGTGTTTCTTATGTATCGTACTTCAGTTTTAAGTGATGGTTCAAGTAAACTCAGTTTGATAACTGTAACCAGATTTATAATCTCGATATATAGTTTTTGTTGATGTTTGTGGTGTTATATTATGGTTAGAATTATAATGTTAATTTTGAATATAAATTAAAGATAGTTCATGATTATTGTAAGATATGAATTGATTTTCAGGAAAAGATAGAATCACATGCTACAAAATATAAATTAATGAAAGAAAAAGTTCGTTTTTTCTTAATATTGTACTGTGAAAAAATAGTAAATAAACATCACTATCCTTTGAATCATTTTTGTGTGAACCAGAAAATCTACGGATGTTATTGCCCATAAAATAATCAAATGACACCAAAATAGTTACATTACTATCCTACGTGGCCAATACTCAGCCGTTTGCTCCGCAAAATGGGCGCCACAGATAAATATAAACCCAAACCCGTAACTTTATCCTCATCTCATCACTACCGTCCATTTTCCAATCCAACGGTAAATATTCTTCGGAAATCCCCAACAATATCTAATCCACGAAACCAAATTTAATAAGAAGAATAAAAAAAAATCTCACAACTGAAAACAGAGAGACTCCATCGTTAGAGTTCACTCAAGTCCTCAAGCTTTTTTTTCAACAGCAATGGCGACATTTACACTCAAATCCTTCACCGGACTTCGTCAATCTCCAACGGAGCAAACTAATTTCGTCTCCCATGTCCCGTCGTCACTTTCCCGCTCCCAACGACGTAGCTCTCTCCGAGTAACGGCTGCTAGATCCAGCCCCAAGCTCTCCAACCGTAACCTTCGCGTCGCCGTAATCGGTGGTGGTCCAGCAGGTGGAGCTGCGGCTGAGACTCTAGCCAAAGGAGGAATCGAGACGGTTCTGATCGAGCGGAAGATGGACAATTGTAAGCCGTGTGGAGGCGCGATTCCTCTCTGTATGGTCGGAGAATTCAATTTGCCGTTGGAAATTATAGATCGGAGAGTGACGAAGATGAAGATGATATCGCCTTCGAACATTGCTGTTGACATTGGCCGTACGCTTAAGGAGCATGAGTATATAGGTATGGTGAGAAGAGAAGTATTGGATTCGTACTTGAGAGAGAGAGCGGAGAAGAGTGGAGCCACGGTCATCAATGGTCTCTTCCTTAAGATGGATCATCCGGAGAATTGGGATTCGCCGTACACGTTGCACTACACGGAGTACGATGGGAAAACTGGAGCTACAGGAACAAGGAAGACAATGGAGGTTGATGCTGTCATTGGAGCTGATGGAGCTAACTCTAGGGTTGCCAAATCCATTGATGCCGGAGATTACGACTACGCCATCGCATTTCAGGTCAAATTCTTAATTTCTTCTTTTAAAGTTAAATCGATGAAATTAAGGAGTTTGAATTTCTTTAGGTTTTGAAAATGGGAATTAAAGTTTGAATTTTTTTTTTTCAGGAGAGAATTAGAATCCCTGATGAGAAAATGACTTACTATGAGGATTTAGCTGAGATGTACGTTGGAGATGATGTGTCCCCGGATTTTTACGGATGGGTTTTCCCTAAATGCGACCATGTAGCTGTTGGAACAGGCACTGTGACTCACAAAGGTGACATCAAGAAGTTCCAGCTTGCCACTCGAAACAGAGCCAAAGACAAGATTTTGGGAGGCAAGATCATCCGTGTTGAGGCTCATCCCATTCCTGAACATCCAAGACCACGCAGGCTCTCCAAACGAGTGGCTCTTGTTGGTGATGCTGCAGGCTACGTGACTAAATGTTCTGGTGAAGGGATCTATTTTGCTGCAAAGAGTGGAAGAATGTGTGCTGAAGCCATTGTTGAAGGTTCACAGAATGGTAAGTTAAAATACAGCCTTTTTCGAATTCCTGCGGTCTAAGTTGTAGTGAAATATTATATCCTGAGTGTTTTTGTTGCAACAGGTAAGAAGATGATTGATGAAGGGGACTTGAGGAAATACTTGGAGAAATGGGATAAGACATACTTGCCAACGTACAGGGTGCTTGATGTGTTACAGAAAGTGTTTTACAGATCGAATCCGGCTAGAGAAGCTTTTGTAGAGATGTGTGGTGATGAGTATGTGCAGAAGATGACCTTTGATAGTTATCTGTACAAGAGGGTTGCACCTGGTAATCCTTTGGAGGATCTCAAGTTGGCTGTCAACACCATTGGGAGTTTGGTTAGGGCTAATGCTCTAAGGAGAGAGATTGAGAAGCTTAGTGTTTAAGAATAATCTTAGTATCTTCACTAAAACTGTTGCTCTTCACTGAGTTAAGTATCATATTTTTATGTTTTCTGTTCATTGAATCAGTCAAAAAGCATTTTTTTGGCTTTACAATCCCCAATTTTTCACTAAAAACAATTCTCACAAACCACTAAACTCACTTTAGAAAACACTCAAGATATACTTCACTTCTTCATCACCCTCCATTCCTCCTTTATCAACGGATTCATCACTAACCACTGATCCGCTGCTTGAACACGAAGTCATAAACATCTGAGACTCGTCAGACTTGAGACTTCTCTTCTTCTTCCTCTTGTGGTTTGCCTTGAAACAAGCTTGTCTTAACCTCTTTGTATTGTCCTCAAACTCCAAATCCGGCAACTCCCCGATCTTCCGCTTCTCCTTCTCGAGCATCTCCAAGGCGTTCTTAAGTTTTTGTGCATTCTCTTCTCCTTCCATCTTCTGCAGCGCCTATTCACATGATTTAAAAAACAGTCATTTGATTTTACCAAACTAAACTAATAGTAAATGTAGTATCTGGTTCTACATAACTTGACGTTACTGATCAGAGTTTTTAGGCTCATGAGTTTACGATGAGGCCATATACGTATACCCAAATCACGACATCTCCTTTTGAGAAGAGTCAAACCAACCTTAAGCTCATAGCAGCCTTGGCTATGGGCATATAGAAGTAGCGGGAGATAGTTTTCATCGAAAATGCCTTTGAAGCTGTGTAGGTAGAAGAAACATTGATGATGATTCTCACGCTATGATCTTTGCGTTTCTCGTTGATTCTATTCTTCTTAGCTGTCTCCTGCACTACTCCATGTTCGGTCTTCTTCTCCGAATCAACATCTCCTCTGTTATGTTATGTTCTGTTCCGGTCCATGATGCTGAGCTGTATGAATTGAGTAAATCTGCAGTAAAAAGCAAACCCATGAGACCTCTGCTATATATGATAAATATGTAACTGTATATTATACCTTGAGAGAAAGGTTCAAGATCAGGTAAAGGCAGAGAAGTTGTAGTCAAAGGATAAACTTGAGAGGCAGAGTGGTTAACACTTTAATTAATCATGTCCATGATTTGTTTTACTCTCTATTTTTTGTTACAAACAATAAGAGTTATATTATTGAAGTAACAAAAAAAGGTTTATATTACATTTCCGCAAAAAAAAGAACTATCCAATTAAGATGACAATTCATAGAGTTTTAGTCCTTAGTTTATATCACTGTATGAGAAACCGTTTGGAAGACACATAAGAAGAAGGGTTATCAGCAAAACTTTTGCTTATACTCTTTCTATGTCTTGGAACTGAAACTTTCTCAAGAAGAGACAAAACCTCAAGCATCGATGGTCTAACCTTAACCTCTCCAATACATTGTAAAGCCAAGAAAGACATCATAAATGCTTCTTTCTTTGGGTATTGACCCGCAAGCTTAGTGTCCATTATCCTAAACACACTTCGCTTGTTTCGCAAGTAAGGTATTGCCCATTCCACTAGGTATTCTTCTTCTCGAACTCTAGTTTTGTCTATGACTCGACGTCCAGAGAGGATCTCTAGCAAGACTACACCGAAGCTGTAGACGTCGCATTTCGTTGTTAAATGACCTGACAGATAACAGAAAAGGTCAACCAATGTGCTTTAGAAATTTTCTTGTTCTGTAATTCTTGAAATTAGGTCGAATGAGCCAAGAAGTAAAGAGAAACCTGTTGCTAGATATTCTGGAGCAGCATAACCTTCTGTACCGATCACTTCAGTTGTCACATGTGAACGATCATCTTTTGGACCTTCTTTGGCCAATCCAAAGTCTGAGATTTTGGCATTGAATCCTGAATCGAGAAGGATATTTGCTGCTTTGAAGTCTCTGAAAATGATTTGGTCATCAGCGTCGTGCAAGAAACATAGCCCTCGAGCAGCACCGAGTATGATATTTAGACGCAGTGACCAAGAAAGCACATTGGAACCCCCTACATTAAGAAGAATTCAGATCATTGAGAGAAAAAAAACACACATAAGATTTAGAAAAAAATGTTTACTTACTTTCAAACAAATGATTTTCCAAGCTACCATTAGGCAAATACTCATAAACCAAAAGACGTTGTTCATCTTCCAAAGAGTATCCAATCAATTTCACCAAATTTGGATGATGCAATCTTCCAAGATAAGTCACTTCTCTCTTTGGAAAAACCATACACAAGTTAAGATTTTCAATAGAGTATATATAGCCTCAAGAGAAATTGTCATAAAATAACTGAAAGAAGCTTACTAGCCACTCCTTGTGTCCCTGAAACCCATCAATCTTAAGCTTCTTTACAGCAACCGCAAGTTCAACTCCAGATTCACCATTAAGACAGCCCTTGTGAACAAACCCGAACCCTCCTTCTCCAATTAGACTCTCTGGACAGAAGTTTCCTGTAGCATTCTTTAGCTCATCTAACGTAAAGGACTTCAAATGTTGGGAATGCATTATGTCTCCTTCTTTGTTCGGTGCAGGTAGAGTGCTGTTAGTTTCATCTTTTCTTGTAATAAGAGGTTTTAAACTACAGGGATATGACAGATTCGAGCTTCTTTCAGTATCACTATCACCTCCTGGACCATAACAGTACCACATTTTTTACATCAAAGAATCAAAGATTATAAAGTTATGTTATATGTTTAATAGACTTCCAATTCAAAACAAAATGACAATAATGGATTGGCCAAAATCTGTTATATATTACTCTAGACCTCTTCTAAATTCATAGTTAGATCCTAATACACTATCTCGAGATGCTAGCTATTACATCAGCTCATCTCAAATGGAATCTCACTCTACAAACTAGCAACAAACCCTACATAGGTCAACACAATTACACTCGGAAACCATATTATCAAAAATGATTCTGTTTCATAAAGAAGCAATGCTTTACATTGTCAAAGGTTCTCATATTAATAGAGAACTACAATAATTATTCACAAAATTTCCTTAACAGCTAGAGAACTCTATGACGGATACAATATTAATAACATTAAAAAAAATTGGTGAATCTTCAACAATGTCCATCATTAGAGATGAAGCCAATAGTCATTAGTTATATTCATCCATCACACTAAAGGCTCATACCAAAAATGATGGTTGTGTGTATTCGAAATTTAAAAACCAATTCCAGTATGAGTTTAGTTTAAAATTAATTAACCATAAACAGAGACAGATAAATCAAATAACGAAAAGAGCTTACGTGACAAGGCTTTCGAGTTCAATGAAGAGTCAACGATGTCGTCCACATTATCATTAACCTTTGAGCACGGTTGACAGCAATTCCCCATTAAAACTTATATGAGCTCTAATCAATATCATCCAAAAAAATAATCCTAGAGACGATGATGGAAAAATAAAACAAACAAATATAAAAGCTATGGATGGATCTTTGGCACCGCCTCTGTCATCAACATTCTTCCTCCTGCGGTGAAGGGAAGAACGTGAAAACGAGAGTGGAGACTCGAAAATGTGTTTGGAGATGAAATCAAGACAGAGGTTGGAATTGAGGGGGAGAAGCAAAAGAGAAAGGTTAATAAAATTTGTTAGAATTTAATCAAATATGGTTTTTGACTATAATTAGAGGAGAATGGAAAGGTAGTTTCCGTGTTATGTCAGAGTAACCTATTAATTACCTAATTGACTACTCTTATATCACGTGCAACTCCCGTGTCCCGACTCTTCCCATGATATTTCGATTTTTTTTTTCTTTTCAAAAACATTACTCCTTAAAAAAAAAATAACCAGGGGTATTGAATAATATAATTTAGAGGAGAATTGAAATAAGCAAAATAATAATTATAGGTTTTAAAATATTTGGAGTACTTTTTATTTATTAGATTCTTTCCAAATGAGAGCATAAAAGCTGAGATTTGGTTCCTCACATTTTAAAGTTATTTAAAATAAAATAAAAATTCCAAGCAAATAACAATTGATAGCAAAACCATACTAGTAATGAATAGAATTTTAAAGAATCTATAAAATATATAAATAAATAACTTTAGATTTATATAAAATTTTACATTCTTTCAAATTCAATAAAATACCTACATTGAACCCCCTCCGAATCTCTTTACTGATGCAATCAAATCATTTTTAACTGAATGCATGTCTACATGGTTCATTTCGTTTTTTGTTATCGTTCTCTTAATATTTTATAAATTACTATTCATCGTTTATGATAGTGATTATAGATATTCATATAATTAAATTGAGAATGATAGATCTACCATTTGATATTTACGGTTATGATGGACATGATCCCTATATTTTGTAAATTTTCTTAAATATTTCGATTTTTTCAGCAATGTGATATGAAAATTTGATTTAAATTCACCCTATACGAAACATTAAGTCCTCAAATGTTTTCACTAGGATTAAAATTATTTATTGATCATTTTTAAAAATAAAAATAATATATTAGTCTTCTATACATACCATATATATTATTCTAAGTTTTGCGGCATGAGATTTCGCGATAAGAAAACAATATCTCTCAAATACGTATGTCTGGAGAGAAGCAAAAAAAACTGTATACTATAAGTGACAAAATCGATATTAGGTTATGGCATAAATCTGCAGCTTTTTACGCGCATCTTTTGAGTGCATATCGTCAAATTCAACCCATACTTTATTGCCCATCAACATAATTTTCCAATTCCTTCAATGTTAATATGCGGAAATGACAGTTTCATGGATGCCTCGGCCACAAAATAATTAATTACTTTATTTTATACATTTATAAGATTTAGAAAATCATAAAATATTCAACTATAACATTTTGTATTCTTCTCTTCACAAAATACGTTACTTTATTGTAAACATTCATAATGGTTTCTCTTTTGTTGTTTTCTAAACGTATTACCTTTGATATATGTGTCTTGAACCAAAACTAGGCTACTGGACAATCATGGGAATACATCAGAATAATTTGTTCGGCATTTTGTTTCTTAAATTTTCGAATCTCTCAAACTTCTCCCTTTTAAAAATGTGCAAATAAGAACTTATTACCATTTTCTTAGAATTGTAAAGGTTTTCCTTGTCACAAGGATCGATACAAATTTATAATGAAGTTGTTGAATGTTAAATTACAAGTTCGTCGCTCTCTATATAAGATGTATATTGTTATGAAATGTTTTAAAATTACTAGACAGTTAGACACAAACCAAGTCTTTGGTAAGCAAAACCCTAACCGAAAATATATTAAAAAGAGACACAAACAAAATTACCCAAAAAAGGGCAAATGCTTTATATAGGAAACAAGCGAATATTTATGATCCAAGCAGAAGTGACGAACTCGTATCATTAAACGTTTATAAGGTCATCATCTATAAAAAAAATCAAATCCGCATACTGTTATTATTTTAGTAAACAAAAAAGGAAGAAGAAAGAGAGGAATTATTGAGTAAGTAAGCTTCTGATTAGAGCAGCTTGAGCAGTGTCTGTGTTGGCGAGTAACTCAGATAGCCTCTCACTTAGATCATCAACTTCTCTATGCAGATTCCTTATGTAGTTGCAAGTCTCTTGTAACACCCTCGCTGCTGAAACCTGTCAATATACATATATTATACATATCATCATTTTCATGCTATATAAGTATATATACACACACATGTGTATACATAACTAGTTGAGTTAGATTTAGCGTACCTTGTCTGAGCGACGACTGTCCCTGAGCTCAGGAAGAAGCTGCTGCAACTTGATGATGAGATCGTTGATCTGATCCTCTGTGATCCTTGAAGTTCCTGATGATTGCCTCGAACGTGATCTTCTTCCCGACATTTTTATTTGAATATTAATTCGACAAGATGTATAATAGAGACACAGACAAAAGACACTTCTATTGATAAAACAGGTTATGGAGTTTAGGGCCACACACAAGCGATGCCGGGAAAAGAAGAGAGAGAGGAAGATGATATACGAAGGAAGTGAAGTGAGGTTGTATTTATGTAGGCTTTAATATTATTTGTTTGTGGAAAAATAAACAAATCAGAAAATAAGTCTTCTTATTTTATTTTGAATTATATATATGCAAATTTTATTTTTACAAATATTAAACTATATGCTCCCCTCCTGACAACTTTTGTTATAATATATAGAACGATTTCAGAGAATCTCATAAATTTAATATATAGATCTAAGTTTTGTAGTTGTAATTATTGTTGAATCTAGTCAAATCTTGTTAGAAAGATTACCCTATATCGTAACTTTTATTTACATGTTTTTGAGTTTTGAATTTCACAATCACATTACATTTCATAACTTCATTTGTTAGATTTTCTAAAGGTAATGTTTCACAATTCTTATCACCTTAAATGTATTGTATCTAAAACAATTTATTTTTCTGGCAACACCACAAAAAGTAGCTAGTTATAATAAATGATCTAATATTTATTTTCTTTATAAAAACAGGCATATGGAACAGACATAATATTTTCTAATACTATTATTTCTACGGTGTATAATGTTATACTAAAAGAAAATATTAAACTGGTTATTTTTGGGGTGTGATTATCAAAGAAGAAAGTATTATACTTCACGATGCTTAGAATTTCGTTCTATTATGTTCCTTCTCTTATTGTAATATATATAACTAATTTATGGCTTTACTATTTTAAACACCCTTTTATAAAGAGAAAACAAAGGATTGTTTCCAGAAAGAGATATATTTTTTTTGCCGACAGACATAATGTATATATATATATATGATTTAAATATAGTTATTGATGATAAATCGAAGTATAATATGGTTTTAGTGAATCATTTAAATGTCTAATTATCTGGTTTTAGAAATTTTTAATGAATTATTTAAATATTTAATTCTATGTTATGAAAACACATATTTGTTTCTTAAATTGCGGAAGCAAACATCCATTTAAAGAACTTATAGGCCAAATTAAACCAAAAACAGGAGCTCACAGTTTCATAAATGTTTATAAAACACTGAAAATTTGAAGACATTAAAAAAAAATGTTCGGTAACATTACGACGTGGATACATCAACATAGCTTATACGTATAAACTTATCAATCAGAGCCTAATTGTCTACATATACAATGGTGAATGGTGTGTACGAGAAAAGTGCCGAAAAGTATGAGTAGTTTGACTGGTCAAAGAGATTACTCATACACACGCCCATGTTCTTTGATCAGCAACATACACGTGGCATTTCGGGAGACGCGTACACTTACTCAGACCGACGTGAACACTTCCATGAGCCCATTATATATTTATTAGTACTTATAATCTGCTGCTCCACAAAACACGTATCAATACACATAACGAAGTTTAAATTTTTTCTTTGCGACGTCTATCTAAAGTTTTACCAAGGTACCTCCATTTACTTATTCTTGTTTCTATTTGTTAATCCATATTCAAAATGTTTACAAAGAACAAAATGTTTTATTTTTTTCCTTTAACAAAATATTTCTTGCTTTTTTGATAAATCTCGAGCTTCCCTTGGATTATCCATTGATGCAAGCTACAACAACTAACCTCCATTCAACTGAGTATAATCTTTTTCAGTCCTTGATGATGCTTCTCTCTCTTTCACTCGATAAAATATTTATTACACGTTGTTATGATATTACTTTCAGATCCTTCTAGTTTCGAGCTTGAAAAATTCAGTTTCTTGTTTATCATTAATACGAAGTTAACATAAGCCAAGAAAAATAAGGAATTATGTTTCGAAAAGCTAAATTAGAGAACGACAAAACACAAAATCTCAATATATGCAAACTCGAAGTGTGAGCTGTGGAGGGAAACACAAAATCTCATATTTTCATACATTGGGCAAATATATGGCAAATATATATACTTTGATTCATTAGATGCAGTATTTTGAAAATAAGCGACCGACCTTTTCAGTGAAATCTTCTAGAAGAACTTATTTGTACTGATGTAGAACAAGCTAAACTCCACATATATAATATATAATTATGAAAACTCTATAATCATTCACTGAATCGGTAGAAAACTGAGGATAAGAAACTGTAAATAACTGTTACGGAAAAAAAGAATTTCAGTTTAAAGATGTTACGTTCTTATGTAACGTAAATAAACAATATATGTTTCTATGTAGATGTGTAATCAATCCAAACAGTGATTTGAATTTAATACATTAGATCCCTGTGTTAAAAATAATATGGTACACAACAATATAATTGTTAGTGATAAATAACATATTATACGAACAATTATGCTTTCTTTAATAGATAAATGAAAGAAAAAATCGCCCCCAAAAAATCATCAAGTTTATAAAAAGGAAAACAATGAGAAAAATTCCTGAAATTTGCCTATTTTCATAATTTATCTTCCACTGTGATAAATACTGGAAAAAGAGAGTAGATTTAGCGAGGTTTCTTTGTCATTGTTCTAGTTTTCACGGACTCCTTTTCTCTTTCATTTTACCACCATAATTTTTTTAAATACTTTTTACTTCTAATAGTTGATTTTTTTTTAAATACTTTTTTACTTCTGATAATTGAATTTTTTAAAATACTTTTTACTTCTGTTAGTTGGTCTAGGTTTCAGTGATCTTTCTTCTGCGAATCTCCCATTTTTACATGAATGGTCTTTTCTACTCACTTTGAGACTCAGATTGATCTGCTACATTTCTGATCCGACTTACTAATGACTTCGAACCTTTTTTTTTATCAACTATAACTTCAAACATCTTTCTTCATCTTCTGATTTGAAAAATAATTCTCTATTTCCTGTTTTTATTGTTAAATTGGTTTCTCACCATGTTTTATTCTTCTAGATTTAGAAGATCAACATCCCTACATCAGGGATATTTTGTTTAGGCATACCAGCCATATATTTTAAACGTTTCCTAGATAAATTAATTTATACACATGAATTACGAAAGATAATAAAAAAAAATTCGGAGACATCTCGATAGTTCTATATCAAAGAATCCAACCAATATGATATATCTCATGAATTGGATTGAACGTGACGAGAGAACTAAGAATATTTAGAGATAATTTTTTTGAGTAGGAGACTTGAACTATAATAGCGAGTGAGCATAAATATATATACAAGGTCAACCAAAGCAATCAATCATAACTTTCTTCGCTATAAAAAATAGATTAAATATGTTTAGAAGTGATTAAATTAGAGATAGAAGATCTAATAATAAGTTTTTTTTTAAAGAAAGATGTGATTTGAGTTTATTATTTCACAAATAAATAAAATAAAGATCTCAGCTGTGATAAATTGTGGTCAGCGTGTCTCTCGCGGCACATGATATATGATCAACTCGACAGCGAAGATTAAGCATTATTTCACGAGCATTCCATTCTTATTACAATCTTTTTTAGTGAAAAAATTCAAATCCGTTTTTATTCGCTTTGCTACTTGTTTCGGTTTGTCTAGTTCTCCTCCATTTTTCATTTTTGTTATTTTATTTTGGGTTAAATTTTCATTTATGATTTATGTTATACTGTTTTTTTTACAGAACATTGTTTTAACATCCATCTAAGGATGAAGAAACCAAAGATCACAACGCACTTTTTTTTTGCGTAAACTGATAGTTCTACTATCGGAAAAAGGAATAAACAATACCTCAATATTGAATGAATATTACAAAACTTGAATTAAACAACCCAATTCTTAAAATGGACATTTGCCAATTTGTATTATCAAACAAGAACCCATAGAATGTAAATATAGAACATAAAAGATCTCTGTTTGGCAATAATTTTAAAAGAGTTTATTTTCAAGAATTCTCCCTTAGTTATAGATTTTTGATAAAAAAAAAATATTTCGAGTCATTTGAATACCATTCGACATATATAATTTTAAAGTATTTTCTTAAATAAATAGAATTTAGATATACTTATTTAGACAATGCATTTGAAAAATGGCTGGCATTCTATTTCTACTTGAGGGCATTTTAATCCATTTCTATTTTAATTTTAAAATATATTAATTTCATTTTGGAGCGGGGTTTTTTTCAATCTCTTTTCCAACTCCAAATTTTAGTGTATATTAAAGTTATAAAACACTATACATAGAGTAAAAATTAGAGATCTTCATTTTGAAATTAAAAAATGGAGTTGGGTTGGGGGATATTTGATTTTTTTTTTTTGTAAAATATTATTTAACTTTAAAAATAGAGTTTGGAAATAAATAAAAAGTAAGATCGGAGATATATAGTCAGTAAGACAGTAACTCACCAAACAATCTCTTCTATAAAATTGAGAATATAGATTGTTTTCCGCTAACGCGGAAATTTTATTTGGGTCAATTTCATACCAGAACATTTGATTCGCAATCCATTATGATCAAATTTGGTGAAATTGTGTACCCGTTGTTACTTTTATAGTAATCATAGTGGCGATTTATGGGGTAAAAACACATTAATCCTTCTTTTTTTTTTGCGGAAGCTATTTTCTTGATAGTCAAAATGTTTTTTATTTTATTTATGAATACTGTTTTTTTTTGTCGTGAAAAATATCTGACAACGGCCACTCGTTACCAAAACCTATGCTATCTATTCGTTTTCAGTAATAACTTGGGTATATATATATGTCTCAAAATTCGTGTGACGCTGCTACTTCTATCAGATATTTATATTCCTCCAACAATGTGGTATATAAAAGAAACAGAGATGGTGCCATGGTGGTAGTTTAACCCTAAAAGTCCGGACTAATTAACATAAGGGGTTAATTAGAAACCAAATATAGATTTGGAATATACAAAGATGTTATAGACCAGTGAAATCCATCGGTAGATATATTAAGTGACAATCATGTATGACTTCTTTTCTGAAAAAGAAAAATAATAGAGATGCAATCATATTAGTGAAAAAACTTCGCAAAGCAATGTGTGTAAATAAGTTACCTTTTAATTTGATCGTATAATAAGCTGCAATATATATATATATCTAATATTCTATACCATAATTAATTATGTAATTGAAGTTGATTAATAATGAAATAAATGTTAAAAACCAATATTCATAATGACGTTAAAATTTTAATCATAGGTTGGTCCTTTATGAGTTTAGCTATATTATATTTGCATAATTTCTAAATCACTATTTTATGATGTATTTTAAATTATACCTCTATGTATATCGGATTATCGGGTAATAGATTCAAACATTTAAATCACATATTTTATATACCTGGAGTTCTAGCTCAGGTGTTCTCTCTCTCCTCTTTGACACCGAGCACATAAGCTTAATCGTATAGTATTGCTAAATAAACGTGATCCAGCTATATATATATTAATATATACATGTATATATATTTATTCGTACTCATATCATATTACTGAATAAAATTATTCTGAAAGGTAACCTTAGATCCATTAATCACCTAATTAACAACATAAAATTTTGAAGCTCTTTACTATTTTTTCTTTAGCTTTATGCTAATTATCAATAAATGATTTAAACTGTAATGTGGCGCATAGTTTTAAGGTTGAAAGGGCACACTACATTTATTAGAATGCGATTATAAGTTTATGACTTAGGATGAGTCCGAAAAGCCTAATTCTCAATTTGCACGTGAAATTAATCTAACACACAAAGCATCTTCTCTTCTTCCAATGCGTTGAAGAAGACAAAACAAAACAAACACAAAGTGATTTCCCCGTCAATGAATAATATTATTGGAATTGTGTGTGTGTGTGTGTGTGTGTGTTATTAGTAGTACAATTTTATCCAACCGTAAATTTGGGGTTGTAATCTTGAGATTATAAACAAAAACGTAACATCATAATGGTCCGATATAAAAACAGTTCGTTGAGATATGTTGTTGTGGTCATTCGATCGACATTATAGTTTGAGATATTGCTTAGATGTATAGTTTGCGTATAATAACTTTATGATACAATTGAATGAATGGTCCGCATTTACTTATTATTAAGTCATAACGGTAGATGAATTAGGATTTATTTTTTTAGTTCGGTATATCAGGACTAAATTTTGATGGTACTGATTTCGTAAAGTCGATTCATCTGAATGGGACGACTTTAAAAGCATTATTAATTGCCAAGCAAATTATCGTGTTTATTTCATAATAACTTTAACACTATGGGTTTAACAGAGTTATAAGACATGTGGTCCACCGAAAACTGATTATTAGTGTGTATATATATATATATATATATTAAAAGGCATTGTACTGATTTGTGGTTAACTATAAATATGAAATGGACTTTAGTTACTTCAAACGAAAATTATGTGCTTACATTATTGTTCGAGTTCTTTTATAAAATTTCAAAAAAAATTCAGATACAAAACATTTTTATTTTATTTTAAAGTATTCAGAACATAAACATAATGGTTTTATTCGGTTTATGGTTGGAGTTGACGATTAAAATTAACAAAATGAATTTACGCAAATAGAAATAAATAGTTAAGGTCTACCAGAGGAAAGAGGTGAAACGCTACGGAACCTACGGTTCACACTATAAAATAAATATTTCGCTATATATTTTGAATGTTCACGAATTTTATGGTATTCTGGGTTGTGATTTTACAAAAAATAGTGCGTTTTGATTTGAAATTACTTCCCCTAAAAGCTAATACCTCTTGCACTTTCTACTTTGTCACCATTTCTTATTAAACAACTAAAACTAAGACACTATGTTGCTGGTTTAACGTGTCTGATCTAAACAACAAAAATCAAAACTTGGTCGCTCTACGTCATGCAGATTCGTTTCTATGTTACAACTAGGTACTTAAACCTAGTAATCAACATTATAAATATTAATGTGAAGACAATGTTCTCTGAATCTCCATCATCTAAGGTTCTTTCATTTCACAACTTGCACTTTTTAAGATTACCTTAATCCAATAATTAATCTCGTCGATTATCTTTAATGATTGTAATAAGCTTTCAGAAACTCTTTCTATGTGGTCCCACGAGACAAAAGAAGAGTTTAAAGCAAAGTAGTTGCATGAGGTTCCATGTACTACAATTCGTGGGGGTAATATTTATTGTCACCAATCCATAATCTCGTTCTAGTAAAAAAAAACTAAATTTTGTCGCGCATTGATTATATTTCAATTACGAAATTATTAAATGTTTTAAACCTTAGAGGTGTGGTCCTAAACCTAAAGTGATCAGAAGTATAATTAAGTTGTGGCTATTAATTTAAAATATATCATATCATAGTAATATATTTGTTTATATATATATAAAGAAGATAAAGACACTACAATATGTTACGGAATATTCTCAGTTACCACCACCTACTGCTACCTGCGCCAATAGACTTTAGATTTCAGGGATAAAGTCTAGTATTTTTTTTGTTATTTACGTAAACCAAAATTCACTGGAAAATCCATGGGCAATTAAACGGGCTAAAAGACTACAAATGGATCCAGCCCATCACTAGAAGTTAGATTAAGTTACACATGGGCCTGAAGACTTTAGTTGGTTTCAAATTCTGATCTCAAAATTCTAATAGGTCAAATCCCAATTCGGGGGCAGATGTAGAGATAAATTATGGGGGACAACATGGAAGTTATTTAAAGAATTAGGACTAATTTACAAATAATAAAAAGTGTATTACTGAAATAATAAGAGTTTACATGAATGTTTTAGGAAGTTTAGGGTGACAACTGCTCGTCTTGGACAATGTAGTTTTGCCAATGATCCCAAATTCAAAACTTCATCTTCTAGTTCTCAAAGAAGGTATCTTTTAAATATGTTTAAAAATACGTGAAATTATATTGAAAATTAACTAAGATAGAAGAAAATGAACATATTATAAACATAAAAAATTAACTAACATTTTTGTTTTTATATTATTTATTTGGATAAATATATAAGAGATTTTTTCTTATTTAAGTGATATTTTGAACTTATGAAAAAATAGAAAAAAAATCTCGTATACATATATCCAAAAAAATATATGAGGAAAATATGTTAGCTCAAAAAGTAAAATAATACTAATAACATATTAGAAACATCACAAGATGAACTTATTTTTTTTCGTTTATCATTATTTTTGGATAAATATATAAGAGATTTTTTTCTATTTTAGTGATGTTATGCACATATGAAAAATAGAAAAAAATCTCTTATTATTTTGGCAACTTATGTAAAAATAGGAAAATCTCATATATTTATCCAAAATTTTTTTTATCTAAAAAGGTAAAATAACACTAATATGATATTATAATTTATAAACATCAAAAATGAACTGGAAATCTTTTTCTTATGTTATTTTTTTTGATAAATATATAAGAGATTTTTTTCTATTTTAGTGATGTTGTGAACTTATGAAAAAGAAGGAAAAATATCTTATTATTTTGGCAGCTTATGTAAAAATAGGAAAAAATCTTTCACATATTTATCCAAAAAAATAATAGAAGGAAAAAATATTACCCAAAAAAGGTAAATAACACTAACAACACAAAGAAAACAAAAACGGAAGAATTAGTTGGATTCTGATAAAATCCAAAAGAAAAAACATGAACTAACATGTGAAGCAAAATAAAAATAAAAAGAAGGTTTAGCTGTCCGAAGCAGAAACACGTGCAAAGAGCTTAAAAATCAGCCGTTAAGTTTCTTTTTAGCGTTATAATGGAAAACGACGTCGTCGGGTCATAAAACAAAATACCAAAACTACCCTTCACTCTCTCCTGCCTATAAAAAAGCAAGGATAGAATATAAATTCATCAGCTTTATTCTTGAATTTTATATGTATAAATCCACCTCTGGTTCATTCGTGCATGTTTTTAATCCAAACAAATAAAAAAAATAGAAATGCAAGTCCCAGCTCAAATATGCTACCAATTCTGCTAAAATGTGTTCGAAATGCGAAGATGAATATTATCATCCATTGCCCATCGTTTTGATTAACTAACTCAGTTGAGTTTTTCTTTATTCTTTTGTTTTGATCCTGCCTGAAATTTTTTTTATTCTATTTGTCTGATTGTTGAAATCATCGGCATCTAAACTTGTGTTGTGTCTGTTTTTTTTTTAAGTTTCAGATCTTCAATCGAATTTGCTTGACGAATTTGGAACCAGGTGTTATTTTTCCATAACTGGTGAGATTGATTTTTATTGAATTTACTCTTTTTTTTATTCTTCTTCTGTTTCAATTTCTCTTTTTTTTTTGTTTCTTAGATTTACTTGCTTATCGAATTTGGGATTCGATTGATTGTATTGGTTGATGAAATTTACCCATTGATCCATTAATGTATTGCATGTTTCGGCTTGTGAGTTGTTTTTTTTTTATCTGATCGTATTGAGGTTTCGACCAAAGATAATATTTTTACGGATTCTATTGATTGCTTTGTTGAGTTTTCGAAATAAAATTAATTTGATTTTCATTTCAGTGATAGATAGATTAATCCTGGATGAATAAGATGGTTTTGACAAAGAAGATACTTCAAAAAAAAAAAAAAAAGATCCTTTGGGAAATTGTCGTAATGTGTCTTTCTCCTAATATTCTCTGAGATGATTTGATTGATGGGTTGACGTTTTTATTGATTTGTTTTTTGTTAGCATTTCATAATGTTGGAAGCTCCGAGTTATTTGGTGTCAAGAGATTTACCATCTTCATGTGAGGAAGAGAGCAAGTGGATCTATAACGAGCACTGTGTGCTTCAGCTCTCACCCAAGAAACGTTCGCTGGAGGATGATACCAATGAAGAAGCTGCTTCCGCTAGAAAACTGTTACGGGTCGATGATCCAAGCAGAGATGAATCGGAGAAGATTACAGATATTATTCAGCTTGCTAACACCTATCAGAGGTCTAACCAAAGTCAGGAAGGTGATCAACAGAGTCCACCGATAACTAAGCTTGACCAAAACGCGCTTCTCAACTGTTTTGCTCACTGTTCTCTTTCTGATTTCGGGTCTATCGCCTTGACGAATAAAACTTTCCGCTCGCTCGTTAAGAACAGTGAGCTTTATAGGCTGAGAAAGTCAAAGGGTATTGTGGAGCATTGGATTTACTTCTCTTGTAGGCTCTCGGAGTGGGAAGCTTATGATCCGAATGGAGACCGCTGGTTACGTGTACCGAAAATGACATTCAACGAATGGTTCATGTGTTCTGACAAAGAGAGTCTGGCTGTTGGAACCGAGCTTCTTTTTTTCGGTAAAGAAATCATGGCTCATGTGATTTACCGATATAGTATCTTGACCAATACATGGACATCGGGTATGCAAATGAATACCCCCAGGTGCTTGTTTGGATCTGCCAGTCTTGGCGAGATCGCTGTTATAGCTGGAGGATATGATCTGCGTGGACGGAATTTGAGCTCGGCTGAGCTTTATAACTCTGAGACTGGGGAATGGACTGTCATTCCGAGCATGAACAAAGCTAGAAGAATGTGCTCTGGCGTGTTCATGGACGGGAAATTCTATGTCATTGGAGGAACCGGAGAGGGAAATTCGAAGAAGCTAATGTGCGGTGAAGTCTATGATCTCAAGAAGAAGACATGGACATTGATACCTAACATGCTACCGGAAAGAAGCGACGGAGGAGATCAGGCAAAGGAGATTACCGCTGCGACAGTGGCTACAGAGGCACCACCGCTAGTAGCTGTTGTGAAAGACGAGCTTTATGCTGCGAACTACGCGAAGCAAGAAGTAATGAAATATGATAAAAAGCGTAATGTATGGAATACAGTGGGGAATTTGCCAGAGAGGGCTTCTTCGACGAAAGGTTGGGGAATGGCTTTTAGGGCTTGTGGGGATCAGTTAGTGGTGGTTGGAGGACCTAGGGCAAATGAAGGAGGGTTCATAGAGATCAATGCTTGTGTCCCAAGGGAAGGGGCGGAACTGCATTGGAGAGTTCTTGCTTCAAAGCCATCCGAAAACTTTGTTTATAATTGTGCGGTGATGGGATGTTGAAGAAAACTTGAGAGAGAGAGAGACATTTCAAAGTCATTGACTTCTTTATTAGTTTCTTTTTTCTTTGACAGTTTTAGTTTTTCTTTTTCATAATTAGGGTCAAGGGAGTCTCTCTGTTTTCTTCTTTGTTTCTGTGGGATCATTCTTGTTCTTCAGGCATTATCTGGAACTGAGTAGTTTCAATAAACCTGAAGAAGATTTAAGAACAAGCATCATGTTGTCTTGTCTCTCAACATTGTTGTAATTTGGTTCCATTGTTAGAACTTCTTTTTAATAATTTTGGAAAATAATTTGTTTTTTTTTTCTTCTAATTGGCAGATTATAGTTTACAGAAACAACCAATTCTTTTCTTTTGTGGAATTATCAGAGTGTAAAGTGTTTATCTTTACTAGCTTTGGTAAAGCAATTTTGACTCTTTTTATTTATTTATTAAATGATGTTAGATTTTGTAAAAAGTATAATGAAATAAGCATCTTCATTTAATTATCAACTTTTTTACACGACAAAGAAGAGAACCACAAAAAAAAAAGCATAAGCAAACAACATCAAAGACATGAACTTGCTTCACACATTCTAAAAATCAAAAACTTATCAAGTTCCCCTTAATACTGATGACCTTCACTATACATCGTTTCATAACTTTCATGTTTAAATCTTCTTGATTTATCAGCCTGCATAATATATACGAAGAAATATATATATATATATATATATAAGTAAGGAAGAAGAAATACATTTAGTAAATGAGAAAAATAGACCAATTAGAACAAAACAAAACACATACCCGGCTCAAGATCTTCTCAAAAGCATCAGGTCCATTCACTGCAATGTACTTCTCAGCAGCTGTTAACACATCATCTTGTTTTCTGAAGATATCCATCTTCTTTGGAACATACCAAATATTAATGCTCTGTGGGTTAACAAACACGGGTCTCACAACATGTTCATAAACATAAGCAGCACCACTGAAGTAAGGAATAACAAGCCAGCAAGTCAAGATCAGCTTCGTGTATGACCATATTGGTAACCTAATTACACAACAACATTGACAGCAACTAAATCAAAACTTGTTTTTTTTTTGGTAATGTGGTTAATGGGTTTGAAATCATCTTACCACTCGATGAGTTTGGCGAATGTAAGCTCAAACAGTGTAAGTAAAGAATAAAGAACCCAATATGTTAGCCATTGTTTGTCATCAGCATGAGATTGAGTTTCAATTGCTTGCACTGAGGCATATCTAGCCGTTGAAACATTCAAACAAGAAAGAAACCATTAGATAAAAATAAGATAAAGTAACAAACTTTAGCTCTAAAGAGTATTGACTAACTCACAGAGGATAAACGAGACTAACGACAGGCCTGCAAAAGATGAAATTTTTTTATAGAAATTAATCAAATTTGAATAATTTGGAATAGGGTTCTGTCAAATTTAGAAATTAAATGGATTGAGCAGATGCGGGTAGTAAAAAGGAAGGAGATTTAGAGCAAAAGGAAGAAATTAAAGAGAGATTTGAGATTTGAATAGAAGAAAGAGAGATTATTACCCAGCAAGAACATCAAAGTTCCAGAGAAGAACCTTGACGAAATTTCCAGCGGCAGATCCCATCACCAAGCTTGATTTTGGCTCTGAATCTGATTCTTCCTCTACTAAAACAACACTAGACTGTCTGGAGAATGGAGATAGGTAGAGAGAAAGAGAGAGATCGAATCATTGTGTGGTAGACTTATTGAAAGTTTTTAACTTTTACTGGTGTCAGAAAGCATGAAAACGAGATGAAATACAAAAGCTACCATTAATTTCATCTCTTGGAATAAATAAATAAAGCTTTTAGGAAATTGTTGCCAAAAACTAAAATTGGAAATTAACTATCCGTATGTTTAAAGCACAAAATGACATTATTAGCTTATTTTTGTCTTCTGGGAAAAAAGAAAAGAAAATTAATTATCTGTATATTCTTTTTTATCCACATATTATACAACTTATATGGAATAAGTAGCCACTTGATCATGTAAGAAGTTGAAATAAGTTTTGGCTTAACTTAAATTTAAAATATGATATTTTCTTGACTATGATAAATAATATATGAAAGTAATGTGGATGAAAATGTACATAGAGATGACATAATGTTTTAGATCTTAAAGGTGAAATAAGCTTATTACACTCCTCATTCGGTAAATCGTATTAGCTCTTGGTGCAGCCGAGTGAGAACGATCGAATCTTCATTTTTCCTCCCAATGCAAGCGCCAAAACATCAAACTCTTCTACATACCACAGCTCTGATACTATTGCATGTCTATCAATACGAAGATGTCTCAATTCTTGATCAAGAAAACTTGAGTTTTGTTGTTGCTTTGAATCCTTGGATTTGCTTGTTTAGTCTTGTGACCAACTCATGGAGAAGCTGGAGATGGTCTTCAGAACTAGCCTGCTATATTAGGAAACATTCACTAAGTCATTGGAGATTGTGCAACATTTGGATTATGAGTTTCTTGACAAAAACTTTAAAAAGGGAAACTTGCCTCAGTTGATGGAGATATTGGAGGACCAAGCAGCCTTGCTAATGATGTATCAAGAATTGCAGCATCATACTGGAACGCAAATAACCACAAGTATAGGACAAGCGGGTTGTGTTAATTGAGAGATATGTACAGTTATAATCACGAGTCAACTCATTTGATTATATAAACGACTTTTTAGCTATTTTAATCAGATCGGGATTAAAAGAAATATCAACGAAATCTGAGAATAAAAAAGGTATTGAACTTAGAGACAAAACGAAAAATAAACGACCTTTAAGAACTAGAAACAATGAGTATACCTGATGATGAAGATGAAGAAGTGGATGGCGAATTCCGAAGACCTATTTGGAAGAGAGAGATAGTCCAAAATAACACTGTGATTCTCCAATTTGGTGCCTTTATTGCAGATGTCGACATTTCTCCTTTTGTTCATTTCTTCACAAAACTACCATTTTCTTAAGTGTCCATCAGATTGTCGCAATGATTTATTACGAGGTAATTACATATTTTAAAGCTCCGTAAATAAAGAATAAATTTGTGACTAAAACATGATAGTTTAGTGTTCTTGTATCACTATGTAAATATGTGTGAGTTGTTTGGAAAATAAAGAACAAAGAATAAGATTGGTGCAATTGAACTATTGCATATTACCAAAATTTCATAACATATGGATTACATAAAACTTTTTAAAAGCAAACAAAAAAATGCAAAAAGTGTGAGAGAGTATAAAGGGACCAAATCACTCAATTTCATCCCCATATCAAACTTGTGTGCCTCTAAATAGACGTAAGCAAGTATCTTAACTATATAATTTCTGTAAATATATATTAAAAAAATCGTTATATTTTACAGTTTGTGTATAAAACTTGAGTGTAAGGTAGATCTTACAATATACATCAAACTTCTATTATTATCTTAGCAAAAATGGTTGTATATCTAATTTCATTCATCACTATCATCATCACCAGTGTCATGCTTTATCAATGGTGGTGGAGATCCAACATACCGCCAGGACCAAGGCCACAGTTTCTGATGGGAAACCTCCATCAAATGAAACCAAATTGGACTCATTGTTTCTTGGAGTGGGCACAAACTTACGGTCCCATCATATCTGTATGGATGGGGTCACAACTCACAGTCGTGGTCTCTAGCTCTGATTTAGCTAGACAAGTGTTGAGAGACAACGACCATCAACTGTCTAACCGACACAGGATCGTAAGGTTTTCTCAGACCGGTACTGATCTTGTTTGGTCAAACTACAGTCCACATTATGTGAAACTGAGAAAACTATGTACTCTCGAGCTATTTTCTTTGAAAAGCATTGAGAATTTCAGGTCGTTGAGAGAAATGGAAGCAACATCAATGGTTGTGTCGATTCTTAAGGACTTGATGAGTGATTCAGGAGATGACAAGGCTAAAAAACCGGTAGTCGTGAGGAAGTATGTAGCTGCGGTTGTTTTGAACATCATCTCAAGATTAATGATCGGGAGAGTGTTTGGGGCTGAAGAAGGAAAAGAGTTTAAAGAGATCGTTGAGCAAGAACATCTCCTCAGTGGCTCAGGGACGTTGTTTGATCACGTCTGGTGGCTCAAATGGGTTTCGTCCTGGCTCATTAGTGATAAAGAATTCTTGAAGCACAAGAAACGGAGAACAAAGTGGTTTAGAGGAGCTATAATGGAAGAAGAAGATGTGGTAGTAGAGGATCACAGAGGTTTTGTGCGGAAGTTGTTAGTATTGAAAGAGCAGAAAGAGCTAACCGAAGAGACAGCTGGGGGACTCGTCTGGAACATGTTAACCGCTGGTTCTGACACAACCGCGGTTGTTATTGAATGGGCAATGGCAGAAATGATCAAATGTCCTACCGTGCAAGAAAAGGCACAACGAGAACTTGATTCTGTCGTTGGATCCGAACGGTTAATGAATGAATCTGATATTCCGAAACTACCATATCTACAGTGCTTGGTTAAAGAAGCTCTCCGGCTTCATCCATCAACACCGTTAATGCTCCCACACAAAGCAAGTGAAACGGTTTGGATAGGTGGGTATAAGGTTCCTAAGGGAGCAACGGTTTATGTCAACGTGCAGGCGATTGGGCGAGATCCTGAAAACTGGAGAAACCCGGAGGAGTTTAAACCAGAGCGGTTTATCATGGAGGAAACTGATGTTAAAGGTCGAGACTATAAAGTTCTTCCGTTTGGATCGGGAAGACGTATGTGTCCAGCAGCACAGCTTAGCATGAACTTGATGACATTGGTGATAGGAAATTTGTTGCATTGCTTCTCTTGGAGTTCTCCTATTCCTGGGGAGATGATTGACATGAGCGAGAATCCTGGATTACTTTGTAGCATGAGGACTCCATTACAGGCCCTAGCTTTACCAAGAGCTGCCGCAAGAGTTATACCTTTAACTGTGGATTGAAATAGATAAATAATCAGACACAGAAGATAACATAATGAAACTCCATAGAGACCAATGATGACTATGTCAAACCCAAGAGGTATATATGAAAATGGTTTCATACAATAAAATGTAGCTATCATATATGGAAAATAAAAGAGTATACATGATAAGCATTGCCAAAACTAAAACCTTATTACACAAATCGTCCACATCATACCTGCAATGTAGTTATCTTAAGCTCCCATCATTGGAAGATATCTCTAGCCCGATAGTGTTTTTTTTTTTTTTTTAAACGATGCATTTGAAACAAACACAGCCCAACAACAATAGCAATGCCCAGACTGAAGGTATTTCGAATTTCCCTCTTATTATATGTGCATAATGACACACCATACAAAAATAAGAATCAAATAAGATTGAAAATGAGATAATAATTATTTGACATTGTTTAAGTAGTCGAGAGAGGGTTGGACCAAAGAACATGCTTGCTAGGAAATTTCTGAGTTCAAATTGGGCAGACATGGTGTCGAAAAATGTATGCATGTGATAATTCGTAATTAGACTATCTCTACACCGAGCTAATGTAATCTCGGTTCATTAAACGATCATTTTCAAATCAGGAACACTTGTCCGTGAGTGTTCATAGAACTCAAAGCCAAATGACAATACCATAACTAAATCTCCATTCATTTACGATATAGATTTCTTTTTTGAAAAATGTAAAATTTGGAACTTGGATACATGAACTCAAGATTTACATATTGCTACCTCAAAAAGATTGCAATTGAAAATGTCTTTCTTGGCAACTAATAAATGACTTGTTCTAAAACTTTCAAACAAATAGAAAATGCAATTAGTGTGGGAAGGGAACCAATTCACAACAATTTCATGCCCATTATCAAAATTACGTGCTATCTTAACCGATTATTCAATAACCATGACTCTGAATTATACTAACAATTTATAAATGATTTAATAACTCGTGTATAAAAAACCAATTCACTATAATTAATGTGATAAAGCATCAAACTTGTGTTACTATTATTTCACTTAGTCTAATCAAAATGGATCTCTTATTGATTTCATTAATCACTATCATAATTTCGGCCATCATGCAACATCTACGACGTCGGAGGTTTAACATACCGCCGGGACCACCACCGCATTTTCTGGTTGGAAACCTTAATCAACTGAAACCACAATGGACACATTCTTTCTCCGAGTGGTCAAAAACTTATGGACCCATCATATCGGTGTGGTTAGGGTCACAACTCTCTGTTGTGGTCTCTAGCTCTGACTTAGCCAAACAAGTGTTAAGAGACAAAGACTACCTATTGTGTAACCGACAAAGAACCGCAAGGATGACTCAAAACGGTAGCGATCTTATTTGGTCAGATTACGGACAACATTATGTCAAACAGAGGAAACTCTGTACACTCGAGCTTTTCTCCCCGAAGAGCATCGAGAGTTTCAGGTCAATGAGAGAGATGGAAGTAAGATCGATGGTTAAGTCTATTTTCATGGACTTGATGAGTGATGATCAGAAACCGGTGATGTTGAGGAACTACCTAAGTTCGGTTTCTTTGAACATTGTTTCAAGATTAGTAATCGGGAAAACGTTCGAACCAAAAGAAGGAAAAGAGTTTAAGTCGATTGTCGAAAGAGAGACTCGCTTGCCCGGTGCAACCAAGCTGCTTGATTACACTGTTTGGCTTAAACGAATTTCGTCGTGGTTCACTAGTGACAAGGCGTTCATGAAGCACATGGCTCGGAGAAAGAATTGGTTTAAACGAGCTGTAATGGGTGAAGTATATGGAGGAGGAGGAGAGCAAAAGTGTTTTGTTCAGAGTTTGTTAGAGTTGAAAGAGAAAAATGAGATGAGCGTAGAGACCATGATGGGACTGGTCTGGAACATGTTAACCGCAGGTGCTGACACAAACGCCATTACTATAGAATGGGCTATGGCAGAGATGATCAAATGCCCGAGTGTGCAAGAAAAGGTGCAAAATGAGCTTGATTCTGTGGTTGGATCCAACCGGTTAATGTCTGAATTAGATATCCCAAAGCTGCCATACCTGCAAAGTGTAGTCAAAGAAGCTCTACGGCTTCACCCTCCAACACCACTGATGCTTCCACACAAGGCCAGCGAAACGGTTCAGATAGGTGGATACAAAGTTCCCAAGGGAACAACGGTTTATGTCAATGTGCAGGCAATTGGTCGAGATCCGGCAAACTGGAGAAACCCATATGAGTTTAGACCAGTGCGGTTTCTCGAGGACGAAACCGATGTCAAAGGTCAAGACTTTCGGGTTCTTCCATTTGGGTCAGGAAGACGAGTGTGTCCAGCTGCACAACTCAGCATCAATATGATTACATTAGCATTGGGTAATTTGCTGCATTGCTTCTCGTGGACACCCTCTGCACCTCGCGAACAAATCGACATGACTGAGAAACCTGGATTAGTTTGTTACATGAAGACTCCATTGCAGGCTCTAGCTTCATCTAGGCTGTCACAAGATATGTACTTTAACTTTTCGCTGAAATATATTTAATAATCAACCCAAGACAGAGAGATTCTCATTGAGATATAAAAAAGAGATTTTGCTTTGGCAAGATCTGGGACATGGCTGATGAAATAGTTCGAACAAACATAATGTAACTATTACGGTAAATTAAACTAAATATTCCAAAGGAGAAAGCTGAGTCTGATCATTGCTAAAATTGAGAACCTCATAACACAAACTTTACACATCTGTTATAGAAGCAAGCCGGCAATGTGTTCTCTTGTGCTCCCATCATTCCTCAGCATCTTCCTCTTCTTCTTCATCATCATCTTCTTCTTCTTCATCTGAGTCTTCATCTTTCCCCTAAAGATATAACAATTTAAAAAAAACAACAAAATACGACTCAGAATTACAATGTTCAGACTATAGTCAACCAATCAATAGCAGTGAAATTATTGGTTTACCTCTTCGTCACCATCATCTCCATCAAAATCCTCTTCATCAGCATCCTACATATATCAACATCTTTAAGTAACTTTTTTCCTCCACAAATAAAAAGAGTAAATAAGATTCAAAATGAAAAGATAAAATAGTTTACATTGTTGAAGTAGGTGAGAGGGTTGGACCACAAATCTTCCTTGATAATATCAGCAACCTACAAGAGGAGATTTCAGAGTTCAAATCGGGCAGACGATAAACATGATGGCAGGTTAACTTAACTTATAACAAGTCAGAAAGTAGAGGATATGCACCTCATCATGAATCTCATCCCCAGCATCTTCCTTATGCTGAGCATCAGTAAACCAAATAAAGAAGCTGAAGAGAAAGTAAAGTGGAAAGTCGTTAACTACTAATAACTTTGTATCATATATACATGACCACCAGTATTTCACTTCAAGTGTATAAGTACTTTAATGAGCCCAAGAACAATACCTTTCCTCTGGTAATGCACGCTTGTTTCCTTTTTTATCATCATGGTTGACTCCATTTGGCAAGCCCTTCATAATTGAGAAACATCATTAAGAAGAATGCCAAAGAGAGACAAATAAATTAAATAACTTATTATGTTGAACAAGTGAAAATATATGTACCTTGCCGTCCTTCCATTTGATAGGAGTAGCTGTGATTTTAGTTGTTCCTTCTTCGAGGAAGGTAAACGTCTTAGTAAGTTTGGCATCCTCAAAGAACGGGTTGGAATTGAAGTGCTGTGATTGATTTCCAATTTAACAAGTTAATTAACAATCCATTAATCTTCTTAGATCAACAGGGAAAGGCCCAGAAAAAAAAGTAATGAACTGGATAAAGAAACATACAAAAGTTATAGAGTATCCAGATTTCACATCTTTGGCATCCTCCACTTCCAGAGAGTTCAAGTACTTAAAAATCTGTAAAAGCAGAGAAATCAAATGAAGATGTAAAAAAAAAAAACGGAGGTAACTTTAGATAAATTGATAGTTAAGCTACAAAAGAATGCAAAAAAGTGCATCCATCCAAAGAAACCAAACCTTTTGGTCTTCGTCAGTCAAGAGGTCACCTAATGCAGGATGACTCAAAAACTGCAAAGAATGTGAATGGTCAATAAGTAGAGGATGTTTTAAACAGTGAATTTAAAACTAATTAGAAAATATTACTTACAGCAGTCATCCAAAAGTCTGGAATTGATTTGATAACTTCGTTACGCTTGTCATAGACAGGTTTCCGAATCTCGTTGTATTTCTGCTCCACTTCCAACACCTCATCACTAGCCTTTTCGTTAATCTAGAACCAAAAATACACTTAATAGTTAATGTCAATTCTATTTTGTACTAATGACTTGATGATGTTTATTTGTTTGAGCTTTAGCTTGTCAATTAGTGCTCTTTCCAATAACTTCTCCACAGATATTAGAAAATATAATTGCAGAGAGCAGTCACATGAATGAAACTAACCATGCAGAAATCTCACAAAAAAAGGTTCTCAAATTTTGCATTGTGCGAATACATAATTGTCACAACTGTACAGTAAGAAAAAAAGAGCAACTTTCATGAAGAATTCAGGAAAAAGCCATAAATAAAGATATGAACTTCATGCATCGTTAGCAACAGAAACATCATTACATATTCAAATCAAGCTACAGAAAACACATCATGTAAAAGCTGTAAACCAGAAATCAAAATTGGAATCAATTCAACTTAACCAGGATACAGGGCACATGAACAACATTTAAAAAAGGTAAAATCCAGAGAATCAGAGCAATCAAAAATGAAATGAAAGAAATTTATTTTAACCTTCTCAAGGTCGTCTTGAATCTCCTGAAGTTTCTCAATTGACAGAACAAGCTCTCCATCGATTTGCTCCAAGTTTTCTTCTTCGACTTTCTCTTCAATTTTCGCCTTCTTGCTCTTTTCAGCGATCATTTTCACTTCACTCCCTTCGAAGAAAAACCCTAATTCCCAAAGAAAAGAGAGGATTTGGGCTCCTCCTTTTGGTTTCTCTATCTCACTTGCGTTCCGTCTCTAAGGGAATCCGCTAAAACCCTAATTCCTGACGAAGTTTATGCTGGTGAAGTGTTGAGTGTAGGCAAAGGGCCTTAGGGTTTTGAGGGGTTTATGTGGACCAATCAAATTACGACAGCCGATGCAAAGAGGATTATATTAGTCAATTTGTTAACCAACATTAGGGTAGTTTAGGACTTTTTCCTTCATATATTTTTTTGAAGTATAACCCATTAAAATAGTTGATTTAATAAAAGGGAGATTAAGTCATTTAATTTTTGCCTTTTTGTGTCGTATTTTTTACTTCAGGACCACTAAAACCTTATTGCTCCAAGATATAACAACTTGAGAAAACATCCACTAGAAATTAATTGCTCTAAAATATTTACAATTTGGAATAATTAACAAAAAAAAAGTTAAAGGAATGTTGACAGTGGGCCAAATCCCTTTCGGACCAGAACCTTAATCTGGCGCCTTAGACCAACTCGGCCATATCAACATTATGTTCTGTCGAGATTTAACAAATTCTTTATTTGGAGTTTTCTCACTCAGCTTCTTCGCCGAGTCCGATATACTTCTTCCGGCGTAGTTGCCGTTGAAGTTCGTCGGTGAATTTAACAATCCTTTGCAACTGATATTGATATTTCCCGTAGTTTTCTGATCTCCTTAGAGATAAAAAAAATCTGAATTTTTCGATTTTTAAGTTTATTCAACGTTTTTCTTTCTCCTCAAATTTTTTTAAGCTCTTCTCATTTCTTTGCTATGTTTCTGTGAAAACGAAGTCATATACGAAAGCTTCTGGATTTTAAGGAATCCAAGTATCTTCGTTAGATTACGAATACGGTTACTCTCCTAATGGGTACTCCTCTGCTTCCGAGACATGTAACTGCAGTTATAAAATGTCGAAGGGATCCTACGAAAGCCCTAGAAATTTTCAATTCGATGAAGAAAGAAGATGGTTTCAAGCATACTTTATCTACATACCGCAGTGTGATTGAAAAGCTTGGCTTTCATGGAAAATTCGAGGCCATGGAAGAGGTTTTCGTGGAAATGCGGCAAAATGTTGGGAACCATATGCTTGAAGGAGTTTATGTTGGGGCAATGAAAAATTATGGTAGGAAAGGGAAAGTTCAAGAAGCTGTAAATTTGTTTGAAAGAATGGATTTTTATGATTGCGAGCCTACTGTTTTCTCTTATAATGCTATTATGAGTGTATTGGTTGATAGTGGATACTTTGATCAAGCTCACAAGGTGTATATGAGGATGCGGGATAGAGGAATTACGCCTGATGTTTACTCTTTTACGATTAGGATGAAGTCTTTTTGCAAGACGAGTCGGCCTCATGCTGCTTTGAGGTTACTTAACAATATGTCTTCTCAAGGCTGTGAGATGAATGTGGTTGCTTATTGTACGGTTGTTGGTGGGTTTTATGAGGAGAACTTTAAGGTAGAGGCGTATCAGTTGTTTGCGAAGATGCTTGGATCGGGTGTTTCTCTTTGCATTAGTACGTTTAACAAGCTTCTACATGTTCTTTGCAAGAAAGGAGATGTCAAGGAGTGTGAAAAACTACTGGATAAAGTTATCAAAAGAGGTGTTTTACCGAACCTGTATACTTTTAATTTTTTCATTCAAGGGCTTTGTCAAAAAGGTGAGCTTGATGCAGCTGTCCGTATGGTAGGTTGTCTCATAGAGCAGGGGCCAAAACCTGATGTTGTCACGTATAACAATCTAATTTGTGGCTTATGTAAAAATTCCAAGTTTCAGGAGGCGGAGGTTTACTTAGGCAAAATGGTGAATGTAGGGCTTGAGCCTGATAATTTTACCTATAACACACTAATAGCTGGATATTGCAAAGGTGGAATGGTGCAACTTGCCGAAAAGATTCTAAGTAATGCTGTTTTCAATGGGTTTGTGCCTGACGAGTTTACATATGGCTCTTTAATTGACGGATTGTGTCACAAAGGTGACACAAATCGTGCTTTGGCTTTATTTAATGAGGCCTTAGGGAAAGGAAGAAAGCCTAACGTGATTCTTTACAACACATTGATCAAAGGATTGTCTGACCAGGGCTTGATTCTGGAGGCTGCTCAGTTGGCGAGTGAAATGTCTGTAAAGGGTTTGATTCCTGAGATACAGACTTTTAACATACTTCTAAATGGATTATGCAAGATGGGATGTGTTTCTGATGCTGATGGTCTTGTTAAAGTCATGATCTCCAAAGGGTACTTTCCTGACATATTTACTTTCAACATTTTGATTCATGGTTATTCTACACAGTTGAAAATGGAAAATGCACTTGAGATCCTTGATGTTATGTTGGACAATGGCGTTGATCCTGACGTATACACTTACAACTCTTTGTTGAATGGTCTCTGCAAAACTTCAAAGTATGAAGATGTGATGGAAACATATAAAACGATGGTAGAGAAAGGTTGTGCCCCCAACTTATTCACGTTTAATATACTTCTGGAGAGTCTTTGCAGATATCGGAAACTAGATGAAGCCTTGGGCGTGCTAGAGGAGATGAAAAGTAAGAGTGTAAATCCAGATGCGGTTACATTTGGAACATTGATCGACGGATTCTGCAAAAAAGGAGACTTGGATGGAGCATATATGATATTTCGAAAGATGGAAGAGGTTTATAAGGTTCCAAGTTCAACGTCAACATATAATATCATCATTCATGCATTCACTGAGAAGCTAAATGTTACTATGGCAGACGAGCTTTTCCAAGAGATGGTTGATCGTCGTCTTGACCCTGATGGATACACATACCGGCTTATGGTTGATGGTTTTTGCAAAACGGGAAATGTCGATTTGGGGTACAAGTTTCTACTGAAGATGATGGAAAATGGGTTTATTCCATCGCTCACAACACTGGGACGTGTAGTAAATTGTCTTTGTGTGGAAGATAGAGTTTATGAGGCTGCCGGTATTATCCACCGAATGGTCCAGACAGGACTGGTCCCTGAGGCTGTGAACACCATTTTTGATGTTGACAAAAAGGAGGTGGCAGCTCCTAAGCTTGTCTTGGAGGATCTATTGAAGAAGAGCTGTATTACATATTATGCTTACGAACTTCTTTTTGATGGCCTTAGAGATAAAAGACTACGCAAGAAAAAGGGTTTCACAGTGGTAGCCATGTGAATCTGATGCAGTGGCTTACCTCAGAAGTCAGTTCTGGTTGATTCAAGAACTGCTCTAGTTTGTGCGATCTCAGATTCTGGTTGTTTAAAGAACTGCTTTAGTTTGCACAATCTCAGGGCTTTGCTGAGCATTCCTGGAGAAGATGGTCTGAGCAGCTAAGAGCCCATGGACTGAGTTCACATTTAAATTCTGGGTAAACAATTCATTCTCAACTTATAAGCTCTCAAGGTGAATCAGAGGAAGCAAAACAAACGGGAATAAATTTTTCAAAATATTTATTATATAATTTTTTTTATAAATTATTAATCTTTCGGTCAACAAAAGTCAACTGGCCGAGTTGGTCTAATTTTTTAAAAAACAAATGTAAATAATTTTTTGGATAATTAAGGTAACTCTTATTAGGTTTAAATCTGAAATTTTTGAAGATTTATAGAATAGTCGTATAATTTTATTATTTTGAACGTTAACAATTGTCAACGAACCTAATTCCTCCGCAAACACTAGAAACGACGTCGTCGTCGATATCGCTCGTAGTCCCAACAAAACTACCGTTATTATCTCCAGACCAAACAAGACAACTAATAAGCAGCACTCGCTAAATTGCGCCAGAATCTTGAAAATCATGGGCAGCTTCGGCTTCATCAAACACGGCTGCTTCACACCAAACGTCGACATCGCTCCTAGTCCCAAAGAAACTACCGTTATCTCCAGACCAAGCAACACAACTAATAACCACTCGCTAAATTGCGCCGGATTCTTAAAAGCATGCGCAGGGATGATTGAAGTCAAGGAACACGGCTGCTCCACTATCTTGCGCGATATCGACAAGGCTATTGTATTTTCATCACCATCACCATCAAAAGGGACAGGGATGATTGAAGTCAAGATACAGAAGATCAGGACTATTGTTTATAAACTCGACATAGCTGTGGAGATGTTGTTGAAGAAGAGATGCAGATCCGATTCAATATCGGAGATCAGTTCACTTAGAGTATTCGAATATAATTCGAACGGATGGACGAGGGAAGAGAAAGAATGCGTAATTTGCATGGAAGATTACACGCAAGGATCAATAGGGATTAAATTGCCTTGTAAGCATGAGTTTCATGAACCCTGCATCTTCAACTGGTTGCAAATTAAGAATCACTGTCCTCTTTGTCGATTTCCAATTTCTAAGGGTGTTAAAAACTATACCGATTTGATTCATCTATCAAATCAATCATAATTATGTTTTTAGTATTATTTTAAGTTTTTATTATGTGTGTGTGTTTTATACATTATGTTACCGTCAACATTATATACTTTGATAACAAACCGAAGTTAATAGGAAAAAAAAATTAATTCATATTCGGTTGAAAACAATTTGCAAACCTCACAAGAATATTTGGAAAACTACTAATACAAATTTTGGAAAGTTAGAAAGTAAGAAACTAGGGTGGGTAAAATTAATAAAATTATCTTGTTAAGATTCAAGAAAATTCATACTTATCATAAACCATAACATTTTTTTTCTATTTACAAAATTGCCGTCCAAATTAGAACACAAATCTATAAATCATTAAGCGTCTCTTGTGCTCCTCACCGTCTCCGAAAACATATTCTCCAGACAAACAAACAAAGAGACCAGACATGGATTCAACTCTTTTTGAGTACACTGTTAGTTCTCACCCGAACGCAATAAATCCATTAACCGCCGAGACTAAAGTGCGCTGAAGTTGTCCAGAGAAGAACTCGTCTGGAAACAACCTCACTGTCTCTTCCCGATCAAACTATCGAGCATGACACAGGCTTTATTCCCCTATACGCTCGAACCAACGTCGTCTGCATCACTAGTTGTCCCTATGGAAATACCTTCATCTCTAGTCCCATCAGTTTCTCGCTAAACTGCGCAGGAATCTCCCATATCATGAGCCGTTTCGACATCGCTAATGACGGTTCCACAAGATCGACGAAGCTCTTAGCTCGATGTCATTGGAAGGTAAAGGAGTGACTGAAGTCAAGATCTGGAAGATAACCACTAAGGTTTATCATGTCGACAAAGCTTCGGAAAATTTGCTGACTGAGAGATACGGCTCTGTTCTGGCGGATGATTCACCGGTGATGAATTTGCTCGGACATAACTCGAATGGATCGGTCGGATGTGTGATTTGCTTGGAGGATTATAAACAAGGATCAATCGTGGCGAAATTGACTTGTGATCATGATTTTCATGGATTTTGCATTAAAAATGGTCACAAATCAAACATCAATGTCCCACGTGTCGATTCCCAATCTCTCCTCGTTCATCATCGTTTTCATTTGTTCTTTGGGTTTATAAATTGTAAAAGAACACAAACAAAATATAATTTTTGTTTCTTTTTTAAGGATTTAATTTGGGTTTAGGAACTTATACAGACTTTGGAAAAGATTATGTGATTTCTGATATTTAAAAATACAATCTTTTTTTTTGTTTGGTTGCTTTTGACAATGTCTGTGGCAGTCCACCATTGTATTTCTCTTCTAACTAGCTGCAAGAACTTAAGAGCTCTAACTCAAATCCATGGCTTCCTTATCAAATCAGGCGTCGGCACTGATTCTTACTTCACCGGAAAACTTATTTTACAATGTGCAATTTCTATTCCCGACGCTTTACCATATGCTCGTCGTCTCTTACTCTGTTTTCATGATCCTGATTCGTTCATGTTCAACACTCTCGTCCGAGGCTACTCTGAATCCCATGAGCCGCACAATTCTGTCGCAGTGTTTGTGGAAATGATGAGGAAAGGTCTCATCTTTCCGGATAGTTTCTCATTCGCGTTCGTCGTCAAGGCAGCTGCGAATTTTAGGTCTTTCAGAACTGGGTTTCAAATGCATTGTCAAGCTTTGAAGCATGGGCTCGATTCACATTTGTTCGTTGCTACTACTTTGATCGGTATGTATGGGGAATGTGGGTGTGCGAAGTTTGCTCGCAAAGTGTTCGATGAAATGCATCAACCGAATTTAGTTGCGTGGAACTCTGTCGTTACGGCTTGTTTTAGGGGAAACGATGTCGCGGCAGCGAGGGAAATCTTCGATAAGATGCTGGTAAGGAATCACACGTCGTGGAACGTGATGCTTGCTGGTTACACTAAAGCTGGAGAGCTTGAGAGTGCTAAGCGGGTGTTCTCGGAAATGCCTCTTAAAGATGATGTTTCCTGGAGTACTATGATTGTTGGTTTTGCTCATAGTGGAAGTTTCAATGAGGCTTTCTCGTATTTCAGGGAGTTGCAACGAGCAGGAATGAGACCAAACGAGGTAAGTCTGACCGGAGTTCTCTCTGCCTGTTCACAATCTGGGGCATTTGAGCTTGGAAAGACATTACACGGGTTTGTAGAGAAAACAGGGTATAGTTGGATTTCAATGAACAATGCGCTTATTGATATGTACTCTAGGTGCGGTAATATCCCAATGGCTAGGTTAGTCTTTGAAGTTATGCCACAGAAGAGGAGTATTGTATCTTGGACATCAATGATAGCAGGCTTAGCGATGTATGGTTACGGGGAAGAAGCTATTAGACTCTTCAATGAAATGGCTGAGTCTGGTGTTACGCCAGACGGGATATCTTTCATTTCGCTTTTGTATGCTTGTAGTCATGCTGGACTAATCAAAGAAGGTGAAGAGTACTTCTCTAAGATGATGAGAGTTTACCACATAGAACCATCGATTGAACACTATGGTTGCATGGTTGATTTATATGGCCGATCTGGAAAACTCCAAAAGGCTTACAATTTCATATGCCAAATGCCAATTCCACCAACTTCCATTGTGTGGCGGACTCTGCTCGGGGCTTGCAGTAGTCATGGGAATATTGAATTGGCAGAGCAAGTAAAACAAAGGCTTAATGAGCTTGACCCAAATAACCCGGGGGATCTTGTTCTTTTGTCGAATGTTTATGCTACTGCGGGTAAATGGAAGGATGTTGCTTCTATCAGAAAGTCAATGATTGTCCAGAGAATCAAGAAGATAACTGCTTGGAGCTTGGTTGAAATTGGCAAAACCATGTACAAGTTCACTGCAGGCGAGAAAAAGAAAGGAATCAATATAGAAGCTCACGAGAAGCTAAAAGAAATAATTTTGAAGCTTAGAGATGAAGCTGGATATGCCCCAGAATTAGCAAGTGCTTTGTATGATGTAGAAGAGGAAGAAAAGGAGGATCAAGTGAGTAAACACAGTGAGAAGCTTGCACTTGCATTTGCTCTAGCTAGATTGCCCAAAGGAGCAAATATCAGGATAGTAAAAAATCTGAGAATTTGCAGAGATTGTCACGCTGTTATGAAGCTGACGTCGAGAGTTTATGGAGTAGAAATCGTGGTCAGAGATAGAAATCGCTTCCATTCATTCAAGGACGGTTCTTGCTCATGCCGTGACTACTGGTGAAAGTTCTTAATAGACTTGTACACCAAACTAAATGTCATTTTGTGGTCTAATGCTTCCATTAGCAACCTCATCAATGAAGATTTCACTCGCAACAAAAACTTTCAGGAGTTTCTATAACCTGAGGTCTTCATTTGCGAGGTTTGTTATTCACTCATTTGTGGTTTACATTGCCTTGGGATTAGGGGTTATTGTGACGCTTTTCATTCCCAGGGCCTATAACGTAAAATACAAAATAAGTTTTGGACTGCTATTGAAAATTTCTAACAGATTTTACCAAACCTTTGACCAGAAATATCAGCACGTCTAGTGGTTCTGGTTCTAAAGTCTCTACCTTTGAATCGTTGTTTCCTTCTTTCTCGCTGCCAGATCTTCGAATAAATCTCTAATTTTTGTATTATCTCGATTCCATGGCTGCTTCAGCTGCATTCTCCACATCATCACCGCCTTTCGTACCTTTTTCCTGCAAAATTCGCAGACCATTTCTCTTGCTTACTCCAAAGTTTCCCAAACCCGTTTCGGTGAGAGCTTCTGCGCCGTCGATCTCTATAGATGACAAATCTGCAGTCCAAACTAAGGTGAGTTTACAAATATCTCGCTCTTATTGTTCAATTTATTGTATGATACTTTGACTTGGAGAAGGGATTACGAAAAATTATCTATTGGTTTTTGATCCATAAACTATGATCGCTGGACAGTTTGTGTTATCCAGAAGTTGATGAAAGTGAGATCGGTTTATTACAAATGAAAAGTTAAGCTCTTTATGGGATAATCTTTTGTTTATGGGCTTTACTATATTGACCTCTGTTCTGTTTTAGACAAGCAATTGGCAGTGGAAGTTCAAGGGAAACTCCATCGGCATATACTATGAAGAGCATGAGAGGGACAAGTCGGCTAAGAATATCGTAATGATACCAACAATATCAGATGTAAGCACCGTTGAGGAGTGGAGATCTGTGGCTAAAGACATTGTGCAGCGTGATGGGGAAGTCAATTGGCGAGCAACTATTGTAGATTGGCCTGGTCTTGGTTATTCCGATAGATTGAAGATGGATTACAACACAGATGTCATGGAGAAGTTTGTGGTCGATTTCATAAACTCACCCGAGAGCCCAATGAGCCAGTCAGGTTAGTCTGAACCGTTATGTAAAGCGCTTATGTTTCTGCTTGTGTTGGTAATATTATGGTTACAAAAGTGAAAACAACACAATACTCTCCATGGCTTTAGTTCCCGGTTCTGATCGATATGAAAACTGATTCAGAGTTGGTAATATCTATATTTACTTTGGTTATACATGTGCCCCGTGCAGTAATTATTGTCCCTTACGCTTAGCTCTTTTTGAAACTATGTCTCCTCTATGGGTCTGAATGCATATACGGTTGATCGGGTTTCCATTGATCCAGCTTATTTGCTTTCCTAACTAACAAAAGAGAACAAGCAATATCATTACATAGTCTATGTTAAACCAAAACAGGTAATGATGATGATCTTGTAATCATTGGAGGAGGGCATGCGGCAACACTAGCAATCCGTGCTACCCAGCGTGGGCTACTAAAACCATCTGCCATTGCTGCTGTTGCACCTACATGGGCTGGACCTCTCCCTATTGTCTTTGGCCGTGATTCTTCCATGGAGACAAGGTCTGTTACTTTTATTAAGCCTTGACATAAAAGGAAAGTTGTTTTCCTCTCTTGATTGCCTGGGTTTTTGTCTCAACAGGTACGGTATGCTAAGAGGAACACTAAGAGCACCTGGAGTTGGTTGGATGATGTACAACATGTTGGTGAGCAACGAGAAGTCAATCGAATCGCAGTACAAATCTCATGTTTATGCAGACCAAACCAACGTGACCGAGGCCATAATCCAAAGCAGATACGAGTTAACAAAGCGGAAAGGATCACGCTACGTCCCTGCAGCTTTTTTGACAGGTTTACTTGACCCGGTTTCATCCCGGGAAGAATTTCTCCAACTGTTTGCTGATTTGGAAGGGAAATTTCCGGTTATGGTTATGTCGACGAAAGGAGCTCCAAAGAGATCAAAAGCTGAGATGGAGGCATTAAGAGGAGCCACAGGAGTAAGCAAATTCGTTGAGGTTGAAGGTGCACTCTTGCCTCAAGAAGAGTATCCTTCTCTTGTTGCTCAAGAGCTTTACAAGTTCCTGCAGGAGACTTTTGCTTCTTCCAAGTAAATGTCAGACATACTAAGCACACGCATACAGACAGACCCATGAAATGTGGATCCAGGCCCATATAATGTTAATTCATTTGTTTGCTGAAACTGAATTCTACCATATTGTTTTTCTCGGTTCCGGAAAGTCGTATAAGTTGCAACTATTCTATTGGACGTTAATCTAGAATACATGTTTTGTTGAATGCAAAAGAGCTTTGGGTTTTATCGATGACAAAACATTACATGTTTTTCTAATCAGCAAAGAGACAGATGATGGTTCGTTTATAATTTGAGTATCATAAAGACCATCCATAACAAATACAAGTTAAATGACAAAAAGACGCTAGCTCGTATTTAAGACTTAAGAGTATGTTTTTGTCATAATTCCTTTTATTGAATGTTACTAATTAATATTGAATTCTACTTTTATTGCAATAGTTCGCATATTTCATTAGAAATGTTCATCTATTTAGGCTCCGGTGTCAAATAAATAGAGACTGATGACTGATGTTAACTTGAACACGACACTCATAGTCCCATACCATAGAAGAAAGTTTGGTAAAGTTGTAATCATCCTGACATGCCACGTAGATTAATCTCATGCCATGCATCTTCGACCTCATTCTATAATTTTAAGAAAAATGGGCCAATTTCTTCTTCTAGTTAATATATCCAAAAACTCACCGAACCCGAAATATTATTCCTTTCCGGAAATTTCACTTATATTCAAAAAAAAAATTGTATAATATTTACAAATTGGAGAAAACAAGTAAATGTATAATCTTTATAGAAATCAATAATTTATAACACAGAAATTTGTTTTATTGCTTTATTTAAGTATTAGAATGAAAACCAAAAAAAAATGAAAATATTAGTAGGTAAATTTTGGTAGTATTTTCTCTTATAACCTTTTGTCAGCACTATTAGTAAGAGTTTCTGAATGTTTTTTTTTTACTTTTTAACATGTGTGATTATAAGGAAGTATTCACTGAATAAATTTTCGGGCCAAATTTATTACTTTAATGGCCCAGTGTCGATTTAGTATATCCACAAGGACCCAAAAATATTACTTTCCTTTAGTTCAAACCCAAATGTATATGAGTCTACGCAACTTTGTTGGAAGTTTTCCATAAAGTATATACTATTTTTGGTCAATTTCTTCTGTGTGAGCTCATTGTCCTCAAGGATCTCAACTGCGAATGGCAGGTAATTCATCTCCATTTTAGTTTTATTATCAAACCATAAAAAGGAGTGTTTTGGGACTATCTTTTACGTCTCATACAAAACAAAAAGTAAGCTAAAACAATAACATAAAAACAATTTTTTGTTGTTGTTGATAAAGCATAAAAACACTCCATTATTAGATAAAACATAAAAACAAAGTTTGCTTACCTATATTTATTTGTTGGCCCACATAAAAATTCTATTAAAGAAATTATAAATAGAATGGCCATATCTTGAATAACAACATAAAAGCATAAATCCACATACCGCAAAACTACATGTTACATGAGCTCTGAGGGATTTGCATTTACCATTTACACTTGTTTAAGATAGAGACTTACCGCAAAATATACGTGGAGGATATTATTTTCTTTTGTTTGTTAATCACAACCACATTTCCACAAATTGAATGTTTTAATATATTGTCATATAGAATCTGTCATTCATATAAAGTATAGAATACTACATGTCATATCTTTATACTATTCCACGCTCTTTATATTTAAAGTTTGGCTGGCAGAGAGTTATGAGAATCAAAGATTATATTAGACATACTATATATGTGTATATCAAATCTTCAATTTATTTTGCTTTAATGGTACTATATCAATATTTTTGGTAGTATATTTTCAAATCTTAGCCTACAATTGATGAAGGAGATTAACTTTATATATATATATATATATATATATTCATGTTCGAATCCAGTTTGCGTAAATGTCTGGCGTCGAAAATATTGCAAGAATAGATCACCAGGATTAATATAGAGTGTGGTTGAAGTTGTTGATCGCGGAAATGGAAGACATCAATTCAATTATCTATTACATATCAATAGACTAAATTGTCATGTGGATACGAACTAGCCGACAAATAATGAAATAAGCTAATGTAATAACCAGCTTTGGTTGTTAGCAAATTGGTTCTGTTAGAACTTAATTATAATGGACCAATGTAATTGGTTATTGATTTCCTGCTAACGTTGTTATCAATGTTTGTAAGTGGTTTATTAATTGTTAATTAGCAAAATAACGCGTGCAGTCAAAAATAACAGTAAAGGCGATTCATTAGTGTGTGCAACTTAAACTATAAAATGATTTAAAACAAACGAAAAAAATAGATTTCCAATTCCGCCTTTGATAAAATGATATATCGTTTTTTTTGTGGGGTTTTGTTCTCATTGTTCGGTATTTTCTATGGTACACCTGCTCTACCTCCAAATGCTTTCAAAAACAGTAGCAATCAAAAACAATGTGGATTTCGTTTATGTTTATATATATATATATATATTTATTTTGTTTTATTTATAGACTTGGCTATTCTTTAGCCCAAAAAATAAACTAGGCTATTCTTTTTTTTTTTCTCGAAGACTCGAGATATTTGGTCAATAGCCGACAATGGATGGGAGGGTCAAGGGTGATTATGTAGTAGAATAGAGTATAGGGTAATTACAATTAAGGTCATAATCCATCATTTTCACTTCATTAATCGCACGTTTAATCTAGTCCTTCCACGTGTGCGAAACACATCAAATGCCATGATCAGACATTAACTTGACTCCAAATTACTATTCCGAATTTGCTGCTAAAAAGTTTCAACATGTTCACTCACGAGTCATCTCTTTCACTATATGACTTCGTCTTAAGAACTCTTATCTTTCTCACAAAAGCATATCCATTGATTAGGCTTAATAAATTAGTAATACTCCTAATTGAACAGTATTTATTTGACGATTTCTAAAAAATTACTAAAACTGGATTGGAGACTAGTCGATGTTTAAAGGCCTCGTTGTTTGTGTAAGAAAATAGCGATCTTTCGTAAAGAAACAGAAAATGGTTTAGAATTTTTGTGGATATGAATTATTTGATTAAACTTAATGATGTTAACACAAGCTTCAAGTATGAACTAATTAACTACTGGTTTTATAGGATGTGTGGCTGTAGGATTTAACGTCTTAAATGAAAAATTATAAACGTTAACATAACTAGAATATAAATAACAACTAAACTATATATATATATATATAATTTCATATAACAGATGAACCATAACCATAACCATAACATAACTGGAATAGAATTCAAGACAGAGCAGATAACCGTTCTTATATGAAAAATTACAAACGTTAACATAACTAGATTACAAATAGCAAACTAAACCATAAATTGAGGTACCATTTATTTTGATATATGGATTGGACATCAAACCAAAAATGTCATTTCAAAAGTACCAGACTCTAATTTTTTAAATAATTGTCGTGGATGATCAGACTTTTTCTTTTTTACAAGAAATTAAACGTGGACGTTAGTAAACCAATTAAGACCTCTGGTCTAGGGGGGGCCAATCATTGCAGAACTGATGACGTCCTAGCTGTGAGCTGACCGCTCTTTGCTTTGCGGGAATTGAAATCCTCTTTGCTATACTAGCCCTTGCCCTGTGAGTGAGCCAATGAAATTAGCTTAACGTGGAAAACTATGTGAATTATGCGATAGTATTTCTTCGTAAAAACTATTTGGAATTAGTATATTTGACATTAGACCGGATCATTGCCTGTTTCAACTACTAGCCATTTCAATCATTGCTCTAAATTTTTGGTAGAATATACTAATCGTAATTACATTATTTTATCAGTACATTATGTAACACCGCCATCTTTGTTAAGACAATGATACAGCTGTCCTTTAATACTGTATTGCGAACAGTATAAACCTATCATGATTCATGCATCATTTAAGAAAATGTCCAAAAGGATTAAAGCTACATATATACGTATATATATACGATAAATATAATTAGATCAAGGAAATATAACTAAACCTGCTTCTATTACTGATAACACTAAAATCATCACTTAACGTAACCCAACGCTATTTTTCTTGTTCAGAATTCCATCAATATAGTTTCTCATTCTAACCTTATTGTTCATCCGTTTCTGTATTCGTTTTTTCCATAGATTTCATCAAACCAGAGTCCTACGTAGACTTCTTTAATTTTTATATAGTCAATAAGTCTGGCCTTCGATTAACACAGGACGATTATATTATAATTTTTTTTTAATTAATGATATATTCTAAGTTGATAAATATACGATAAATATAACTACAATTTTGGAGATGGTTTAAAAATATAATTTTAATTGATAAAAATGATTGTACGATCAGAATAGAGGTACGGTAAGTGTATTTAAAAATGAAATATGTATCAACAATAGTTTCGAAATCAAAATCGGTTAACCAAGTTTGCCTATTAATGTTCGAGCTTGCCTATTAATGTTCTATATATAGACTATAGTCAGCTTTCAACACTACTAAATAATGTATAATCTTAAGAGGAAAAAAGAGAGGAGAAGAGAAAGGCCGACATTTTGGAGAAGAGGACTGATACTCAAATCTCAACACTCAAAACTATAGGCATAAAAATTATCACCTATATAATCAATAATTGCTAAACACACTAGTAATTGCAGTGGCAACATTTTGATTAGTATTTGCCACGTAAGTGAAGAGAGAGAATAGAAGGGGCTGACTTTTAAAAGAAGCAAAGAAAAATGAGTAAATGCTCTTCGCTGTCTCTATTGACTCTTTTGGCTTTTTTGGGGGTCATCACTCATCAGCCACGTACAAGAACTTTTTTTTAATACATTTTTCAATCAAAATATTTGTGTGTTTGTTACCTTTAACTTCTAGCCATTTTAAAATTTCTTGTGGTAACTGCTAAGGAAAGTAGAATTAAGGTTTTTACATATAAAGACAAAATAAATTAAATTCTTAATAGAATTGTTGCGCATGAACGCTCGTTTCGGTGTATATATGTCATATGTGTAAACCAATTATTTCAAATCATATGAATCCAAAGAACGATCCATATGACTCAGACACTTGCCTTTCTCCTCAACATCTGAAGTCTTTCGTGAAACCTCTCTTGTAAGTTGTAATAACCAAGACTTTCTTTGCAAAAATCCAATCTTAGATTCTTACTAGTTACTATATAGCTTATACTCACACACACAGACACACTAAAACCTACGTATATGGAGAGAAAGAAGAAGAGAAACAGAGGAGACGATCAAGAAGATATGGGTAGACCACCTTGTTGCGAGACGATCGTGGTGAAGAAAGGACCATGGACTCCCGAAGAAGACATAATCTTGGTCTCTTATATCCAAAAACACGGCCCCGGAAACTGGAGATCTGTTCCTGCAAACACCGGTCTTGTTCTTCACACTCTCGGCTCTCTTTCTTTCTTTTTCTTATTTAATTATATGATCTCTTCCTTATTAGCTTATTTATGTATGTATGAATTTTGCCAGGTCTGCTAAGGTGTAGCAAAAGTTGCAGACTTAGGTGGACTAATTATCTTCGTCCCGGGATCAGAAGAGGAAATTTCACTCAACCTGAAGAGAAGATGATCGTCCACCTCCAAGCTCTTTTGGGTAATAGGTATTTTGATAACATTCCTTCATAAAACTCTTTTGTGTAATAGGTCTTTGAAAACACTCCTTTATGATATCTCTGTCTGTCCATATTCCGTAATCTCCCAACAATATAAATAAAATATAGTATTAATTAACATCTCACTTATACTGATTAGTGTTTTATTATCGTCTTTGAAAATCAGATGGGCAGCTATAGCTTCATATCTACCTCAGAGGACCGACAACGATATCAAGAACTACTGGAACACTAATCTAAAAAAGAAACTCAAGACGATGAAGCTTCAAAGCGGTATCATCAACGAAGAAAACACTGAAATGGCGACAGAGATTTCTTCTTGTAATAACAGCAGCCATATATGTAATGACAACAAAAGGTTCCCCAACAAAGGCCAATGGGAGAAAAGGCTTCAAACAGACATCAATATGGCCAAACAAGCCTTATTTCAAGCCTTATCATTTGACCAACCATCTTCAGTGATCCCTAATGATCCCGACTCACTAAAACCTCATCATCATTCTCCCACCACTACTTATGCCTCAAGCGCAGAAAACATCTCTAAGTTACTCCAGAACTGGACAAGCTCATCTTCTTCAAGGCCTTCATCACTCTCCAACAACCGGAGCTCAAGCACCGGTGAAGGAGGAGTTTTCGATCATCACTCTTTGTTCTCATCGAACTCTGAATCGGGATCAGTTGATGAGAAGCTGAATTTTATGTCGGAGACTAGCAAGTTCCAAGGTCAGAGCAAAGCAAACATTGACATGGAAGCAACTACCACTGCTACTACTACTACTACTGATGATGATCAAGGCTCGTTGTCTTTGATCGAGAAATGGTTATTTGATGATCAATGCTTGGTTCAGTGTCATGATGCTCAAGAAGATCTCATCGACGTGTCTTTAGGCGGTAAAAATAATGATAACAACAGGCCGGATTTGTTCTAATAACAAAAAACGTGTATCAACTCTATAGGTAATAGGTTCCTCTCTACCTATGACCTTATTGTTATTCTTAATTTTTTTTTCTTTTTCTCTATGATTTTTTAGTTAGATTTTATTTTAATGTGTGTCTTGCTTGTTGATGATGACTAAACTGTGAATTCGATATACTTTAAATGTTAGGTTAAAAATAATGCAATAAACTAAGTTTTTCTAAATCTGTGTGTGTTTATATATACTTTTGTTGAAAAACAGTAATCCCTCCTCCTTGGATGGAGTTTCAAAAAAAAAAATAACTAATAAAAAAAATTGTCGGCGTCCTTCATAACATGATTGAAATTGTAAATCTAGCAATCTTTAATAGTGATGACATGATGGTATCGAATGTGAGTAGTGTTATTTAGTGAAAAAAAATAATGGAGTTGTTTGTCTTTATAAATCTTTTACTACGTGCATGAATGACTATTAGGTTAGGGAGATTAAGTCATAGACTATGTACTTTTCGTAATTGATTTTTCCCCCGCTCGAGTAATTGATTTTTAAAAGGTCACATCACTACAAATTGACCAATCATCGTTATATATAAACATACATGACATGACATCACTAACATTAGCATATAACATGTTTGTTACGATTTACGACCCGGTACATAACATAACAACGGGAACGCATTGAATTAGTCAGTGACGGGAAAGGAGCCTAATTTCTAAAGCCCATTTAAAACTAATGGGCCTATGGATTATTTAATTATATAGCCTTGTTGACTTCTTCATTTGTAAGTTTTCTTTCTTTTTGGGCTCTGCTCCAGCTCTACCTCATGCGTAATTCCATTTAAATAACACAAAATAACATTTATGAGATGATTGTAAGTTTGTAACCGAGGATTCAATGTGTAAAATAGAGTTTTGCACTTTTTCATTCAGAATTAGAAGCATTTTAGATGTTATATGGAGTATTTTTCATTACAAGGATATAACATATGGAATTTAAGATATATTTTGTTCTGGTAGTTTTCCTAAAAAGATTTTTTTCAGATAGTTAGTTACTTCAAAAACATACTTACCTAAGATGATCGATATGTCATAGGTTCTGAAGATTGGCATGTCTTCTTCAACATTTTAGATGAGTAAAGATTTATATTTAAAAAAAATTGCTTTCTTTTTGATTTCTTGTTCGGATGAATTATATAGAACTGATTGTTTATTTCGGTTTCAGCAAGACCATGTTTGTTAATTCCTTCTTCTTTCTTGAACTATTTATCTCCGAAAAAAATAATCAATCAAGGAGCTTTTTTGTAATCTAAAAGACTCACCAAACTATACAAGACATGAATTAAAAAATTAGTTAAATAATTTTAGCTATTATCAATTGAATGTTTGTGTAAACAACCGAAACTAAGATACGAGAATAAACTGAATATCTAATATTGCACATGAATAAGATTTATATGTGTGTATTGCAGATATAAATACATCCCACTGCATGCTTTGAGCATCTTCTACAAACTGAATAGTTTCTCAAAAGGCAAAAAAGAATTTGAATGGAGGATTAAAAGGACAGAAGCATGTGAGGTTTGAGGGCGGGCCTTTGGACATCACATCGATCCCATGTATCAAAGGAACTCATCTTCACTTTCAATCATTTTCTCAAACCCATCTCTCCATTGTTAGATAAGCCAAGCTTTCTTTTCGCTGTCTTGGTCCACGTGTTTTGTTCATTTTTGGTCCCTTTTTTTATTCTTCAACAGGGATAGTTTGTTATAAAATTATTGCCTTGTCATTCCACCATATATCATGATCCTCTTTTAATATATGATCCTCTCACCTTTAATTTATACAGTATATAGTAAATTCTCCTCTTAGTTTACTTTTAGTCACATAAAATATGTATCACTGAAGTTGAAATACATTTAGAACTCGAACAAGCCTCGCTTTTAATGACTATTTTAATTTTAATGAAAGTTAAATACAAATAAAATTTACATACCAATACCATGGGCCTTTTTTATTGTTTATTAAGCTTTAATATGGGCCCTAGTCTCTCTCTCTCACTACATTGGTCCATTAGTAAGGTACAACAAAAACAAAAGATAAATAAAGTCATTGTAATAATCACTAATTAGTGGGTGGGTCTTCTAAACGTCACGCATTTACGAAAGAGCCAATAATAATCATCAACAAAAAAATGCCGATTGTTTACCCAAATAAACCAATTTGACTTGTATAAAAATTAAATTATCATTGGTTTTTAATTTGAATGTGGATTGATTTGCCAGCAACGGACCTTCACTGATTTCAACTTCAAGTTCTCCATGACAATTACATGTCACCTAATTGAAAAGATGGTCCGATTTTTAGTTTGTACACTTTGAAAATCATGAGTTTCTAGTGTTACATTCCAAGATCTCCTCCGGTCGAGATCAGAAGAAGACGATTCCTATAAATTATAATGTTTTTTTAATTGTCTGATAGCTATAACCTAACATGCAATGATAATAGATTTCTAGGTTAGTTTTCGAGGATGATTCAACCCTGTGGAACCTTTTAATATGACATCATTCTAGTCATATTTTTTTACAAATTTTACTCTATACTTTACATTGCAAATACCAATTCAGCACCAAATCTACAGCTCCTATTTCAAAAATATTGCTTTGGATTGGAAATTCGTGGGCATGTTTACATCGAACATAACATTTTTAGAGGAATTTGAGGTCTTTTGCTCGAGACTTTTCACAAAGTAATTTAATTTTCTTTGTTTAATTGTTCAGTGATAGCCTTTCATTCGTTTCCATGATATAGTTATCTAGCCGAGTTACTATTTACTAGTTTATTTATATAGAGGGATTCACAATACATAATTCTTTTATGTATAAATATGCATGTCATATGGAATTTTAATCGAGTGGTTACTTGTACGACTTTTTCATAGGGATTTGATTTTAATAGATCGTCTTACTCCGTATATTAGGAATTGGTTTATGTATCAGATTTAATCGATCCATATTATATAATATAGAAGAAAAAAAGTGGTGCGCGTCACGTAGGCCAATACATGTTAAGTACACAGTTCCTGGAGATTCACAATAAGCTCTAGTTCAAAAGTTGGAATAGAAATAGATAAAGCTCTTTTCGTTTGGGACAACAACACTACAGTGGTCTTTTCCAACAAATTCGAGTGGCCACTTAGATGATGGCAAAAGCAGACAATGTATCATTTTTTAATCACAAAACCAAATCTTTTTTCCATGGCCATATATTTACATTTATCTAACTGTAGTTGCGCTGCGCCTCTGCTTTTGATTATATAAAATTATAAACTTTAGAAATAAGTAAACAAATACCATTAACCTAGACGATAAGAAAACATGATTCGATATGTTGGCCTTTTTTATTCAAAAGAAATTGCGTACATTTATATTATTATTATTTTATCATAAATGGAATTATATTCAAGAAGCGAAAAAATGGAATTAGATTCAAACTCAAATATCTCCAAGTTAAATATTTGATCCATCCGGCTACTATCAACATACTCAAATTACCAACTGAATTAGTATCTTTATCTTATTATATGATAGCAGATACAGTAAGATTCTAAAAATAACGTTCAAAATTGAACATTTTTTTGGTGAAAAGGTTACATGTTAGACGATTTTTCACAAGGTTTGCCGTCATTTTTCTGAAACTTATAAGTGAATATAAAAGTATTATGTAACTATATACAACTGTTCTACAATCTTTCTATGATCACATATTTAAGCTTCTATCAGAAGTTTTTTTTTGGGTTCATATATTCCGAGGTTCAATATTCAAAGAGAAAGATGAGCGACTACACACATGTATTGGAACTTGTTCGATTCTAGACTGATAAAGAGTTGTAAGCTTTTAACAAACAGGCCTCATTTTGCAAATTATCCCATGTACAAAATCGAAGAATGGTCACAATATAAAAAGTATATATATATATATATATGTGTGTGTGCGGGAGCTTGATCATATGTTTATTTCCTGTGCATTGTGATCCTAAGCTCGACTTATGAAATAAATAGGAAAGAAATAAATCCAAGATCATCCACCATATTAAACAAAAATCTAGTTTCGATCTTAGAATTTAAATTAAGCATAAGAGTTTACTGAATCTTGCTCACTTATGAACCATTTAGAAATCCAACAGCTATATTTATAAAATAAAAAACTATTTATTGTATACAACACAAAGTCACAAACAGAATTATAAAATATGTCAAACCAACAAAACAAGCCATTTTATAGATACAGATAGATCGGTCGGTATGTGAACTGTTGTATACACATCAATAATCATATACAAATTTCATCTAGTAAACACATGCATCTTTAAAAATCAATCTGTAAATCCAAATCATATGAAAAAGGTAAATTTCTTAGAAAAATCAAGCGTTAGGTGGAGAATACTCACAAACAACCTCCGTATCTACTTCCTTCCGGTGAAAATTCCGGTGACAACCACAAGCAGCACATGTCAAAGCATCGACGGTTCCTTCATTACCAGCGGCCATAAACTCACGGCAACCATCGACGGCGTAACCTCCGATGTTAGCAGCGTGATTCTTTTGGCACTCCACGTATCGGATGTTACTGATGGCGGAGGAGGAAGAAGAAGAAGAAGTAGTAGTCCAAGAAGACGATGTGTTGGAGTTTCTTGATCTCTGCTTTATTACCATCTGTCTCTTCTTCATCATGAACTGTGAAACCCTAACTAGTTCTATCGATTTATTATCCCTGAAATTGAAAATGGCTCTTTGGTCATACGAAAGACTCTTTATGAAAACGAAGTGAAGACTAGATGGTCTGTCCTTGTAAATGCCATTTGTGCCCCTTTTATAAGTAAGTTTGTATTAGCCTTTTTAATAATCTCACACTTATGGTATCGACATAGTGGCTTAAAATATGGGGCTACTTCACTACTTTGTACAACAACATAATTGATCTTTTTGCCGTCTTCCTATTTGTTTATTTGTTGGTCAAATCCCGTCTTCCTATAAATGATGTTTTAAATAATATTATGCAAAGACTAACAAATTTATATATGGTAAAATATGTTTATATATGCATACACATTACTTTAATAATTATATTGTAGAGTTGAAATCGTAGTTTTAATGTTTGTTTGAAATTCTATTTTGGCAAATGCAGACTTTGAAGAAGATATAAAGAGGCACGAAACTTTTACGAGTTCAATTAAGTAGAATGTATATCTCGGCGCCGATTTGTAACCATTACATCTTGAAATCAACAAGTAATGGATTTGAGAAGTTAAAAAAAAACCTTCAACCCTAGTTAATATACATGTCCCTATACACAAAATAAGATACTTTATACATATTAGGTTAAGCTTATTACACAGCCCTTTTACTTCGACTTATATATGAACCAAAGACGTTTCACAATTTTGTTCATCGTTATTTGTCTATTCTGCCAACAACCAAATCACGTAAAACTGTAATTGTTCTTTTAATCTGGAGCCCCTCTCAAGCCTCTAGGAAAATATCTTTAAAAGCTTCTTTTGTGATTAATTAGTGTCTCTCAAATCTTTTTCTCATATTAGATTTTTACAAACCCTCTAATTGATATTTCAGAGGTTCTTTTGAATTCGAGCCACGCAAAAAAATTCATATGTGAATAAATATCTATATAAATTAGACAAAGAAACCGGCTGAAATAGTTGATGAACTGTACACTATTCTATATTTTAGTGGATATATATTTTCTTATAAAAAAATAAAAATGGATTTGGTGAAATCTACAGTATAATATTTTTAAAAATGGATGATTTTGTCTCTCCGTCGATCAAACTATATTCAGTCTCTTCTAATTATTTCACGTATTGTCATGTTCAAACGCGGCATAAGGGTATAGAAATTTATTATGGTCTTTGTTGTCCCTGACTCCCAGTAATAGAATACGGATGACACAGTGGAATCTCTGCCAAAGTATGTACCTAGATAGATAGTAGAATCTCTACATTTTTGGGGCCAAATAAAAATCTCTGGATAGGCAGCCTTATTTTACCATTGAGATCATGTGCATTGCATTATACAGATTACAGATAATTAATTTGCATAGAATAGAATAATAAATTATTTGTGTGAATAAGTTAAATGCGAATCCGACTCAGTCCAACGGACCTGCTCCCACAACCAAGAGACAATGACAGGTTTATATTGGAATGCAATCGCATGTCTAATCACTTTTTTATTATTCCAAACTGTATACATTTATATCATAGTTGTACTTGAAAAAAAAAACCTTTACTAAATTCTTGTCATGATCGATAGACAATACACGATATTTACTATGTTTCTCTCGCTTTGATAACTCTTATCTCGCGTACGTGTGCTAGATTGAATTTTGCAAGAAAATAAAGAAACTGACTATTTTAATCAAAAATTAACTAAACAACCAACTTCGATTTTGCAAGACAAATAAATGTAAAAAAGAAAACAAAATACATAAGGGATTTCATGTTGATGACATTTTTCAAAAGGAAATAAGTTAAAACAAATGAATTGACAGGGTTAGTTAATTTTCTAATTGTATTCTAATACTGACTAATTAGGAGTCTCGACTAATTAAGTAATTAGTCAAATTGACTTATTTTACACGTGAACCAACAATGCTGGTCCCACTTGATACATAAAGGTCCTTGTGAACATCAGACTTTTATTCGTCGTACCAATAAGATATAAGTTTCAAACTGTGCAAAAAATTAAAATCTAACACAGTTTTATATTGGCTTATGTCGATAGTACAACAAGGAATCCCCTCGGTAACATCGATTTGAACTTATCAATCTTTTGATACTGTAGTGATGGGTCTTGGAAAGCTGATATATAATACCTACTACAACCGTACACAATGAAACTTATTTACTTAGTCTTGCAGGTAGTTTCCGAAAGATTCCAGTCATCCATCTAGCTAGATGTATATGTTAGTCTGATTTGGACAATGAGTAGTATTCATAGACACGACAGTTATTTTTTCCAGATTATTACAAATTTCGTGGATCTGGTTTATACTGTCTCAGAGTCTGTGGAATGACTGGTTTTTTTTAAACGAGTTTTGTGAATTTAAACTATGACGAATATATATATATATATTTTTTTAAGTTGAGTTGTTTCATAAAACTCAAGAGAAGAATTAAAATAAAAGAAAAGATTTCGGTATGCTAATTGTTAAACTCGCAAATACAAACATTTGTTTGTTGTCACAATGAATACATTCATTATTTCAAATCCGCAAATGACTAATCTAAAAAAGGAGAAAACACGTTTGTTCATTACTGGTCCAGTCCTGTATTCAAAAGCTAATTACATCTTGTGAGAGGTCTTTAGATTTGCTAAGCTGTACTGCAGAGGTTGGTCATTTCTCTTATTTTGACACTATTTGTACTAAATCATATGAAACAGTAATATCTTTAAAAAAACATTTAAGGCCCATCTCAAAACGAATATACAAACATTATATTTACGAAAGTGTCATAATTGCCTATAATGTTATAGTAAAACATTGATAAGGTATCAAACGCCGAAAATCACGCAAGAATGTCACGAAGTTGATTTGCCATATGAATTTTTAAAGTAAGTGAGTTCTTAATAAATCTTTGACGAAGACTTTGGGTTTGTTTCTTCGCCTCTTGGTTACTAGTCAGGATCACACTGTGGAGTTAATTGATCATTATTATACAATTAATATAGAATTGGAATTAGGTATACTTTATATTCAAAAAGAACAGAGTAATATATGAAATTAAGAATAAAGACAGAGACAAAGATAGGAGATTATGTTGAAAGGACTCTTTGTTTCTCACCAACCGTGCCCTGCTCGTGAAGTTCATAATCAAATAAACCACTAAAAATCGACTAATTTTGTAATATATATATTAGTTAAATTCATGATCTTTTCCTCATAAAGTTTTGACTAATATCAGACGGAGACTTATAATTCATTTCTCTTCTCATGCTATAGATTATGATGCTATATTTTAAAACTAGCTGCATCAATGAAAAATTAGCAAACTAAAGATGACCATACGAGAAAGGGTACAAGATGATTATTAAACATTTAACCACGGTTACTTAATAAACTAATTAATATTTTCTGTTTGGGAAGGTAAACAGCAAATCAAAATTTGTTCAGTGTCGACTCTTTGTGTATCACTTGCTTCGTTTAATCCTTTATTTTTATTTTTTACAATCATATTGTTCAGAAAATGTTATCGTAATTTTGATTAAAAAATTTTTTAAAAAAATCTAGAGGCCCAAACGTTAATTTTTGTTTTCCATATCCTTAGGCCATGGCTTTCACCGTTTGACGATAAGGACATCTTAGAAACGGATTTTGGGCTTTATGTTTTCTCTTTTGATGCTTTCAGCCTTCTTCATTATTGTATCTATAAAGTTATCCGGATCACTTAGGATTGGGCTTTGCCCATTCATTAACATCTTATCCAATGAGAATTTTGTGCGATTGACCAAAACAATTTATGCTTTTTTATAATATTTCTATTTTAATAATTTTTGAACAAACATAGCCTACACATTTGATAAACATAGGAATAATTTAAGATCTTTAAAGGTACAAGTGGAATCTCCTATCCCATGTGAGTGCACATGGAATGTTGCATGCAAGAAAACTGCCTCTACCCTTTTGTCACTCTCTCAATTCTCCAATAAAATTTCCACCTTAAAATTGCATGATCTCTATATCCACATCTGAGATCTAGACACGAGTCTCATGGTCTACATCAAACGGCTCTCCTTGATCACCTTCCTAATAGATAAGAGGAAAAGTGGCATGAATCCACTCCGAGATTCCTCTTATCGGTCCCTTGTTGGTTGGTCTCCATCATTTGCAATGGATATGTTACTGTTCTTCCATGTTACTCCCTCTCTCTTTTACCATTATACCCTTCATTTTCTTCAATTTGGTTTGTCCCCAAATGTGACTCTTTTGGCCTAATTCTATCAGTTTTTTTTTGTTAACTTTGTATCAACTTGTTCACTTTCTGTATTGTTCTCTTCATTGTTACGAAGCATTTTTTCAAAAAATGAAAATTGGTTTTGGAAACCAAATATTGACTATCAGATGATGAAATCATTGGCCCGGTCATTAGTTTTTATGACCAAAGAGATACTATTTTTATGGCTCATAATTTTCTTTTAAATTAATAATAAACTCTTAAATAATTATTGCGAGTTATATATCTTTTTTAACTGTCGTAGCTCGAAGTTAACATATAGTATCTCAACAAAACTTCAAATTCAACTGATTAATTATTATTTTTGCTGATTAAGTTGCCGATACACATCTAATAGGTAAGTATTAGTATCTAGTTGGAAAATCGAAACTATTTTTTTGCATGTAGACTAAGGGTTTAATTTCACTTTTTTTCGTTCGCTCGCCTTAGTGTTTTGCGATGATTAACAAATAAAATATTTATACTGATAGACTAATAATGCTTTTTCGAAAGCGAATTATGATAACCAAGTGGTAGGATGTTATAGAAAGGAATATATGGACCGTTATTAACTTATTATTATACATGGAGTTAGAAAGTTTACGGAAAAAACTTACACACACCTTCTATAAATAGCTGACACAACTGCTTGTTAGCTGTTACACACTCATAACATTCTCAAACTAAGAACTAAGAGCTTCACTACACATCCTCTCTCCCAAGAACCAGCCATGGCCAAACTCACAACTTCTCTTCTCTTTCTCACCATTCTCTTCTCTTTCATCTTTCTCATTAAGTCAGAAGAAGCAGAATACCATCCAGAACGTGTAAGTTTTATAATCTTCATTTGAATTTAATTTGTTTCCCTTTCCCTTTCTAATACTAGGAAAAAAATAACTTATCCGCGTTTCGTTTTGTTTTGAAAACAGTATGGACCCAGAAGTCTGAAAAGATACCGTAAGTACAATTTTTTTGTTTGAATCTCAATTTTATTATTTATAAAAGGGGCAGCAAATGAAAACTTTGTTTTTAGTTGAATTTTCTGGTTGCAAATTAAAACTTGAATTTGACTATTGCAGAATGTGGAGGGGAATGCACGAGAAGGTGCAGCAATACGAAGTATCATAAGCCATGCATGTTCTTTTGCCAAAAGTGTTGTGCTACATGCCTTTGTGTCCCTCCAGGCACTTACGGCAACAAACAAGTGTGCCCTTGCTACAACAACTGGAAGACTCAACAAGGTGGACCAAAATGTCCATAAGTAAAAAACAAATTGAGAGAAAACCACATTTTTCATGAACTAATAATTCTAGTAAGTTTTTGTTATGATGATGATTAAAATTTTAGTGTTGTTTGCTTGTAATATCTATCTTCAATATTGAATATTGTACTCTCCTTTTATAAATTCTATGTTTCTTTCATGTCTTTTTTTTGTTTTTGTTTTTGTTGTTGCTGCTGTAATCAATACACTAAATGTATACGGGAACTTCTAGTAATTAGTTATATAGTATTTGATTTTGCTGTCACTAATTTTTTTTCAAGGATTCACAGTTTTGGATTCTTGAGGGACAATCTGTTATAAATTTTATTTTCTAAAATTATCATCAAAATTCGAAAACTCTAAAATTGCCACAAAAGATCAGTTTATGAAAGGTCCTAATTTGTATGTATACAATTTTAAAAGGAGTCTTTAATGACCTAGCGGCGTAAAACAGTTATATATACATAGTTTTAGAAATATCCAATAAAATTACATCAAAATTTTAAAACAAAAGTCAATAGAAATTTTTGTAATAAAGTCAATAGAAACAAGGGAAAGTGGAATCTAAAGCTCACATAACATTAAAGTAAATCCATATGATTTTTTTTTAATTAAATAATCCACAGGATTTGACGATAAAATTATACAAAAATGATTTTCACAATAGCCGCCGGGAGAACAAGTCTTTAACAATTGTTCTGGTTTGGAGAAAAGGGGTCTGGTGACAATGTGACTCAACCAGAAAAAAAAAAAAATCATCGCTTGGGAAATCTAAAGATCAAAGACCTGGTACTCGAAGTCCTCTGATTCCAAGAGTTGTCTGATAGAATGAGCGAAGAAGAGTAAGATATACATCAAACTCTCTTGTTCTCCTACCTTTTTGATTTTGTTTGAAAGGTTGAGGTTTGAAAACAATGTCGGAAAAGAGCTTGCTTTCCTCAAGATTCCTCTTTTACACAGTAACTGTTTCAACACTACTATTCATTTGCTCTTCTCTCTTCTTCCTTCAACGCAATGAATCTTCTTTCACTTCAAGTTTAGTTCGCAAGCTGATTCTTCCAAGAACAGACATCAAGAACGAGGATTTCAGGCAAATCGATACTAAATATGTCCGAAACCGAGATGTGTTGAAGGTGTTTATGTACGATTTGCCCACTGAGTTTCACTTTGGGATATTGAATTGGCACAGCAAAGGTTCTGAGATTTGGCCAAATGTCAACAACATTAGTACAATCCCATCTTATCCTGGTGGGTTAAATAGGCAACATAGTGTAGAGTATTGGCTTACACTTGACCTATTAGCTTCAGAAATACCTGAAATCAATAGACCATGTAATGCAGTTAGAGTGAAGAACTCGCTTGAAGCTGATATAGTTTTTGTGCCCTTCTTTGCCTCGTTGAGTTATAACCGGAAGTCTAAGATCCGTGGAAACGAAACCATCAGCGTTGATAGATTGTTTCAGGACAGATTAGTTGAGTTCTTGAAAAGTCAAGATGAGTGGAAAAGATTTGATGGGAAAGATCATCTGATAATAGCTCATCATCCAAACAGTTTGCTCTATGCAAGAAACTCACTAGGATCTGCAATGTTCGTTCTCTCGGATTTTGGAAGGTACTCATCCGCGATTGCCAATCTTGAGAAAGACATCATTGCGCCTTACTTGCACGTTGTTAAGACTATCTCTAACAATGAGTCAGCTCCATTTGAGAAGCGTCATATACTGGCATATTTTCAAGGAGCAATCTACAGAAAAGATGTAAGTGTTTGTTTTGAGTTTTTTCTTCTAGTCTTATCATTCTTGTTAATGGTATTCAATCTCAACCATCAAATATTTTCTTTGTTAGGGTGGAAATATTCGTCAAGAACTCTATAACCTTCTCAAAGATGAGAAAGATTTTCACTTTGCATTTGGAACTGTAAAAGGGAACGGGACTAAACAAACTGGTAAAGGAATGGCTTCCTCGAAGTTTTGTCTCAATATCGCGGGTGACACTCCTTCCTCTAACCGTCTTTTTGATGCCATTGTGAGCCATTGTGTGCCGGTTATAATCAGTGATCAGATTGAGCTTCCATTTGAAGATACTCTAGACTATTCAGGTTTCTCTGTGTTTGTGCACTCCTCTGAAGCAGTAAAGAAAGGAGTTTTGGTGAATCTTCTCAGAGGGATAACAGAGAATCAGTGGAAGAAGAAGTGGGAGAGATTGAAAGAGGTTGTCGAGTGTTTCGAGTATCGGTTTCCTTCACAGCCTGGAGATTCTGTGGATATGATTTGGTCAGCAGTTTCACATAAGCTTTCTTCACTTCAGTTTAATGTTCATAGAAAGAATCGGTACCGTAGATCTGAACTTTTTTGATAGAAACAGATCGAATTAATATCATATATGTGAAATATGTATCATATGAAGAAAACTCATTTTCTCTTCATGCTTCATGTCCGCTCGCTTTCTTGAGTTGAAAATCATGGACCAGAGTATTCACAAAGTTGAGGAAAGAGAACACTTAAAGTTGAAATAATCACAGATTTCTGTAAACACATAAAGTTGAAATCTTAAAAAAATAATCTTAATGTAAAGATGAAGAACCCAGATTCCAAATGAACAAATTCAAATTTGAAAAAGTCTCTTTCTGATTCTCGAAGAATGAGGGGCAAAGAGATCTTTACCACAAGAAGAAGATCCAAAAAACTAGTCTTGTAACATTATCTACTCAGGACACACTCACAATTGGAAACTTAGCGGCCAACGATAACACTTGGCCAACGTAGACACACACAATCACAGACTCATAATCTTTCTTTTAAATAGATCGATGGTAGAAATTCTCATGTTGGGTAACGTCCTACTATAGAATCAAGAACGATAATGACTTCAACTTTCTGCAGTAATCAATCACGTCTTCCGCTCTACCTGGGCTGTCTTGGCTGCAAAGCCAACAACACAGATGAGCGAAGTTAGATGCAAGAGAATGTGGAATATTTGTGGTGATTTTTAGCAAGATCATCAAAGAAAGCACTCAGGGAGATTTGGAGAATTTAGTTTGATCTAATTAAGCATGTATTGGTTTTTGGAACTAACCATTTCCTTCTCGGGACGACAGAAGTGGTTTCTCCTTCTTATTACCAGTTTTGTCACCTGAGTTTGTGAGTCTGGTTGTTCTTGGAGAATTTGAGGTGATCCTGCCATTACCTGAAGAGGTTAGAGAGTTACGTCTGGGAACACTGCCTTTCTCAGTCCCATCTTGCTCAGCAGACTTTGGTGAGCCTTGCAGCCTCAGCTTTGCTTTTGCCGATTTAGTCGCTTGCATATAGCTTGGAATTGATGGGCTAGTCTGATGATGCCCATTACTCTCTTCACGTTCAGTCTTGCTAGTAGCCGAGCTCTTTTTCCGAGATTTCTGGTTCTCCTTCCCAGCTGAATTCTCTTTGTTGTTTGGTTTGGGAGTCCTTTCTTCTTTGATATCCTTTTCCATTGAGGGGTTTTCCTCAAACATGGATTTTTTATTGCTGTCAATTTGGTTGACCAGTGAGGAATCAGGTGCGTCATTGGTTTCCAAAGGTCCATGAGTATGCACTTCCACCTCAGGAACATGTACCTCTTCCTTAAGCTGTTTGGGAGTTTCTTCCTTTTTCTTTTCGTCAATCACATTCACAGGTTCTTCTGAAGTTTCAGGAATCAGCGGATAAGATAATTCAGTTGTCTTCTCTAAGCCAAGATTTGGCTTCTCGGCTTCCTTATGAGGGGAACGTTGAGTTTGGATAGAGCTCTCAACTACAGGATTATGTACCTTCCTCAAGCTACGTTTAACTTTTTCAAGTTCAACCTGAGGATCTTCGACAGCAAGTGGCTCTACTGACTTGCTTGCAACTTTCCGGAAACTGCGTTTGGATTTCTCAAACTCAAAAGATGTCTGTACTGAGGCATTTTCAAAATTTGCAGAAGGGACTTTGCGTACACTCTTTTTGGCTTTAGCAGATTCAACCTCAGCTAAAAGCTTGTTCTGAGGTTTTCTGCCCGTTGTTTTCTTCGGTTGAGGCACTGGTTTCCAGAAGCATGAAGCTGACCAGTTCTCTAACCAGATCAAGTTTGAGTTTGGATTGGATGAATCATAGGCGTGTACAGGTATCACTTTTGGCGATGAAGCAAGAAGCTGTGAACAAAATCAGCCATCAAGATTTTTAATTGAGACTAAAAAATTCATAATATAAGAGAGAAATACAGTGAAATTTGGCCCCATACCTTCAAAGCAAAAGCGTTGGCTGTTAGTTTCTTTATTCCAAGGTAAGGATCTGTAGAGTTTGCAAGCTTGTTCTCCTGATAAAATAAAATAAAAAGCCAGTTCTAATTGACGATCGAGAGAATAAACAATTATATCTCCGCCAATTCTAACTAGAAAACAGTCCTGCAGTAAGTTTATAAATAAGTGCAATCTGTCACACAAGAATTTGAACTTCCAAAGAAGCGAAAGTATCATTACCTGAAGCAGCTGCGATTGGCATTTCCTATGAACTAGAATTCCAATGTCAGAACTCCTGATCTCTCTTCCTCGAGCAAATGCTTGCAACCTGACGATTCCCATGACACAGCAAAGAGTTGCAACAGCTTGTCTCCTAACAAGGTGGCCACGGATAAGTGCTTGTAGCCTTATTATGCCTTTGAGGGCCCAAAAAGCACGCCGAGCCTTCACATAATGAGCTCATATCAGAATATACCCAAAAAAAAATATCAATAGTTACAATTAAGAGTGCCAAGCCTAAAATCCAAACAGCTGGAAACATTACCAAGTAACCTCTAAACGCAGCCTGCACAGATGTTGCTGCAATCTCTTGTTGGCTTCTCTCTGTATCAGATAGTGTATTATCTTGAATAGGTGCAACATTCTGCAAATCTGTCGGTTTCCCCTCAGGAATCTCTATTTCACTATCTGAGATCTCTTCAGGTTCTACATCTTGTGTCTCTAACATCCCACTGCTACCTCTATCAACGGTATTGGTTGCTGCAATTCCAAAAGATGGAAGATCTGACACCACATTGGATTCTTCTACCTTTGCAGTAACCAGTACCTCATTTTCACTTACAACTCTCTGCGCATGTTAAAAATAGTTAGAACAAAAAACAAATAAGACAAGTAACGTAATTGTATTAAGCAAATTCGTACTGTTCTCTCCACACAAATTCTGTATTCTGATCCAAATTTCTATACTTAGACTAGCAATCATCAGATATTATTATTAGTGTACTACCTCTTTTCCTTTGGATCCACTAGACTTCGATGGTTTTTTGCCAAGTAATACATTCTTTAACCACTTAGTAGACTTGCCCATGATGTATGAAACTAAAACACACCTGCATTGTCCAAGAAACAACACAAGCTTAAAATCACTAAAGATATAATTATCTACCTATCAAGACAATATATAAAACTGTAGAATATAAGAACAAATCATTCATTCACTAAATTATAGCAGAAAAGGATAACATCATTTTGTTATAATCAACTCTAATAATAAGCTTTAAAAAGATAAACATTAATCATTAACAAAATGAAACAATCAAGAAAAAAAAAACTAAAGGAAAAAAAAACAATGATTACAATCTAAATTAACAAAGTTAGGAATATAAATAAAAAAACACAGGAAGTGAAATCATCGATTGTACAAAACCAGATCTGGAACTCACACTAGAAGCAGAAGAACACTAGGATCTCAGAAATTCAAAAATCCACAACACTAGAGCTCCAAATGCAGAATCAAACAAAAATCACCGACATAGATAGATCGCTCTAAAACCAACCGTACTCGAACAATGACCTAAAAATGTGGGTTTCAAGTTCGAGTAACCGTCGGATCTCCGTTCTAAATCCGAATGCAGATTAAAGAAAGAACAAAGAGGAAGATACATACTGTAAATGAGAAACTGAAAGGTATTAATCAAATGCTTCCCATTTGTCTCTGCCTCTTCCCGGAGCTTGAGCTGTTCCTGGCCTCCTCTTTGGTGCTAGTAGTCTCTCAGTAACCACAAGGAAGAGAAAATATATTAATTTGTTTTCCAACATTTATTTCTAATTTTAACCAAAAAGTAAGGGCATCTCCGTTACTCTAATCTTACGCCGTTGATTTCTAACCGTTGGATCATAAAGAAAAAACAAAAATTATTAACATAAGCATTTGTGTATATAATAATCTTCTTGAAATATAGATTCTAGAAAGTAAAGCAATACAGATATTTTAACTGAAAATTGCCCAAATATGACATTACTTGGAGAAAGTGTAAGAATGCGGCTACGTTCAAATGAAGCATTCTTGTAATTAATTTGACATCTAGTATCTATACTTTCTTCTGTCGTTGAATACGAAAGGTTAACTAAACTCAGTAACTTTCTAAGCCCATTAAACAAAAAGAAAAACAATGATTGGTAGCAAAAGCTTGTGAGATATTTGGTCGAAGAGGGTCGAAACGAATCGAAAAAGGTACACGAGAGTGAGATGGAGAAGAAGAAAACAATGGAAATCGAAGGTTACCCGATTTAAGGGCACGAGACGTGTATTATATTTCCATCGCTTCGGTTAGCTTTCGACATTGGTCGTTGCTTGCCCACATCGTGCAATTTCTCTGGACTTCCTCTTCGTCCCTCACTCTCACATGGATCATATCGTAAGAACTTACTTTTCGTCTCGTTTCCTGTTTGTGTTGTAGAATTGTACAAGTTGAAGATTCCTCACTGCCTAATTTGTTTGAATTTCCTGGAAAGGAATAAATAAATACTTGACCTTTCAGATTAGATTTTGCAAAGATCGTTCCTTTTTGATACAACTCTGTTTTAAGAACTATATGTGTTTATCATTAGCCTATTTAATGCTTTATTACTGTTTCGGTGTCATATTTGTATACTTAATAATGGTTCAGTTTGTTTTGTTAGGGTGGATTGCCAATGTATGTTGCGACTAGAGCATTGTATAAAATGAAGCCACCAACGATTATAGTGCCCAAATCCATTAAAGACACTGTCGAGAGTTTGTTTGAGGTTTATAAAAAATTAGATTCTTCCTAGCTAAAGCACAATCTTGTTGGCTTGGACATAGCAAACAAAGATTTTGGGTTTTGTTTTTTAACCTTGGGCACTTTTTGGTGTAGGGGAGGAGTTTACTATAAGGAAAGATCTTAAAGTGAAAGCCTTTAAGACATATCATGTCATCCAAAGCCAGGTTTTTTCATTACTCACATGAGTTTCTTCTCTGATTTCCCTTTTATTGTCTATCAAAGTTTTCTTATCTCGGTCTATTTCAGATCCAGATAATTTTGCAATGGTCTTTCCAATTTATAAGCATGTTTAATTAGTTGGGATTTTGGATTATAGATTACAAACAGCATAACAACTCTTGAAGTTGCTTTTACGGGAGACACGACCGCAGATTTTGTAGTTGATGAAGCTAATGCTGATGCTCTCAAGACAAAGGTTCTCGTCATGGAGATGAATCTTTGCTGCTGATATGAATTAGGACAAAGTGTGTGATTCTGAATGATATTTTTTTCCAGGTCCAAGTTTCATGGCTTTGTATTAAGGGAAAACTTGTATTGTCTTTATTTTCACTTGTGCAGAGTACATTTCTTGATGATTCGGTATCCATAGAGCATGCGAGAGATTACGGACATATCCATTTATCTGAGGTAAGGCTCCTCGTATCTTTGAATACGATGAGTTAATATAAGACCTGAATCTTTGCCATGTTGTTAGTATCTGTCACTTGATAATAATAATTTTTTCCCATTTCTTTCATTGCATCTTACTGGAAAACTTCAGACCGTTAAGCATGCTGAACAGTTTGAAAACAAAGCAATCCTGCTGATTCACTTTTCGGCTCGGTATTCAGTGAAAGTGTGTTTTCTTGATCCAATATGGTTATGAAGCAGTAGAAAAATCAGTTACTTTCTTCTTTGTAGTGGTAAGTAATCTTTGAGAGTTATTACAGGAAAATCGAAGATGCGGTTTCTGCATTGCCTCCACCTTTAGAGGAACGTGTGTTTGCACTAACACAAGGATTCTAAACATTAAACACTCTTGTAGGTTTATAAACTTGTTATTTTTTTGTTGGTTAAGTTTTGTATTGCACAGATAAACAATGTTTTCTCTTGTTGTTGAATTAAAAAAAAAATTATATCTCGATAAATCAAGGAAAAAAATGAATGGAAGTAGAAAGTACTGGGTGCATCCGAGGACAATAGTATCAGATGAATTTAGAGAAAATTTTTTTGGTTCTTTGCGACAAGTTTGCTAAGTAATTCAAAGTAAGATCAACCATTGAGCTCACAGGCAAGGTTTATATATTGGCTCGGAGTCGGAGGTGTCAAGATGGTATTGTTTTTGCTGGAAATAAACATCTTATTGAAAAAAATTATATAAACAACTAGTGGTGATTTAAAGGTTTTTAATTAATGAAATGATAACATTTCTAAAGTAATGATAGAGAAGTTATTTTGTGAAAAAGTTGTTAATTTTATTTTTTACGTTGCATCTTAGATCTTACCATGTCTAGGTTCAACACTTGAATCTCCTTTCCTTGTCATAAAAAGCTGATTAGGCTTGTCCCAGACTCCCAAGTTGTCAAAACTCAAAAGTATATGTATGGTAACGGTTATAAATTATAACATTTCTTAAAATAATAATACAGATATTATTTATGTGCAAAAGTTGTTAATTTTCTTTTTACATTGCATCTCACCAGGTCTAGGTTCAACACTTGTACCTCCGTGTAATAGAAGCTGATTAAGCTTACGTCCCAAGTTGTCAAACGTATATATATATATATATATATTGCTGGTTGTTTGTTTATATAAGAATTTTAAAAGTCTACACTTTTTATTAGAGTGTGTACATCTGAATTTTATTATAGTAATGATATTAGTTTTGCTCTTCATTTGTAAGTTTTTTTTCTGTTGACTCTTTCTTGATTTTATGAGTTTACAATATTAAAGTTTTTTCTCCTTTTGGTTTATTATTTTTTAATATTTTATTATGCACTGTTTATCTAAAAGTAATGTAGCTAAATAACACTTTTTGTAATCATAGAGTTTTGGAGTTTCGTTTTGTAGTTTTTTCCAAATCAAAGATTAAAACATGTGAATAATTTTGCGAGTAAGTTTCTGTTTTCAGTAAGAACTAAAACTCCAGATCGGTGACCCATTTTCATAAGGTTAAATACTCATCGCAGTAAATTGTTCTTGCTGGAAATCAGTTTTTTAAAGGCACTACTGTATTATTACATCATTCATAATTACGAATTCGAATGATTTGATGCTAGAAGAAAATTGTTATAGTATGCAATACAATAATCAAACTATTAGAGCAAAAATGTGCATTAGGTTATCTAAATTCAATTAATATTATTATTTTCTAGCTATTGATTGATTAACCAAATCCAACTTTCCTTTAAAAAAAACTGTTTCGCACAGTCGTAGGACCCTCGGTTGTTACAGTTGATTCAGTTTTTGCATCAGGCAATGCTTGTTGAATTATGGTTCCATTCTGTTGGACTATTCGAAAGACTTCCTAATATTAATAGCTCGTGATGATAAATAACAGTTTGACTTCTATAGTCAAGTCTTATAATATTCGTTTTGACCACGTTGATTTTAATCAGACCAAAATATAAAACACTAACTAATCGACTTCTCACATAACCGGTGAGCCGTAGTAATCATCATATGGACATGGAATAAAATGTATATTTTGGTTATTTCAGGGAAATTTTGGTGGAAATTTCTGCAACTCTTCACTACCCTACTATCGCCTCATTGTGATTGACTCGGAATGTGGGAAGAAGAAAAATATGTATTCCTTTTCCATATTATAAAATATATATATTTTAGATGATGAAAATCGTTCTCCGTGAATTACGATTATTCTAAAAAGAGCCGAAGTGGGTTTCCAAGCAAAAGTTGATACGAAGGAATTGACTACTCAAATAATGTAAATATCCGAATAAAATTTTATAGTACAATAGGGTTTTCCAAACTTAATTTGTATTATATGTGAATTAAGACGATTGTGGTACAACACACTTCAATCGCACTTTGATGTACAAAGCACACATCCAAGTTAATTTTTATTAGATGTGAAGTTGAGACAAAGTACACTTCAATCGCACTTTGCAGTAAACGAACCATGTAATATGGCAATCTTATTGTATAAATCCAATTATTTCATAACATTCAAATTTTAAACCAAAAATGTACTAAAATTTATTTAATTTTATTCTACCTTAGTGAACTATAGATCAAGTGCAGCGAATTACAACTAATAACATCATCACATGTGGTCAATAGTACTTATTTCTCAGTTTCTCTTCAACTTATGTGACTCGTCATATATTCGTATTCTAAATTTGTTGGTTAATTTTGTTTAAATACTAGTTGATAAAGCCGGAGTATCTGGCCCAGTTGTTTATATTAAGATTTTTGTAATATCATAATCCAAATTCAAATCCAGTAAATTTTCAAAAAAGCTCATAAGCTTTTTAGAATCTTATTCTATCAAAATGTGATATTTAAGAAGTTTTATTAGTGATAATATGATTTTTTTTTGCAGAATTTAAGTGATATTAACGTGGGTAGTTAACGATTTTAAATACTTTTAATCCTTCCCTATTAACCTAATAAGTTACTTGCCTTTTTTTGTTACATGCCTTTTTAATTAACATCTGAAGTACTTATATTCTCTTGATACGCCGTCAAAAACTGTTCCATTGATGCTAAGTATATGTTAAAAATACAGTCTCCTAGACACTTATAAGTTATAAATGTGTCTGAATTTGAATGACCATGCGTGTCTGCCATATCTGGTGGATAAAGGAAATGATGCCTTCTGTATGTATTGAGAACATTTCATGCGAATGCAATTTTGTTATGATACGTAGTTAATGTCTTTGCGATAGTCCAAGCTACTAACCGCAAGATGACATCGAGCTCGTAAGAAATTTCTAATTGAGTTACATGTATCTTGTTTACACGTCATTAGCTAAGTCAAATGCATATTCAAAAGAACTGAGGAAGTATTAAATAATATACTTTAAAATTTGCGAAAATCTTACATGCATTAAACAAGTGATTATATGCATTTAACAAAGCATACTTATATAATTTACCACCAACTATATATATATATATGCAATAATAGTACATATTTTATTATGTCGCACTGACTAAATTCATCTGTTTATTTCTATTCTTTTATTTAACTAATAGACAAATCAACTGATGTGAATTTATCTTATTTCTTGAACAATTGTATGATTTTTGAAATAAAATAATAGACTAACTATAGAAACTTGTTTCTTTATATAAACAGAGATGGAAGGAAAGAAAAAGTAGAATTGGGGGAAAACACGAAACTTTCAGAGTAATTTACTTAAGAAATTGTCATTAAATTAGTGTGAAAGTGAGATTAAATCTTTATTTAGGCGGGCCCCAATCAGACCTATATAAAGGTGAGATCAGCTTGGTCCATTTCAACAAAGCTTTCTACTAACAGCAAAACAAAAATCAAACAATTATCGAAGAACTCACACGCCATCTCTCTTTCTTTTGTTAAAGACACTCACAAATCACAATCTCTCTAAGAATTTTCCCTCCAATGGCGTCGCTTCAATTATCTTCTCATTTTCTGGGCTCTAACACTAAAAAACACAGCTTCATTTCCATCTCTCATAATTACTCTGCAACCTCATTCACTAGATTCTCCCGCAAGGTTTTTTTTTTCTAGTCTGTTTGGTTCTTATCTTTAACATAAGAATTAACTTAATTGTTGTTGGGTTATTTTAGAAGTATGAGTCATGTTCGATGTCTATGAATGGTTGTAAGGCGGATTTCAAGACGCCACTTGGTACAGTTGAGACAAGAACTATGGCGGCTGTTTTATCTACTGCAGCCGCTGCTGATAAGCTAATCTCCGCCGTGTCTGAACTCAAAGCTCAACCTCCGCCGTTTCCCTCTGGCGTCCTCCGGTTACAGGTACATGATCGTAATCCTACATACATATTACATACGTCCTCTGTTTTTTTCTAAGAGAAGATCGGAAGATTTTCTGCAAGTTCACGCCACGTGGTGATTTTTCATTGGCCTATGATGATATCGTTCTAACTTCCATCATACAAGTTTTTTTTTGTAGTAAGAGCCTAATCATTTAAGTAGCTAGTTAAGATGTATTTTTAGAACAGCACACAATAGGCAATAAATAAATAATCTTTTAACAGAAGAAAAAGTAAAATAAATACTTTGTTCTAAAACTCTATGTGTATCTCCGATTACATTCTGTATAGTCGGTAGGTCTATCTTTACCGCCTCAATTAATGACTAATCATTTGAAAAAGTCGGTCAAATGATTACTCTACGCCTAATCCGATTAATTTCCGCCTAATCCGATTATTTTCTGCATAATCATGCATAATCCAATTATTTTAAAATTGTAAGTATAAAAAAAATTGTTTTTGTTATTCAGACGACATTTATATCGAGAGTTTGTGATATTTTATAATAAATTATTTTAAAATTTTAAATAAAAATTATAATTTTTTTTTTAATATTACGTTTTCATGTATTTACTATAATTTTGAAAAAACATTATTTAAAGTTTAATATAATAGATAAATATATTTTTAAAATATTAAAATAACTTAAAACTAATCATTGTTTACTTTCCGATTAATTATCTAAGCGTTAGAACATCCCGACTGGCTGGATAGCGTTTAGAGAATTTTAAAATATCCATACATACTAGTGCTTTTATTTATGTACGTGCGTGAAATATTTTTAACTACATATTCCACGATCTACGGATTTTGTTTAAAAATTTTCTTAATTGATATTTCTTTGCATATATAATGAATAAATTTTTTCTTAATTCAATGAATGAATTAAACTATTATTGGTCTAGGATGAGTTACAAATCATGTTTCTACTTGCAATTGAAAACAGAAAGAAAGTACAGACATGATAATTATTCGCATACCTGTATGTAATTTCTGTTTGCGTAAGAAAACAAAAAAAAACTGTACGTAAATTTTGCATTGTGAAGACTCCAAGTGGTCTCTTTCCAATTCTAGTAATTATTTAAAATTAAATATTTAATTTATTTTTAAATGACAGTTGGATGCCTTGGCTCGAAGGAAAAAGTCTAATAATACTCATAATTATTATAAATTTATGTTGCTTTTGGTTGTTATTCATAAACTAATAGTAGAAGATATGGCTGATAATTTACCACGAAAGAAGAAGATACGTTTAATCATAATATTATTATTAGTAAATGAGTAAAATTTATAAAATACAATACACACTCAAAGGGATCGTAACAAATTCCGCAAATATAATAACTATATTAAAATACTTTTGGGATCCTACCTACATCTACATGGTCATGGAGACATTAAAATAAAATAAAATTTCCATTAGTCAATTAAACGTAGATTTCATTTCATTAACAAAAGACAGAAAAAAAAAACCAAACCCGAGTCCGAGTGGAAGCTTTCCCGCGCAATATCTCAAAATCTGGTACTGTGAACAGGTGCCAATTGAGCAGCAAATCGGAGCAATTGATTGGCTTCACGCCCAGAATGAGATTCAGCCTCGCTGTTTCTTCTCTCGTCGCAGTGACGTTGGTCGTCCCGATCTTCTTCTCGACCTGGTGAACGAGAACGGACACGTGTCTTCATCAGATCGTAATCTGGTTAGCGTTGCTGGTATTGGTTCTGCAGTGTTCTTCCGTGATCTTGATCCGTTTTCTCATGATGACTGGAGATCCATTCGAAGGTAAAGCTTACAAATTTGTAATATTTTTGTGAACTTTTCAAAGTAATTTCGATATGGGTATTTATGATTTTGCTTAAAATTTCGTCTTTTTGAAGGTTTCTGTCTTCAAAGTCACCTCTGATTCGTGCTTATGGTGGTATGAGATTTGATCCTAAAGGCAAGATCGCTGTAGAATGGGAACCTTTTGGTGCATTTTACTTTTCAGTGCCTCAGGTAACTTTGAATTTTTTCTTCTTTTTTAAGAGAATCTTTGGAACAAGACTTGTTTACTAATGTCTGATACGTGCACAGGTTGAGTTTAATGAGTTTAGTGGAAGTTCAATGTTGGCTGCAACTGTTGCTTGGGACAATGAACTCTCTTGGACTTTGGAAAATGCTATTGAATCACTTCAGGAGACTATGCTTCAGGTGACTTAGTTGTAATCTAATCTCTCTTCAATTATATCTGTTTTCTTTTGCCAAATCTGCTTTAAGTTTTCTTGAATGGTTTATTGCAAAATTTGTTGTGTCAGGTTTCTTCTGTTGTAATGAAGTTACGAAACAAATCTCTAGGAGTATCTGTTTTAAGCAAGAATCATGTTCCTACCAAAGGAGCCTATTTCCCTGCTGTAGAGAAAGCTTTGGAGATGATCAAGCTAAAAAGTTCATCCCTGAACAAGGTAGTTTAGAGACCATGTCTGTTTCTATTATTAAACAATTTGTAAGTTTCGTTTAATTGATGTTTTCCGTTCGGGAAATCAGGTTGTGCTTGCTCGCAACAGCAGGATAATTACGGATACCGACATTGACCCCATTGCTTGGCTAGCTCAGCTACAGGTGTGTTTTGTCTCTGGATATGATATAGTACAACTATAGTCATTTTTTTTAGATTAAAGCAATTTTAACACTTACATCTCACTCAAATTCTTGTTTGACAGCGTGAGGGGCATGATGCATATCAGTTCTGTCTTCAACCACCAGGTGCACCAGCTTTTATCGGAAACACGGTAGGTTATATAAGAGTAGTTTATGTTACATTCTATTTGATTTTACCATCGTTAATTATTCCCTTTTAAAGATAGGAGTGTGACACTACATCTTTTTGAAACAGCCTGAGAGACTTTTCCAAAGGAATCAGTTAGGTGTATGCAGTGAAGCTTTGGCTGCAACTAGGCCTAGAGCTGCTTCAAGCGATCGTGATATGGAGATAGAGCGCGACTTACTAACCAGGTCAATTTTTACTTTAAGTGCTTTGATACATTATAGATTTCATTTCTCCAGTCTCCATTGCTGATATGATTTGCTAAACTGTTGCAGTGCTAAAGACGACCTTGAGTTTTCTATTGTACGAGAGAATATAAGAGAAAAGTTAAACGTAAGTTGAATCTAGATGTCCTGCAGCTTCAGTACTTGGATAATCCTTTGATACATTTTTGCTTATGATCCTTTCTTTTGGTTTTCAGGGTATATGTGACAGGGTTGTTGTTAAGCCCCATAAAACTGTGAGGAAGCTTGCAAGAGTGCAGCATCTATATTCTCAATTGGCAGGGAAACTTGAGAAGGAAGATGACGAGGTCAGATAATAGTAATCGAATAATTTTACATGTCACGCTCTTCTTTTAATCGAGTTAGGTTTAACACTTTGTCTTATATCTATCTATGTACAGTTTAAAATCTTGGCTGCTTTGCATCCAACTCCAGCTGTTTGTGGACTTCCAGCAGAAGAAGCCAGGCTTTTGATTAAGGACATAGGTAAAACACATCTACATTTTCTCTTCTTGGTTCAACTACCTCCTAGCGACTATAGATGACTATGCTCTTTTACAGACTAAGAGTTATGCTTATTCAAACATTACTTGTCTTCCAGAATCTTTCGATAGAGGAATGTATGCTGGACCTATTGGGTTTTTTGGTGGGGATGAGAGTGAATTTGCTGTCGGGATCAGATCAGCTCTAGTCGAAAAGGTTAGCTTTTTTGGTCTCTTTCCCAATAAAAATAAAAATAAAAATAAAAACACTTGCACTAAGTTTTAGCAAAACCGATCATTGTGTTTAGCTACAACTGTGAAAATGCTAAAATTGTTTTTTTGTTTTGTTTTACAGGGTCTTGGGGCATTGATCTATGCGGGAACAGGGATAGTTGCAGGAAGTGACCCATCTTCAGAGTGGAATGAGCTTGATCTTAAGATCTCTCAGGTGCGACCTTTTTTTTTTTTTTTTATAGAAAATGTAACCTAACATCGTGCTTCTTTGTTTCCAAAAGCTTAGTTTTAATTCTTTTTTTTTTTGGTCTTGTTGTTTTTTTGCAGTTCACCAAGTCAATTGAATACAAGGGAACAACAGCTCTCCAGGCGATTAATTGAATTCGAGGCAGCTACAACAACAACGACAATAACAACATTTGAATTTGATTGTATTTTTATGGGATGGGGTTATAGTAGAAAGCAGTGCTCTCTGTTGTAAACAGAAGCAATAATTACTGCAAAATATAGGTTTTCTTTCTGATTGTTAATTGGCCTAGCCTTTTTGGGTTGTAACAAGGCCATGCCAAATTTATGAATGTTAATCTGCTTCGCCTTTTATGATTGTTAATAGGCCTCATAAGCAGATGTTGAATATGGATCTACAAAACTCAACTGAAATAACAGACATAGACCTTAAAACATAATCTATGTCCAAGAAATTAAAATGTGTGTGTCCAAGAAACTGAAAGTCGAAACCAAAATCAAGGTTATGTAAAATAAGTTTATTTTAAATGTTAAAGAAAAATATAAGTTTAAGTGATAAAGAAAGGAATAAAACGATGATGCTTTTCCAATTTTATGAAAACGAGGAATATGGAACATGTGCTATACTAATTGAAGAACTATATGTCCATGTCGTTTCATGTCCCATTTGACTTATTTGAAACTTTATTGTTGCTCTCCACAGATCCAGATTGATACGATACATTTAACAAACCGGGTTATTACGGTTCTTGTGATTGTAATAAATAAACTGGTTATCTAACAATAGAAGAAAATATTTGGTTTGATAAGTTAAGGAGAAAAGGTAGAGTGAAGAAAGCACGAGGGGGCTAATTTTTTTCATCGTGTAGTGTGTACCTGTGGGTGGTATACAAAATCAAGGAACATAAGAGCACCCAAATAATGAGAAATTTCGTAAACGTGTGTGTATTTTAATAAAATTCAATTAAAAAATAAGAAAATGTCTTTAAAATTAGAGAAAATATCTTTAACAAGACACTTAAAATTCTCTAAGAAAAGGGTAAAAGGGTATTAGTGATATTGATGGTCTAATGATCCCTACCTATATACCACTTCCCACATTAAATGTTAACATTCATAAGAAATCGTAAGGCAAAAAAAAAACAAGATTTTCTAGGTTTTTTGTCTGTTTGATAAGAAAATAAACCGCTGCATACATAGTAGTAGTTGTGTTCATTTATCAGTGAAAATTCTACCTTCTGATCATCTGATGAAAGTCCCATAACATTAAGTGATCCTCACATGTCACAACCAATAATTTTGTCAATTTCGTAGAGCTGAATGTCATAAAAATAATCGTTGATTACTTTGTTTTAAAAAGTCTTCCTTTTATAATATTGTAATTTTAGTAAATTTGTCTTTTAGGAACCCAATATAAAATTATTACTCATATTAATTTTAGTTTGCGTGAAAAAATAGTTTAAACGGATGAACTCATGACAATAAAAGAAAAAAATACGCGGGATGTTTGGGGCTTGAACGATGGATGGTGTGGGTTTCGGGAATCGGCGTTTTAGGAAACTGGAAATGGAAAATATTTATATTCCTTACAGTACTTTATTACTACATAAACTACAAAATCCATCTAACAACCTTGTCCGGCAAACCTTTTGCATAGGAACATGAAAAAGTATCCTATTATAATAAAAAGAAATGAAGAACAACGAAATAAAATAAATTAAATGAGATCGCACAATTAAAAAATAGGAGAACACGTAAAAACTGAGAATAAAACGAAGGATTGGCTTGGCGATAGAGAATGGAATCGGATTTCCCCATTATCTCCACTTTAACTCCAAATATTCTCTCCCCTTTATGCCCTCCACCGAAATTGGTTTATTTCATTTATTTCTAATTGGTTAACCAACCTATTTTAGTAATCACAGTGCTTTCCCCTCTTTACCTTCACCAAACTCATTAAAATTAGCAAAACTTGTTAAAATGATTTCTATGCTTGGGTAACTATTTCAAGTAAATTTATTTCCACAGTTGTAAAATACATTAAACCAAAGACGTAGTATATCTGAATTTAAATAGTTAAACGAGTAACAAAGACAATGTTAGTTAAGGTTTAACGAAACTAAAATGCTTTAAAGAGAAACAGATTCAAATAAATAAAGCAAGACCTGGAAAGCAAACACTTTCTTCTCTCTCACTTCCGCGATTACCGTAGTCTCTGTCACAAAAACAACCAAACTCTCGAAAAATGCGAACACGACTACTATGAACCCGATGCCGTTTCACTCGGATCCTCCGCCGTCGAGGATCCAGCGGAAGCTCGTCGTCGAGGTTGTAGAGGCGCGTAATATTCTTCCAAAAGATGGTCAAGGAAGCTCAAGCGCTTACGTCGTCGTTGATTTCGATGCTCAGAAGAAACGAACATCAACTAAGTTCCGTGACCTAAAGCCTATCTGGAACGAGATGCTCGATTTCACAGTCTCTGACCCTAAAAACATGGACTACGACGAGCTCGATGTTGAGGTTTACAACGACAAGAGGTTCGGTAACGGAGGTGGCCGGAAAAATCATTTTCTGGGTAGAGTAAAGATATATGGGAGTCAGTTTTCTAGAAGAGGTGAAGAAGGTATTGTGTATTTCCCTTTGGAGAAGAAGAGTGTATTCAGCTGGATTCGCGGTGAGATTGGTCTCAAGATTTACTATTACGATGAAGTCGCAGACGAACACATGACTAACGGAGGAGGTCAGCAACAAGAAGCTGATGAATTACATCAACAACAACAGCGACACCAACAATTTCCTCCTCCGCCGCAACACATGCAGAATTTACCACCGGAGAAACCTAATGTAGTTGTGGTTGAGGAAGGCAGGGTTTTCGAATCAGCTCAGAGACATGAGGATATGTGCCGTAGCTATCCAGAGACTCATCAACAACCACCGGTTGTTATAGTAGAGGACCAACCGGTAATGCAAGGTTCAAATGATAACCATATGCCACGGCCACCGTCTCCGCCGCCACCTCCTTCGGTAAGGAAGATGCAAGTAGGTGGAGATAGAATTAGGGTTACGAAGAGAGGAAATGGAGATTATTCACCTAGGGTTATCAATAGCAAAATTGGAGGAGGAGATACAACGGTGGAGAAGAAGACTCATCATCCTTCTAATCTTGTTGAACCAATGCAGTATCTCTTTGTTCGGATTGTGAAGGCGCGTGGACTTGCGTCTAACGAGAGCGCGTACGTTAAGGTACGGACGTCTAACCATTTCGTCAGATGTAAACCGGCTGTTAACCGGCCAGGTGAGTCGGTTGATTCTCCGGAATGGAATCAGGTTTTTGCTCTTGCTCATAACCGGTCTGATTCTGCTGTTACTGGCTCCACGCTTGAGATCTCTGCTTGGGATGCTTCGTCGGAGAGTTTTCTCGGGGGAGTGTGTTTTGACCTTTCTGAGGTTCCGGTTCGTGATCCGCCGGATAGTCCGCTCGCTCCTCAGTGGTACAGGCTTGAAGGATCCGCCGTGGATCAAAACTCTGGGAGAGTCTCTGGTGATATTCAGCTCTCTGTTTGGATTGGTACTCAGGTAGATGAGGCTTTCACTGAGGCCTGGAGCTCTGATGCTCCTCATGTTGCTCATACGCGCTCGAAGGTTTACAATTCGCCAAAGCTCTGGTACTTGAGAGTGACGGTTCTTGAGGCACAGGATCTCCACATTGCTCCAAATCTTCCGCCATTGACGACCCCTGAGGTCCGTGTCAAAGCTCAATTGGGGTTTCAGTCGGCGCGTACAAGACGTGGCTCAATGAATAACCACAGTGGTTCATTTCATTGGCACGAGGATATGATCTTCGTTGCTGGAGAGCCGTTGGAAGACTGTTTGGTTCTGATGGTTGAAGACCGGACGACTAAAGAAGCAACGCTTTTAGGACATGCTATGATCCCGGTGAGCTCCATTGAGCAGAGAATTGATGAACGCTTTGTGCCGTCAAAATGGCATACTTTGGAAGGAGAAGGTGGAGGTGGAGGTGGAGGTGGAGGTGGTGGTGGACCTTACTGCGGAAGGATTAGCCTAAGACTTTGTCTTGAAGGTGGATATCACGTGCTTGAAGAGGCAGCGCATGTGTGCAGCGATTTCCGGCCGACGGCTAAGCAGCTCTGGAAACCACCCATCGGAATACTTGAGTTGGGAATTCTTGGAGCTCGTGGGTTGTTGCCTATGAAAGCTAAAAACGGAGGTAAAGGTTCCACTGATGCTTACTGTGTTGCTAAGTACGGCAAGAAATGGGTCCGGACTCGAACTATAACTGACAGTTTTGATCCGAGATGGCATGAACAGTACACTTGGCAGGTTTATGATCCTTGCACCGTGCTAACTGTTGGAGTCTTCGACAATTGGAGGATGTTCTCTGATGTCTCCGATGATAGACCTGACACTCGGATTGGGAAGATACGGATCCGGGTCTCCACGTTAGAGAGCAACAAAGTGTACACTAATTTGTATCCTTTGTTGATTTTGTTACCTAGTGGTCTGAAAAAAATGGGTGAAATCGAAGTGGCTGTCCGGTTTGCATGCCCGTCTCTGCTGCCTGATGTTTGTGCGGCTTATGGACAACCGCTTCTGCCTCGGATGCACTACTTAAGGCCTCTAGGGGTAGCACAACAGGATGCACTGAGAGGAGCTGCCACGAAAATGGTTGCAGCTTGGCTGGCTCGAGCAGAACCACCATTGGGACCTGAGGTAGTTCGATATATGTTAGATGCTGATTCGCACGCGTGGAGCATGAGAAAGAGCAAAGCAAATTGGTATAGAATTGTTGGGGTTTTAGCTTGGGCAGTAGGTTTAGCTAAGTGGTTGGATAATATCAGGAGGTGGAGGAATCCAGTGACTTCGGTGCTAGTTCATATTCTATATCTGGTTCTTGTTTGGTACCCTGATTTGGTAGTCCCGACCGCATTCTTATATGTAGTGATGATCGGAGTTTGGTACTACCGGTTTAGACCCAAGATTCCAGCTGGTATGGATATCCGCTTATCCCAAGCTGAAACCGTCGATCCTGATGAGCTAGATGAAGAATTTGACACTGTACCAAGCTCTAGGCGACCAGAAGTAATCCGAGCTAGGTACGACCGGTTAAGGATCTTAGCTGTTAGAGTTCAGACTATTCTAGGCGATTTTGCAGCACAAGGCGAACGGATTCAAGCATTGGTTTGCTGGAGAGATCCGAGAGCAACTAAACTGTTCATAGCAATATGCTTGGCAATCACAATAGTTCTGTATGCTGTCCCGGCGAAAATGGTGGCAGTGGCTCTAGGGTTTTATTATCTTCGGCATCCGATGTTCAGGGACACAATGCCTACGGCAAGTCTCAATTTTTTCCGGCGGTTGCCAAGTTTGTCTGATCGTCTCATCTAAAAGGGGTTTGAGATTTTGAGAAGAAAGAGGTGAAGAGAGTAAATTTACCAATTAGGTGTTTTTGAGTATCCAGCAGTTTCTTATAATAGCTGAGGAGGAGATAGAATAATAAAGATTCATTATGGGTTTATGCTATTAAGCTATGATTTAAATCATATTATTATGATTCGTTATTTTATTATTCGGATATAGTCAGATGGTACGAGTTTCAAGCCTGAGCTGATTGTAATATTATGAAGCAAGCGAGAGAGTTTTATGAGGCGCAAAAAGAAGAGGTCAAACTTGTCAGTAAAGTTTTTGACTAGAGATTTGCTTTTGTTATCTCTGTAGTTACTCTGCGATCTGAACTGTTTTATTAATTTCTTATCTAACAACACACAATTTATAATATTGTTCAAATTAGGCCTGGGCATAAAATCTGATATCCGAAAATCCGAACCGATCCGAAAATATCCGTACTAAATCCGAACCGAACATTTTATAAAATCCGATCGGTTTTTATTCTAAAAAAATTTCGGTTTCGGTTATAATCCGAATCCGATCCGATATCCGATCGGATATCTGAAATATATAATATATAGAATATGTATACTTATATATATAATTATATATATTCTTAAATATACAAAATATATATTAGTTATCAATATTCATAATTATATGACATTTTCTAAAAGATTTCTTTATACTTTTCAACTAAAATTATTTTATTTTTGATTAAATTTCTTATTTATTTTTTTAAAAATAAAAAACTTAGATTTGTTTTTTTTTATTTTTCGGTTTTTCTTGGATTTTTTATGATTTTTTTCAGATTTTTTGGGTTTTTTCGGATTTTTTCGGTTATTCGGATTTATTAACCGAATCCGAAAATTTTCGGATTTTTATCGGGTTATATATAAAATTTGTGATCCGATCCGAATCCGATGAAATCCGATCCGATCCGAAAATATAGTCGGATTATAAAATTTTATATCCGAATAATCCGAATCCGACTTAATCCGATCCGAAATCGATCCGAATCCGAAAATGCCCAGACCTAGTTCAAATAATAGTAACAATAGTTTATGAAAAACATTATTATCATAAGAATACCATCTGTAAAATAAATTACTAATATGTAACAACAGATTGTGCGTGATTTGTGTCTGATTTTATTTAATCTTGAGAATCCTTTGAACATTGTCTGAATATCTAAACAAATGGAAAACGAAGATAAAGCGCTAACGAATATGAATGGTTGAAACTACAAAGACATCATCTGACGTGGCAGTTTCTCTGACTCCAGAGTCCAGATAGTGTGCGAACGGCAAAACAAGACACGAAAGAATTCTCCATAGAAATTTTTTTCATTGCTTCGACTCGATCTTCCTTCAATGGCTGTCGGCGCTCCGTTATCTTCTCCGGCAGCTCACCTGCAAACACGATTCCTCTCCAGTCCCATTCTGCCTCGCTTTCGTGGGTCTTCCTCCGCCGGAAAACCACCAGCATCTTTCTCCGTCGTCTCTATGGCTCCCCAGAAAAAGGTAGATAACTCTCTTAATAATCATCTCTTTTCTAACTAATCTTTTTCAATTTCTGATTTCTTTTGCCCTGTCATGTAACATTGGTAAATTAAAGCTTCCTAAAGTATAAATCTTTTCTGGTTTTGAAGATAGAACTATAGAGTAATCCTTATACATTCTCAGAAACATGAATAAGCTTTAGTTCTTCGCTGGTTTTAGTTAATAGTTTAATAGTTTCACCCCAGATTTTTATATACTTCAAAGGAGTAAACTTGTTTTATAACAATTGATCTATAGAGCTTTGTATGTAAGGTCCAAATTCCGATTTTTATTCCCAAATGCTGACAGTTCATTAATGAAACGAAGACTTCACATTTTTTTGGATTCTGCTGATAGTATTCCTGCAGAGATTTATATTTAATTTTGTGTAATTGTGATCACTGAATTGGGTAAATCAAAGGTGAACAAATATGATGGCAAGTGGAAGAAACAATGGTACGGAGCCGGACTATTCTTCGAAGGTAGTGAGGAAGTAAATGTCGACGTTTTCAAGAAGCTGGAGAAGCGTAAAGTGCTAAGTAACGTTGAGAAATCTGGTCTGCTCTCTAAAGCAGAGGAATTAGGACTCACCCTCTCATCTCTTGAGAAACTTAAAGTCTTCTCCAAAGCAGAGGACCTTGGTCTGCTCAGTCTCCTTGAAACTTTAGCCGGAACATCGCCAGCGGTCTTAGCCTCGGCTGCACTACCAGCTCTGACGGCTGCAATTGTAACTGTGGTGCTGATCCCGGATGACTCAACTACTCTGGTGGCTGTTCAGGCGGTTTTGGGAGGTGCTTTTGCTCTTGGAGCCGTTGTTTTATTGGTTGGTTCTGTTGTTTTGGATGGACTTCAAGAAGCTGACTGATTCTTTCTTTGTAAACCAAACACAACAAAAAATCTTTTGTCCAGTTGATTTTGTCAGTTGCTGAAATCATAATTGTAATGTTCAGACTAAGTCATAAGCTGAGTGAAGTATAAACATAAACTAAAGTCAGGAAGAAGCTTTATAACAATTAAACAAACATTACATATAAATACATTCATTCTTCAGTGAAAAAGCCTAACTACCACCACAAATTACAGATTTCCAACTTCCCCAAACCCAAAAAAAAAAAAAAAGAATCTGTAGAAGCAAGCTGAAGTAAGCCAAAATTACAAATAATAAAGCCCAGAAAGAAAAGAAAAAAAAACCTTTAGATTGCTTCTGTTTTGGTGGTGATAAACAAGTACAAATGTAAAGATCAAACTGCAATAGATTGTCCAGTGAGTGCGTCGTGTAAATGCATTGACCCATCTTTCATCAAGTTTAAGCTAAAACTTTTAAACCTCTCTCTTGAGTATTGTCTTGACGCTTTTCTCCAATCAGTTCCAGCTTTCATCATAACCACAAATTCATCGTAGTTTATTCGTCCATCCTGCAAAATCAAAACATTATGATTCCCATAAGAATTTGACAATCTTTCTTTCTATAAGAAAGAGTCTTTAGACGGGAAGGAGACAACGTATTGAGTTTTAATAGAAGACCTTGTCAGTGTCGACTTCACGCATAATGTCGAGTATAACGCTGTTGTCTGGTTCACCTAACTCATCGGTTAAAGCTTCCCGTAGTTCATCTGATTCGATGTATCCACTTCCATCTTTGTCAAAGAACATAAAAGCTTGTCTGAAATGTTCATCATTCTCCATCTTTTGCAAGTGAATTATCACTGCTACAAACTCTCCATAGTCCAAGCACCCATTTCCATTAACATCCGCCTGCATCAAAATTATGAATATTACTACCAGAGAAGATGATCTTTTATTATGAATATTATATGAGAAGGATTTTTTGGTAAAGATTTACCACTTCCATCAACATTTTGATTTCTGGTTCACCCAGTTGTGAACCAACTTTCTTGAGTCCAGCTCTGAGTTCTGGATATGTTATTTTACCGTCGTTGTCATCATCCATTAGTGTAAACATGTCTCTGATCACTTTAACTTCTTGAAAAGACAAGTGCTCAGCGATCACCTGGAAGCACCAAAAGGGAGTAAGTGAAACCAATCAAAAGCTCCAAAACAAAAGTATAAATTCATCTGAATAGAAAATAAGAGGAAAACACTAACACGCAGAGCTTTCTTTTTCAATCTATTCATCATGGAGAATTGCTTCAATCTTGATCTAACAATATCCCCTAAAGGAACATTTGGAGCTTTCTTTGCATTCTGTATCCAAGGGTGATCTTCAACAAAGGAAACAAAAACCATATTCTCTTCAGTGCAGTTTTCTCAAATCTCAAAATCCAACACAATAAACAAGTAGCAAATAATATGAAAAATCACAACTACTGACAAAAGTTCATCCATAATTACCAAGAACTTGCTGAGCAGTCAAACGCTTAGTAGGATCAGGATCCAACATCTGCTTAACAAGACTCTTTGCGCTCTCAGAAATCTGTGACCAAGGATCTCTCTTAAAATCAAGAACTCCCCTCAAAATCGCAAGAGCCACACCTTGTTCAGTCTCTGCAAATCAAAAACCTTGAATCACTCAGCCACCTCTTAATCTGGCATATACAACTTGTAAGAGGAAAGAACCATCAAAGCTGCTTCTTTTACCTGCCCAGAAGGGAGGAACACCACAGAGCAAGATGTAGAGAATAACACCAGCGCTCCACACATCAACCTCTGGTCCATAATTTCTCTTCAACACTTCTGGAGCCATATAATACGGACTTCCTACAATCTCTGTAAACCTCTCTCCTACAAAATTTATCAGATTTTAATTATTTTTTCATAAGCAAACACACAATTGTCAACCAAACTCTTAAACAGTGAGAACTGAAAGCTCAATGAAGATCAAAAGATTCAAAATTTAGCAAAAAATACCAGGTTTAAAGAGCACAGATAAGCCAAAATCAATAGCCTTAAGAGCAGAATTCTCCTTCTTGTTAGCAAACAAGAAATTTTCAGGCTTCAAATCTCTATGCATAACACCATTGATATGACACATCCTCACAACCTCCGCGACTGTTCTCGCGACCGTAGCCGCCGCGCGCTCAGTATAATGTCCTCTTGCAACGATCCGATCAAAAAGCTCACCTCCTTCACAAAGCTCCATCACCAGATGCACGTTCTCGTTGTCCTCGTAAGTCGCTTTGAGTTTCACGACGTTTGGGTGATCAGGAAGAGTAGACATGATTTTGACCTCACGGCGGACGTCTTCAACGTCGACGGCGGTCCGGAGCTTTCTCTTGGAGATTGACTTGCAAGCAAGAGCTTCACGAGTCTCTCGGTCTGTACAGAGATAAGTGATTCCGAATTCTCCACGACCAAGTTCTCTTCCTAAGATATACTTATCGCTGATCTGAGACTGATGGCTCATAGGGATCACGCGTAACGGAGCTTTTTCTGGTCCAATCTTTTTCTGGTTTTGGTTTGGTTTTGGATCTTCGGGGTCAAACTTGACGCAGGCGATACAATTCCCCATGGCTGAGTTTTGAGTAACTCAGCAGAACAAAATAAAGAGACTAGTTTGAAGAAAGCTTTGTTGATGCTATTTCTTGGATGTTAATATAAACGGCGACGGCGTTATATGTTTCCGATGAACCGGTGAGAGTTGCAGAGAATAGAAAACGCGGGTTAAGCTGAAGAATTGGTTAGAATTTTTTTTTCTCAAATTTTCAAGTTGATCATCAAAATGATATAAAAATTGTATTGATATATAAAAAAGGCAACTTGATCTATCTGTATTAAACAAAATAATTGAAATTGAAACTGAATTTTCGAGAGATTTTCTTACCTATGATCTAGCTTAAACTCTTAGGGAAACCGATTTTCTAACTATTATCAGTCGTTTGGCGGTTAATTGTAGTTTTAGTTTGTTCAAAATTGGTAAAATACTTATGGAAACACAACAAGTTTTGTTACTCTGTGGTGTGTCTAAAAGGGTAAGTAATTAAAATGAATTATTAGAAAATTAATAGCCGTCGATTTTGTTGAGGTAATGGAATAAAGGGCTGAGATGTAGGCTACGTGGAAGGGAGGGTTTGATGAAGTTGTTGACCATAGAAGTGGTGGATACGGTGACATTGTTAAAAGTGTGACGTTGTACTTTCATTTGAGTTGGTATCTACGTTAAAATCATTTTTTTTGTCTTGTCTCTGTACCATTATTACATCACCAAAAATTACCTGCTTTTTTTAATCAACATTTTCTGTTATTTATATTTTTATAGAATATATATACATGTATTCTTTAAAGTTTTTTTTTATCATATAAAACATATATTCAACAGTTGAAAAACAATTTCGTAGATTTTGCATATGAAATTCCGGTTGTCAAATTTCAGATAAATAACTGGCATTGGAATTTTTTAAAAAAAAAATGCAAAGTAGTTATGTTTATGTTAATGGGTGATTTGAAAGTTTCTGCAAAAAGATTTGGTGAAGATAATTTCAAAACCTATCAGATTAATAAATAGAAGATATAGGTGTAGCCGTGTAGACTTTGTCAATGCAAGGAGCAAACTATCGTACTTTATTTGTGAAAAAAAAAAGATTCCATTGATAAAAGTCAACAAAAATGGAAACGACTTGTTTTTTTTTTTTTTAATCTCCATCTAATAAGTATTTAAATAAAATTATATTCGAAATTAATTGACAAGTGTGTCGCCATGTCGGGTTTTTATTCGTTCGCTTTCTACACTTTGGGTTTACATTCGGGAAGTGGCTAACCATACAATCTTTTCTTGAAATAGGGTTATTTTATTTTATTTTTTCCCAATCAACATACTTCAAATGACATTTGATTGTTCTCTAGTATCCTTTCAACAACTAATTAAAAGTTCAATAGCGAAACTCTATTTCCATCGCAACTTACGAACGATATTTTTGCTCATATGGTTTTAAATATGTTATTTCTTATATCTTTCATAATCTAGTAGGTAAAAAAGAAGGTCTTTAATTTATTTCCCGGCTTTACTTTCAACCGACAAATTATTGCAATTGGCAAAAAGAACAAAAGCGACTCTTTGTAAATCCAAACATTACACTGAGAAAAATAGGAAATACAAGCCCCAACAAGACTTTAAAATTTGGTTGGTTTTCTTACTCAAACTTTGTTTATTTCCCCTAAAATGTTTAGATATATTTATTTACTAATGGTACAAAGTCAAAAACGCCATTTCAAAAACAACTAATTATGAAAGGGTAACGTCGATGAGACTGATTTTCACACACAAAAAAATAAAGGAAATGGCGGACCATGTTTTATATTGCGCAACTTTTAAGCTGGCAAATGATTAAAAAGAAAATAAGAATTGGAAAAATTATTTGAAAAAGGGACTTTCTTCGATGAGGGGAAAAACATGAGATTGTGTATGAAATGATGGGCTCAACTCAAATGTTGGAGATTGCATCTGTATGTGGCGTTGTCATGCCAACTATTTGATTTATTGAAGTCCCATCGCTTTTGGCATAAGAGTTTTATCTACAAACCTAAAACTATAGTATATTTATATATTTTAGATGTATGAGACCAGCGGTTGACATACCACGTTTAAAGCGTAAATCATCATTCTCAAGTGAACTTGAACTTATGACCTTCGTATTAGTGGAAAGCCACTAGAGCAAGAGCCACTTGGTAACTATAGTACATTTTATGGAATGGTTGATATCTTACTATAGAATATGAATGCATTCATGCCTTTGGCTTTGAATGGAAGTACCAGCATGGTATGTTAGCCATTCATATAATTTCACATAAACTTTTCAAGTAATAAGAAAACTGAAATTTCTATAGGTTTCTGGATTAGTCTTGTTTCACTCTAGTTTCAATTGCTGTAAAGAACCAACAAAAAGGCAGCAAGTGAATAGACATAGGGCTTGCTCGGCACACTGTTGCTAGCAACATAAACGAGTGATCAAAAAATGACTATAAACACATGTTACTTTTGACTCAAGAAAGTGGAGAGATTGCCGCCGTTCACAATTACGGAGACACTGCGACTGTGTTTTCTGTCGCTGAATAAAAAAACTTCTTAGTTTTTCACTCAGCAATAACCACCTGCTTCATTCATGGCTTTATATTCCTTAGTTTTTCATAAGCCAAGAGTTTGTTTGCAAATGTCTTTATACAGCTAGATGGGCACGAAACAAAGTCTTAAATGGGCTAGTAAGGCTAACTTATACGAAAAGCCCATTATTTTTTTCTGCTTAAAACAGAATGTTAGCCAATGTAAATAGCACAAATACATACAGTGGCGTTATAAGCACAACTAGATTCTTTTTATAAAAAGAAAACCTTTTAAGATAAAGTGGAGAAGGTTTTTTACAAGCCTTTTTATTATTATCTAATGGGTTCTATCGGGTTACAAAATACTAGTGTATGTTTTAAATGATAATATCAATAACTATATACAGTAATCTCTCTAATTTAAAGTTCGTCGTACGAAACAATTATTATTTTTAGTTTTGTTTATTTTGGATTAAGAACGTTCAAAAATTGAATCAACGCGGATATCTTGTTCGGATCGAATCACGTCCACCAAGTTTGTGTAGCGCTCTAAACTCTCTAATTCAAGTTACAAAACTGTCATATTCAAGACATTAACTTACAGCCACGTGTATCTCGAATTTGAGGAGGACAAAACCAAAACGTTGCTCAAAGCGCAACACAATTAAGAAAAAAAAAAAGTTACAAAAAAAAAAAAAAATTAAATTCTGCCGTTTTTTATAGCTAAGTCTAAAAATTATCTTATTCTAACAAATCAACCCTTTAACTTTAAAAATAACAAATTAGTCACTTCACTTGATAAGAATTAACCGGGAAAAGCGGTATAAATACCATAAATATTTAAGATAATTACTAATTTTATTATGTATTTATGCTAACGAATCACCGAAAATCTTAGTGGTATCGATCAGATCAAATTTAATTGGTCTGTTTCATACATGGAAAAATATTTATGGTGATATTATTCAATAAATACAAAGATTTAGGGGTATAGTTGAAAAGGTAGGTAGGTTAAAGTAAACATTTAATGTATAAAAAGAAAAGCAAAAAGTCGTGACCTTTGCAAAGGTCGTAACTTTGTAGGTTGTGCCCAATTTGCTTGGAGAACAAAACAAGCTGAAGCTTCCATATTTGACGGCCACAGAGGGAGAAGGCAAATACGCCTTTTCATCTCTCATTTCCCTCTGAAGATTTCTCTTTTGCGGTGAAAACGAAGCAGACTAAGCAAGTCAAACGCCTCCGTTTTGAAGGTGACTTTTGTAGTCTCGTGATCTCGCTTCTGTCTTTTTACTTTCTTTCTTTCTCCGGTGGAAATTTTGCTTCTTTCGTAGCAATAAATGCCGTTGATTTCTGGGTTTCTCCTCTTGTCTCCTTTGTTTTTCTGCTTTTCGGTCACCGGAGTTGTTTCTAGCGAGTTTGGAACTTTGAGTTGTTTTTAGTTTTATGAGAGTTAATTTTGAGATTAGACATATTCAAAACAGTTGACTGCATGTTTTTAATTGTTGACTAAATCTTTGGGGTTGATCAATATTTAAGATTTGAATGTGAATTAGATGGTGGAAACAGATTCTAGCAGAGGCTCATTTTCACTATGGTGACTGCACAACGCTTTTGAGGAATTTGTTAGAATTTATTTCAGATACGGAGATGCTTAAAAGTATACTTATTTCAGCTCTATCAATAGACATTGTTGCATATTCTAGTTATGGCTAGTTTTGGGTTTCCTGGTGTGAAGAGGATGATACTTTGTGGAGAAGCTGAAAGAAAAGTGGTTTAACACAGTGAATTATACAAATTATACAAAAGGGGTGAGTTTGAATAAGTAATGTACAAACTTTCTTAGTTTGTTTTAACTTATAATGGGGTAAAGACGAATACAGCTTTGTGGAGAAGAGAGCTAGATGACTAATAAAATGCATCTTTGCTTTACAATTTATGACTGTGTTACATGACCAAGCATTGAGCCCTTATAAATCTATTGGTGGCTCGGTTGACATATTTCTGGTGAGAGATTTCAGGTAGTGTAATAGGTTGTTCAGATAGTTTAAGGGAACAGTTTTTTTTTTTTGGCTAGATGTTTGAATCTTTATGGGCCTTCTCTGAGTTTGTGATTCATTTTTATTTTGCAGGCAATGATTCGTGCAAAGCAGATTAGCAATCTTTCCAGTTCAGCAAGATCCTTTTTTCTTAGCGGAACAAGATCTAGTGCAGCTGATGGAAATTCTTGTACAGGTGCCGAGGATGAAAATTGTGTCTCAAAACGCCAGCAAATTAGGACTGAAGTTGTACAGACTGGAAAAAGATCAACTAATTTAGCAGCTGGACTAGCTGGAAATATATCACCAGTAGAGGCTGGTAAACCGACGGTGATCCCTAAGACTGTTGAGAATTTCACCCGGCCATCTATTCTACCGCAGCATGTTTCCTCTCCTGTTTTTTCTGGGAAAGCAGATACCATAAATCATGCTTCTGTTATTATTAAAGATGACGTGGGGGCACCTGTTGGGGATCAAATATTCAAGGCTGGTATTGCAACTGTAAATTTTCTGTCGGATATAGCAAACTATAAGATCCCTCTATCTGATGGAACTGAAGTGGTTGGTTTGCCTAAAAGCTGTATGGTCGATCCTATTCGGCCTGTTTCAAGTGTAAAGTCTGCAAATGTAAAAGTTATCAGAAGAGAGCATTTCGGTGAAGTCTACCCTAGGTCTGCTTCCAAAGTTTCATCAGACCAAGTTCCTTTAAACAACTCTCGAGGTACTAAGGGGGCAGAAAGATCTGGCTTTGTCAAAAGCTTGAAGCAAGGTCCAACTGATGTGGCAGGGAAGACAGTTGAAGCTCATGATTTGCTAACAAACACTGTCTCTGGAAAGAGGAAAACCATGCCACATAGATCCTATATTGAGTCGACCAGTTATGCATCGAGTAGTTGTGACCATAATGTGCATTCTTCGGATGACAGGACAATTGTTTCGTCTGTTGAAGGTTTCAGTAAACTCTCAAGTGAAATGATGAGAGTGAATCCAGGGACTGCTCCAACACCTAGGCAGTATTTTAAACCTGGATACGTCGTAGAAAATGTTTCTAGTATATTGCGGAGATTCAAATGGGGACCTGCTGCTGAAGAGGCCCTTGACAATTTCGGTTTCAGGATGGATGCATACCAAGCAAACCAAGTTCTTAAGCAGATGGATAATTATGCGAATGCGCTTGGCTTTTTCTATTGGCTGAAAATGCAACCTGGGTTTAAGCATGATGGGCACACTTATACCACTATGGTAGGTAACCTTGGTCGTGCAAAGCAATTCGGTACGATAAACAACCTTCTCGATGAGATGGTTAGAGATGGTTGTCAGCCAAATACAGTTACATATAATCGACTTATCCACAGCTATGGACGTGCCAATTACCTCAGCGAAGCTATGAATGTTTTCAGTCAAATGCAAGAGGCTGGATGTGAGCCTGACCGTGTAACATATTGTACCCTTATAGATATCCATGCTAAAGCTGGATTTCTTGACATAGCCATGGAAATGTACCAGAGAATGCAAGCAGTAGGGCTTTCTCCTGATACTTTCACCTACAGTGTTATAATAAACTGTCTTGGAAAAGCAGGCCATTTACCTGCTGCCCATAGGCTCTTTTGTGAAATGGTTGGTCAAGGTTGTACCCCTAATTTGGTCACATTCAACATCATGATAGCTTTGCATGCCAAGGCGCGGAATTACGAGACTGCGTTGAAGCTCTACCGAGACATGCAAAATGCTGGGTTTCAACCCGACAAAGTGACGTACAGTATTGTTATGGAGGTGCTTGGACACTGTGGATTTCTCGAGGAAGCAGAGGGTGTTTTCGCCGAGATGCAACGTAAGAACTGGGTTCCTGATGAACCAGTTTACGGACTTTTGGTGGACTTATGGGGAAAAGTTGGCAATGTGGACAAAGCTTGGCAGTGGTATCAAGCAATGCTTCACGCTGGTCTGCGACCAAATGTTCCCACATGCAATTCCCTTCTCACCACTTTCCTTAGGGTTCACAGGCTGTCTGAAGCCTATAACTTATTACAAAGTATGCTGGCGCTTGGTCTAAAGTCGTCTTTGCAGACATACACGTTGTTATTGAGTTGTTGCACAGAAGCTCGTTCAAACTTTGACATGGGCTTTTGTGGCCAGCTAATGGCAGCCTCAGGTCATCCAGCACACATGTTTCTCCTCAGAATGCCACCTGCTGGTCCTGATGGCCAAAACGTGCGTGACCATGTCAGCAGCTTCCTTGATTTTATGCACAGCGAGGACAGAGAGAGCAAGCGGGGACTCATGGATGCAGTAGTGGATTTTCTCCACAAATCAGGTCTAAAAGAAGAGGCTGGCTCGGTATGGGAAGTGGCTGCAGTTAAGAACGTGTATCCAGATGCATTGAGGGAGAAAAGCTGCAGCTACTGGCTTATAAATCTCCATGTAATGTCAGAAGGAACTGCAGTCATCGCACTGTCTAGAACACTTGCATGGTTCCGTAAACAGATGTTGGTTTCAGGAGACTGTCCTTCAAGAATTGATATAGTAACTGGTTGGGGAAGACGAAGTAGAGTCACAGGCACGTCGATGGTGAGACAAGCAGTTGAGGAATTGCTCAACATCTTCAACTTCCCGTTTTTCACTGAAAATGGGAACTCAGGCTGTTTTGTAGGATGCGGAGAGCCTCTCAAGAATTGGTTACTTCAATCATATGTTGACAGGATGCATTTGCTCTAGTTGCAGATTAGTTGGTTTTGTTTTCTTCTTTTAAGGCCTCTTGATTTTTTTTTTTTTTTTATCTGGTGGCAGAATGTCATTGGTTTTGGGTTTTGTATGTCATAAGTTTAAGGTTAGTGATGACTGAAATTTATCTCCAGAATTTTGTTCTCGTGTTAACATTATTTTCTCTTGCAATGAGTTGTAATGGGAGTAAATAAATCAATCTTTAAGGGTGATATACCCAAATTTATTAACATTTGGAATATTCTGTATGCCCTTATTTTTATACAATCAAATGTTACAAAAATGTTTTTCTTACCAGCCATGTACTACATAGACTGCTGACACTACAATGATGTGAATAAAAAAGGAAAATTGGAGAAAGTTCTAAACGAGCCTTGAATTGTAGGAGCCACAAGTTGTGCATTTGTGGTAAAGCCAATGGTAAGGAGTATTTCCTTTTCTTCCACAATCATTACACAATATCACCTGCACCAAACCATCTTCCCATTCAGTTTATTCTTGAGACAGATGCTTTGTACTATGTAACAATATGGAGAGAGATCTAAACCTGAGTTTTGTTGGAGTATTCATCAGGCATTTTCTCTTCTGCTAGCAATGCGTCTAACATCTTAAAATAAACCTGTACGAGACAGTTCTTTGTTTAGTAAATGTGCAGTGTTCATTGCTCTTAACAATATCTCAAGCATTTGGGACTCAGAAGAAGGGAAGAACTATATAAGGTTTGAGAGTATTTTCATACAGTTACTAATGCTTTTCTTGGAAAACAATACTTTGTTTGAAAATGGTGTAACTGACCTGCATATCTCCTAGCGACTTGCTGCAGATAGGGCATGTGTAATTTGAACATGTGTACTCCTACCATCAGAATAAAGAACAAAGCCCAAGTAATATTAGCAATGTGTTTCATGTTTTCACGATTACCCTAAGTTTATTTTGGCAGAGTTGAGTACCTGAAAGCATGTGGAGTGCATCAAGTGACCGCAGGGAAGAGCCTTTACTGGAGAGCTAGAGGTGAAGATGTATTCATTGCAAATTGGACAGTTATCTTCTAAGCACTTTTCCCTGCAAACATGCTCTACTAAGGAACGTGACATGCAAGCATTGCATTTCATGCAATGGAAGTAGTCAATGCCCAATCCTTTCCCTACCCGGCAGAGATTGCAGTAAGGACAGTGATAAATTTTCCTGTTAAGAAGAACCTTTGACTGTTAGTCTCTACCAACACTCAGTCTATAAAGGAATAAGAATAAGAATAAGAAGTAGATATGCCGAAGCAGGAGAATAAATTACCTCTCATCGTCATATAATTTGCATATTTTGCAGAAGTATTTTCCCATTGATGACTTGCAAAAACTATTTGAGCATTTTGCACCAATTGGTTGAATAACAAGACATTTCATGCACATCATCTTTGTAATCTGTTTCCTGCATAAGAATTCAAGACAACCAGAGACTCTTGAGGACCCAACAAGATTGTCAAAACTCCTTGCATTGAAAAAAAACTACTAGTACCTATCCACTGAATGATCAGCCTCTTCATCATGACATCGTATACATGTGAAGAGCTTGTCACAACAAGGAGCAAGAAGCTTGCAATTCCTCTTGTAGTGATTGCAACCGAAGATCAGACTATGAGGATCTTGATAAGACGGATGCTGACCAGGAACTGTTTCCCTATTGCTTGAGATAGAAGATAGCTCCAGATTATATGACCGCTGGGAGATGTTCCACCGACTGAAAAAGAACATGACTACCTTATGTTAGCTCCATATAACCAGGAAAAATTACTATGGTATTATAAATCTAGCCACCAAAAGGAATAAGTTACTTGAACTAGTACTACATTGTCCTGTTAATAGCATTCTGTAAAGGACTAAACAGCGTATCTAAGTATGTTACAACAAGACACCAAGATTTTGTCCTAAGAAAAGAGAGGCCGTAGCATCGCTTACCTCATTAATAAGTTTTGGTTGATATAGGCTTTCTTCTGAGGATCCAGGGAAGAGTCGCATGATATTTTCTTAATCACAGCCACTAGCTCTTCCTCACTCATTGTAAACAATTGTTCATAGTTCCTGGATTGACCAATATTTCTAGCCTTCTGACACATTCCAATTGTCTGAACAGGATCTCTAGTTTGGAAATCGCGGTCAGGTTGTTCTTTGTCTTCATTTTTTTCAACTCCTCGACATATCTTTTTACTTTCTGAGTGCTCCTGATATTTGCTCTCTTTGTTGTCAACTTCAGCATTTTCATTAGGATGTGACTTATTCATAAAACATGGCAAGTCTGTTCCCGGGAGTTTGAAAAGGTTGCTGCTAATGCTCCTTCTGTCCCCATCCACATTTGATTCAAAGAGATACTTCCAGACAATTTCCAGTGGATCTGAATCGCCAAATGGATTGTTGTTTGCTTCTCCTGATTTCTCTTGTATAAGATGACCGTTGTACCATTCTGTTAGCCATTCAACAAACATTGTTTTCCTTGTTGCTTGACGCCACAAGGACATCACAGCAAGCTGTTCATCAGAGGTCAAAGATTCCATTAACCAGGGAATCATATCTTGCAATATCTCTCCACTTATTCTCCCAAGCATGCATCCTATGATCTTCTCTTGTTCTTCAATAGCAAAGCAGTTCCTGAATAGACCCCAGAGCTCAGTTTCTTCATGTTGGAAATGCTCGGACAATAGCTTATGCATGGATTTGCACATATCTTGGAGATTCAGACATAACCGCTCATACTTCATCTTTCGGTGGTCAGGATTTATAGTAGGAACCAACATGTTCAGTTCTGACATCTCGTTCAAAATGAACGAAACTTTATCGAACTGTTTAATCTCTAGCTCATGATCAATACTGAATGAGTGACTAATATTTTTTAGCTTTCCCTTTGCCTCCAATGCTGGAAATGCAATCTCATCCTCTGCATCAAAATGTATCTGATACAAGAACTTTATCATATGAAAACGCTGTTGAAACTCCCCAAGGAAACGAAATTCCGATACCAATCTAGCTGATCCGCAAACAAGGTAGTCCAAATCCATCTTCATTGCCTTATGGAAGAAGAAAAGGAGATCAATTGGTTTGACGTCCATAAACAATGGATCCTCCATATTCTTCTCACCAAAAAATTCTGGAAGATGGAAAGGCGGCGTAAGCTTTCCGGAGAAAATCATTTGCTGATTCATTCGACTAGAATAAGGTGTCTGATATACTTCTCCAGCAGCTGGATCCATTGAGATGAGGCAGGCTGAAGATTTATTCTTCTTCCAAAGACAAAGAAGCAAATCACCTTTAGAATGGGAGGATCCAGATGCTTCTTCAGTGTGATCCTTTTGGCAGGAGCATCTTACTTTGAACATTACGGATAGCTGTTTTGAAAAACTTTCAACAGAGGTTTTGCCTGAATAGCCAAAGCGAAGCCATTGCAACAAGAGGCGTGCAAATGAATTTTTGGAAGAAGAATCTTCCAAACTTAAGAAATGAAGAATGGATTGAGATTCCTCTTCTGACAGATGAGCAGAAAACCAAAGTATGACACACTTTAGCAATCCAAGAGGTAAGACATGAATGCTTGTGTATAGGAGCTGCCTTTGCATTTCATGGTTGAAATTCTTGTTGATGATTGGGAATACCTGGAGAACGACGAGTAATTTTTTTAAGCTTAATACATTAAGTTTTCGAGTTCTATATTCAACTAAAAATCTAAATGGGATAAAGTTTTATAGGAGTATCATAACGTTTACCTCTGTTCTAAGTACAGCAAATTGCTTTGTTACTTGCACTATAAGGCACTCAAGTTGCTCCTGAAGCTGCAACAGAAAAGTGTCTGTCCTAGTTTTATCATCAGCATATTTGTATAGCAATCTCTGAAAATTCTCAAGAACACCATCTATGGTGAATTGTTTGGCAGTTGAAGAGTGGCTATCTATCATTTCTTCTAACACCGGGTGAAAAAACTTCTTAAAAGCATTGCTGCAACAAAATAAAGCATTAATTAAGGAAAAATAAACAAGACACCAAGCACCATATCAAAGAGAAAATTCAAGTTACCTATAAGAAACAAGGACATCAGCAAGGAAATTTAATCGAGCCATCATTACATCAAGGTCCAAAATAAGGCATGGAAGTTTTGCTTGGCATAATCCTTCTTGAATGTCCCTCAAATCTTTTTTAATTGCATTTTGAAAAAGCTGAAGACCATGAAGAGGGCTGTGTCCTACATTTGGAATAGAAAGGGACTTTTTGCTCCACTCCCAAAAGCGTTGAAAACATCCATATGGCTGATGTGTCTGAGATGAGTTGTTCATATTTTTAGACACATCTACATAGTGGATTTCTTTCATGATCTTCGTAGGAGACCCAAAAAAAGAATGACTGTCCTCAAGTAGCCATGAGCATATTACCTTCACAAATTGTTTTTGACCTTATCAGAATTACAAAGATGAAAGAAAACACAGCGTATATCAGCAAAAGGATATACCTGTTGCAATGAGTCTTCAGTTGGGACAACATCTTTTATGCAGTTCCTAACTTCAGTTTTCTCTTCGTGCGAGAGATATGACATCATCCATGGCAAAAGGTCTTCAAGCACCATCACTGGAACACTACAAATGAATTGCCACACAAGTGATGCTTGTTCTTGGAAAGAGAATTTTTCAATCAACAAAGGAAACACCTGCATGAAGCGTGACTGATTAGGCACCATTATGACAAACAGAGGAAACATATAGAATCTGTAGTGATAAATCTTAATCCGAAATGCTAGTTATTTTTCATCAAAAGTGTCTGATTCTCACTTCAAAGACTAATAAATATTTATGGGAAATAACACTATACCTGTAGCTCTTCTTTAAGCATATGCTGGCATATGGATGACTGAATGGTGCCTATGCATAATATAACTTCACGAAGTACATCACTTATGCTTCCTGTTTCTTGTTCAAGAACATGTAGCCAATGAAAAATTGAGGTGAAGAGATCATCTGTGCCAGCATGCTCAAGCGAGTAATTAGAAACAATGTTTTTGACACGTGCATCAAGCGCCGTAAATATAACCTGCCAGTAAAAAAAAATCATTTCAAAGCCCACTGTTACTAATCATGATAGTATTAATTCACATTACGAGTCAGATTCTTAACATCAAAGATTCACAAACTAAACAACCAATAAAATTTGGACAAGATCTTTACTGTAGAAACCTAGTCTACCCAAGATCAAAGGAAGCTACTGTACGGAGGAAAATATATAGATAAAGCAACCAAGAATAAATGAGATGATGCTTATTAAAGACTTCTTTTAGTTCTTGTGTAGGCATCATTATCACTACAAAACGCTACTTTCCTATTTTCCCAGGTTTTAGTTTTACCAAATTTATTAGGTTCAAGCAAACAAGAGATATATAAAAATGAACATAAAGAGAAATGACATATGAGGCAGGAATAAACGAAATTAAAAAACAGAGAAAGAAACTTTATAGAAGTTTCCGTACAGTAGAAACATCTAGGGAAAATTTTCTTTAACTGATAAAATCTAACCTCGTCTTCAGCTGCGCTATGATACTTATATATAAGCTTCAAAAACTCAAACTTCCGGCAAAACCCCACAGCCACATCCCCGCTAAAAGAGTCGGCTTCTGAGGCGTCAATAGCGAAACGCCGGAGCTCCACAAGCTGAGCACGGAAAGCCTTGTGGAAATAAACAAAGAAAAGAACCGGAGCATCGGAAAGCTTGGTATTTCCGATGGCAACAGCAGAAGCAGAAGCCGAAGCATTTTCCGGCGGAAGGGCATGTTGAGTTCCGCCTCCCATCCACCGTGAAATAAAAGTTTCGTCGTCGTCGTGGTGAAGTGAAGGAGAAAAGGGAAAGAAGAAGGAACCGAGTTGACAAGTAGAGAAGGTTTTGTAAGGCCTCCATCATCTTCATATTCCTCACTCTCTCTCTCTCTCTCTCTCTCTCTCTCTCTCTCTTGCTGAAGCTAACCTTTTTTTTTTTAAATCAATTTGGGATTTAGAGTTTTATTATTATGGAAGTGACCGAGACGTTGCACCTGAAAACCAACCAAAAGCTTATTATCATACTCTGCCGGGTTTTAAATTTAAATCTCTATTTGTCTCTTTTTATTTGGTAACTAGTTATTTTTTTTTATTTTAATATCTTTTTTTGTCTCTAAAAGAAATGTAAATTGTTAAAAATCTGAGAAGGTTTTTTCACCCGAAGTAAACAAACATTAAATGATAAATCTTTTCATGAACTTTTACCTATATATATATATATTTAAGAAGAATTAGTATCTAATATGAATGGATATAACGTTTAGTTACGACGTTAGTCCCAGAAATAAACTAATGTTAATGCATGTCATGTATCAAAAACAAGAAGAAAAAAACTAATGTTGAATAGTTGACAACAACAAAAATTATTTCCTTTTTTCTCTAAACTTAATATTGAAACTGGACGAGCAAATCACAAACGAGATTTCATTTTTTTCAATTATAATTTCTACTTTCAAAATCAACGTAAGAGAAAGAAAAAAATGATTATTGTCGTTGTCAACTGTTCAACATTAGTTTATTTCTGGGAGCAACTTCGTAACTTATACTAATATCTGCATTAACTAGATGTTTAACTAATGCGTGACCCGACACATTTATGAATAAATATTAACATGGCATGATTTTATATAGAATTTGAAGTCTTTATAAAATGAGAAACAATGAAATCTCGTGATTTGCGGGAGATAGGCTGAGTCAGCCCTCGTGATTTTTAACATTTTTAAACGATTGATCGATTTGCTCATTCGATTTGCAAAAAATGGCCTGATTGTTGCCGGCCGTACAGTTGTCTCCATCCCATTGACCAGTCAACGTTGACTCCGTTAGTTTAATCCGTTAATTAACGCCCCACTCCGCCTTGTCTCTTCCACGAGCCGTCTTGTGTCTGTCGTGTGCTCCCATGTTACTCCACGTGACATTCCAATTAATTGGGCTCAATAAATCAAGACTACGACTTCTAAACTATATGGGCCCATTCCTTCATTTTAAGCCCATTAAGTTTTAATTAGAAAATTTTTGTGTTTCCGATTTTTTTTTATATATTTCGAATATATAGATGTGTGATCGTCTTAACGAGAGATATTTGGCGGCGATGGAGACGCTGCGATCAAAATGGGTGGCTATGGCGGCTAGTATATGGATACAATGCGCAAGCGGCGCTTCATACACCTTCGGAATCTACTCCGCTGTTCTAAAATCGACTCAATTCTACGATCAATCAACCCTCGACACCGTCTCTGTCTTCAAAGACATCGGCGCAAACGCCGGAGTTTTCTCTGGTATTTTATATACATACGCTACCTCCAATAGCCTCCGTGTACGAGGAGGCGGTCTTGGTGGCGTAGGAGGGCCTTGGGTGGTGTTAGCTATTGGTGCAATTCAGTGCTTCGCCGGTTATTTTCTCATTTGGGCCTCTGTTACTGGACTGATTCAGAAGCCTCCGGTGCCGTTGATGTGTCTATTCATGTTTTTAGCAGCCCAGTCGCAAACGTTCTTCAATACGGCTAATGTTGTTAGTGCCGTAGAGAACTTCGCTGACTATGGTGGTACAGCCGTTGGCATTATGAAGGTGAATTTATACTGTAGCTTTTCAATTTCTTGAGGTTTTGAATGGATTTGTATTGTTGGATCACGCGTTAAATTTGTTGCCTTGGAACTTAATGATATAGATTTGACTATGATCTTGGTAAAATTATAAATGAGGACGCTTTGGTAAACAGTTGGAAAAGGTAGATGCTTTGAAGTTTTATATGGGAGTAATCGAGATATGAATCCACTTCTTGATGTATGAGAGATTCGAAATTGTGTATCCCAAGTGTAGGGATTGCTGCGTAGGGAATATTTATCTGTTGATAGATTTTTGTCTGTTTCCTTTGCTCTCTAGTGGTTAACATTGAAAATGAAGGTGCAACCTCCACTTTTGAAAGTATAAACTATCACTAAACCTCTATTAGTTTGGTATATCAGAACTGGGAAATTCATGATTTCAAGTTTGGAATTTGTTTTTCTAATAATATGGTACTTGTGGGAGCTACGTGATATAGATGATGTTCTGTTGGCTCCATCTTGGTGGGAATCTTAGAACTTGACAGAAGTTTTCAGAATTGTTGGGTTATGTTTCTAGTTGCTTTATCAGAGTAAGGGTTGCCAAAGATAGAAATTTTGGGCGGCCAGTTTTCTTACAAGCCGTTTTCCACATGATTTTCCCACTGTTGACACAGTGTTTTAATTAGTTTGTGATCATAATTAAGCACCACAAGCTTATCTCTATTTATTTCTTGCAGGGTTTTCTTGGTCTAAGTGGAGCAATACTAATTCAACTGTACGAGACAGTGTGCGCTGGAAATCCAGCAAACTTCATCCTTCTACTGGCAGTAACACCAACACTGCTCTCCCTCTTGGTCATGCCTCTAGTTAGGATCTATGAGACAAGCACAGCCGATGATAAAAAACATTTAAATGGTCTTTCAGCTGTATCTCTCATCATTGCAGCTTATCTTATGATTGTTATCATATTGAAAAATACCTTGGGTTTGTCATCATGGGCCAATATTGTCACACTTGTATGTCTGCTCATTCTGCTTGCCTTGCCTCTGCTTATTGCGAGAAGAGCACATCGAGACCGCATGGTAAAAACATTACCACCTGATCATTCCCCTCTCATAAACAGTCCAAAGGCAACAACCTCTGGTGACAAAAGTTCTGAAAGCGACAGTCAAATAGAACCTGTCATTGGTGAGAACCTAAATCTTCTGCAAGCTACGAAAAGCCTAAGCTTTTGGTTGTTGTTTCTTGCCATGATTTGTGGAATGGGCTCTGGACTTTCGACAATAAACAACATACGACAAATAGGCGAGTCTCTTCGATACTCATCCGTTGAGATAAATTCATTGGTAGCCTTGTGGAGTATATGGAATTTTCTTGGTAGATTTGGAGCTGGTTATGCCTCAGATGCGTTGCTACACAAAAAAGGATGGCCACGTCCATTTCTAATGGCTGCAACACTTGGGACGATGACCATAGGCCATCTAATCATAGCTTCTGGTTTTCAAGGAAACCTTTATGTCGGTTCTGTTATAGTTGGCGTTTGTTATGGTTCACAGTGGTCACTGATGCCTACAATCACATCTGAACTATTTGGGGTTCGTCACATGGGAACCATCTTCAATACCATATCCGTGGCTAGTCCTATTGGTTCCTATATCTTCTCTGTAAGATTGATCGGTTATTTTTATGACAAGACTGCTTCTGGGGAAGGGAACACATGTTATGGCTCTCACTGCTTCAGGCTGTCCTTTGTTATAATGGCATCAGTTGCGTTCTTTGGGTTTCTTATCGCAGTTGTGTTGTTCTTTAGGACAAAGACGCTTTATAGACAGATCCTTGTCAAGAGGTTGCATCATCCATAGAGTTCTTGTGAATACTATACTTAAGAAAAACGAATATGGCTTGTCGTGCCAGACCTTCCCAGAGGTACATCAATTACTCTACCTGTAACTTATATGTGTATCTAGTGTCTGTGTTTAGAGATGGGAAGAAAGAAAGCTGAGATCTTTGTCTCTCTTTCTTTTTGTAGTTTCTTCCACAAAATGTGAGTTATGTTTTGTGTGGTGTATAGAAGACATCTCAAATTCCCAAGAAATGTTGAAATTCTTTATTTAATTCATGTTGTTGATAACTATGCATTTAGATAATAATTGCAGGCCATCAAGTCTCATTCATTCATTATTGAGACTAATCCACAAACCAATCACCATTCACCATTCACCAATAGCCCTATTCAATGCATTTCCAATTATTACTTCTGACAGTTCGCACATATTTAATTGGAAGAGAACTCAAAACCTACTTCTCTAACCCCAATAAGTTCCTTGAAATTCAAAACCAAGATGTAAAAAGTCAGCTACTTTGACTTTATCATCTGAAGACGACAATTCCGTGAATGAGAGAGGAGTTGAAAAAACAATCAAAAGCTAGCGAAGCTAAGAAAAAGACAAACTTTTTCCATCGCTCTCTCTCAATGTGATACGAGAAAGTTGACAAATTCAAAGCAACGTGATAAAATTCATTATTTGTAATAATATCAGACAAAAGATTTCTGGGGGTATGGCTGTTGGTAGTCATGGGAAGGCAGAAAACGCCATTGCAGTTGCATTTATTCCGTCTGTAGAGTCAAACAAAACTAATTTTATTATATGATTTTGTGTCCTATCTCTTGTCCCTTCCTAAATTCAGATGTATAAAAAAGAGAGTTACTTTCTTATTCTTTCTTGATTCTCTCTTCTACTGTCATTATCCATTGTTCTCAAGATTTGTCTCTTTCTGAGACACCATGACGCTTCATCGATCTCTTGTGTTCTTCTTCTTGTTTCTCTCATGTTTCGATCTTTCTTCTTGGGCTCTTCCTCTTTGTTCTGATTCAAGTGAGTGTTGTTTAAAAGTTATCCGCTTATGGCTTCTTATTTTAGTTTCGCTATTGTAGATTGATGCAATGGTCAACTATCCTTTGTGGTTTTTTCAGGAGCTCCTTTGGAAGTGAATTCGACATTGAGCTTTTGTCCTTACAAAGGAAAAACATGCTGCAATATGATGGAGGATTCCAATGTGAGGAAGCAATTTCAAGCTATGAATATTTCCCACAAGGGTTGTGCTTCTGTTGTAAAGTCAATCCTTTGTGCTGTAAGTACAATGTTGTCTTTTATCTCTAAAGATTCTGCCAAATGTTTCATTATGCAACACTTATACATTAATTTCTTTGAGCTGTAACCATTTTACCTGATTTATTTGAAACCAATGTGCTGCTGTTTTTGTTTGAAATAGAATCCAAAAAAGGGATACTGTGTCCTAAGTTCGTTCTTTTTTTTTGTCTGTAATGTTACAGAAATGCGATCCTTTTTCATCGGACTTATTCAGAGGTAACTTAGATCAGTTGTCTGTTCCAATCCTCTGCAACTCTACCAGTTCAGCAAATTCCACAAATGATTTTTGCTCTGAGACATGGGAGACATGTCAAAACGTTTCCATATCGGGTTCTCTTTTCGCTCCTTCACTGCAAGGCCGGGCTGGAGCGCCAGCAAATAACAATACCTCCAAGCTTGCTGATCAATGGCAGTCCAAAACCGATTTCTGCAGCGCCTTTGGTGGAGCTAGCTCCAATGAAACTGTTTGCTTCAGCGGTGAGCCAATTACTCTTAATGAGACTAATCCTGACGAGCCACCTCCTGGTCTATGTCTTGAGAAAATTGGTAACGGTTCTTACCTCAACATGGTTCCTCACCCTGATGGCTCGAACCGTGCATTTTTCTCTACACAACCTGGAATAGTGTTCTTGGCTAGTATACCAGATCAGGATTCAGGCGGGGTATTGGATGTGGATCCATCTAGCCCGTTTGTGGATTTGACTGATGAAGTTCATTTTGATACTGAGTTTGGAATGATGGGAATGGCTTTTCATCCAAAGTTTGCTCAAAATGGGCGGTTTTTCGCTTCTTTTAATTGCGATAAGTCCAAATGGCAAGGCTGTACTGGAAGGTGCTCATGTAACTCTGATGTGAACTGTGATCCTTCCAAACTAACTCCTGACAGTGGATCTCAACCATGCCAATTCCAAACCGTAATAGCTGAGTATACAACCAATGGTACCTCCTCAGACCCTTCTAAGGTATACTCTTTTCGGACCCTTATGAGCATCTTAAAATTTTGTTGTTTGTCGTAATTCATAAAGCGTCAAGCCCTTTTTTCTCGTTGTTCAGGCGAAGAACGCTAAGCCAACGGAAGTAAGGAGGATTTTCACAATGGGACTTCCCTTTACATCACAACATGCTGGACAGATTCTCTTTGGTCCAGATGGGTACCTATACTTTATGATGGGAGATGGAGGTGGAGGCTCAGATCCATATAATTTCTCACAAAATAAGAAATCTTTGCTAGGAAAGATCATGAGGCTTGATGTAGATAACATTCCTAGTGGGTATACTTTGGCTTTTGTTTTATTTTATAGCTAAATCTCCAACATGTGATGCATAAACATAGCACAATGTCTTCAGGTGCTTCGGATATCTCCAAAATGGGTTTATGGGGAAACTACTCTATACCAAAAGACAACCCTTTCCGTGAAGACAAAGAGCTTGAACCTGAAATATGGGCTGTTGGAATGAGAAACCCTTGGAGATGCAGCTTTGATTCTTTTAGGCCTTCTTACTTCATGTGTGCTGATGTTGGACAGGTAATAATAGCTTGTTTCCACATTGAGTTTGTCTGTTTATTTTGTTTGCAGTCTTCCAATGTTCTTTGTATATTTTTCGTTAATAGGACTCATATGAAGAGGTGGATCTCATTACCAAAGGAGGAAACTACGGTTGGCGTATCTACGAAGGGCCGGATCTTTTCCATCCCCAGTCATCCCCTGGAGGAAACACATCTGCTAAATCCGTAAACCCGATATTTCCTGTGATGGGTTACAACCATTCTGAAATTGACTCAAGTGGAAAATCAGCTTCAATCACTGGAGGATACTTCTATAGATCAGAGACTGATCCTTGTGTAGCTGGAATGTGAGCCAACACAAACTCTTTTCTCTGCTTCATTCTCTCATGTTCTATTCACATTAGTATGGTAACAAAACAATTTGCAACTATATTGCTTTCACTTTTGCAGGTACTTGTATGCAGATTTATATGGAAATGGTGTGTGGGCGGGGATTGAAACTCCCGCTAACAGCGGAAATTTTGTGACCAACAGAACAACCTTCAGGTGTGCTGGTGACTCTCCCATGAAATGCGGTGATTCTCCAGGAACTACAGGACCATCTCTAGGCTATATTTTCTCCTTTGGTGAGGATAACAACAAAGACATCTACTTGCTCACAAGCAATGGTGTCTATAGAGTGATTAGACCGAGCCGTTGCAACTTGACTTGCTCTAAGGAGGACTCCACGGCGGCTAGAAGAAACCCCGGCCCCACGAATACTTCTTCTTCATCGTCTTCTTATTATAGGCATATGAATGGTTTCCATGGAAGCTTGGTGGTTTTATTTGTGAGCCTGTCTTTGATTCTGCTAGGTTTAATTTAAATTAGTTTTCCCAAGTTGTTTCTTGTTACTATGTTGAAGTAGAATTATGAGTTTTGTTAATTAAATTGTATGTTCAGGATGTTTCAGAAAGTACTTGCATGATCAATAAGACCAGAAATAATTGGAAAAGCAGTATAAGATATTTATAAAAATTTGTAACAGTTCATGAATGTAAATATGTAATCAAGATCTTATTGAACAGAGCAATCAAGATTTTTATTGTTTAAAGAACAGATTTTCTGGAAGTGTGACTTTGCTCAAAAAGTTTAGGAGATCAGCCCTCAAATACTCACTCCTCCCCCTTCGGAAATCACAACGATGAAGCACCTTTTAACAAAGGCAAAAAGGATCATCAATCTCCCACCTATTGGGTTAGGACCAACACCGCTCTACCCTTGGATTTTATGGTTTTTGTGGAAAGCTCGCAATGTACGAATTTTTGAAGACAAATTCATCTCAGTGGAAAACACAATCTCAAAGGCCATTGTGGAAGCTCGAAAATGGAATGGTGCACGATCCTTAATCCCCACAAATCTATACAGGCAAGCTAGACCAACCACACATTTAGCTAGTTCTACCTTCTCCTGTTTCACTGATGCAGCATGGAAGCCGGAACAGGCAATTGCGGGTCTAGGATGGTATTTTATCAACGCAGATAAGGAGACGACCTTGAAAGGGTCCGAAACAAGGCACTTTGTGCCATCTGCCTTCGTCGCAGAAGCTTTTGCTATAAAAGCTGCACTGCTTGCCGCTCATACAGCTGGCGTCTCGAGTTTGGCTTGCTTCACCGACTGTCAAGAACTAGTACTAGTACTTAACTCCTCAACCTCATCGAATATGCTTCATGGTATCATAGAGGAGATAAGGGCACTAATGCTTTTATTTGAAGTAATATCTTTTAGTTTCATTCCAAGAAACGAGAATTATGTCGCAGATGAGTTGGCGAAAGCTGCTCTGCACTCGCTCTCTTTGAGTTCTTTTCAACCTGATGATAACTGTTTTACTTGATTTTAATTAATGAATGTTTGACAAAAAAAAAAAAAAAAGAACAGAGCAATCAAGACTCTGTTGTTAATGCAAAGTGATAAGTAAACAAAACTAGAGAGCGGTTAAACACAAGTTACAAAGTGAAATCAATGTTAACTAATTAACCAATTTTCTGTCCTTTGGTTTAGTTGTATTAAGATTGTTGAGAGCCTTGAGTTATTCAGATCTTTCCCAATCAATCTAATAGAAACAAAAGCTCAAAACGACAGCGTTAAGCAGGAACTACGCTTTTGAACATGTTTCATCAGCTATCGTCCTCTCCCTCGCTGTTTAACCGATTTAGATTTCCTTTCAAAAACGGATTTTGATATTTTCAATCTAAAGATTTCAATTTAGGAAACAAAACCCTAATTTTGCTTCTCTCTTCTACTTCTCCATCTTCTCCTTCCAGTATGCCTTCCTCATCCGAGATCGTACCTCACCGACCCTCACCTGAACTCGATATCTCTGAGAATCAACACTCTGCTCAAGAAGAACTTACTCAAGTTACGGATACAGTAACGTTCAGGGAAGAAGCTCCGACACTCAGAAGACCTCGTCCTTCACGTGCCTGCACTGTTAGGGCACAGCAGCGTCTTCAAGAGCAGCAAGCAGCTGAGAGAAAGTTTAAACTACCGAAAAAGGAGCAGAAGCGTCAACAGAGACATGTAGAGGAGGTGGAAGATGAAGATGATGTGGAGGATCGAGAAGAAGACGATAGATATGAGTCACCGAAGAATGAGAAGCAATGCGGTGGAGGAAATGCTGCTAAGGTTGTTACTTCACTTGTGCAGCCTCCGGAACCTTCTCAGGTGCCAAGGTGGACTCTTCGTTCTATGTGGGAACTTGCTTCGTTACTTAATTTCTTGCATGTGAGTCCTCTCTTTCTTTTTAATTGAATTCTGAGTTCTTCAGCTGTTTCTTAAGCTGGCAGTGAGTAATTAACTCACAAGTTCTCGTTTTTTTTGGATGAGTGAAGATTTTTAGACCGCTTTTGAACATCAAAGTGGAGTTTTCGGCTGAGGAGTTGGAAACGGCTCTGCTTACCCCAAATGACACTTTAAGTGATGTGCATATCCCTTTACTAAAGGTTGGTGTTTTTTGGTTTTCTCATGTCTTCTTTCTTACGCTTATAGTCTAGTATTAGTTATTTCTTAGTTTTTGCTTGTTTGATTTGGTCCTAAATTAAATGTATGTTGCGAACTTATACGCTGAGAGAAACAAAACCAGCGTACCATCATGCTTGTTTGTTGTTTCTTACTCTCACTGTGTATAAGATTGTGTTGGCATATAGAATGGTAGTGGAACTGAGAATTGCCTTCTTTGTAATGACAGCAAAACATCTCAAAGCTTGTGCATGTTAATATGGCATTCTGGGTGCTGAAGAAAGTGCCAGATAGAATAGGACTTGGCGTAGATGTGATCGTCGTTCTTTATTCTTTTGCACATTGCTTGCGAAGTGAATGGTTATCATTAGATCAGATGAAAAATGGTAGCTTTATTTCTCGTAACTATTCATTCAGATTGAAGATGAAACTCTATTTTTGAAAGAGTGATTTTTACAAACTGATTTTGTATCAGAAAATAGTATCTAAAGTTGTAGTTGTATGCACCTATATTAGACATTGTGACGAACAATGATGATTTTTTCTGAGTCTTTTTCGGACGCTCTTGATAGTTGTCAGGATATTATTGATTTTCTTTGCTGTACATAGTTATGAGTGTCTTTTGTTTTGTAATTTATTAAGTGTTGCACTTGTTTTTGGTAGATATTGATGCAGTTCGTGATGAGTCAAACGTATTCTTCTCCTATGCACATCTAATAGTTTAACAGTTTCTTTTTGAACAAGTTCTATACATTTTTTTCTAGGCCATTCCTCCTGTAACTCGGATGGCCCTCACACGTGATACATGGGTCACTGCCTTGTGCAGAAAACTCAGAAATTGGTGGCACTGGGTAATGAATGTTGATCTTCTTTTACATGATATGTTGAGTAACTTGGCAGTTGGCACTATGATTTAATTCTTCTGATATTTGATTTGCATACTTTGTTTAGGTCGCAGAAGGGGACCTTCCTATTGTTGCCTCTCATGGGTGAGTAGTGATCATTTCAATATCTTTTGATAATTGATTAGTCAAGCATTTATTAGTTTCACATCTCAATTTTTTAGGCTAGAGATTGAAGAGTACAAATCACTCAATCCAGGCATCCGTGTGGTGATCCTTAAAGCTTTATGTGATATTCGCGTTGAGGTAATCATGCAATCTATTATCAAATCCTTGTTAACTGCACTTGTATTTTTTTTAATCACCTTTGTTTCTTTTCGTTCTCTGCTTTACTCTCTCAAATCTTAAAAGTATTGTGTCTATGTCATCTGGTTGGATGTTTCTTATAGCGGCTTTTATTCACATATCAAGAACATAATATTGTTTATTGCAAAACCTGTATCTGTTCGGCTGTTTCATGCATTTCGCTCAAAAGTATTTTATTGTGTGTTTTGTCCTTTCTATTGCTATATAATTATGCACACCTTATCATGATTAGCCTTCTGGAACTTGCTGAGGTGTTTTTGATGATTGAATGGAGAAATGTATTTTTCACACCAAGTGTTAAGATGGGTTTTGTAAATTTGTACAGCAAGAGGATATCAGGAACTACATTGAAAATTCACTTAAAAGTGGGGTTCATCTCTCAACATTTCGTAAAGATCGTGTTGGAGGTGACTCGCATGGAGTTAACTTTTGGTGAGTGGAAGATAAGAGAACTAAATATACAGAGGAATGAATTTGAATGACATTTTCTTGTTAGCATAACAGTGATGAAACCTGTTTGGATCTTCCTCAGGTATGAAGATGACTCCTTAGTTGGTCACCGTTTATATCGTGAAATCAGAAAAGGAGAGCTAGGGAAGGTCAAAACAAAGGGTTCCAAGGTTCTTCCAAATGTAACATACCATTGGGAAACTGTGGCCACAAATTTTGATGAATTCCAAGATGTTTCTGTAAGTCTCTATTATAATCAATTCTGAGCTGCAATCATTGATATCTAGTGATTGTGACTGAATAAAATAAAGGCAATGCTAATAACTGGGTTCATGGATATCGTTAAAATCAGTGAATCCAGCATTCGTTATTAAAGGAAGGTTGTTGCAATTTATTGCGGGGTTAACCAGAACATAAGCACTAAGCACCTCTAAGTTGTGGATCATATTTCAAGCTGTAGTACGCTCTGCTGTAAAATGAACAAAAATGCTATTTTGAAGCATTTTCATTTGTCAATTGCATAATTTTTGTTGGCAATGTCATATTGCTGATTCACATATTACACCTACTTGCTTTTCAGGAGAAACTTTTTTCAAGTAACAGTAGAACAGAAGCTTCTCTAGGAAAGAAGCTGAAGAATGACATGCTAATTGAAATAGAGAAAGAACATAAGGTGCCTGTCTGCTAGCTGACATTTTGTTTTTTTGCATTTTTCCTGTCTGGGAGTAGTATCGAACTCTCATCGCCAGGACAAGCATTTTTCTTAGCTTTTGCATCCATCTTAACGTAAATTTATAATTTTTCTGCCAGAGGAAAGAAAAACTATTAAAAAAGCAACACAGACAGGTTCTTCTCCTTAATAACTTATGGGATGTTGATGGACTTGGAGCTGATCGTTCTCGCCGAGATAGGAAGCCAGTTACATACACTTTTGGTATGTGTAGTGCTTTTCTATCGAAATTCATGTACCATGACTTAACTATGCACTCGCCTCATTCAGTATCACGCTTGATCGCAAGTCACTTGAATATTGTTGCAGATGATTATGATCGGTCGATAAATGAAGCTATCAAGATAACCAAGTACGTTTGCATCTAACCCGTGACTGTATCATTTCTCCTGTTGGCTCCATGCTTCCCACATACTATGTTTTTGCCCCAAATTAGTTCTGTTTATTTTTGTCCATACTCGTTTAGGAAGAAACCTCCATCACCAGAGTCTTCTCTTCACAGAAGAGAGCCTGACAGATTGGAGGCTTCTTTAAATGGCGGACGGACCAGTTCAACTCATCCTTTTGAGCCTGTGAACGATACAACATCAGTGAGATCTTATGATATTGCTGACTACGACGATGTCAATGAAGAGAGAGCTGAATCCATGGACAGAAGGCAAGTCATACTTTAACTGTCCGTTTTTCTTGTTCCTTTAGCTATATTTGACTGGTGAAACTAATGGGAATTATTTCCTGACAGTGATAGACGGAGACAACGGCCTCAGCGGTTTTCGACTATGGACTTTGTTGAAACTGTTTCAGATAATGAGGTAGACTTTGAAAGTGACGATGACATTGTTGGGGAAGCAGTTTATGATGAAGAATATCTGAAGAAGCGTAAACATAGGAAAGAGCATTCTAGTGCTTCTGAGGGAGATGAGTACCAATGGGATGAAGACAATGAAAATGAAGAGGAAGAAGAGGAAGACGAAGAAGATTCTTTTAGTGCTAGCGAAGAAGAAAGTGATATTCTCCATAAGAGGTTTAAGAAATCGCCACAAAGAGAAACTAAGCTAAGATCAAGGTCAAAACATCTCCAGCCAGGCCTTAGGCGTAGTAAAAGAGCCAAAAGAGTCAACTACCAACAGTATGAGCTCTCAGAATCGGACAATGAAGCAACAAGACCTGCAAAATCCAGACTATTGATTGAACATGATGAACCCTCTGATGAAACAGAGAATGATGATTTCTCAATGGAAAGCCAAGAGTCGAAAGAATATGCAAATGATCCAGAAACAAAAGATAATGAAGAAGAGGAACCTACAGAGGAAAATGATAACGCAGAAACGAATCATAAAGAGAATGATAAACTTCTTAATCAATCAAACGGCTCAGGCCAACAAGAAATTGAAGGTGTAGGCAAAAGGCGTTACCTTGACCTAAATGAGCTTGCCCCAGTCTCTGGTTTTGATGATGGTCCAAATACACTACTGAAGATTGATGTTAACAACAAAGACAATTCATAAGTAGTCACAGGTTTATCTTTACCATATGTTCTGTTAATGTTGTACTAATATTCCTTCAAAGGGCAAAGTCTTCCTTGGGGCTTACTTATTCAAGCACTTAAAGGGCATCTTTGCGGCCGAGAGGTTTATCTTGTAGATTATGTTTTACTGGTGAATGTTACTTCTCAGTTAGTGTACAATTAACTCTCTTTTTATTGCTTTGTATTAATCAAAAAGAACGTGCATTGTTCAGCCATGGAGAATCAAAAAGACCACGAACTGTTTCTTGCTCTGTGCCAAAGAAAGAACAAATCTTTCCATTCAGATTAAGAAATGGGTTTATACATATAAAAATAAACTAATTCTCTATGTTTTCTTCTCTACTCCATCTTTTTCCAGTTCTTCCACAAATCAGAAGATGCAGACCAATCAAACCAAATTCCATACTCCTCTCTCTCTCTCTCTCTCTGTGGTGAGCTAGCAAAATTGGTTTCTTAACTTGCCCAGGCTTTCTACAGCAAGCTTGAAGGCATCTTATATCTCAGAAAACGTAACTGTACCCTCAAGGTATCATCTCATGTTACAACACTCAGGCTTGCTTTGTCTTAAGAGTTTCTCCCATAAGCAAATCATTTGTCTAGGCGACTGGTAATGAGCCGTGTAGTAATTCTCAACACAACCAAACTGGCAGAATCTAAGACTATGTCTGTAATCCACTGGGTTTGATGTGTTCTTGAAATGCTCAACCCACATTCCCACACTCACGTCCTCCATCTTGAACAGCTGGTATAAGTGTACAAAATACGTTTTCAACAACAGAAAAAAAGAAGTGAAAAGAAGACGATACAATTGGTTTGATTCTCTCTTCTGCTTACCCGCAATTTATGTCTCTCAAACTTCTCCACGATGAAACGAGCTATGTCAGAAGATAGAACATATCCAGGTCCATTTGCATAGGGCGGATAGTCCTCCTCTGGCCATTCCTGATATTATCCACAAGACATATACGAATAATGAGTGAAAATCATAAAGTATCCATAGAATTGACACCCTGAAGAATAATTAATAAACAAACACTTCAAACATTGCACTATTTTATGCAATATGCTACATTTAGAGATGGAGTGTAATGCAGAAGAATGCACCTCGTATGTGACTGCCCATTTGCCCCCACGGAGAGGTTTGTGGTTATAATTCATGTTACCTATGTACAGGCTTCTACCTTCGGGTACCTTTTTTACTTCATTGATCACTGCACCTAGTTTTACAAATGTATCATCGTCACACTTCATTATGTACTTTGCAGAGAATGCAAGAGCCTGCAGTATGGATTTTTTTTTTTTTTCAAAAATCAACTCCACAGAAGTACTAAACGAAGAACGATTTTGCTGAAGCATGACCTATAAAATCTGATAACTCACTCCGTGTTCACATATGGCAACAGTTTTCAGGACGACAAGATCATAGCTATCCATGTAAGGAACAAGTACAATGTCCCCAAAATACTCTGCTTCTTTCTTCAATTCCACATTCACCTCCTTCCTCCCATGCTGTAAAATGCACATCACAGAAAGAAAAATAATTATGTCCCCCACTGAACCCATTGTTTAGGTAACGGTTGCATTTTGATGATGCTTTAATCAACCTTCGCCATTGTACTATCAAGCCTTCATTACTTAAGACGATATAAAACCCAGCTTACCAGAGCCACAAAGAAACGAGCAACAACTTTTGCAGATGTAATAAGAACATGCTGCATCCACGATTTCCTCACGGCCATCCGCTCAGAGAAATGATTTCCTGCAGAAAGAATGCCGATAAAAAGCTCCACAGGACCGTCGGGAACTACAGGGGCCTGCCATCTCTTTGAAAACTCGAGATTCCTCTGGGGAGCAAAGCTAGGATGTGATGTTGGCAGGGAGGCAACAAAAACAGAATGAACATCAATGTCTCCAATTATGGTTAGCCCTGTTGCATCCTCGAGGGTGAAACCCTTTATAACAAATAATTACAAGAAAAAAAAAAGTTAACAAAACAAACTAACCAACTATGTGCTATTATTATGTATTGCATGATTACCATTTATCTGAACGCAATCATGTATAAATCGAGTAGGGTATATACTCACAGTACGATAAGGGAAAGATGTAACATGCTTTCCATCAACATTGATATGGTAACCCTCTAAACCGGCGCTAAGAGTTAAAACAAACAGCTTCTCTTGTACAAAAGGAAACGGCCATTCTACTTTGACTCTTTTCCTCCTTCCTATGAGTCGATTCAACCACCATTTCGCTCTCGAACCTTCTGAGTAGTTATCATCATCACGGATCCACTTCTCACACTTGACATGACTATCAACTGCAACCACATTAAAATATTACTCAACAGATGACAAAAACCATAACTTGTAACTTAATCATTAGCTAACTTCTAATTGGTCACAAACCGATAATAAACTAACTAAATAATGAAAGAATAAACCTCACCAGTCTCTTCCTCAGCTCTTGACCTCCATCCTTCACACCGTTGTGCAGGTCCCCACTGCATCCTATAGCAACTATTCTGTTCAATCACAGGTTTTCGACTCCAATCTCCTATTAGTCTCGGATTGAAATGAAGAATCCGAGGAGGATCCTCTCCTTCAACAGTCTTCAAACCTTGAAGCTCTACCACAAACTGAGACACCAACTTAGATCCATCTCCTTCCTTAGGATGACCTTTCCTCGGCCTTCCCACTATAGTTATGTGCGAGCCCAATGTCAAACCACACGGCAGCTCCATCAATTTGTTCTCCCGGTTCATAAATTCCAGCCCGGTTAACGAAACAGAATGTGGACATGAATCTGATTGGTTCTTCTCTGGCTTCTCTACTGATTTCTCAAGCCTTCCTGATTCAAGCTCCTTCCATAGCTTTCGACCTAGCTGCCAAGCTTCTTTAGCTGACTTGTGAAGCTCCACTGACCCGTCTTTGCTACTCGGGTCGAAAGTTTCCGAATCAAATCTTAAGCTTGATAGAAGACCCCGGTGATGTTCACGGACCTTGTTTTGGTCCGTCTGCTTAATGACCGGGTCTAAATCAGGGTACGAAACTGTATTCAATGGAGGATTAGGGATTTGCTCGACTTGTGGCTCAAGCACAATATCGAGTCGAGAAAGAGAATCAAGAGAGACAGAGCTGCTGGACCAGGATTTGAATACGAGAGGTATCTCTACTGAGACAAAAAGCAGATAAAGAAACCCAATTGCCATTATTACGCGAACCGATCTCTGCTTCCATAGTGATGAGAAAAGATCAAGCTTGTCAATTTTTTCCACTTTCGACAATTTGGTTTTTTTCATTTCTGTTTTTTTTCTTAGGATCCAAGCAATGAAATAAACCCAAAAAAAAAAAAACTAACTCTGCATTGAGAGGGATCTGGTAGTGGTAAAAAGTTCGCAAATTTGTTCACGGGAGTAAGAATAAAGAAAACAAAAAAAATAAGCAAATGATGGTGATGACGAAAGATGGAGGAAGGAGAAGAAGAGATCTTATAATTCTTGGGATACGCATAAGTAGCCATTTTTAGGCGTAAGTTAGTAGTAATATACGTATTTTCTTTTTAATTAACTTTTTCACAATTAATTTCGTATAAATATCTATCAATTTTTTAATCGCTACATAATTGAATATAGCCTCTGTAGCAGAATACAAAAAAAAATCTGAAATCTACATAATACAGAATCACATATAGACACTGAAAGATTCTTTGGAGTTCCCGTGGACGAAATTGTGTTATTCGAAATTAAAATAATCGGAAATATGTGTACGTGCGACGCATGTGTAACTCTTTTACCAAATATAGAGGCATGTTTTATCAAAATTATTGCACGAAATATTCCATTTTAGACTTTCAAGTATAATATTCTGGGGTCTGACCGTTTTTTTTTTTTTTGGTAACATGGGTCTGACCGTTTTGAGAGAAGCCAGCAAAGTTTTTATATATGTCAAACGAATATCTTATATTTCGATCATGCTGATTGTTTTACCATTCGCCCTCAACGCTTCCATCAAAACCGCGTTTGGAATCGCGGGTTTCGCAAGAAACACAGTGTGCGGCACAAGAACCTTACTAGTTACTAGGCAACTCGTCAGCAACAACCGTCAAAAGACGCGCTTGCGTTTCCCCAACGTTTCTTTCGTAATGAATATGCCCCAGAGGAATCACAAACATATCGCCGGGTCCAATAACTTTCGAGAACAACGTGTAGTTAGTTGTCAAGAACCCAACCGAGACCGAAACTTCGATAACGGCCCCTGCCTCGGTAGCATCAGGGTGCGAGTGAGGAGAGTTAATTACTCCTCCTGCCATTAAAACGTTGTACATGGATATTCCCATATTGTGTAGGCCTGGAAACGTCAAGACATTGGCTGCAGTAGCGGCGAGACCTCTTGGGTTCGATGTGTTTAATGGATTGTTCAAGCCGGAGTTGAAGAAGTCATCAGGAGAGACTTGTGACTTGCAGAGGAAGTCAGTGTTGAGTGGAGAAGCCTGGAGATCAGCTATGCAGAAGTCTTGAAAGGAGGTAGGGTATGGAGTTGAGAGAGTAGTGTTCATGAGGAAAATAACTCTCGAGAGGAAATAATAGATTTGTGAGATATGATCCATATTGCTAGAGAGTGATTATGATGATGATGATGATGATGCTAAAACACCATGTAATTGTCAGATTATACATATAGCCTTCGAAATTGAGTTTCTTGGATTGACATTCGACGCTATGGCTTAGATTGGATAAGAGAATAAAATGGGTTTAATGGAAACACGTAAAATATTGAAGCTTTACGATTGTTGGGTTCAAATATGTGTAATTTTTTATGGCTTCAATTTCAAGACAAAACCTATGGGCCTACGGCCAGGCTGAAATTAGTTAGGTTCAAGATAAACCACAACTCACTGGACCTAGTGGCTACTGGCTAGTGCTGAAATAAGTTAGGTTCAAGATAAACCACATCTCACTGGACCTAGTGGTATGGCTACGATTTGGCTGAAACAAATTGGCTAAAAATTAAAATGCCAACTCCTTGATTGTCTTTAACGTAATTGTGTCTCCATTTAGATATTTAAATTTTATCTTTAATAAATACATAGTATGCCGGCAATAAAAAAAACAATATACATTAGTTTTATATTTATATTTCAAACGCCTGGATTAATTGTATATTCATCATGTTTAAAATTTGTAAAAACATGGTAGAAGAAAGCCCCATGCATCAAGCCTTTAATCCCAAACGACATAATGTGTTTTAATTGTTTACGTTCAGTGTAGCATTTCACTTTCCAAAATACTTTTTTTTTAAAAGGAAAATGTTATACCTATCTAAAACCAATAAAAAGTTATATGTACCTATTTAAAATGTGATTAAGGAAAAAATCACACCAAGATAACAAATGCAAAGTTTTGCCTTTGAAAAATTTTCGTATGATCCATCTTACAAGTTGAGTTCGTGGAGCAATTCTGAAACTTTATAGAGAGAAAGTATAATATAAATGTTTTGAAGTTGAGACAAGGCGTGGAAGTTTACTTATTATCTAGGAAATAGTAAAAGATGTGTTACAAGTTCATGGATTCTGAAGGCATAGCAACAAAACTACGAAGCATGTGCAAATTCTGAGAGATCTGCAATAGAATTGCTTCTCCTTCACTAACATCTAGAACATCTGCAATATGTTTCAATAATTCACCATTTGATTGAAGAGCACTTAGCCTCTGCGTGATCTCGGAAAGCTCTTTTACTATCCCTTCTTTGCTTTCATTCTCTGCTCAAATTCATCACAACAACACAAGATAAAAAATGTTTTTTTTATTAGGATCAGATTTAACAACACAAAATGATCGAACATTGAGTAAAATTCATACCTTTTTCTTCCTCTGCAGGGAAATCATTTTCTGCGGTAGGCTCCTCTGAACTTTTCGTTTTTACTAATAAAAATCCTGATTCTTCGGATTCCGTAGACCTATTTTCATCCATGTTTTCGCCTTTCTCCTCATGATTTGAAGCAGAACCAGCTAAATCCGAGACTGGTTTGGTTTTTTGGCAATCATCATGTGCACTAGCATTGCCGTTTTCTTCAAGAAACTCTTCTTCATCTGTAAGACATCCATATTTCTCTCTGTAAGCGTCAAATTCTACTTCAAGCTCTCTCAACTCTTCTTCCCTCTTCACCAATTCACTACTCAAAGACTGCAAAGCTTCTTGGTCATATTCTGCTTGTTCATCCATCATTCTTTGGTATTGCAAAGCCTCCATTTGAACAGCGGCTTTCTCGGCTTGGAGTCTCGTGATCATGGCCATCGCTTCGTTGGCTGCAACAGCTGAAGCACTTCTCTCTTCATCTAACTCCATATACAAATCAATAAGTGACTTCTTGTCTAAGCGAACCTCTTTCTTGAGCTGATGAAGGATTGATTCTCCGTTTGGATCTGTCGTGTCCGAAGCATTCGCTGTCTTATCCAAAAGGGATTTCTTTAAAGATCTAACGGACCATCGTGGACTGTTTTGCGCCGAATCTGACAGAGGAATCCCAAAGGATTTGTTACCTCCTCTTACAAAACTCGGCGTTCTGTCCATATCAAAATCCTTAAACTCCAATTCGTTTTCAGACAGTTTGTTGTGAGATACCCTAGGAGAAGGAGCAGGGGCAAGGAAAGAACTGTTCCTCTTCGGCAACTTCTCAGATTTCATCTTCAGTGATTCTCCGCAACAAGAACAATGTTGCTTTAATCTATCATTTTTATTGTTGTTGTTGTTGTTAGTCTTGTAATCCATCAGATTTGTGGTTGTCTGAACAAAATTTTCGTCTTTCTCGAACGCCAAGGGAAGTTCTCGTTCGTCGTCAATGAGAAGCTCGAGATCTTTGTGTAATATTCCAATGAGAGACTTATAAGTATCACAATCAGATTCTTTCTCGGTGGCGAAAGAGAGAAGACATCCTTCACACATATGTTTGATCTCAGAGAGCTTCTTATGGACATGGCAATAAGCAAGAGAAGATACTTTCTTCTTGTGAGAGTCGCAGATCGATTCATTGTAATATGATTGAGGATCACTAGGGACGAGAATGTGGTCGAGTCTCGTGCAGAGGAGACAAGGGGTGTTAAGGTCGAAGAACTTGGCATATTGGTTTGTTAGAAAGGTGATAAAGCCATCGATGAAGAGGATAATGATGAGGCTCCATTCAAGAATGGTGTAGATGAGGAAATGAGGAAAAGCTCCGAGTTCTTGTTCCACGAACGTCTTGAAAGAACGTTTAGACATGGTTGCTTGTAAAAGCAGAAACAAGAACAAGAAAAAACAGAGCAACTGTATAAACATATGGGAATGAATTAGGTCAAAGATCAACAGAAAACAGAGATGATCTTTCTCACTCTTTTGTGATTTGTGCTTCTATTTCTGGGTTTTGGAGAGTCTAAAACAGATTAGATTGGGCTGGAATTTTAGGAGATAAAGTACCCAAAAACTAAGGATAATCACTGATTTGAATTTGACAAATTTAGAGATAATTGTCTCCAGAGAGAGAGACAACAAAAAAATATTCGTGTAATTTTTCCCGCTTAGACGTGAGGAGAACTTGGTCGTTGACGTTAAATTATGGTTAATTATATATGCATGCCAACACACATATGACATATAAATTATGGTTAATTATATATGCATGTATATATATTTGTTTGATTGGTTAATTAATGAATGGAGATCATGTTCTGTGATTGGAAGATTATTGCTTACGAAACACGTAATTCACCTAATCATCCCACACTATATATATAAAAGAATCTGGATTTTGATGGGCCGATAGAAAAAGGCTCCACTATAATGGAAGTGACCAATACAATTTGACATTATTGGAATCATTAAAGATCATGACATTATTCTTAAAACCCTACAATATCTTATCCTTGAAATCAAATATATTATAAACCCCACTAGCACCCCCATAAATCACCAAACGTCGATTTAGATGACCACATGAGAAGCATGTACGACTCTGTTTTTGATTGAGATCATGAATGAAAACAAAACGTTAATTTAATTTATAATTTTTGATAGATCCACACGAATGAACTAGAGATTGTATTACAACAACTTCCAAACATGGAAGGAAAAAACAGATGATCATGAACCCTAAAACCCCACTTTAGTCATATCTATCTCCAAACTTCTCACTTCCATTATTCTTCCTTTTCCCCCAGATTTTTTTCAACCAAATACATAAATTTGATATATATATATATATATTAAAAAAAAATCAATACCTATCTGTACAACAGAGAATCAAAGAAACAAACAGGGGTGTGCTGCAGATTTTTCACCTCTCGGATATGCTCTAAGCGACTCCAATCGTCTTGAACGCTGGATGCATTGAAGAAGATGAATCATTAAGATTAGATGAGGCTAATGAGAGGTTTAGAGAGAGTGGTGCAGGCCTTGTTTGAAAGGTTAATGGAACGAGATCGATGTGATTTGAGGAAGCAATCTGTCTGTATGATTCATTCCCTGATGTATTACCGCCAGATGTTGGTAAAGGGAACTCAGGAAAAACTTGCATAACCGGATGTATAGAGAAGTTTCTGATTTCCGGTACAAGAGAAGGTAGTTGTGGTGTGTTCTCCTGCGTAAGCACTCGATCTTCTTCCATGGGGATGACCTGATGATGGAACCAAGCAAAGATCTGTTTGTTATACTTAAAAGTTTCACTAACCACTTCTATTCAAGCCAAACAAAATTACTAAGGGAAGATGAATCATTAGCTGCCTTAATCACTAGAGTGACAGAGGATTAGAGAGTTACCGTCTCGGTAGTCATGTCAAAAAGGCTAGATCTTCGGCGGCGACGGTTGAGATTACTTCGGCGGAGAAAGTATTTCTGAGCGTGACTAGCAACTTGAGTAGAGGTCCTGCTCTTCACAAAGTTTTTAGATATTCCTTTCCAATCTCCTTTGCCTACTCTCTGCAACCCAATCAAGAACAGCTTGTGTTCTTCTTCAGTCCATGCAACTCCTGAAAAAAAATAGTCAAGAAGAGAGATTTAGCCATCTTTAAAAATCCAATATCAACATAACAACACATATCTTCGAAAACCCCAACCAGAAAACAAATCCATAGTCGTATATTATGAAATCGAAGAGTACCTCGTTTCCTCTCACGGTTTATGTTAGAAGAGGACATGGGAAGAGCTTCATCAGCGGAGGCGTAACCGGCGGAGGTCTTGTTCTTATCTTGTCCATCTCCATGTTCGCGGACGATCTTTGGCACGTCCTCCGTCTGTTCATACTCAGGTAAATTGTTTAAACTCACGCTCTTTCTCATCGGATCAAGCACAACTCTGACACCGAACAGCGTAATCTCTCTTCTTATGCCGCCGCCGGATGCGTTGGTGGACTCCGACGAACTAATACTACCGTCCGTCATAATACTATTTCCGATATTGCCCTTTGCGCTTTAACAAAGGAATCAAAGTACACAGCGCAATAGCAATGGAGTGGTGTGAGTAGATCTGAGCTTCTTGGATGATTTTATAAGCCAAAAGCCACGTGCTTCTTTTTAAACTATTTACATGTTGTAGTTGCCGCCTGCCGGTGATGGTATCATGTGACACGTGTTTTGTTTTTATACGTCTGTTCTTGTCTCTCCTTCTTACCTGCCTGTCTCTCTACACAGTTTTTCATTTGGATAGACTTTTTTTTCTGTTTGGCTCTTTAGCTGACTAGATGGTTTTATTAGGTCTTAAGATTTGATTTTCCACGTCTGTAAGTTCTTAAGTTATATATCATTTTTGTTAGTTTTTATATATAATAAATATAGTTTTATAAGAAAAGATCGGGATAATTTTGTTAAGTCAAATGACTAAGAAAAGTTAAGAAATTAAAAAATATCTAGAGAATTAGAGATATACAATCTGGCGACAAAAAAAAGAAAAGAAAAAGAAGGATCTGGCGACAAAGAAGAAATCTCCATACGGATGTAATTCATATAAATAAATAAAAATAGTTCTATCTTTCAGTGAACTCAAAGGTTAAAAAGAAAAAAGGGAAGAGGAGACCTAATAATATCCTTGTCAAGACAAAAAAAAATAACCTAATAATATCTGAGAAATATATAGAGCAAGGATAAAATAAAATCGACTCTTTTGTCTTTTATAACGTTACTGCGATATATTTTTATGATAAACTTCTATGGTTATAAATGAACTAAACTAACCTGGTCAACTCACTGTTCCTAAGCGAATGCAACTTGATCTTAGAAAAATAGTCAGCTTCTGAAATGATTCTCTACTCTGCTCGTATATTGTATTCCATCCGTACTTTTTTGAAAAAAAAGAACTATAACTTGTCGATCTATGAGTAAGATTTTATATATTTTTAAAAAAACTTGAAGACAGGTAAATCATTTCAGAAAAATTATTACGTTGAATTTCAAAGCAAAAAACTCACAAATATCAGGAAACTAAACAACTATAAATATATATAATTAACAACAACAAAAAAAAACACAATAGTTTAGTCGAATTTATGTCTACAGGTAAGATCAAATTTTAACTCACTGTCAGGGTCTAGTTCGACTATAATAGCACGATCACTACATGCCCAGATTTGACCACAACTATAACATTAATCAAAGAGGGGATACTTTTGTAGAATGTTAGTATGTGATTCGTCTATAAAGCAAAATGGTCACAATTATTGTTATAAGTGCTAGTATTTTACTAGTATTTATTTATCTTAGAGATTTATTGGGTAAGGAGTCTAAAAAGGGATACACATAATTTGGTAATAGTTTTGGAAGACAGCAAAAACACACAATGCACTAGCATCGGTTAGGAAGTGAAGCCACCATTTACTTTTTATATGTAGACAGAGTGGAACCCTAAAGAGTAGTGTGTGACGCACTAAAGGAAGAGCCTTTCTTTTTCTTCTCTTTCACCAATTTGGATGAGAAGCTTGTTGAGACTTTCCCAAATCAGACAACAAACACAAATCTGAGGAAGAGAGACGAAATATGAATTAGACAAAAGAAGGAATCTTGCACAATAACGAGTTTTATTCTAGGTGGAATTGTTGTGTTCTAAGTTAATTTCAGATCATTAGGTTATTGCTGTGATCTGAATGAGGTCACAAGCAAAACAGAGCTTCTCTGAGGAATCTTGATTAAATAGATCATCCTGTATTTGTAACTACAACTTCGATTTTACACCAGCATTTAGCTTCATAATAATTAAAAGGGCAGTTTAACGAAAAACAAAATAAAATCTAAGGCTGCAAAATCATGGGTTTAACAATTCCACCAGAAGACTTACTTGGCTACTTACTTATAGCGTTGCTTCTGCATATAAACTAACATCACTATTTATCTTCCTCTCCATCTTATTCTGTCTATCAGAGGCTGACACTACTGCTTGACTCCACAACATAGTTATCATGGACATGGAGTTGCTAGTGAGTTGAGTGCCAATGAGCACGGTTTTCACCAACCAGTCTAGATGGAGGAAGACAGAAGAAGCCTTTGCCTGCTGGAATTGGCAACAGAAACTACGCGTACCAGTTACGCTGTGCTCCCTGCTAGTTCTTTTTTCATCTTGGTTCTTCTTTGGTAAGAGTTACCACTGTGATTCGTGTTGCTGCTTGTTGAAGATCTTGTTCCAGCAACAAAAATTGGTGAGTTTGTCAATTCGACTAGGTTTTTTTTTTGGGACTCTTCTGAAGTTGGTTCTTTCGTAGACAGTGACTGCTTGAACTGAGACCGCTGGCACATAATGCGACCTCCATTCCATCCCGCAAAGGAAAATGATGACGAGACATGATCCTGCAAGAAGGAGAAAGCAGCTTTTGCGAGTGGAAGTTCTCTAGCAGCAGAGCTTTTCTCCAATTGTCCCCGTCTGAGATGTTCGAAAGTAAAAGAGTTACAAAAGGTAAAAGACAAGATAAAAAAGCAAAGTTTGGAACCATCCTGCAATGAGCTAGCCAGAATTGAAATGCTTACACTGAAACAACAACAGCTAGCTGTGGAAGATCCTCTCCCTTTAAAAACATATCATTCATATCATTTAGCCAAACCGATAATGCCGTGTACATACCACCCTCTGACATCCTGAATAACATTGAAAACGAAGAATTAGATTGACTGGTACTCAACCATTTCATACACTTGAAATGAAGCCAGTGTAAGCTACCTATGCACATCAACCGACCACACAAGTTTGTTTTTCCGGAATAACTCAGGGAAAAGTCCACGTTTTGTTGCCTCATTGAGTGCCCGTGCAGCTCGCTCTTTCTGGCCCAGCCACCACAAAGCATCCAGAAGTGCATTGTAAAACCTTGTTCCCAAACCGCATCCTTCTGAATTGAGTTTGTCCAAAACATATTCAACTATCTGCCAATTTGAATCATCATCATAATCTCCCTTGATCATTTGCCCAATAACTTGATGAATATTTGATACTCTATTGGAAAGCATCTCTTCCAGTAACTCATTGACATCGTCCCACCTAAAAAGAAAAAAGAATGAAAATTTATTATATAAAACAATGGCTTGAAGCACTACTTCTCCAGAAATTTAAGTTAGTTGCTAGAAAATTAGCAAGGGTGCTATATTACACTAGCATATCCCTCCCATGCCTGACTACGTATGAACACAAGGCAGCTGAAAGAGCAAAATGGTATCATCATTCTTGCTAACGCATAACGCTTAGCAATGTATGAGCTATTAAGATATACTGCTAAAGAAAACAAAAGAAAGAGTGTATTACTGGCAAAGGCACTAACCTCTCCATCTTTCCATAAACAGCCAGCATCATACAGTAGCACATGATACTGGGAAGTATATCAGAAGCTTTCATCTCCTCATACTGCTCCTTGCACTCATCAACAAGTCGTGCAAAAGAATATACACTTAAAACAGCCTCAAGCGTCCTTTCATCAGGATCACATCTTGACTTCTCCATATCTACGTATGTCTTCACAGCCTCTTCAAATTTTCCTCCTTGTTTGTATGCTTCTATTTGTGCATTGAACGTATCTATGTTCCTGGGGATACCAGAATCCACCAACCTAGACAATATCGCCTCAGACTCTTTGACCAGCCCTCCCCTTGCAAAAGAATATAACAGTGAGTGGTATGTTTCAATACTTGGATTGCTTCCCACTTCATGCATGGTGTTAAAAGCAACAAGTGCTTCTTCATATAAAGCAGCCTGCCCAAATGCTTCAATAACCCCAGTGTACGCCTTGGAACTTGGCACGATTTCGTTAGCTGTCATATATTGTAAAATCTTCTTAGCATCTTCATGGAGTCCTCCCTTCCCACAAGCAAATATTATACCCTCATATGTCTCCATGTCAGGTTCAATATTCTCGTCCACCATGTCATGGAACAAAGTTACAACCTCCTTGAAATACCCACCTTCCCCAAAAACCTCAATCAAAATGTTGTATGTAGCAGCATCAGGATCTGTATTGCTTGATTTCATCTCAAGAAAAAGCTGTCGAACATCATCGTACCTCCCACTCTGTCCAAACAAATTCAGCAAAACACTAAATGTATTTGCGTTGGGCGTACACCCTGCAGCCTGCATCTGATGGAAGACCCCCATTGCCTCCTTAATAGACCCGGATTTCGCATAAGCCTCTAACAACACATTATAAGAAGTTGTATCCGGCAAACTACCCCCAGAAGCCATCTCACTTAAAAGATCAGACACTTTTTCCAGCCGGCCCAACTTCCCAAATGTCTCAACGAGATGACAGTAAGTAGTAAGATCCGGAACTAAGCCACCATCATTCATAGTCCTGAAAACCATTTCAGCCTCATCACCTAAACCTCTAATGGCACAAGCACTAAGCAGTGTATTATAAGTCACGATATCAGGTTGTATCCCCTCATGTCTCATCTGTGCAAACAAACCCAATAAACCTTCCCAATCTAAACCACCTCTAGCACACGCATTAATCACTGTATTATAAGTCAAGATACTAGGTGAAATCGTTTCACTCTTCATCCCATCAAGAAGCTGAAGAGAGGTCTCATACCGTCTATTTCGACCATAAGCATTGATCAAAGCGGTGTAAGAGAAAACGCTGCGTGCTACACCTTGACTAGGCATTTCATCGAATATCTCAAGACATTTATCAAGAAGACCTTCCCTACCGAGTAAGGAGATCATAATGGTGTAGATGTGTTCGTTTGGTTTGCACCATATCTGCCGCTGCATATACTTGAAAAGCCGAAGCGACCTCTGCCAATCGCCGCGAGCAGCGAACTCTTTGAAAACGAGCGCGAAATCGTTAAGCGAGAGCTTGTTTTTGAAAATGTCTAAGCATCTAGCGATGCTTCCGCGAGGAGGAAGACTGCTGAGCTTGTTAATAAGTGATTCGACGTCGTAGCTGTATTTTCCTTTCTCCACTGATACGGAAGGGTTTCCCAGAACGAGATCCTTCGTCTTCGCTTTGATTTTTCCGGTGACGGAGCATGGTTTTTTACTTCCGAAAAGGTAACGGAGACGGTTGGCGTCGGCGAATCTCCGGAAGCTGGAATTATGGATTAGGAATGAGAGCTGGTGTGAGTTGGGATTCGGAATTGCGAGATTCATTTTTGGCAAACTAGACTTCACATAAAGGATTCACAAAACCTCCGGGAAAATTATTCAACTTCAGCCTCAGTAAACAGTCGCCATGAAGCTGTAGATGGCCAGAATACTAATTTTCGAATACGATTTTTCTCACTCAAAGCTCTCTTTGGTGAAATGGCGGAAAAATGTAAGAAGAGAAGAGGCTTGAAGATGACACGTGGATTCTTATTGTTGATAACAGTCCCCAAGAACCAACCCGATCATTTGCGGGCTTACTAAATTACTTGCCGGTTTGAATTGGTTTATTTTATATTCGGTCAAACAAATTTGGCGCCTTAACATTACAAGAAATTTGGGTTTGGTACTCGTAATAAGAGCTCTACTTTAATTTTTTTTAGTACACTAAGAAATCGCTAATTGGTTTGTTGGTGACATACGACTATACAAAAGTTGTTTTACTGATCGCATTACAAGCCGGGAATTCTGAGATCAAGCAAAAATTATCAGCAAATCCAAGCGCAATTTCATTTTTTTTTATCGAAGTGTCTAGTGATATTTGTTGTTTCTTTCTCTTAGGGCATTTAGATTTAGTATAGTGGTGTAAATGAGGTAAAATTTAAGTGTTAGGTATATAATTATCACCGGGATATGTAAAAAGCAAAGGCATTTATTAAACAAAAAAAAATTACGAAAATGAGTAACGCAGAAAACGGGAAACCGCACCACCGTTTGCAGTCTGTAGAGAGCGGCGGAGGCTGACATGACGTGTGTATGTCTGTGAGGTATATTAGAAATAAAGTCGAGTTAGTAGGGGTAAATATGTAATTGTAAATACCTTTCTGTTCCTAACAGACAGACGACGCTTCAAGTGAAAATAAAATAAAATAATAAAGAAACGAACCACCCTTTTTTTTCCTTTCTTTCTTCTAGGCGAGTCTGCGACCTTGGTCGGAAATCAAAAATCGTTTCTCCGCCACCACATTATCGACGCTAATGGCTGACCCTGAGGTACACTTACCTTTCAACCCCTCAATCTCTGTCTCTTACAAGCATATTTATTCGATTCCAGACTCCCCCTTTGAAAAATTCGATTTTTAGTTCATTTCTTTCTGTTTCTCTTCTTTAAAAGATTCTTGTTTCCAATTTCGTTAATTTTGTTCTAAATTAGTGTTTCCAGAAGTGGGGTTTGTCTTGTTGGGTTTAGCGATGATTTGTTCGTTCGTCTCTTTTGTTTTTGTTGTGTTGAACAGACCTTAGCCGCGTTGAAGAGAGCTTACGCCGATACAATACTGAACACGACCAAAGAAGCTGCGGCGCGTGTGATGGTTTCTGAGAAGAAGGCGCGTAGGTATCAACAAGAACTTGTGACTGTTAGAGATGAAGCACTTCATATGTTGCTTAGGCTTAAACAGATGCTTGATTCCAAGGTACAATAACTATATTTGATGATTTTTAACTCCTCTCTTGTGCTTCTGAGTTCATGTTGCTTCTATTTGTTTTCTGCCTGATTATGTTTTGATGTCATTTCTTTTGTTTCTTGCTTTATATGAAATCAAGTTTTTGAGCCTTTCTTACATGGTTTCATGCATAGTGTTTCTATTGTGTGTGTGACTATGAGTTTGGTTTATTCAATCTTTGACATTACAAGTATTGTAGCTAGAAAATATTCCATCATTCAGATGATATGCTTGCCCACCATCTTTTGTTACTGATTCATGTCAATGAACGTCCTCACAATTCTATGTTTTTGAAACTTTTAGCCTAAGCCTATATAACAATTGTTTATGAAACCTATCACCAACGAGCGTAAACAAGAGTAGCTTAGTTTTTAGCTGCAAGTTTTTGACCTGCCACTCAATTGATTATAGTTTCTTACACACATTTCCTAGCCTTTGTCCTCGTTTCATTATGCAAGTTTTAGTTAAAGTTTCCTCAGTGTGGGGATATAGCTATTTCATCTTCGAGATGGTAGTGGCTTTGATCGAGGATGAGCTTTCCCTATTGTACGATATCTTTCTTTTGTGGCTGGCTTTGCATTTTCTCCTCAACACTTAACTTTTATAAACCTCTTTGTGGTTATGTAGGTCAAGGAGACAGAGATGATGTCCTTGAAGCAGCAACAAAAGGTTGAGGAACTTGAAGCTCAACTTGGAGAAGCTGAAGATATTGTAGGAGAGCTGAGGATCGAGTTGAGAGTACTCCACAATGAGCTCAAGAAACTTACGAATGGTCAGACACATACTAAAAGTGATCATGAGCAAGAATCATGTAGGCAAAACCTTGATGCAGCAGTTTCTCTAGTGCCTGAGGTTTCTTGCAGTACAGAGAGAGCAGGAGTTGTAGGTTCTTGCATCCCAGTTGAACAAAGTGGACCGGTAGTTGCTAACGGGATAAAAATCCCATCTTTGACTCGCATAAATAGTATTAACCAGTGTTCTTATAAAGATACCAAGGATCGGTGTCATCACACTGTTCCATCTATACTGACAAAACGCAGGGAAGCTGAAGGATGCAGTCACATAATCCAAGCAGTAGATAGCAGGATGGCCAATGGAGATCTGTCTTCTTCTGTCGAAGTGGGATATGTGAATGATGGACTATGTCTACACAAAGTTTCGTCTAGTAAAAGTGTAAAGACCTTAGAAATGTCTGGTTGTACGGATGCCACTGAGTCCTTATCTTCTGTTAGAGAAATGGAATCCCCAATGTTGTCTCTAAACCTTTCTCAAAAGGATGTCAGCCCTCCTGTATCCTTGAAAACATCTCCAAAGGAACTTGAAAATGACAGAAAGCTGGAGATTAGTGAAACGGATGCAAGGAAGGAAGAAAAAGAGAGCTGTGAGAATATGGAGGTTTCGGCTTCTCCTTTGTGCGAAGAAACTCCTGTTTTGGCATTTAAAAAAAGTCGGTGTATCAAGTACACGTTCAAGAGGAAGAGAAAGAAGGAGGTATTAAGCAATCTTGAAGGAGATTCCTCGTTGGAGGGGAGCAGAAACATGAAGCAGGAGACTGGGGAGAAAGAAGATGGTTACTTGGAATCTCTGAAGCCTAGTTTTACGAGTGAATCATCTCGAGATGTAGTCTACGCATAGCACAGGTGGCTTTGAAGGTTAGTAAATATCAACATACATCTAATTCACTATATCATATTAAGTTTAATATGTTTATGGAAAACTTGTGAGAATCTAGATTGTATGTTTTCTTATCTGCCGTGAAAGTGTATGGTCTGAAAACTTTAACTAGAAGTACTATTTTGTTGCATTTTGGGTGTAAACTCTTTGTTCAATGTGATGAATGGGTTTATCTATATGATGTTCAAGATTCTTAATTTCTCTGTTACTCGGAGAAGAAAAGCTTGCAGCAGAAGTAGTCAACCAGTTAGGATGCTCCCTTGATTCAGAAGTAACCTTCGAGCCCTAATCATCAATTGCAATTTATCTATCCTGCTAATTGGCTATAGCAGTAAAGAACTAAAGAAGTCATCTAAATCTAATAATTTATTCATGTTCCATTAAATTTTGAGTGAAAACTTATTCTTACACCTGAATGAGGAAGGAGCTATCATTGTATTTTTATCGCTTAATTTCTTAACTATGTAAAATAATCAAACGAAGAAGTCTTGCCAAGTAGTATAGTTTTTGCCACTTGGTCAAAGTTATTCATGGAAATTTGGACTTGGGGCCATGGATCATGGACCAAATAAGGGAAATTTTGGTAAAATGAATAATCACTCGAATGAGTGTACGAGTTCTATAAATGCCAGTTTGTTCAATCGTATCCGTTTTAAAATTCAGAATAATGAATTACCGTTTCATTATTATTACCAGCTTTAAGGAAGAATTATTCTTTTTATTAAAATGCAAGAAATTATACGATCATAAATAGTATTTATGATGATTAAAAGAATAAAGTATACGTTTTTTAATTGTCCATAAGTATTCTTCGATTGATTAAAAATAATATTTATGATGATTTAAGAAAAAAGCTTTATAAATATTCTAAATAATCAATCTATTAAAAATCACAACCCTTAAAAGAACCTAGTTAAAGAAATATCATACCATAATTATATCCTAATACTAAAAACAGGTATTCAATAGTATATTAAATCTAATTAAATTAGCTTGCTTTATTATTCAAAAAATGTATTCTTTTTTTTTTCCTCCTTGATTTAGTTATTGGATAAACTTGGTAATATGCCTTGAAGTCCAAGTTTTAAGGATAGACCAAAAAAGTCTTACATTAACATTCGAATGATTCGACGTCGTTTCAGTAATCAACAAAGAAACAATAGGGGTATAGGTGCGTAAATAAAGAAAAAATGGAGGGTATTTAACCGAATAATGTAACTGAATATAAATACGGCAACACGCAGAGGCTTGGGTTCTTCATTCTTCAAGACTGAGAAATTGGAGGAACGTAGCAAAGCAGTTTCTGATTTTCATTTCTCTCTCTCTCTTTCTCAGATTAAGTATTAGGATTTTTTCTTCTTCGTTCATAACTCTCTCCGTGTCGCTCTGTGTATCGGTGTTTCTCCTTGAAATTACTCCGAAGATTATCATGGTTGCTGATTCCATCATAGACTCTGAACTATTTTATGGGTCTCCGATTTCAAGAGATTTCTCCAAGAAACGCAATGTGATTTTAAACTTTGCTCTGTTTCTAAACGATCTGTTCGTTTCTTGTATTGAGTATTTATGCGTGGGCGAAAAGAAATGTAGAATTTGCATGATTATAGTTTAATCCATCCGCATCTATCCGAAATTCACAGTTTATATCTGTCAATATCTCAGTAGAATAGTTGATTTAGGATCGTGTTGTCATTGTGATGTTGATATTGATGTAAAGAATTAAATATGGAATCTTGGTTACAGGGAAAGTGGTTATGGAAACTGAAGCATTGGAAAATTGATGCTCGTCGCAATCAATGGATTAATCAATGTACGAATCTTGTCTGCTTTTTAAAAAAAAAAAAAAAAATTCAATCTTTCGAGTGTTGATTGATGATGAGTTATTTTTAAAAAAAATTACAGGGAAAAAGACAAATGTAGGTGAAGAAGAAAATGGTCGGAGATTGCAATCTTTGCAAGACAAACTTACTCACAAAAAAGTTTGGAAGATTAATCATGAAGAAGGAAGCGATGATGAGGATGATGATCAGATTGATATTGAAAGGATATCATCTGCTACTAATCCCACGAGTGTCCTCAAGAGTAAAGATTCTGTTAATGGTGATTACTTCTGTTGCTCCAATCCCATGAATGAAGAAGATGAAGTTTTTGATGATGCTTTTGACAAGTGGGACGACTTGGCTGATGCATTAAAATCCGTTGAGAATGATAAAAATGGAAGCCCTTTAAAGCGAGAAGAAGATCCAAATCCAAATCCAAATCCAAATACAAGTCAGAAGAACAACATGTGCAAGCCACCTGACACGAGAAAGATTCAAAACAAGTGTAGAAAGAAGAAGAAATCTGGGAAGCAAGAATCTGATGCAAAAATTTATTGTTTTCTTTGCACACAGGAGATGGATGCAACGGATCTAAGTTTCAAACCATGTTCTTGTGGGTTTCAGCCATGTCTCTTCTGCCATGATAAGATCATCAAAGACGACGGACGTTGTCCAAATTGCAGGAGAATGTATAAGCAGACGAGTGATGACAGTGGACAAATAAGTTACCAGCAACGTGAGCGTAGCCTAATTCGTTTGTCTACGTCGTTTGGTGGACTTGACAAAGCTTAAGAGAAAAAAAATAAAATCGAGAGCTTCATGAAACGTTTCTGTATTTGCCTTGGGCTCTCGATTTCATCAGGAACATATTTGTGGTTTTTCTTAGATTGTCATCTCGGCTATAAATTTTCATTGATGTTTGTGAACCGTATTATACATATATGAACCAAGATTCCTCTCTTGTTCAATACATTAATAAATAGATCACTCCTCAACTCTTTTTTAATCAATAAATAGATCTTTCCTCAATTATCAATATTATCATCGGTTTGACTATGCACCACATGTCATCTCTAATATTTTTTTTTTTTATGTTTTACCATCTCTTCAATCGTACTTGACATCAAATGTTTTCTTAAAGAAGACAAGATCTTCAAACCCGTGTGTTTAGATTTGCCACCAAGACAGATAGGATCAAACCATAAACATATTGAGCTTCTTGAATTCCTTTCTCTACAGCTTTGGCTAAATGTTTGAGTCCTTTGTCTCGTCGTTGTTCATTGCTGTTTTAATGAAAGTAATTGATGAGTCCTTTGTCTCGTCATTGTTCATTGCTGTTTTGATGAAAGTAATTGATGAGTCCTTAACGATATATTGGGGTTTCCATTCTTGCGACATCTTTTACGAAATTTTATAAAATTCTCACGGTTGTGAAACCATGGAAGAAGAGGGAAGTTGAGGAGTGGGAAACGCTGCAGAACATATAGAACGTTGCAGAGACGTAGAAACGATTTCGAAACTGAGTGAAGAGCTTGAATATCCGATAAAGAAGAAGCTAGTGAATCAAGAGAAACAGAAACTGTCATTCTCTAAAAATTCTTAAAAGAAGAAGAAGATAATATGTTTAGAGATTAAATGTATTCTCTTCTCTCAAGGTTTATTGATAGGAATGTTTACATTTCGTTTCCTTAAGTTAAGAATTGTTAGAAGAGAAATGAGTTTGGTCATATATATGTTTTAAAAGGTGTGAGTAAGAGTCATGACTTAAGAATAGGTAGTTTTATTTTCAGTTTCAAAAGTGACATTGTTTGGTGTTGTGAGATTTAAGATTTTCTCTCGATTCAAGTCTCTGTTTTTTCTACGAGATTCACAAACCAACCTTAACTCGTTTCTGATTCTTCTTCTATAGAGAACGAAACCAAACCATAGATTCCTTCATCGCTCGTCAATGGGAGAAGGTAACTGAAAAATCGTTTGGAACCCCACTAAAACTGAGGAAATGATTGTTTAATGAAATTGTGAGAATGAGAATTGTGTGTTGTTACTCACGTCACAATTACATACATTGAACGAGGAGATGTTTAATGGCTTATGCAACTTCTTTCTCCAAAATAGACGGTATTATCAGAAAAATGAGGAAGACTTCAGTATCTCTAAGGATTTAAGTTCCTACACTGGATTCTTCAATTTCGTAGTCTCTAAGGAAACATTTTTCATCAACTTGCTGCAAGTTGATGAGCCTTGACAAGATTTTACCAAATTGACTTAAAAGGAATTGGTTAAGGAATGCATCTACTGAAGTTGCATTTCCTTATAATAGTATTCAGTTTGACCACATCTTTACATTCCGCAACAGTTTTTGGTAACTAATTGTGACACTGATACTTTGTCAAACTCTTGAAGACATGATCATGGTGGTAACATGGTTATCATGCATCCCTTGGTATCAGTTTCATTCCAAAGTATACTTCTTGAAAACTTGTGGACTCTATAGTCGTTCATAAACAAGTTTCTCTGACTGCAGGGAGGAACCAAACACAAAAAAAAAAAAACAATCATGACTTTACATCAAGACAATGTTACTTAAGGTTAATGTACTGAAAAAATTTGAGTACCTTGATGAGCATATCTGTTGGTAGCCAAGCCGGTGCAGTCGGTATACCAACCCATCCAACCTATAATGTCCAAAAAATCCTGAATCCATTAGCCTATCTATCTCTCTTATGTAACAGAGAGGGAAAAACAATGTATAGAAACTTACAAGTGCATACTCTCCTGTCTCAAAGACACGAAGGTCCAGGACCTGCAAGATTTAGATTAATTCTTCTGTAAGCTTGATATATCTTCAAAAAGGATTGAATTCGGATTATATACCTCGCCACGATCTTCGTAAATGTAATCAAGTCCTTTGTAGAAAGGAGGATGTCCAACTGATAAGTACTGTGATCTCAACAAACGAATACAAAAGTTTCAGAAACAGATTTCAAAGAACCAGCTTCATAACCGGGAAAGATTTCGACAGTACATTTATGCTGTTGAGGTACTTCTCTTTGTCCACACGAACTATTTGACCCTTCTTCACTGTTTTCTCATCCACCACAAAACATTCAAAAGAATTATCAAAAATCTGTTATTGAATTCAACATTTGAAACAGAAGTTAGGAAACAGACTCGAGTAAACCGGTTTCTTGGGAAGAGTTTTAGGGGTTTTGGCTGTAGCTGATGATGCTTCTCCTTCAGACTTGGCCTGTGTGCTCTGTTTCTCTGTCTCTGCCTCTGCTTTGACTGTGAATTGAGGAAGAGATCTAAAAGGAAATCTTCGAGAAGAAAGTGGTAATGAAGAGGAGATGGTAGATAGGGAAGAAAGATGAGACAGAGTAGCTGAGAAAGCCATTGGAGAGACCACCGAGAAATTTTCTGTGTTCTTGGAGTTTGGGATAAGACCGCAATGGCCTCAAGTCTTAACGGTCTAAAGCTGGCATCACTGCACCAATTATAAGGTGCCACGTAAGTACATATATACTACAGAACTAGAATTAGTCTTTTATATAATAGATTGACCATGTATTATTATCTTCACTAAAACTATGTATTTAGTTCCTCATTTTTCTGATTATGATTTTTTAAATGAAAACAAATGAATCGTGTATGCAATTGAAAACATATGCAAATCATTTCACGTTTGCTTTTGATTAGATTAGATATATAATTGATCTGGTTAGTTGGGAAACAATTAGCTGTGAAAAGTAAATCATAGTTTTCAAAATTGTTAAATTCATAATTACATTGATCTACTTTTGTTTTAAAAACCAGAGTCATATGATGAGCATCAGGATCTAAAATTGAAAATATCAAAAACAGGAATCATCCAACAACTTGGCTCAGTGTATATTACAGAAAACCTATAAAAGAGAAAAAAAGGACAAAAGGTTGAGCTCAATCTTCAACCCTAAATTCTAATTTCTTCCGCTTGGAAGATGGAGTGTCCTCATCGAGAGAGGAAACATCATGAGACGAAGATGATGAAGTCGATGATGGAGATGAATCAATGTCGTTTTGTAGGATTCTCGTAGGACTAGGGTTTTTGATTTTTCTTTCTTCAGCTTCACCACTTCTCATTATAAGTTCTTTTAACCGCTTCACATCTGCTAATTTCACCGGTTTTAGCAGGAAGTCCTCTGCCCCTTCTGTCATACATCTACCAAAAAAGGATTGTACCAATATCAGACGACAATGTTAATGAATATACGAATACATTGATTCAGCTTGTATATTAAGTCAATTACTGTTCTATACGACGTCGTATATTCTCAGCCGACATTATCACTACTGGTAAGATAATATACAACAGATTTGAAGTTTAAGCACGTGAAAATACTTAATCAAACTTGACATTAATAAATGAAAGTCTGAAAAAAAAGAGAACAAATAAAAGTTACTTTGATCTTCTTGAGAAGTACATATCCGGTTAGTCCCGGCATTGAGTAATCTGTGACTATCAATCAAGTTCACCTTCAAATCCTGTGATCAACATTTTCAGAATCGTTTGATATAAATGGCATAAAAATCTCTATACCTCAATTTTCAATAAATCATCCTCGTTGCAAGTAAAAGGTTAAATCTTTTCATTTTCGTTGTTCAATATTACATTTCTTGCGAGCCAAACCACCAGACAAAAAAAATACAGAAGAACTAATCTAAGGTTTTCTCTTTTTATTCTTTGTCAGAAAACAGAGAGATTTAAAGAATGAATTAACAGTACCTTAAGACTAGAAGATCCTTTGTCTCCATCTAAACCAAGATACTGAAGAGTTAGAGCCCTAGTCCCACTCTCGACAGTCGTCACTGTATTAAACAACCCCATGAAATTTAATTAAATCGGAAAAAGGAATGAGAAACCAAAAAAAAAAAAAAGAAGAAACAGAAAAATTAGACCGACCTTTACAAGCAGAGATCCTAAGCAATCTTTCAATAACCTTACGATCAACAAAATTATCATCGACGGCGATAACATGTAGCTCCGGGGAAGAAGAAGAAAAATCTCCCACTACCATTGTTTTCTCTTCAAACATTACTAGAGAAAAAAAAAAAAAGATGAAGCGTTTTAACGTCAAAGGAAGAAGAAATCAGTGTGAGGGAAGCCGAGAAGTTACATTAAATAAAAGAGAAAGAGTTACATAAACAAGAAAGAGAATCTGAAGGATCGGATCTTTTGATGTGTTGTTTATATCTTGAGATGGGAAGAGAATCTAAATGGATGAGTGATGTGTTCATGTGTTGTCTGATAACGTAATATTGTGTCTTCACGGTCAAAATCTTTTAAGGGACCCAATTTATTCATTTTATGATCCTTTTCTTCTCATTCTCTCTTTCCGACAACCACTACTCTCCTCAACTACTCTCTCTATTTCTCACAAAAATAAAATCAAGATGGTTATCAGTAATTACAACTTACTGTATATTAATTACTTTCACATGCTTTTTTCTTTCTAAATTAAAGAAAAATTACATTGAAAAGACTGATAGTACGTACATATGTACTCTTGAAGATTTACAATATCTATATAGAAGTTATAATTTTTTTCATGAGGTGTATCTGTACCTCAATCGAAAGTTCCAGTGAGGTAAGAAAACTTCTTTTAATTATTTCTCTGATTCGGAAATCTACTAAGAATTGTTAAGAAATAGTTGTAAAAAACAACTAAAAATTATAGTACTTAAATAAAACAAAAAGGTTATAAAATAACTTTGTCGTTAACTTATACATTAGACAGGTTTGAATTTGGATTTGACATTGCACCACTATAACTATAAGTAAAATATGAATAAATAAAAAATGAAAATTTTCAAGTCATCTAGAAATTGGGATGATATAAATCTTGTAACACAAAACATTATACAACATAATACCAAATCATGTAGTATAAATTTTTACTGAGGTGTTGTAAAGAGATGATAGTATATTGGTATGAGATAAGATATCATGGTGATATGATCAATGATTTGGGCTCTCGTGGGCTTTGTCTTAAACTTATTATTTATGCATAATTTCCTTAGTATTGTCTTGTATTTAAGGTTCTCTTCCTCTTTGTAAACATTATCCGAAAATTGATCAAAGAAGTTAAGAGAGTAGATTATATAAATCAGCTGAATCTTCTTCCCCTTTCTTCATCTTCTACCTCTAAATTCTTCTCTCCCTTATCTTATTTCTGTTATGGACCAAATCAGGTTCTATCACACTGCTATTTGATTGTACGGCCATTTGAAACCATTGTTTTCTTAAACCAATTCAATTTCCCATCGGTTCTCTCTTACCATTATTTTTACCGTCTTGTGTTATTTATGGTAACCACCGGTCCAGCCTCATCTATAGAAGATAACGGCGACAGTAAAAAAAATGAACCACTCGATGAAACGCATATTCAGCAAATCGCTCTGTACTTTGTCCGCCGGAGCTAATCTGAAACCACCGCCGGCTGATTTCGCCGCCATAGCTAAGCTTATCCTCTCATCTCCCACCACAACTCACCAATCCCAAGACGAGCAATTTCTTCTCTCCACCAAAACCCCCTGGACTCCACAGCTCGTGAACTCTATTCTCAAGCGCCTCTGGAACCACGGCCCTAAAGCTCTCCAATTCTTCCACTTCCTCGACCGTCACCACCACGATTATATCCACGCCGCCTCCTCCTTCGACCTCGCGATCGACATCGCCGCTCGTCTTCACCTCCACACCACCGTATGGTCTTTAATCCACCGTATGCGCTCCCTCCGCCTTGGTCCGTCTCCGAAAACATTCTCAATCGTCGCGGAGAGGTTTGCTTCCTCCGGGAAACCTGATAAAGCTGTAAAGCTGTTTCTGAATATGCACGAACATGGATGTTTTCAGGATTTAGCTTCTTTCAATACGATTCTCGATGTGCTTTGCAAATCTAAACGCGTTGAGAAAGCTTATGAGTTGTTTAGAGCTCTTAGGGGAAGATTTAGTGCTGATACAGTTACTTACAATGTGATTGTTAATGGTTGGTGTTTGATTAAACGAACACCTAAGGCTTTAGAGGTTTTGAAAGAGATGGTTGAGAGAGGGATAAACCCTAATTTGACTACTTATAACACAATGCTCAAAGGTTTTTTCAGAGCTGGGCAGATTAGACAGGCTTGGGAATTCTTCTTGGAGATGAAGAAACGGAAATGTGAAATTGATGTTGTTACTTATACCACTGTGGTTCATGGATTTGGTGTTGCCGGGGAGATTAAGCGAGCCAGGAATGTTTTTGATGAGATGATTAGAGAAGGTGTGCTTCCTTCTGTTGCTACATACAATGCTTTGATTCAAGTTTTGTGTAAGAAAGATAGCGTTGAGAATGCGGTTGTGATGTTTGAGGAAATGGTGAAAAGAGGTTATGAACCGAATGTGACGACTTATAATGTATTGATAAGAGGCTTGTTTCATGCTGGGGAGTTTAGTCGCGGAGAGGAGTTGATGCAGAGAATGGAAATGGAAAGCTGCGGGCCAAACTTCCAGACATACAATATGATGATACGCTATTATTCAGAATGCTGTGAGATCGAGAAAGCCTTGGGTTTATTTGAGAAAATGGGAAGTGGGGATTGCTTGCCAAATTTGGATACTTATAACATACTGATAAGTGGAATGTTTGTAAGAAAAAGATCAGAGGATATGGTAGTCGCTGGTAAACTACTGCTTGAGATGGTTGAAAGAGGGTTTATACCTCGGAAGTTCACTTTTAATCGAGTTCTGAACGGGCTCCTATTAACAGGGAATCAAGCTTTCGCAAAGGAGATCTTGAGATTGCAGAGTAAATCTGGTAGCCGGCTTACCCGAAAGTTCAAGCTATGAATCTCCTAATCTGCATGTGCAAGGGGGAAGATTCTTGCTATGTTTATTATATCAGTCAATACTTGTCCCAAGCATTCTATTGTAGTGAATGCAGAGTGTACCAGGAAAGGCAGTGATACATTTTCCAAAGAGCTACATGGGATATATATATTGCAAGAACAGTGTATTATCAACGGCAAACTACATAAGTGCTATATTATTATGGGCCAAAATTCAGTGACTGAGACAGTGCTGAGTATATATAAAGTAATTTGATACAAAGTTGGAAATTACTTGGTTTAAATAAATGTTTCATGCGAATTAGTTCCCAAAATATTTGATTATGTAACTCCCCAGTAGATATTGAATCAGAGGGAGATGGTATGGCTCCACTGGATTGGTTCTTTTTTCAGTTACAAGATGATCTCGTCTTGAACACTGACGTTGAGTGTCTTGTTTGGAAGAACAATACTGCTGGTCACAACAACCTCGTCTTCTACTGCAACCGAGTCTCCTGAAACCATTATATTCAAGGTTAGTTTTCCGTATATAAGGAGATTTTGCTGTTTGTCGGTAAAGAGGAGTGATGATGGAGGAAAAGAGGACAAAAACATTTTACCGAGAATTGTAACTCCGAGTTTGGAATTGTAGACTCCCTCAGCCTGTGATCAACAAAGTACAACTTCAGGTTCACGATTGTTAAGGAACCAAAAAGAAACATTACAAGGCCCAAAAAGAATGAGGCAGACTCTTAAGAGATGAAACAGAAGAGAGAAACATGCCTGGACACGGGACCATCTCCCGATAGAAGATTTCCACCCAACAATTGCGTTAGTCACCACTGCATTTTCCTGGGTCAACAGTCACTGAAAAGTCAACCTAGAGAAAACTTCTACCCGTTTTTTTTTAGTATCTTAAAAGAGAAGACATACCATGATTTCAACATCGTCAAGGATGATACAGCTGATAAGCCTGACACCCGGTCCAACACGAGCATTTGCAGATATTGACACGTTGGGACCAATCTGTTAATAGATGAAACAGAATGCTTTGTGATAAAGGTGAAATAAGAAAAAGTTGCTTCAACAAGAGACAAAACCAGAGGTAAAAATACCTTAGCAGTTGGGTGTACTTTTGCAGAAGGATGTATGTAAACATCACCAATCACTATGGCACTCGTTGTTCCATCACCACAGGCCAGCATTTGAGGAGAGGTCAACCGGAATTGGGAAAGATAGAGTCCCGAGCACCTCAGCGACATTCTGTGCAAAAGTCAACCGTAAGTCGGAGCCATAAACACTTTTTCTGTTTCACCTGCTGCTAAATATTTCGTCTCCTTGCAGCTTAAAAGAAATGAAATGGAAACACAAGGTAAGGCATACCCAGGAGATTTAATCTGCTCCCAGAAATCCATAGTCTCATAAGTATATAGCTGTTTCTTCCCAGCTAGAGGTGAAAGGATGTCTTGATCCAGTCTTACAAAATCAGCCGGGATCCTATTTTAACCAAGTCAAAACATATCATCATTTTTAAAAGATGATTCAAAGGCATTTTCAGTTATGGACAAAGAGACAATCGACAAACCTTGTTGCCGGTTGAAGAGCTTCAAAGCTGGAAACACGTCTCAGAGTTGCTATGACAGACAAAAGGAAACAGATGAGAATAGTCTTTGAAGATGGAAGCCCAGACTAGAAATACTCAAATTATGTTGTAAGACATTTGTTACCTCTATCTTTCTTCTGAGTGGAAACATCTTTTATGGCATTAAAAATTTCAGGTGTAAATACATAAACACCACAGTTTATACGATCACTGACCTGGGTTTTCCAATATAAAACATTACAATCAAATCTTGAAACTGCTATAAGATTCGGGTAATCACAGTGATAGATGTACATACAAAGGTTTCAGGTTTCTCAGTGTAATGAAGCAGTTCATTAGTAACTAGATCTGCTACCAATTCTCCAAACTGGCTGGCTGATTCAGGTGAGACCTAAAAACAAAAAACAGTAGTAAATTTGATAAACCCACCAGAAACAAAAACCAGAGTAAATCATATGACATCACAAACCTTGATCACAAGGAGGGTTCCAATTCCTCCATATGCCATGTGTGCCTCTGTTGATTAAAAGAACATAGACTAAGGGCCTTCAAAATCGAGTCCACACAAGATTCATACTAAGAAAAAAGAATATACCGAGCATTTCCGTCAATGGGAAACTACAGCACACATCACAGTTAAGCAAGAAGATATGAGACTGCAAGGAAGTAGACACAAGAACGCAAATGTGAGAAGAAATACTTGGTTCGTAAAACATTTGAGCAGAAGAATGATTCAATACAGCAAGGTCCTTGGAGACTGACCGGACTATCTTCCATAATTAGATTTCTGAAGTGATACAGCCCACCAGCAGAGCCATGTGGTTTGTCTTCTCGCAGGTATCTTAATATACAGAAACAAAACAAAATAAGAATTGGAGCTACATAAATGAGCCAGTGGTACTTTAGTTGAAGCTAATGGAAATAGAGGAGAGATTAACCAACCTAACAGGGATTTTGAGTTCATTAGAGATGGCTGAGACATAAAGTGCAAATTCCTTTTCCTCATAGAAGCCAACAAGATATATTTGAGCTAAATTTGGAATCTGTAGACAAAAAGGATTGGTTTTTGCATCATTTCATCCTGCATTGATCTGAAGTTAAAATAGGGTGAAGAAAATTACTCTTTTACAAGCTGAAATGGGATGATGCACCATTGGTTGTCCCGCAATAGGAAACAGAGGCTTTGGAATATTCAAGGACAATGGTCGAAATCGAGTACCTGAAGATCACTCAATAAAGAAACACAAAAAGCAAGATTCAAACAGAATCATTGAGATACAGAACCTGGAATTAAGAATGAAACAACAGAGAAAAGCAGTGGAATTTCTCAAACACAATCCAAATCTAACGTATTCTTTCTAGATCAAAATGAGACTATTGGTGAGGAATCTGAAAAAAAAAAAAAAAAAAAAAAGAGCAAAGTTTTTAGCGGTTACCTTTGGTTGGACCACCGACCATGATCACAGCTACCACTTTCTCCTCCATTGAGCTCCCCATTTTCAATCTATCAAAAGCGCAGATCTTTCGACAGACCCAGAAAACTTCGAATTCTCACACACAACTTCCACACCCTTTACGTTAAACAGAAAAATGGGCACAGAGATATCAGAATTCAGACAAAACAGATGGCAGAGTTATGAAGGAAGATCTCGTCAAAATTTTTTTTTTTTTTTTTAAGGCCAAGTTTATCTAATCGAAAGTGTTTTAGTAAGTTGTGGTTTTCGAGATCTAATAAGAAGCTGTATAGTTGTGGTGATGGGTCCAAGTCCCACTCACCATTCACCACACTCCCTTTAATGGATAAGCGCAAGCCACCTCTCTTCTTTCTTTTTTCTCACATTTGTTTATCTCAAAATTGCCAAATCTAAAAAATACCACTAGTCTCCGGATCTCATTATATGTTTTTCTATTCAGATATTGAAGTAATTGCCATGTGCGTATTAAACTTTGATGTGACTTTAAGGTCACATAAAAATGCTTCATGTTCTTGATATTGCTGTTGCAGAGCCAAAACTGGTTGCCTTAAATGTTGGCTTTTTATAACAAAAACAATCACCAAAGAATTTTTTTTTAATCGTCTTATAGTAAACTCAAAAGGTCTACAGTAGGAGTTCCAGGACCATACTTTGACTTATTGATAATAAAAGCACAAACATGGAACATACAACATTTGGTTTCTGTTTTCATGACAATGTGTTCAGAACTTAGTTGGGGGGGTTGTACCATCCCCATGGATCATTTGAAGTGTAGAGAGTCACTTGCTTCACACTCAAGTAGTTATCGAGCCCCCTGAAGCACACAAGAAACCAACCAAAACCCAGATTCGTTCAGTACAAGCCAATACGATTAAGTCTTTAAACAGCAAAAGAGATGTACCATTCTCCCAGTTCACGTCCGAACCCACTGCGTTTGATTCCACCCCATGGAGCTGGAGTAAAGCAAGGCTGTGAGCAGTTAATCCAGACAACCCCAGCTTCAAAGGCCTAACAAAGTAAATCCAATTATTTAGTGCTATTCTATGATTTTGTAAAAAGAATCCGAATGGTTCAAGACACAGGCACTAACCTCGCTCACACGGTCACATCTTTCTGTATCATTAGATATCACTGCAGCTCCTAATCCGTAACTGTCATGTATCAACGATTTTCAGCCAAATAAGATCTTTACTGAAAAAGAAGATTAAATAACTGACGTGCTCTGATCAAATTTCAATTTTTCTGGAGAAACATTTTCTTACTGGGAGTCATTTGCAAGCTCAATTGCCTCGTCCTCACTAGAAAATGTTTTCACGCAAAGTACAGGCCCAAAAACTTCTTCTCTCCAGATTTCCATTGAAGTGGTTACATCAGTTATGATGGTTGGTTCGATGAAGAAGCCCTTTTCCAGATGCTGTGAGATATAGATATGATAATAAGGTCATCATCATAGCCTGGAAGAACCAGAATCAAGGATAATTAAGAGAGGGAAATATAATACCTCAGGTCGGGAACCACCATGCAAGATCGTTGCACCTTCACCCTTAGCCGTTGAGATAAACTTCATTATCTTCTCGTACTGTGATATTTACATTTGTCAGCTCATTCAGATTATAAGATCACTGAAGTTGAAGCAGAGCTACTAAGTAAGAACTTAACGAGCCTAATAAAACATTTTATACTAAATATGATTTGACTGATGCTAAGGGTTCAGAAATTAGTAAATTACTGGGACAAAAGTTTATCACTGTACTACAGAACTCACTCTATGAAAGATTCCAACTTCTTATAAGACTCATCAATTATTTATGTCTTTTTTTGTCCTATAGTTCTAGTAGTGCATTTAGGAAAACATAAAAACCCATCACTGGGCTTTTACCTGTCCTTGGCTAACAACAGGACCAAGCCTGCATCCTTCTTCCATGGGGTCTGAAATTTTAATGTTCTTGCTCCATTTTATAAGCTTTTCTATGAATTCAGTTGCGATGCTTTCCTAAAATAGAGAATATAAAGTTGAAAAGTCATGGGCATATTCTACATAATTAGAGTGACTTATACCTGTTGGCAAGTTCAGGTTAAACCTATATTCAAGCAAAAGATTGGCGCTTACATGAACAAGAAGGCGGGAAGTTGCACTACAAATTTGACCATTAGTCCAGAAGCAACCGAAGAGAGCCCATTCAGCAGCTATCATTTGCAAACGTCAAAACATACAAAGAGATTATTTTTAAGATTAACCAAATCCTAGTCATTATATTCATTATATAAGCAACATCTAGCTTTGTACTATCTTGAATATAGAATAAGTTATGTAAGGAAAAACTTCAAATCCACTAACTAACTATTTGTAGTATCCACCTTTATCAAGATCAACGTCATCAAACACAATGAGAGGGCTCTTCCCACCCAGTTCCATAGAAACAGGCTGCAACAAGGCAATGAGGGATGTGACATTGACATTGTTTGATGATACAAAAAGAGGAGAAGATAAATATAGCAGAAATCTGAATTACCTTCACCAATTGAGCAGCAGCTATCATGACCTTACTTCCTGTGGCAAAACTTCCAGTAAATGCAATCTGCCAAAACAAACCATAACTTTGCACTATAACTTCTAAGAATAGCATATGTTAAACTGAAATGATGGAGTAATCATAGCCTTTTCAGTCAATTGTGTTGGGAGGTATGTTTAATTTATGTTTCAAAGACCAATACCAATACCTTGTCCACGCCGGGATGTGATGCCAAAGAAGCACCGGCTTCCGAACCTAAACCAGTCAAAACATTGAAGACCCCTGGAGGAAGACCAACTTCGCGACAAATATCAGCAAGCTCCAAACAAGTGCTGAAATTAAAAGCATGAGACGAATGAGAGCTCAAATAAGGACCAATGCAGAAGCATAACAAGAAAACAAATTATCCACAATTACTTACACTGATGCCAGCTCTGATGGCTTGAGAATCGCAGTGCACCCTGCAGCAAGTGAAGGTGCCACCTTCCAAACAGCCATCAAAAGGGGGTAATTCCTTCAACATCAAACCAGGTTCAAGAGTCAGTTTCTGGTCAGATTGGCTTTACAACAAAGATAGATCTGAAAAAGTGAAGCCTAGAAAGAAAAGTAATAATATTTACCATGGTGTAATAAGTCCCACAACTCCAATAGGTTGCTTCAGAACATAACTCTTAAAACTCTCATTGGGAAGCGAGACTGGTGCTTTCTGCTTAGCATCTAAACCTTCAGCAAGGTCCGCATAAAATTCAAAGCAATCAGAAACATCAACCTGCAGGAGATCAGACAAGCACAATAAGATCAAACCTGCAAAGAAAAGACCTACATTTCACAAACAAAAGAATGGAAAACAAAATTACCATGTCCGAAACTGCTTCATCCAATGGTTTACCACAATCAAGCGCCTCGAGCTTTGCCAGATCCGTCTTTCTTTCAGTTACCTAAACATACCAGATACAGAACGTCAAAACTAATTACACAAAGGTCTGAACAAAACTGAGGCTTGAAGTTATCTCACTAACAAAAATGAAATACCTTAGCAGCAATAGCACGTAAAAACTTAGCACGAACAGCTCCAGATGCTTTGGCCCAATCTTTCCCTTTATTCCTTGAGAATGCTCTCCGAGCAGCGTTGACCGCAACATCCACGTCCTCTGTTGTAGCCGCAGGGATAGTACCTGACTCAATCCAACATATACAACATCATTGGATCCATTTAAGAAAGAAAAAAAGTCGATTTAGCAAAAATAATCATTGATAGAATTAGAAGTAATAAAAATATACACATAGAGCTAAGTAGTAAAGAAAAGTTCAAGTTTTTTAATTCGGAAGATGGTGGATCCAATCGCGCAGTGTCTGATACAAAGGCTTACCAATTTCTTCTTCAGTAGCCGGATTCACAATCGGGATTCGGATCTTCATAATGGGCTCTCTCCATTCGCCGTCGATGAAGAGCTGGCGAAGAGGCAACGGAATCGCCATATTATTATCTGTAGCTAAAGCTTATGTTTTTCTTCTTCGGACTGAGGAGATGAAGAAGACTCACAGTTGCTGCTTTTAGTTAAATGGTTGTGGTGAACGCAAAATCTATATTTTGAGATCAATGAAAACGCATCTTCTCTCTCTTCTGCTTCTGACACCTAAGTTGAGTCTACATCAAACATTTTTTTTTTATTGGCTTTGAAACTCACAACATTTAAATATTAATGGCAATTAATCAAGTTTTAGTTAATTGACTTGACGGAGTAATCTTACTTATGCTGACGGAGTAATCTGTATATTTTTATTGGTTACGAAATAAGTAATTGTGAGTGTTGCCACAGACCCACAACGAGGCCCTAACATATCTACTGAATCTATGTTTCACAATGCTTTAAGAAAAAATTGGCATAGGAAAAAAAAAACTCTACTATAAAGTTAGCTTAACCCTCTACATTCATATCCAAAAAAAAAAAAACATAGGTCGTCTTAAAACAACCCAACAGAAAGAGACTTCTCAATTAACAATGATACTTGCAACAATCTAGTATATAATGGTACTTATAAGAATCAATTCATATACGAATATCTGTGTCCTATATATGTCTTCAACGCTGAGTAATCAGTTAAAAAAAAAAAAAAAGATAGTCATGAATCATTTAAATCCTAGAAACAGAAGTCGCCACGAAAGTTTCAATCTATTAGTATATAACAACGTGCCTCAACAAATAGAGATAAGTGATGATCAGATATGAATGAGATAATGGAAAAGAAGAAAAATAAAAGCAATCACGTGGAAAACAAGGAACACGACATCACGGAACAGTGTCTCACTGTTCCGTTATAATGAGCCACGTGTCCCATTTTCACGCGCCAGTCAGCGTTGATCACGTTCCTCACTTCTTACTTGAACTCTTCATATAAATAAATAAATAAAATCCACAGAGCCGCAAATTCGAAATCAAAGCAGATACACACAAGTAACTAACTGAAGTGGACGAAGGAAATCTTGAAACCGTTATTGAACCGGATTGTGATATATTGCAATTATGAATAAAGCGATCAAGGAGAAGGAAGAGACGAGAAATAGGGCGATGCAGTCAAAGTACAGAGGTGTGAGGAAGAGGAAATGGGGTAAATGGGTTTCAGAGATTAGACTTCCACACAGCAGACAACGAATCTGGTTAGGCTCTTACGACTCTCCCGAGAAGGCTGCTCGTGCTTTCGACGCCGCTCAATTTTGTCTCCGCGGCGGCGTTGCTGATTTCAATTTCCCACACAATCCACCTTTTATCTCCGGTGGAAGGTCTTTCACGCCTTCGGAAATTCAGGAAGCGGCTGCTCGATTCGCTAAAATCTCCGATGACAGCAGTGTTGTTCCTGGAGAACCCGGATCCGAAATCCCACCTGAATCTCCTTCTACCTCCGCTTCTGTGGCTACATCGACTCTGGATTCTGATCTTTCGTTTTTCGATTTGCTTCCGACTGATTTCGGGATGTTTCCCTCGTTTGATGACGTCTTCTCCGGTGATCAATTTACAGAGATTTTACCCATCGAAGATAAGTTGTTAGAAGAGTCTTTGTTTCTTTGGGATTTTTGATTTTCCAAACTAATGTTCTTAGAGCGAGTTTGGAGGTTCTTATGCTGACGTTGTTGTCTGTAGATTTTTGTTAGTCGGAGCTCCAACGACCCGGGAACTTGTTCCAATTCCATTTTGATATGGATCATATTTTCATATCATTCCTATATTTTTTCATTGTTATGATTTTATTGGAATGAGGATTATGTGATTTTGTTTTGTATGATTCTGAAGAATATCCTTCACCAGTTCCAGTTTCCAAAAAAAAAAAATTCTCCTCCTCGAATCAATGAGTTTGGGAAGATATTTTATTACTTGGCCCAAAACGTTTTACTTGGGCCTCAAATCGTTAATCATATATCGGCCCATCTAAAAAATGATTCTATGTGTCTCGTAGGTCCCATCCTTAGCCTAAACAAATGAAACTACTTATAAATAATAAATACAAGGTGGTTTTCTTTCTTTGTTTAAATAAAATAAAATATAATTTCAAGTTCAACATCAATAAGTCATGAAAATAGGATTGAAATGAAGGAAGAGAAATGGTCGTCCAAAAGTAAAATTTTGAGTCGAGAAAACATCATAAAAGTTGGAGGATCGGAAAAAAATTAAAGGTGAGGATAAGATTCCAATCATTTTCATATTGCCACCTAATTTTCGGCTTAAATAAAAATAACAATCACTTTCAAAACGCAAAACCATTGTTTGATTCCGGACAAAAAACCACTATCTAAATAATAATCTAGGTGCTAATTAGAAAACTATCCAAGTACTATGGATGAATTGGTCTATTAATATAAAATGCAGTGATTTAAAAATAGCACAATTTACATTTGCATAAATATATAGATATAAGGCACATCACATTATATTTTTCCTTAGGAAAAGTCTTGGATACCGAATAATGTAACCAAATATTAAATATCAGAAATGGACATTTGAATCTTGATGAAAAAAATTGGGTCCTACGGTCCTACCACACTCCAAAGAAATAAAATAAAGAAGGGAATCAATGCATAAGAAAATAAAATAATATCTGAGCCTGCTCATTTCAATAATTGTGTATAATACATTAATACTACATATGATGTCGATTAAAGTAATCAAATAAGATAAATAAAAACAAAAATAATAATGGTTATAAAAGAAATGGTGGGGCGTTCAATGAAAGCAGAGGGCTAAAGTCTGTACCTTTCTCCATCCTCTCTTCTTCCTAATCAGATTCTTCCCTATAAGCTTGTGTTCTTCGTTTGCTGTTGTTTTTTTTTTTCATTTTTAAGTTTACTCTCAATTCCATTCGGTTTTTTTTTTAATAATTTGATTATGATTCTAAGCAAGAGACCTCATCTAATGATCCGTAAATTGTCTGAGATGTTGGTTCCTAGAAGCAGATCTGCTATTAAACCGGAGGATTACACGGCGAGTCCGAGAAGTCCATTGGATTTGACATTCCCATCGCCGGTTAACTCGAAGCGGTACGCTTCTGGTGGTGTCGGTTTGGGTATCGTCGCTACTTTGGAGGAAACTAACATCGGGATAAACCGGCACGATCCGGTTCGCTACTCTGGGAGATTCCGGTGCCCGGAAATTGATCTGTTGGATGAGGAATACACATATGTCACGAGCCATGATGGGCAGACCAAAGTGTATTACAGCGACGACGGGTTTGGATTTTGTGAGAAACCGATGTTGTCCGCCACAAATGAACCACCGGTTATAAAAAGACAGAATTTTAAGGATACGACAGAGTTTCTGAGTTCGTGTTGCTTGTGTAACAAGAGACTTCAAGGCAAAGACATATACATCTACAAGTAAGTTTCATTACATAATTAAAACACTTGATTCTTGGGTCTTTGTCCAATTCGAGACAACTTCATGATTGTAAATTCCTAAAAGATAGAATTTTGTTGGTTTGTTTTTCTAGAAGCTGATTCGTTTGTTTTGTTGTTGTGTTGTGTGCAGAGGTGAGATGGGATTTTGCAGTTCAGAATGTAGATCAGTACAAATAATGGAGGAGGAACGTAATGCGAAATGTAAATCGCAAGTTTCGAGAAACGATGACGTTTCGAGCTCTTCTTGTGCCTCCAAACAGAGTCTCTCCGCCGGAATCTTCGTATTTTAGGATGACCACAATGATTCGAAAAGAAGTAAAACTATAAACAAAAGTGAACATCATTCTATTTCACCTTATAAGAAAAAAAAGAAAAAAAAATGTGAAAATTTTGATTAGGTTTTAGCTATTTGTATAGAAGCTTGCTTTTGGTTAACTTTTCTAATACAAGTTAATGTTTATGCTTTTTACTCGGAATAAAAATAACTCAATTAAATACTAGAGATTTTTACTGAAGAAGTATATGCATACAAATAAATGAAAATGTAAGATTGAGCAAGACACGTGTTTACAACGCTGCAACTAAAAAACCTGAATATTTGACAATCTTTGGTAAAAAAAAAAAAAATCATATGGATTTACTTCTGTTCTATTTTAAAGAAAATGTTACAAGTCCAAATACTTAAAGCGGTTTCAAAATTATTAATACGTTTAGAACGTGACTTATGGTTATTTTATTCTGTGAAAATTTTATAGTACATAATACAAAATTTTATAAGATTATTTTCTTGTCTCAAAATGTTTGATTTCCTATATATATATTTAATGCATTTTTATTTTAAAAATTAATTAAAAACAAAAAAACAATTAATATTTATGTATTGATTACAAATATTTGAAAAAATAAATATAGTAAATTAGTAATTTAATACAAAAGTAATCAATGAAAGATAACATTTATTATTTTTCGTGTGAAAAACTCAGAAAATCTTATATTTTGATACGGAAGGAGTATACAGATATTCTGTTTTAATTTCTTAATGACAACCATGAATTAATAATTCCAAGTTCCAACTCACAATGTCTTTGGAAAAACAAGACCTGAAGAAACACATTATTAAGTTTTTAAATCAATTTTTTTTAGATTATTAGGACTCTGTTGACAAAAAAAAAATACAAAATCATTAAGATTTTGAATAGACGTAGTTGATAAAACGGAGAAAACCATGAGTGGACTGAACCATTTCTATTTTGAGGCAAATCATAATCCACTTCGGTCTTAAATTATTATTTTTGAAAAAGTGAACCGCAGTTAATCCGCATCGGCTTTCTTTTAATTTGTTTTCATCCGCTCGACTGCGGATTAAAAGTTGAGAATAGTATAAACAAACCGGTCCAATTCGTAAATGGTTTTAGCCGCTTCATCTGGTGTATCCATTCAAAGTTTAGAAGTCTTGATGCAATGTATGCACGTGGACCCTTGGATATGCAACTTGTTGTATCTGGCCCCATTGGCCAAACTTAATTATATCTTTTTCCCCCCAACTGAAAAAAATGATATTTGATGAATATGATAGTCCCCACCATTTTGAACCCCTTTGATATGACGAAGTCCGGTGCCGACTCAGCCCGATGAGTAGTTTTGGCGTTTTGTGATTACGCTGAAAATTTATGATTTTCCATCTTAGGTCTTTAAAGCTAGTTATAACGATTTTCGGACCAAATTTTCGTTTTGTTCGTTTAAACATTATTCAAGACCGAACCAAAAAGTTATCGCGGGCCAGAATTCCCATGGCCTACCAAGCCTGCTTTCATACACTCCATTACCTTATTGGATATTTTATAAAGTTTTTTTTCTCTTTCTTTTACGACAATTGGATATTTTCTGAAGTGAAAACTTAAAAGTAGCGTTTCTGGAGGAAAAATCGCAATTAGTTTGTATTTAAAAAACAAAACTAATTTTTACGATATTTTATTATCAACAAAACTAAAAGTCTAAAACGCTAATATTAATGTTAGCTTATATTTGAACTTTGAACAGTATGAGCTTCGATAATTAAAATATTTACACATGGTATTCACGGCAACACTTAACAGAATTTTTCTTTTCAAAAAAAAATAAAATCCGATGGGATAATAAAGAAAAAATGGTTTAATTCTGGTGGGATGATAAAGAAAAAACAAATGGTTTAATTTAATGACTGAATTACGCTTCTTGATAACCAGGCGTGGAAGCTTCAACTACATAAGCGAAGAAAGAAGTAAAGAGCAACTGGACACTTAAAAAAAAAAAACTAAGATGATATTATATAGCCCTCAACAAAAAACACAGAACTGATGTTTCTTACAAAAGTTGGAAGCTAATGTTGAGATTGGGTAAAGGAAAGGGTTCACAGACAATGGCTTAAACTCCACAAACAAACACCAAACGATATAGATATTAACTTCTTACAAATATAATGAGTGTTTTGGCGCATTGACCAAATAAATTTACTAGGTGAGAAATTAACTTGATATAAAAAATGAACAGAGGTGGAGCTTGATATTTGTGACGATGGAACATCAAAAGAATCCTACGAAATGGTCTCTTAAGTAGCTCCTGGGTCGGGCAGTGTCAAAGATTACTGTGAACCGAGCCACGCAGGGTTAGGCTTGGAAGGTGCTCCGGCTAAACCATCTTTCTGGTATGGTGCCTTTGATGTGATCCTGTTTAAAGATTACGTATGGGATATTAAGAAACTTGCTTGACAACAAATCATAGAATGACAACATAAAGATGTAAAGATGAATTACCTATCCTTCCTCTTCGCAAGGAATCGATGAAGAGAAGCTCTTCTAGCAATCGGGAGTTCTGCAAATCGAAAGAAGAGGAAGTTAGAGAAATATGACTACGCCAAGCCAAGAGATTGTTGAACCGAAGAGGCTGAGAAATATTACCGCAGGCTAAAGAGGACGGGTTGGGCTGGAGTGGCTCTTGTGCTACGGTTTTTGCAGGACAACGAACTGGATTCGGGCTAGAAGCATTCTCTTTATGATTCTTGGCTAAGGTCTGAGTAAAAGTACTCTGGATAGTGTTCACTTCAGCTGTGAAACCTGTGAAGCTTTTGGCACTTCCTTTGTTAGCCAAGTCAATGACTTGTTTGGCTTCCTCAGCAGAAAAATAATCAAACACCATCACTTGACCGGCGTAGAATATAGTCAACGGAGTGGATTCAGACTCCAGCTTCACAGATCTGTTCAGGACCAAAACAAAGACACAAACAATTAGTCAAATTGATGAAACCTAGCTTGGTATATCAGATGATTATTTTCACTATTAAGATACAACATACTTAGTCTCTTTGATCAAGTGGACATCTTCTTTGGTCCCAGAGGAAGAGGAAGAGGAAGAGGAAAAGCTTGATTGGCGAGGAAACATATTATTGGGTTTGATGTCTTGAGCAGCTGCAGAATCCAATGCTGAAGCTTCACAGGGGAAGAGATTCATCATAGTGGGCTGACGTGACACAGGAAAAGCTCCTGCAAAATAGATCGAAAAAGCAAGATTATTCTCTAATTCTTGTAACAAATAGCAAAACAAGTCTGGTTTCTACTCAAATGTCCTCAAGAGGATTATGTATCAACCAAACAAGGAAACATCTCCATATAAAAAGTAGATATTCTTGTACATCTTCCAAAAAAGATGATATTTTTGTGTACCATAAACGTCGGGCTTGCATGTCATACCCAAGCTCAGATCACCAAAAGAACCCTTCTCCTTGAGATAACGACTGAAACGAGTACAAGTCTGAGAGAAGCTCGGCTTCTGAGGTAACCTCCGACCAGAGAAATCCCAACACTCCGCAGAAGTCGACATCAAAGCAATCGAATTGGAGGAAACAAATAATGGTGAGCTCTAGAATTGGACAAAATGACAAGTTCTGGAATCAGTCTAGGGTTCTTCAATCTCTATGTTTGTCACGAGAAACAAATGGAGGGACCTCTTTATTACTTTTTGTTTGCTACTTCCTCCTCATACATACATACATACATGCATATTATAAACACACATATTACTAGTAAAACAGAGCATTTAAAACACGTGTTTTTATTTAATGTTTAACGGCAGAGCAGTGTTTGAGTTCACCCTCACCCTCACCCTCACCCTCACCCACGTCCAATCCACGCTTCTAACAAATCACCATTTCACCCTCTCAACATACATTGATAATGATCCAAATATTACTTTGACAAACATTCAGTTAATGCATCCATCCGCCTATGAATCTCTTGTACATATCATCTCACTGATTAAGGGTCGGTAATCCAGTATGCATACATATTTTGTGACATCAATAGATCCATGAAATGCAAAATCAGAAACAAAAGACATATATCATAGTTTATATGTCAGGTGATGAACCTTTTGGCTTAACGGATCAATACAACGAGTGGGATAATGGATTCCACTTCTATGTAAAAATCAAGTAGGAAGAACCAAAAGCGCATAAAAACATTAGAGTGGGAGTATGCAACCAAATAGAAGAAAAAAAGGTAAGTGTGGGTCACATAAACAATAAAACATAAAGCTTAAGATATTAGAGATGAATTATTGTCTACATCTTTTTATTGTTGAATCTGTTTTATGGTTCTCCTTTACATGTTTTATGCTGAATCTGATGAGACCCTTTTAACTATTTTGTGAATTTAATTTGATTTTCACAGTTTATTCCTTCTTTTGTGTCTGCTTCTTCACAGAAGAAAAGCTAACGTGTATATATGTATATATATATATTGGGGGGGGGGGGGGGGGGGGTGGAGGGGGAGGAATATTTGCTTTTGGAAAGACTTGTAACATTTCAAAAGATCATTTATTTTCTCTAGATGTGTAAAAAAATGCTTAACTGTCAAGAGTTACTAAAATTAACTGAGAATTGATTTTGACATTATCAGATTTTATGTTAATCAATAGAAATGAAAGACTACAAAGATCTCCAATAAGAAGGTATCACAAGGAAGAGAATTTTAATGGCAAATCAAAACTCTACAATCTCTTTCACGTTTTGCTCCTGTCCAAGTCTTTGGTGCATCAGATCTTGATCCTAAGAAACTTAGCTAAGTTCTTGGTAGTTGACAAACTCTGTTGATTCCCGCGACGTAACACTACCATAAACATGGGAAAGTTCTTGTAAACACTGTACATAATAAAAAAACACAGCTTTAATCACAGTACAAAATATCATAACTCTAAGTCCATCCCAATTCATTAATTGTATTTCTGGTTCAAAGGGAACTAAAAACTTCAAAACATTCTTATCAATGATTTATCCCAACCAGAGCAACCCGTACTTTGAATCCTTTAAAGTTACATTAACAAACAATGGATTAAATGTACCTTACAGCAAGTAACACAACCAAGTTTGGAGTACATCAACCACTTTTGCTATCACTTGTAAGGAGCAAATATGATGCTAGAGTTATGGCCACCAAACCCGAAAGAATTTGACAAGGCTGCTTTAATGTCCAATCTCTCCTTCTTCGGACCCACCAGAAGCTTTGTATCCTGCTCCAGTTTACATTTTTCACATAAATATTATTAAATCTCCCTGACAGTTTTTGTTTTGTTTATGAACATTGAATGGTCTTTGTGTAGTCTTTAACGATCAGCTTGAAATATCAAAAGCCAAAAAAATTCTAACATACCACTCCACTTTCTGGATTCTCAAGATTGATATTTGGATGAACCCATCCTGTCTTTATTGCCTGTAGGAAAAAAACTAAAAATTAGCATGAAAAATGCAATGATTGCACACAATTCCACTCTATTCTATTTTCGTCCTTGTTTCCACACTGATGTTTTTAATATTTGTTTGTTACCTGTATGGTCGCAACAGCCTCTACGGCCCCAGCAGCTCCCAGCAAGTGTCCAATCATAGATTTTGTGGAGTTTACCTTAAGCTGCCACATCGTGAAAGAGTAAGTAAGTATAAGCACACACAAAAAGTCACCTTGGAATTTTGTAACAGAGAAGTGAAAAGCTACCTCAGGATTTTGGCCAAAACAGTGAGCAAGGGCTCGGTACTCCTTAATGTCTCCAGCCGGTGTTGAGGTTGCATGCGCATTTATGTAATTGATCTGTTCCTTGGAAATGCCAGCATTAGCTAACGCTCTCTCGATACAGAGAATGACACCAGTCCCTGTGGATTTAAGACTATAGATTTAAAAATTTGCACTTGACTAGCACACTAATATGAATTAGGGGAAAATGAAACTACCATCAGGGTGTGGTTCGGTCATGTGATACGCATCACATGTGAAGCTCCCACCAAGGAACTCTGCATAGATAGTTGCTCCTCTTTTCTAAACAAACAAATAAAAAAGCAAAATATTTATGTTCTCAAAACTAGCAAAATAATAAATAAGGCATAGAGATAAGTTTCATTTTGTGATTAAACAGTGGGAAACAAGGAACGAGAACAAGAACGAATGAGTTATATACCTTTGCATGCTCAAGTTCTTCCAGAAGCAGAACTCCAGCTCCCTCCCCCATAACGAAACCATCTCGATTCTGTTATGCAATCAAGACCAGGTTTACAAAATAAGAAGAACTTCCATACATAATATTTCCTCTACAGTTATATTTCCTACAACATAACAGAAAATTAAGGAAAATTCCTGTCGGCAAACACTCAATACCGGTTTCTATCATCCACCATCGCTAATCAAGATTTAAACGAAATAATGGAAGGGTGTTACAACACGCAAATAGAAAAACTGATAAGAACAGGACAAGAGATTGTTGAAAATTACGCTATCCCAAGGACGTGAAGCTTTTGTGGGATCATTATTCCTTTGTGAAAGAGCCCGGCATGCAACAAAACCTCCCAATCCTGCATTGGTACACATACGATAAGAATCACGTAGCTTGAAGTTTAAGAGCAGAGGAAATAACGTAATATTGGAGAACGAGTTTGCACCTATTGGAATAATAACAGCATCTGAGCCACCACAGAGCATTACATCCTGAAAGATTTAGGGGAAAAACAGTCAAAGTCTAATAAAAATAGAACCAGAAGAAGCCTACCAAACTGTCGAATCTTCAAGAGGATAAAGGATACTTACAGCTTCACCTTTAATAATGTGGTTTGCTGAATTTAGAATGCAAAAGTTGCTTGTGGCGCAAGCAGTTGAAATGGAATAGTTTGGCCCCATCCATCCCTAATACACAACCACAAAGAAAGCTCAGAATAAATTGCTGGTGGTCATCCCTTTCATATTACACAAAGAAATTCAATCAGACCAGATCCATAGCAAGCATAGCAGAACCCATGTTTGTTGTCGCAAAAGGCACACAAAAAGGATTCATCTTCTTGTAAGAGATCCTCAGAGCTTCAATAGCATCGTGAAATACCTGTATTACTAAAGCTTGTCAGAGATGCAACGAAAATTCCTAGACGCTGGATTCAATATTCATGTGACCCTTTTGTTAGTGAAAGCATGGTTGAGCTGAAAACTCTTTTCATACTTTATAAATGATAAAGCTCCAGTCAAGAAATTACCTTCATGCCACCCATTGCTGAGCCAATCAAAACTCCACATTTGGTTTTGTCAAACTCTGCCATTACATCTTCAGTTACCCCACCATCATCCAAAGCTTTCTTGCCAGCTGTGAGAAGATAAAGCATGAACTTGTCCATCCTTTTTGAAAGTTTAGGAGCAACCCATCCTTCAGTTGAGAAGGATTTAATCTCTCCCGCAATTCTCTTGACAAAGGTAAAAACAATGAAAGATATTCAAATAAACCATAAAAGCAAACGGAGAAATCCTGCACACCAAAAAAAAGCTAACAAGCGATCATCATGAAATGCTTACCGTAGGAAATTCAGAACAATCGAAATTCTCAATCTGGCTAATACCACTGTTGCCTGCAAGCAAATTCTCATAAAATGTATGCGGATCATGGCCTAATGATGTTTCAACTCCCATTCCCGTCACAACAACTCGACGCTGCTCCATAGGGGGTTTCTTGTTAGCCATGGCTTCCTTTTCCAAATCCATTGCAACTGCCATAGCTCCACCTAAAAACCACATTACAGTTGATGACAGATAACAAAAGAGTCATAGGAAACTTCAAAATTTATAGTTTCCAAGCTCTGTTTTCTCATTCCTCATCTAGAGTCAAATATTGGGCCTAACCTCACAAAATGTGTTTTCGTATGAAACATTATACAACGAATCACACTAAAAATCCCAACTTTACAATTTAGCTGCTTTCCCGAGCAACTCTTTACCTCTCAATATCATCATTAGCTCAAAAACATAAACCCCAAAGCAACAAGGAGTTAAACTTTGCTTAAGGTAAAGTTATAAAAACTAAAGCTGCCAACTTGAAATTGAAAACAAAACAAAAACAACAGATTGGAAGCCAAAAAAAGCAAACAAGAGCAAAATGTATTACCGGAGCTAGCAGCTCGATTCAATCGCCTCTGGTTTCGATTCAAAGAAACAGTATTCGATTCAAATAGAGAAGACAAGGCATTGTTGTTGTATTGACTACAGGGTCCAAAATCCAAACAAGAAGTGACAAGAGCCTGAATGGTACCACCGGATCCAGAAGCAGCAGAGCATTTACCAAGCTGCCTCCTTCGTCGACTCCGCCTACCAGATTGAAGAGCAACGACCTGACGGCTATCTCCACCGCCGTGAGAGAGAGACATGCAAGTAGCAACAAACCATGTACATAAAGGAGATGCGTAACAAGAGGACGCACCCGTCATGTCAAAAGTGAAATGAACAAGGCTGGGAGAGTAGAGAGAAACGTAGGAAGAGAGATGAGACAAAGCGAGAAATGGGTGAAGAGAGAATCTAGCGGAATGAAAATGGGATTTAAGAGGAATCGATCTGCGATCTCTTTCTCTTCTCTCTCTGTTTCAGGAGGCGTGAACAGAGCTTCGATGCGTAAAATCGTGCGTGGAGGCTCCAAATATCTTCTTCCTCTCAGAACAATGAGACATATACATCCAACACTCAACTAATATACCAATCGACACTTTTTTTTTTTTTTTTTTTCTTGTCACTCAATACTAATCGACACTTCAAATCTCAAAATTATCTTATGACCAGAATAAATTTTTATTTTCTTTATTTTATTTTTAATTCTGAATCTTAAAATAAATTCTAACTTTTTGCAACTTTAATTAATACAGCAACTCTTTTTATCTTTTCATTTCTCAAAGCTGATTATATATTTGGTATATAGGAAAAATATAGCACAGAATTGTAAAAAAGGTTTCTGATTTAATATTTCATAATAATCATTCATTTCTACACATTTTACCAATCACAAATGATAGAAAATTAAAATGTGTGTTCAATTAATGAGAATTATGAAGATATGCAAATTCTCAATCTGATTCCACTACGATTTTTTTTTTTTTTTTAACCTAGAGAGACTGTGGACAAATACACGAATGCATACAGATTCGGTGACCTCGGTTTAATCGAAGGAAGGACACTTGGTATATCATTATTTTATTTTGGATTACTTGTCTTGTGGCAGCCAAGTGTTGCAGTAAGGATAGATATATGGCAAAGCAGCCACTCTTTCAACATCTATTTTCGTTGGTTTTCTAAGATTCAACTATTCAGAAATACACGTATAACGTATACATAAAGCATGAACTTTGCTAATGTTCACATATAATAAAAGACGAAGAAAGAAAACTTTGAAGTGGTCCGGTGATGGTGGTTGTTGTTAGATCCAGAAAAAAACATTGATATAAATCATGGATTTGATACGTTTTATAGCTGACTATGACAAAACTTAACAAATAGACCCCTCAGAATAAATAAATGCGTATAATTAATGTCCTTTTGACTATATTATTTATATGTAATGTAATCAATAGTTTGATAGGATCCACGTGATTTGTTTTTCCTTTTGATCGCAACATACATCAAGTAGCTCTAGTTTAATATTGCATCAAACCAAGTTGTATTAATTACGTATACTATTGGTTTGGAAACCCAAATTTTTCAGTTTTATTTTATATATTTTTATAAAGTGATGAAATAATTTTTGAAAAAAAAAAACAGAGGAAGCAGGAAAGAGGGAGCAAGAGAAAATGCATGGAAAGAGTCAAAGTGGGTAAGCTCTCTTACACCTAACATTCCATTTCGCATCACCATTCTCAGCTAAACCAGCCTAACCAACGGTTTCCATTTTGTGTGTATAATCATTTCTAACACGTGTCAATTCCTGATTCGTTTATATAAGGATGGAACAAACGAGCATGAGTCGGAAGTCGGAACATAAGCAAGCATTACATCAAAAGCTAAGGAGTGTTAGATAGACACACTGACTGACACATGTGTGTCCTCCATAACTGCTTGTTTTCACCTGAGACCCACTGATAAGCGATTCATATAAAAGAAGATGATATCAAGAGGGGTTGAACATGCTCTGTTTCCAAACCTAGTGAACATCATCATGCGACAATAGCAGAATATTTTATCCAAAAAAAAAAAAGAAAAAACAGAAACCTCGGTTCGGTTCCATTTTTCTGTACATGAAAATCTCTGTCGGTGGCGTATACAAGGAAATGTCACCATGCCTCGATCCATAATTGGTCAGGATTAAACTAGTGGTTTATGCACATGTCTCCCGGATCAAATCAATTATTTCAGTGGTCAAGGTTAAATTTGACAATCAGTAGTACTAATACTGATTTTCTCATTTTGTCAAAGAGTCTCCCTTTTTTATTAATCATATGATGACATTTGGTAAATTTATTATTGTTATGCTTAAAATGTTTATTAAAAAAAATCAATTCCTTTTCACAATTTTTTTTTGTTTAGACCATTAAAAGTTTACTACAATTGATAAGCGCAATTGATTAAAAAGCATAATCATACCAACTTTGCGTTCTATTCAAACAAAACAGAATTTGTATTGGTTCGTCTACACATAACATGAACATGAAACAAAACACACATCATAGAAAAGAAGAGTTAAAAAAAGAATGGAGACAAAGGAGAGTACTTGGAGGAGTTTGAATCCAATAAAATAAAAACTCTTAACGCTTGGAGAATTGTGGTGCTTTACGTGCCTTCTTGAGCCCGACCTTCTTTCTTTCAACCACTCTGGCGTCTCTAGTGAGCAAACCTTCCTTCTTCAACGGCGATCTATGGTCTGCACTTACCTTTAAGAGTGCACGTGCGACTCCGAGGGTAATTGCTTGAGCTTGGCCAGAGAGACCACCTCCATGGGCTTTAACAAATACGTCGTAGCTGTTCTCATAACCTAAAGTCACCAATGGGACTTTAATGTACTGAAGCCATAGCGGATTTCCCTGAAGGTACTCCTGAAAAGGGTTTACAAGGATCATCATCAGCACTGTAAATTCTCCAACTTTATCATAATTACTGGTTTTTATAACACTTATTCTGGTTTAAACAGCTTGGAATTAAACATACGAAATATCTGTTCAGACAGTTAGTCCTTCCAGTTTCAACCTAAACTGTAATGTGCTACTAAAGTCCCAGATCACAAAGAAGTGGGATCATGATACAGTTTGATCATGATTCATGGAAACCAAGAAATGTTAAAACGGGACAAGTGTATTTTGCTTCCATAGCTGTTGCTGTTAAAACCTATCCAAAGTTCGAATTTTGAACACTCTCAAGAACAGAAACCCCATAGAAGCTAAAAAACAAAAAAACTTAAGTGAACACATTAAACACAACTGGAGCAACAGACAATAAGAGAATGAAATTAGAAAGAATAATAAAGAAGAGAGAAAGAAATAACCTTAGCATCTCTATAGTTGATAATAACTTTTCCAGTGCCTTCCTGAAGAACAACTCGAGCGATGGCACACTTACGGCGTCCAGTGCCGATGATTGTCTGAGCAGCGAAACCTCCAGGGAGCCTCGATTTAACGTAATTCTTCAATTCCATAGTTTCATCCTCCGCTGCTGGAGCAGCCACCGTGGCGGTTATCGAAAGAGAAGCGCGACGAGCTGATTTCGCCGGTAATGGGAACGATGAATTCGTGCGGGTGAAGGAGAGGGTGTTGGGTCTCTGAGAAACCTGGGAGGAGAACGAGAGTGAAGAAAGAGAAGAGGCGAGATTTGAAATCGACGCCATTGTCGCTGAACGAAGAAGATAACGGGTGAAGCTGAACTGAGCTCAGGAATTTCGTCCAACAGTAGGGGAAAGGAAGAAGATAACGGAGCAAAGTGAAAAAGGAGATCAGCCACTGTCCATATCGCTTCCTCAGCTCGCTCTATAACTGATGAACTCGGCCAACTGAAGCCCGTTAAAACCTTTATTGGGCTTCACAAGTGAACATAAGACAAATCTAATGGGTTCGTGCTTCAACAAAATTTTCAAACTCTTGGAGATCAATTTATAGAGAGCCATCAACAAAATAATCATCTACTTAGAACAGTCATTACTTTCAGGCTTACCAATCATGTGTTGAGATGGCTTCATCTCACAAACAAAAGTCATAAAATAATGAATTCTATTTGGTGCCAAAGACAAACATCTTCGGGGTAAATACAACATTTTTTACAAGTATCAAATGTAAATTCAATGTAAATCTTACAAATAGTAAATGAAAGATCATATCAATGCATAAGGTGTATCTCTAATCAGCAAGTGTAACATAAGAACGAGAAAAAAATCTCACAAATTAAAGCGGAAGCCTTATGAATCAAGCAAATATTACCAAAGACAATGTAGCTCAACAAAACAAAAAATGTCAAAAAAACAGAACACCGTCTACTCGGATTCATCAAGATAGGTGTACTACAATAAGAAGTTCCCAAACCGTGTACCAGTTGGCATTGAAGGAAGCCTAGAATGTCCTCCAAACAAACTAGATCCATGATGTCTTTGTCCATGACGAGGACGAGCTGTTTCAAGCCCAGTTGCAGATGGTCGATTGGGGACAGAAGCACCACAACAATTGAGCTTCGATCTCGGGTCAGAAGATGGCTTACCCATTCCATACAAAGGAACCAAACTATCAACCTTGACCAGAGCTTTACAAACAGGGCAATGATTTGATTTGGAATTGAAATGGAGCCATTTGTAGAGACAAGGCCAACAGAACAAGTGACCACATAGAGTCACGATCGGTTCATTTGCCAGTTCAAGACAGATATTGCATCCGAAGTTGCTCGACGCATCCTCTTCGTTCGTGTTTTTGATGTTACTAGACATTGGATATTTTTCCTTCTGATTAAAGATTTACCTGAGCGACGAGAGAGAGGTTTTCTATGTATGATCGTGGACGCGGAGAATGAGAAGGGCGAGAGACCGTAGAATTGAGTGAATGTAATATCGGAACAAATTTAATAAATATACTAACCGAACCGACTCTTTTAACAAATTTAATAAATATACTAACCGAACCGACTCTTTTAACAAATTAAATAAATATAAATATAAACTAACTGATTACCAAAAAAAAAAACAAAGTTGTTAGTACACTTTTTGAGGCTGACGAAGCTTCCTCTAGAGTTTCCTCAATGTCATCGGACGATTATTCATTTATTTGATGTTTTCCCATATTTATTTATCAATTACATTTATTTCTAAAACAATTATAATTTGGTTGAAATTATTTTTTCCTTTTTGATAGTACCCTAAAACAAAGGCATAATATACGTAGTTAGTGCTAAATATAAGTTTCGGCCCGTCATCCATTTTTGGTTTGCAGGTTGTAGCGATACTATTGGGGACCATTTCGTACGCCGTCGTTTACGGTTACAGATTCTGGACGGAGACTGGATTACGTGGCGGTTGTAACGGCATTGGAGCTTGGCTGTTTAACTCCGTTCTAAACGCCTTTATATCGTTCCTCTACTTGAAGTTTTATGTCATGACGCGTTCAATGACAACGGCTTAGCTCACATAAACAATCATTTTTGTATATAATCTTTTCATATTTCTCCATATGTATTTTTATGATAGGATTAATCGTAATTGCTTCGATATAAAGTACGTAACAAAAAAATAAAACAAAAACTCGAGAAAAGACAAAAGTCGATCTGCACTATACAACAACAACACCATCTTAAAAGGTTCTGGACGATGTCAATCTCCGGCGTCCACTTGTTTCCGATCAATAAGAACACCATCGTCCCAAGTTTCAGAGTATCTGTACAAAAATGGGAATCAACAATTATGAGTAAAGAGGCTTAGAAACTTGGGAATGCTCTTTTTCTAATACAGAGAAGACGAGTTTTAAGACCTTGTTCCATCAACGTCTATACAGAGGAACTGCCCGTGTCGCCATCCGTCTTTGAAATGTCCAAAGAATATCTCACCGGACTTTGAATAGAACCGGCCTTCCCCGCTGGCTCTTCCTTTCCAGAAATTTGCAAACCACCTATCACCTTTGTGGAAATAAAACCAGCCCTGCATGAAGAGTAAATAAGTTTTGTCTGTTTGATAAAATAGATCTTTATGTCATAACAGGAACCATTTCTACAGTTCTTTCTCAAACCTATTGGATAAGTTGAGGAAGTAGGAAAATAATTTTACATGGCATTAGTATGAAAAAGGCTTAGGGACTTGGTGACGCTAAGCAGTTTGTGCACAAGTGTAGTCTCAATAAGCTAATCAAAAATTGAAATGGTCAATTCACCTTTCCGTGTATTAAATCTTCTCTCCATGTGCCTTGGAACACATCTCCATTCTTGAAGTAGAATGTTCCCAGACCAGATCTTTTACCGTTGTGCCACATTCCATCATATATGCTTCCGTCTCCAAGTACCAAACGACCCTGGTAGAAAAATCCAGCCATTACTTTGGGATTAACTAAAAAGACTGTCTCAAACATAAGACAAGGATACATCAATGAGAATTGGCATCAATGAATAAAGCCCACAAGGCGGAATACCTTTCCTTCGGGAAGGCCCCCTTGGCATCTTCCCTTGAACAGTCCTCCTCTGTACTGCATCTCTAGAATAGGACTCCATCTTTTTGATGAATCTCGTTCAGATTCCTAAGTTTTGAATAATTAAAAATAAAAAATTCTGTCAGTTGACATCGACTTAGACTACGTTCAACAAGTTAACTAGTCTCTGAAAATGTTAACAGAGGTACTATGGTCGTGGCAGCAAGCTTAGATAAAAAATGACTCTTCATCATGGTTGCAGAATGAACCAAGGAGACGACTTTTGCCTCTCTATGCATTTTGTTCAAAAAAAAGCAACCCACTTGAAAGATGATGATCTAATATCTCAACCTCATAGACTGCTACTTTGCTACTTACCAGCATGGACGCTGCTCGAGCGGATAGATTTCTTTGCTTCGTAAACTCAGCATATTTCTCAGATAGCAGGGTAGATGCAGTATCATTAGAGTCTTTTGGCGAGCCATTAGCGTTGAAAAATGATTCATCTCTGGAATCAGCCTTCCTAGAGGGTTGATTGGCGACACTCGGACTACTGTTCAAATTCTTAGAAGGTCTCACACCAACAGGAAGGCTGAAAATACCTAGGCTAAGCACTGCAGTGTCTCCAGAATCAGCTGGCCATTTCTTCTCAATCTGATATCCCGGATCCATACTCCAATTAGCAATTGGTTCCCTCTGGATAGCACCATAATCTACAAAAGATGATTTTCCATTTACTTTTATAATAGTTTATGCTCTATGGGTAATTACTTCAGCATCCTATAAATAACAAGTAATGAAGCATCTCGGCCAGTAAATAATCAGCAAGAGAAAGTTGTCATCAAATTTTGTACCTTCTATATTTTCATCCACAGGATCCAGTCGACTGTTTCTGGAAAGTTCCCCCTCTTTTAACTGGTATTCACTATCACCGCTCTCAGACTTTCCCAGGAGTTCCTCAGAGTCAGTTTCAAATCCTTCAACACTCTGATCGGACCTTTTTATGTCAGAAGAGTCCGCGGAATCTTCCATTGCAACTGGCGCATCTCCAAGTCCACTATTTGTTTCATTTTGAAGTTGTGAACGATATCTCTTGAAGATATTTAAGACAAAAGGAACAAGACCAGAAAAAATGTTGCCTTTTTTGGATGCTTCATCTTCTGAACAACTGCGATAACATGTGAGACGTATGTTAATGCCTAAAAGTAGTCACGAGAAATAGAATCTGAGTCTTGACCAAAAAGATCATAGATCTTAATCAAACAAATAAAAGTATATGGTATAAGTGATAAAACCATATATGCTTTTCTCTGTTGAGTTTCAGCCAAGTATGTAACCATATGCATGAGCTTGAAATCGTCAGCCAACGATAAACAATAATACCCACCTTAGAATAAAAAACGTTGTGACAACCACTTTAGGCTCCAAATCAGGTTCATGAACAGTAGATACTATAATATCTCCAGTGTACTCCATTGTTTGACGGAAAGTACGGAGAATTGTTTTCACGTCCTTCTTCTGAAGAGGTATCGAACTAGCCACAATGCATATAATAGCGTTTAGGTCCTGCATAGTGGAAAAAGAAAAGGTGGCATGAAAAGGTTACTTGAAGAACATAATTTCATAAGAAAGTGGTTTCAAGGAGCATATCTTTCATAGTAGAATGTCAAAACATACACAATCAAAAGAGTACCCTCGCTCCTTCCAGAGAGTGATGCCATCAGTTTTAAAGGTTTTTTTAATACGGCCCTATGTTTTACATTTATTTCTTCAATTATCAGAAATTCCCTATGTAAATATTCTTATAGTCTAATCTATCAGACCAATCTTCTTCATCTTTTCTAGAAGAGGGACACAAGAGTGTGTCGAGGAGAAAATACCTTTCTACCAGGGCGAAAGAATGGGCAGTCGTATATAGCTCGTAAAATCGAAGTCTTAAGGTTGTGACCAACTCCAAAACCAACCTTTGCCTCTTTGTAGCTTTCTAGAATCTGAATATAAGAGAGTTGAAGGGTTGAATACTAGCTCAAACTTCAATACTATCCTGTGAGATGTTTGAACCATTGAAGCAAAAATCACTTAAATTTACAAATGGAAAAGAATTTCCTGCACAGAGGCTTGAATCTAAGATGTAACCATAAAGAAGCAGGGTGACTATCCCGTACAAAAAATGGAAAAGATAAATTAAATCTCAAGAAAAGGTAAGACTATGAAGATCTTTATCATTAAAACCCAAAAGAAAAAACCCAAGAAATTTACCATTGTAACTTCTGAGCCATCAAGTTCTTTAAGATCTTTATGCATCATGTCGATAAAGTTTCCATGCATCCCCTGGATAAACCGATATATGAAAATGACAAAAAAAAAAAGATTATACCATGAGAAACAGCACAGCAGAAAAGTAACCTTACACTTATCAGAGCGGAGGCTGCATTTATTGCCATGGAAACAGCATTGTTTGCATTTCTCAGCGCCTCGTCCAGCGTTACCAAATCCTTCTGTAGTAACATCTCAATGTCGATATCTAAATAACCCAACTTAAAGTCAGTTCATGCCCAGCAAACTACTAGAACAAAAGGTGGTTTTCTGACGCTATTGTGTCAGGAAAATCCTTCATAATGCTGATAAAGGTACCTATACAGAAATTGGTGTGTTGCTGCAGTTTTCCAGCCAATTCGTTAACCTGCACAAAACTTGGAAAATTAGAAAAGATTTTAAAAAAACTCCAACTAAAGGTAATCAATGCAGTTGAACTTGTTTGTAGATAAAGATGGCATTTGAAAGTTAATTTGTTATATGAAATAGTATACAATAAAAAGATGCTGATAGGAAAAGGAGTATGGTGCACTGTTGGCAAAAGAGGAAGCCATTCGATAATTTTTCACCTCGTTTTCTTCTCTATCAATTCAGGTGTACAAGGTCTTTAACAGCTCCAGTAAAACAGTCCAACAACATAATCAATACTTTGAAAACTGATTGTCCTATTGTCAATGTAAGTTCTAACAGAACATCTTGCAACAAGAAGACGATGAAATTCCAAATTGGCTCTTTTGTTATATACCAAACAAGTAAAACTTTAGAGGCAACAAAAAAGTACCTCTTCAAGACGCCTTCGCCCTTCAAAGCTGAAAGGCTTTAATAGCACAGCAACAGCTAAGTGACCCCCAGATCTGACTGCACTAAGAATATTAATAGCTTTAATCTGGTCAGAACCATATCCAGCACTAACCACCTGGCAAGAGGAAAAGTTTTAGAAGAATCAGATGCACGACCAGTACTGTTCCATGAAAAGATAATTTTGGGGGAAAAAATGAAAACCGTTAGCATTATTGTTAATAATCAATTTGACACTCTGTATCTTGTTCAGTTATATAAATAAAAGAAAAGCTAGAATCCTACAACTAATTCAACTAAATACATTGTGAGCACATGGAACTGCAAAACACACAGAAAGTTTTTGTAGCATAGAACCGAACACAAAGAATGAACAGGCAAGAAAAGTACAAACAAGGATGAAGGCCCTTGGACGTGATTGTAACAGCTCCATTGTATTCATGGTCATGGACACATTATCTGTAAACATACAAAACGAGGTACAGGTAAGAAAGCTAACATTTTTCTGCAATCTCTCTAAGACACTAAAATATTCAAACTAAGAAACTCTGTTTACAATCGGATTCAAAAGGAAAAAAGAAACAAGGAAAAAAGACCTTCTTGATTGAGTCTCTGCTGTAAAACTAAACCTCCAGAGCTTTCATTGCTAATACTCCTGAAAAAGGAGAGCTTTCAGTTAAATTTGGTCAATTTCAAGAATATACAGAACATACATAATTCATTCAATCCATAAGCTTTTCAGTAGGAAAGTAACAAACTTGAGGAGTGTTATAGTATACTACGAAAAGTCAGTAACAAAAAAACCATCCGATTTGGAAAAATCAGTCACAAACAAAACATAAAGAGAGGAGCTTTGGATTGAGAGTAGATGAAATATATTTCATAAGACAGAACAAAAATAGAGAACAAATACCAAAATCGGAGAGGAAGAGAAGGAAAAGGAGAATCCAAGCACGAATCCATGATAGATTCCTTACGACTACCAATGACAACGACCTCAATGAACTCAGCTCTATCTCCAGCTCTCACGTACGTCTCCATCGGAGCCGAATCTCTCACCAAGCACATCACGCAAATCCGACGCGCCTTTCTAGCGGTACATTTCAATCGCGCCGTAGCATCAAGGGACGAAAATGGAATTCCAAAAGCAGGAACGAGAGCCAAACGAGAGAACAATGGTACTCGGAGAGTGGAGAAAACGGGAATCTCCATAGAAATTGGCATTGCTCTGCTCCTCCTACTGAATCACTACTTATTAAAAAACAAAAAAAAAATAGTTTATATGAATTGATAGATGATGAGATTCAGACAAAGGAGAAGTTCAGAGCAGAGCATGTCTGAAGTTCTCCCCGATAATTCTCAAAATTGATCCGAAGAGGAGTGAGGAAAATATCCGCTTCGCCGGCACTGTGAGTTAGTTTATTGTGTGCACTAGCCCTCATATTTTACTACTTATTTCTGTTTTAGTCTCATGTTATGTTTTATTGCATCTATACCCCCTACTCTAAGTTGACGAATCGGTATGTTTTATTAGTTTTGAACCGATCAATCATATCCTCACTCTGAGTTGGTGTACTACCACTTTTAACAGAGTTTTACCTTTTTTGGTCAATTTTACCTTATAATCAAATGAGAATCAATTTTTAAAAAATATTATTTTAAAAGAACCATTCTGTAGTTCAATATATCTCTACTTATCTAGTAGAGGAAACAGTTATATATTGACCCCTAGAGAAAACAATTTAAAAGTAAACATCAAAAATACACGATTTTTTCTTCAGCATTTTTATACATGAAATTATGTTTATTTATTTTTCCAAGGCATGTATGTTAAGGAGCTCCTTCCCTTATTTTTACCTCAAAGAAAATAAGCCTAATTTGTAATACATGTTACATGAAATAATAAAAACATGTGGTCTCCATATAACTGATATAACAAAAAAAAAAATGTAGAACAAAAGTATAGATGTTGATTGTTGGCTATGAGAAAGAGGCAGCGTGATAAACTGAAATAAATGATTAAAAGCGTGATTTAACAAAATGTTTTCTTGTTAGGTACAAAGAATAATAATAAGAGGACGACTATTTAAGGTTATTATAGAGGTTGCTTCACGTTTGAGTTTCTCGACGCCCAGGAGAATTCGCATTCGCAGTGTCAGCTTATCAGAGATTTGTCTTTGCGGCAGCTTTTGACCTTTTCTACAGTCAGCGAATCAGATTGGTATATTACGGTGCACCTTACCGTCTCTGATAATTCCCCCGCATACCATTAGATCCGAACCGTTTCTCTGAAACTTCTTGGTTGAGATTCCGATTCCTCTGTTCCATTTAACAGTTATCCTCTTTGTCTTCGCCAACTTCTTCCGCTCTTCTACTTCTCTCCCAGGTACTTTATCTCTCTTCTCTTCTCTTCTTCGTCGAGTTTCTCGAGAGAAAGTGTTTATCTTGCTCTGTCTCTGATCTTATGTCACATGGGATCTGATTATTAGTTGTTGCGGTTTTCACAAGTCTTTCCCAATTTGGTGATGTTTTTTCCGTCTTTGTTTTGGAATACTGATGATTATAGTCTATTGGATTCGGTGTTTCTGCTCCTTTAGATATTGAGTATGACCATTATAAAAAAAAAAAAAAGCATGTTTCTTTATCATTATTCGCTGCTTTAATCTCCCACTGAACTCATATTAACGCAATTCTCTGTTTGTAAATGCTTATATTGATTAATTTATATTCCTCTAAATCAAATTTGCTTCTTCTATTTTTTTTTTCTTTTTGTAAGTTTCAGACAAAAAAAAATAAAGAAAGATTGGGGTTTTATAGATATTTTTATCCATCATTGTGTTGATTTGGGATCTCTTATCAATAGTCTTCTGTACATTATTGTTTGGGAAGGATTTATGTGGGTCACAGTTATGAAAGATTTGGGATTTCAGCAATTGCTTTAGCTTTAAAATTTTAAAATTGTACTTTTACGTTGTTTATCTAATATATTGTCTACAACAAATCTTTGTGGGGAATTTTAGGTGGCATTGAGTAATATTTGAATCTCATTGCTGCAGTTTGTCTTGGAAAAAAGATGGAAGTTTGCGGGGATCTGAATTCTGATAACTTAAAGAACCGCCCCTTGACTCTGCTTAGGATTCTGAGGGGTATCATGATCTTACTAGTGTTTATCTCTACTGCTTTTATGTTTCTGCTCTACTTTGCTCCAATAGCTTCTCTAGGTTTACGGCTTCTGAGTGTCCATCAATCTAGGAAACTTATTTCCTTGCTTTTTGGTCACTGGTTAGCTTTGTGGCCTTACCTCTTTGAAACGGTTAATGGGACAACCGTGCTGTTCTCTGGAGATAGCATTCCGGTTGATAAACGTGTTTTGCTTATTGCAAATCACAGGACAGAGGTGGATTGGATGTATTTGTGGAATATTGCATTGAGAAAAGGGTGTCTTGGCTACATCAAATACGTGCTCAAGAGCAGCTTAATGAGACTACCTATTTTTGGCTGGGGTTTTCATGTTTTGGAGTTTATCCCAGTGGAGAGGAAGCGGGAGATCGACGAACCTGTTTTGCTTCAAATGCTTACATCTTTTAAGGATCCTAAAGAACCCTTATGGCTTGCTCTTTTCCCAGAAGGAACCGATTTCACGTACTATTTGTTCCCTATCTGATTTTACATACTGACATTATGAACGAGTTGCAATATACAATGTTTAACTGCTTTGGATATATATAAGCTAATTCATAATCAATCTGTATCTTTCAGTTTCTACTTGGTAGGATAAACTAGCAACCCTCATTTTTAGAAATTGCCTGCTAAGTAGTAATGCATGAATGTGTGAAATGCTGCTCTTAGTATATTATCTTCTTTCATATTTCTGAGACCTCCCTTATTTTGATATGTAGTGAAGAGAAATGCAAGAGAAGCCAAAATTTTGCAGCTGAAATTGGTCTTCCAGCATTATCAAACGTACTTCTACCAAAAACAAGGGGTTTTTGCGTGTGCTTAGAAGTTCTACATAACTCTCTAGATGCAGGTAATGTCTACGAAATTTTCATGAAAATCTCATGAACCCATGACCACAATTTCTTGAACAATGCATTTCCTTTTTATCGTTCCCGACCTTATTTAGTTCTTACGTCATCTTCTTGAATGCAGTATATGATTTGACTATCGCATATAAGCCTCGCTGTCCATCTTTCATGGACAATGTATTCGGTACTGATCCCTCTGAAGTTCATATCCATGTTCGGCGAGTTCCAGTAAATGATATTCCAACGAACGAGGAAGAATCTTCTGCTTGGTTAATGGATTCATTTCAGCGGAAGGACAAACTGCTATCCGATTTCAATGCTCAGAGGCAGTTTCCCAATCAAAGACCAGAAGAAGAACTCTCTGTTCTGAAGTGCATCGCAACTTTTGCAGTGGTAATATCATTGACAATAATATTCATTTATCTGACCTTGTATTCACATAGCTTTTTCAAAGTATATGCTGGTCTAAGTGGCACATATTTATCGTTTGCTACTTATTACAAGTTCCACTCTTCACCTTGTATAGGCTGTTTTAGAAGAGATTCTTCTAAAAAGAAGTAAAATCCCATTGGTTCTGCTGTACATACAATTCTTTCTTTGCATACCAAAAAAAATATATATATAAAAATTTTACTGGCAGAAAAGATTTCTGAGCTGCCTCTTTCATTGTTAGTTCTTTGATAGTTATATTTTTCCATGTTGTTCTCTTGAAACTCATGTATTCGTTTGAGTTGTGTCTTAGCACATTTTTTGGTGTGTCAAGCTGTGTTTGGCATCTTACAAATGCCACTGTTAGCAGTTCTCCATTAAAACTGTCATCAAGCAACAGAACGTGGAAAGGAAAAATTGATGTTGATACTGTGAAACTCTTGTGGTCATTGAGTTAGAAACAACAACAGGTCACCAAAACCATTTTTGTCAAAAGGTGTTCTGATTTCTGATTCAGTCGATACAGGAAGTTCCCATCTGAACAAAACTTTGTCGGTGATCGACAAAGCATAGAACCCACTTTGTCCCAATAGGATGCTAGCTTCTTTTTGCAGGTTATGAGAGAGAGAGAGATGACAGTTTCTTGCGCTCTTTAACTGCTACGTAGGATCATCTTTTCATGTCGAACATAGCATCTTCTGTTTACATTACACGCCTTGACTTGTTCACTTGTCATCTTATCTCTTTATCTGAGTAGGTGCAAGTGAGATCATGTTAGTTTTGATAGAACCAACTTTGTACTTTCTTTTACAGTTTTTGTTTGTGATACATTTGAGAAACCCCAACCAAATAATGTCTATAGATACATTTTTATTGTCATGATTCATCCACCAACTTAAACAAACCTATAAACTCTTCTTGTATTACAAATCTTTCAGCTATTAATGTCTGATAAAGCTACGCTACAATAGCCGCATAATTTTCTTGTTTTAAAGATCGATCTTGACATGTTTCCGGAGAAACTAAGGAAAAATTTAGTAAAAGATGACCACAAAAAAAAAAAAAAAAAAAAAAAATCTTGGTAGTAATAGTTTGGTCTCCTCTATAATACATTCAACCTGTGAAGATTGCCACCGAATAATCTGAGCTTTTTTACAAACCTCATACAGTGATACTCACATATTGCATGATATGTACAGTATATGTTGGTATTGGAATACGTAGCCCCTAAATTGAATAATCTTTGTATGAGAAAGAAAAAAACCATCAAGGAAAACAAAACCCACTGTGCCAAAGAAGATGCGCTAACAGTCACCACCAAGATTTGTAATCCCTTTATATATATATATATATATATTCATTTTCCTTATGTGAACGACAATATTTACTAAGAAAACAATAAAATTATAATAAAGTGATAACCCTACCCCGGACCAGCACTTATAAATAGAGGACCAGTGTCACTCATATGAAATTCATCATTATCACAATCATCATCATTAACGCTAAAACTCTATTAAAAAAATGGCTAATATCTCCAGTATTCACATTATCTTCTTTGTGTTCATCACAAGTAACACTGTCTTTATTTTATTTTTTCGTTCTCTGTTTCACTTATGTTTTATATATTTCCTTTTTGCTAATTACCTTCAAATTAAGAAATATAACAATTTCCACTACTGCCTTTTAACTTTAAAAAAAAAAAATCTGTTCATCGTTGCATTACAATTTTCAGAGATATTTAAACATATATGTCATAGTTAACAGTTTAAACTCTTTTGATCTGTGTTTTGCAGGTGGAATTGCTGCTTCCGCCACCGTGTTCACTTTACAGAACGGTTGCCCTTACACCGTCTGGCCGGGAACTCTCTCCGGAAACAGCATCACTCTCGGTGACGGAGGATTTCAATTAACTCCAGGCGCTTCCGTACAGCTCACGGCTCCTGCGGGATGGTCAGGCCGCTTCTGGGCTCGTACTGGCTGTAACTTCGACTCTTCCGGCCGCGGATACTGCGTCACCGGAGATTGCGGTGGCGTTTTAAAATGTCGCGGCGGAGGAGTTCCTCCAGCCACTCTAGCCGAATTCACCGTCGGATCAGCCAATGCCGGCATGGATTTCTACGACGTGAGCCTCGTCGACGGTTACAATGTCAAGATGGGAATAAAACCTCAAGGAGGATCTGGAAATTGCCGTTACGCTGGCTGCGTCGAGGACATCAACGAAATTTGCCCTAACGAGCTTCGGATCATTGATCCGCATAGTGGAGTTATCGCGGCGTGTAAAAGCGCATGTACAGCGTTTAATTCGCCGGAATTTTGCTGCACCGGAGCTCATTCGACGCCGCAAACTTGTTCCCCTTCGAACTACTCGGCGATGTTTAAGAACGCTTGCCCTACCGCTTACAGTTACGCTTACGACGACGCTTCGAGCACTTTCACTTGTACCGGATCTAACTATCTGATCACTTTCTGCCCCCAACCGGTCTTAACCGGAGGTCCGATTTAGATTTGGTTCTGGTTTCTTCTCTCTCACGCTTCTTTTGCTTCTTATGCAAGGAAAGATAAATAAGGAGAGATATAGTATAACAAGGAAATATGAATCATCTTCTTCCGTTTTAAGACTTTTCCAAATACTTTGTCGTTGGTACATTCATCTCATTTGCATTGTTTCCTTGACTAGTATTTATTTCTAAACAACTTAGATCGTTTTGCAATACTTATACATATTCTTAACCTACAAAATATCTGGATAAATGAAGACATTAGATGCTTAATTAGAGAAGATAGGGTTTCTTTATTGCAATTCATTGATTCTTGATGTAGAGAGCAATAACAACATCTAGTATTTACCCAAAAGAGACTGAGCCAACTACTTTTTTAGACCAGGGAATAGTTAAAGGTTAAAACATGTGACCCTCACGCAGATTTGATCATAAAGTATGAAGGACGGTTGTTAGTAGTTCGATGTAGGTTAAGATCAGTGTTTCTAGGTTCTTTTGGTTTCCACTTGCAGGCCTTATTCATTCCTTTTGAGACCTGAACGAATCCCATGATAACCTAAAGCTTGTCCATTTGATGCAAACCCAAAAAAAAAACTCAGACTTGTCAAAATTAGAATACAATTTTTGTAGCTTTTTTTCTCTTAGATTTCAGCTATTGAAGAACAGGAATGTTACCTGAGATGTGATGAACCGTCTCTGCACAATGTCAATTAGTTATTTGATGGATTGGATGAGGAAGAGAATCCATCTTACATAAGAGATCGATCACATATCATCAAAAACAATGTCAATTAGTTCTTGAGATTCTAAAATTACTCTTGAAACTCACATATTCATTTTGACATGTGTGTCTTAGTCGCATTTTGTTTGTGTCTTGCATATGCCACTGTTAGCAACCTATCCTTCCAAACTGACATGCATCCAGCAACAGAATTTGGTAAGAAATGGAACTGTGAAACTCTTGTGTTCATAACAAAACTTTACCAGTGATCCGACTTTGTCCCAAAAGGATGATATCCTCTTTTTGTGACTCTGAGTGAGACGATGAGATCCACTGTCATCGTCTTTAGCCGAAGGATCCTAAGACAAACTGAAGAAAATCCACTGTCACAGATTTTTTCTTCTTCTTCTGATAACAAGATGTCATCGAGTAGTTTGCTCATCGAACTTTTTAGTAGGCTAAAATTAGAAGACCATTTATATTGGTCAAACATAAGTAAAAATATTACGAATGAGCTCGATTCCAAAAAGAAAGCTAGTAACTAAATGTCATGTCCTAATATATTTTACCACCATGCCAGCCATTACTATTTGGTTAGAATTAATTGGTTTAAATGTGAAAAATAAAAAGAACCATGTTTGATCTCTTAGTAAGAACTAAGAAGAGCCCATCTTCTTCCTCTTTCTTCCCGTTGGAGTCAATAGTTCCCGTGACTCTTTATGATTTCAGATTATTTTACCCCTTTCACTGCGGGTTTTTTCACATAGTAGTATTACAATATTCTTCCAAAAACATAATTTTTGCGAAGTGGGTCCGTTGTTAATTCTGGCCACAGGGCAGGTTTTAAGCCAATTACTATTTTTCACTTTTAACAATGTTGACCCATTAATGAGAGCCTGGGAGGGTTCAAATATATCCCGATATTCACGGCAGAGTTTTATCTAATGCCCAGTACTATTTTCTCGGACCCAGAGTGGTTCAATTTATGAACTTGTTTCTAAGTCTAAGTCAGTCTTCTCAACTTATGAACGTGTTTCTAAGTCTAAGTCTAAGTCAGTTTTCTATACTCCATTTTCCCAGTTTTATAACAAATATTGTCTTAGCACTTGATTTTTTTTTATATAATATATGTGTCCTATTATATTTTTAATATAATTTTAAAAACAAAATTTTAGTTTTGTGTACTATTCTAACTTATTTAGATAGAGGGATTCGACAAGAAAAAAAAGCTAGAGAGATTTGATTATATAGTAAATTCATTGTGGTAGGATAGACACAATAATAAAATAATTTCTTTCATATAAAAATTTATAAATCTACATTTAATTTAAAACTCATGGTGTATTTTTGATTCAATATTTGAAATTTGTCCTTTTAAAAAAAATCGATCTCTTGACATGTTTTCGGTGAAATTAGCAAAAAAAAAAATTATACATTAAATTACAATAAATAAATAAATTTACAAGTGGAATGAAATAATGAAAATAGAAATAAATATATTTTAAAAGGAGTTATCAATATTTTAACCAGTTTATAGTAGTAAATCCACGGAAGAAAACAACCATTAATTAAGGGAAAGAGATATATAGGGCCAAAGAAAATAGGCACTTTTGGAAAAAAAACGAAACAAACAGTTATGAAATTTATTAAAAATGAAAAAAATAGGTCAGTACCTAGCTCAGATCTGCACTTTCTTAAAAATAGATGATTAATCAATATTTTTACCAGTTTTTATTTATAAATCCAGTCCAGAAAATTACCATTAAGGCAAAGAGCTATGATAGGGCCAAAGAAAATATATCTACCATGAAACCAAAAGTTACGAAATTTATTAAAAATGATAAAAATACGTCACTAGCTCGGATGTGCACTTACTTATAAATAGAGGATCGGTGCCATTAACATTCATCATCATCATCATTCATATCACATAAACACAAAGACCCGATCAAGAAAATGGCAAACTTCTCCAGTTTTCAAATTCTCTTTCTCGTGTTCATCACAAGTAACAACAAGAAACATACTTATGTTTTTTTAGTCTACTCTTTTTCACTTATGTTTTATCTTTCTCCGTTTGCTGTACATGTTACATTACATCTTCACCTCTGTTTATAATTAAAGGGGAATAATTTCAAAACTGTTTCTCAATCTTCCTCTTTGATGATTTGTATTATGTTCATCATCTTTGATCACAACATATTGCACAATAATTCTCAAAATTATTTTGTCTTTTTAAAAATTTGGTTTGGTGTTTTGAAATTTGTAGGTGGCATTGCCGTTTCGGCTACCGTGTTCACTCTAAAGAACAACTGCCCTACCACCGTCTGGCCCGGAACTCTAGCCGGCCAAGGACCCAAGCTCGGAGACGGTGGATTTGCATTGACACCAGGCGCTTCCCAGCAGCTCACGGCTCCTGCCGGATGGTCAGGCCGGTTCTGGGCTCGTACTGGCTGCAACTTTGGTGCCTCCGGCAACGGAAATTGTGTCACCGGAGACTGCGGCGGTCTACAATGTAGCGGGGGCGGAGCTCCTCCAGCCACTCTAGCCGAATTCACCGTCGGATCAGCCAGTGGCGGTATGGATTTCTACGACGTGAGCCTCGTCGACGGTTACAATGTCAAGTTGGGGATAAGTCCTTCTGGAGGATCAGGAGATTGCAAGTACGCAGGCTGCGTCTCCGATCTCAACGCGGCTTGTCCTAACGAGCTTAAGGTCTTGGATCCACAGAACAATGTCGCCGCGTGCAAGAGCGCCTGCGCAGCGTTTAATAAGCCGGAGTATTGCTGCACCGGAGCTTACTCGACGCCACAAACTTGTCCTCCAACGAATTATTCGAGGATTTTTAAGCAAGCTTGCCCTGACGCTTATAGCTACGCTTATGACGACCAAACCAGCACCTTCACTTGTACCGGAGCTAACTACGACATCACTTTCTGCCCTTAAAACCGAAGCTCCGGTTTAATATAGATTCGAGTCGGGATTCTTCTCTCCCCTTTCTTTTGCTTCTTATGTAAACTATAAAATAAGGAGAGATGATGACTATACATGAATCATCTTCTTCCATATTTAAGACTTACAAGTATTTTGTTGTCGCATTCATCTCATTTGCATTGTTGCATTGAGTTATATCTATTTCAAATTAACTATGCAATACTTATATACATCCAATCCTTAACATACAAATATCTGAATAAATAAAAGATCGAGATGCTTAACAAGAGAGTAGAATAATTCTTGGTTCCAAGTCATTGGTTCTACTTCTTGATATACTTACACGAGAGAGCAATAACAACATCTAGTACTGTTTACCCAAAAGAGACAGAGCATGGAACTCACTTTGTACCAAAAGGATGTTACCTTCTATTTGCAGATGGCGAGAGAGAGAAAGAAGACCGTTGCTTGCGCTCTTTAGTATATATACGTTGGATCAGATATTCTAAGATAGAGCATAGCATCCCTTGTGTTCCTTTACATGGATTTTGATCACATGTAACCTTTATCTCCTTATTTGAGTAGGTGCAAGTGAGGTGATCCAGTTAGTTTGATAGAATCAAGTTTGAACTTTCTTTACCTTTTTGGTTGGGAAAGACTCCAGAACCCAAATCTAAACCATGTATATACATAGAAGTTAATTTCCATAATTTTTAAGACATGAAAATATGCCTATAATATTTGGAAATATCCTAGTTTAAACTTTCTTGTTTAATATAGTTATATGTAAGTGAAGTTGCGTGGAATTGAAATTCAAATTTTTATTTTGTGGGTATTAAGAAATAAAACTTTTTTGTTTCATGTTGGTATAGATGGAAGGATTAGTTGTGAGGATATGATCATATACAGTAATTCTCGTATGAAAATATATCGTCGGCCCGTCTTCTACACTTGTAAATTTCAAAGCCTCCCACAATACTATTTCTGAGCACATTCATGAATACCCAAATTTTATTCATATTTAGTTGTTTACGCTTTCACACCAAAACATACAATAAGTCTTACATTTTTTTGTATATTAAAGATCCGATCTCATTACATGTTTCCCGTAAAGCTACTGGTAAAACTACATCAAAATTACAATTGTCAAAAAAAAAAACAGGAGTGATGGAATGATTGGAATCATGGAAGACAGTTTCTACGAGCGCGGGATCATTGTGGGTTGTCTTTTAACGGAAACTACTACGGACGTGTGGAAATGGTTACACGTGCGGTCTCTTTGAGGTTTTGATTTTTAAGTTAAAAAAAAAATAACATTAATATTCATGAATCCGTCATAATGAATTAATGACCCACCATGCCCTTTCACCACTACTGTTAAATGTTAATAATATACATGAATCCGTAATAATGACCCACCATATTTTCTTTCAACCGTCAAATTAAGAAAAAAAGTTTCTAGTAAACTAACGTACGAATACATCATTAATGGCAAATACAATTCACAGAGCCAAAGAGGATGGGCTAACAATACGAACGGTAACTATTATACCCTTTTAATTACTTTTTTCTTTAACTGTAAATAAATTGCAAAAAAATACCTAAATCTTAATTAATTAAAAAGTTATAACACTACCTCGGATCAACAAGTATAAATAGAGGATCACTGCGAGTAACTGACATTCATCATCACAATTATCATCCAAAGCACAGAAAACAAAAACTCGATTTGAAATGACGAATTTCTCCAGTAGAAACATTCTTTTCTTCTTCGTCTTCATCACAAGTAACTACACTTATTAAACACACTCTATTTCAGTTTAACCTCTGATATATCTCTTTTTGTTTTAAATGAGATTAATTTCAGTATTGTTTCTTAGAACTCTGTTTTTGGTTCATTGTCTTCAATCACAGCATAATTCTCAAAAACACTTCGTTTTGTTTCTCTTTGGGTTTAACATTTTTGTTTTGTTTTGACATTGCAGGCGGCATTGCTGTTTCCGCCACCGTATTCACTTTACAAAACAGTTGTCCTTACACCGTTTGGCCTGGAATTCTCTCCGGCAACAGCAACACTCTCGGCGACGCCGGATTTCCCTTGACTCCAGGTGCTTCCGTACAGCTCACTGCTCCCGCCGGATGGTCAGGCCGCTTCTGGGCTCGTACCGGATGCAACTTCGACTCTTCCGGCCACGGTTACTGCGTCACCGGAGACTGCGGCGGTGTTCTAAAATGTATTGGCGGCGGAGTTCCACCTGTCACTCTGGCTGAATTCACACTCGTAGGCGATGGCGGCAAGGATTTCTACGACGTGAGTCTCGTCGACGGTTACAATGTCGAGATGGGAATTAAACCACAAGGAGGCTCCGGTGATTGCCATTACGCCGGCTGCGTCGCTGACGTCAATGCGGTTTGCCCTAACGAACTCCGCATCATGGATCCACATACCGGAATCATCGCGGCGTGTAAGAGTGCTTGCGCAGCGTTTAATTCTGAGGAATTTTGCTGCACCGGAGCTCATGCGACGCCGCAAACTTGTTCTCCGACTCATTACTCGGCGATGTTTAAGAATGCTTGCCCTGGCGCTTACAGTTACGCTTACGACGACGCCACGAGCACCTTCACTTGCACGGGATCTAGTTACGTGATCTCCTTCTGCCCTAGCCGTTCGTAAAACCGGCGCTCCGGTTTGGATTTGGGTTCTCACGTTTCTTTTGCTTGTTATGTACGGAAAGTTTATGACATTAAATCATTTTCTTCAATTTCTTTAGATTTTCTAAGTATTTAGTTGTTACACTCACCTCATTTGCATTGTTGATTTGATTCGTATCTTTTTTTTATATTTTTACAAAGTATTGATTTTGCATTACCTATATTCATCCTAACTAGAGATTAGAGGGCTTCTTTGATTCAAGGTCATTGGTTCTTGATGTACTTACTTTACTTACATGAGAGAGCAATAAAAAACTAGTGTTCATCCAAATGAAACAGAGCTAACTACTTACTATACTCAAACTTTTTAAGCCGCGGAATGGTTAAAACATGAGACCCGCGCAGATTCGACAGATTTTGTTAGTCTGTTAAGGAGATTCAGCTGATGCAGTTAAAGATCAGTGTTTCTGGGATCTTTTGGTTTCCACTTGCAAAGCCTTCTTCGTTCTTGTTGCAGCCTGAACGAATCCCACAATAACCTGAAGCTCATCCATTCGCTGCAAACCAGAAAATGTCTCAGACTTATCATAATCAGAAGCAAAATTCAAAAACAAAACATTTAGCTTTATTGTTACCTGAGACATGAAGTGTCTCTGAACAATGTCAATTAGTTGCTCCTTTGATGGATTAGGAAAAGCATCCACCTTTAAGAGAAAAACAGATCAATCATGTACTGTCAAAACTCGGGTAACAAAAGAGAGTAGAAAAAGATTGGTTCTTTTTAACTCACAAGGTTGAAGTGTCGCCAATATCTCAGTAGTGCAGGCATATCCAATTTGGTAAGATCAACCTTCTGCGTAAAAACCATATTCTCAAATCAGTAATCCAATACATTAAGGTATAACTCCCACAAGTAGAAGAAGTCCAAGGCATTACCATGTTCCCACGAGGAGTAAAACTCGAGTTTTTTGAGTGTGAGTCACAAGATAAGGCCCTGCACATCACCTTTTGAGTCAAACGTGATGATCTGTGTCCTCTCTGCTTCGACTTATGAGGCTTCAAAGTCTCCTCAGATGCTGCAAAACACACACTCGAAGATCTTAGCATGCCACATTAATTGGAAGAACTGAAGACAAGTTATTGACAGAGACAAGAAACCAAGCTTACTCATATCAGACGGATTCCACTGTGTATGTTCGACTTCAATATCATCGTCTACTTCGTTCCCTGTAGGAGCTTCAATAACACTAAGCGCATTCCTCTGCAACTTCACTTCTATTCCATTAGTCAGAACCTGGAAATTTAAAACATAAGTAGTAGATTAAAAATTGCAAGCCTTAAACAAGTAAAGTTTGGGACTTTTTGAGAAATGGGAATACTGGGAGACAAAAACTGGTGGAATTTGATATCGATATTAGTAAACAATGTATGCGTTGGGCTATGACGAAATCGTACAGAAATGGTGAAGTGAGTAATGATAAAAAAAAAAAAAAAAAAAAAAGAAGAATAAAAAATATCAAAGAGAGTAAATATAAAATATAAAACTACGCAGCCTAATGAAATGGAGAACATCTATCTATAAAAGTAACTCTCAACCCAAAGAAAAATAAATTCGGCAGTGAATGAAAATGACCCATATTAAAAAGAAAGAAAAAAAAACTCTAAACATATAATATAATTAAGTATCATAATTAGTGACAAGTAAAACAAATCTAAAAGCCAGCTTGAACCCACAAAGATGAAAAAGGGATAAGCAAGAAATTGATTACGGAGAAGAAAAGAAAAGTTAAATAAATATAAAAAGTGCAGATCTTTATGTATGATGCAATTTAGAATAAAGTTGGTATATTTTAAGAACAATCAATCCCATCGTGTTTTGGTCTTTTCTTTTTTTTCCTTTTGCTGCGTTAATCGATCCACTTGATTCAGTAAAATCGGACACTACCATTTGATTTACTGCATTATTGGGCTTATGATTCGAGCTATATTCTCGATTTTTGTTAAATCATTTCAACAATTCCAGATGCTAAAAACACACACACACACTCACACACACATAAATATGAAATTAGACAAAACCAGGTATGAAGAAAAATCACCAGCCAATGCCAACCACCAAGTCCTACGGCTTTCTTGACAACACCTTGAAGACCGACGAGAACAGATTTGGTACGGTTGTTTCCTGTAACGACAACTTTAGTATGACGAGGTAACACCGTCAATTCCTCTTCGCTACTACAATCACCGAAACAACTCTGTAGCTGAGAGAATCCACCTCCATTGAGGACGCTTGAGTTGTTCTCAACAGCTTCCAGCATTTTACTTCTCCTTCTCCGTTTGTTTCTCTTTCTCTCTATTATACTAAATTAAGAAATCGAGCTTTAGGATCTATGAAATGGAAGTTCATGCATTTTGGGAGGATTGAGAGAGTGAAGAAGAGAAGGATCGAGTAGAGAAATTAGGGTTTATTTGGTGTCTGATGAAGAAAGACAGAGTAAGAGTATAAGAGAGAAAGAGGAAAAAGCAGAGTTTTGTATGAAAGAGAGTCAGACAGATAGTGACCGCCTTACCATCATAACCAATGATAAATTGCCACGTGTGTTTCGTACTGCTACCATTTGCACTGTGGAAACTGAGCGGTTTTTTTGGTGGATGGATACCAAAACCTTTGTTTTAACCAAAAGTTTTTACCTTTTTTTTTTTTTTTTTACTACGCTCTAATACGAGTTAAATGAATCTATTGGGGTATTTAAAAAGATAAAATTCATTTGTGTTGGAAATTAAACCCAACATTAAAATTCGATTATAAGCTTATTTTCCTTGTTAAGTTTCCAATCCAATCGTATATTTAGACATTCATTATATTATATGAACCGAAATTCCACTGAAAAATGGAAGGAATGCGTTTGGTTAAATCTTTAGGAACATTTTAGGAAGTAATTTGTAATGGAATCCGACTTTTATGCTTTTACAGGGTTTAAATAGTAAAAAAATAAAATGAGGGCCATACTTAGTAAATTTTGTATTATGTGTACACGCGATCGACGTGAATTTGAATGGTTGACTGGTTTTTGAAATTAAAGTCAGGCGTTAATGGGCCCAAGCATTCGTCTTATTACGATGATACCCCTGTTATTTATCTGTTTTCATTTCCTCTCCTTGGATTTGAATTTGAATTTGAGTCACCCCCACTACCCTATTAAATAGATACTTCAGCGTATTGTGTTTTTTTTTTTGGGTTTAAAGACTTTTCATCGTATAATGTTCATCTACAAAAAAAAGTTAATGAAAACTAAAATTCTATGGGATTATTCTTAGGAGATAACATATTTCTAAGTTTGATGGAAAAATATTCTAGTATTATTATTATTATGTGTGTTTACTGTTGGAAAGTTTAAAAGAAAAGGAGTTAGCAAGATAACATGGATGTAATCAGAAAAGCAAAACATTTTTGTTTTAAAGTCAATACTTTGGCGTAAAAGCCAAAAATGTCGTTTCTCATGCAACTGGTGTTACAAACACTAAATAATCGAAAAATAAAAACTTAATCCCAGATTCCACATAGATTTGTAAGTGTTTTATTATCAAATAATAACTTTTAGCAACTGGTCCATCAATGTAGAAGTATGGCACTAGTAATTAATGCTCTATACATATCTCGGTAAGACGATTAAATTTTGTATTATTTTTATCATTGCTATTTTGTAGCAATTAAGGTTTTAATTTCAATAGATTTTGACATCCATACGTTACTTATAAATTATAATATATTTATATATATATAACTATTTAATCAAATAAAAAGAGTATTGTGACTAGTACTGGACGGGTAATGGATAGCTCTCATATATCACGGAATTTTATTTCATAATTATATATAAAGCAAAACAATGATTCATATATTTAGAGTTTTTTACAAACAATTTAAAAGCCTATTGCCACTACACTGAAATCTATTTAGATAAATTTTATTTTGTTTTTCAGTTCAAAAGATGACAAAGACGGAAAATCTACCTATTGTCACAGATGCAAAACAAATCCTAGTCGTATTTTCTCATACATGATTGAAAGCAAAGATGATTTTATTTTGAACGATGTTACTTATAAATTAAAGAAGTCGTTGTAGTATAGTGGTAAGTATTCCCGCCTGTCACGCGGGTGACCCGGGTTCGATGCCCGGCAACGGCGCATTTTATTTTTCTTGTTTCTAATAACAGAAACCCTCTGGCCCGTCTCAAGTGTTACCAACTCGCGGAAGGTGTTTAAAGACAATTTACACAGTTCTGCACTTTTTATAAAATAACGTCATAATCTAAAAAGCAAATCACAAGTAAATGAACTGTGACATAACAACTGTGCCCAAATGCTGCAATTTCTTTTGTTCCTTTTCTGCCATTGCAGAGAAAACTTACGATATAGAAAAGTAAATATTTGAAGACAAAAGTCACAGCTTCTTACTTTTTTTTTCCATGTCATCTCATGATTTTTATATTAGAACTAAAACGAAGTTATACAAAATTGAGAGACAAAAACCAACAGATTTTGATAATCAAAGTCACAGATTCATTCTACTTTTACTCTTTTATCATTCATCATATATTAAACCTTGTAAACTATATTTAATTTGTTCGTTGGGCATAGCTGTGGGACAAACCCGTCAACTCCTTTTTCCCTCTATATGTTCAATGAACTAGACATTTTTGTGAATGATATTAAAATAACTATGGACCCAGCAATTAATCCAGTTTAGCAAACCTCTACACCATTTTAAAAGTAAACTAGATCCAAAATCTTAAAATCAACGTAATATTATATACTGTTAAAAATACATACTATTACAGTATTACCAAATAGACCGATCTATATTATTTATTTGTCTCATTAGTAAAGTCCGAAGAAGGTTCACAAAGTAAATAAATGAACTAGATACATCTAATCAGGACAAAAGTGGTCAATTCGTTTTTTTCAAAGTAAAGCAGAAAAGTGATAATTTAATTTGAATATAACAGCATTATTTGTTAAAAAAAAATAAACACGGCTTAAGTAATTTTGTATTGTTAAAAGTTAAAACTAACTCGCGTACTCTTATTAATGGTAAATAAAAATAAAACCAATGAGATGGTGTGTTTTCCGGTCACACAAGTAAGGGACCCACACTGTAGAAACGGGTCCCACTTTGTCTCCTCCTCTTATTACTATTTGGTCATTTACACACATAGAAAAAGATAAAAACAAATTACACTGCGTCGACTACATTATCCTCTACATGTAATCACACACCTCACAATATACACCTCACCAATCTGACCCTTTATAATCCACCTTAATACACGTGGACGATGGAATAGAACAAGAAACACTGATGTTTAATGTGAACTCATGTACTTGAATACATGACCCAATTATAAAAAAAACAATTAAATTTTGGTAAGAAAGAGAGATTCTTCTTCGATTCCAGCGAAGGAAAAGCGTATTCCTCGTGAGCATTAACTTCTCACTCCTCATTCTTCTTATTCTTCTTCAGTCTACGTTCACACAATCTTCACATTCACATCAAAGCTCGGAACTTTCGAGGTTGTGTTTTTTGTGTGAAGATGACTTCTGATGGAGCTACGTCGACATCAGCAGCTGTGGCTGCTGCTGCGGCAGCGAGGAGGAAGCCATCGTGGAGGGAGAGGGAGAATAATCGGAGGAGAGAAAGACGGAGAAGAGCTGTAGCTGCAAAGATATACACTGGGCTTAGGCTTCAAGGTGATTTTAATCTGCCTAAGCATTGCGATAATAATGAGGTTCTCAAGGCACTTTGTGCTGAAGCTGGTTGGGTTGTTGAACAAGATGGCACTACTTATCGCAAGGTCATAACTTTCTCTTTTATTTCAGATCTGAGCTTTTTATCTTGAGAATTTGTTGATTTCAATTGCGTTTCGAATCTATTAAGCTGGCTTTTTTTTTTGTCTTCTAAGCAAGAAATCTGTTTTTGATTATCGAGCATGTCTATGTATGGATCTAATTGCTTTAAGTGAATTTAGGGGGCTTCTTGCTAATTTCAAAGTCATTTATGAAAATTAAGGAGCTTTAATCGGGTTTTCAACTCACCTATTAGGACTTTCTGATGTTTCAAATCTTGTAACAATCGTAATTCAGTAGGTTTGCTTCTTGAGCTATTAGTTTACTAAAGTCTTAATCTTTATCAATGACACTTGATCCAAAGTTCTTATTGTGATACATTGTGACATTGTGATGTTTGTTGGATCATATTAGGGATGCAAGCCTCTTCAACCTGGTGAAATAGCTGGGACTTCATCTCAAGTTTCTCCTTACTTGTCTCTGAACCAAAGTCCTCTTTCTTCAGCCTTTCAAAGTCCCATTCCATCTTACCAAGTCAGCCCTTCTTCCTCATCTTTCCCAAGTCCTTCTCGTGGTGAACCAAATAACGACAACATCTCCTCCACATTCTTCCCCTTCCTCAGAAATGGTGGCATTCCTTCTTCTCTACCTTCCCTCAGAATCTCAAACAGTTGTCCTGTCACTCCACCCGTCTCATCGCCAACTTCTAAGAATTCTAAACCGTTGCCTAACTGGGAATCTATTGCTAAGCAATCCATGTCCATTGCTAAACAATCAATGGCGTCTTTTAACTATCCTTTTTATGCGGTTTCTGCACCTGCTAGTCCAACGCATCGCCAGTTTCATACTCCGGCTACTATACATGAATGTGATGAGTCTGATTCTTCTACTGTTGATTCTGGTCAATGGATAAGCTTTCAGAAGTTTTCTCAACAACATCCATTCGGTGCCTCTGTGGTGCCAACTTCTCCTACCTTCAATCTTGTGAAACCTGCGCCTCAGCGGATGTCTTCAAATATTACTGCCTTCCAAGAGATTGGTCAAAGCTCTGAGTTTAAATTTGAGAATGATCAAGTAAAGCCGTGGGAAGGAGAGAGGATACATGATGTGGGTATGGAGGATCTTGAGCTTACACTTGGAAATGGGAAGGCTCGTGGTTGACATGAGCTATTCAGCAAACTCGCATGGCTTGTCATGATAAACTTATCAGTGAGAAACTAATCCTCGAGTCTCTTCACCTTCTTCTAGGTATCTGGATTTTTATGAAATCTCATATGTTCTTTCCCATCCTATACAAATATGCTCCGCACAAAGCCGTCTCCATGGAAGCATTGGATTGTTAGAGTCGCTGTTCAATTCATGAATTTGGTTTCTTAAGCATTATTTGTAGATAAGATATCTTAAGATGTATGATTCTGTTCCCTTACTAATGTTACATTAAATAGTGGCTTGAAACTGTTTTCTATCTTTTCAAATTGCGTAGTCATGTATCATGTCTTTAAGCCCATTTTGCCTCTTGGCATCAAGATCCAAAATTTGCAAAGCATATGCTTATAGAAAATATTAAATTCTTTATTTCCCGGTAATCAATCGTTTTGTTAAAAACTCACCCATATTATCAACAAATATCTCGTTAGACAAAGCTAGCTAGAAGAAAAGCACAGCCAATGAACACATCTAGCTACACAATGCTACAAATCACATATTGAATACAAACTCTGGTCATCATCATCTTAATAATATAATCCTTGTTGCTGATCGATCAGATAAGTCATGGAGAGTTCAGTTCCAGTTCGATCTCAATCGCAGGGCTCTTCGGTCCATAGTGAGTTTGAACATTGCATTCTTGGTATCTGAAACAAGGGGTGAGATGATCATTCACAATGCCAGAGGACTGGAAGAAGGAATAAATAACAGTAGGACCAACACAGCGGAAGCCTCTCTGCTAATGTGCTCTGCCTTTGGTGACTTAACCGGTACTTGACGACCATAGCGATATCCATTTCTTAATGGCTTGTTGTGGTTGACAAATCTCCAACAATAGTTGCTGAATGATCCAAATTCTTGCTTGACCTGTTTCCAATTTACAACCAAAAGCTGTTTCAATAAACTTACACAAAATACAAAATTTCTTAACAAAACACAGAGTAGAACCTACCTTGAGAACCAATTTTGCGTTCTCTACAATTGCTCGCAGTTTTTGTTCTGATATCAACCTCTTCTCTGTGAATTGTGATATAGCTGAGGGATCAAACTCTTCAAAAAGCTTCCTGCAAAAGGAAAATAAAAAAAATGATGATATTACACCAAACCAAAACAAAAACAAAAAAACAAAGCAAAGCAAGAATGTTTCTTTTGCTGGTGTAAATTTACCTGAAGTATTCTCTTTTGTTAAGGATTGAAGGCCAACTAAACTCAGCCAACGCTTGAGAGAAGACAAGTAGCTCAAAGAGTTTCTTGTCGTCACGAAATGGAACACCCCATTATTCGTCGTGGAACAACACGTAGATTGGGTCTGTTCATCAATCACCATCATTATTATTAACCGAAAAAACTTTTATATATATATATATATATATCCATCCATCAATCTTAAAACAATATTTTGGTTTGTCTTTAATTGTCAACTACAAGAACTAGTTTTTGCAAGTTGCAATTAATATGTTGTGTTGACATCTATCTATGAAACTGATTGTTACCAATAATTTACAGTTATTTCAGAAAACCTTACATTCCGAAAATCATAAAAAGCCAATTCACATGGCTTCCCATTTTTGAAGTCGATTGAGAAATATATTATTTGGGGACACAACGAAGAAAATGGGCAACTATCTTTTAATTCTTTGCAGATTCATTAAATGTGCGACAAGGACAACAAGTCTCTCTTCTACCTACGACACTGGGTTAGAAAATATTTTATTTCATATTCTAATTTCTAAAATAGAGAAAGAAAAAAAAACACCAACTCCTTAAATACGAAATTCTGCGTTAAAAAGAAAATTAAAACAGTATATTATATTCTCAAAAAAAAAATGTAGGGAAGTTTAAAACAAAAGTTAAATGAAGCAAAGAGGGAAAAATAAAAACTTGTCAGGCAAACAGACCTGAATTAGGTGTGATCCAGTGGCATCTCTTCATCGTTCCCGGAATTTTAGGAGAAATGTCTTCAACGCCGGCGACGGAGACTACATTATTGAGCTTTCATTACTCGTGTATTGAAATTTTATTAATCCACCGACGAACGTTCTGAGGATGACGAATAAGAAGAGGAATCATCAGTCGAAGCTGTGAAATTAAAATCCGGCTTATCAGTCGCCGGAGGTTTCATTACTCGTGGCTGCTTTTGTGGCTTCTTGGTAATCTCTGCTTTGGTAACTCTAAATCTGTTGCTGGTTGAACAGAGGATAGCTCGTGGCTCAACAACCATTGGTTTAAGAGGAGAACGAAGCTTAGGGACTTTAGACATCTGAGAAGTTTGGTTGAAATGGAGAATTTGAAGGAAATGCGAGGGTTAAATTGGAAAGATAAGGAATGAGATGGGATCGGAGAGAAAGAGAGAGGTGGAACAGAGCAGAGTAGTAGTAGGCCTAGAGCTTGCTTATTGCAGATTTTTGCATACGTGTCGGTTATTCTTCTCGTTATCGTTTTTGGTTTCAGACAGGGACACCAATAAATGGGATTTCATACATGTCGTGAATATTACGGTTTTTTACGGTTAATTTTGCCGGCTGCATTTACAACTTACGGTTAATTTCGTTCCATAAGAGGGTTCGTATACCAAAATGTAAGTGGGTTTAAAGGGTTAATTAAACCTAAAAAGTGTTTTAAAGAATTCACCAAAGTCTTCCTGCTTTATGACTTTGACCCATATATGGTAAAATTTACGAAACTACTACATTATTTACTCCCTCCTCGAATTAACTGCTCCAGTCACTCGTGCTCAATCACTGCTTTTGGACTTCTCGAAGAGAAGCAAGTACAATGATTGTAAATGAACTGAGATTGTTTGACCCTTTTTTTTGTTATAAATGGTTTCGTTATTGCATAGTTTGCTTTAAATTCAATGGTATATTTATTTAGGTTCATGATGTACTACCATGAATTCAGACTCTACATGTTAAGTTCTTATGTTACCAATAAATGTATATGATGTCTGAGATATCTTATTTCAGAAGTGATTTCGGACACAGGATTCCTTAAAAACTTCAGAGGGATACAGAATACAAATGGCAAACTTTATAAGATTTATCTTTAGATGTGTGTGACGCCAAAGAAAACCTCAAATGGTTTAAGGAGGGCAAAAAAGTAGTTAAGAGGTGGGCAAAGAGTCAGAGTCTCATTTGGTGAAGTGTATGTGGTGTTGGAATACGAGTGAAGGGTAAAATAGGGAAAACAAAAGCGTTAAGTAGAAGTTGAAAGTAGCTTACCGTTGACAAAAAGAATCGTAAAAGACTAAAAGCCAAAACAACACCAACTCCACCTCGGCCTTCCTTTTTTTTTTTTCCATTTGATGGGCCTAACCCAATTAATTGTATGGACCTAATTCTCTACACGGGCGTACTTAACCCGTAAAGCCTTTTATGATAAACTGATAGATCTCAACAAACAAACAAAATTTGCTGTAAACCTGTGAGAACTAAATTTCTGCAACATCTCTTGAATCAGAACCGTAACTCTACACTTTTTTTTTTTTTTTAACGCATAGACTTGTCTTCCTTTAAACCGGTCCGAGAGTGTTGAAGTGGTCCCATGCTTCCTAAAGATTGAACCAAACAAAAATATTATTCAGGCTCAATGATACTGCAACATTATTTTAGTTGAGAAGGCTAGTAAATAACCATAACCTGTAATAACTCGAAAACTTTCTCAGCCATGTATTTCTGGTTCGCAGAAGCACCCTTTTGTTGTAGCTTATCTGGATGAAGGATTAACAATGCTCTCTGGTATGATTTTCGAACAGCGTTTCCTTCGATCATATCCATTAGAGGAATTGCCTTCCATCCACTCCCGGGCCAAAGAATCTGTAAAGTTAAACTTTCAAATTCGTTAGTTATGCAAATAGTCTAATGTATATATCCAACAATGTTATGTATTATATATCAAGAGAGTACTTACATATTGCAGCGTGGACAAAAGAGACCGAATGTTACCGCTTTTTCCGCTTGACCACTTGCGGATTTTCGCATCGATGTTCTATAGAGGTTCAAAATTAGTTTTGAGGCTTTCTTCAGGTAAACGTAAAAGAAAAGAGTATGTATCTCTTAGAAATTTTAGTAGTATTACTTGTATTTCTTCAGCCTCATTTCTGATTTCTTCCTGTTTGTTCTCTTCTTGTGTTATATCTTCCACCTGTACATAACAAGTTCCACGTCGATTATAGAAAGAAACATAAATGTTAAGATTGAAAACTTGAAGGTTAAAGTACATAATATTATATTTTACCATGAAATTTACATGAATGGGCTCGTCTATATCTTCTGAGGTAGTATGTGCTGATAGAACAAAACCGGTAAGCTCAGATATAATTTAGTTGTGTAGTAACAACAATGTTTAAATCCGATACACCAATCCAGGAACTTACATGCGACCGGTTCCTGTCTGATCTTTACTTTTTCAGCCTGTCTGATCTCTTCTTTTTCAGCCTGTCTGATCTCTTCTTTTTCAGTAACACCACGAGTCTTATTACCGTTCACACTCTTCCTATCTGAATCCTTTTTTTGAGTTGCCTGTGAAGGTTTCTGATCTCGTTCCTGCAAAACAATTTACATGTAAGGAATTAAAAACCAATGAACATAAAGCTAGATCTTGGTTTTTAGATCAAGTACCACAGCGGGAATATCTGGAGTTAGTTTCTTTTGTTGATCACGGATGTTTACAGTTTCCTCGGCATTAGCTCCATCATGATTGATATCATTCTTGGGAGTTTCTTTAGCTCTCCATCTAGAGCTTTTTCCAAGAGATTCCCCACCTGCTCCTTGACTGAAAATTTTAACAAAGTCCATCACTTTTCCTTTAGCTCCATCTTTGCCAACTTCTGGTACTGAGGATGAACTTGCGAATCTGGATTTATCTGGTATCCGGCTATCTAAAGAACCTTTCGTGCTTTGTGGTTTCTTTTTTGTTCTTGAATCTCCGGTAGAACTCCTCATGTTCTTCACTCTGCTTTTACCTTTTCTCACTTCTCTATCCAATACAATATCCTCACCTGCAATGACAAAGAACAAAATGAAGTCCACAAATGAAAGCTTAGCCCACCCAACCAAATGAAACAAAAATGTATCTCTTCAGAAACCAACCTTCTATCTCAACGTTATCATAAACCATTGAATGAAGAGGTTTCACATTAGCTTCATGCGTTTTTGACACATCAGAGAAGGCCTGTTCAGACATGGAACCAATTGAATGAAGAGGCTTTTTCACATTGGCTTCCCGCGCTTTTGAAACACCTGAGAAGACCTGTTGAGACATCAAATCAATTTCTGTTTTCACTTCTTTTGTCTGAACAACAGGACGCTTTTGGGAGATCTTCTTTTCCTCTTTCAAACTAGATAAACCACTTACTCCTTCTACTTCTTCATATTTACCCGTTTTCTCGACTGAAACAGATGGAGGATCATTAGAAGTTGTCACCTCAGCTTTAGACATAGAACTCAATCTAGAACTGCCCCAAATGACAACAGGAACTCCTTTATTAGGCCACTTGTAGATGGAAAAATGAAACTGCCTGCCTTTCCCAGTAACAACAACTTGAGGAGGAGCACCATCAACATCATCTAGTTCTGATTTGACAGTAAAGACCGTATCGGCTTTGCTCGAAGTTCTTGACAAAGGAGAGGTCCAAGCAGTTTCTTTGTTCTTGCTCAAACTACGAGTAACAGAACCAAATGTGGGAATCTCTGTTGCTTTTGCAGGAAGACTGAAGAACAAAGTCATACAAATCTTACAAAAACTCAATCAATCATTATGAAACTAATCTTACAAAAAATAGTTTTAAAAAACGGACCTGAATTGTGAAGGAAACGAAGTCCCAGAAGATTCAGCTTTGTGAGCTGGACTAAGGATCCGAGAACCCGGAAGTGATGACCCGAACGGTTCTTGTTCCTTCTTCACTCTGAAAATATCGTCGAAGAAATCATCAGCTGTGAAACGACGGCGGACAGATGACTCTTCACCAAAAACAGGCTTCTCATCTCGCTCATCCAAAACGGCATCACGAGGAATCATCAGCACGTCACCGTCGTCGACGATGGCATCACGGCGCCTGAGAGCAGTTTCACTGAAGCTATGTCGTGTGACTTGGTTATTATTATTATTAACCTTTGACCGTCTCTTAGGAGGACCACCAAATACGTCACCGAAATCGATGTCCACGTCATCGCCACCGGGCACAACAGGTGGTGAGTTGGAGGCCAAAACAACGGTTTCAGAGCTTGGAAATGTCTGCATAGCATAGTATAGAGGAAAACAGAAAATTGGAGGTTGCTATGAGTTGGAAACAGAGGAAGGAGTCTCTGAAACAAAAAGATTTAGAAAAAGACAAAAGACAGAGCTAAGTGTGGGGTTTCATTCCATTCTAAACCACAAAAATGGGATTTTCCGTTATTACAGAGACAATCTTAATAGTCTTCTTTCTGAATAAAAACATATATAAATCCAAATCCTTCACTTTCTTTTCTTTTGTCTTCCTTCTTCTTCCATCTCTTGCTTTTTTTTTCTTTTAATTTTTTTGTCTTTCTCATGAATTTTCTTTCTTTCTATTTTTTTTTTGTGGTCAGAAGATAATAGTAGAGTCAAATGTTTCATCACTAAAATTAAATACTATTGGATACACATAACTCATACTATAGAGTAAAAGAAAATCTAGAAAATTGATTATGAACTTATTGTAACCACATACAGTATGTGGGAAGATGAAACTACACAAGTTTTTTTTTACTGGAGTAAGAATTTAAGCAGAATATGTCATTAAAGAAGAAGACTGTTTTATCAATGTCTTGCGTAACACGTATCTATTCCTTTATCAAGCAGTACCATCTGGGAAGCTATCGAGCGCATCTTGCTTGCCATCAACGTAAAACTCTACAGCAGCTTGCATTCGATTGAGCTTATCTTTATGATAGCTCAAATGAACAATCACAGGTTTTAACTTCTTCAGTTCTTGATTCTTTCTCACAGTTTGGAAGAGGACCTTACTGTTCATGAACTCGTACATATCCATGGCTCTCTTGGAAGCGCGTAAGCCAATGTAGTCTGGGTGCGACGGGTAAAAGAGCTCCTCGTTGAAAACCATTTGGTCCCATAAGTCTGCCTTTGAGAGTCTATCTACCACGCGATCGAGCACCTCGATTGAAGGAAGAGTTGGTCTAAGATAGAAAAACCCGGAATTGAAAACCCACATCCTTATTGACTGTACATACCGACACGGTCCATAGGCTGGATCATCAAACCCCTCGATGAAGCCATACGCCGTGTTATTGTCATGCCCATCGCTCATGGCCTCCACATCGGAGTCTCTGTACAGATGACCAAAAGGGTTCTGAAAAAACACAACGTCCGCATCCGATAAAAGAACACCATAACCAAGCTGCAAGAACTCCCTTAAGAAGCGAAATTTCAGTGCAGAAACAGCAAAAGTACCTCCAGTTTCCCCAACCATGTCCACTGTTTTATCTGGATCTCTCTTGTAATATGCAACCTCCTGCGATTTACATAAACTTTCTGTGGAATTATCCAATGCAATAACCAGGTAGTTTTGAATACCAAGTCTTTTGATGCTAGCAATCTGCACCTCCAACAATGGTTTCACATTTGAATTTGCAAGAACCACAATGACCTCTTTACTGACAGCTACTTTCTCTAGAAGCTTTGCTAATCTGGGGTTAACAGACTCGTCGGGAACTACAGTTGGATTAGTTCTCAGACTCTTGACAGTTCCGAAAGGCCCGGCCTTGATCCGTTCAGGTGATTCACATGAAGCCAATCCAACCTGAAATGATAAACAGAGAAAGGATGAAAATTCACCATTTAAACTTTGGTTTTGATGTAAAAAAAAATTGTAGTCTTGAGTAAGATCCAAGATGATAATGATTAAACACGTAACTCTTACAAAAAATTTGATGAACAACAAACGAACTCAGTATGAGACCTAAAATTCAAATCTTCAATTCCAACAACCGCCAAATATACAATTCAAGGTATTGTATTCAAACTTCATTCAATAAAATTTTGAATTATAAATTCCAACAAAAATAGTATTCAAATCAACTCAATGCTTATAATATATAGATTCCAGAGGACATCTTCTAGTTCAGAAAAAAATAAGAGCTCTAGACCACCGGATTTCAAAAAGATGACTCTACATAATTAGAGCATAAGATCTACTTTTACCTTCCAAGTAGATTTCCAAAGGCGTTCATTGAAGAAATCATTTGGGAAGAAGACAGTGCAGAGGCACCCGATAAACATTCCGAGCAGGGTGGCGACTACAATTCCATATCTGCGGAATTGTTGGATTTGGTCTTTACGAATGGCCATTGCCTAGAGAAAACGCAGTAGCCAAATTGATAAACCCCTTTCTTGTTTCTGTGATAAAATCCTAGTGTGCAAGTTATGCTTATATAAGCCTCGTTAGCCACTGATATGGTTACGTTAATCTTAGGCAATGAAATTAATAATTCCACAAATAAGTCTTCTTGATTATAAGGACGGCTGAAGTTGTTCTAAGTCAAAGGTAGTAATAATGTTCTAACATCTAACTAGGTTGCGGCTAACAAATAACAATGGTCCATCTAACATCTAGCTCGGCAGAGGTTTAGGCAGAATTGCCGAACCACATTTATTTCGACACTAAGTAAAAATGGTATCGAAACCAAACCTTTTTCGAGGATTCCAAAAACTATAGAAAACATAAAGATGATCAAATCATAAGCCTAAGGCAGTCTTAACAATATTCCATTCCTAAGCAGTTGAGACATCGTTGTACCCTGCAAGAGTTTAAAAAAAAACTCCACATTAGGATAAACAATCAGATACAAGAAGCTTTTTCATGTCTTCTCAGACTTTTGATCTTTATTTAGATTTTCAACGCAAAACAGAGGATTGATACAAACAGGATCATATAATGGCGATCATTTCATCGGAGTTTCCTTTGCATAATTGCATATGTAAAAACCCTTTCCACCAAGCCAATCCGCTTTCATTCTGTTTCTCCTCGATAGTAAATCGAAATGCTCCTATGGCTGCTAAGGGAACCGCGTTTATGATAACAAATCCACCAAGCATAACGCCTGTGATGGCTCCCAAGAATCGAATCGGTTCTCGTGGCATCTCCTTTAGTAATATAGTCTCTCTTCGGAATCGTCGAACACCTTCAGTGGGTTTTTCCTTGATGTCTTTTTTTCAGCCCTCAGTGGTTTCTTCATTATAATATATCGCAGAGCAGGAAAAAACAGGGGAATAATTGGAAAAAGTCAGTTTTTAAAAACCAAGTTCGAAGGTTGAGAATAAAAACGTGGTTTGAATTTTTAACAACCATACGACGTAGTCTACACAGCGATGAACGGTCCAGACTCAGTATACTAATTGAGAGTGTACTTGATTGATACAAGTTAAGCAAATTATGGCGAACCTACCAAAAACCAAACTTTCATTCAATTCTAAAGCAGGATCGATCAACTTGGACCATTCAAACTAAACTGATCTCAAAGTTAAAGTAAACATTTTTTTCGCAGAAACTAGAACATATCAAACCACACAGTTTTAGAGGATTCAGTAGCATTGGAATTTATAAGCCAAAGAAAGATTTAAAGGAGTCTAACAATATTCCTTTCCTATACAGTTGAGACAACGTTGCACCCTGCAATTAAAAAAAAAAAAAAAAAGATAAAAACACTAAATCAAAATCTACCCTTTTTGTATTGGGAAGAAGCCAAATCTGAGAAGATTATCAAGTTTTCTTAGACTTTATTCAGTATTCATATTTTGCAGTGTCAAACAGAGAAACAAAGAGTTAAGTCTTCTAGACAAACCTGTTACCATCACAAGTAGGGCACAGACATGGATTGATACAAACTGGATCATACAATGGCGACCATTTTATCGTTGAGTTTCCTTTGCATAATTTGCATATGTAAAACCCCTTCCCACGACATGCCAAACAAGCCAATCCGTTTTTCTTCTGTTTCCCCTCAAGGGTCAATCGAAATGCTGAGGAAACCGCGTTAATGATCACAAATCCGCCAACAATTACGCCTGCGCTGGTGCCCAAAACTCGAATCGGTTCTAGTGGCATCTCCTTTGGTTATACAATCTCTCTGCAGAATTTCGTCGAACACCTTGAGAGCGTTTTCCTCAATAAAAGGGCATTAATGACCCGCCTATTTAAAAATACATAACTGGTAAGTTGCAATGAGTCCTGTGGTTGTGGTCCTTGGGTTTGGAGGAAGAAGATAATGGGTTTAGTATTGGGCTTTGATCATTTTACCCTTTCATTAATGAAATGAGAAAACAATACTGAAGAAGAATAGAGAACGCAGTACGAAGCAAACCCAAGTACAATAAATGAAATACTGTATCATCAAAACCGGGTTCAACCGGAAACTGATTTACCAACAACCCGTAGATCTCGGTTGTCTTTAACTTGAAATCCTAGTAAAGAGAAGATGAGCACCATTTTGAGGCTGCAAGGTCACAAGCAAAACAGGAGCATGAACATAACGTGGAGACAACCTGAAACTGTAATGCCTCAAGATCGTAGCCAGAACCGTTTTGGCCTCAACCATTCCAAGATTCTGTCCCACACAAGTCCTAGGCCCTAACCCAAACGGCACAAGCAGAGCTGAATGTTTCCTTGTATCTTCAAACCTACGCGGATTAAACTCCTCTGCGTCATTTCCCCATGTTTCTCTGTCGTGGTGCATCGCGATCACTGATAAATAGAGTTGTTCCTGCAGGAATCTCAAGGTTTTCGAGCTTAGCTCTCCTAAGAGTGTCACGATTTAATGTCATTGCTGGAGGGTAAAGCCGGAGAGTCTCATTGATTATCATACTTAGCTGTTAACAAAGATGACAAAGAAGAATTTGTTGTTAAGAACCAATGTCTCTTAAAATCATTCTTAAGTTGGGGTTTAAGGACTTTACAGTCTTGAGGTCTTGCAAGATCTCTGGAATGGGAAACCCGTTTCCTCCGAGGGCTCGTATGACTTCTTCCCGAGCAATGTTTTGCCATTCTTGGTGCATAGCCAAGAGGACTAACACCCAAGTCATAAGATCACCAGTTGTTTCCTTAGCTGCGAAGTAGAAGGTTTTGCATTCATCTATAACTTCTTCAATCCCAAGCTTCTCTTCTTGACCATTTTGATTCGTGTAAGGAGACATAAAAGCCTGAATCAGAGTTCCTGATTTCTCAACTGCGGTTGTTTTGTTCTTTTCGATAAGTTTCAGTATAGAACCACGAATTTGTTTCTCAATCCTCCATATCTCTCTATTCGTCTTCGTAGGGATAAATCTAAACCACCATTTGAAAACATACACAATAAGGGCAGGTTCCAAACTTTCTATCCAAATTAGGAAAGATTTCCCATAAGACTTACCTAAACCCGGGAATATAAACGCTCCACCGAACTCTATAGAAGAGACGCATCATACGCTCCTGCAACACAAAGATTTGTTTCCCTTCTTCCACGCTTTCCCAAAAGCTGTTCTTGAAAATATATCTGCAGACAAAATGTGTATCTGTCTATGTATCTCTAACTCAAACTCATCTTTTCCTTTTCTCATCTCCTCCCATTTCTCCAGCAACATCATAGTACTAGTCACCATCTGTGGCACCCACCTCCGTAAAATAAGATCACAGCATTAGTCGCAATCCTACAGACTGTTCCATCAAACCAAACCAAATCAACCAATAAAGTAACTAAAGTCTCGGGTTTGGTAACTTTAAACTAAACCATACAGATTCCAAATATGTAACACTATGTTGTCTGAATTACAGAGCCTGTACCTACCTTGACTCTCTCCATGTTAAAAGCTTGAATGGCGATTCTTCTATGGAAAGCCCATTGATCACCTCTAAGACCAGGAAGACCCTGAGCATAAAGCAGCTTAGATAAAGGGTTATGTCCGATTCGATCAAACGACCCGCTCGTCGTCAAAGCTTCCCGGATTAGTTTCGGATCCGACGTGGCAACCACCGGTTTTGACCCGAACCAATAGAGAAATGTCTTCCCGTAGACATGTGACCACACGTGGTAGTGAGGAGCAACACGATGGACGAATTCATGAAGGTTGTTCCCGGGAGGAATCGGCTTTGATTTCGCCACCGCCGTTAATCGGCTCACCTCACCGGAGTTTCCACTGAATACCTGGTAACGAGGAACCTCTTGAAGTAAGTTCGGATTCTCCAAGGGACCCATAGATTAGCGTAGACGAATCTGAAGACAAGAGGTAAGAAAAAAACCAAGACCAAGATGATGAACACTCCCATAGTTTGACTTGTTATCCTCAATTCTCTCTCTGTTTCAATCTCATTCATTGGATCTTGAAATTATAATATATCAAAAGAAAAGAAAAACAAATTTTTTAATCTGATCTTGATCTTAAGATTGCTAAAAGAAAATTACAGGAAGGTGTGCCCGGAGAAACAAAGCTACCGGTAAAAAAATGGAAGGTAAACAAAACAAAAACATAACGAACTATAAAAAAACGGCGATACGGTTAATTTTCGTCGTCTAAAGCTTGGTTATTACCAAACAAACTCCCTCTTCTTTTACCAAACCCACCTGAATCAAGACCTGACCCACCACGATACTTCATCTCCTGAGCAGTTGTTCTGTAGTTAGTAGTTTCCGCCGGAGCTCTTGAGTTTGGGTCGTTAGACCCAACTGACCGGTAACCACCTGTTGCCGGTCCCGGAGGATACTGAGATGGTGAAACATACCTTCTTCGAACATCCATAAGGTCATCGTTTCTTCTAGTTGGTTCAGTGAATGCGGAACTGTTTTGTGTAGTTGTAGAAGAAGGAGAAGGCAGCATTGTCGTGGAAGCGAAAGGATCGTCGGGTCCCCACGCAGTAAGAGATTCTTTCTTCTTGGCGAAAAAATGCCAAGCGCCGAACAAGAACAGTATGAAGAAGAACACAGGACTGCTCCAAAGCATTGTGTTGAATTCTCCTTTGGAGATCGGAAGCTTTGATTTGTATGTAGCTATGTATCCATCTCCTAAACCCACCACAAGAAGCGTTTCGCGGTCGCTCGCTATCAAAGGAATTACCTTTTCGTGCTTCTGGTGACTGGTTTTGGATGATTCTCGATGGCTCAAGAACGTTGATCTGATATCTTCTAATGGAGCTGAGAAAAGAAGGCGAGGACCCGTGGTTCGAACGTAGTGTTGAGTGGAGACGTTGAATACAAAGACTTTCTCTAGGTTGACTACAAGAAGATAGCCTTTGATGGCTTGTAACGCAACAGAATCCTCCATTTGAAACTTCTTCTTTGATCTCACTCTACATTTGAAGTTCATGATGTCTCCAAGAAGCAATACATGAATGATTTCGCCTTCGGATGTGAATCCATAAGCTTTAGACCTTTCGGACGCATCAAAAACGTAACTTCTTGCTAGAGAATGGTTTAAACCTTCACATTCAGATTCTCTAATCTTCATGCTTCTTAAGTCCAATGAACCAGCACCAGTCTCAGTGAGGAACAACAGCCTCTGCTTCAAGAACACGAGCGGCCTACTAGATGGGGTAACCGAGCCGTACACCGTTCTGTTCTCAGTGAAAACCGTGAGCTTTCCGCTAAGATCAGTGGCCAATATATACCTGACCCGACCCACATGATGCACTTCCAATAGAGTAACTTGCAAACCGTCCTCCGTGCCATCAAACCTGCCAACATTTTCCATCGCAGCGGAATTCCAATCTTCCCCAATCGAGCCTTCGTGGAGTCTATGCAACAAGATGACTCCGCTTTGGTGGCCAGTTACCACAAAGCTCTCATTCTTATACACGGACATGTAAGAAACCATGGATGTGATTGGTGAATCGCAGGTAGTGAAAAACTCAACCAAAACATCTCCGTTTCTCAAGAACACAAAAAGTCTACCACTTGAATCCCCAACTGCGAAATACTTGCTTAAACCTTGGTAATCTCGAAACGGCAACACATTGATACAAGTCGCTTCAGAGTTTAATTTCACAGCCGATGAGAATTCAAATCTCTCGGTCCAGAAAGGACTGTACTTTGTCACTGAAAACGCCTTAGCTTTCTCTCTAATCCCATCTTTTTCGATCTCATCACTGATCTCCTTCTTTGCCTTAAACTGAGTTTCAGATAACCTAGCATCTAATCTAGCTACTACTTGCGTAAGATTTCTAACAAGTTCCTCAATTCTATGCAATGTAACACCTTGCTTCTCGGATTCGCTCCCGGTCACGACTCCAGGAGAAGCATCTGAGTTCTCGTACGGAATTGGATCGGACTCGGAAGCGGGGACAGCCGGAGAAGCATCCGAACAAATAGGTGAAATGAAAATTAAACTAAGCGAGACAAAGAATAAGAAAAATGACTTGCCGTTTCGAGAATCTGCCATTGAAGGAAAAAAAAGAGAGCAACAAAAGAAGCAGAAAGGTCTCTTTTTTCCTAAGATCAAACAGTAACCGCCATTTATGCAGATCTATAGGAGATGGAGAATTCGGATCTAGAAGCAAGAAGATTTATACTGTCGGAATCTATCTGAGACTCTTTTCTTTTGGAAGTCAAACGTTGAGGTTAGATAAATAAAATAAAATTGTCTGATTTGAGATCCTTGTGTCCGAAACACTCTGGTCTTCTTCAGTCTTAGCCAAAAAAAAATATATATCCTCTGATTTTATTTTCTGGGATCAAAGAAAGCTCAAGTTTTTTTTCCCTGTGTCAATAGATTAAAAAAAAATATTGAGAATAAATTACAAAATGTGATAAAAACTGTTTGCTATAAAAACAAAAATAGAAAAGTTAAATCATTTGTTAATGGATTATTTAGATGGCTGAATCTGATCATGAAACGGCCAAAACGCGCGGTCCTACACCGTTTGATGGTGGCCACAAATCAACAGAAAGCGACACGATCCAGTGATTTACGTTCATCACACGTGCTGAGAGATTCTTTGCAACAGTAAGCCAAACCCCTAAATTCTTCAAAACACGCCATGTCACACTTCTCTGTATCTTTTGTTTTAAATGATTTCATCTCTTTTCCTGTTATAATATTCGTTGGATACAAGAAACTGTTAAAAACAAAAACTGATATTTTAAATTGACGTAATGGAGAATTGATTTCACAATAATGGATTCAATTAGAGATAGAGAGTGTTTATTTGTGGATTCGTCTTGACTGGTTTCTTATCCAATTTGAAAGCAGCAAATATAGACTCAGTGTGGCTGCTGCTTATCACAGTTTCGCGTGAATTGAAGCATGTTTTCTTTGAAGACATCTTTAGAATTTCATATAAGGTTGTTCGTTGCCTTGAGCTCGTCTCCTTCTCCACGGCCGTCACCTGTACTGTTGCTGATCTCTCTTGTGACTGTGAGGAGCTGAACTTTGCTGGAGCTTTTCTTGGTCGGCTTTTTTCTTGACTAATCTGCAATTGTTTTGAAGAAGAAATTTAAATATGTTTGAAGCAGAAATCTTTGGGTGCTTTTGTAGAGAGAGCTTTACCGTCTCAGGAGCTGAAGGTTCCTCTGGCACTGAGTTCGAGCTTTTGCTGTTGCTGTCATCACGTTCAAATATATAGCCATGTACGATGTTTGATCCGCGCTTGCGAGATCCTTCTGATATGGAACTCTTTGAAAGTCTACCCAGGAACGAAGACTGCAAAAGAGGCACGAGTAAAGTTGAAATTCCTTGTCCTGTTCTTAACAAGTCTCAAAGAGTGACCCTTTCTTTGGTACATGGAAAGTAACTAAAGAAGGCTTATACCTTGGATGACGCAGGGTTTTTGTTAATTCCTATAAGTGTCCTTTCTTTAAAAGCTGAAAACAGTTTAAACAAAATGGTTATAAGCAATACAATCAACTGATTGCAAACCAATGTGTATAAAGTCACAAATATAAGGAGAAACTTGGGTGATATCTTACAAGAAGGTTTTGCTTTCTTCTTGATCTCAGGCTCCTTGATGTGACGAAGAATTTCCTCAGAGTTTTCATCTCCAGTAGATGATGAAGACTTGGCCTTAAGCTCCTGTTCCAAACAAAAATGATCGAGATTCATTAGGCAGCACAAGGAAAACATAAAACAAGCTTTTCAAACTTTACCATATAGAGGTATGGTGGATCAAGTGATAAGTTATGGAGCACACAGAACTACTGAACCAGGATCACCTACCATTTTCTTGTATAATCGCTGTTGTAGAATCTTCTTTTCCACTTCCTCATCGTCAGATGCCACATAAACGTCATCTTCATCTGTGAACATTAAAGGGATCATTTCCTTTATTTTCTTTATGGTCATTCGCATGGAATTTGCATGACTCGGATCTTCTTCTTCATCATCCTCACCTTCATCTTCATCTTCATCTTCGTTGCCTCCAGATTTTTGCACTTCTTCATCATCAGCAACTTCAGCCATCTCTTCGTCATCAGCAACGTCATCTTCAGATAATGATGTTTTGTCCTGCTGCAAACCATGTTTTAGCTTCAGTAAGAGTTTCTCTGTCCCTTCAGCATCTTGTTGCTCGAGCCACTTCTGATGCAGTTCATTACGTCTATCTTTATCAGTTGGATCTTCCTTAAATTGACTGACAATCATATCCTTGAGATCATCATCATCTTCATCCTCGTCTTCATCCTCATCTTCGAACCGGAGTAAATCATTGTCACTGTCATCTTCTTCTTCCGCATCCTCATCAATAAATTTTCTAACAGGGTCACCAGGAGAATCATGGGTCTCAGAATCAAAAATTTCCTTATTGTACTCTGCTTCTTCAGATCTACAGCATAAACAGCAAACCTAAGAATACACTAAATAACTGAAATGTACAATAACAATTTGCTTTGCTGATTCTGTCATAAAACACAATGTACTGAAACTATTCTGTCCATAAAATATTATGAACATGTGAAGACTGCGTTAGGTGAAGCTTTCAAAGTTATATCTGATTATACTTCCGCATGTAAGCAACATGTACAAATAGACTCACTTGTCAGGCGCAGGAGACGGGTTTAATTTGAGGTTCATGGCAACTATCGATGGTGTCATTAATTCTTCCAAAGACCTGCTTGACACCTTCTCTAGAACTTCATCTCCAGAATTTGTCGCTTGAGAACGCAAGGATGGATCCTAAAGAAAAAATGAGAGAGTCAGCTTTAAATATGATAATTGCAAACTAACTTTCAAACCACTGCATAAACTTAGCATTCGTGACTTGGAAACAAGCTGCTCGCATTATTTATGCAGGTAGTGTTAACAGAATAAAATGATATTGCAAATATGTATATAGCTACAGTTTAAACCCCCAAATGTTTGAAAAAAGAACACACAACTTTAACTAAACATTATAACATCGCACATAGCTTTCAATTTCATTAAGGAGCTCAAAGTCCAAAATAAAATCAACAAAGCAGAAAACAACATCCGATATGTGAAAGATCTACACATGAGTTGGCTTACTTGATGAGTAGGGTTACTTTCAGCATTTTTGTTAGAGGGACTGTCTGAGTTCCCTGATGGACTTGCAGACTTCTCCAAGCAATGCGCTTCTTCATGTTTTCGCTTGCTTTTAGTTTTCAAATTCAGATCTTCATTCTTCTCTTCGGCTACAACTTCCTCATAATTATTCCCATCCTCATCGTATATGTCAACATCTTTGGATTTCTTCCTGCTAAGGAATCTGCCAACAGCATTAACGATAACACACAAACACGGTTACTAAGAAAAGAGAATATGGTGAGAGAGAAATTAGAGACGATATCAAAACTCACAGTTTAGAAATCTCCTCTTTTCTTCGTCGAATTTTCTCCAAGACAGAAGAAATTGGCTTTCGGACAAGAGGGGCGGGTACAAAAGCAGCATCTCCAGTTTCTATCAACAAGAAGAAGCTAATTGTCAAAAACCCAACAAGAAGCTAAAGGCAATTGTCACAGAAAAAAAATTCAGTCACCTGAACAAAATTAAAGTACCTCGCAAGAGTCTCTGGTTTTCTGCACGAAGCTGGTCAATATATTGTCTTCTTTCCTACAGATGAAGGAAGAAGAAGAGCAAGTAAGACCAAGCTAACTAATATGAAACATAAGATGAAACTAATACGAAAGCAAGAGTTGACCTTTTTAGTCATGTTCATGGAAGCAGAAGAGATTGGCAGCTCATCAAAATCGTCATTTTTCTTCTTCTTCTTCTTCTTCTTCTTCTTCTTAGTTTCCTTCCTTTCGCTATCACTAGTCTCAACAACTGTTCGCTTCTTTCCAGCTTCCTTTGTTTTCGAAACCCCAATTTCTTCTCCTGATTCCAAATCACAGATTTGGTCTTCATATTTCTCACTCAATTCCTCAGATGCAGAATCAAACTCAGGCACACTAAGTGGTGGCTCATTTTCAGCTTCCAAAAGCCTAATTTCATCTCTGGTTTCCAAATCAGAGATATCATCTTCTTCACCTTTCTCGCCCAAGTCTTCAATTGTGGGATTAAAATCAGGCACATAATCAAAATCAAGAACCTTCCTCGCGGTAATTTCATTCTCGAGATTAGATGGCATACCGTCTTCTTCCTCAAACCCATCTAAACCCTTCGGAGCTTTCTCCACATCATCACCGTCGGCTATTTCAAAATGTTCAGATTGAGGACATAACTCGGAGATCGATTTAGCCTTCTTCAATCGCCGAAGCATCCTGTTAGGAACCGGGACGCTCGATTCTCCGACAGGAGATAGCTGCTTGTCGCTAATCATCTCCGATAGACTTACGGTGCCCGATGGATCTTATTTTTCCCGGAAGAATGATTATAGCTTCAGATTTTGGCGCCAAACAATTCGAATTTTGGCGCCTCTATTTTTCGTTAATAATATGGTTTCCTTTTCGTAGCATTGATCATTTATTGGCATGTATTGGCGCCAAACCGTTTTTCTCTCTCTCTCTTCTTTTCCAAGGACTCTTCTACCTACGTCTGGGCATAATAACCAATACTCCAACCCGAACCCGATCCGAAGTAAAGAGTTTGGATCGGATATGGTATACCAAAATACCTGATCGGAGGTATATTTTTTACTCATCGGATACCTGTATCCGATCGGGTATACCCGAAAAACCCGAAAAACTTGAACTTCACCCAAAGTAATCCAAACTTGTATAAAACTTAAATGTTTTAGTTTTTTTATTTTTATTTTCATATATATTAATTTTTATATGTTAATTTAATTATATTATATAATTTTTACTTGAAATTTTTGTTATTTAATGTTAAATGTTTTATAAATTCAAATGAAAAAATAAATTTTGTGTTTTTGTTTGGTGATTTAAATTTTCTGGATTTATTTTGATATTTTATCTAGTTTTAATGAATTTGTGTTGATTTAAAAAAAATAGTGAATATATATGAATATATATCAGTTTTTAAAGTTTGGTTCAAAAATTATTTGAGTTCGGATATAATCGAAAATATCCGAACCCGATGGGTGTTTACCCGAACCCGACCCGAAATTCTAAAATACCCGATCGGATTCTATATCTCTACACCTGAAATATCCAACCCGAACCCGATCGAATTCCCGAACATCCAGCCCTACTTCTACCATTTCCATTCTTCTCATCTTTATCGGCATGGATCGGCTGTTTTCTAATATTTTGTTTTCAATATAATAATTTGTAACTTTATATTTTATATTCGAATTTGTAATACTGAATTTTTATAAATATTTTTTTCGTAAAAAAAGAGTTACAATATTACAAGGTATTCGAATATCAACAAGAGAACATTATCATTTGATTTAGTTAGGATATTATATTTAAGTAATAACTAAATATCATCAGCGGCTTTACATCAACGTTATTTCTTACATTAAGACGAATGCAATGAATAAAAACTATAAATTTGTTGGAAACTTGTGGGCCAATATATTGGGCTCAAGAAATCGTTTTTTACACCGATAGCAAAATCGGATTAGATTAAATCATTATACTCCGATCAATCACTATACCAATGTGATTTGGCCTTATAAAAGGTGATATAAGATCGATTATTTCATAATTTTGCAAGTGCTTTCTTGAAATAGTTATATCATCATGTTTCACGTTTTTTCACGGTTAAAATTTTAACTAGCGGCTAATACTAATTTTGAGTTTTGATGGTAATTAAATAACATGACTAACATGCTACTAAATGTTATATGACTTATTTTCTAGCTATGACATTCAAATAATTCCTGTTGTACTGATTAGGGAAAAAAGGAGCAGATCATTATTTGGATTCTTGGAATAACAACTAGAGTTAATTGCGTATTATAAATGACTCTGTATGCAATTGGTCTCCTACCTAACCAGTCCGATTGTTTATATTAGATCTGATTTCTCTATTACTACAATAAGTCTTCCACGTATGTATGTAGTACACGACCACAATGTAACGTATCCAAATATTCGTTTGCAAATTACTATACATATAATTGTCAACGTCTGTGGATATATATCTCAAGTGTAAATTCGTGCATATGTCACATCAGTATAAGATTATATGTATAAAAATACACAAAGATAGGTTAGATGGATTTTTCCTGAAATCGTGTTCTCACGATAGCTACGAGCAAGGAGCACCATAGTTATAAAAGCCGGCCTACAGAAATTTGGGGGAAAAAAAACAAAAAAAAATAGATCAAGCATAGTTTTATTATTCTCCACAGTTAATCCTCATGATCCTCTAAAATCTTTCGATCTCTTTCCCGTGATAAAATTTCTGAGAAAGAGAAAAACCCTAATCTCCTCTTTCTCTTGCATAATCCATAAAAGAAAAAAAAAACGAAAAATTTAGAATATTATAAATGAAAATGAGGAAGCTTTGCCCGAATCTAGACAGAGAAGATGGGTTAGAGACGGTGTTAGAGGTTCCAGTACCGGAAGAAATGTTTACGAAGATGGGTAGCAACGCGACGGGGCGGTGGAGGAATATGCACGCTCTCATGAAGGCACACACCGTCGTGACCGCCGTTGCAGCTGATGTCAGAAAGTCGGCGTCCTCGTCATCGATTTGTAACGTCAATATGCATTTGCAGTCTAAATCAGACAGCGAGTTTGTGGCGTTGTTGAAGATTGTGGGAAGTCCTCTTATACCTTTTCATGTACCTATCGAGTTCTGTCTCTCCCGACCCATCAACGACACTTCCATCGTACGTATCATATATTCTTACATCTAATTTGTGTTTTGGATTTCTTTTGTCTCGTTATTCTTGTGTGTCTTGATGAATTTTATACGTTTTTGATGTTTCAGTCATGTGGATAATGATTTTTAATGTGGGTTTGGGTTAGGAATTGATTCTTCCTATTCAAATTTGCAATTGCAATCCTGATCATAGTTGGTTTCACGTGTCAGAAATGTTAAATTCTTCCTTAAACCAATAAAGAGATGAAATCCCCGAGTATAAAAAAAAGGAAATGTATAGAGATGAAATGCGCAGCGATTCCTAACCTTAATGTTTTTTTTTCTGTCGACTCCCAACCTTAATGTTATAAACACACTTCCCTTTCTTAAAAAAGGTATAAAGAATAACTCTATTACGTAATGGTGTATCTGTAGGAGGCGTCGACCGCTAAGTACATAGTGCAGCAGTATGTGGCGGCATGTGGAGGTCCAGCGGCTTTGAACGCGGTGAAGAGCATGTACGCGGTGGGGCAGGTGAGGATGCAAGGCTCCGAAATGGTTGCTGGAGAGGACGAAGGGACCACTGCGCCAGTGCGGCTGGGAAAAGGCAGTTTCGAGGTCGGAGGTTTTGTTTTATGGCAGAAGAATCCAAACCTTTGGTTCTTGGAGCTGGTGGTTTCCGGTTTCAAGATTAGCGCCGGTAGTGACGGAAAAGTGGCTTGGAACCAATCTTCCACTCAACCTTCTCAGGCCCACCGTGGCCCTCCTCGTCCTCTCCGCCGCTTTTTCCAGGTTCATATTTCAAACTCTTAATGCATTATATTTAATCGCGTTATTACATAGTTCTATCAACCTCTTAATATACGAAGAAATTAAACACGAAAATTGTTCAAAATGGTAATATGCGTAACGCGTAAGGTTTATCTTTTTGGATTTGAAAAATCCAAATTTGAAGATGAATGATATTTTAGACATTTATCACCTGTTAAATGACGTGGCAGGGACTTGACCCGAGATGCACGGCGAGTCTGTTCTTAGACGCCGTGTGCATAGCCGAACAAAGCGTTAACGGTGAAGACTGTTTCGTATTAAAGCTAGAGACGCCATCAGATATTCTAAAGGCTCAATGCTCGGCGAACACGGAGGTGATCCACCACACGGTGTGGGGTTACTTCAGCCAACGCACTGGACTTCTCGTAAAGTTCGGTGACACAAAGCTCGTCAGAGTCAAATCGGGTAGAGGTAAAAGCGACGGCGTTTTCTGGGAGACAAGCATGGAGTCAATCATTGATGATTATATGTTCGTTGACTCGGTCAACATAGCCCATGCTGGTCAAACCGTGACCACACTCTACCGCTACGGTGGAGCTGTTAACCATCGGAGACGAATTGAAGAGAAATGGCGCATAGAGGAGGTTGATTTTAATATTTGTGGCTTGTGTTTGGAGAGCTTCTTGCCACCGTCGGATATAAACAAGGATCATTAGGTACGGAGGAGATCGTTTGTAGATGGTTTTTTTTTTTTTTTATGTAATTTAAATAGGTTTCTTAGTGAGCATACAGAAAAGATGTACACCTGAGATTTGGCACAAAAGGAGTAAATGTGTAACCTTGACGTGGTCGATTTGAGAGGGTGTATATGACTATCTTAATACAAACAAAATATTTTGATGGTCATTGCCACATTCCATTCCGAATTTATGAGTTTCTTTTTGAAATTTAATTTAGACAAACCTTATTTGCTAAGGTAAAACTTGAGAACATGCACGTAATTTCTTATTTTTCAAGTGCTGGTACTACAATCTAGAGTTGCATAAGTACCCTACCCTCTCCTTGTGTGTTTTATATTGTAATGGAATCCTAAAGATAATACAATTTTAACCGGGAAATCTTTTGTTTGTCTAAACATTGACATGACAATGATCAAAATAGTGTAATGACTTTTCCCCCAAAGCAAGATTGGAATTGGATATATATAGGTACTTGGCAACATAACATATAGTGTTAAGTTTTAACCATCCCAAATCCATCTACTAATGGACCATTACAAAAGAATGGGCCATGTGTTTTATTATATAGCCCAATAAAATAATATCGTGAGTCCAATAAAAGCGAAAACCCTAGATAGCTATAAACAAAATCATCGCCGCTATATAAGTCCTGACAAATTCCAATTCTATTAAAAAAAAAAAACACCGATCTCTCCTCTGCAGTTTTCTTTAATCGTTAGCCTCGTTTCTGGTATCATGTATTATTGTTCGATGTTGGTATAGTTAGTTACCTCTTATTTGTTTAATTTATGCTCGAATAAGCTAGATTTGAAAGCATCAGTTAATTACCCGCTCCTTTAACCTCTGAGTAAAATCATAAGTGTTAAAGGAGTTAGAACGGGTGCTTATAGTGTTAAGGTTATCTTACCAACCCATTGCTATTTCTTTTGCATTGGCGTCAAATGAATCGACCGATATTATTATTATTATTATTATTATTTCTTTGGATTTTAATTTTTAGTTTTGATGGCAAATGACGAATTGATTAATCTATGCTTAATACAGATGAACAGTGTTGACAAACAATCTCCGCTTATTATCTGATGCCTGATTCAGTTTTTAACCATTAAGTATGGTTTTGTAATAAAATCTGTTTTCTGTGTGTTTTAATATAATCAACAATGATGAGATACTAGCAGACGGGCGGTCTGAATTGATGCCGTGTAGATTGTCTGCCATCGCTACTATTTGTAGCTTCTCTGAGTATTTTTTTTTTTTATATTTTTTATATTTATACCCTTTAAAATATGCGATGATGAAGTTGCCTATATATATGTCTGGACTTATGAGATTATACAATCTTTGAAATGAGTGTGCAACCTTCTGAGCTTCCTATCAATCTTTGTCATCTCTTAAAAAATTTTATTTGTTACAAAACATTCTTAACAGAACGATACTACGGGGATGAATTGTAATCAAAATCTATATCGTTATTACGTACAATCCTAGTTTAAATATCATTTGTAATAATCGCAAAATTTCATTATATTCACTGAGTAAATATGTCCTCATGAAATAGGTCACCTATGTATTCAAGTCTGTTTTCTGTTGGAAATTTTTTATATTGGTTACAAACTAATATTGAGCGTGAGATGCCAAACTTTTGCAAACCTATAGTTGGTACTTCTGATAATGGTTAATAAAAAAAAGCCAGATATTTTTAACAGTTTTGGCTTGGGATTCTTTGTTTCGGTGAATCTTTTTTTAGGTTAATCGCGATTGGTATTTACGAAGAGGATTACAAGGTTCCAACTCTTTCAGTTTTGTCAACGAAACAATATGGACTTTGCCAGTACAACCTTATGGATAGTCTCAGTCTCTCACCCCTAAGTTTAATCTCTTTTGAGCGAAGATTTTGGAATATTGGTATTTGGATGTTCGCACCCCCATTGAAATTGATCAAGATGTTGCCTGTCTCAGCCCTTCACTCCCGAATGTTTTTGTTACCATAAAAAATGGAATTATATTATATGATATATCGGGTTTGTTGGAAAAATATATATTTTATACTACTCTATTGTAATGTTTTTGATACAGTCACAGACTCACAGATGTATTTAATTTCCAATGTAATAAATTTTCTATTAATTTTGGTTCCAACTCTTAAATCCTTGGTTAATTATTAAGTAAGCTTTCGTATATCTCTCACGTTTCGTGTAATCTGATACGTCTTTGTGTTTCTTTTACATGTGCTGTCGTTACTGGGAAGATATTTTAGAGCTGTCGCTGTTATTGTCCATTTGTCCGAAAACGTAAAGTGAATGTCTTTATAATCGCACTTGTTCTCCATTTCTAAGTTTCTTCATCTGACGTACGACGACATCTGACTTCTCTTGCACTGCAAAAATCTCTCTGCTCGGGTTAGCTAATTGTTCTCTTAAAAATTTCGGCCCTTAGTGTTTATGAATTTCTGATAAATATGTGTTCAGGTTGTGGATTGAATTTTAAAGTTGTTCTTATGCTCTTGATCATTTTTTTCCGCAATAGTTTTTCTCTTGAATCATCTCTCTGGAGAATAGGCAAATTAGTAGGAACCTAATGGGTTTGTAGTGAGCTTACCTGAAATTTACCTGTCTTGTATTTCCCTAATTATGGTGAATCTTGAAGCAAAATTGAACAACTAGTATCCAAATCTTGGTCTTCAACATAGTAAATGTTCCCCCTTTCACTATCGGCTTGGTGATTGCTTACAAGGCTCAATTCCCTAAGGAATGAAAAGGGTATCGAAAATTCACTAAATTTTTTGTATTTCTTAGGGTTTGTGTCAGTAGTTGGCGGAGTAGGTAGTTGAGTCATGCTTATATCCAATCACATGAACAGTTTGTTATAATCTCCAATGCATGTTGTTTCACTTTATTTAATGGCCATGTTTAATATAGTTGCTTATGATCCATACGGTTTATTCATTGTGGTAACTTTTTACCTTTTACAGACTGCTAGATTTTGATATTGGACCAAAGTGCCATTCAAAATGTTTCGTCGCAAGGCTACTTTACAAACCGAACAAGAGAATAATGAGGCAGCTCTAAGAGAGGCAAAGGTAAAATATTTTTCCAGGCCCTGTTTGTTACTAATTTTCTTACTTAATAATTACCTAGTTGATTCGTACAAGGTTAATTTTCAGATGAAAGAACTTAAGGCTCTCATAGGTCAGCTATCTGGAAAGAGATCACTATATTGTTCAGATGCATGTCTAAAGAGATATCTGGAAGCTAGAAATTGGAATGTAGGCAAAGCCAAAAAGATGCTTGAAGAGACGCTGAAATGGAGATCAACCTTTAAACCTGAGGAAATCAAATGGGTAAGTACCAAAACTATATAGTCTTGGAATATTTTGGAGTATTCCTACTAAAACTTACCAGTGAAGGCTTTGCTTTCTATTAGGATGAAGTTTCAGGTGAAGGTGAGACTGGTAAAGTTTACAAAGCTGGATTCCATGACAGGCATGGAAGAACGGTTCTTATACTGAGACCTGGCTTGCAGGTTTCTAAAGTTTATCTCTCTTAGTAAACTATTTAAGAATGAGTTTATCTTTCAGGGCACAAGATAAATTATGCATTTTCAAACTTATACAGAACACAAAGTCGTTAGAGAACCAGATGAAACATTTGGTGTATCTCATTGAGAATGCTATTCTGAATCTGCCAGAGGATCAAGAACAGATGTCTTGGCTTATCGACTTCACAGAGTGGACATTGAGCACTAGTGTGCCTATTAAATCTGCCAGAGAAACTATAAATATACTGCAAAATCACTACCCAGAGAGACTAGCTGTAGCTTTTCTCTATAATCCTCCAAGACTCTTTGAGGCATTCTGGAAGGTTAGACAAAACACGGCGTCTTTCTCGTAGTTAAGACAGTTTTGGAAGTGTTTGTTCCTCTACGCAGGAATGAATTACATATGTATATATGTATATGCACATGATGTCATTTTTTTATTTTTTTTATTCTATTTCTGTGTTGTTGCATAGATTGTGAAGTACTTCATTGATGCAAAGACGTTCCAGAAGATAAAGTTTGTTTACCCAAAGAACCCGGAAAGCGTGGAGCTGATGAGCTCATTCTTCGACGAGGAAAATCTCCCAACCGAATTTGGAGGGAAAGCTTTGTTGCAGTATAACCATGCAGAATTCTCCAAGCTAATGAACCAAGACGATGTTAAGACTGCGAACTTTTGGGGATTGGGTCAGAGTAACAATAACCAGGTGCACGCGAACAAAGGGGTTTCTGGAGCTGAGATCGCCCCCGAGCCAATCTAAACCAACCCTTGACCAGTTCATGTTAGCCCTTTTCTAATGGACTAGTTATAAGGAGAGAGGTTGTAAGATTTAGGCATGGCGCTAATTAAATAAAAGATTTTATGTTTAAATGTGACTCATGCAAGGTTTGTATGTGAGTAAGAAAAAACTTTACACTCAAAAACATTTATTTACATGGAAGTTGATTCACATTACCAGCAACAAGCTTTGTTTCTTTCAGTCGGAATCTCAACGAACACAACAAGAAGAGAGAATGATTTCTTTCAAACTTTCAAGGCACAAAGAGAGAAAAAAAACACATGTAGAACAATTATACTACACAGCAGTATTAGCATATGACTATATAGCTTAGAGTTCGGCAGTCAAAAGTGATGTGTAATGGATTGGAGTTAGAGGGATAGGGTAGAAGAAGATGGTTGAGGCATCTTCAAGGACACTAGATAATCCTCCTTCTGAAGTTCCTCGTGGTTGATTGATAGGTACGCATTAGAAGACCAACCCCAATGCCAAGACCTACACAGACACCAAGACCAATTCCCACACCAACCCTCACACCAGCATTAAACCATGACATTTCGCCATCTTCACCATCTGTATACTCTCTATTCCAATACATCTCACCGTATTCTCCTTCATATTCTTGTTTGTAGTCCGCATATTCTGTTACCTGCAAAGAAAAAAGCTCTCATTTGTAAGGACAAAACTCTGCAAAAAAACTCGGAAACAGAGAGATTCTCTGAAAATAAAAAACAAGTGTTCGTAGAGATGGTCAAGTAAATAATACATTGCTCATTCAATCACTTGTACAATAGAGGCTAATGGTATTTTTGTTTCAATCTTAAAAACTCTTTGGATGTATCTCACACTTGTGGCTACACCTCCGTGACTTTTAGGTGAAATTTACAGATATTGCAAAGCTTTAAACCTATAGGTTAATAATGAAGATCCATCTCCAATAGGTTTTTGACAACGTCAACAGCAAGAACCGCCAAACAAACTTCAATCATAGGTTAAGTTTAAGATAGACGTTCAGACTACGCATAAATTAAAGATACTATAAGCCTATAGTGCGGCATAACATGGGAAGACCTCAATATTTCGACTAATAGGTCACATAAGAACTGACTGTAGCAGACAAGAGGATAAGAGTTCAAAGATTAAGATCACAAGTCAAGAGGCATATGGAAGAGAGAGTGTGTCTGTGTGTGGGAGATAGAGATATAGCTATCTATTTTTTTATAAAATGTGTCAGGCCCCATACCTCACATGATCATTTATCATGAAGTTGGTCCACTTCAATAATCTAAAAGAATCATCTTCCCAAGGAAAGGAAGAAACGTGTCTCAGAGTATGAAATCTCAAAACCATGGAAAACTTAATGCTCATACTGCCTACAGCATGTACTCATATCCTAGTAAAGCATTCAATGTGTTGAAGATGGACACAAACCAATATAAAACTATTATTATGAAGCATTGTAAAAATCTTGAGACAGTAAAGCACCAATTGAAAAGTTACCTGATAATCAAGCTCAGATGAGTTGCCTTTTTGAGGCTCACCGGTTTCATACTCCGGTATCGAATCTAATGCAGTCCCTCTATTGATGTGCTTCTTTCTGAAACCAAGCTGTAGAGTCTTTGTTAAGATGATAGGTGTTCCTGAGAAGCAACCAGTAACATAGACTTCAATAGTTGGCAATGGAGATAACTCCGAACAACCAATGTGCTTCTCCTTCAAGAAACCAGACCCTGCAGTGATCTCAGCTTCACAATTCATGTTCCACCGCTTCACACTATGTTTAGATTCACCAGTGAAACCATTACTACCGGAATTCTCAAGCGTTCCAGACAAAACAAGCTCATCTTTATCATAAACCTCAAACTTGACACTACCAGATAATCTGATATTGTCGGTGCTGATAAAAGTAGCTACTTCAGATTTCTTATCAACCCGGTCTCGCCTTAGCTGAGAAGAAACTCCTTCAGAGTAAAGACTCGTTCTAACACCATTGATCTCCAGGAGTGAATCTGGATCCAGAGGTACATGAGTGATGGTGAGGACCTCAGGTGTGGAATCATCCACCTTGAAATTGTTAATTCTGACATAGAACACTCTCAAATCAAGCAGTGGGGATAATAATGATGATGATGGTGATGATATTCTGGAATGGTGATGGTTGTTATAACCCTGATATTTAACCATCTGACCGTTGTTACGTGTCTCATAAGGCTCCACCATGATTAAGTATCCAAAAATCAATTTCTATCTCTCACTGATTCCAAACATTTGCATCAGAGATTTAACGTGTATTGCAATACGGAATTAGCTGCATAAATGAGAATCACAAATAAGACACATGAGGGACACAAAAGCCTTTCGACGAGGAAAGGAAACGAATAACGAAAAAAATTCAAAATGAGAAAACAAGATTCATTCTTTCACAAAATGGTAGAATTACAGGTAACGAATACTGTATATCTATCTAAAATTTGAAAGAAATAAAGGTCAAGATTCAAACTTTACTCACTAGCCAAAAACAGAGAAATGGTCAAAGAATTAGATATTACAGATGCAGAAACAAATCTTTCGTGAAAAGAGATTAACAATAAATTCAGTTAGCGTTACATCCAATGTTCTATTTAGAAACTGCAAAGAGGTGAAAACTATATTACAATATCAAAAAGAAACAACCTTTAAAACAAAAACAAAAACAAAAAAAATGCAAAATTGAGAAATGCTAAAAACGCAAGAAAAAACCGGAGAAAAGAGAGGAGAGAAAGAAATGAAAAGAAGCTCTCACCTACAAGTTGTTTTGCATCCACAAAGACACTTAATCTTTGGTGATTTTGCACAACTAGTGCTTAATATTAATTTTCCTGTCTGCGTCTCCCAAAATTAAAAATTAAACTCGGAAAATTTTAAAAATAGAAAACTTTTTTAATGGCCAAGTAGGAATTTTAAGATCCCCTCCTAGCCCTAGATCGTAGCTCTCGATATACCGCGAGCTCAGCGCGTGGCGGAAGGACCCAATTGATATTTCCAGCAAAAAAAAGTTTGTGTATTTTTGGAAGCAAACAAAAAAAATTAAAAAAAAAAATTGTAGTAAGTGAAATCTCGAAAAAAAGAATAAGCAAGTGACAGAGGAAAATAAACAGAGTGATGGGAACGATTGAATTGTCTTTTTATGATCGAATGGGAGGATGAAAGAGGAACAAGGTAAATGGGGTTCGTTCTTCTCTCTGACCTTTTCATCACGTGATCTTCTTCTTCTTCTTCTTCTTATCCCTTTAGTTTAGGACCAAATACAATTTCTCGCTGTTTACGAGACACGCCGCGTCGGTCGGTCGTTTTCATTTAAAACGACACACATTCTCTTCTCTATTTTTCTAAGCGCCAAGTGTTTTGGGCCTTGTTAGGCTTTAAAGACAGAGACGCCGGTTAACTTTCTTTATGAACGTCGTGCCGTTTTCTGTTTGAGGGGAAGTCAGATATATATATATTTTGTACGGAAGTGTTTCAATATTTTCTCTATAAGAATAGACCCATCTAATTCGTTATATTCGACATAAAGAATGTAATTGTTCAAATAATACCGAATAAAAACTGCATGAGTTTCTTTTATATACGATGATATTATTATGCATTATCATACTCAGTGGTGCTATACTTATAATTTTTTTTGGTTTTATGTCTTTAAGAAGAAGAAGATGAATGGTTAAAAGAAGAAAAAAGAAAAGAAAAGGAAAAAAAAAAAGACGTATACGTGCAAAAAAGGACTTATCACATCTATTGGCCTCCCAATGAAAATACACGACACAGCTATAATAAAACATGTAAAATCGTGTGAAAATCTATTTATGGGTTTATTCTGATTTCTAAGATTTGACGTTTATATAAGCTATAACTCAAACCTCACACATAAAAATGCAGCTAGCAACTGGGTGGTGATAAGGTGGAAATGTTCTTGCTAATTGCTGAATTACAAACTTTGGTCTTGGAAGCTTTGCGAATTTTTAGTGTGTAATATTAATATATATGCACGTTTGTCATTTAAGATTTGAACTAGTACACATATATACATGAACCATAACTCCAAGTATATAATATAAAATTAGTGCAAATGTCATAAAATATTATATTGGTGGATAATATAAAAAAAAAGGTAAACCAATGGACAAAAGGAAAATCTACTGAGTTTTATCTAAAGAAGAAGAGTGGGCGGCTTTTGATTTTAAAGACTGTTTTTTCCTTTGTTTTTGTCTATAAAACATTTAAAAATGAATAATACAAAAATTGACTGCTCTTGAAGATATTAAAATCAAATAAGCTGTTCAAAAACTATTATGTGCTGTTGAGATATTAAGCCGATGGGGAAGAGAAGGTTTCAGAGAGCAAAGGAACCGTCAGGAACAGCGACGGTGGCAGAAGCTTCATCTCCATCCGACTCTCAGGCGACTCGGAGACGAAGAGGGAGGCCACGGAAGAATCTTGAGAACCCAGAAGATTTCAAGAAGGAAGAGTCGGAAGAAGACGAGGATTACGAGGGCGAAGAAGAAGAAGAAGATGAGGAAGTTGAGATTATGAAAAGAGAGAAGCAGAAGAAGAAAGTTAGGAGTAGTAGTAGTGTAGAAGAAAGGCAAACGTTGAAATATGAAGAATTAGAGGAGGAGGAAGAGGAGAAGACAGAGATGAAGGTGAAGGTGGTGCCGCCGCCTTCATCTAGACGGTCGAGGAGGAAAAGCACACCGGTGAAGAGCTGGTAAATTTTTTATTACTGTACCATCAGTGGAGGTTTTTTTTGTTGTTGTTTTGGATTAGCTATTGTTGAATTATTTATTGACTAAAACCTTTAAAAATAAATTGATTTATAATTTCTTGGATATGTTAGTTCAAAACAAGAAACAAATTTTGTCGATGATAATGCCAAATTTGGTGCATCAGAATAAAGTTAAACATGTATATGTCATCGAAAATAAATAAGATTAAATTGTTTCATAAGAACTCTTTAATTAATGGGTTTTAGTTGTAGTAGGTTCGTTGCTTGCATAGTTGATGGTTACGTCCCTTTCAAAATTTTATATGATAAATGACAAAAGGTACCATTGCACATGGTGAACAGATAAGTTAAGATAACTAATGGATAGGGGAAATAAAGAACCTGTCTATTTAGAAACACAACAAAAGCTATTTTTAATGAGTTTGCTGTAATTGTCGACTCGACTAATTATTCGACTAATTTATTAATCGGAGATTCGGAGACGAGTGAAAGAGTCTCTACGAGTCTACGAGATATCATTGGGCCTCGCAAGGCTTCACGTGCGAAACCATCTTCCAAAAAGCCCCAAAACATTGAAACCTTATCAAATACAAAATCCAGCTTAAGGATTTGAAAGTGTTGTCAAGTTTGTTATGATTCCGAAAGTTAACGTCTTTCCCGGAGTTAACACCGTTCAGATGACAACAAAAAACAAAAACAAAAATCTTTAGACCAAGAAGAAGATTTAAAAGGCAAACAAAATAGCCGAGTTTTTTTTTTACCGTCATAAGCTATAAGCCTTTAACCACCACCTCTGGTTTAGGATGATGGATTGGTGAGTGACAACAAAAAATAGAAAAGCTTAGCTTACTCCTGTCTTAAGCTAAAATCGCCTGTGCTTTAGGATGATGATGCCTTTCCTTCTTGAAACGCAACTGCTCCGGATCAAACCCACCTTCCTCTGCTCCATAAACAGCCCATGATGGTGTTTCAGCCATATAGTCTGAGCTCGTGAACGGTTCTCCAGAAGCCACCTATGAGAGTTCATTTGAAAGTGTTGGTTTGCATAGCTTCAAAATTACAACGACACTTGAATTTGAGATGATTATATTTTGGGTTTGGTTAACTAACCATATCGTGGAACTTTTCATAGTCAATCCAAGTAAACCACTTTCCATTCACTTTGAACTTATCAGTTCTCCCTAGAAGAACACAGCAAGAATGCGCGTGCTCGCAAGCAACCTCATACTCCCCGTTGCTCTTCAGAGCCAGAGCTTCTGAGAATGCTTTAACGTCTGCATGCCACGGCACATTCTCCATTGTCATCTTTGATGTTGCCGATCTGTTTTGTTTCCATAAGATTAACATAAGTATGATATGTTATAGAAAGAGTGTAAGAGAGAGAATAACAAGTGTAGCACACTCACGTCCCGCAATACGTGACACCTTTAATCTCGATGAAATCAGGTTTCCCAATGCTGAAGAGGTTAAAATAAGCATCTAGCTCCTCTGTGTTCCATCCTTTGACAAGTGTTAAACGGTAGACGGTTCGCTGTTGCTTCTCTTGGAGAGCTTTCAAGGAGTCCTGCGATACAAATGGTGCAGAGATTGTTATACATTTATCTTAGTTCACATTTCATCACATAGAGGAGGTTATTTAAAATACTCACAATAAACCGTTCCCAAAAGTCCGCAAAGAGAGGCCTATCAATGGCCTTCAAGCTCTCTTTGGTGGCCGCATCAACACTTACATATAACTGTAGATATCAAACAGGCCGAGTTAGGCAATTTAGTTCCCTTAAGTGTATGCAGAGCTGGAAAATCATGTACAAAACAGATATCACAGACCTGGGTGATAGGCTTCAACATCAAAATCTTTTCAGGGAATTGTGCATTAGTAACCAAAAAGGTAGAAATACGCCTTCCATGTAGCTCGTCTACAAGGGCATTGATCTCTGGATACATAATTGGCTCACCAACAAGTGATAATGCACAATGTCTTGGGTTTAGACCTTCTTGTAATTTCTCTGTAGTTACACCTGAAGAATATAGCCAGCCAAAACGAATCAGTATCAGAAATTCAAGTAAATGATGGAAACAAATCAATCAAATAAAGATAACAACAGGAGTATATTTGATTTCCAAAAGGCAAGTGCGGAACCTAGATACATGAAGTTCAGCTTCATAAACTATGAGATTCTTAAACAGGTCCTAGACTCCAACTCGATGCACAGACATACACAAACTACGAGAGACCTGAGTGAGAACTGCAAATCAATAAAAAGAGACTGATACAAACTAACCTGGAACTCCTTTCATTTGTTTAATCATCTTTGTATGAAGATCAAGAGCACCATTCACAATCACTGAAGGCTCATCCATTTTCCACTGCCAGCTCTTTCCTACAGGATTTGTGTGATGCCTCCAACAAAAGACACATTTGTTTGCACAAGCTAAACTAGGTGTTGTCTCCATACACCTAGCTCATTCGAAAAATAAGGAAACCGAGTATTAAAATCATAACCTACAAGTATAAGGCTTGGAAAAAAAAACTCAGAAGTTTCAATTAAAACCTGTGACTCTCAATGCCATAAAACGAGTGCTTGTAGCAACCTCCCCTGCCTCTAAGTTGTGACTTTGTCCATCTACATATCTTTACTCCACTATGCGAACCGATTATTTTATACCCCTGCATTGCAAGTGGTAAAAGTAATGCTCATTCAAGAAAAAGGCTAGAAAACACAAACACTGCTTCAAAGCTCAATCAACACAACACAATACCTGCTTCGTTAAGCTTGCTCTAATCACTGGAGTCACCATTTCTTTCTTTCCATCACCTTTAATCACTTTAACTGAGCCATTTCTCCTAGAAGGAGCTTTTCCAGCAATATCTTCGAGATCAACAACACCTCCCTCTGCATCATTGTCTTCATCTTCATCATCTGTTGAATCAATGTACTCAAGATCATCGTCAACAGCACTATTCTGAGAAACCACATTTGTTACTTCCGTAGAACCTCCCTTTAAAACCCTAATAACTCTATCACACCAGTCTTGAAATGCTCTGTCTAATTCACCGTCATCAACGTCACCTTCTCCCACCGGAATCATCTCTAGTCCACCCAATCCTATCATCCGATTCGACAATTCCTTCGCCACAGCATTATATGATTCACCATACGCACGGCTCCCGATGCCGAATACACCGAATTCGCATTCGGAGAGAAGAAGCGAACCGACTCTGAAATCCTCAGCGCTCTCACCAAGCCAGTTCACTAGAAACTCTCCGTTCCGAGGTGGTTTCCCGCCATCCCAAGTCGACGCGATGAATAAAACTCGGGTTTCTTTGGAGAGATCTTCAGGTTCGTAGCTCAGTGGATCGACGAGATCAAAAGCTATGTGGTTCAATGCGCAGAGCTCGTGAAGACGTTGAGCTAGGGCTTTAGCTGTACCAGTTTGGGATATGAAGAAGATCTTACCTCTATTGAGTTTGGAGGTAGAGCTAGGGTTTAACGAGAGGGTTTTGAGACGTTTCAAACGGCGATACTTATGGATACAGTAAAAAGTCGTTGCTGAGAGTAAAGCAACGAAAGCTAGTCGAGCTCGTAAGGAGTTAGACGCAGTCATAAAGGAGGACTTGAAATCTCAATGGTCAAGATTCCGAGTGATCTCGGCGGCGCGTAGTGCACACGCGAAACTATGAACTGAGATCGGTTTGACGAAAGAGAGGGTGGAGAGAAATGGGGGAGATACGGAAAAGAGCTCAGTGAGAGAGAGGTTTAAGAACTGGGCTTACATTTTAAGGCCCATTTTAATTTGTTTAAAGCCCATTAAAATCACAACCACGCATTTTGATAAAATTTGCCACGTGGCACATGTTATTTTGGGGGTATCTTCTTCTTCGGCGCAACGCCTCGTTTCCCTCCCTTGTTCCGGCGAGAGAGAGGAAAAAACAAATAGAATAAATGCAATTGAAACGGAGGGAATATTCGCCGGTAAATGTCTAAGAGTTGGAATCCAACTTTATCGACGGCATTGCCAAGTTGTTTTCCAGTTGTACACAAATTTATTCTCTCAGCAGAATTGGATTCATATCCTCAATGTGTATTTAATAAGATATCAACCACCATGCGTCTTTCTAAACGTCCTCTCTCTCTCTACCTATCTCTCTTCTCTTCTACTTTACGTGTCCACCACTTTCCCGGATTTTTTCCAGCTCCAAGACTATCCTTCCACACCACTGGTTCGTCTTCCTCTTCCTCCTTCATCCTTTTGCTTATTTCAGCTTGTTTAGCTCGTCATCCATGGTTCTTTCTTTCGCTTTCGTTGTGATTTCTTGTTTTTTTCGATGTTTATCTTAACCGCAACTTAACTGCCGTTACTGTGATTGATTTGAATTCTTCGACGGATTTTGTATTAACTGAAGCATTTCACTATAGCTGAGTCTGGTAGTAGCCTAGTTTCGGGAAACCAGACTTGTTTTTAGTGAATAATCGTAGATCGAGAAGGAAGATTTGCTAATTAGTAGGTATCGTGCTCGTTTAGGCTGACTCCTTTAATGGTGGAAAGTTGCAATTTCTAACTCTTTCTTGGAGCATACCTTGGAAGAAACTTAGGATCAGGACTTGTGTGCTCGCTTTGTTCTTTTGATCGAGGTAAGATATGTTAGGTTTCTTGTATATTTGTATTCTAGGAGTTTGTTTTGCCTTTGCGGTGCAAGTGGATCATGCAGATAATAATAGGTTTCGTGCTCATATGACTCCTGTTGATTCATCCCTAACCTCTTATCCCTTCTTTGTAACGTGTCATCATATTCTTCTGTGTTTCTAATTTTAGCCTCGGTGGGTTCTAACTATAAATATTCCTACTATCTATTTAACAGATACCGCTTGTACAATTTTTTTACGCTAAATGTGTTGTGCTTTGTATAACATCATTCGAAGAAAAGAAAAGAAAAGAAAAGAAAAAATGATGTTTCTTCCTTTACTTGATAAACTCTCAGGGACAAGCCAGCTGTGTTTTAAGAGTTCGATGGAAGATCAGAAACCTAGTGCTCTCACCGAAGATGTGTTACAGTTTCACACTGTGGGCTCCGCGGATGGATGTGATGTTCCCCATAAATGGTTATCCTCGGGAGGAGAAAAGAAAATTGATATTAGCAAGCAAATTTTTTGCAATAGATCGTTGAATATGAGAAATATCATTGCCGTAGGCTTTGATATGGACTACACTCTTGCTCAATACAAGTCTGAAACTTTTGAATCCCTTGCTTATGATGGAACTGTCAGGAAATTGGTATATGATTTGGGGTATCCAAATGAGGTTAGTGTACTATTTTCTGTTATATGGATGTGGTATTACTACGGAGGAACTTTACTTAACAAGCAGAAAAGTTTGGTTGATAGTTATCTTGTTGTGGTTAAAATATCCAGCTGCTAGAATGGACATTTGATTGGAACTACATGGTCAGAGGTCTGGTTTTAGACAAAAAGAGGGGAAACATCTTAAAGGTGAATACCTTGTCCTGACTCTCATAATAATTCTTGTCTCTTTCTAATTGACTGTTGATTGTGCAGATGGACCGGCATAAGTATGTGAAAGTAGCTTATCATGGGTTTAGGGAGCTCTCTAAGGAAGACAAAGTTGACATCTATGGAAGCAGCCTAGTGCGAGATTCTTTTGATGAACCTGACTACGCTCTCATAGATACCCTCTTTTCACTAGCGGAAGCCTATTTGTTTGCGCAACTTGTTGATTTTAAAGATAATAACCCAGGAAAAATTTCAAAGGACGTTGAGTAAGACAACTTCCATTCTAGTATATATTGCTGTTTTGTTACTCTACATACCCTTCAAGAAATTATATGTTATGCTTATGGTTGTAATTGTGTTAGATGATACTCTATTGCTTATATACTTGGCATACTTTTTTCTTTCAAATGAACACTATTTGATTTCCTCTTCCAATGATGTTCTTTTAGTTATGCTCGAATGTATAAAGATGTTCGGGCTGCTGTTGACTTGTGCCACCGTGATGGAACACTAAAGCAGATGGTGGCAAAAGAACCTAACAGGTAAGGCTGATTGACTGTTCATTATCATTCTTTGTGAATTGGCTAAGTACTATCTCTGCCATTCTCCACTGTTGAGAATCTCGTCTCTTCCTCTTTAAATGTACTCTCTGAACTTGCCATTTTATCAGGTATATCAATGAGGATACCACTATTGTGCCCCTTATAAAAATGATAAGAGATTCTGGACGTTCTACATTCTTGGTGACCAATAGGTAATTCTAAAATATATTCTACAATGTTCAAGAGATTCTTGGAATGTTGTTAGCATATATTCCTTTCTTATCTACTGAGTTAGGATTAGCTTTAAAGTTTTAATATGCTCCAGAAACTAACTTTAGCACATGTTCTCCACCTTTGTAATTAAAGTTGGAATTTTTTAGGATACAAAATAAAACGTTGTGAATATTCTTAGTGATTCCTTCTCACCTGTTTCTGTATAATTAAGTTTCTCATGCTGTTGAGTTACAAATTTTCAAATAACGTTCTTGCAGTTTGTGGGATTACACAAATATTGTGATGAATTTTCTCTGTGGAGGACGCACGGTACATGGTCCTCATACTTGCAACTTTGATTGGCTCCAGTATTTTGATGTTGTGATCACTGGCAGGTCTTTTTCGTTCCAAGTCTCTTTAATCTACTGCTTTGACAAAAATGATGTGATCAAATTCTCAGACAATGATTGTGTTATTTTATGAATTTGTAGAAGACTTTTTCCCCCGGAATACTCTTATGTTTTCATTAGTTTGCTTAAATTCTGAATTGGTTACTTTCTGTGAAGTGCGAAACCTGGTTTCTTCCATGAAGAGAGTCGTGCTAATCTTTTTGAGGTGGAACCTCAGTCTGGAATGCTTCTTAATACTGACAATGGAACACCTATGCCTCAGGTTTGAGTTAACATAATGTGACACATTCACATGCTTCTTCTTATACCGACATGATCCTTATTTATCAGTTGATTTTTTTTTTTTTTTTTTTTTTTTTTTTTGCATATAAGGTGGGAGATCCTTCACCTAAAATTTTACTGAAGAGTAAAGACAAAGGCTGTAGAGTTTTTCAAGGTGGAAATGTCGGGCATCTTCACAATTTACTCTCCATTGAATCAAGTTCGCAGGTAATGTGCACTAGCTATATCTCAAAGAAATTTTTGCTGTCTAATATCAGCGTATTATGAATTGATAGATCTTCTTTATAACTTTAGTTTACCTGAGTAAATGTGCCATGCATCACTTTTCACTTATACATATATTTTTTCTTATCAGGTTCTTTATGTCGGTGATCATATATATGGTGATATTTTGCGCAGCAAAAAAGTTCTTGGTAAGGTTCTGAGAATATATATATATATATATATATAGAGTATGCTATACCATTAATGACCTTAATATTGGCGAGCTTAGTATGTAAGTAAGCTAGAAGCATGCACATGATGATGAAGAGAGTATCATAGGTATTAGAATAAACTAGAAAAGTGTCTTTACTTCTGCCAGTTATTTGAAGCTTGATTTTCTTAATTCTTCAGGTTGGAGAACTATGCTTGTTGTTCCAGAACTTGAAAAAGAGGTCGAACTTCTATGGGAACTGAGGGATATGCGTAAGGTGAATGGATCCTCTCTTTAAATCGGTTATTAATCTAAGAGATCTATTACTTTTGTGAAAATCAAAGGTTGTGGAAAATCTTAGTTAAACTAAATCAAAGGTTGGAATTTCTGAAACACCAAGGTCTTTCATGTTTGCATATGTTTGCGTCAACATCATCTACCATTTTCTGGTAGTGTATCCCAGGTTCATGTAAAGCTTCATTGTGATTGGGAAGAATTTGGTGTGGGGCGTCTTTGGATTAGCCTTAATGAAATTGGAAAAAAGCTGTTGAAATTCCTAATTTCTAACCGTATACATCAAGCTTCTTTTTGAAGTCAGTACTTTTTCTGTGGTCTCACTCATTTAATTCTTAAATTTTTGGTCTGCAGCAACTTATTTTGATGAGGAATGAGCGTGATTCAGTTGAAGATAAAATTCACCACCTGAATAGGTCCCTAAAGTGAGTGTTCTTCAAATTAGGATCTAAACTTCAGAAAGCTGTGTTACATAGATTAGAATTATTACTTGTGAAAGCCATATTTCAGAAGACTAGTTTGTCTGCGTACCCAATTTTATTATTTAGGTGTGAAGATATCAATGAGAATGATAGACAGGAAATGTTATCAGCGCTCAAGGACTTGGAGGTAAAATTGAATTTGTATAAATCCTGGATCTCCTATAGTTGCACCGTCATCCTTTTTTTGGGATAAAATTTGTTATCCTAAGTCCACAAACTTGTTTTGATGGAATTTGACAGGCTAAAAGAGATCAAGTACGTTCGAGTCATCAGCAAGCTCAAAGAGAAAGTCATCAAAAGGTAAATGTAGTCTCATTAATCTCAGTGTGTATTGGCTTAGCAGCGAGTTTCAGATTTAATTAATTGCAAATGCTCATGTTATGGATCTTGGAAACTGCAGTTTCACAATGTCTGGGGGCAACTGATGAAAACCGGCTACCAGAGTTCTCGATTTGCCCACCAGGTAAAAAACGTTAATACATGTCTTCTTATGTGGTGGTTTGCGTTTGTGAGGAATTTATTTCCCAAACTGATTCTCTTCCAATCAGGTGGAGAGATTTGCATGCCTGTACACAAGTCAAGTCTCTAACTTAGGCTTGTACTCACCAGACAAGTATTACAGACCCAGTGAAGACTTCATGTCCCATGAATTCCACCTTCTTCCTCTGTAATTCATCCCAATGTCAAGTAATGGTCTGGTTTGGTGCTTATTCTTAGTGTCTATAAACATCCTCAATCTAATGATACATTTTCTTTTGGATATATAAATCTTTTTGGAGCTTTGTATTGAATGGGCGATATTTTCTAGAGGCATTTTAGTGTTTACAAAACTCCCGATATACTTGGATTAAACATCCTGTAGTCCGTTTACTTGATTGATTAGTCCGTTTACTCAATTTATTAACGTTCTAGATAGATTCCTCCGAAGCCATGCATTCCATCGATACAGAAACCATCAATGGTTGTTAAAGCATCTTAGGTTCGTGAGAGAAGCTGAATAAGTCATGTTTGGTGATCTAGACAACCTTTTTATTAACAAGAAGATAAACACTCATGATATTGGATTTCTCATTATGAAATGTAGTATGCGAACAGCTTCTGTTCTTCCCCTTTACTCATGAAGATATATAACTTGACAAGGACACCTCGTAAATTTGGAAACATGGTCTGAATTTTTGGCAGATTGTGTTTGGCAGTGGCTTTAAATGCAATAGTGCTACCTGGGAAGTTCAGTGAATGTGAAAATCTTGGAAACATTGGTCCTTAGGAAGATTGCATCAACAAGTACACTGTTACGTTAAATTTCTAGTTCATCATTGTCCATTGTTATTTAATTAAAAACCTTGGGATTTTTCTGGCAATGATGGGTTCAGAATTCTCTCTGTTTGCACAACCTCTAATCTACGGGAAGAGTTCAACAAAAAAATACAAATACTTGAAGGTGTGTTGATGTACATATGATAGAAGATAATGTAATTATTGACACAACAAACAAACAAATATTAGAAATGATCTCAGCCAAATTAACACAGCTGGAAAATCTGACATTTCTTTGTTTCTTCTTGTTCTCGGCAAAAACAGAGAGGGAGACAAATAATGAAGTTGTTTTGAGTTTACTCATCTGAACAGGGCTTGAAGTTCTTCAAGCGTTTTGCCTTTTGTCTCAGGAACCCATAGAGTCACGAACACCACTGTGAATGCACAAACTAACCCGTACAGAGTGAAAGTTCCTGTCAAAAATCAACCACAATAACTATCAAAAAAATGCTCCATTGTCTCTAAAGGTATTAGAGAAAGAGAAAAATGGAAGAGATAGAGAAACCTCCACTGCTCCAGGCTAAGAGCAAGTTTGCAGTCATAGTGATCAACCAAGAGAAGAACCAATTGGCTAGAGTTGCAATACTTCCAGCTAAACCCTTTATGTTCACAGGAAGGATCTGTTTTATCAAGCAACAAAAAAGTAAGCAAAAATGTAGAGTTGAATAAGTTTTTTCGCTTTTCGGTTCTTATAACACTTAGTTCCAACTTTTAACGAACTCGTTACCTCAGACATAATGAGCCACGGAATAGGTCCCATTCCCAATGAGAAAGAAACAACCATTGCCTGTAATGTTTCAACAGCGTTAAGGCCAAAATAATCGCTCATTGCATTCAAAAGTTTTGCTATTTAACTAACAGACTAGCTTACCACCACTCCAACTACTGACAAGATGCTCAGCCAATTGTACATGTCTGAATCAGGAGACACAAATCCCTAAAGGAAGAGAAGTGAAACTCGGAATCTCGGGTTTGTTGGAGAAGATGAAATCATGTTTACGGAAGTTAAAACCTAGAAAAGTACCTTAAGGTAGAACGCAGCTGCAACAATTACAAGGCTAATAGTCATCCCGACCGAAGAGATCTGGAACACATTTTCCATTAGTATTAGTTACTCTTGGATATGTCTTGAATTCTTACACTGCAGAGAACTCTTAAAGATTTGAAACTAAAGAATCAATACTCACGGTAAGGAGAAGCCGACGACCTGCTTTGTCCACCAACCATGTGGATATTGCAGTTGCCACTACCTGAATAGCACCGACCCCAAATGTGGCTGCATTACTTGATGTAACTCCTAAAAATGAAAACACAAAAATGAAAAATTAAGTAACAATATGAGATGAGAAGCTTAAGGTGTTCTTACAGCAAGGGCCTACCAGCAGACTCAAAAATTGTACTGGAATAGAAAAGGACACCATTAATTCCACCGAGTTGTTGAAGTACAAGCAACCCGATACCAACCTGTTATACACAAAGAAAATGGAGTTTTTAGATAATGTTTTTATGGTAGACCAAATATATTCCAAGGGAAGATATTTCAAATTTTGTACCATAAGTGGGAAATAGTATCTCCTGCGCTTGAGATCTACAAACCGAACTGTATTTCGCTTTGTAGATGATGCCACAGATCTCTGCAGATTTGCAGAAAATATGAAACATAAGCATTTGAAAATCAGTCTTCATTTACCTTATGGAAAGAAACATTTTCAGTGGTAATATTACCTTGATTTCATTAACCTCAACAGTAATATCAGTCTCAAATCCTCTAAGAACTTGTAATGAAGTTTCAAAATCATCTGTCATACCCATCTTTGCCTACATTTAACGAAACAAAGCATCCCATACGAGTGGATTAATGATGTTATATAAAACAAAAAAAGAGTGAATTAACAAAAATATGCACTAAACCTAAGAAGAATAAGCAAACTATTATAAGATATACCAGCCAGCGAGGGGACTCGGGGATGAAAAAGAGACCTGGTATCAATACTATGCACGGCAATATACCTAAAGATCAAGGAAGAGAACAGAGAAAGTGATTACATTTTAGCAATAAATCATATTCAAAAAATGGTATCAGGCTTTATGTAATGAGACTTTACCCAGAACTGCAAGAATTCTCCATGGAACAAAGAGGCCAAGTAAATACGCTAACATTATTCCAATTGTCACAGAAAGCTATAGAAAGAAGTAACCAACATGTATTGTTTAGCATTACGAGTTAATTCACAAAATGCAAAACAGGAAATAGTCACAACACATGTCAAACCTGGTTAACCGAACCCAATCCTCCTCTCATATTCTGTGGAGCTATCTCAGCGATGTATACAGGTACCTAAAACCACAAACCGATATGCATAAATATACTGGAACGCATAATTCCATAAGCAAACAACTAGCTGAGTTCGGTATTACTGTGTAAGAGATGATCCCAACGCCAAAGCCTTCTAAAAGTCTTCCCATGTAAAGAAAAGAAGTATCCTACAAAACCAGAACGGTGTATAAGGTCAACCAACACGATCTGATCGCCATTTGACATATGCCAAAGCCAAAGCCAAATAAGAAAACAAGAGAACAACAATTACTCACTTTTGCAAATGATATGCAAAGCCATCCAATGATATTGGGAATTGCAGCAATCATCAGAGACTATCCAAGTAAATACAATATGAGGGTAAGACAAGCAAGAAATAAGAGTATATTAAATGGGACGAAAATAGAACAATCAAAAACAGCAAACAAACTATACCCCTTTTCGTCCAATGTATTCAGCGATCTGACCACTGGCAATTGCACCAACCATAGCACCCACATTGGACAGAGAACCAAAGACAGAGTACTAAAAACATGGAGCTAGAGATCAATGTCAAACATGACTAAAACAAGTGATAATTAAAATCAAACAGCTTTAGACAGAGATTGGTTGGTCTATTACCTCAGATACCGTTAAACCGAGATCCTTGGTGATTGCAGCTTGAGTTGGAGACGAATACCCACACTGATCAAACAAAAGAGGATTTAATGAAACAAATCAGAAAATAATCCCATTTTAGTCCTCCAACTTGGTCTCAAACATGAAACATAATCTTGGTTCACCAAAGTTGAGATAGTCAATCACCAGACTTAGATATAAAATGAAAAATCAAAACCCAAGATCATCAGATTCACCTCAAACTAGTTATTCCATCAAAAGTCACACCTAACTAAAACTGTGAAAAATGTTGGGATTTTTTTTTGTTTGTCTTACAGTGAATCCAAATTGAATAGGACCAAGAGCAACGATCAAAACACATGCAAGAACAGAGATTGAGCTGTCTCGAATAACTTGAGAGGAACCCATCATACTCGATTGTCTCGAACCCATCCTGTACCAGCTTCCGGTGTGCATAAATGGCCGTCGCAGATCATTCCTAGCCTCCTCTGAATCATCCCTGAAACTCATCTTTTGATTCTCTCAATCCTCCTAATCTATATAAATCTTTCTTCTATCTCAAAAGCTTCAAAAACAAACAAAAAGCTTCAAGATTTCTCCCCTGACGAAGTAAAATGCCAAATTTAAACCGGAAAATGCAAAAAAAAATGAAGGAAAAAAACGCTGCTTTAGATTTTGGTTTCAAAATCTGTAGGATCTAGAAATTAGGATATGATTTGGTGACGAAGACGTGGATAAGAACGGGTTAAGAAACGCCGTCTTACTAAATAAAAATGGCTGTAATGTGGTGTTTAATTGCTGGACAGACAAATGAGTCTGCTTCACAGAGTTTTTTAGATCACAGTTTACGTCCTTTGATTAACCCAAAATTTAGACAAAAATAGAGGTTCTTGTTTTGATTTGGATAATGGATAAAAAATTATAGATTTTTTTTTCCTAAAATTGAAATGTGTTCCCAACATGATTATAAAGTTTTTACTGAAATTTATAGCAGGTTTATACATATTGATACGTATTGTGTTGTATAACAAATAGGATAACTACCGCTGTTCCTTATTCTGATAATAAATAATTTTATGATTTTTTTGGATAAGACAGCCACATCATTATTACATCATTAATTAATAAGTTTATAAGACAAAAAAAAACTTTTGAAAATGTAATGAATGAAAACACAATAGAAATCATGTTTTTTTTACGAAAATAATAATTATGGAGGCATTTTTAAATCAAGGTTTATGACGATAGTTTTTGCTTGTGTTAAAGGATATTAATTTCATTTCATTTGTGTGGTGTCACATTGACAATCGGGGAAAACTATTAAATATATCATCTAAGAAAATTAATGATGGATTTTAATATTTTAATTTATTTCACTTAATGTCATTTCTGAAACAAATTTGTAAAATTAGAGAGACTTGTATGTTCACAGAATATTCAACAAAAGCCTATTAATTGTATGTAACTTTCGTATTCAGTAGTCAATTTCACATCAATAATTTTTGTACAATTTGCAGTATATATATATATATCAATCATGTTTGAAATTCGTTCAATTTACTGAATGTTATGTTAATAGTTTTTGACTGTGATTTTCTGACTGAAAATATGGTTCTGTCAAACATTTGCCCAAATCATCCATGATAATACAGGTGCCATATATTACAACAACTGCGGCTAAGACAACATCAAAACTGATAACTCAAACTGCATATCTTTAAAAACTGGTTTTTGTAAGTCTATGTAAATTTTGTTAGTTTGTTATACAATAGAAGAAAAAGGGTGAACGAGAGAAATGTGAGCTAAGAGGAGGCCATGACAGAAAACATCATACCAAACACACGCTTTGTGATCTGATATAGTGATATTACAGTCTCGATTCATCACTAATTTATTTTATTGACCACAAATTTATAATTATCTACATGACATTGATAAAGTCTTTTGTTTCCTCCTCAGATGTGTCACATGTAAAATATTCCCATCTTCCTTGCATATTCATTTTATAATCCTTATTATAAACATAAACATTACTCAACCAAACAATCTTCAACCAATACCAAAACATTAGATCGAAGAGTTTCATTCCTCTCTTCTTTTCTCTTTTTTTTTTCCTTGGCGAAGACTTTTGTTTATCACACACAGCAAAAAAAAAAAAAAAAAAAAAAAAAAAAGTAAAGCTCTTCTAAATAAATTCAGGTCTATTGGGCCCAATTTGAAGACCCAATCAACCTATTTTAGGCTTATTAAGATTGGCCCGTAAAATAGACGTCGGAGCGTGAGGACTACTCTCGTTAAAAGCGCGTTAGAAAACAATCAACGTCATGAACGAGACGCAACTTCACTCGGCCGTGGTTATTCTCCGATAAGGTTATCGAATCCCTCCGTGTCAGAAAGAGCGACCAAAAGCCCTAATTTTTACAATCGAAAATTCAATTTGAAATGGGTGAACACTCACCTTCTCAACCGTCATCACATAGCCATACCCAAATTCAACCTCAATCACCCAATCTCGAAACCCCTAATCCAATTCCACCGGAAACAAACGATGACGACTCCGCCTCATCCGCCGGAGCTTCTGGCTCAATTGTATCATCAACCACAATTGAAGCACAACGAGTCACAGAACTAGGCAATGTATCGTCTCCACCTTCTAAAATCCCACTTCGTCCTCGAAAAATTCGAAAGGTTTCACTTTCACCCGACGACGACGCTTCCGGCAGCGAAGGATTCAAGGCGGAGATGACTACACCACTCGCGACGACTGCTAAACCAGCCGTTAAGAGTAAATTGTCACAGTCACGCGCTATTACTGTACCGAGGATTCACGCTAGGTCTCTCACCTGCGAAGGCGAGCTTGAAGTAGCGCTTCAGTATCTCCGAAATGTGGATCCTTTACTCGGACCTTTAATTGATATCCATCCACCACCAACGTTCGAGTCTTTTCGAACTCCGTTCTTGGCTTTGATTAGAAGCATTCTTTATCAGCAGCTAGCAGCTAAAGCAGGTCATTCAATCTACACACGTTTCATTGCCCTTTGCGGAGGTGAAAACGGTGTCGTACCGGATAATGTCTTGCCTTTAACTCCTCAACAGCTTCGTCAAATCGGTGTATCGGGTCGTAAAGCTAGTTACCTTCACGATCTTGCTAGGAAATATCAAAATGGGATCTTGTCAGATTCTGGAATAGTTAATATGGATGAGAAATCTTTGTTTACGATGCTAACTATGGTCAATGGGATTGGTTCATGGTCGGTTCATATGTTCATGATACATTCTCTTCATAGACCGGATGTGTTACCAGTTAATGATCTTGGTGTTAGGAAAGGTGTGCAGATGCTTTATAACTTGCCAGACTTGCCTCGTCCATCGCAAATGGAGCAGTATTGTGAGAAATGGCGTCCGTATAGATCAGTTGGGTCATGGTACATGTGGCGGCTCATTGAAGCAAAAGGTACGCCATCCAATGCTGCGGCTGTGACAGCTGGAGCTGCGCTTTCGTTTCCACAGTTGGAAGACATCCAACAACAACAACATCAACAACAGCAACAACTTCAGCAACAACAGCCACAGCTTATGGACCCTCTTAATAACGTGTTCAGTATCGGGTATAGTCAGTTACTTAATCAAAATTTAGGATCTTGGTGTTTAATGTGCAATGCTTGTCCTGTGGTTTTACTTTGCTTGAATTTTGTTTCTCTGCTATGTGCTTACATAGAGAGAGCATTGGAGTAGTTGCATTATTGCTATTACTTGCTGAGAGTAAATACTAACGTGTTGGGTTCCTGGCTCCTAAATTTAATCTCAGTGCTTTAACGCATTTGACTTTCACAGATGATGCAAAGTCTAGGAGCATATAGAATCTATGCTTATGGTTGGGATAGGTTTAAAAACGGTTTCGTTGTATAGAATACTTGTATTAGCTTACAAGTCACCTGAGGAGATACTATGCTTAGCAGCTTATGGTTGGGGTATTAGGGGGTAGGTTCAAAATTGGTTTTCTTTGAATGTAACATTTGTATTAACTTACAAGGCACCTCAGAATATACGGTAATATTTAGACCTGAGGATGCTCAAGAATAGCATCTATGTGAGCATTGGTTTGAGGTTGGTTTTTATGGCTGGATAGACCTGTATGATCGTCTTGTTTTAATTGATAGATTTCTCATGTCAAGTCAATTGCTTATTTTCATCTAGTCCTCGAGCTTTAGGTTGTGCACCATTTAGTGATATTTTACGTGGTTCAACAAACAAGATGAGATAGAAGTAAATGGTTCACTTAGGACTTCTAATATATGACTCTTCACCTACTTCTTGTGCTAATGTTTCACATTACTACTACCAACTGCGAGAAACACGCTAGCCAAGAAAATTGATTTCAGTGGGTTTTAATCATAAATAGCACGATAATTGGAGCTTTTATCATCCAAGTCACTGTTTTCTGTAATGCTGGATACTTGGTTGTGAATTAAGGACTGTTTACAGTAACAGGGAAGATGTGTATACATTATTAGTCTTCTTATTTGGTTGTTATTGTATTCTTAACAGGGCATGGGGCCAAACGTAGCTGACTTGGCATATTAAGTTGTTGGTTTTCATGGCGTGATAGGGATTCTGGTTTGGCCTTTAGCTATTGTCTGCTGATGAAGCCTTTGTTCTGCAGCCAGGAAATAATAATAAAAAGGCGATGGAACAGAAATCTTCTTAGATAAGTGAAGAGTATGTGTAAGATTTAGTTTAGCTAATGAACAATTTTATTTTCGCTTGTTGGAAACTTGAACCGATGTTAAAGAAACTTCTAAAGCTTCTCCTGATTCTTATCTAAAACAGAGTCACATCTCTAATTCTCATCGCTAATCGGAAATAACATGGTTTTGCTGATGAGGAAAAGTTACAAGAAACTCTCGTAAGCAGAGGTTATGTCCTTGTTGCGTTGAGTTGTCAAAACACAGTACCAAATTGTAACCTCATGGAAGAAAGAGAATAACCCTTTTGATGATACATCAGTTTTGGGATCTTCTATTATCAGTTTGAAGACGAGAGAGTTGATGAAAACTATTGCTTGGTTTGTTGCCTATGTCACTGTAACTGAGACACAGATCCATGTTTCTCCTCCACACAATTAAAGGCCGTGTTTAGTAGTCAGTGAATCATGGGAGAGTGAGAGACTTGAGAGCCAAACAAAACTCATTAGTTATGTAGAAAAGAACAAAGCAAGTGTTCTGAAACAGTGAAGTAAGAATAGTTCTGTTTTTGGCTACAAAACAAGTTGCAACACAAAACCCTCAAAACTTTTTTTTCAGAAAGAATAGAGAGCTGATAGATACAAATCACTGATTTCCTTTTCATTCATTTCATTTTCCAGCTAACCTTTTCTTATGTACAATATAGTATATATTATTCTAGATAGTTGCATGAGAAGAATATTCAATGAACTTTAATAAATCCCTTAAATCTCCCATTGTAACTACAATTACTCTTCTCTAAGAATGCATTAAATTAACCAGATATCGGTTTAGATGAACCGGGTAGAAACATTGAATAATATAGTTGAACCATGTTGGTGGAATTTCAAAATTCCAAATCCCAAAATGTCCCTATAGCGTAGGTGTAAGAAATCATAGGAGGAAAATATAAATATAAATAAAATTTTAAAAGAGAGAGTGGAAAAAAAGGAAAAGGTTGCTTGCGGGGAAGCGTGGAGGGTGGCAGAGAGTAGAGAGAGAGAAATTCAGACATTGTTGGCTTCAACAGTTGTGACTACTTCAAACTGCTTTGCTTTACTTTTTTTCTGTTTTGGTTTTGTTTTTGGTTTGATTCTCTGTATGAATATAAACATTTCATATCTTCACAAATTGCCACTCTCGTAAACTTCTTTTGTTGATCAGTACTCTTGCTTAAGAGATAAAATAATTCTCAATTTCTGTATCCCATTTTCACATTGTTGATGTCAAAATTCATTTTGTTTTATTGTGTTTTTTTCTCTACGCTTTTCCTGGGAACCTTTTAATAAGCAGTATCCATAATGATACAAAAAATAAAGATATCAATAATTTCATATTAGTATTTAAGATTTATATATGGTTGTTCTTATAATCTTATTACACCGATTAAATCATCTACTCGTCCCCAAGCAACAAAAAGACAAAAACAATATCAATACAAGGGATCCTATTGTGATAAGGTTTAGGTTTTATATAAACACAAGTATTTGCCAAAGTCTCCATCCTTTAGGAATAATTAATTAATGGGATCTGATGAATCGTAATGACCATGATTTGTATTTGACTTTACCTTTTTTTGTTGGTCAAAAAGGTCGATCGAATTTGTCCACTGTTCCAGTCCAATGCGTAACCCTTTGTATAGCTTTGATTTATTTTTTTAATGTTACATAATTTCGAGACGTGAAATCTGAATCGTATCAGATATAGATCTTCAATTTTCGTTTGGAGTAAGCTCGTCACTCGTCAGAGAACGTATGATGATTCCAAGATAATTACATTAGTAAAATCTGTGAGTGAAAAAACAATGCTCATCATCTTGGCGTATACTGCTTGAATGTTTTTAAGAACATTAACACAGATTATACCAGTCTATACTACTATAAGTTCTGCAATAGATGATCCAGATTTGAAGACATTTTCAAAGTTGAAAAGTTCTTAATGATATAATTAATATTACATTATTATATAAAGTCTGGAAAATGGCTGTAGTTATTTAATTTCTTAACCATTATTTATAGTGAAAATAATTCGCAATTGAGCAGAAATATAATTTCAGAATATTGTAGAACCAGGATATAAATAGCTGGCTTGCTCGCCAAAGAAAAAAAAAACTTTGCTATACAATAAAATTAGTAAATCATTTGTTGGGTTTTAGTTCGCATTCGTTTTTAAATTAAAGCCAAATAAAATGTTAGAAAGAGAATGAGGTCATAATGCTAAAGGGGACAAAACATGTTATGGTAGAGAAGTAATTATCGTGTGACAGGTTGTCCATGGGAAATTCTGCAGAAGCTATGACGATTACCATATATTTTTTATTTTTTTATAAAATTAAGTCATTTACATTAGCATGTACTCCGAAAGACGTTGTGATGTATATCCAATTAGAAACAAATTAGTGAATCAATGCACGTCTAATTATTTGCACGCATGGATAATTTGTTCACTTATATATAATTAGAATACTTACTACATAAGTATATCCCATTAAGTCTCGTGACAAAGTGACTTAGTCTAAGTGTATGTTTTATACTGATGCACACTGATTATATATTATTTTATACTAGCTAAATTAATTAAGCTTGATTAGAAAAAAAAATCTGAATACAAGATGACAAGGTCCACAAGTATGGCTTTCTTGAGTATTAATCTTGAAGACTTGCAAGCTGTACTAAACTTGTATATATTGTTGTCTAAAAACATGTAAATCATATAGATTTAAAGGGAAAAGTAAAAAAAAAAAAAGGGTAGAGCGAAATAGGAAAGAAGAAAAGACATGAGTAAGGGGAGATGGTGTTTGGACAAATTAGGGTTTAATGGTTTGAAAATTAGGGGAGAGAGAGAGAGAGGAGAGTAATAATGAAGGAGAGAGAATGGGGCCCATAATGTGGCAGGGCATGTGGCTGGGCTTCCAACTTGACCTTGTCGGTTGTTCTCTGCTGCGCTTCTCTGCGACCCACACACTATAATAGTATAATATAATATTAACCCTTTTTCAACTATTTTATTTTTATTTTTTTGTTTGTAAATATATCCCACACAAAGCGGTTGAAGCGGTATTGTAATTATTGGGGCTTAATAGGTGTAGTTTATCAAATTTCTGTTTTTACAATTTTAGTGAAGATTCTTGTTATATACTGTGTCACTAATACTATAATTTTCAATTCTGTTTTGAATAGTTGATAATATAAATGGTAAACAAAAACACTTACTTAATTTCATCTAGTTACGATAACAGTTGGCAGTGTTATATGTGGTACAAAGATAATTATGTAAAGTTTACCTTAGTAAACTCAAGTAATAATTACCTTAATATAACCAATTGATTGTGACGCACATAACAGCATTGGATGTCATATGATATACTCTCCATAAGATTTAGATTGAGAGTCTATATGTAGACTTTAAAAATTTATAGCAATATTTATAGTGTTTGTAATAGCTTCAAAGTAATAATAATATTATGACATAGGTACAAAAAGACAGTAGTAGAAAAATAAAGAAACAACAAGATTACGTAATAAGATAATCCGATAGCCAAGGTGTATATGATCCATTGGCACAAATTACAAAGCTTTAGTTGATTATTAGAATTTAATGTTTATTTAATTAATATTATCTGTTGACTATATAATTATTTATTGTGCTCAAAGAGAATTAACTATTGGAACACATTCAGGGAACAGTCTAAGCCTATTGCGGATAGATTTTCATTTATCCACAAAATGTAAACAGATTCAGAAAATTGTAGTAAGAACTCGGATATAGTGATTTCGCCAATTTTCAACCATCTTTTACAGTTTAAACATATTGGCGTGTTAATGACTTAACGTATACAGTAAAAATGATTTCATAAAAATTCCAGAGAGAATGACAATAATTGCATCAGTTTCATGCGAGTGACACATATACTGTGAAAATTTGAGCTTTAAGTTACTATTGAACCATGAATCATGATGTGTTTAGCATTAACTGATAGAACAACCAATTAATACCCAAAATTTCTTGGACCATTCAACGAATGTATATGCACAGAATTATGCAATACAAAGATTTTTTTTTTAAACTACACACTTTAACTTACTTTGAACTCAGTACTACATCTCTTTCAAAGTTCGACGAATTTTCACATATGTTAAGGAAATCTCAGTTATTCTGGTTAAGAATTTAGACTAAACTATAGCCATATACCCAACTATAAACTTTAATTATTTAAGCATGTTTTTCTTTTTAATTTGTCTTGAAAGTTTGATAAAAGGCTCAGTAATATTTTTTTCCATGCCTAAAATTATATTTTACTATAAACTAAGAAAAATGTAGGATTAAACCTTTTGTAAAACACGGAAATTATGTTGTCAAAAGATATGATTACTACGCCCATTTAATTCGTAGAATGATCCTATGTAAAAGAATATTGTTGTAGTTTTTACGTTTTGATGACGGGATAATATAAATTTTCTCCTCGACATAAATCTACTCAATTTAACTTCAGAATAATCCATATATGACTACCTTTCATTATTTATTTTAAAATAAAAATACCGTTTGGTAATTTATTAATTAGATTAGATGTAAGTATGTAACTAGTTTTCCAAATGATACTATAGATCTTATCTTTATATTCAACATAAAATGTTTAGTAGAAGTGTAAATCAAATATGACGTTTTCATTAAATTAAAAAAAATGCAAAAATGATAAACACCTTAATAGAAAAAGTAAATAGAATTACAAGTATAAAATTATAGTAGGGTATGATATTAGTCTCATCTCTCACAAAGGGCTCGTCTCTTATCTCTTTCTTATGGCCTCACCACAAGCAACCAAACTGTCTCTTATAATCGGATCTCAAAGTTGGCTTGTTGGGAGCACTGAGACATCAAACATGGTTTCTTCTTTCTTTCACTCTTAAAACCAATTAACCATACAAAAAAAAAACCTTTTACAGTTTAATCTCAAAAGTTTTCAAACCTCTCTCTATCTCTCTCCATTAAAACTCTTCACAAGAAAAAGGCTTTGAGCTTTAAATGAGTTTAAGGTCCTCTTGGGTTACTGCAAAAACTGGGTATTTCCTCGTGTACTTCATCTTATCTGTAAGTCTCTGAATCTCACTGTCTTTTTTTTTTTAAATTTTCTTTCCTTTCCTTATTAGTAATCTCATTAATATGTTATTTTTCAGGCATAAAATTAACAAACTTCGCTCAAGCTATATCTGTTTATCTTATATATATATATATATATATCACTGATCTCTTTTAATAGAAATCCTTGTGGGTTTTAATTTTAATTTAATCTCTATAAATGGATTTGAGAAGTCATGAAATGATAGAGAGAAGAAGAGATGATAATGGCAACAATGGTGGTAACATTACTAATGATGATAACTGCAACGGTAATAACAACAACACTCGTGTCTCTTGCAACTCTCAAACCCTAGATCACCACCAATCCAAGTCTCCGTCTTCGTTTTCAATCTCAGCCGCCGCTAAATCCACTCTGAGGTACCGGGAGTGTTTGAAGAACCATGCGGCGAGTGTCGGCGGAAGTGTTCACGACGGATGTGGTGAGTTTATGCCGAGTGGTGAAGAAGGAACTATTGAAGCTCTCAGATGCGCTGCTTGTGATTGTCATCGTAATTTCCACCGGAAAGAAATCGACGGTGTTGGAAGCTCAGATTTGATGTCACACCACCGTCACCAACACCACCACAATCAGTACGGTGGAGGAGGCAGAAGACCACCGCCGTCAAACATGATGCTTAACCATCTCATGCTTCCTCCACCGAATTATCAGCCGATTCACCATCACAAGTATGGATTGAGTCCTCCCGGAGGAGGAATGGTGACGCCGATGAGCGTTGCTTATGGCGGAGGAGGAGGAGGAGCTGAGTCGTCTAGTGAGGATCTAAATATGTATGGTCAATCTAGTGGAGAGCATGGTGGTGGAGCTGCGGCAGCGGCAGGACAAATGGCGTTTTCGATGTCATCGAAGAAACGATTCAGGACTAAGTTCACGACGGAGCAGAAAGAGAGGATGATGGAGTTCGCGGAGAAGCTAGGGTGGAGGATGAACAAGCAAGATGAAGAAGAACTTAAAAGATTCTGTGGTGAGATCGGAGTTAAGAGACAAGTCTTCAAAGTTTGGATGCATAACAACAAGAACAATGCCAAGAAACCACCACCATCAACTATCTAATGGCGAATCATCAACTTCTTAATTAAGAGATTATGTACCAGATTTTATTTAATGTATCGTATCTCTTTGTTGTTCTTGTTTTATTTTTATTTTTAATGTTTTTTCTAGGTTTTTGTAGTTTGTACGATCTTTGGATCAATCAATGGATCGATCTTTTGTTTGCTTAGTTAATGTGTTTAATTTGGTTTGCTTTTTGTATTTTTTTTTTTTTTTTTGTGGTTTGTCTTTTACTCAGATCGCCCTTGTAATCAGCTTATTTTCCTTATTAGTTTATGCTTCTGTCTTTTTTTACATTTAAGCTTAATACTAACCATTTGTGTTGTACTATCTTACATAGCCTACATTATGTTTAGCAGTTAAATACCAGTAGTACAAACGAAATCAACTCTGACACCTTAACGTTAAACCCGACCATATCATAATGAAAAACCCATCAAATGCAAACATTTTAAAATTCAAATTACTTTTTTTTGGGTATATGTTACTTATATTTAGTGTCAACCAAAAGAAATACTATATGGCGATATGAATATAGTGTCAACAAAACTATTATTTTAGCAGATTAATATATCTATCTATATCAAGATCTTAAGCTTATTATAGTATAACGGTAGTTAGCCATAATAAAAAAAAAGTACTACAGATATATGGTAAATTATATGCATATGCAAATGCAAACGTTATGATCAAACTTGAACCTTTAAAATATCTTTGATGTGAAATATGTCCAAAATTGTGACCATATGATTTGAGTCTACTGTAGATCTGTCACCTCCCAATTTGTACCAAAAAGAAAGACATATGATAAAAGAAAATTTTAAAACAAAAAGAGAAGATTCTCATTGTTACAAAATTCACATACGAGGCCAAACTTATAGAACTCACGGCCTATGTGCATCTTCTTCTCCTTTTTTTTCCCTGTGTCGTCACAACCTATGTATCTAAGCTACATTTGTAACAATTGGTTATAAATGATATTTTCCGAGTGTCTTTTGTCTTTCGCAACCATTTTATGTGGGCAACTGTTGATCATTTTATTCTCATCGAATTTACGTTTCTTCCTTTCAGAAAAAGAAAGTGGGCCAAAAAATTTATATGTAGGTGTGGGTTGATTGGTAGGGCACTTACAAAAGAGTTTTTTTTTCAATACAATACTCTAATATGAATCATTTTATAAGTATTAAGCTTTATAATATTTATAATTTTTAATATAATAATTAATTTGGCTAATAATATATAATTATAATTTATTAAATTTTATTATTTAGATAAAATGTAATTATAAACATATATGTATATATTACTTTATGTTAAATTTGAAATTTAAAATTTTAATTATTCTTTTGATAAGTTAAAAGAATATGCTGAAAATTTATAATTTACTAAGTTATTTACAGAAAATAAAATATAAAAAAATATATTTAATAAATCAATTATATATATTTGTAATAAATATATTTATATATTTACATTTTGATATTTTCAAATAATTTTTATTAAACGAATATGTTAATAAAATTATCAAATATTATGTGTATATTACTATAATATACATATATATTCACGTATATGAATATTGTGTTAAAATTTTATAAATATAAATATTTTTATATAATTTAATATTTAATAATTCACAACTCTTCTAATCAGTTAAACATGAACATTAGTTAGATCATCTGCTCCAAACTCCCTATGATTTTTACTATTTATATTCTTATAAATTTACTACTAATCAAAGCCTTACAAAGTAAAAAAAGTCCAAAATTATGTATAAAAAGTATAAAATTCTTCTTCTTCTTCCGTCGTGTGAAACTGTGACGACGTCGTTTTTTATTTTCGTCGCCTATTTTGTGGATTCTATAAATGGGTTGGTTCGACGGATTAAGGCCTGACTATATATAATAATAAGCCCATTAAATACCCTATCACCCCAGTGTAAGTAGTTAGTTAGTTATAAGAGCACAGAAAAACAAAACACATTTGTATCATGATTTTGTATTCATCGAAGAAATTTTATTTCAAAAAAAAAATGTTTTTAATTATACCTACTTTTGATAATTACTATATTTGAGTGAAAACTTCTGATTTGTTTCCATATTGAAGGGTAAAAGATAACACAAATATCAGCATCGAGACTGGTCGGATTACATTTTAATATAAATAATTCATTACGAAAACAATTACTCTATTTCCTAATTAACACAACGCCCAACTATTTGTTGGTTTCTTGATTCTTCTTTCGGCACGCTTTTTGTATAAATCACTCTTCCCCATTTGCCAAAATAGGAAAAAGAAAATTCAATATTCTTGTCGGCTTCGGGCTTCCGAAGGATTATTATATTATCTAGTTGATTTATCAATTAATTAAAATGGAGAAAATATATAACCAAATTTAATTATCTTCGACTAAAATTAAACACAAAGACACCATGAAAGCGAGATCAATTCAAATATAATCAGTAGACAGAATAATCATATGTCCTTCTGAATCCTTACGCGGACGTCTTCACGTTAATGTGATCATCTTAGATCTTCAAATTCATCCTGAACAAAAATTAATTCAGCATAAGTGTGGCAATTGGCATGTTAAATTAATAATTCAAACATGTTTATTAGATTCCAATCACACACATATATATATATATATAGTTAATTAACAGCTTGAAGATATCGTTAGTTAAAGGTTTCCCAAACTCGATTGCTTAACAACTTGTGATATAAATAACTCTATGACAACCACCGACCATGGACAAAAGTAGAATTAACCAATTTTTCTATTTATGTACACTGATCTTATCATGATATCTAATTCTTTTGTGCTTCAAAATTTTTAAAGACAACATGCATGTGATGAAGTACAAGAAAGGATTAGATTTCATGTGAAAATTTCCCTTTTGTGTTAATTAATCCTTGTGTTAGTGTTCCATTCTTATATATATATATATATATATATATATATATATATAATTGATGGGTTTAAGAAAATCACAATCGTATTATATTTAAACAAAATACGTATTACAAGTTATCTTATGAGGCATATTTAATAACCATATATTAATAACCAACAAAAGGGTACGTTTTCATATCGTTTACTATATAATTTCCTACAAAAATGTTCGATAACGAACTACACTTAAAAAATTTAGACACACTTTTTAACATGTAAACATATTGTAAAACGAAAACCTAAGAAACAACAAAAATACGGAATCCAAAGTTCATAATTAATTGAATTGTTTTTTTACGAACGAGCTACATTAAATATAGATCACGTTAAGCCGAAAGAAATATACTTTCTTCCTTGTTCAGAAACTGAAAGAAATCTAAATAAATAGATTTAGTTATATACCTCGTGTTAAAATCGTTGACACCTTTAGAGTTAGATTCGAAGGTCTTGTAATTGGGCAAAGGGACACGACCAGTCTCGATGCTGATGAGATCCTCGACGAGTATGGCATAATGACGCTTCACTTCTTCTGCAGATTTCCCTCCTACAGCTTTCGCCACATTGTTCCAACGGTCGGGTGTGTCCTTGTCATAGACTGCTAAGGCCCTCTCGAACATCTTGTTCTGCTTAAATGTCCATGAAGAGCTCGAACTTCTAGAGTTTGAGGCCATTAATGTTATAACTTGAGATGGAGAGAGAGAGAAAGAGAGTGTGAGTGATGAGAGTTGCTATAAATTGTATAGCAAAGAAGGGTTCCTTATAAGGAGGGAGAAAGAGAGTTCTTAGATTCTGCAAGTTGGAGAGTTTTCTAATTTTACTTTATTTATTTATTCGTTTCATGTTTCATTAACCAAATTTACATTCGAGACAATTGTGACACAATAACGTCCATATGGTCTAGAAAAGGTCAAACGTAACACTCTAGGAATATTTTCTATATATTTTTGGAGATTAAGCAATGTATAGCCAATGTTCTCAAATACCCTATACGCTACACAGTATAGGCAATTCAAGAAATTTGTGTGTGTTTTGTATAAAGATAGAAATTTTATATGTTATGTTTTAATTTTTGTACGAATGATAGACGTAATAAAAACAAACATTTTTACAAATGATATTGTAAACATAAAGCAAAACTGACGCATTAGTACTAGTTAGGAATGATATTGTAAAAAATAAAGCAAAACTGACTTCAGTTATCAGCGATCACGTTTAAGTATAAATTTGAACCGATCTGTTGTATCAGGAACCGGTTCAAACGTAGGGTTGAAGTTGGTAAGTTGAACAACTTGGCGTAATGTGCTTGTAGTTTATAGATAGAAGATTATAACGATGCTACGATACAAGTATCACTACTTATTTTCGAATATATTAAAATAATATATTAACTTCTCACACTTGTCGATGTTATAATGTAAGCCACTAATATACTTTGCGTGGTATTTGATAAATTTATCAAAAATATACATAGTGGTTGTCCCATGTCACATTGAAATCAAAAGGTTTTGATATGGAGACGACTGGCCCATCATAGGAAAATGGTAAGATATGCCAATATTTGTCTATATTCTGTAAAGCTTAATCGTATATGTCCAAATATAATCATTCCTAAATAATGATAATCCATGATCTGAGCATCATCTCTGGCTAATTTTGTGGGAGCAAAAGTGAAATAATTGATATAAATTGCGTAAAATTGCCATTACTCTAGATAGCCAAAATATCTCTAAACATGCTAAGCATATTAAAAGATGTTTGATATGATAGTTTTAAGTTTTATTCTCAGCATCAACTAATAATATAAATGCAACAATGCTAGAGATCGAACCTAAGGATTCGATGTGTCATCATCATTATCTCCTTGACCAAGTTCGTATATATATTTTTTCCTAAAAGTCATATACATTTACATATATAAATTTTCACCAATACACAATGATAGATAAAAATATATTCCCCGGGACCTTGAATCTTATGACTTTATGTATGATGTAATGGAAGAGACCCATTTATATGACAAGTATTTGTATAAGAACCACCAAAATTTTGATGCAAACGAATAAGGACATAACCAATATACATAAAAATAAAGAATAAGGACATAAAGGATATTATCGTTTCCCTTTTGTGATAAAATTCTTATATCCAAATCTAATCTATTTCTGTTTTAAATACTTCATGTCGAATGAAAACGACGAAAAAGTTGTCCAAATTCATTGGTAAAATCCATTTGGTTATAACTAGAGTCGAAGGTCTTTTCAAGATAGAATAACAACCAAATGATATTGCCCCAAAAAAATTTACGATATATTGAGCATCGATCGATCCCAAAAATTTCTTTGGAACCAAGTTAATCAGCTGCACAATCTTGAAACTGTAAAGTTAAAAATTAAAATATAAACAAAATTATATAATTTATCTATTTTATGATATAACTTACGCTATTGATCAAACTTTGGAAAACTTCACGTAGTTTGTCGATTTTGAGATGCTTCGGAGATGTAAATTTAAGCTATGTAAGAGTGTTGAAATATTTAGGTTAGAAATGAACGTTCTAAATGTAGGAGGGTATCTTAAAACTTTGTTAAGGTCAGGGCTCGTAGCTGCAAATAGCAAAATACAGAGGAATAAATGTCAAGCTTACGTTCAAATCTTGTCCCCACGTCTGATATTTTCAGCTAGGCATAGCCGCTTAGGGTTTAGATGGAGTTCTTCTTTTGACCTCTCGTCTCGTTTAGAACTTAAAATCCTTGAGGAAGCTGAATATTTCCTAGTCACCATTTATCAGTATCATCTACAAAAAAATGCCCCAGCTTCTGCAGAAACTGTTCCGTTACAACAACATCAAATTTTCACTATGATAATAATTTGAATAGTTATGACAAACTCACTCCTCTTTGCAAGATGCTAAAATATCCCTAGATTTTATATCCTTAGATTTGAAGATATTGTATACGTTAATAGTTTCTTCTTCGCTAATCAGTATATCTCTTCTGTGATACCTAGATGTTCAATTTCTTCAACTGCTGCGTCAAGAAGACATATTTTCCAAAAATAAAATAAAAAATATTCTTCACTTTTCAAGTTTTCCGTTTGTGCTTTGCTTCTTTATAAAGCTCGCTTTTAGCCTAAGGAACAAAAACATGAATTGAAGAGAGATTCCAAAGATAACTTCAGTGGAGAAACCGATCACATTTCTTTACCTACCTGAGAAGTTATCTTTTCTCCTTCAGACACAGAAACTACAAATGTACATACAAATAAACACAAAAAGTTTTGAATGGTTCAAATATTATCTTTTACCCTTTACCTTCTACCTCATTAATCTTACTTTTTAATGTCTCTCCCCAATCAATAGTCATGCCTCCATTCCGTTTTCACATCCCATTCTTCTCCAACAAGTCTCCTTCTCGTCTCTCTTCAGGGACTTCTACGCCATCACCACCACCTACTCCTCCTTCACGCCCTCCGTTTCGTCCTGCAGGCATTGCTCAGCTGTCAAAGCCAGACACAAAGTCCAAGGTGTCACCGTCACTTTCTAGGGTTAGAAGCAATGTTGCAGCCATAGCAGCTTCTTTGTCTGCGTCTCAGTCTCCTTCTAGTGATGCAGCCACACCTACCCGGCTGGGGAAACAGACTAACATACAACTTGGTTCTCCGTCAAAGAAACTGGAATCTTTGAGGACGGAAGAGCAAAAGGTGACGATGAAAGAGAAACCGTCGGGTGAAACTGAAAAAGTAGCTGGCGAGAATATTGATCCGATAATAGAGAAACCTCCGATTGCTCGTCCAGAAGAACAGTTAGATGGAAAAGAAGCAAAGGCAGTTCAAGAACAGAGGAAGAAGACAGAGGGAGAGAAACTTACGGTACAAGAAAGGAAGAAAGGCAGTGGAGGGAAGTCAGAAGCAGATCAAGGACATCAGAAGAGAAAAGATAAAGAAAAACTTGTGGTTCAAGAAAGTAAGAGAGTTTTTCCTGAAGGTACTGGAGCGAAGTCAGAAGCAGCTAAAGGACAGCAGAAGAGAAAAGAAAAAGAGACACTTGCGGCGCAAGAAAGTAAGACGGTTCTTCATGAGGCTGGTCAAGAGAAGTCAGATGTTAATAGACTGCGAGAAAACAGAGAAGTAGCTGATCAAGGACGACAGAGAAGAAAAGAAAACGAGGAAGTTGGTTCACAAAATTTGAACAACGCTCATCAGAAGGCAGGTAGAGAAGATGCAATGCGAAGCAATACCACACAACATATTGCCGCAGCATCACAGGCCACGAGAGGATTGAGAGATCTGACAGAGACAGCGACAAAAACGCAAAACAGAGCAGAGATTCTCTCCGATGACAATCATCAGAAAACCGAAGGTGCATCGACGAGTATTCGTGGAAATACGAGAGTTACAAATGGAGAGAGCTCATCTTCAATGAACAGAAGGATCAAAGAAGACATTAGAAATGGAATCGGTAGGCGTACTTGGGGAAAAAGCAATTGCGATGACAAATCTGTGAGCGTCTTTACTCTAACTGGCGAAAACAGAGGAGCCACAATGGGAATAGGTTTTGAAAAAGACAAGAAAGACGGTGAAGTTCACATTCGCCGTGGCTACCGAAGTAATCCAGACGAGAGCCCTAGCACCACAACCACGGAAACAGAAGGAGGAAGAAGACCCTGCAAAGGCAAAAACCTTAAAGATGAAGAGAGGGTTAGGGCATACGTAAACGGTAACACACAGGGGATCAATAATTCGATTGTAGTCGAGAGTTCAGTGAGTGAGAATGATCCAGGAGTTCATTTGAGTTTAATATTTGAAAAATCGAACAAGGAAGCAATCAGTCCGCCAGAGAATGTAGCGGAGAAGAAACCAGAGACTGTGATAGCAACGGAGAAGATGAGGAGTGAGCCGAGAGTTAGGAGGAGATGCTTGAGAGGATTACTAGCGGAGTCGAGTGAGTCGGACCCGGAGAATCCGTTGAAGCCCCGGAGACATGGTTGCCGGTTTACCTGTAAAGATAAAGATATAGAGAACACTTGAAATTCTATAAAATATTATATAAAGTTATAAACTCTCCATTTGATCAATTTATAATGTTTAACTTATAGAAAAAAGAGATTATGAATCCTCCCTAGTCCATACAAATGTGGTTGTTTTTTTCAATGAACCTATCTTTCAATATTTTAATATATGTATCGTGTTTCTCTCTGAAATATACAATTATCTCTCTTGGTCGTGAACTCATGCCATCAAGAAGACTTGACCTTACCACCTAACTTTTTTTTAATGAATTTTGTCGCAATCCCTTTGTTAGGGAAATTAGACTTGTTTAACAATAGAATCTTCCTTTGGAGTGGAAGCTTCTCAACTTTTTCCAGATGTCAAGTACACAAGCGTCGATGAGTATCTCAGTCAGTTTGTCTGAATTAAGAAGCCTCTTTCACCTTGTAGCCAGCATTTTACTTATTTACTGTAGTCAAGAGATTGGCCATTGGCCTGTTATACCAAATTGAATAAGACATATATTATCAAAAAGGATGGTTTATTGCATTATTATTGATAATGATATGAGATGACAAACTCTAACAATAACCCACAAATTCGTGCATTTTCATTATTTGCTGAGGGAATAGTTCTAAGAAACATAACTCGAGAAGCACAGATCCAGATCAGCCATTGACCTTAGATGCCCAACCCGCAACCACAATATCTTTCGTTGCCTTTGTTTTCTCGAAAGACTCTCTAGACCACATAGCCTTGGCGTAGTTACGAACATTGGTCAATCTCTCAGGGACAGACCAGTTCTTGTAATGACCAAGAGCAATCTCCAAATGGTAAAGCTTTGGTGCTAAACTCAAATCAACAGCAGTAACTTTTTCTCCAGCAACAAAAGGACCAGAATGTGTCTTAAGCTGATTATCCAACGCTTCTAACTCATCAACCAAGGCCTTCTCGGATCCGTCATTGGAGTCTTTGTTCTTCAAGAAAGTCACAAAAGCACCAAAGAGTTTGGATCCTACAGAGGCAAATTCAGGAGGTGTCTTGAGAGATGGCTCTGGAAATTTCTCCTCAAGAATACCAACAATAACATCTGAATCAGCCACCCATTTGCCATCAAGCTTCATCACCGGAACTTTCCCCTCCGGACTAATGTCTAAGAACCTATAAACACACATGATTCAGAGAAATCAATCAAAGCCCACAAATTTACATCCAATAATTTAGTCTTTAATTTGGAGATTAGTCATTTTTCTTAATCAAGTTTCATGCTTAATCATTGGCTTTCACAGAACTAACCATTGGGGTTTGTCGGTGACGTTAATCAGATGGATCTTGTAGGGAAGCGTCTTCTCCTCAAGGGTCAGAAGAACACGTTGGCTAAAAGGGCCTGCAAAAAAAGATTGATATTTTCATCGAATAAATCTTTCGCAATTGTAAGATCACATTATAAAAAATTATATGGGAAAAGCTTGATGTAAAAAAAACAAAACGAAGATCGATGATCGAACGAAGAGAGGACATACAGTCTCCGAGAACATCAGGAGCACCGACGGCAACCTTCACGCAGATATCGAGAGTCATCGATCTTTCGTTTTTTTTCAGAAACTTTGTTCGCACTGAGTCGAAGAATAAAATTCTCTGTTTCGTGAATATGTAAATGCAGATAGTATGAAAATAGGAAGTATCTTTCGGGAAAGAAATAAAAACAAAACTTTGGTTTAATGATTTATTCATGGAAATTGTGACGTTACAATTTAAATAGCTGTTACGTTCAGTTTAATATGGTAATGCTGCAGACATTTAACATACCAATAATAATGCAAAAGTGAGTTTCGTTTTGAGACGAACAATAAAGAAGGATGAGTTTTGCTCATATTCACTTCCAAGCTTTCCTTCCTCTGAACTGGCTTCTGCTAAGGCTATTCTTCATTTTCTTGGCTCGCTTTGATTTCCCAGCCTTTGATCTTATTGCAGCCAGATGCATATTCTTCTTGTGCTCCTTCTGTATATTGATCGATCCTCCTCGCTGCGTTTTCAATTCACAAAATTATTAGATCATGAAACAAACATTATATGCTTGTTAATAACCATTTCTTGTAAGAAGGGAAACAAAAACCCATTTATTCTTCTTGGTGGCAGTCTTTGATTGGTATTTCCCTCGCTCCTCCCTACCCGCTTTAACTAATTCCAGCCTTTCTGCTTTTGTTAGTTTATGCCTTATGTGAGCCTGTGGGAAGAGTCAAAATTCAGTTAACAACGAATCTTGTGCCAAATATTTTGTGACTAAATTGAAGCTTCTCATAGTAACAGCTTACTTCAAGTTTGGCTGGATTCACCAGCTTCTTACTTAGCTCATCATAATCCGGAACTTTGAATCCTTTTCGAGCCAATGCAATTTTCGCATCCTTCTTTGCCTGTATTTGACACAAGACATCAACAACATTGGACTTCTTTTACCAAACAAACAGAGGAAAAGTGCTTCTCTATGTCGCATATATATACCTTAAGGTCTTTGATTTTTCGGAAGTCCTCATTCGAGAGTATGCCATCACTTTCACCAAAAAATGGCTGTTCGCTCTTTGCTTCTGCGCATCTCTTTAGTGCTCGTAGATTTGAATCAGCAGTGAGAAGACTAGCATCAAAATATACCATCTTCCTTTGTTTTCTCTTTGTTTTCACTACTCTCCACAAAAGAATCAGAAGCTTCTCCATCATCTTCTTCGTTTTCTGAATCACTCTCGATCAATATCACTATCATCTTCAGTTTTATTCATATCGTCACCATCATTAGAATCTTCTTCAGCCTCTTCCACTTTCATCAGGCATCAGCTCCTGTTCGATATCATCACTGCCAGGCAATGCTACGTCATCATCAGGGTCGCTCTCATTATCATTTTCTTGCAAAAACTCAATATTGGGAACATTGCTGAAGACATTAACTTCTCCATATTTTTTAGGTCTGGCAATGGGACCTACAGGACGGCCACGGTCTTTTTTCAGTAGAAGCGAAGGGTTGAAGAATGAGAAAATCGATATTGCTTTAAAGTGGAAATGTTTCTATATATACCCCATCATGGCAAGCATGAACTTCTGCTGCAAGTATTTGTGTAATGTCCTTTACACCTTCCTGCATTTAAGAGCATCCCTATTTTAATCAACTTTTAACAAAGAATTTTTAAAAAGGCAGTTAGCAAATCTTACCTTAGCATATTTTTGAAGATAAGTATCAAAGCTTAATAAATGCAACTTGTGAAGACCAATTGTTCGTGCAATAACTTTCATCATCATCCACCTGGTCTGCAAAATTTATCGAATAAATGGGGAAAACCAATAAAAAAAAAGTTAGTTAGGTCATATGTTTCTATAGAATAGATAAAACGAGTTAAAATATAATTACCTCAACCCGGTCATTAGTTTTTCCAATGTTCTTGCCAGTCTGAAGACGGGAAAGCAATCTCTCTGCAAATTTCTGTAAAAGAAGAAAAGCATTAAACTATAGTAATTACTTCCCCTGCATATGGCACACTACAAAAAGCTAAGAAATGAACCTGTGCATCATTTAAATGATAAAGAGGTGAATATTGAAGTGGTGTTTTTAGACGAGGCACGCTGCTTTTTTTTTTTAATACTTCGCATGGCGCGTTGCAGTTTTGCGTGCTTTTTCTTCTTGCTAGAAGATGTACCTTTGTTGTTGGCCTAAACATAGAAAAGGGAAAATTTATTTAATTATATGAATGCTCCATAAATCATATAGTATTATCAAATGATGAAAAAAAGATATCGACAACTAGTAAGCGTCTTCATACTTTCTAATTAAATTAATGTATAATGTTGTTTACCTTGTAAACATCCTCTCTGTTAAACAAAACCTGAGATGCTTGCTTTGAATCCTCGTCATCGCTGCTTGAAGCATCACTATCATCCTCATCGTGAATGTTGTCGTAGTCAAGAAGAAACCGAAGGGAAGATATCATGATCCTGGACATGTTAAAATATAGAAGTTAGTAATTTGACCAATCAAATCATAACAAAATATATTCCACAAAAAAAAGATACACGGACCTAGGTGAAGTATGAAAGCAGGCTTCACAAATGGCAATAGCTACTCTGTCATGTTGATCACCAAACCAGACCTTTCTCTTGTGAAGCTCACAAGGGGTAGCAAGTGCTCTCTTAGCCTTGGTTTCATCTTCTTGCTACAAGCAAAATTATATTATCTATCTACTTGATAAACTCAGTGATGAAAAGGGAAAAGAATAAGAATTACCTCCAACATAGAGAACACAATCTTCTGAAGTGATTTGTGTCTTGGATCAGTGATACTCATCTTACGAATGGTTTGAACAATGTGAGATAAAGCAAGCTTTCTCAAGTTTTTATCACCAAGAGTCTGAATATCCAGAAACAGAGCCAGCAAATCCTCCATGACAATACACCAAGAAAACAGTAGAATCATATTAAAAAAAAAACATACCTTTCAGTTTGTATCAATCACATTAAAAACATACCTTTCTATTCATCAGAAGAATCAGAGCTTGTGCAACATTGTTCCGAAGCCCCGACGGCATTGCCAAGCATTAGGTACGGAGTAAATCAGTCAAATGAGCTGGATATGCGGCGAGCTGCCTCGGGTAAAACGGAGTGACATGAGCCAGAAACATGGCTCGCTCGCCGAGTTCCTTGGCAACGGAAGGGTCAGAGACGACGGAGGAGAAAGTGAGAGCCGACTGTTGCTGAAAGAAATCCACGGAGGCTTTGAACTGTTTGTAAATCAAGTGGATCTCCGTTTCGTAACCCTCTGGGTCACGCTTGATTTGACCCTGAAGGATAGGAAGGCTGAGTTTCTCGGAGCTCCGGCCATATCGGAGGTTTTGGGAGACTTGAACGAGAAGAAATAGAGACTTTTTATTACTATTATTTAGGGCTAATTCTATACTGTACCAAATCGGTTAACACTACACTAAGACTAAATGAGTCCAGATGAAAAGGATTTGGACTCGACAAATTAAAGCCCACCGGGCCTAATCCGAAACAGATAAATCCATCCCAAACAATACAATAAAGGCCGTAGAAATCCGAGATTTGAGTATTTGACTATAATATACCTTAATTCGCTTATGGAAATAATATAAGTAAATTCAAATTTATAATTAATATTCTTGTATATAAAAATTTAATTTATTGAACGATCAAAACAAAAATTATAGATATCAATATAATGAAAATATAAAATAAAATTGAATATTTGAATGACGAAGTTATAAACGGTGAATAATGTGTATGTGTGAGACTAATCACAATAATTTACCACTATTTCTAATCTTGAGACCAGAGATGCATCCATGATTAAGGTCAAGAAAACTATTGAATCTGCCTTCTTGTCAGGAACCAATTGAGAAAGTCTGGTTCTCAAAAACCAGTGACCATATACTTTTCTTTATCTTAGCCTACGACTCCGATGTAGAATTTTACAATCTTCTCCGCGAGTCAGAGGTTTTACTATGGGCTCTTATTGGGCCGAGACGATGCATTTTTTAATCATTTATATATAGTTTCTTATGAATATAGTTTATTCTTAGGAGAAAAAAACCAGTAAGCAAAGCATGTGGTTGGGCGTGAATATGCAATGCATATAGCTAAGAGATTCTCTGAGGTATTACTTTTAGCAAGAAAGCAACTGAAAACACGTTAAAGATTAAAAACCTTGGAAAAAGGCATGGTAGATTAGGTTTCATGATGCCAATGGCCTATCAAAAAGCATGAAGTATATATTATCTAATTAAAAAGAACGAAAAAATGACGCTTATATGTATAATCGTGGGCTCCATTTTTGTGCTTTGACTGACATAATTTGATTCTCGATCGTATGGCATTGATTTACCCTTTTCTTCTATAAAGCTAAAAAAGGAAATCGAACCTGGATTTGTATAGTTAGATCTCACAATTGCCCAAAAGCTTATATTCATTTGTGTGTGTGTGTGGCCAATTCTTAGTTGTATCAAACGAAACACATCAAAGAGTATAGGACACATACTATTATTTAGGGGCAGAAACTTACCATTCTTTGTGAAATTGTTAAAAGTTTCTTTCGATGATGATTTCTTAACCACATCATATTTTTTTAATATTAGCCATCTGTTCGGTAACTGAATTATGATTACTTCTCTAAGATTCATTTTGGCTTTCATATATTCTATGATTACTTATATGAATGTATTATAAATAGGCGTTTGAAGACTCCAAAAATGATAAATTGTATTTAATTGGGTACAATTTTCCTACACACATATATGAGCAAAACGGTCAACATCACACACATTTACACATGTATGTTGTTACTTTCTCTTCACCTTAAGATGTCATTTTCATTTTGGTCGTAATCGATATATAAATCATACATGGTTTGGCAAAAGGCATTCCTAACAACTGTATCTGTCACTGACTCACTGCCACTTATAAGTTATATAATAGTATCATTAGGTGATCACTAAATACTTTATTTCATATAACTTTTGGACCATATATCATCCGATACTACATGTCTCTTTTGCTGTTTTTGGTAGACAATTAAACTTTATTTTGCGCTCTATATTAATTCTGAGGGGAACAAGAAAAATAAACCTATATTTTTCAATTGGAAATAGTCAAATACTCAAAGCGGTGATAGCAGGAAGGAACGTCTTGGAAACGGCAAAGAGTTTTTGGTACTTTATTAGATTTGTGAATTATGTTCATACTGTTTTGATATATAACAAATGAGCTTGTCGACAAATGCATGACTTCTCTGGCTCTTGGTGATTGCCAGCGACTACGAAGCTGTGAATCATTACATTTCTACCAAACGTGTGCATATAATATAATATACATATGGTACTACATAATATATTCACTTAATTTATATATTATAAACTGAATAGATAGAAACCAAAAACAAAACTTGGACCAGCCTGTGTAAATGTAATCTAAAGTTTTGGACCACATCCCAAAATCAACAAGGGAAGTTCCAAATTTAAATCACTGAATATGAGTGATATGACCAAACACCTTTGGAACTGTTGGATTATTTCCTTTTTAAAAATTTATCGAATAGAAATAAAAATATGTGGGAACTTGTTTTTATTTTATTTTAGAAGAAGATGTGGGAAATTGGTGTGACAAGAATCCATGTCTTGTAACAAAAACCAAAACCATGTGACCATTCGAGATAAAAGATATTCATAACGGCTTAATATACACTTTTGTAACTACACTTGTCTAAGTTGTCTTCTACCTATCTCTTGTTATGTTCTTTTGTTTTTGTTTATAGCTTCATTACTTTATGTAAACCAAATATTATTACAAAATCTTGACAAATCATCGTATCAAAGTCTCAGAAACTATGTTGGGTTAGTTCCACGCGTAAAGGTTAAATTACAGGCCGAATCAATAGCTAACAATACCGCGAACGTTCTCAGACTAAGTAACAAGACTCAAGAGCCTAGTAATACTGTAATAGTCGCCATGTAGTCGTCGAGTTGAGAGGAATAGCTTTTTACTATGCCAATTAAAGTTCCGACGATACCCTTAAATCATTTCATCGTCTCTTATGTACTATTGATTACAGATTGGATATAACTGTCTTTTAAAAATGTATTTCAGAAAAAATCGATCGCAAAGGGTAAGATAGTAAAAGAAAACCATTTTAATATTCGTCAGCGAATCCCATGTACTGTATTTAGAATGTAACGCATATTTTTACATTTTCGTTTTTGGTCAAAAAGCATGGACTATATTTATGTAATCTCTAGTTTTCTTTTGTTTTATAAAATTAAATTGTTCCAATAATGTATTAATAACTGGAATCATCATAAACCGAAATTCAAACTCAATCATGAAATTCATTAAAAAAAAAATAGAGTTACTTTGCTACTTTAAGTACTTAGAGCAACTCCATTGCATCAAATTTAAGAAGTTTTTTAAAATATAAAAGTAATAAATGGAAGAAAAAGCAGGAGAGAAGTTTAGAAACGGTTTCATTTAGAGATACTTAAGAAACTTTTTCATCAGTTTTAAAAACCTTGAATTCTAGCTGTTTCATTTTTATTGGTCATCATTTTTTCTTTAATTAAAAACATTATCTTTTTAATTCTAAAAAACTCACCAGCAACTCTAACCGATGGAGGTGGTCTTATAGAACATATAACTGGTACAATCTAACCGGAAAAAAATGAATTTGCGTTTTGTTTTTGTGTTTCTTCCAATCCTTGCAATGTAAAAAAAAACAGATTGACAAAGGTTGAGGAATGAGAAGAGAATATTACATTTGGTACATGAACTATTACATCTTTATTGCAAAATTTATTTAAATTAACGAAATTTGATTATTTAATAATTCATTAAATAATCAAATCACACGAAGACAACAAAAGGAAAAAAAGAAACTAGAAACGAATATCAAATTGTATTCAGTTACAATAATAAAATGATAGAAAAAAACATAAAATGAAAGAGACTGACCGACACACAATAACGTCAGTATACTTTAAAATCTGTAGTACGAAGCAACGAAACAAAAATCAATCTGGCGATTAAGTAAGTTGTTAATTATTTAACGTACAGTTATTATTATTATAGTTGACGCGCATTTCCGGAATTAGTAAACAGCTCATAAGTTTCACTCTCTTTCTCTCTCTCTCTTGCTCAGCTGATTAGTTCTTGTGCAAAAGCATAGAGAAGGAGAAAATGGTTAGAGATGAATGAGTCGAAAGCAAAAACTGATATCTCAAGGAAGTAGAAACCCTAAGAGAGACTTTTTTTTTTTTTTTTAAATCTTTCTGCTTAGTTTTGAAAAATGGAGTACGACAAGTCTCCCACTGCTACTACTTTCTCAAGGAAGATGAGTAAAAATAGTCACAGTCTTAGTTTTAGTGCAAATGCCATATACGACGGCGTTTTTACTTCTCCGTCAAATTCGAAATCTCCTTTAGTTGATTACGGTGAGATATTCCGAGGTTCAGGTTCTTCTCCGTCTTCGATTCCGTTTTTAGATGTGCCGGAGCTGAATATAGGTAAGGTTAAGGTCGATGTTCATAGTTCTAAGCTTGATTACTCTTCTGTGTTCGGAGGTTTTGGAGATTGTGAATTCGCTTTTACTCCTAACGAAGTGATCATCAAGGCGGAGAAGAAAAGGTATAATTCCATTTTTTGTTTTCATATTATTTGCACTGATTGAGACCTGATTTCACTTTCCTTAATTAGACTGTATCATTGTTGTAGCTCTTTAAATGCTATCTATATATGATTGTGATTTGTTGAATCTTTTGCGTCAAACTGTGTTTGAGGTTTTGCTGGAGATAGCTTTTAATTAGTGTATTCATCTTTGATGGTGAGCTCTTGCCTTATTCTTCTTTTATGTGTAGGAAGAGTGGAAAGTCTTCTGATGTTTCTCTTTGCAACGAGGGGAATAAATCACCTGAAATGGTTAGGATGAAGCACTCTGATATATCAAATCACCAGACGGTCCCGCGTAATGAGAATGGGATTACTCATCTTACTAAGGTCTCCGCCATGCCTGTTCTTAGTCCGACTCACTTGGTTGATAATGTGACGAAGACTCAAAGTAAATCACCTCTTCCATTAGTTGAGAAGAAGACATGTAACGAGGTTCCTGATGAAGGTAAGGCTTCTAGAAAGCGGAACTCTAAAACCGAGGTTGATTTCGAAAAAATCTTTGGTCGAAATGGATGCAGTTTAGGTGACAACTTAACGTGTAAGACTGATTCTAATGCTGAACATCGGAAGATGAAACCGCCTTCAAGCTTACAGCAAACATTGAATGGTGAAAATGGAGCTTCTGAAAGAATGTTGGGTTTGAATTTAGGGGTTTCGGAAAGGTTTCAAACTGAAGATGCTGATTCTCCAAGTTCACCTCCATATTTTGATGCTGAAACAGATGTGAATTCGGTTGCCGCTGAGTCTTCTGCGGCATTGAAAAAGGCTTTAGAAGAGGCTCAAGTAAGAATGAATATTGCAAAACAAATGATGGAAAGGAAAAAGTCAGGCTTCCGCAGTTGTGCAAAACCAAAATCCTGTGAAGTCCCTAAAGTTGAGAATGAAGGGAACAAAAAAGCTGAAGAAATTACAGAAGAAAGCAGAGACAACAATTCTCAGATTCTTGGTGAAACGGTGAACTCCTCTGAACAATCATTTTCAAACGAGGGAGATCAGCATGCAAGAAGAGCACGGAAGCTGTGGGAAGTTCCTGAAGGAATTTTAAAATCAACTTCAGTCAATAAGCGGGAAGAATTAGAAGAAGAAGATGCGGTCAAACTAGAAGAGGAACAAGCAAGAAGAGGTCGAAAACATTGGGAATTACCTGGAGGGATATTCAAATCAGTTTTGAATAGTAAGCAGCAGGAACCAGAAAATCTTCCATCAGCCAAACCTGAAACTGATACAAAGCAAGAGGTGCAACCATCAACTGAGAATCCCTTCTATACATTTGGACAGCTTGGCAGTAAAATAAAGTGTGTTGTAGAGGCCTTCACGGGGAGCAAGGTTTCACAGAAGGATGAGAAACAGGTTACAGAGAATGAAAATTCTACCCTCGCCCAAATGGTTCAAGGTGAGGAAAGTGACTCACAAGAAACGCTAGCTGGTATTCCAGTTATGGAAAGATTTTTAAGGGAAGTGGGAAAGACCCCACAACAATCTGAGAGTAAGAGCGAAACGAAAATAGAAGAGAAAACTGAATCGACAACATGTACTTTCTTAGAAGGGTCTTCTCAGAAGATGGAGAAAGTTACAGGATGGCAAGTTAAAAGTGCTTGTGAGTCCGAAGGTAAACCTAAGTGTGGCGTAAAGAATGTCCAAGAAAATCCTGAACCAGCTTACAATGTTCTAGATCAGGAAGGAGAGAAGAAGATAGTCTCTGAGCCACAGGAGATGTTTGGTGGTCCTGATGATACCAAAATACATGTAAGGGAAGTGGACGAGATGCCAACTCCTAATCAGAGTTTGAGCGAAACCCAATTTGATGATAGTGGAACTATGATGTCTTTTCACTCAGAAAATATTTTTCAGCCAGGAAGCATAGATGAGGTGCAAGAGACAATGCACAAGGTTCCCAGGCAAAGAAGAGTGTGGAAGACCTCTGAAGACGTCTATAATATGATAAAGGCCCCGATGGGAAGCAACAGGCCCTGGAAGCTAACAGAAAATGAAACCACAGAGATATCCTTTCGCGAGGAAGGTTTAAGGATCCGTGATTCTGCCGAGGAAACAGAAAGCACATCTGGACAAGCTAGTGATTCAGGATTGCAAGAAAATTGGACCGTTCTTAAACAGATGTTTAGGCAGATGTTTCAGACAGCAGATACTAAGGGAGAGGATGAAACTTACTGCTTAGTGGAATCTGAAAAGGGGTATCTTGATATTAATCAGAAAGCTGAAGCAGAGACTTCTTACTGCCAGATGAATGGCACAGATAGATATGAACAGGATGAGGTGGAGACGGTAAAAATGAATTATGAAGTCTATGCACAGACCAGAGAAAATGAAGAATCGGAGACAGCACAAGAAACATATTGTAGAGAAGAGGATGGTAAGGTAGAAGAGCAAGGTAAAACGTCTTTGGTTCGTGAATTGATAGGAGAAGAGCTAGAGGCCATTGGAATGGCTAGTGACCAGGAAGAGGAAGAAGTACAGGACGTATCTGAAGAAGCTGGATGGGCTCAAGGACTTTCTGAACTTGATGAGATAAAGGAGCATGCAGATTCCCGTGCTGAAATGCTTGATTATGATCGATGTGAAACAGACTCAAATAAATCTGGGCAGAAATTTGAGCAAACGCAGGAACTAGCAGAAGAAGCTAAGGTCGATTGTAGTGTAGATACCGACACCAGCAGGTCATCTTTTGAGATGAGACAAGGTGATTCATACATTGAAGAGGTTGGCGTTGAGCATGATCTCAGTGATAAATTCCCTGAAAAAGCCGGTTCTGCCAGCAGCACCGAAGAGCACGTTGAAGAAATAGATTCTGATTCAATTCAAAGTGGTTGGAGTGTTGTAGAGGATGACGACAAGTTGGATGAAGGTTTTTCTGGTCATCTGCAGGATGGAGGAGCAAGTAAGCCTGACGAAACGGAGGAACCCAAAGAAGATGCTTATGAAATGAAAACAAGTTTTGGTGTAGAGAACAATGAAGATAAGACAGGACAAGAGCACCGATTTGAGTGTCAAGAAAATGAAATAGATAGCAATGTGGAGGCAGCAAAGTCTTCTTGTTGTTTTCCCAATAGATACGAAAGTATTGGCTCAGAAACTGATGGAAACATGAAAGAAAACGAGGGAGAAGAGAGCTGTCGATCATCTATGGAAGAAGAGGGAGATGCTACTTCTGATGCTTCACAAAACGGTGCAGAGAGAGTTGAGGAGTATCTGAAAAAGAAAGATGAAACAAAAGAGAAAGAAAGAGAAAAAGCGAAAGAGAGATTTATGGTAGAAAGAGCTATCCGTGAAGCCCGCGAAAGGGCTTTTGCTGATGCCAAAGAAAGAGCAGGAAAAGCTGCGATGGAGAAAGCAAAGGCAGGAGCCCACCGTAGAGGGACTTCTGAGGTTCCAAGGAGATCAGAGAAAGGATCTGTTGAGGTAAATGATAAGTTATCATCAGCTGAGAAGGCTTCAATGCAAGCCAAACTGAGAGTTGAGCGTGCTGCTGTAGAAAGAGCACTCTCTGAGGCCAGAGAACGTGCCCTGGAAAAAGCATTGTCTGGAAAGTCTTCTACTTCTCAAGCAAGAAGTTATGGCGGCAGCAAGTCATTTGGCTCTTCTGGTGAAAAACGAGGCTCCTCATCTTCTGTGAGTTTTGGCTCCTCTTTCCTTATTCTTCTTTCAACTTATCTTTCACAGCTTTCATGTGATATTGTGATTCGTGAAATCCTTTAGCAGGGTACAGAGAACAAAAGTTCAGGTCCTTCCCATTCTTCAAACCAGACTGGTATGCCTTTGAATATATATACATTGTCTTTTCCAAGATGTTTGACCTATACACTGACCTATACATTTGATTTGCGTGATGAAGCCAAAGTTGAGCCAATCCAGAGATGTAAAGCTAGATCTGAGAGACACCAGAGAACATCTGACCGCGGGGTATGTACACCATTTCTTCATCTGTATCTTATAATCCTCTTTTCTCTGCTTAGAACATGTTATTGTGATATCATCATTCCAGGCAGAGGCTCTTGCAGAGAAGAAACTTTGTGATCTTAAAGCCCAGAAAGAGCAATCAGAGAGAAATGTAATCACAGAGACATTACTCAGTATATTATCAGAAGATTCTTATAAATGCCATCTTCGAAATTGGTTGTACTAAGCTTTCTTCTCTGATTGAAATTGCAGAAGCTCGCAGAATCTCTGGATGCTGATGTCAAACGGTGGTCTAATGGAAAGGAAAACAACTTGCGGGCGTTGCTCTCAACACTCCAATATGTAACTTTTCCCCCCAATTGTGCATAACTCTCGACTCTTTCTTATGGATCACTCTAAAAACAATTGTTCTATAATTTGCAGATACTTGGAGCAGAGAGTGGATGGAAACCCATTCCGCTCACTGATCTTATTTCGAGTGCGTCTGTGAGAAAAGCTTACAGAAAGGCAACTCTCTACGTTCATCCTGACAAGCTTCAACAACGTGGTGCATCCACACAGCAGAAGTATATTTGCGAGAAAGTTTTTGACCTTCTCAAGGTTTGTCTCTTCGTCTAACATGATCGAGTCACCACAACCTGAAAATCTCAGTCTCTAACTGGCTTTGTTTTGATTATCCAGGAAGCATGGAACAAATTTGGTACAGATGAACGATAAGTATGATGGTGTTAACCTTTGGATCTTCCTTTACCCTGTTATTAGAAGTCACCCAGCTAATCACAACCTACCTGCCCAAGCTCCTAAGTTACAAGTACAGGATAAAGCTTTGGTATGGGATGAAGACAGATCTAGAGATGTAATAACCAATGTATTGATATTTATATCCATAGGACCATCATATATATAAAAGAAGCTCATTCATATTCAAAGCGGACCAGCCACAAATATTATAATTCACTGACGTTTCTCAAACTAAGGTTAATAAATAGTAGTAGTACATTATTAACTCAATGGTACACCAGCAAACCGCATGAGATAACTAAGATAGCAAAAGTGGTTTAAAAGCCGAGCAAATGAAGCATTATAGCATTTTGGGCATGCATACGATTCTCCGCCTGTGGAAAGACAATGGAGTAAGGAGCCTCCACGACTCCATTTGTCACCTCTACTCCTCTTTCTGCAGGCAAACAATGCATGAAATAGGCTTTTGGACCAGCCAACTTCATAAGAGCTTCATCCACCTGCAATTGAACACAATAGGTAATCGTGAATCCATCTACTTTAGTAAGATACCAAACATTGTTAACACAATGAAGTCAGATAAGAATTATGTTACCTGGAATCCTTGGAATGCTTTACGGCGAGATTCAGCTTCATCCTTTTGCCCCATACTGGCCCATACGTCTGAGTAAACAACATCAGCTCCTATGACAGCTTCTTTAGGATCGTTGGTGATCTCTATCTTACTTAATCCAGCTTGTTGTGCCTTTAAGACTCTTTCTTTGTCTGGTTCGAACCCGTTTGGGCACGCGCAGACAAAATGGAAAGGGATAACGGATGCCAATTCTAACCATGAGTGTACCATATTGTTCCCATCTCCAACATAAACAACCTAAACTTTGTTCAATCAGTGTAAGTATAGATAACACTTGCTATATTAGCTTATATGCAAAAATAGAATACTAGATCTTCATAGAGGTCTAGTTGTTTTTGAATGGATGATCATGGATGTCAAGAGTTCATGTACTAATCGTTGGGTTGTTTCAGTTTACTTGCATCTACAGCCTAAATTATTGTTAACGACATAGATAATAGCAAGCAGCAAGCAAAATGGTTAACTAACCTTTGTCCCTTCGACTTGACCAATATGTTCAATCATTGTGAGAGCATCGGCCATGATTTGGCAAGGATGGTTATGATCTGTCAGACCATTCACAACTGGTATACTCGAGTAGTTAGCCAAATCAAGAATGTCCTGCAAAAGAAGTAAATTCAAGTTTGATCATTCAGCTTTCTGAAATTATAAAAAAATGAAAACTTAATCAAGTCAGTTTTGAGAATGCAGTTATCTTTCTGAGATTAGAACAAGCCATAGAAATGCAGCTACCTTTCTTGAAATGCTTATACACTTCTAATGTTCCAAAATCAATCAATAAAAAAAAACTCACCAGCATACCTGATGAGCAAAAACACGAGCCATAATGATGTCATTATAGCGGGAGAGAACACGAGCAACATCACGAGTTTCCTCCCGTTTACCCATCTGGATGTCATTAGGTCCAAGATACAACGCATGACCACCAAGCAAGAAAAAGCCAGTCTCAAACGAAACACGAGTCCTCATGGAAGGTTTTGCAAAGATCATGGACATAGACTTGCCTTTAAAAGGTAAATAATTTCTCTCCCCTGATTTCAACAAAGCCTTGACCTCTGCAGCCTTGTCCAAAATCTTTTTTATTGTCTCTGTGTCAAAATTATCTATTGCCACAAAGTCTTTCAGGTCAGATTTACCTACAAACAAACACACACACACAAATTGGATTAATCTCAATATTTTCAGGAAACGAAGAAGCAGAACAAAAAGAAAAATTGTGTAATTTCTCAATTAATAGAGGCAATAATGTGTCACACTTTCTAATTTTAACTGCTAAAAAAACAGAAACCGAATATCAGAAACAAATCACGATGATGAAATGGAGGAATGGAAACCTAAAGCCCAAACCTTTGACATCGGAAGTAGAAGAAGGGGAAGTAACGGAGGAAGCTTGACAGGAAACACGAAGGCGGAGGGATGGAGAAGATACCGGAACGGTGGAGAATCTACGGAGCGTAGTGCCGGGGAAGAAAGAAGATTGAGAGGAGAAGGAAAGAGCCGTTGATCTAGCCGTCGAAACATGAGAAGCCATAGCCGCCGCCGCCCCCGTCGCCGCCATTGTCTTAATTTGTTAATTGACTGTCAGTGACACTACGCTTTACACCACCTTATAATCGATTGAGCCTCCGATGACATTTTCTTACTGGGCCTGGCTTCCACAAGGCCCATTAACATTTGTACTTTTAAATACGAATTATTTATCTTAATTTGCCCTAATTTGATTTGTCTAGAGCTGGGACGATCTTTGAAGCTTTCAAAATTTTTTAGGTTAGTGTAGTTCAGTAGTTTAATGATGTTTGGTGACATGTAGGATTGAGAAAGATTTGATTTTTGGAACTAAGTTAACTGCATTGCAATTATTGTTAACTTTTGGCTTTGGATGAAGATAGAAATACAATGTTCAAACTTTTTGATATTTTTTTTCGTTTGGTGTTGAAACTACAAATATTGTTTGTTCATAAATCTTTTTCCAACTAAAAGAAAGGAAGAGCTTCTTTGCTACATAATCAAAATTGTTGTTATACAAAGGCATCAGGCGGTGCTTGCTCCGGAATCTGCACACAAAAAGCAACAAATTAATCTTAAGGATGATAATAGTTTTCTGATCAACATAAACGACTAGTTTTAAGCAATTTACCTCGCCAGGATTCCATTTCTCCTTTAACCATACGCTGGTATCAACAGGATCACCTTGTATGAGCACCTCGGTTCTGCCATGTTTTCAGCAAATGTTTCAAGTTAGAAACATAGTAAACACATCATAGTATGTTTTGATGATCTATTAGTCAACATGTTCAACAACAGTTTTTCACTGTGGAAATAGAATGGGGACTTACCCGGAAGATTTATTTGTTGAATCTATAACAGGAGCAGTGAAAGATGCAACAGGGACATTGAAGTTGAATGCGGTCTGGTTGTTCTGAGAAATGTTGGGGGCTGGCGTTGGAGTTGATGGACCAAAGATGTTCTTGTTTTGTGGAGCTGTTGCGAGTCCGGGTCCAGGTCCAAACGATGCTGGTTTAAATGTTACTGTTGATGGATGAGTTTGGAAACCAAAGGGAACTGTGATCATTTGCAATAGAGGTTTTTAGATGATGGGAGTCTCAGCCTATAAGCAAATTTTTAACTTAAGAAGTAGTACCTGAAGGAACAGGTTGAGGAGTGTTGACACTGAAAGCATTTGGTTGTTGATTAAAGCTTGCAAAGGCATTCGGAGGTCCAGATGAACTATGTAGAGGAATAGTTGGCCAACAAAAACTTAACATAAATATGGAAAATGGAGAAAGAGAACAAAAGTTGATACCTGACTCCACCAGTATTGGTATTGAGGAATGCAGTTTGTTGATTATTTGGTTGTTGATTAAAGCTTGCAAAGGCATTGGGAGGTCCAGATGAACTATGTAGAGAAACATAGAAACCAAGAGTTTATGAAGGCAACAAAAACTTATTGGAGTATGGAAAATGGAAAAAGACCACAAACATTGATACCTGACTCCACCAGCATTGGTATTGGGGAATGCAGTTTGTTGATTAAAACCAGAGAATGCTGGAGTGGAATTGATCTGTCCTGACGGTGGGAAGACACTAGGAGGGGTTGCAGCAAACGGACTTTGATTGGCCGTAACAGAGCCTTTGTATGGGTTTCGTAGAAAGTTTTCAAACTCGGCTATTTTGGAGTTTTGCAAATTCCTCTCCCTCTCAACCTATACAATGCACCGTTTATAATCCAGGAAAAGAGGAAATCAACTTGTGTCTTATGAGTATGAAAGAAAAACCAGTGTGAGTATAACAACATAGAAAAGGTTAATCTCACAATCGACTGTAGAGGAGTTCCTCGTTTAGATTCTTCGTATGCCATTGCACGTAGCTCTTCATAGCTGATATCACCGGTAATATCACATGGAAAACTAGAAAAGGAAAAACAGATAAGATAGAGAAGATAAAAAACGCAATAAAGAAAGGGTTAAAGAACAAATATGGTGGACAAATGAAGCAATACATACTATTTCCAGTGGGCGTAGCATGTGAGCTTCCACAGTGGTCTCTCATTCTTATAATCATCCTGCATTACCCGCTTACACGCAGCAGGATCCGTGCATCTATGCATAGTAACCAAGAGAGAAATAGTAAATTTCGAAAGAAACAAACTGGTAAAAGGATGATATCAATAGAACAAGCATTAGCAAACATATATATACTCACTTATGGTCTGCTGGCTGCGTCTGTTTTCCAGTCTGCTGTGCAGAAGCACCACCACCACCAGTGGGTGTAGAAGCCGTTCGTGACCATTTATTCTCAAAAGGCTAAGTAGCAAAAATCATCATCATGTCACCATTCATTTAACATCAAGGTACTTTATTTTCTTTAAGAAAAAAGGGAAAACCACATAGAACCTGGAATTGATTTGGTCTGCTGGAACCACCACCTTGTACACCAAATCCAAAAGGATTGGAACTCGTTTGTTGCTGCTGTTGTTGTGTACCAAAGCCAAAGGGATTATTAGGCTTAGCTTGTTGTGGATGAAGAAATCTACAATTTTCCCCATACCTACAGCTGCAAGAACAACAGCAACCACAATCAGAGTCCAATAATTAGGTCTCTAAATAGCCAAGAAAAGCTTGTAAACACCACAAGTCACAAAACTCCAGCAAACAAATGGTGACGGAAACGAAGACCAGGAGCGATCAAAATCACAAAGTACTTTATTCAATTCGATTTCAGCTCAATAGACATCGTTTATACACATTATGAACAAGAAACCTAAATTTCTGCAATTGAAACAGACTTTGAAAACTCTTATAAAACAAACACAAGCAACAATTGAGCTAAAGAAATTAAATAGAACAGAAGAAGAAAAAGAAAAGAGAATAAACCTGCCACGCTGAAAGTTTCTGCACAGTTCCTTCCTCATACTCGCTCGTTGCTTAAACCTTCAACAGTGAATGTATGAATGTACTGTATATATATATATATAATTTTGCCTTTCGCAAAAAAAAAAAGAGAAGCGTCAGATCGACGAAGAAGAGAGAAGCCTCTATGGAATTACTTCTTTACCCTTTTATAAAAAAAGAGAAGCGTCAGATAGACGAAGAAGAGAGAAGCCTCTATGGAATTACTTCTTTACCCTTATATAAATTAGATGCTTTTAGGGTTATAAATGTAAATCAAGACATAAGCTTCATCATTCTTATCTATCGCTTCTTCTAATCCAGGAAAAAGAGCAAAAAAGAGATAAGGAAAATGGCGGTTTCTCTTCCAAACTCGTTTCTTCAGATTAATCCATGTGTTCCGTGTGTGGAATTGAGAAAGGTAAGCTCCAAAATTGGTCTATCAATCTTCCTCTATATCTTCAAAATCACTAAAGGGAGTATTTTTATTCTCCAAAATAGCCATTGATGACGGCAGCAGCGATTGGTGGAGCGAAAGGAGGAAAAGCATCAAGAAGAAGGAGTAGTAACTCGGTGGTTCAAATAACGTGCAGGAAGAAGGATTTACATCCAGAGTTTCACGAGGACGCAAAGGTTTACTGTAATGGAGAGCTGGTGATGACAACAGGAGGAACTAAGAAAGAGTATGTGGTTGATGTTTGGTCGGGTAATCATCCTTTTTACCTTGGGAATCGCTCAGCTTTGATGGTTGATGCTGATCAAGTCGAGAAGTTTCGTAAGAGATTCGCTGGGCTTTCTGAGATTATGGACATTCCTGTCCTTAAAGGAGAAATTGTTTTGCCCACCAAGAAAGGTAAAGGTCCTGCCAAAGGGAAGAAGAAATGACACACTCTTTATGTTTTCTATTTTCTTTTCCAAATCGCAAGTTTCTACTGTTTAGCTTTGTTAACTTCTATCTTCATTTCTTCTCTATGCAATTGAATATGTTTTTTTTCTAATATCTATTTGGTTTTATTGAAAGTTGTACAAACTGAGAATCAAAATTTGGAATTTGGTTCTCTATCTCAGAGCAATGTTATAAGTAGTAAACTGAAAGAAAGAAGACAAAGGCTTAGCTTCTGAAAGTTATTGCGTTTGATAACACTTGTGATATAGAATAGGTCATGCAAATGAAAGAAATGATGTGTCTTTTGCCACAGCTTGTGATAAACTTAGAAAATTTATGGGATGAACTCAATGACTAGTGTAAGTTTCTGTGTTCATTAGTTGCTTGAGATCGTTTTCAATTCGATTGCCAGCATGTTGAACATCATTTTGGTACATGAAGTGCCACGCACAGTCTTATTTTACATTCACAGCAAACTGTAAGCCACATTAGTGACTTGTAACTACAAAGTAACTTTTGTTATTAGTGAACACAAATTAGAACTGTGGTTTAGGACGTAGAAGACGGATACTAACACTTGAAGATTCACAGAACTCTTATGGGCTGCTTCTGTGGTTATATGCCCATTACTGTCCCTGTGTCAAGAAATGGTCATTAAAGTTTGAACCTGTGGGCTCTTTGTCATTTAAGGATAGTAAATGTGAGAAAGGAAGAAATGGCCCAATTATTTGTTTGACGGAAGACCATACAAGTATTTTTTGTGGTCACAGAGTGTTGACTGCTAAAATTATTCGGATATAGTAAAAAAAAAAAAAAAACTGTGAGTTCCAAAGCATTTGGGGTTCTGTCTTTAAATGACTTCATAATTTGGTTATTTATTACATGCGGCTGTAAATAAATCTCTAAGATCATCTAACTGGGTTTGTCAAAGTTCATTTTTGATACAAGAATTTGCGATCCTGACTCAAATAGATGTATATAGATCATAAGCTCAAAATTTCTTAATCCTACCCCAAAAAGAAAATTCACTTTAGATAAACAATTGTTTTCCTGTTTCGTATCACAAGAAAGATGATGTGTTGGGTTAGTTGAACATTATGTCTAACCGTATCGAATTAGTTTTTTTATTATGTTGGAAGAATTCAATCTGTTCGATATGTCGGATTAAATATTTTTTTTTTTCCTTTTGCTGGGATAGCACAGTTTTGTTATTGTCTAAATTGTTTATTTGTGAAAATAATGCAATCGTTTGTTTCGGGACGACGCCAGGATCAGACAGTGTTCAGCACTGTTGGTATAAGAAACCAGTTTTTGTCTGCTATAAATGCTTCTAGTCTAGCTTCTTCTATTTTATAATAATTATGAATTGAGTCATAATTTTTAAAACAATATTTGCAGATATATCCCTATGTGTAAAAAGTTTTCTTCTTACATGTGACTCATCTCAGATCACGTGGTTCTCGACCATTTACTTGCTTATCTTTTGTTCGGAATCCATGAAACTCGTAAATGTGAGCACTGATCAGGCTAGTACCGTTGTCAAAGTCATAAAGAGGATAAGTTTGTTCTCTTTTACTTTGACGGCGCGTGACTTTCACGTGTATTTCCATAGTGTACAAGTGGATTCATGGGCTGCTTAACTTCTCTAATAGCTTAAACAAGTCCATTTCCATCTAATCAACTTATGAATCATACAGTATTTTCTAAAAATGTACAATCGAATATTCCGTTATAGGAATGCAGTTTATGATAAGCTGAAATATATTCAATATATACTATTATCAGAAATTGGAAACTATCTTTAATTGAAAGAAAAACTAGGGTTAATCTCTTTATCTAAAAGCTTCTATATATTGAGAACATCGTATTGTATTGATAACATAATAATTAGATAAAGCAATTACTGAACAACTTTTAACTTTTCATTGATCCAATTTTATCAAAAAAAGGAAGGAAAAAAAAACAATAGACTGGAGACAAAACATTTAAAAGATAAAGAATTCTCTAGGTTCTTTTCTAAATTTTAGTACAAAGAAAATGAAAAGAACAACTACTTTATATTATGCTATTATTATTGGTTGGTAGTCCACGAAACTATAGTATTTAGTTTATACAAAAAAAAAAGTTGAAAAAGGCCAAACAATATATAAATGAATTAGCAAAAAGGCAAAAGGCTTATTAATATTTAAGGATATATAAAAGGACCAGCCCTGCGATTGTATATCCGTATCAGTGTTAGTGTATCTCTCTTTCTCCAATCAAATATTTTCTCTCAATAAAACCAATTAATATCATTTCCCATTGATCGCTTCACTTTCCTTATTCAATTTTTCCCGGAAAAAATCACTGTATCGTAAATTTCCCGTATCATTTTCTCAGGATTAAAACTAAATATTTTCATCTTATTAAATTTCCCAAAACTAACAGAAATATAAAACCAAACATTTATTCGCTCCATCTTTCAATTTCACGGCCAAAGAAAAAAAAAATGATGACGGTGGAGTCGGAGAAAGCAGAAGCTATGAGGAGATACAACAACCGTAAAAGCTTCACGAACATTCTCCGTGCAGCCGCCGTAGCTTCTCTGTGTTGTTTATGGTTCCCGAAGGTTTTAGTTTCATTACAAGCTGCCGGAGCATTTTACATAACCGATCGTGCCATTGTCTTCCTCTTCGCAAACATACTCGTCGCTTTGATTTTGGTTCTTTCTTCCTCCAACAACAACGAGACTAGTAGTAGTGACACTGAATCAGATCTCTACGATCAATACACTTCTTCCTCTTACAACAACCAGATTTGTAGTTGTGATACTGAACCACATCTCTATTATCAATACACATCTTCCTCAACCGTAATTGTAACCGCCTCCGACGTAGCAAAAGTTGAAGATGATGATGATGATGATTCGAAGAAGCAGATCGTTCCGGCGTTTATGGCGGAGGAGATTAATGCGGAGGCGGTTACGAAGAGAATTTATAGGAGGACGAAATCGGAGATGAAAAGAGAGATAATCCGGCCGGTGATGGAGATGAGAAGGACGGAATCTGCGAAAGTGGTGGCGACGGAGAGGCTGAGCAATGAGGAGTTTCAGTTGAAGATAGAGACATCTATGATGGACTTGAAGAAGAGGACATCCATAATGGATATGATGATGAAGAAGAAGAAGTCTTATGAAAGAAAACGACATCGTTCAGTATCTGAATGAACCTGGGATTCTTGTTCTTGGTGGTGCTAAAAATGCTGACTTGGAGGATTGAACAAAAGGTTTTACGAGTATTTTACGATTAGAGGCTGATGCTATTAGAATTCGCTGGCTTTTATTTTCATCTTTCATTTGGTTTTATGTTTTACTAAGCATTATGATGAAGCTAAATACAAAAGTAAAAAAATGGTAATTTTTCTGGAGATTGGAGTTAGCTTGAATCAATCAAGCTTAACTTTTTTCTAGAGATAATTCTAACACATGAAATGGCGAATGTTTGATTCCATTGAAAGATCTGTTGTACATGCAAAATATAACAAACACAAACATAAATACCAAAAAAATGGAGAAAATATATCCATATGTAGTGAATCAAAACTAATATATCCTTAAATACTATATATATATATAGTGAATCAAAACCATATGTAGCGTTGTTTACGACTGCAAAGCATAAAGGTTACTTCCTCCCCAAGAAACATTCCTTCTTCACAGATTAAACATCCATCTCGTGCCCTTTTTTTACCTTTCTATTCTCAAGTTTATATATAAACCTCTATTGCAATAGCTGATTCCAAGCCGACACATAAGGAGATGGCATACTCAATCGCCTCTTTCCTAGCTTCTATGCATCCTTTTCTCCAGATTTAAAGGCGTTAGTTTTTTCTCACGCACCAAATTTCCAATGCATTTCATTTTCTCCACAATGTTAATGACATTATGTCCTCGTTGTTGTTAAACACTTCCTTGGATCATCCTCCTTATCCATAGGTCAAGCTGACGAGTGACGATGGTATTATCCATTGTCCTTTTTTCTTGAAACATTGTCTGAAAATCAACAGTATGGTAGTACTATGTGGGATCCACACAAACTTTGACTTTAACCCGTTTTCGTCTTGACCAAATCTCCTTGCTTTTCATTGCGTAATCTACAAACTTGCTTGCAATCTCAACCTTGTCCTCGAGAGGTTAACCCAACAAGTGAAACATTCGCATCTATCTCACGCGCCAAACCCTGTAAGGATCATCGCTGGATTCTATTGTAGTTGTAAGATAGGATGTTGCGAATTGGAAACCATGTTTAACAACGTTTTCTGACACTATTTGTGAAACAGTTTCTTTTTGCGCTACTCATACTCACTTGCACAAACATAAGAAACTTCAAGATTTATGTAAAAATGTTGGTAAGGAACAGTTTCTTCTTCTTCCTCATGAACTTCCCATCCAGATATCGACTGTAATCTCATGAACATATATGTATATATATCTTAGAAAACAGTAATACCAAAACGGAGTAATCCGGATTTGACGAGTATCTAGACGCATATATGTCTTGCTTCACTGTAGGAGAATACTTTATTAGTGATTTGGATTTGTTCGTCCTCACTCATAACCCACTTGTCAAAGAAGTTCAAATACTGAGAGGTCATTACACCTTATCTTAAGCTTCAGATCGGCTTCTAAACAAGAAAATTACTCATTTCATTTCATTGTAACCATCAAGGTCTTAAACTACAGATAGAGACATATTCACCATGGCTCAAACACAAACATAAATACCAAAAAATGGAGAAAATATGATTTATGACGATAGAAGGCAAAAGAGAGGGAGAACTGAGAGAAAATGATCACTGAAATAAATAAATAAACATGTACTTTGGATATCTACTGAAAATAGTCTTCTGAATTTCCCTCAAATGTATAAAATATTTTCTTAATAGACCTAAATTTGTTCCATATAAAGGATGTTTTATACTTCTCATAACTCATATAACCCGAAGCTCTCTTCACCAGCATATCTTCTTTTTCTGCATTTTTCAACAAACCCCATATTTAGAATATTCATTAATAACGATTCATTTCTTTCAAAGAAACAAAAATTTATGGGTGAAAGAAACTAAGTGGCATACCCTAAGGTACTTCTCATCTTCTTCCCGGTTTATGTAAGCCAAAAGATCATCTTGTCTCATTAAAGCCTCATGTAAAGCCTGAATCATCGGAGAGTATGAATTTAACAAACAAATGTAAAAACAGTTACTTTTAGATATCAATCAATGAATATGAAAGATTTTTTATCATACCTTTTTTGTAGCGATGAGCTCTGCTTCAAGCGCATCCACACGATAAACAGCTGTATTAAGCAACTCCTCTTTCTCACGAGGCATCTCATGTCGCTTTGAGTGTAGAGTTTCTACCTGTTTCTCAAGATCTCCTAGTCTTCTTACAACAGAAGAAAACACATTTCTGTCTGTGATAGTTGCAAAATCCGGTGAAGGAGGACGAGACTCTCTACCAATTGGTTCATCAACTGAAGATTCAGATTGGGACTGGCCTTTACTCTGTGGCATTGCCACAGATATGAGAACTGTAAGCAAGTTCACAAAGCACGTGATTACCCACATCAAGATATGACTAACCGGTCCTATTTTCCTCGTCTCAGGAGTATACTCTGAACCTGTACCAACACAATCCTTTACAGTGAAACTTTGCATTGATTTGGTTCCTGATTAACATATCTTAGTATTTAGCTTCAACTATTGTACCTTTTGAAGTCTTTGGTTTTTCCTGAGCCACCCAAGAAATATCCTCAACTTTGTCCACCATTTGTGCATCTTCATACTCTGATGATAGACAAGGATTTGATTTACCACTGGCCCTAATCTGAAAGTAAGGTCAGGTAATTAAGTAAAGTAATTTGAATTTAGACTGTGATGTTTTACTTTCGTACAAGAAAATTCTTACATCTTCACAAACAGGAGTCAGAATGGGAATATGACTGTCTCGATTTGCCTTTGGAGAGGCCATATCTTCCACTTCAGACCCTGATTCTGCTGTAGAGGTATCACTAACTTTTATCTGAGCCAAAGGGAACATCATTATTACTCTCAGATATAAATTATCAAAAAGACAAGTTTTACATATATGTCCAGAAGACCTTTACCCCAGAAAAAGATGGCTTATCACATAAGGACATACGGAAATCACTGTTAAGAACCGACGCATGCCTACAGAGTGGTCCGCCATTTTGAACCATCTACAACAGGAAGGGAGTTCGGTTGAGTAATGTTATTCTATTTTGTCTAATGAACCAAAACAAAGTAAACAATACGTTGTGGAAAATAGAATTTTTTTACCTTTAATATCTCTGGATCCTGCCAGGGCCCTTTATCTGATCTCATACAACCACCTTGATCAGCACAAGTGCAAGTGCCACCAAGAAACTCTGGCAGCTGACTGAACAAGTTCCAAATATAGTTAGGGAGTTAAATCGTATTTTGAATTCATGTGAACCAAACAAGAAGGACAGAGAATTCTCTACCTTGCATCAATCATCTCAAGTAATTTGTTCTGATACTTGTCACCAACAACCTATTAGAACAACAAATCGACACCAGGTAATGCAATTAAAGTAATCTTTCTGGTAACTTGTGGAAATGTGGATGGATATGTAGAAAAAAGGTAAACTTACATGAATCTTCGTGACTGTTTTTGGATCTAGAAATCGTTTCACAGAGCCCCAAAGTAGCTTAAAACCAGAACCAGCATTAACGATGACCATACGATGAAGTGTCTGCATATATGTTCATGTTATCTATCATTAAAATAATTCGAAAACACACATTTTGTTAGGAAATCAATAGCAGCCAGCTCATACCTCAGGGTATTTATTGTTATCAATATTTTGCAGCTCGATTATGAGGTCCCTCGCAGGCTTAGAAAGATTCTTAAGCCCCTGCAGGACACAATTGATAAGAATTCTAAGTAAGTAGATGCAGGACATTAAACAAACACTAGGGGAAATTTTAACAGAAACTAGTACCACGCCTTGGACATCTAGAATGGTTGTGCTAGAGTCAATATGTCTCTTAGCAGCAATGCAGCAAGCTGGAAGCTTAATGGTGATAGTTTTCTCAAACTCTCGAACATGATACCTTATGTATCTTTCAAATGTAGTGACTTCCATAAGTTTGGTGGGATCAACTAATCCTAATCTTTCAATATAAACAGGCCTCCCTTCTTTGTCAACACCATGATAACCTTGAGGGTAGTATTTCATAACTTCGTCTAACTCTTCAAACTCAAAATCCTTTATATAACACACACAAGAAAAAATTTCATCAGCAAAAAAAATAAAAAACAATCACATGATTTTGTCACACATATTGAAATAAATAAACATTTGGTCACCTCGAAAATTGTGTCAGTACCAAAATCTCTTCTCCATTGAACCATGTTACTCCACATTAACTTGGTTTTTCCAACATCAAATTTCCTAGCTTTCAAGAATCTGCTGAGACAAAGAACAGGACAATCATCATTATCATCACCATTCATCATCTTAAATTAAGTCTTGATAAAATTCGAGAGAAAAAAGAAGAAGAATGACCTCAACATGATGTGATAATCATCAAGTCTTGGAGTAAGCAAATTGTCAGAGATGAGAACATTTCGAAATTGATCAACAGCTTTCAATTCCTCAGCATCATGTACGTCTTCAATGGCAAGAGAGAAATTACGATCACTGCTTCTTCTCCTGCTGCTGCTGATGCTTCCCTTCTTCTTCAACGAGTGTCGAAGTTTGCTTGAAGCTTTGGCAGCTTTCTTCTTGAAGCTCCCGATTCTTGTTTTCTTCTCATCCTCTGAAACTTCGAAATCTGATCTCCATTCTCTTCTCTCATCATTACTCGAACACCCTTCAAAACCTGACCACGATCAAAATTATATTACTCTTTTGACAAAATTCTCAAAGCAATGATCAGTTCCGAAACTCAATTATACAATCCTAAAGCTGTAAACTTTAATCACAATTATGCGATAATAAGGGAGAAATACACTCACAAGGCAACGCGAGAGAGCCTGACATGAGGAATTTGAAAGATCTCGAGATGAATCCGAGAGTTGGGGGATTCGAAATCGCCGAGCGGAGAGAAATTGAAAGAGACGTAAGAGGGACAAGTAAAGTGATGGGTTTATAAGGTCATTATTAAACGTCCTTAATTAACTCATAAATCATTCGTTACTTACAACAACTAATTATTTTTTAAAAAGGTTGTGGTTTTAACTTTAATAATAATTCTGATGGTCACCTTCACACATCACAATTTGTTGTTGATGTAAGTGTCTTTCTGCTTAAAACAAGCATTTGGGATTACTCAATTTTGGTATTACTGATTTTAATATATATATATATATTATTATTTATAAGTTTTCGCGCGATAAATAAAATTATAACGGTTTTTAACGATTTTTCAAAATTATTTAACTAAAAACTAATGTATTTTAAATTTATTACAGATAAATTACTTACTAAGTGTGAAATTATAGTAGTCAATCTAAACATATTCAAAGTCTAAAGTTGGAATTTTTAAAAAATAAATAATATCAAAATTTTAATATTAAAGTAACTAGATTTTGTTGTAAACATAGGCTGAATTTTCTGGTTTTTGCGCTGTTTATGTATCCTTAGAAAATTCACTACATTGGTTTTTGTATCTTTTTGTACCTTCCACAGCATCTATATTGTAGTTTGGTGGACAAGCTTAAGTTAACTTACTTGAAAACCATGATGGATTTGATTGCACATCAAGCACCCAAGAAGTAACTTGTGCAAGAGTTAATAGCTGATTTGGAGAGATCCGTGCTGCAAATTGTGGACAGACCTCTCTTGTGAGTTCGCAATAAAAAAAAAAAAAAAAAAAGAGTGAGATTCTGGTCGAGTAGAGCAGAGGACACATATCTGGGACAACCACTCTCCACGCTAATAGTAATAGCCTGTCCCGAATTGAAATCAATAATAATAACTTTCTTCTAAGAATGAACAAAGAAGCACGAAAATACAACACTGAACACAAGAGAAGACTTACTATTAATTAGAGTGAGCTCAATTTGCATAATGTATTAAAGTAATATGTACATCATCACGATACATACATTATACATTTTTTATATTATTATTTTCGAAATGGGTAAATGTAGAAGGCTAGCATTCTTGAATCTCCATCATGCAGAGACTGCTTCTTCCTCCACCATGAACCCGACCCAATGACTTGTTCTGACTTCTTATTATGTACACAGCCAAGAACTTGTTGATCGCGCTGTCTCAAGCAGAAATTACATTAAGCACCGAAATGATACCCTTTCATTCATATGAATTTTCGTTTATTTGTCCCTACCTCTTATGTGTATTTCCTCAAGTTACGTTTGGCCCGAAACTTGCCAAGCTTGTCTCTCCACTCAGCTGCAAATTATAAAACCAACAATGTATTTATAATAATGGACCAAAGATTTAGTAAAAGCTAGAAACTTGCTCATACAGAAATCAGATTAGTCTCAACCCAATATACGTGCCAGACAGATCCAGGTAACTAAAATGATTACTGATTAGTATCAGAATGTATGTACACTGTGGCTAAAGTCTGACATGTGCAACCATGAATGTACACTGTGGGTATATAGAGACAATAAGCTTACCAGCTTCATCGTATCGCTCTTCATCAACAGCTTGCATCATGTTGCTCAAAATATTGAACTCTTTTGTATCAAGACAAGCCTGACCACTTTCATTTGGTCTGCACAAAGGCCAAACGAAGTTTTATGTAGTTTGGCACTAAAATTCACAGAAAAATGATGTGATCTAGAAAGACTGATCTTTAAGTGTCTGAAATTTACCTGTCTTGTTCAGTAAATAATAAACCATCTGAAGCATGTGCCGGTGTTAATTGCTTCCCTGACTCGATGACTCTCATTCCATCGTTATATGCAAGGTACTTGTTCACTTGGATAGGTATCTTCACAAGGATTAACACAATTTTAACAGCGAATACGTAACTGTATTTAATCTCAGATGATATATGAACATAATGTATTACATTGCATCTAACAGCTATGTTAATTGCATCTGAAGGCCGAAGGTCGAAGCTGACACAATCCGAGGCATTACCCACCTGCAATATCGTCCCAAAAGCAGCTTTAGTAAAGGAAATGAGACACTGAGTCCTCAACTATATTTGAGTTTCCAAGACCGAAACTAAGTCGTACAGAAGACACCAATTGCAAACCTTTGAAAGGTATAACTGGGCAAAATACGCCTCGTGAACTCTTTTCGTGACTCTAACAAGTCTAACCTGTAGAAATGTAAAGAAAAAAAATCATGAACAATAAGGTCCCCTGAGAAAGAGACTACAAAAAGGAGGATAGACTGAGACAATAAGACATACTTCATAACCCATCTTGTCCACCATTTCCTTCACCACTTGATACATGGTTGGTCTTGCCTGAAACAAGTAAAAAAAAACCCCATAAATCTCTATTCAATCACTCTTTACTAACAGATAACAAAACAAGGAAGGAGAAAGGCATACAATCTGGACATTGGTCATTGCTGCCATAAGTAACACACTAGGCATCTCCACTGCAACAAAAATAAAACAAATCAAGATACTCAAAACATTGTGTGAGTGTGATGAAAACAAAAATTTTAAGATGATCAAAACAAAATGATCACATACAGACGATAATCGGAAGGAGAAGACCAGTTCCATCTTCCATTTTCAAGACAATAGCAGGGTGTGGAGCATAATCTGGTAAATGTCCTCCTTGAGGATTGTTGTGGACACAACGCAGTTGCTTTCCATCTCTCATCTTCACCATAAAACCATCTGCTCCACTCTTTACCTCAACTACAACATCACAAAATAAAAAAAACCAAAAAATACACAAACTAAAAAACTGGAACTAAATCAAAACAAGACAAGGAAATTCAAATAATCCCACTAGCTTTACCAGCTTCAACTACAGTAGAATTGACATAGTCCTCATCGTTCTCGTTGAAATTCTCTGCAGTGCTTCCATTACCATCAGAGTGAGAGCTGAAAACACACTTGATACTCTTGTTGCACCATCTAAGAGTAATTGTAGTAACCTGAGACTTGACACCTTTTGTCCGATTACCAAAGAATTGGCTTCTAGGTTTCAGACCAGTGTAGTTTACCAGTGAAACACATGCACCTACTTGTCTTGGTCTAATTGCAGGACAAACAACTGGTGCTTGAACTGACCTCATCTTCCTTTACTTGGATAAACCAATCAATACCAAAATTAGTGTCAAAACTCTAATCCAAGAGGTATCGAAATTTTACAAACTAGATTTGAAATTTCAGATCACTCATCCATACAATTCCAGATATGTAACCAAAAAAGGTCAAAAGGATCAATGATCTTTTACAAAAAAAAAAAAAAAAGAGTTTAAAACTGACATTGATGTCATTTATTCATTAAATCTATAACAAATATCCTTAAAGCCTTGTGATGATGATGATGATGATGATCAAATAATTAGGAAGATCATAATAAGTTTTGTGATTCACTTACGAATATTACAATTGGAATCGAATAGATCAGATGATCGAGAATGGCATAAACACTCTCACGAGAGATTTAGTACAAGGATCTATCAAGAAAATGATCGGCGAGTTCTGAACAAGCCAAAGAGAGGAGATGATCAACGGGAGAAGCAGCTTAGGAGAGAGAGAGAGAGAGAGAGAGAGAGAGAGAGAGAGAGAGAGAGAGTTGAGAGATCAACAAGAGTGAGAATCTTCGTTGCTTTATCAACCCAGTTTTTGCTTCATTTCCCGATTATACCCTTTCACCAAATTTTGTTGCGTTTTGCCTTTTCTTAGTCATGACAAACATAAAAACTCGTTTATGTGTTTCCCAAGATGTAAACCAAAATATATTCCTAATTTTCATTTTTTAAAATCAAAGTTTTAGTGTAAAGACCTAATCTGAGAATTTTCAAGTAATCTGAGGTTATATTTATAAATCCTCATTTCTATATGTAAATGAAAATGTAAAGATCATCAAAATGTGTATATATGTGTGTTAAATTAGTATAACATAAAAGAATGATTCGTATGCTTTGAAAATTTCTAGTAAAGTAAGGAATATATATATATGAAAATAATTAAAATACTATTCTTAACAAAAAAAAATTATTATGATAGTTGATCACCCCTTTGTTTATTGTAGAACTCTGTCAATTACGTATAGTTTTGAACAAAGATCTACTAACAACTAGAATAGATAATAATAATTAAAAAATTAAGTGATAGAAAATTGTATGGAAATTGTAAGTTCTAATAGCGATTGCATGATTGGTTAAAGGATTTGATGTCGTCGCATTTAAAAGAAAAAAAATTAACTTGGTCGTATTGGTATCAACATGTTTTTGTATTTAAAAGAAATATAGGAAACATAGATGGAAGGTGAAAAAGGTAAATATACACTAATATAGTCGTGATGACGTCAGAACGATCAATCATAAAGGGTCGACAGGTCATCAATTGCCGGCAAACAATGTATAATATATCGCCTAGATGGATGCCACGTATACCTGCGCCTTGAATCAGACATAGTTTTGGATAAGGTCGTAGAATTTAATCTCATTATTTTCTTTGTTTTCATATATAATAAATAAATTACAAACAGGAATTAATTTTTTTTATACAAAGCAACTAACCCAATAACATATAGAAAAAAACATATCTTTATTTTTTTGAAGAAAAAGAAAATAAATTAATTTTTATCAAGAAAAACATATACTTACGCTGTAGTAGACGTTTACAACGAACATAATATTTTATCTTATTTTTAAATTTTAGTAATTTACATCATTGTTTAAAATGTGTATAAGCATGTTTACAGTACAGATATAAACTTTAATAAATATAGTTTTATAAGTTATAATAACGACAGTGATAAATCGGCTCAAGTAGGGGAAAATTCAAAAGGTAATCTTATTCGAGGAAATTAAAAGAAACAAGTGGAAAGAATGAATAATGTAGCTTAGATAGAAGTCAATGTCAATGTCAATGTCAATGTCAATGATTGGCCCATAGATACACAAATACCTTATCGGTCCAAAAATTGATAGGTAAATGGCTTCACAAGCGTTCCTTCGTTATCCAATTTCACAGCCTCAAAAATATCCCCTCAATCTTTGGATATTTTTTTTCTTATTTTGTATTTTACTTGTACATTTTTGCATTGATTCATACGTGAAAGTCTTGTTCAGATCTCGCAAATTATGTTGATCCAAATACAAATTCCGATTCCATCAGAAAACTCACCAAACGATACTTGAGTGTTTTGAGTTAAACTAAACTAAACGATCGAGCCTAGTACTTTGGCTAATAAGAAAAAAAATTGTCAGTTGTACCAACATATTACTTTGGATTAGATCACGTAGTTTATGTTGCAAACAAAAATTACGAACGAACAGGTTTTCAAAAAAAAAAAAAGATTTTTGTTCAACATGATTCATGGGATGGGACATTTTTATCCGGTTGCAACAACGCCACTCTCGCTGAAGGATTTGAAACATGTTTTTATTTTATAATTTTTACATCGCATTATCTGAGTTCAAGCCCACATACAATGTGTCCTCCAAATTTTAACAGTTTTGTTTAACATTTATTGGGCTTACATGAAGCCCGATCATATTTAATATATATATATAAGAAAAAAACGGTCAAAAGCATTACATACGAATTAACTGGTAAACAGCATTTTTTTTTTACGTCAACAGCATTAAATTCAGCTGTTTGAATTTTAATCTTCTTTATTTTAACATCAATTTCCTTTGATCTTCCGTCCAATATTTTTGTTTTTTTGGCAGCAAAATGTATTGCACTTTTTTTTGTCATCTCATTTCATAAACCCAAAAAACAGAATTCCAATATTAAAACAGAGTACAAAGATTGAATAATAATTTAGCTATAATGGTAATTTAAATATTTACTTTTTCAACTTCAAGGTTGTTTGATTACGCGCTCATCTATCATTTATTCATCTATTTAAGTTTATGAATGAAGATTTTGTTTGATTCAAAAAAAATTGATGGTGCTAGTCTTCTATATATATTATATATGCAAAAAAGCTTCAAGTCCTTTTGTCTGAAGAAAAGTTAAATTGATAAAGGTTAAATCATAATTACCAAAAGAAGATATTCAGATGCGCGTATATATATGTGATAAGGTGTTCAGTATATCTTTTGCGACTTTTAAAGATTCGATGTCGGCTTCTCTAAGCCTCCTTCACTCACTCTCAAGACTTTACCAGCCTCTCCCGACCAACCATACATACCATCTTTCGTTCGTTTTATAATCGCTTTTGCGTATTTTCATTTCTTTTCATTTTTAACTTACAAGAGCAAAATTTTCAATTGCGTTGATATTTCGTTTTTTATAACCGTGAAATTTTGAAACATATTTTCGCCACTAAAACCATCAACAATGGTCAACTATGGTTATTTTAGTGGGAAAACTTAACCCCTAGTCTCTAAACTCTTACAAAAAAATTCAACAACTTAATCGTTAAGTCGTTTTTTGTTGGGTAAATGATTTCGATTTATATTAAAATAAATAGGATACAATGTGCATACAAAAGTCAAACAGAATTATCCTCTTCCGTATACTTGTGATGCTGGTTAATATATATAACTATAGGGCTTAAACAACTAATATTGATAAATCTATTCACTTCGACAACAGTCTCAGCGACTATAAAATAGTATACTCTTTTAAGGAGTGCATGAACCTCAAATCACGTACCCGTCCGTCGTCTTTATGACTAATCTTTTGTGCAATTAATAAATTATATCCTTTCAAATAAAACGATCAAAATTAATATTTGATAGGTTAATGATATTGTTGTGTTTTTGTCTTCTACAAATACGAGACATGAGTTCTAAGCAATAAAATCTGAGAACACTATTAATTAGTTTTAATTATTAAAATCTGAGACAACGAATTCAAGAAGGCCATGCTCAAGTTTATAAGGAAACATATGGACTATTATATCTATATGTAATACTATTGTATAATTTGGTTTGCTCTATAATTATGTATAAATAATAATATATGAGTGCATATATGTCTATATCGAATCTGGTTTTATTTTATCCAAGATTTGATAGATCATGCATGTCCGATGCTGGTGTCTGGAACTTGTTCCCAGAATTTTATTTTATTTTTTTCGTTTAGGTATTCTTTGGTCTTGGTTTAGAGAGAAGCCTTCGAGAAGTCACACACATTTTTTAATATATACAGCATTTTTCTTGGACAAAAGAATATCCCCTCCGATTACATATGTTATCTATTAATCATTCGTATGACATACGTAACTATGTACCCGTATGTAAATAATTACAATTTGTTTTTAATATATTTGTAGTCTGCAATCTTGCATGCATCTTTTCTTGGACCAATAATAATACAAATATGACAGTTTCAATTTTGAAATGGAACATTCACTTCTAAGTGATTGAATTAATTTGCTTTTTAACAAATCAATCACGGCCCGGTCCGAATTTAATATTAAAAGTTTAATTATGAGTACTAACTACATGTGTTTTACCAAAAAAACATATATAAGTACTAAGTACTAACTATGTGCTAATTAATTAACTACTAAGGAAAACAAATCGTGTGCTACTAATTTTTGGTCGAGTGATACTACCATAAGTGTGTATATATCTGTATGTGTGTTCAGTGGTAAATACATGTTCTTTTCGGTTCAACTCACTAATATGTGTTTGAACGTGAAAGTATATGAATGTTCAGATTTTTGCCTTAGCACCGAAGGAAAAGTCCAGGACCAAAGGTAGACAAGAAATCTCTTGCAATGTGATTGTAAAAAGAAAATGTTTACGTATGTTTTTCTTTTTAATGATGGTCAATTAATATGTAAAAATATCATTTGATCTCGTAGGGTCGCTGTATATATGCGAGGCCTATATCGTGCAACGTGTCGATAAAATTACAGCGACTAGTTCAGAAAAAACATATTATGATTATAAAGATTCTATTAGACTTCGTTGTTATAATTAAATAACTATAGCAATTTACATATGATCGGAACTCGTTTCTATCATTGTTCCTTTTTTAACAATTCGAAATTTCTATTTTACTCGTTACTATTATAGCTAGAGAGCTTAATCTCCAATTAAAGATACTTTTTTTTGTTCTTCATCAAAGCCCAGCCGACTCCCTCAGTCACTATAAATGCCCCCTTTAGTGCACCGGGCGTGTCTGTCTATCTATTTCTTGACTCGAAATGGGAGGAATTGAAAACCATTTACATTTTGTTAAAGAAGTTCCTAGAGCTAGAAAGCTTTAAAGAATGGCAAAAATATTTTGCAAAGTAATACATTACAAAAGATATCCCGTTAAGTTAAACGAAAAAAAAAAGAGAAGAATAAGAAGAACTTGAAGAACATATAATTTCAAAAAAAAAAAAACATGAAGAACATACACTACCCATTATACTTTTAAAAGAATATATAGTACAGCTTTTAAAGGCTAGCTTTTAGAAATATGAAATCGACCCCACTCGTTTGCTTTTTTACTCTCGGCCGACCTATATGACCAACCATCAAATCGTATTCCTAGTTTCTTTCTATTTCTCCTTCATTGATTAACATAACTACGAGAAATGGATTTCTTTTTAAACTTTTGGTGTGAGTAGAATAGTTTAGTCTCGACTAAACAAATTTGGAATTAATAGATCTTAAAGTAGCATACTTAATATCTCTATATTTCCGTAAGTCGCCGAGATAATTGATTCAAAAATCAACTGTATGGATCTATCTTACAAATATTATTTATTAAGAATTATTGGTGACGGAGCAATAGAAAAACGAAAACCTAAGGTCTCATCTTTGATAGAGATGCTTAACGAATATTAGGCAACTGTGTTTCCATTAAGTGATCTTAATTAGAAATTACGAACAACCCACCCCTATTTATATATTTACACATTTATGTCATTGTTTTTTTTAACTAAACTATGTACAATATGGGGTTCTTTCTGTTATTATCAAGTTTAGTTATAATCTGACTTTAGTCCTAACCTAACCCAATTCATACTTAACTGGAAATGGAAAGAAAAATTATAGGATGCCTTCATAATTTTTTTTTTAATATTTCCATATATCTTTATGTATATATTATAACATTAATAAAGTGTACATTCATGCAAATTGACTAGTCACCAGAACCCACCTATAAATAATTTGGCAAAACTTTGTTTGGCTTTTGATTTTCCAGTTCGATCGAGGGATTGCAAAACTAATTGAAAAAGCAAAATTATGTTATTAATTTCAACCCACCTGCTTGCTAAATAATTCATATGTTTTTTTGTATGACCAAAAAGTTATGAGTTTTGTGGCAATAATTCTGTTATACTTATAACTTTTTCTGTTTCATGGTTCCATTATTATACCAGTACTACCAACAAAAACCATTAATTAATTACTTAGCTTCAAGGGTACATAAGATAAAAAAAAAAGTGGTCTCAATATAAAACAACTCCACAAAGCTTGCAAAGAAAAAGGATAAAGCTAAGGGAAAGAGATCAATGCCAAGGAAGATGACTATGGGCATGTGCTTGAGGTGTTACGCAGATTCAGAATCTTTCAGGCACCTTTTTCATACCTTCTTCTCTCTCTCAACCATGTTAAATTTTGTAACAATTATTATTGTTATACTTTGATTCCGCTTCTGATATAGTAACTTGTTTTTGCCAAAACGCAGTATCTTTGTCTTTGCTTTTGAGATACTTTATTTCCTTCTTTGTGTACATGTTTCACTAAGCAACTTGCATCCCTTTTGCGTTGGGTAAAAAGAGACTTCACCACCACTAACCAGTAACCACACACCACTTACCAAACTTTTCCGTACTAATAAGTCTGTCAACTTTGATCCATTTTAATGACTTTTGGCATTTATGAGATTCAAAGCGAAAAATTAGGAAAATGATCTTTAATCAAACGAGATGATGTTTATAACGTGCATAGAAGTTTAACGTGTCCTAGTAACTATTAAACCTTTTAAATACAACTACTAGGTCATACTATGTATTCTGATCCATTCTTTTGTAAAACAGTACAAAAAAGGTTTTGACATTTTTTTTTTTACTTTATGAATGAGATGTGCATTAGTGAAAGGAAATAACAACTACCCGTACCTTTTTTTGTTGAATGAAAATTATCGAGTTAACGGTTATTATTTTTAGGGTAAATGGTAACCATATGATATGGTTTATAGACATTTATAGTGGGATCTTTTGCATATCCAATATATATCGCCTTTTTATCCAATCCTTTCTTCTGTTAGTTTTGAGTTTATGATCATTTGAGATCATTTAATTTAATCCTAGGAAACCTCGTTAATAGGACATATATGATCTGCCTATCTTATTAAGGAGAACTATGTAAACAAAAGTATGTTATGTATTGGATAAAAATAAAACTTTATTTAAATGAAACAAATAAATTATTCAAACATTGCTTAAAATGAAAAAGTAAATTATAGTATAAATTTATGGACAAAACAATGTGTCAAGATTCAAGAATACAATAGTACAAATTACATTTCTTACATGTTCCTGTGAATGCATTGACAAATTGATTAATAGGATACCTAATTAACGTCAGACTTATTTGCTTGAACCAACATTGTTGATTTAAAAAAATTCGACTGATTTAAGTTTAAAATAACACGTGTCGATCTTACATCCCATTTATGTGGATTTACATGGGATCCACATGCGCAGAGGCACGCACTCTTGCATTGCACGTGAGATGTCCGTACGATGACGGTCCATATGACTAACAATATTTCCTTTTCAATTAATTAGCAATAGATTTTTCTTACAAAAATTAATCTATACTTCTTTTTTATATATAAGAAAACAACCTATAACTGTAAGTTATACAAAGTTGTATCTAGCAGAATTTTGATACAGTTTTATGACATCGAGCTAATCATATTAGCGTAATTATCCTTTCAATTTTTTATTTTTTTTATGTGGACTGAAAGTAAATGTAAGTGTAATTTTCCATGCCAAATCCCATTTATTTGCGTAATTTTCCATGTCAAATCCCATTTATTTTCTTTTGGAATATGATACCATAAACTCTTTAAGTCGAAAGCTATTTTTCCCTAAGAGTGTTGTCAAATGGATGAATAATTGGGAATTTCTTTCTGTGTTAGCTGATATCGGGTTAAGTAACTTTTAGTTTGCTTAAAACAAAACTTCTTCTATGCTTTACCATCATTTGTACCTATTCACCATTTCTTCTTCTTTTTACACTTTTTTTTTGTAACAAGACTAATTAATCCTATGTACGTATGAGTGTACCATCGAATAGTATACTCACCAAATTTTCTAACAACACCTAAAACGTAACACTATTTTGAATTATCAATGAAATTGGAGAAGTCGTAACAAATCTTTTGGTAAAAGAGTTTATGCAAATCTGTCTCAAATAAAAATATCAAGTTCAAAGTTTAAATAATGACTATGTGATTCCAGATCCAATCACCATGCCAGTTGCGTGAATTTTCTCGTTAACGAGTCAAATCACTATGTGACTATGTGATTACACTTGGTATTTTTTTCTAGATATAATGTAACTTAATATTTTGAACGTGGAAATATATATACTCGAAAGCTAGGAAACGAATTTAGAAATCTTGATGCTTACATACCACGATAAACTCAACGGTCGCTTAATTATAAATTTTAAAAGTACTTACCGACTGATGAATTATTGACATGTGAATATAGAAAAGTTAAATACCCAAAGTACCCATAGATTAATGATTAAAATACAACCTCTACCCTAATTCGTCATTTGTCTTATACTCCAGGTGTCCGTTGATGAACGGTTATTTCTGGTACTTTGGGCGGTGATTCTGATGTATTAAAAACCAAGAAAAAGTTTCAATTATTATATTTAGGATTCTCTAGTATTCGCAAAATTAATACAAAACAGTATCAATGTATTATATAATTGTTGAAAACCGTTATTTGACCCAAAATAAAATACTAAAGACATAGTTTTATTTGAGAGGATAAAATTTGCACAAAAAGAATACCGAAGAATATTCCTCTTTTCCATATAAAATTGTCTAAAAATAGTGATTGGGTATAATACAGAATCATTAATATAGAATTAGACCCATCCACATAAATAAGAATAAAATAATGCAAAACAGCTGGAACTTGACTGTTTCGGAAAATGCCACTTCACATGGTTCATCACCTCAACACCTTCCAAAATTTATTTCCCTCTTTTCATATATTTTCTAACATTCACTTACTCTCTAAGATTTGTTTCTACTTAATTTTCCTCTCTCTAAGATTTGTTTCTACTTAATATTTTTTTTTTCAACCTCTTACCCTTATTCTCACCCTATAAAATCCCCTCTCAAACCTCTAGTTTTACCTCTTCCTCCTTCACTCTCGAGTCCTATCACTCTCATCTTCGTTTTCAACTTTTTCTTCTTTCAATTTTCTCTAGAGAAATTATATAAGTTTTATGTGTATTTAATGATATTGATGCTACAAAAATCTGGATGTTGATGTTCAAACATTCATGTCTCCGGTGATTAGTGAAATTCTTAGATCTGGTTTAACTATAGACTCATCTCTTAGACGCAGAACCCATCTTGTTCAATCTTTCTCTGTCGTATTTCTCTACTGGTTCTATGTTTTCTCATAAATCATCTCTCCTTTAGCCCATTACTTTATATTAAACTATATACTAAACCTATATTTATCATATCGATTTACATAATAAACTTTGGGTTCTGCGTCTTAATTTTAATTAGTATTTTTCGTTTTTTTGTTGTTGTTTTGAGTTTGTTTTTTTTTAAATATGAATAAAAATGAAATGGGTTCGTCGACGAGTGGAAATTGCTCGTCGATTTCAACTATCGGTTTCCAAAACTCTTGTTCGGAGTCAGAGCTCCGGCAACGGGAACTAATCGACGAACGGAAACGAAAGCGGAAACAGTCGAACAGAGAATCTGCGAGACGGTCGAGGATGAGGAAACAGAAGCATTTGGATGACTTAACGGCTCAGGTGACGCATTTCCGGAAAGAAAACGCTCAGATCGTCGCCAGAATCACCGCTACGACGCAGCAATACGCCACAATCGAGGCGGAGAACTCTATTCTCAAAGCTCAGCTTCTCGAGCTCAATCAACGTCTTCAATCACTTAACGAGATCGTTGATTTCGTTGAACCATCTTCTTCAGGATTTGGGATGGAGACTGGTCAAGGAGGAATCGACGGTGGATTTTACGACGAAGCTATGAATTTAGGGTTTTATAATCAACCAATCATGCCTTCTGCTTCTGCTGCTGCTGATGTTTTCAACTGTTGATTTAAATCATCGTCGTGAGAGAGAGAGAGAGAGAGAAGATCACATCAGGGGTATAACTGTAATCTTCTTTTATAAATTATGTGATGCTTTGTTTTTAGTTTTTTTAATAAGATGATTAATTAAAGCTCAATTTAGTGTTTAAACTGTGATTGTTATGATGAACAGTGTAAGAAATGTGATATCATGAAGATGCTGATGTGATATGAGTTTGGAGTTATAAGATTTAAAAATAATAATAATATTTTGTTAGAAAATGCAGAAATGTTGTTATTTCGTCTTTTTCTTATAATTTTTCGGTTTTCCTTATTTGGGATTATTTGTTGCCCTTATTAGAAAGATGATATTATGGCTGTTAGTGAAATAATGTGAAAGCTCGTGGACGGTTCTATATATGGTGGTCCAACATATACCATATAGAAATTAGAAACCGAGTGTTATGATTATTGTGTTCGACACTAATATCGTCCGATGTGATAAACAATGATGCATTTTAGTACTTACATGAAAATAAGTGATTATCATGGGTCACTCGAGGTTTTTCTTATCAAGAACCTTACGTACGATGCATATGATCTCACTCACTCAATTATTTTTGTATTTTATTCCTTTTGAATATGTAAATGCCAATTCTGTTATCTCAACTAATGTATGTGGCCTTGTATATTCTCTATACAATCTAACAAGAATGTCAATTATAACGCTCTTATGTACAATTTAAAACCTCAAACCACATTATTAATACCTTTTTCGATTCGTGACTAGCTTGTTAGTAATAGAGTATAGACTTGAATGATTGTCTATGGATTAAAAAAACATATTTTCCCTAAAAAATAACTTTCAATTTATTGGTGAAGTTCAATTTTCATAACCAAACAAATAATTACTCGATCGGACTAAAATCTAAACTGAGTTGGGATATGTGAATAATTTTTTTAATCATTAAAAATATGAGTGAAATGGTGATGAAAAACTCGTATCTTAGTTGGTGAATCGCATTCACTAAAGTCTAAACCCATCATTTATAGGTTAAAAAGAAAATTCATTATTTTATCTGTAGAAAGTTCACTCGGAAACTTTTTCTCTAACATTTTATTTTTTGCAATCTGGAACCAAAAGTTTTTAACTTATGTTTTGTATGACGGAAAATTCATAACCGTAATTTACACTAATGATGAAACTTTTGGAATGTAGTTTTTTTTTTTTGAGTTATGGTCTCCTAACCTATAACAATGTTTTCAAGCACTAACTTATAAGTTACCATCATGAAATGGTTTCAACTCACTTTACCATTGTCGAAAGGCATATATCTAATTCATATATATGATGCTTCTTTTTAAATATGTTTGATTACAATGATGGCATTTGCTGAGATTATATGACAAACCGATCACCCTCAATGATCGTCACGGGCACCAAAACAATACTTTATATCAACTTTTACCAAGCAAATAGGCGGAAGTGGTGACTGACGAAATGATTAACAGAAAATATTATTTTGGAAAATCATACTATACTATGTTCAATGAATCCATATATATACCGTATTGATTGGTGGTCTTTGCAAACAATATATATATATATATTGTATGCTGTGTGAAAGGAATTAAAAATGGAGGCAAGTAGATGTTCGTGTGTCTGACTTAGCGTACGAATAAAACTATACTTCAGGGTAATAATATGTGGAGTATATTTTCTCTGACTCCATCACAGTTTAATTATTCTGATCTTCCTTCTCTTGTATATATAATCTATCCGAATCATACACGTATGAAAGCTTGTTTAGAATCGATTCTTTAGATAGTTGCACCACTTGCTTCTTCATAATTTTAGCATAAAATTCATTTATTCACAATTATATTTCATTTTAATACTATCTATTGAATCACATACATGTTCGTACGTAAGTTCGTTTGCACAATTAAACAGAAAAAAATTAATTATTATTTAAAAACAAGTGATACTAAGACTAAGAGAGATATTTGAATATTTTTATTTGTTCACTTGCATGTTTTTCAATTGAACATGTAGAAAGAGTTTGACCTCCTTTGGTTGGAGTTTTTGTAAAACTGAGAAGAGAGAACTCACGAGTGTCGTAACATTGATCGAAGTGTTCTGCTAAAACAAAAGGACAGACGTCACGAGCAATATTGTTGAATGCATGAACACAGAGAACTCCTTTCAAATACTATATATATAGGATTTAACAAGTTATACCTGAATTGGAAAATTTGACCTCATAAATCGCCTTCTTGATTTCGAATCATCATTCATCATGGTGGGTGTTGAATCTCCATTACTGGAAAGTCTCTAACTAGCCAAGAGTGACTCACTGAATCTTCCATAAAAAAAAAAGAAAAAAATTGTTTGAGATTTTGATGAGGGTAACGAACTTGGACACATGGACATGTTTGGGAATGGACACATCCTATTTCTCAACTAAAAGAAAGTGGAACTCCTTTGCTAGCGGCTAGCCCATAGCCCTGATTTATTTCCAATCGGCTTCACTCTGAATGTAGGTTGATTAGACGGTTCAGGCCGGTTTAGACGGTTAAAGATCTCTTGATATGTTGTTTTGAGACTTTAAAACTCCCAAACTACGTCCTTTGATTAACATGGATAATATAGATAAAGTTAGGCGCTTTTCATCTTCTTCGATTCTGGCCTCATCATAGCGCGATCTTGTCTGCTTCTCAATCCAGGCTTCTCGCCGGAGACAGTATTCTATGCTCCTGATTCCATCTGTTTCCGGTAAATCTCGTTTTTAATTTTGAGCTTTGAAACAGTTTCAGAGAATTTGATTCTTGATCGATTTTGCTTGTTGAGCAATATAATTTTCAAAATTCTGTGCTTTATCAGAATCTCAGTGTCTATGTATTTATATTTTCTTGCTTGTAGATTTACGAATTCTGGTTTGTTAATTGATCGTTTTTTTTCTTCTGACATTCAATGATCATGTTTCAATTTAATCCAGTTTAAGTTTTGTAATGGTTCATATTTCCAAGACGTGAATAACAAGCTAACCGCATCTTGGAACAATTGAGTTAGGTTTGAAATTTCTTGTAAATCATCTAGGTGAACTTTGTTCCTTCTGTCTCGTTCTTTTGTGAGACATTTGCTTCTTCTGAAGGCTTTTATATTCTTTAGCCCTTCTCATTTAGGTTTAAAGCATGTTTCTATTTACTATTAGGAACAAGTTTTTATTTTGTGTTTTTTCCCCCTCATTGTGACGATAACTTTGTGATCTTTAGCAGCCAATAATTGATTATTTTGTCTTGATATCAAAAGCTTTCTTGAGCTATGAGCACAGTGACCAGACATTCATCTTCAGCAACAACCTCTGTCATCTTAGAAAACTCTGTTTCTCAATCACAACCTACAGAAAGATTGGTGCTTCGGTTGAACCGGAAGAAGAAGAAAGTTTCATGGAAAGATGGGACTGTGGACAACGAGTTTATGCAGAAGAAGAGTTCAAAGAAATGTTGTATCTTTCACAAACAGAAGCCCTTTGATGAGGATGACAGTGAAGAAGATAACAACAACCATCATCATCACCACGATCATAACCATGAACACTGTGAATCTGGTGAGGCCTCCTCTTCCAACGATTCTAAAGTAGTTGAATAATCAATCACACTATATAGAGTTATTGAAGCATAAAACATTTACGTGTCGAGATTTTGGTTTCAATTTTTTCTCTTCCTCTTACTTAACCTTGTTTGGGCTAATATATCTGTATATATATATATATGTTAGTATGTACATGTAATTTACAAATCCATTGCGATTTTAATTTCAACCTCATTGAGGCTCTGTTAAGGAATCACAAATTTGTAATTTTTGGTTTGACCTTTAAATATGCTTATGTCAAGATTCCTTCACTTTAGAGACACTTTTGCAACCTTTACAGTTCAATATCCCTTATAAATATTCAACTAACTTTACTATTCTCAAATCATCAAATGGCAATAGATCTTTGATACAATTACTTAATTGCTTCTAATCATTACATTAGATGAGATACTCTGAACAAAAGAATCACCCTCAATGATCGTCAGGCACCAACAAGAAAAAATAGGCGTTAGTGGTCATGGATGAAATGATTAAATCAGAATAAATGTTGTTTTCCAATATTTGAAAACTTATATGTGTTAAGTGAATATATATATATATACCTTGTTGATTTGCGAACTTGTTCTTATATACTTGTTGCATTATATAGTATACTCTGCGAAAGGAATATAAAGTTATATTCGTGAAGAGTCATAATATGTGGAGTATATTTCCCTGTCTCCACTTCAATTAACTACCCCACTTGTATAATCGATTAGAATAATACACGAACGAAAGCTTGATAAGATTAAGAATCAATACTTTATATTGTTTACTCCATTCTCATTTCTTTACATTTTGGCATGAATTGTATCATATTCATTTATAACAGTAGATATCACACACAGGCTCGTAAGTCCCTTAGCACATTACACAATCAAATAGCAAAAAGAAAATGTTACAATATGAAAAGAAATGTGAAGTGAGGAGTTTGATTAAGATTTTCCTCCAACTTAAGTTGACATATAGTTATGGGTTAATAATATCTTGCTAGATTAAAAGAAGTATGAAATCTCAGTTTGCAAATTTATTTCCAAACCTTTAGGATAAAATAAATGTAACCTGAACGGAAAAAACGACTACTGAAGTGATAATGTATCCATTGAACATTTAAAGAACAACCTGCATTTAAAAACTTTACTGATATCAGGACTAAATTTGAAATAGATAACTCTGTGGTAAATAAATGGTCGGATGGGCAAAGGTACAAAAACCAAAAAAAAAAACAATCGACGGAATAATCGCTGCCATTATTTCTCTGCAAACGTTGTCGACCGATGTAAGAGTTCTGGTCCAGGCATTGTATACAATGGGCCCATGAAGAAAGCCCATTCTTTAAATAGACATTATGACAAATTAATTAATAATAAAATCTATTGGAACAAAAGTGACAAAACATCACCTAGACACATCTTAAATAGGACGTCCATGGGCCCAGGTCATGATCTTATACCATAAAAGTGTATGTTTGCAACTAAATTAACTGAAATGATTCAATTTGAAATTAATATTTAGAAATTAATTTAATTGAAAACGAATCTAATAACTAATGCACTTCGAATTAAAGAAAGTTAGAAAGATGGGGTATGCGTCTGACTCTGAGGGTACGCGCGCGTGAATCTGAAAACGAAATGGTCTAACCTAAGTTGCTGACAAGTTTTGGCATTTATGTTTGTAAGTACATATCTGTATATTAATAATGTGATTTAATTCTACACTAAATTTATCACGTAACTTTATGAGAGAGGGTGAACGAATATATAACTTGAGATAAGAGTAAAGAAGTTTTTTTTTTCTTTTTTTTTTTGTGTGAAATAGAGTAAAGAAGTTATTGGCATTAAAACATTTGAATTTATGAATGTTGACAAAAAAAAGAGTAGTATTTATTTAAGTATAAAATTAATAATATTCAAGAGGCAGAAAAAGTTTTGGCCTTAGCGGCTAATGGAGAAACAGTAACACGTAGAGCGCACTCTCTGTGGTCCACAAAGCCACCAACCTCTCTTACTCGACCAAAAAAAAACAATTAATTTCTAATTAATTTTAAAGCAATAATTAATTATATTTTTATTGAATTTCTGTTATTTTCTCCATTTTTTAATGTTTGGCGGAGTATTTACTTAAACTCTAATGTTTCTGGGTGAATTTTGTTTTCATATAAATTATTGATTCCGTAAATAGGCAAAAACTTTACCAAAAAGCAAAAGTAAAATAAAAAAATAAAGAAAAAGCGTAATAATTAAATTAAATTAAAAAGAAAAATAAAAATAGCACAATTCCCCGTGCGTGTTTCTTCTTCTCTATTTTCATCGTTCTCTCTCTCTCTCTCTCTCAGATCGACCTTTGTGTTTTGCCGATTAAACGTTTATTCATCACCGGAGGATCTATCTCCCTACGTTTATGTCCTTTTCTTATCCTCTACCCTCTTCGTGTTTTGATTCCCCGGAACTTTTGTTTTTCTGGTGAGCCTTTTGTTGTTTTCAACAATCGTTGTTTTGAAATCTCTAATATTTCGCGTTTTTTTTTTGGATTCTTCTGTTGTAATTACGAATTGATTTAGGGGGTTTTGGGTTGATTTTTGTTAGATCATCTTTATTATGAATTGGGATTTTGCTCTAATTTCTGTGGTTTTGCATTTGTAACTTTTGTGTATTGTTGGAATAATCTCTATAATAAATTTCAGATCTTTATTGGCTTCTAAGGACCAAAGCCTTTAAAGTTACTCTCTTTTTTTTTTTTCTTTTTTTTTTCAAGTTGAAGTGAGTCTTATGATTCATTTTTGCAGGGTTTCAATAGGAATATAGGTGGCTGTTACTGACGCAAGCTGTGTTAAGCAGAGTTTTTGGAGAATAGTGTTTGTGAAAAAGATTGATTATTATCAATGGGTTCAGTTTGTTGTGTTGCTGTGAAAGACAGAAAGGTTCCTCCTAGTGGATCTTCAGGTGCAGCTCTTCATCGTAATTCATCTTGCTCTCCTCAATGGAGTTTTCGACGTGACAATAGGAGACGTGTGGCTGATGAGATTGAAGGTTCACCTTATTACAGTTCTTATGTTGGGAGTAGAGGTATTAGCATGGATAAGATGTCATTAGGATCTGAAAGAGGAACACTTTCTGAAAGAGGTAGCCCTCTTGTTGGGCATTTAGGTACTCCTGTCTCTCAGAAATCAGCAACTCCTGAGATGAGTACTAATTCGATGGTTCCACCTTCTTCAGGTATTTCTCTTAGACAACAATTGTTGGGAGTTTAATCTGACTGGATTCTAACTCTTTATTTTGAGTCTGTTTTAGTTCTTTCCTTGTCACTGAGAACTATCTTATTGTAATGAATTATTCTTTCTTATTGTATACTTGATGTGTCTTATGTTACTCTTTTCTGTGCGACAGATTCATCCTTGGCAAGCCATGATCTCATCGAGGTTAGATGATCGACTTGACTCTAGTTTGAGCTTTAAGAGTCATTATTTTCTTTCCTTCAGGGTATCTTATCATACCTTTTGGATCTTCATTGTTTCAGGTGAAGAATTTGATTGACTCACCTGGAATTGTTCCTCCACCTCTATCAAAGCCTTTGTTCTCCACACCTTCTCTTCCCAATTCAGTCTCTGATCTTTCATCAACTCACACTCGTTTGCTTCCTCCTAAATCCACTCCATCAAGGCGGGCTCGGCGTTCACCTGGGCATCAGTTGTTTAGGCAGGTTTCTGATAGTCAAATTTTAGGATTGAAATCACCGAATAATAATTACCCTATCTCAGAAGGAAGGTCGTCATTTGTGCTTTCGACCTGTAGCAATGACTTTGCCAATGGATCCCATTATGCATCTTCTGAAGGTGGCTGGTCCGTGAACACTTTTTCTGAGCTCGTTGCGTATTCTCAAAGGGAGAGATGGTCTTTTGATAGCGAACACTTGGGTTCTGGCAGACGGAAACTAAGTGGTGGTAGTAGCAGATTCTCCTTCTCCCCTTCCATTGTCGATCAGCAGACTTGTGGGGCTTGCTCTAAGTTACTAACCGAAAGGTCTTCAATTGCCAATTTGGAGCTCTCAATCGCTGCTGTCCTTGCATGTGGCCATGTTTACCATGCAGAGTGCTTAGAGACCATGACTACTGAGATAGATAAGTTTGATCCTGCTTGCCCCATATGCATGATTGGGGAGAAACGGGTTGCAAAAATAACTAGGAAAGCCCTAAAAGCGGAGGCGGAATCAAAGGCAAAGCAATACAAAAGATGTAAAAACCGTGTGGTAGATAGTTACGGTGAGAGTGAATGTGATGAGTTTATGTTCCAAAAGATGGGGAAACGAGAAGGCAAAGCTCTCAAGATTGAACCTAGTTCCAGTAGCAAAAGCTCGTCGAATAAGTCATTCTTGAATTGGCATTTCGCTTCAATCAGCTCCAAGTGGAGTAAACCCTCATCCAAAGACTCTGCATTGAAGAAAGGGTTTTGGTCTAGACATCGTATTAACCGGTCTTCATCAAGCATAGAGGTAAAGATCTTTATACACTGAGTGTTCAATCTTGATTTGGTAGAGAAATGAAACTGTCTTGTAATAACAGATAATACACATTTCAGGGATTAAACCAGACAACGCAGCTATGATGAAACCCTCGATCTGGATCTCAGAGAAATGTGGGTTATTTAGGAAAGCTTTGTAAAAAACAGAGATTGAGCTTCAGCTTTAGCCTTTAGAGCTGTGTCTTTAACTTTTTTTATTTTTAATGGTTGTTTTGTGAGTTTCAGTGTAACCTATGAGTATGGGGATAATTTTATCATTTTAGAGAAATTTGAGCCACTTATACAAAGTCCATCCTAAGCGGTTTTGTAAACAGCATGCCATTTCTTCTTAGAGAACTGGAACAGCCCGACGTTTCTTTGTTTACAGAAACTTTCAGAAGAACTCGAAATCTGTTATAATTCTTGTATTAGCTAGAGAACTTGACAAAATCTATTATATTTGTTCACACTTGAAAGTATTTGTTTATACCACCATGAAGAAGAAGATTATGCACAAAACATTACAATATTGGCTTACCAAAGTGTACATAAGGCTCAGTTTCATATACAAATGTAAAGACTAACACCTACAGTTTTCACAAAATCTAACCTTTATATATGCCACAACAAATATTACAGATACATATACAGAGAGTATATATTCCCTATCTATAAAAATACGAAAAGCGCATTTTCTTGCGCTTGAAGAATCAAACCTCCTCCAATCAACTGGCATTGCCAATTCTTAAGCATGTGAAAAGCTTAGACACTTTTCAAACAACAAAGTCATGTAATTGATGTGGATTAGAGAATCTAGCATCTTGCTGGTTTCCAAGGCCAACATAACGATTGTAATCATCCATACCAAACCCATGATAGTTCATCAAGCTGTCATAATCCCCAGTAGCAGCACGGTCAGGTTTTGGATCTGCAAACACGAGGTTTCCTTCTGCATCAGATGTATATGCCATGTTGTTGTTGTTGTTTCCTGGATTCTGTTGTTGCGATGAAGAGTCTTCGTGTTTGAGCTGAGATGTTTCCTGCATTTTGTTGTTGTTGTTGTTGTCGTCTTGATTAGAGTTAGAGAGTAACTCTGGTGAATCTCCAAACTCTTCTTTATACATTTCTTCAATCATTGGTTTCCATAGTCGAACCCTTGCGTTAATAAACCAATTTGCAACCTAAAAGAGATATCAATAATCAGACAACCACTCAAATGAAAGCTTAAGCCAACAACAAAAGTGAGATTAAACCTTCTCGGCTTACCTGGTTTTTCGATAGTCCTGTCTGCTTCGCAAGCATGATTTTCTCCGATTCCTTGGGATATCTACAAAAATCTTGAAATGTGTTAGAAGTTAAGCAAAGAGGATCCTGAAGAGTCTCTTAACTCTTAAGCAATAACTTACGGATGAAGGAAATGCTCAAAGAGCCAAGCGCGGAGTATAGAAACAGAGTTTTCAGGTAAGCCTCTTTGTGGTCTCCAAGCTGGTCTAACCATTCCAAGCTGTTGATGCAAAGCTCTTTGTTGTCTCAACCGTTGATCTAAATACCTTAGACGTGGTATCCTCTCACCTTGTTCATCAGAAGACTCTCTTTCCCCAAGCTTCCCTCTAATTACCTGTATCTGCTCTTTTATCGCATCGCGCAAAGAGCGGAAATGACGAGAGATTCTATTCAAGGCAACGGATGTATAAGGCTTAGCTGCTCCAATACCTGTTACCATCTCAAAAGAAGAAGCTAAAGCTTCCACTTGATGATGGTATTGGTTATACCTTTTATCTACCTACAAAATGTTTCGAAAACAATCATCAAAATTCAAATTTTCACTTTTATAAGGTATTCAAATTTTGATTTGTGTTACCTCATCCACCATTGTTAAAAGCTTGTTCTTCTTGCTTTGAAATTCTTGACGTTCTGAAGGAGATAACTCATCCGGTTGCGGTTTCTCATCTTCTGTAATGTTAACATCACTCGACCCATTTTGAAAGTCTTGACCTTTATCGTTCTTCGTCTTCTTATTTCCCAATTTCAAATCTTTCCTGACACTAACAACTTCATCAAGCAACTGCTGAGTTGGTTTAAGGTAACGAGATCTCAATACGCTACTGACAAACCCTGATGTTTCGTAACGGAAGTTGTTGTAGAGTCCAACACCACTGTTGTTGTAAGCAGAGGAAGGTATTATATGGTCAGACTGATGATGATGAGTCGAGCTCTTCCCATTCTCATCAGAAGGATTCGAATTATTGTAATTCAATTGGTTAGAGAGATTCTGGTAATGGTATTGAAACGGAGAAACAGAGACTGTTGATTGGATCTGATTACCAAGACTCAAAGAAAGTCCTCCACCGTGAAAACTTAGATCGTTACTTGAAACCGTTACGTTTCCGTTGAGACCTGTGACGATAACGTCGCCTGTTGGTGGGATAAATACCATCTCGTTGTTTCGAACATCGTTGGAAACAATCTCCGAGAAAGATGCAGCAGATGAAGAAGAAGCTTGTTGTTGTTGTTGTTGTTCGTTGAGGTAAATGGAATCTTGATAAAGAGATTGCATACCGACACTAGTTGGATAATACACCGCCATGGATGGTTCTTGTTTTGTAAATCAGAATGTTGTTATTACAGTACTGAGTCTCATCCGAATGATCTTTTGTCTGAAAAAGAAAGAGAGAGAGACGTGTAAGTTTAAAACTAAATTGTGGATAATAAAAGAACAATCTTTGAGAGGTTAAAACATCGTATTCTCACGCCGCAATTATAGATGAATTCAAGAAAATAAAAATGAATCCCAGAAATCACTTATTTAGGTAAAAGAAATCAAAATCTTTGTACAGAAAAAAGTTTCCACTTCTATTCAGTGACGCAACCAACAAAAAAAAAACTGAGGATGATGATGAAATCATAAAAGATTGATATATAAAGTGTTTTATGATTTCATACTTTCATAAAAGATGAAGATAAATAACACAGAAGATGATGATAATGATAATTTTCCAAAAAGAAAACATAGTACAGGTCAATCATAGCTTTCAATCAAGAAACTATAAGAACGATCGATTCTTGAAATTATAAAGAATTAAAAATCACAACCTGAGAGAGAAAGAGATAAACTTTTACAAGGCTACAAAAGAGAGAGATTTGTGGATGTGGCTGAATAAGGGAACACTGAGAGAAAAAGGAGAAGAACTTCGAACAGTCGAAGACAAAAAGAGAGAAAGAAAGAGAAGACACCCAATCCCAAGAGACGATTAATAATTTGCAATATTAAATATACAAATTCCTTTCTTTCTTTTTTCTTTTTTTGCTTTCACTCGCAAAGAACATAACCAACCCATCTTATCATTGGAACCTCGACAACAAACCCAGTTTCTTAAATTATTAATATAATGTTTTAACAAATATCATTAAACTGTGCAGAAATTTGACAATCTCTACCAATAGTTCTTTATTGTGTTTTATTACAACCGAAGCTTCTATATTAAATTATCACTATATTTTATTAATTTATTTTGGGGTTTTTTTTCTTTGCCAACCATTTAGAAAATAGCACGCGTGAGAAGAAAATCCATTACATTCTTTATTTTTCTATGATTATTTAGTAAATAATAGAGAATATTTTACGCAAATAAGACTTTTTATATGCATTTATATTTCAAGTTATCTGATAAAATAAACAATTTTATTGAACCCAAACGGATACTGTGGTGTCATTGACTTGACTTGGTTCTTTTATTTAAATAAACAGAACAAACTATAAACAAATGTTTATTAAATGAAGAAAAGAGTTGAATATCCCATTGTATGTTTTGTGAAGTTTAATCGCTTGGACACAAATTCAAGCAACCGTTGAATTGTTTCACTATTAAATTTGTCCACCAAAGCTTGATAGATTAATTAATTAATTAAAACATCTGAAATTAGTTGTGGGTGTGCTGATAAAATCATGGGTTAGCCTGAACCAACCTATGGTTTATACTTACATAATTGCGGATCCGTGGTTATAAGCGAGCAAGAAACATGTGTTACGTGAAATGGTACTTCATAACTAACCCATGATGTGTAATTTATAAACTATCATAACGAAAAAGTCACAAAACTCTATATAAATATTGTAATTATAATCAACATTTTTTTGTGGTATCCTACTGTTATAGGTGTACGTGTTTTGTTCGTGTAAATCATCGGGCACAGACATTTCTTATTAAGTGACGTGCAAAAGTGGAAACTAATTAACTCCATTTTTCCTATTTTTTTCCTTAATATGAACAAATAAATAAACAAGTAGAAACGTCAACAAAAACAATAGATTAAATATTAAGTTATATAATTACAAAACCACCCCTAGAGCTAGAGAGTTTGATTTGCGTTGCTTTGAGGAAGAAGTGTGAGTACTCAATTGCTTAATTAAGGGATTAAAGGAACTTAACAACCAGTTGGTGACTACCCAATATTTCCTTCCTTGTAACGAAACATGCAAATTATTTGGCTAACGAAAAACATATTTTTGTTTAATCATCAAGGGATTAATAAATAATTTTATCTATTCATAAAACAATAAAATTGGAAGCTTTCTGGTGGGTCGATTCCATGTCCCAAGGATCTATGGAGGTTGTATAATAAATAATAGAAAAGGTATAATTGAATTAAAATGATGGAAAATGTAATAAATAAGGTAGCTGTGTCGGACGCGAAGTTGGTGAAAGTGGCCACAGAAACAAAAGACTTGGACGCCAATTGTCTTGTAGACGTTCGCTAGCTAACGGCTTTGTGTCCATCTTATTAAATGTCATTTTAATTTCTTTTAGAATATATGTTTTATTTTCATTTCTTTTCTTGAGTCTGGGTCTATCGTAGATTGGAACAGCCGACACAAAACTTTCGAGAAGAATCAATTTGTTATTAAAAAAATATCAAAAGGCATTTTTAATTTTTTTTTCTATCTACAAATGGTAAACAGTAAACGGCTGGTGGAATATGGAGTAAAGAGAACATTTCAAGGAAAACATATTATAACTTTGAATTGGTTAAATGAATGTGGTTTTCTAAAGCAGATTATGATGAGTTTTCTTATATTAATATTTAAAATATGTATGATTTGAATCGATGGTGAGTGATGATGATAGTGCTAAATCAGGAAATGACGAGTAAGAAATCAACAGCTTTTGTTTGGACAAAAGCTATATCCCACATTTAATTAAATAAACGGATAGACATCTTTTAGTACACATATATTATGACAGCTAATACTCATAGATCCTTAAGATATAAATAATCAGAGTTGAAAGAATAAAATATGTGTTTTTATTTTCAAGAGCAATTTGGTTTAACTACATATAAATGAAATCAGAGTAAGATTAATAACTTTTATAGTATGGTTAGCTGTTCACCGTTAAAAGTAGTTTACAGATTAGTATGTGTTTTCTTTCACAGAACCACAACGCCATATTAAAACACTAACGCAATTATAGATTTACTTTTAACTATTATTGCTGAGTACTCTACCCTCGAATATTCATAAGACACTGACGCAATAATTATACATCGACGTACAAAAAGATGTAAAAAGTTGGATAATTCTCCTTTTTGTAAAACTTTTATTACATCTCTGGCAAGGACGGACCCAATGTACATAGTAGTGTACAATAGTGCAATGTCGTCTTTTACCACAATTCCAATTCAAAAACAGAACTTTTTTTTCTTTTGGAACATGTATTATGTAGATTATTTGGGGCCCATAATGTTTAAAAATATATTTTAACACAAAAAAAAATACTTGAAACAGAGATTTTGCATCGTACATTATAAGCGTGGCATGGTGGTTAGCTGACGGATCAAAGAGTGGTACAACCGTTTGGAATAGATTTGCTTTTTATGAGGTCACTGTTTTGATTGATGCCCGCACCAATTCTATGATCCGTATGTATATTGTCATACATTGTAACATGTATAATGTAATGTATCTTCATTTTAATAGCTAGCCTTTTTGAGGCCCAAAATAACCGAGTCGACGGAAAACTTTTAGCCGTATTAGCCGGTTTAAGTTTACTTTTTATGACTTGACCTTCTTAGTGGCCCAGAGGGATTAAAAAAACGGCAAGACTTTCTTCAAGACTTATCAGCCAAAACGGCGTGCATTGTAAAAATCCTTTTTTCAATCTTCTCACTTTCTCAGTATCACTAACTTGAAACAGTTGTGCGAAGGCGTCGACGAGCTTCTGGGTGATGATGAAAAAGAAGAGATGGCCATTGATGGTTTTTTTTTTTTTTTTTTTTTTATCTGTATTAACGATTGGAGTGATTCTCTTGAGATCTAGATTTGAATCCTGCAGCGTTAATAGACATTTCATTGAGAAGAATGGAGATAGTAGCTCAGCGAAGTTTCAATCGGATCCTTCAAGTTTCATGCTTTACGATGAGATTTGATCATTAAACTGGAAAATAAGCTGGCTTCCATAGAATCGGTTTTTGCAGGAGCTTTTTTGTATGATAGATGTAGCAAAGGATTATACTAAATTGTTACTCGTTCTCTCTTTTATTTACTGTTCATAGAAATTACAATATTACCGCAAAGGACTGCTTTTTATTTTATTTTGGTTGTATGGTGATTTTTTTTTAACGAAATACGATCTGAGATGAGTTTTACTGCTAAAATGTGAAAATCACGAGTGTGCATCTCCGGGGACTGAACTAACAAAATTAAAACCTATGGGGTTAGAAGTCGAATATGTATATAATATCGGGATTCAATAGAGATAAGTTACAAATAATTCCGTTACGAAAATAAACCGGGAAGTATAACAGATTCTTTATAGCTTTAGCAGCATTCGCTTACAGAGAAAGATATAGAAACAAATTCTCAGAATCGCTCATAGTCTTCGTTCTCGTGATTTTTACTTGGAAGAGTTTGTAATTTTGCTTCCATGGAAGACAGTGAACAAGACTCAAAGAGGAGACGCCTCTTCATTGAAATATACAAGATGGAGCTCAAAATTCTCAACGCCCTCCAAGAAATAGAAAAAGCTGGTCCAGATTCCTTCTTAAACCCTAAATTTTCAGCTAATTTTGCATAAGATGTCTCAACCTTTAGGGTATTGGGCTTGAATATGCACTGTGACTCGTATTTTTCTGATTCAGAAACCAAGATGGAACGTTTAAAGAAAAAGTTTAAAGAATCTGAAGATGATTTTTTTTAATGTTTACGATCATTCGGCTTTTACAAAATTCAATTTCAGTTCTTGTGAAAAGAGACGATGGAAACCGTTACATAGTGAATTGCTGTGGCAAAGTGGATAAATCAAAGCTAGTTTCTGGAACCAGAGTTACTCAAGCACTAAAATCGTTGACTATTATGAGAATTCTCCCTCCTAAGGTAATTATTTTTGTAAATTTCTTGTATAGTTGGATTTTTTTTTTTTTATAATGATATATCATTTTGGATTTCAGATTAATCCATTGGTTTATAATATGCTTTACCAACATCGTGGTCATATTGGATTTCTCTATGGACCTCCTGGAACTGGAAAGACATTATTAGCAAAAGCAATTGCTAACAACACCGATTCAACTTTTTTAACGGTAAGAGCTTATGATTATATACACTTTTCTTGGTTTATACCAAATTATTTGTTCTTCAATAGGTTGCTTCTAGCGCTCTTTTAACAAGAGATTTGGGAGATAGTTCATTGTTAGTGAGAGAGATGTTTAAATATGCTCGTGATCATCAAGTAAGTTCCTCTTCTTCTTCTTCTTCTTCTTCTTCTTCTTCTTCTTCTTCTTCTTCTTTTGCGTAATTCATGTTGTGATTTTTAATGATGTCCTTATGATATTAACTTGTGGTCTTCTTCTTGTTTATAGCCTTGTATCATTTTTATGGATGAGATTGATGCTATTGGTGGACGTCGTCGATCCAGAGAAGGAAAAGTAAAAACTAGTGAATGTAATAGAGTGCTTATCGAGCTTCTCTCTCAACTTGATGGATTCAACGAACTTGAGAAGGTGATTGATTATGTCTCTTCTTCTTCTTCTTCTTGCATCTTTGTAGTTTTAAAATCAGCAAAAATAATTTTTACAACAAGTTTGTGTTTGTTTTTTGGTGAAAATAATAATGGCAACAAACAGACCTGATGTTCTTGATTCTGCGCTTATTCGACCTGGTAGAATCGATAAGAAGATAGAGATTACATTGCCTAGTCAAGATTCTAGAATGAGAATTCTCAAGATTCATGCTTCTGGTATTACTATACAAGGAGAGATTGATTACGAAAAAGTTGTGAAACTATCTGAGGTTAGTCTTGTGTTTGTGTAAGCAAGAAAAAAAAAAACAGAACTCTTTCACTACAAATTTGGTCTTTTGCAGGGATTCAATGGAGTATACGTAACATATGTGAAGCAGGGATATTAGCTCTACGTGCAGAACGCGATTACGTTGTCCCAAATGATTTCATGAAGGTCAGTAAGTTTCTGCTTATTGTGCTGTTTTATCTTTTGATAGTTTGTTGCAATCTTGTGTTCAAAACTAAAATGCTTTTTCAGGCTGTAACAAAGATAGGCGAGGCAAAGAAACTTGAGTCCATTGCAGAGTACACTGCTGAGTTTTAGAAAGAGTGAAGATAGAAACATACAGAAGAAGGGCTTAAAAAAGACTAACAGATTCATCAAAAGAAGAAGCGTAGGTAGAGTTAGATGGCGCGAACCTCTGTTCTGCTCTGTTTTTTTGTTTGTCACTTTATCAGTCAGTTTGAATCATCATTGGCTTCTCTTTGCATAGATTCATCTGAGGAATCTCCAAATTCTTCTCTGTACATCTCTTCTATCATCGGTTTCCATAGCCGAACTCGAGCATTTATAAACCAATTTGAAACCTTTGATCATCAACAACAACAAACATGACCTCAATCAGAATCTTACTGATATTCAGAATATGCAAAATTAGATTCAGAGGAATGTACTTGGTTCTTGGAAAGTCCTGCTTGAGACGACAATACTAGCTTCTCTGCTTCATTCGGATAACTGTTTTCATGAAAACAATCAAATGTTAAACTCTCCAACATTTACTATAATGTTAATTACTTAAGCAGCAAGAAAACTGACGGATGTAAGAAATGTTGAAAGAGCCAAGCTCGGAGAATCGCAACGGAAGTCTCAGGTAAGCCTCTGATGGGATTCCAAGCATGTCTCTGTGGTCCTTGAACCAAACCGAGACGCTGAAGCGATGATGAAGTGTTTCCATCGAATAAACTGAGCTGTAAAAGGTCAGAGCTGATGGTCTTGGGAACATCTTGATGAGAGATGATGAATCTACGACGAACAGCGTTGAGCTGAGAGATGATTGCATCTTCAAGACAACCAAAATGTCGAGTCATGGCTTGAAGAGCTAAACCAATGTAGATTTTGGATGATCCTTCTCCTGCTATTTCCTCAAATGATGAAATCACTCGCTCCAATTGATCACAGTACTTGTCAAACCTTTCTTTTACCTGTTTATAACCGAATTTTAACCAGACTAAAGTTGAAACATAAGCCAAATGATAAGATTATGGTAAAATCAGGTTAAAATTCTAAAAATGTGTATAAATAGAAAAAGGGAAATATGCTTACTCTTTCAATATTTTGTTAAGTAAAATCATATCGACTGTTTATTTTCTTAATCTTGATATAACATATATCGACACTGACCTGTTGCAACAATCTGAGAAGCTTGGTGATTTTGATATAAAGCTCATGATTTTCAGGCAAAGACATGAAACCTGAAGAGAAAAGTTCGAATTTGATTTCAGAAGACAACCCAAAACCGGATCTTCTCCTTCCTGGAAACAGTTGTTGGATTAGAATGTCGTTGTAAAGCTCAACCTCTCTACCACCTATATCGATAACTTCTTCTACAAGGCACCGCGCTGCCTTGGCGTATCTTGAATTCAACAAAGTACCAGGGAGAAATGAACATTCACGTCTTACACTAAACTCCTCCATCTTCTGCTACTTAGAGAAAACGAAAAATAAATGAACTTAAAAGCTTTGTGGGCACAGTTATATATAAGTAACCAAGAAGCCTATTCTTTTTGGTTCATATATATATATATAGAAGTAACCAAGAAGCAGTCAATGTGTATATTTTTCATATTCATATCGAAAAATGTAATTAAAAAAAAAAATTGGAATTCAACTTGTAGCCTTTGAAACCCATAAATACTAGGCAGTTGCTAGTTATCAGTGTATATCTATAGACTATAGTGTACATCAATTTTTTAAAAGATTTACTTCTTTTCTTTTGAAATGGAGTTTAATGCCTATAAAAAGACTAATTTGAAAAGGAAGAAATTGTTCGTTGACCATATATCTGACGTTAAGAACACTATTAGAGGTAATCCGTGGTCAAAGCTAATTTATATTCAATTATTGTGCTAAGAAAAGCACTGAAGATTTTGAAATCACGAAGCACCTAGAGAGTAAGAGCCAATGCTCAGCCTGCAGCAAAAGCAATATTCATAGTTTACCTATACGGCTATACTTCCTCCTAGTAATAATATTTTTAAATGGCAAATAAATATAATACAATTAATCAACACCAGTCCAAGAAAATTATTATTGTATATCCTTGTTAGGAAAAAAAAAAGTGAAAGGATTTCAAATATAAATGGTCCCTCCTAGCTCTGAGCAGGAATGAACAGGCTTTGGCATAAATGCTTCTTCTTATCTTGCCTCAGCACCTACAATCCTTTTTTGAGCTTCTAACTTTGTTGGGAAGTTCAAAAACAAAAAAAAGGAGAAAAAGACACACACATGCAAACGACAAATACTAATTTCTATCCTTATTTGGAGAAAGCTTAGTATAACATGCAAATTCTATCATTTGCCTGCATTTTTTTTTATCTTTACTTAAGCTATTTAAGATTATTTATAAATCTAAAATCCGAATGATATTACAAATGTATCATGAGAGTTTTAACCTCATTGAATGTCAATGTACAAAATTTAATAAAAAAAGATTACAGTTTGGTTCAATAAGACTCTTTTTGATACCAGTATTTAATATTTATTGGAATTTCAGAGATTTTGTCTGCGTCTGAACCATAAAGGCAAAGGAACATGAAAATTTCAAGACTAGTATGTGTATATATTCATTTATAGTAGCTGCAAATTAGGACAACTCGTAGATGTTGAAAAGACACTGCAAAGATCTTGAGGACATTGCTTTGGCTTCTTATTCGTTCGTCAGCAACTTGCAACAACACATCCAATGGGCCTTGGAATCTTCGACTTATGACTTATCCATAGCTTCTATTTAATTTATTCAATTAATCAGTGGTAAAATGTTTGATCATTAGTGCAAAGCACGGAGGTTCTGGAATAAGTTAGACTTTTGAACTTTGATTTACTTTAATCAACAAAGAGTATTCTTTTCTTCTTTTTTTGGATAATCAGCAACGAGTATTATGTATTCATAAAGCTTGAAGAAGATGCAAAAATTTTGTTTTTTCGAATACTCTTTGTTGCCCAAAATATGCTTCTTTCTCTTTCTATTTACTTTGTTATTCTTGATTGTTGTATCTCTAACTGGTTGTATCCAAATTTTGAAAGGGAGAGACCAAGCTATGGTTTTTGAATATTGAGTATTAATATAAATATGTTACGTTTGAAGAAAAAGAGAAAGAGTACTCGTAAATTTTAAAACTGATATAAAAATTGTCAAAGAGAAAGAGTACTCGTAAATTTTAAAACTGATATAAAAATTGTCAACAATTTATGAAGAATATTAAGTGAGTGGTGATCAAGTGGTTATAAGAATGAATACTCAAAATTACTAGTTCAACTTCACTAAAGATAAGTGATTTACGATTTAAACTAATTAGTCTTTGTTATGGTTGGTTCTTGACAGTAAAACAATGGTGTCGTTTTATACTATAATATATAAAGGGAAAAAACAATTGATGAACGTTTCGAAAGATATTAGACGCTCTACTAATTTACAATAATAACCCTGGGCCGTTTCACTCAGCAATATTTAAGCGACCATGGGCTGCGGTCGCTGACACAAATGCACACGAAACGGTCGTGGATCTTAAATTGCAGGATGTTAACACGTGGCATAATCACCACCGTCCATACAATGTGCTCTTGGAATCAGAAAGGCCCCACAAGTCAGATTATTCGATACTTGGTGGAACCTTCCTCTTCTTCTTCTCCAAGGAGATTTGACTTAATCTCTTTGCTCTCGCCATCTCTAAAAGCCATGACAAGTTCCGCTGCTCCTCCTCGCAAGGTCCCCTTTCTTCTCTATCTCTCACTCTCTCTGTTAAATTGACCTTTTGGATTTGGATTTAGTGTCTTTTAATTGAATAGACTATTGAGTAAGATCGCGAGCTATCGGCTTCAGAAAGAGCTTCTATAATGGCAGATGAATCCAACCACAGGTTTCAAACACAAGTTCACTGATAAATCTCCAGAGGTAATTTTGGATTTGTGTGTGTTTGCGTTATCGATTAAGTTAATTTCGGAATTGTGATGTGAAATTTATGGATCACAGATGGATAATTGAAGTTATTGGAGCACCAGGAACTTTGTATGCTAAAGATACGTATCAGCTTCAAGTTGATTTTCCAGAACATTATCCTATGGAATCACCACAAGTCAGTCTTCTAATATTTTATATACATATAATACTATATATTATTCTCAATTCTGCTCTATGGTAGTGAAATCAGTAGCAGTGATTTTTAAAATCGTAAGCTGAATAATTAGTTTAGACTCTAAATTGCATTTGCTTATACTTGATTGATGGGATTAATATCAATCAACCTCTGGATCGATATCGAGTTGACTCGAGTATTTGTTCCTTTACTTATTGTTTGTGTTTATGAATGTTTTTTCATTTGTTCAGGTAATTTTTCTTCCTCCAGCTCCTATGCATCCTCACATTTACAGAAATGGTCATATTTTCTTAGGTACTTGGGTCAGAGTGTCCTGTGTTTGCCCTTTTGGTTTACTATCTATCACGTTTGATTACTTGCGGTTGTACTATGAATGTGGTAGATTTCTTATGTGGTTTCTTGTGTGGTTGGGAGCCTTTCCTGCATTTGATTGTGAAATAGCACATTTAAACATAGGCCACCCCAAGAAGAATCTGATGTTGTGTATCATTTGTAGATATTCTGTACGATTCGTGGTCTCCAGCCATGTCTGTGAGTTCTATCAGCATCAGCATCCTCTCTATGCTCTCAAGCTCTACTGAGAAGGTACAAACAGCTCTTAAACTCACCATTACATAAACTATGCTTTCTTCTTTCTTCCACAAGCTTAACCTTCCTCTCCTTTGGTTGCTTTTGTTGCAGCAACGACCAATTGACAATGACCGTTATGTGAAGAACTGTACGAACGAGAGATCTCCGAAGGACACCAGATCGTGGTTCCACGACTTAAGTATAAAGGTCGTGCAAGCATAAATGTATAATTAGCCGAAACATCGAATTTTTAATAAAGCCGGGTTAAAGCTGCCCTTAACCCCATTTCCAAAATCCTTTACTTGAAAAACAATACAATAAATTTGACTAATCTGAAACTTCTACTCTAATTCTTAATACCCAACTAACAAAAGATACAACCTAATCTCTCTGATTCTTCTCTATTAGGTCATATATACATCAGGAAGAATATTTCTCAACTAACTACTTTCCTCTGGTTTGTCCTGTCACCATGAAGCCGAGGAAGACAAAGAGGACGGTGGAAACAAAGACAGAGATGGGTTTTGAAAGATTCTCTGACCAGTAGCAAGTATATGTCGTGGATCGAACTCAGCCTTCAAGCTTCTGAACCGATCCCATTTATCCCCAAAATGAGTCACCCACTCTTCCGGTGTTGCGTGGTGAGGAAGGTATTGCTTCACATTGATCTTCGCTTGATCACAGAACTCCATGATCCGACGGTTCTGATCTTTCAGATACTCTAGCTTCTGCATCTCCTCACCGTCCTTTAAAGCTGATCTCAGTAGAGCAACCAGATAGAAAACTTCCTCATCCGGCGTCACGGCTGAGCTCCTCTCGTCCCATCTGGCATCAACATCAAATTTCGCCACGTCAGTACGACATTATCTGATGTAATTAATAAATAGGGTCGTTGAGATCGGTTTGGTTTAGAAGAATCCGATTGGGACCTACCACCATGAGTTCTAGGAACTAAAAACAACTAACCTAATCTGGACCGTCGATTTTGTTAAAAAAACAGAACAAGCCGGCGAGGCGTTATTATCAACCTTAGCTGGTTCGATGCACATGTGGACAACGTTTTTCGGTATATACTATGTACCACGTGTCGCTTTTATTTCAATTTTGACAAACTTTTTTTTTGGACCACAAATTCCACAAGTGCAACTTTGCATGCATGCAAAACCCGTTTATTCTAAAAAGAAGATTTTTATAAGTATTGAATGGTAAATGTGGAGACTTACTTTTCTTTGTTCATGGGGTAAATGAGAATAGGGCCACTTGTTTTATTTCCCAAAATTCCCTTGAAAACGCCTTTGTCAAAATCAGAGATTCTTGATTTTGGTACGAAGAGGTTGAGCCATGGGTGTGGGACCTCCCATAAATTCTTGGACCGGAGCTTCAATTCCGCCTTGTGAACCCGGTCTAGAAAATCCACGTAAGGCAAATCCGTTGTAAATACAGATGTCGGTATGAAATTCAATTTCTTCATCAGGATCTCTACTTCCTGTAAGATAACAAACAAAAAATCCACTTTTAATTTATTAAATCCGGAACAGGAGGGGGAAAACAGCTGTTTTGCTATTAAAGCCTACCAAAACCAAGGTTAAGCTAAGATTCTAGTAGAGTTGGATTAATTAAAATTTAACTAGAGAAAAGGGGAATAATTATTTGGTGAGTGGTCCATGGCCCCCGTCCACTACTTAATTAGTAACCATGATTAATCCCTAGTGATAAACTAAACATGATAAGAAAAAGAAAAAAAAAAACTAAACATAGGTGTATTATTAAGTTCAGGTGGAAAAGCTAGATCTCTGTGGATCCTCTCTGGCTTCCCCTTCATGTCCTCTTCCAAAATTTAAATTATATAAAATGGTCACAGCAAAAATACTACGGAGACCAATTTCAACCTTATAAACTAAATAAAATTCATCATGATTTCCCAATAATCGCATAGCGTTAAATCCTTCCAGATACTCATTAGTCACCAATACAAAAAGAAAATATCTCTTTTTCAAAAGTAATAATGAAAGTGACCTGATCGACGGTTTCGGAGTCGGAGTCGTGGTAGTTCTTGGTGATCTCAAGGCAATACAAAACGGATCCGTTAGAACTAACGGAGGCGATCTTGACGGGGTTATGAGGAGAGAAGAAAGAAGATCTCCAATTGTTAACGAGACCTTCGTCCACAATCACAAACCCTTCCACATAATCAAACTTTAATTGACCATGCAACGAGATTAAGTACTCTTGGTCCTTCGTAAACACCTTGAAACTCGAATACAGTACCCTTATCCATCTCACCTGTCATAATTTACATGATCTATGGTTTTATTATCTAAAGTTGGAAAATAATGTCACCAACAGTTAAAAGCTACTCATGGACCCGTCTGAAAAAAAAAAAATAAGTAAAAAATTATATAAAAAATTTACCCTTTGGGGAGCAGGTTCGAGAGATATTCGTGCTCGTGTGATGATCCCAAATTGACCTAACCCACCAAGAACTCCATGGAATAGCCTTGTGTTCTCTTCTTCTGAGCATCTCATCACCTCTCCTTTCCCTATTTTTATTGGTTCAATATTTTGTTATTAAAACTTCAACAAATTAAAGAATATATATGACCTTGAATGTTTTATTACTAACCAGTTACAACGTCGAGCTCAAGGACGTTACTAATCTGAGGACCATGGTGAAAAGCTTGGCCACTGATTCCTGCATTGGAGAGTGTACCTCCAACGGAGAGATACAAGTAATCAGTCCATGATTTTGGTGCTAAGCCATGCTCCAACGTTTTCTTCAATACATCGACCCATAACTCTCCACCCCAAACGTCCACATACATTTCTTCCGCTCGGACAAGTGGCTCCGGCGTCCCAGTTTCGCGGTGGTTCATCTCAACTACCACACCGTTCCTCCCCGCCGCGGCCTGTCCGTTTATGGAATGGCCGTGGCCTCGGGCTGAGACTGGAAACGCCATGGCTGAACCGTAAGCTGTTCTGACGAGTCGCGCCACGTCTTCGGCCGAGGATGGATGAAGCACGGCCAATGGCTCTTCCGGTGACTTCAACATACCGAAGTCTGAAGAGACGGAAGCTAAGTCGGAAGGGTGGATGGTGAAGTCACCGTCGAAATCTATGGCTCCGATACGGAGGAGTTCACTGGGGTCCACGTTTAGACCCACGGCTATGATAAGTTTACATATGGCGAACGTGATGAGAAGAAAGCTTGTCGTCATATCACGATTCATCAAGAATTGTCAAGAAACAAGAATCAAGACCGAGGAGGAATATATAGAAGAAGAGAAGATTTGATAATAATATTATTTTTTAGTTGATGAAAGATTTTATGGGGAAATGAAAAAACATATATAGGAGATCCTTGGGGGTTCGTGAGAGCTAACGTAAGCCCAGATTACGCTTTGAAGATTTTCTGAGCAACATGCACAGATTCTCTCTCTTTTTTCGGTTCGGGTGAAAAAAAATTATATAGTTGAAAATTATAAAACGAGTATTTTATTATTATTTAGTACAAATTTAACGAGTTTAAGCGTTTAGATGTTTGTGTGTCGAGAATATGAAGACAAAGTTTCTCTATTTATAGGTCAAAGAGTTGTACCGGAGAAGATCACGTCACATTCATGGTAACAAATTCATCTTTGATATTTTTTAAAACAACTAGAAAGAACCGTGCGATACCTACGTGTCAATGTTTTATTGTTTATGTAAACTTTTTTTTTCTTGTCAATGTTTATGTAAACTATACTCTATATATGTATATACACACATATACACGTATTTTTCAGCAAGATATCGGAGACCGACTACGCATAGGTTTGACTAATTCAAGATTGGAAATGTCAAAATTGCAGATATCAACCAATTTGATATAATTATAAAAAACGTGTCATATGATTTGACAATTGAAAAATTAATTGTCTGGAAAATCAAGAACAAGCGGGGGACGATCAACCACTTTGATTGGTCACTTAGAAAAACATTTTAAAATATATATTAGCCTTTTCTAACAATTTAATGAATTAATCTGAAGTTTAATCTCCAATTATAAATGGAAAAAAAAGAAGAAGGAATTAAGCTGAAGTTCAAGGGAAGGAAGAGGATGGGATAGAGTCATGGAGAGAGCGTGGGAGCGATGCGAAAGACGGAATAAAAGAACGCCACGTGGATATTCACGTGGGAGTGGATGAGGTCACACGTGTGTGGTGAAAGTGTGGGGTCCTCAGTTTTGATACGGAGAATCCTAGTGGGCCCTCTTCTCTCCTGAGATGAAGTTCACGTGGTGACTTCGACGGTAAAGGAAAAACACACTAAAATGGATTACTATAATTAAATCAAAAATTAACAAAAAGAAGAATAAAAAACATCTCTTTGGCTTCTTCGAGAAATGAATTTTACATTTTCATTTTCAATATCGAAAAGTGAATTAATTAAGTACTTAAGATGATGATGTGATTTATATATATAGACTGTAGTGTAGCTGAGGTCCAATATAGTTTAACAATACTTGACTCGATACGTTGTTAATTGTTATTACTAAATTAAATTCGAGTTTTTAAGGAGCTCTTCGATGCGAGGATGTTAAACTCGTGAAGGCACTTCTTATACTTTTTTGGATGACTCTGACCCGGATATTTATATTTATATATTTTAAGTTTTTTTCGGAATAATGGTGGAATCTAACGCCTAGCTAGATTTTATGATAATTAGTTTGGTGGGTTGATTTTGTGGTATATATTTCTTTTAAAACTACGAAGAGCAAGTTGAGATCTATTTGATGTCAATCCAAACATTGATCCCTTTTGACGATACTAGAAATTGGTACCGTTTACCAAATCTTCAATTCTCATTTATTGCCAACTTGTTCCCATGTTTTTTATTATTTTCGGATTTTTTCCTTGTTACTTCAGAATATATTTATATATTATGTTCCCATGTTTTTAAGACGACTTTTATCAAAACAAAAAAAAATTACTATAAGACGATCCCTATATACAAATGCGAAACAGCCCAAAATACACAGTATATTTTGTGGAAACTGATGTTCTATCTTTTGTATTCAATTCTAGTCATTTTGTGAACAATATCCATATTGAAATTTGCGAAAATGTAATGATAACGATATAACCAATGAGGACGCATGTGGGGGCGGCATGTTTCAAAATAATATATGTTTGTTTGTAAAATAGTTCGATGAATAATTAAAAAAATCATGTGTTTTGAATAAATTCACCCTATAGGTTAAAACTTTAATCCGCTAGTTTATGGAATCTTTTTGTGACAGAGTTATTACATTACATTTCATACTAGGCACAAAAAGAAAACAAAAAACATATATTTGTCCTTCTTCTCTGTAGGCCACGGTTTAAAAAAGGTAAAAATAAAGGGTAACCATTTATTTCACATCATATCCGGCCATGTCTATATATAAAATCAATATATGGAATTATGGATCATATTTCAAGATGGAAAACATTATAAATTCTAGAATGGTGTTTTGTTCTCCTTCTTGCAGACATGCAACACTGTGCGATTGTCACTTCGTATCTTTCATTTTGGAAGATATATCAAAGATATACGTATTTTGTTGTATTAAGTTTTTTTCAAAGTCTAATCGGTCTGAATTATTTTTCATGTGTTATGTTTTGGAAATTTTCTGTAGATAATATCTTTAACCATTTATGCTATAGATATAGTTGATTTTCTATTAAAAATAAAACAATTTGTTTTTTTTTATGGTGTCTGCCACCCCAATTCCCTTCTTATATCCGGCTCTGCCGATTGTTGGTGTGAAATATAATCCAAAGCCCTCCAAATCAACGAATTAATAAATAGTTTCTTAAGCCATACATATACTTATTTTTCGACATAATGGTATACATAGAACGTCTTACCATATATAATATAATATTCTAATGCGTCCTTGCATAAGTATATAGAAATATAAACGGTACGATTCATTCTAATAAATCTATCACTGTTTATAAATTAAAAATTATATATGGTTTGATATTCTTAAGTCAGATTATTTAAGTATGTTATTACCACAATTAGACTATTGCCAATGGAGAGATGAGAAGGGATATCTAAATATTAAAAATAATAAAAATAATAAAAGTTTAGGAAATAATTTGAGATACGTATCTCATTTAAGAGATTTTAGAAACCGTATCTAAACAGTTATCTTCGTAAAATTAGTCAAAATTATTTTTTAATTTAAATAAATAATTTTTTAATTTTAAAAATAATTAAAATGATATTCATTTAGTTTATTCGTTGTTTGACACTACATTATTGTTTTCATAGTATTGGTAAATTCTATTTGATTCTTAGAGTGAATTTATTAATTCTGTTTTCTAGTTAAAGTTAATTTGGATGAGGACAATAACATAAACTAGTTTAACCATGATCGATATATATAAATGTAATGTAATAACTCTGTCAAAGAAGTTTAACCATGATCGATATATATATTATGTATGCGTATGAATCCAACCCCACACACACATAATATATATATCGATCATGGTTAAACTTATTTGTGTGAGGGAGAGAAAAAGAGTTGAGAATCCTTACCTCAAAAGAGGAGACCGCCACATTATTACACATTTCCATGGAAAATTCTATTGGTGCTTTCATCAATTATGTAATAAACTACTCTTCGAATCGGACCATATCCAACACGCTTTTATACGCAATATTCCCTCTTCAAGCTCACATAGATTTATGCCTATTAAAATATTGTCATCACTACGCCTTTTTTGTTGTTTAAAGGCAGCCTTGTTACCAAGGTTGATAAACTTTCTCTAGTTATATGTATATAGTTGGTTCTCGGCTAAAAAAACTTACGAGCTCAAAACCATGAAATATATCGATATAAGAAAAATAATAATAACAAATGCACTATACATGCATACATATACTTTTTATAAAGTATATAAGTTGTATGATGGAGATGTAAGCGAATAAAAGAGAAAATAAAGGAGATGTGGTCGTAATCATGCAAGAAAAATGAGGAAGCAATGGTGGAGATAACCTAAAGAGATATCACACGTTAAAAACAGTGGCCATCGACCTAATAACCCTCTTCTAACTTTCACATCCCCATCGTTTACTTCCTTTCCTACTCATTCTTCGTCCATTTCGTGTCATTAATTAATTAATTGATATATAACTCTTGAAAGTACTGAATAAATAATATTATTGTTCATCTTTTTTTACTAAAGTTTTGGTCCCATGATTTTTTTCACGTCTCACTTTATTTATTATTTATCTTGTTACTCTATTTTCTTTAGATTTTAGGTACGCCAAACGTTCTTTTCTACGAGTGACACAATCTTTTTAATATTTCCTATATAGTCTCCACTTGAATGATGTTTAGTCGCAGTCTAGATTCAACTCAAACTTTACACTTATCAAATATAATGTTTTTCAAATTAGTTTGACCTAAAAAAACTTATGTTAAAGTTTGGACATTTATATGTAAATAGAATTTATATACGGGCTTTGAAACAGTAGTTTCAACCAACAATTCTATAAATTTGTTTTAAATTAGACGATGAAGATTAGAAAGATCTTACTCAGTACCACTTTTGGATAATAACTAGACCAAATGAACTATTTACTTTAAAACACTTTCGTGTAATAAATATTTTCTGAAAATGAAGTAATACACCATAAGGTCCATCATTTACTTTTAAACACTTTTGCTCGAAAGTCTAAAGCCTGTGCCTCGTCAACTTATTCAATTATTCCTTTTGGTTTAAAATGTGTCTGTGTAACTTTATCGTGGCATCATCGTGGATTCAAGGTTCCTTTTTGAGTTCGGAACCATCTTTTTCGAATCATTCTCTCAGCCATATAAGTGGTTCGGAAATTTTTATGCATATATTTATTTGACGAATACGTTAGAATAATGAATGGACTGTATGTTTTAGTGTCGAGTTTCAATTAATTAGTGGACCTTACACACAACTGTCACTTGCGAGTTTTTTGGTCATGAACCAAACATACCCACCTTTCCCATGCAAAAAGTGTCCATACATAATTTAATTTAATTTTTATATATCTGATCATTTTGGTCAAGATATTATTCGCCACCAGTGAATAATCTCCCATTAGATTACATATTCAAGTTAGGTTTCCTATAAAGTTAATGACTTATTAGTGTTCGTATAATAAAAAGAGTCATGTGTCTTTTTCTTTCTTTTTTACGTGATCGCACTCCAGTCCTTCGTATTGTCTTGGTCCATGATGTAATTCCATGTTTCTAAAGTAAGTTTTCTTCTAAATCTAATATAATTACTACTCTTCACCATGTGAACTGTGAACGAAGCCAATATCATCTATCGATCTCTTATCAATGCATTTGGTTACTGTTTAATGAGTAAAACATATATATAAGGGCAAATAAATTGAATACACAACTGACCACTGAGTAAAAAACACTAGAGTAGCTTCATTTTCTCCCAAATTGCGGGAAATTTTTTTAAGGTAATTGAACAGATTTATAGAGGAAGAAAAATTGTGCCACTGAAAATGAATAACTCAAATGTCTTATTTAGAAGCGATTAACGCAATGGTCATACTCTGCATTACACACGTATATAAATATCATATTACATTATATATCATTGATGAAGACATCAAAAGAAACGTATACACAATAGATACGCAGATAAAATAAAAATTTAAATGTATTTAATTATGAAAGTAAGAAATGGGTGGATAATTAGTGTCACGTGAAAGAGAGAAGTGGAGATGTTTGAGAAATGAAAGAGATTCGTTAAGACTTTTGAAAAGTGAGAGCGACAGAGCAACTTAGCGAGATGAGTTCCCAACACTTTTTCTTTCTTTCATGCTCATTTACAGCTCAACTTTTCTTTTGATATTTTTTTCTTTAAAGACATTTTAACGTAATTAATTAGATTATATATGTATATATCATATATCATATATCCATAGCATTAGCATAAGCCGGATGTACAATGTTTTGTGATAAGAAATGCATACGTTTTAAGGACGTATTACGATTCAAACTTCAGATTCACTTTTATATATATAATTAAAACGTATGCATTTCTTATCACAATCCATTCATATGATAATTAATTAACAATACTGGATTACCTCACATTTCTTACATACTACTCTATAATTTTTTAAAATTTAGTGTGGAATTTTTCAGACGTCCTTTATAATTATTGGGGTTTTCAATTCATTTCTAATTGAGCCTCTTTTAAGACTGACAAAATTTCTATATGGACAATCACATTATATCAACAAGTTGGACTATGTATGTATGATATAGTACTTTTGATTTAAAATCAATTGACAATGAATATATTAATTCATGTTTTATATACTATTTATAAAAATGTTAAAGATATACCTTTTAAAAATTAACAGGAAATGAATAAATTAAACATGAGTAAACAGTTTTCAGTGATAAAAAATTGGTCATATCATAAAGGTTTTCTATAAGACATCCAAGCTTATTTAATATGGTGATTCGAAATCATATAATCTTATGTAATTTTTGTAATTTATATTCTAAGATGAACATATAGCATTTAAGGGAATTCTCAAAATATCACATTTTCTTCCAGAATAGGAAGGCTTTTTAAAGTAGTTGTTGAAAGTCTAACAAAGTTTCTGAATTTCTCGTAAACCAACTTGTGGGTTTTTTTGTGTGTTATAAATTGTGGTATTTGATCATGAATTATAACCTAATTGCTTATACTAGTGTTATTAATGTGTCATCGTTCTTTTAAAATTAATATAAAACATACTGTTAATATAAATAAAATAAATTTTTGTATTTGATTTTTTTCTACACTTAATGTTTTATCTGGAAAATTTTAAAATACATAAAATATTGAAGCATTGATACTAATCCTAACCCACACATAACCCAATTTCTAATTCGTGGTCGGAGTCGTCGGACAGTAAGTTAAGCTTGATGTTTAACTTTCTTTTCTACGTTAAACATTACCTGTACGTAACTTATATCTCGTATTTATAGTAATATATATAGTAGATATGAAATGATAAATTTAAGAAAAAAATAAATTTGATTGGGACTTTGAAGATACGGGGCCAAAGGGATTTGATTCGAGATCTTCACTATGTCCGCCTAAAAATGGTTACCGTGTGCGGCAACAAGTTTCACGATACTCTCCACAACCCTTCAAGTTTCAACCCTTTGAGATAATCGAGAAGACGAGACTTTCCATTTACATATATGGTTTGTAGTTCTTTATTTAATTTGATGCTAAAATGGGCTTTGAATGGATTTAGAATTTTTTCAAGGTTTTCACTTTCAGATTTTAAGCCAAACCCACCTATAAACCTCATTGATGATACTTTTTTGAGGTGTTATGAAATCTACTTTTCCAGTAAATCCTTTAAAGTATACATTAAACATATCAATTCAACTGTCAGTTCTACATATACAACCAAAAAATTAGTATAATAATATTTCTTGGTTTTGTCTTGTGTAACTACCAAAGTTTAAATCCGTTTACTGTATATTATTGATTAAAAATATATATATATATATATACTTATAGCCTAATGATTTTCTCTCTGTCTGTGAAAACTTAGCATACTAGTTTGAAACTGGGTGTCTTATTTTGGTCAATTATAGAACCAAACGCCTTGATGTTTAAAATATTTTTTAAAATAACATGTTTGTTAATTTGGTAACATTGGTATAACTATGAATGTGAAAACCATATAAGATTCCTTGAAGCTTTGATCTTGTTAGGGTCATCAATCATCGTGAAGGGGAGTTTGTGTGTTTTTCTGTCTTATGGTTATGATTTATAAGAAAACATAAATACTAATAGTGTTTTGTTCTTTTTGGTTTTCCTTTTTTCCATAGTCGACGTGAATGTACCAATTGATCAAATTGAAAGTTTTGGACCAAAGCTAAAACCCAAAGCCTCCATCGACATCACATTTTGGCCAATCATTCCCCGAAATTGTCGAAAGTCTTTAAAGCCTCGGTCGACATCACATTTTGGCCAATCATTCTACGAAAATTTCGAAAGTCTTTAAAAGTAATATTATAGGTAAGCTATTGAGTATATAATAATGTGGACTTTTATGATGCCTTTGTGTTGGGATACACATCACATTTTTTCTATCATCTAAATTTTTCTTCTTTGTTGGCGTCGTCATTTAAATTTTATTTTTATATTCCGCCAACACATAAATCTGTTTACATATTAGGTGTTTGTTGGGGTGTAATTATGCTGTGTGGTCAAAAGTTATTGGAGTCTAGTACGTATAAGTGATTCTGTGAGTTCATTATAGATGCGGTATTCAAGAACAATTTAAGCCAAAAGTAAGATTCTGATTTATTGAGATAAAATCAAAATTAACTTTTTCATGAAAAAAAACTTACACTATTGTCAAGTAATTACATTCTATGACAAATATTCTTGTAATTACAACTATAGTTAGAAAAAGCAAAATCAGTTGATAAAATTAAATAAACAAAAATAATAAAACCGTGATAAATTTGTTATAGATTTTTTTTTCAAAGAATAATCTTTACAATTGATTTGAAATTTTAATTACACTTCCTTATTATCTAGGTTCTTGAAGCACTCTCTGTTTCGCTATATATGTTGAAGAAAAAACCTGATATTATTTTTCTTACTAAAATGTCGAATTAATCGTCAAACTAATACTAAAACATATATATGGTGTACGACAAGAACAACATGGCATATGGTTTGCCGGAAGCTTTATAAAAAATAGTATTCATTAATCATTATTGGCAAAACTTTTAGATGAAACCACTGATGCATTCTTCTTCGAAAACGATAACAGTTTTGTTTCTGTAAACTAATATCGATTGAATTTGCATATAAATGGTTTTGTCGCAACACAGACAAACGATTCCAAAACCCACGTGCCTTGGGCTCGTCTTTATCCTACTACACTTCTATTGGTCTCCTAATATAACATTCATTAGTGGTTCTCATTTTAATTTCAATGTTATTTATGAATATATTTATTTCTATTTATTTTTCTTACTCACGTCCAACAAAATTTCATTTGGCAGCAAGTTTTGGACAATAATGAAACGATATCTCGTTCAACGACATTTTGTTTGGCTGCAAGTGTGGAGACTTTGGAGTTTGATTCAGCAGATGAAGATTCAAAATTTAATGATAAGAAGAAACAAAACCTAATAATCATAATTATTATTTTTCGATAAAGATGAATTTACCATTAGACCACAACCTTCTTCAACTATAATAATTCTTCTTATTTGATCAATCGAAACTGTGCCATACGTTAAGTGGATAACGTTACATTCAATATGAAAGAATTAGTCCGATTTTTTTTTCCAACATCTGGTAATGTGCTTTATTTATATTGAATGAGGGTAATACAATCTATACAAATATAACCCAATTATCCAAAATTCCAATTTACCTCTTAACTACGGAAAAAGGTAATAAACATATACCTATTATAGAATGGGCTATTTTTACGATGGGCTTCGTTATATTATGGCCCCTTAGTCATCTACCTTCGATGTCTTTATAGATATAAATTTTGCATCTCGGTCACAAGAATAAACTTATTTGGATAGATTAGTTGGACCCTTCGTTATGGGCCCTTAGTTGGACCTTTTGTTATGGGGCTTCTTCTTATCCTTCTTCGTCATCTTGTATATTTCTTTTAATAACGAGAACGAGTTGGGCCAAAAATTAACAAATCAACGAAATTACACAATATGGCATTTTTTCATTATAATTATGCAATACGACAATATTCGATGAAATCACGAAAACAAATCTTATTCATATGTGTTAACTATTGGAAGAGTGATGACTGGTAAGTGTAATTGTGTGTTATACAATAAATAAATAAGTTAAACTCCCTTAAGAATACACGTACATCATACACATGTATAAAGAAATAAACCTAATTTTTCTCAACGATACAAATTTGAATCAAGTAGTTTTGATAAATCTGAATCAAGTAGTTTTGATAAATCTGAATCAAATATTCAGAAAACTATTCAAAGATCTTCATGGATCGTCTAAATCCATCAATATAAAAAAGAGGTCAAATATACAGTACATTATATTCTGTTCATCCCTAGAAAATGCGTCATTAATACTCTCATAAAGCATAATTTGCCCATAATCCACTAATCTAAAGACCACGTGGCATATAAATATGTAACATTTGTAGATGGATAATATAAAGAGAAATCTCACTCGTGGGATATTTCAAACCACATCCACACACACCTAATTCCTCTCCTCTCGTTTATTATCCACCAAAATATACACAATCACTCAAAAATCTTTAGTAACGACATGTCCATTATTATATCTTTCATTTATTTTTTCTTTAAACCCACACCCAAAATTTAAAATAGAAAACACATAATAAATCAAATAAAGGACTAAAAAACTCACATTTATTCATTTTTTTGAAGTTTCTACTGTAATGGCGCTTCCACACGTAGTCTCATCATCACCTTCATCAACTTCGTTATCTTCTCCTCCTTCTCCTTCCTTCAAATCCAAACCACCGTTTAAATCTTTATCACCGACCATCTCGTTACGGCGTTGTAAACTAAACTCCTTCCCATGTTCTTCTTTCTCCGACAAGCATCACAACAACGCAAATCCTTCAAAATCCGATGACATCGTTGAGCTTCCTCTCTTCCCACTTCCACTCGTTCTCTTCCCCGGAGCAATCCTTCCTCTTCAGATCTTCGAGTTCCGTTACCGAATCATGATGCACACTCTTCTTCAATCCGATCTCCGGTTCGGCGTCGTTTACTCTGATTCAGTCTCAGGATCCGCCGCTGAAGTCGGATGCGTCGGCGAGGTTGTCAAACACGAGCGTCTCGTTGATGATCGATTCTTTTTAATCTGTAAAGGTCAAGAACGGTTTCGAGTGACGAATCTTGTACGTACGAAACCTTACCTTGTAGCGGAGGTGAAGTGGCTTGAAGATCGTCCTTCAGGTGAAGAGAATCTTGATGCGTTGTCCAATGAAGTTGAAGTTCTGATGAAAGAAGTGATTCGATTATCGAATAGACTGAATGGGAAGCCTGAGAAAGAAGTTCAAGATTTGAGGAGGAATCAGTTTCCGACGCCGTTTTCGTTTTTCGTCGGAAGTACTTTTGAAGGAGCTCCGAGAGAGCAGCAAGCGTTGTTGGACCTTGAAGATACGGCGGCGAGGTTAAAGAGAGAAAGAGAGACTTTGAGGAATACACTTAATTACTTAACCGCAGCTTCTGCTGTCAAAGATGTGTTTCCTTCTTCGTCTTAATTAGTGTGTAACGTATTGGTATAGGGTACATAGAATTTTCTGAAATCTTCTCTGTTTTTGCTATGTTTTCAATGTTGCCAGTGATTGAATATACGAAATTTATGGGGGGAAATGCAAAGTTTATATCGAGTGTGATCTATGGTAATTTTTGTGGTATTAGATTTTATGATAGGATTATAGCTGAATTGATTCACAGTGGAAGCCTCGATTTGTCTATAGAAACTTGCTATATCTCAACAATTCTGCATAGACTTGGAATTTTTATAAATAGAAGGAGATATTTGCTGAATTAACATGTTACAACTCATATTGAGATTTAACTTTAGCGTTGGTTGTTTTGTCATGTTTTCTCAAGCAATTTTCTGGACCAGTAAACACCTTATACCTTATAGAGTTTTCACTCTCATCTACAACTACACGACACAGCTCTTCTTCACCCTTATCTTATCCATCTTTATATTTTCCAAGAAAATCAAATTCAATTGATGGATGATTATCTCTATAATCTTCGCTAGATTTGCTAAAAATGTATAATAAAACAGAAAGAAAAATCAGGAGTTTGGGGACTGTGTTTGCTAAATCTCTCTTTACAAGGATGAAGTCTGGGGCCATCTTGGAAGGATGGTGATGGAGATGTTGAATACCCTATTGAAGAAGAAGCTGAGCTGTCTAATATGGATGCTAACGTTAGTGAAATAAACTTGTTAAGCAAGTAAAAGCCATCTTCACACTCTCTGATCTTATATATAATTTTGTAGTCTTTTACTATGACAATGATTTCTTCGATTGCCATCAACCGAGACTCCCAAGATGACAATGATTCTGAGAGAAACGTAAACTAGATATTCTATACATATATATACTTGGTATAATATGGTTCCAGACGTTTGGTAAGTTTTCAAGATTCAGAGAGGCCGTGGTCATGGGCCATTGAGAAATCCTAGTTGAACAAGATAGTTAATATTAAGCAATCTCAGTTTTTATATATTTATGTTTGTCAACTACGTATTTAGATTAAAAAGATAAACTCAAATCTCCTTCATTCGGCCTTTTTGTACACAAGATTCAAAAGCGAACTCTCCTGTCTATTAAATAAAAGTTATAGGTTAGAAATGATATTAATTTGCAATTACATTGACTTTGGGAAATATGTTTTCCACAATAATCTATCTGAAATTGAACAACTACAAATTAACATATTATACGTTTGGAAAAGAAAATGTTAGATAAATTGGAACCGGAGCTTTGTAGTTATCGGTTAAAAGGCCGCCTTTTGTTTTCCAAACAAGGGAAGATTCATTGAATTTTGTTTTGTCGTCTCTCGAGGATCCCAACTTCGGGCCCCGAACGTTGTGCGTGTACATATAGACGCCACATAACTGACTCTTACACAGTTACATACTTGTATGTCGCCGTATTACTCCACGTGGCAATTAAAAAGCCTTCGATTCCACCAAATTTCATTTAAAAGAAATATGGGTAGTCTAAAAAAAAAAATTTAATATTTTGTTGGCTTTGAACATTTTCTTTTGTTAATTCCGCCACTTAGCTAAATGGTATATCCGTAGATATATAGCTTCCGCTAATTGTTTTCTTATCATATTAGCTGTTTTTTTGTTGGTTTTGATTTACGTTACACCAAATTTGAGATTAGAGTTGAATGCATTCACACGACACCACGGTGCTAATTCGATATATCTTTTTTTTATTTTCCCCAATCGCCGATGACCTTATCCAGATCTCTCTCTCTATTTTCTTAAACTTATCTCCCTCTATCTTATGGTTTTACGATCACTGTTGCCAAAAAGAGAGGGCCTTTCGAGACAAGTGTAGGATTACAAACACAACACCAGCTTCCTTCTCTCGACACGACCCTCCGTCATGTCTGCGCCAGCTATATCTTCTCCTCGCCACGTTTCATCACTCTCATCCTCTATATATACACACTTACCCATTACCTTATGTCTTTGCCTTATCACTCACCAAAAATCGTCATATAACATCACTTTTGAGCTGTCAGCATCCGTACGTCTCAATAGAGCCAAAGGTGATGATGGTTGGTGCTAAGAAACAACGGAGTGTCCAAGCTAGTTCGAGGAAAGGCTGTATGAGAGGAAAAGGTGGACCCGAGAACGCGTCTTGCATCTACAAAGGCGTTAGACAACGCACTTGGGGCAAATGGGTGGCTGAGATCCGTGAGCCTAACCGAGGAGCTCGTCTTTGGCTCGGTACCTTTGACACCTCCCGCGAGGCTGCGTTGGCTTATGACTCCGCAGCTCGTAAGCTATATGGGTCAGAGGCTCACCTCAACCTCCCTGAGTCCGTAAGAAGTTACCCTGAAACGGCGACATCCGGGACGTCCCAGACGACACCAAGCAGCAACACCAGTGGAAAAAGCAGCGACTCCGAGTCGCCGTGTTCATCCAATGATATGTCATCATGCGGAAGAGTGACAGAGGAGATATCATGGGAACATATAAACGTAGATTTGCCGGTAATGGACGATTCTTCTATATGGGAAGAAGCTACAATGTCGTTAGGGTTCCCATGGGTTCATGAAGCAGATGATAATATCTCTCGGTTTGATACATGTATTTCCGGAGGCTATTCTAAGTGGGATTCCTTTCATTCTCCACTTTGAGGTTTCATTAAACTCTCTTAATTATGAAAATCTTATCATATACAAAAAATATAGGATATATATATATGTAAATAGACATAAGTTCGATGTCATTATATATGAACACATGTATATGTGGTTTGTCTGTATAGTGTAAAGGCATATATATTCTTACCACATAAAAACAGATAAAAAGACAGTTGTTTGCCTCGATGTTAAAAATGTGTCATGGAGAAAATTAGATGTGCAATGTATCTGTGTCATGAAAACGGGATGTTGCGTTGTGTGTAACGGTCAATGTCAAGACTGCATATGTCTCTCTTTTCTATGGGCTTTTCGATCTTCGACTATTGTCTCATGTTTTTTTGTGTTTCTTTTTATTATTATGTGTGTACCAATGCGTGTCTTACAAGATCCGTTTATGATCAAATTATAAAGCCCGGCCCGTATATGATCGCCCCAAATCGATATATTCGGCCCAAAACCAAATCTCCAATCCACATAATCGACTAACGTATCCAAAATTGATTTTCTGTGAAGAAAGAAAACACTTCTGCTATGTGTAATTTATGTGTGGATAAATTGACTTCTGCTCTGTGTATTTTAGTTCATTTTTCCATTCGATGAAGTTTCTACTATAAATTTTCGGATATTTGAATAAGAAGTCAATTTTAACACCTAGTTTGTGTGTTTTAAATTTTAATAGATGACTTTTAATCAGTTTTCAAAATATCTTTTTTCCAACTCAGTTTGATATATCCGAATTAAATACCCCGAGAGTGATAGTAAATAGAGATCGTAAATGCAAAACTATAACATTCTATTGATGATCATAAAAGAAAGAAAAACAACCCACAAGAAATGTAATAAAATGGCACTAATATATCAGCCAGATATTATAATATAAATAAGTCCCAATCCAAGCTCCCACATAGTCTTCTTCATCACCATCATCCTTATGAACACAATGATGCCTCATTCACTTCTTTTTTTGTTTTCCTTCTCAAAAACCTTTCTTAGGTAATTAATATTAAAAAAAATGAGAAAAGCTGACACAAAAGTCATAAAACACAACGGCACACCATTGTTCCCTTTTGATTGGGTAATGGCATTTGTAATTATTAGGTGGAGAAAGAAATGTCGATTTTAGTCAAACGTTGTCCGTTGACTGATGGAGTAGTGGAGCTGTGATGGACGACTTGATGGAGCCGCGAGAAACAGGTGCACGTTCGATACCATGCTCCGCGGAGGATTGGATCGCTGCCTTCTCGAGAGCTGCAAATTTCCTCTCCTCGCTCTTGCCGTATAACACGAAGTAAAGTCCCGCTATGATCAAGACCGCTCCAATGATCCTGCCATTAAAGAATCGCCACGTGGCCAACAAAAGTTTTAAATTTATTTTTGTTTAGCTCCTCCGAATAAATTTAAACTGATATAAACTACTACTTTATTTCGTTTATGATATTAACATACCCGCCCAAGTAAAACTCCTCGCCTAAAGCAATTGAAGCCATAATCGCAACGACAAGTGTCTGAACAGGTTGATAAACAGCAACGAAGACTGGACCCCCTCTGTCAATACACCAAATCTGAACCGCAAACGCGATTCCAGACGCCACAATTCCCTGAAATTGATAAACAGTATGATTAAATTGATATACTTGAAACAATAGGGGCAAAATCAAAGTACATAATAAATAGAGTGGTGAAAGATGGAAAAAACTAACGGCATAGAGGATGGTGAAAAGCTCCCAACCGGAGTGAAAAACCCAAGCCTGAGGTTCTCTTTCACAGAAAGCAGCGATGATCAAGAACTGAATAATTCCGAAGAAGCAGGTATAAGATGTAACCGAGAGCCTCGCAGGATAAGATTTAAGAACCGGAGCTTGAAAAACGAGCCAGCCTGACCACGAGAGACAGTGTCCAATTAGGTATATGCAGCCAAGAGTCCAGTTTTTAGGCGCTGCGTCTCCTAACGGTGCTAAGACGGCGGAGTTAGTTGTAAGGAGGTGAGTGTGGAGGTGGCTGGTAGGAGTATAGATGGTGGGACCCTTGTAGAGAGTGATGACTGAAGCTCCGGCGACACAAAGAGCTGTTCCTAAGACTTTGGAGATACCGTCTCTTCTGTTTATTCTAACTTTCTCAATCCTGTATTGTTTTCACATTAACAGTATGTTACTAGTTACTACTATTTCACATTAGTTTATGATTTAAGTGAAAAGGGTATTTAATGTTGTCTACGTGTAATTTTATCCGTTTCTTCCACGTTGACAAGTCAAATGAAAATTATTAAAGTGGTTCATCATGTAACTGAGCTGTCTAGAAGTTTTAATTTATATTTGTTTGATCGAATTATTAAAAGAGAAGATATGCCTGAGAAGAGCAGCCATGAGAAAGGTAATGGCGGGAACAGAGTTTTGCATGGAAGAGGCAAATGTTGGTGAAGTGTTGTCCAGCCCCAGCAAGTAAAACCCTTGGTTCGCTGTTATTCTGTTGTGCAATAAATTCAATAATTAATCCATTAATTAACTGATTAACCAAATTTATTATTAAATAAACGGAAGTGAAGAATTTCTCAAGTACCCGATGAGAGCCAAAAAGAAGAACTGGATGAGAAAGTTGAGAGTTATCGCTGGTCTCTCCTTCCTAAACAACACAATTAAATATGGTATTAAAATAGTGTCATTTAACTAGAAAACAAATATTAGGGTTTTCTATAAAGAATAAGTAAAAATAAAAGGTTACTTTTCAAGGAAGTAAGCGAAGGGAAGAAGAAGAAGCAAGGCGATGATGTTACGATAAACAGGGAAGACGAGTTTGCTGATTCCCATGTTTAAAGCAGCTCGAGAAACAACGTGGAATCCGGCGTAACCGAATTGCAACGTCAGCATCGCTATGTGAAGCTGAAGCTTCTCCGATACTCCCCATAACGATCTCCGGTTATCGTTTCCGTTGTTATCCGCCATTGGAACGATCAGAACTAAAACAATCGAACGAAGAGAATGAATGAATGAGTGTGTTTATGTGTTGTTGATTGAGGGAAGGAGTGAAGTTGTGGAGATATAAATATAGGTAGATAGCTATCTCATTCCCCTACTTTGCTTGTGGGAACCACCACACTTCAGATTTCTATCTATTAAACTTAATTATATAACTATGTGAAATATTGAAAATTATGGATTTAGGTTCATTAATGATTCGTTGTTGTTTCCGATCATTTTATGAACACACCAAATTTGTTACTTTGGTATCTACTCGCATTTTTAAGGCATTCACTCATTGAATTTTGATATTATTATAACTATTCCGCTCTTGGTTATATGAAAGTATGATCACGTAGGTTATATGTATGTTGGTTATAGATGTCTCATTTGTAAGCTATAGTTTTTGAACAGTAAACTGTCGCATTTCAAGATGAAAATTGGTCTCTAAAACCAATTTTCGAAGACGTTGCCAAAAAATTTAAAAAGCAAATTTTTTTAATAACGTTTCACTCGTTTACGATTGTGATAGATGCATATTATCTCTAATGAAAAAAATGATTCATCAAAGCGCAAAACTGTTTTCAATGGTATGTATATAATCTTCTGAAGAATTGTCCACTTTCTAATAGTTAGATGAAATTTGACTGTTTCAATATTCGTTTTATTATTTTATTTATTTTATCTCATTTATCAGAACTTAGAAGTCTAATTTTAAAGCTGACTATTTTAGTCCGGATCTCTAGAACAATTCTGACTTGAATTATTTTATGTAATAGTTTATCTTTCATATTGGGGAACTGAATAATTTGAGTTATATTCTAATTAATGTGTGGTTTATTTTTTGAATTTAAAATAAAATAAATTACCATAAATAATTCAATTTCTGTTGTTAAATTTAAATAGTTAACTTTTGATGTTTAACGTTTGTCACCACTTTTTATTACATAAACTGATAGACTGATGCGTCCGAGTGTATCTGTCTCAAACGTAAAACAACCAAATTCTTATTATACATTAAATCGAACCACCCATTGCCCTCCTGGTTAGAAATTATGAAAAAATTTGAGCTAAAATGTAGTCCTTTAAATGTTACAACATATAAACAAAACATTCTGATTGATTTTAATCAAAGGAAAACGACCATGAAGCTGTTAAATATAATAAAGTGGTTAAACAAAGGGCCCGCTAATTTAACTGTGTATACTATTGTATTTTAGAAATTAAAGAAGAGTGCTTAAAAATTGTATAAAGGGAAAGGCTGTCTCCCACATTCTTTTATTTTTCTGCTGTTTTAGCTGACATGACAACCCTCACGCCACTACTCATTAACGCAACCATCATTATGGTTCTTAATATATTTTTGATATCTAAAATCATTTTAATCTGATATTAAAAAGGTAAAAATAAAAGAGAAAAAGCACACATACATATGATATTGATATATATATATATACTTCGATTCTCCTCAATTTGCACTCACTGTCTTAGACATTATAATGGTTTTAGTTTTTCCTTTCCTTTGATATTTATTGAGAAGCATGGCATTGCTACTAATTATTACTTGAACAGTAGTCACCAGGAGAATAACAAGTTAATAGTACAACTAATTTTCGTAAAAAGTTTTTTATTTGGAAATATATTTCTTAAAATTTTATTATTTTATGTTACGTAATTAATTTTGTAGGGACTAGCCCCACGCGCACTGCCGAACCGTGAGACCCACAATACCTCTTATTTCGTAGGCACACCCACACGATCAATATTCGTGTACACGCTTACATCAATATTATTATCTGTATTTGTCCTCAATTATTTTGGTTCTATTTTCCTGCTCTCAATTAAATATATGTGTAGTTCTATTAATTTAATCTTAGTTCGGATTCTCACATATATTTGTTTCCTTATAGAATAGAATCATCAAAAAAATTGTGGTTGCTTTTATGCTTTCATTTTTATTTTTCTTGTAGTTTTGGTTTTTTGGAAAGATCGACAATATATATATATATAGTAAATTCTGCTCAGAAACATGTGCATATCCATGTGAAAACAACCAATATCTGTGTTTTTTTTATTTCACATACATATAAAAGTATAAATGTTATACTCGCAAAACTGTCTTAGATTAACTACATGCAAACTGTTTTAAACAATATGCCGTCTTTATTATATTTTCCTATATATATATATTTTTATGAACCATAAAATATATAATTAAATTTAAGCCCTGTTTTCTAAGAATTTTAGCGGATGTCCCGAAAATAATCATTTTCTAACAATACTATAGCGTTTTATAAATATCTTTTAAATTTCTTAAAATTGTTATCAAAAATATTATGTACGTACCAACTATTTGTACTAGCAGCTACACACATTATTAATAAATAAATATAATACGGTCCATCCTTGTTAAAACATTTGCGGCGCATCTAAAATAAAAACTTAAAAGAGACATTCTAAATGATACAAATTTTTAAGTATTTAATTTTTTTTGTAAGCAAGATTACATATTAAATGTCTTGTAGGAAAGACTTACAAAAATTTGTACAGTTAAGTTTTAGAAAAATAGCTGTAAATCTTTTAAAACATTTTTATGCGTGGAGTTTTGGTGGTATTCTTTTATTTATTTTGTGTTTTTAACGTAAGAAAGGTGTATATTAATATGCGAAGAACCTGGCCGTGCAAATGGCACACGTATGCTCAACCGTATTTATAATTCCATTTGTGGAGAAAATCCCTTAATCAACTATACTTCAATTCCCAAACTCAAGTACAAATCGTGTAAATATATCATAATAATAATAATTCATACGTTTGCTTTGAAAAGAAAAGAAAATTACATTTTCGGTTCGAATAAATAAACTATAGGAAACAGTATGTATTCTTGAAATTGGGAATCGTTCTTTTCAGATATTGCCATCTGTAAAATACAAGAGACAATAGAATTCAATATGAATGGTATATGTCTCCATACCAAATCCAACACCAAAATTTATTTTATTAGTTATATATATATGTGTGTGGCGTATGATAGAATCTATAATTTAGCTTCATGATTTACATATTTTCGGCCGTTTTATATCATTCGCAAATGATGTTTTGTTTATTACACCAGTATGAAAGATCACTCGTGAACATATTTTTTTAATGAAAAATCACTAAACATAATTTATTAGTATAAAAGAAGGGCGTATTATTAATGGCAGAGTTTAAACACTAAAAGTTCACTATTAACTAGCCCAATTTCCGGGACTAGTGCTTATAAAAGTGTTTAGTTAGAATACAAATAATGAAATTGATTAGCATTTTTTGTATTTGCGACGGAAGATAAACCCTTTTTAGTATAAAAGAAGAAAACAAAATCCTTTCTAGGTTGCAGAAGAAAAAATAAACCCTTTTACTCTCTATAAAGTTTGGTCTAAGTGTCTCTCTCTCAGCCGGTAAAGGGTAAAGAAACGGGTCGGGTAAGGAGTCCTTACTAAGGACCCAGCAAGAAAGTAACGGATCGGGTAAGGACCCAGCAAGATAGTAACGGTGACGAGCAGACGAAGAAGAAGAGGGAGACCAATCTTAGTTGGGATATTTAATTGGCTTGCCTCCTTTTTCCTCGCTTTATTTTATTTCTTTTATCATCTTTGCTCGCCCACGAGCGAATCTTCTTGTCTCCGATCTCTCTTTTTCTCACTCCCCTTTTGAATTTTTATACATAAAGATGACAACTTTTAACCTAATTTATAGATAAAGAATTTAACTTATTTTAGATAGAGATATTTGAGAAGATTAATGCATAATTTTGGAATCTTAATATGAACAACTTATAAACTCGATTCTCATTCTCTCACTAATAACCTATCTAGCTAGATGATGTCACTTATTTACGATAATACTTGTGATAAGTCATAATCGATCAACAAAGATAAAGCGTTCCGAACAAAGACTGTTCGATTGTCTGAAGAACGTAGACACTGTTCTACAAAACTGGAACACATTTAATGACTGTATATACCTCCATACCTTTTCTGGTACAAATGCAATTCAATGGTGTCTAATTTTATGATAGATAGACTTATGCATATAATGTATTCGTCCGATGCTTTATTTGATATTTGTTAGAGTGTCCTTAGATTCGGTTGTGAATTGTGATGATAAGTGGATGTCACTAAGGAGACACTTTGACGTGCGACAACACTATAAGGACGAGACAAGATGACCCTTGAACATATTAATATATGACTAGTGCCACTTTACCCACTAACGTAATTTCAATATGTTTATTAATAGAAACAGTTTTTCTTGTCTCTTATCAAATTAAAGAAATTTCAATTTGACAATTTATGGGCTATCGCCATCAAATATCAGTCTTCCCAAAAAAGCTAACTAACCAGCAGAAAACTACTCTTGAGCGTTTACCCGTAGTAGTCTCAAGTGATTTTTATAAAGTTTTATTGCAAAAATAAGTTAATTGCAGTTTTTGAATGACAAAAATTATTAAAGTAGCTTAGAAAACAGAGATTTTATAAGAAATTAGGAAAATAATATATTTCAAATTTTTAATTTGCCCAAATAAAACATTTTTTTATTTCTTTTCCTCTTCCCCTTAAAGGCAGATGTTGGGTTTACCGTAGAAGAAGGTTTTCGATTCAAATAAGATGGCAGTTAGGATTTCAGATTTTTAATTTGGATTTCTGTTTAGGTTCACGTACTTTTAATTACTGAAAATGGTTACAATGAATTTATACTATAAACAAACAATTTTCTATGGTTTCCGATACTATAATAAATATCCAATAAATGCAACCATGAAAATGTGATGAATATACAGTGTTCAATCTCATTTATAACCCTCATTAACAGTGTTCAACCACATAAATTTATGTCAACCGGAAAAAATAATACTTACAGTGGACAAAATAAGTTTTCAAACAAGAATATTCAGCTAATTACCCATAATTTTCTACAAGCTGTGTTCAGAGCTTTCAGCTATACATGGATTGAAGTAGAAAAAAATAACAAGAATTTGGTATGTGCGTTTTGGGACCTGTTTTGCATGTTGTAAATTCACATGATGTTACGAAAACAAAGCCTATTGTCTAGCAATGACACACATGAGATTATTAAGTTCATAAAACTTATACTCAATTTTGTTTTTGGGTTACAATTGATTTGATCAAAAACATTGTTCTGTTAGATAAACCAAGAAAAAAGTTATACATAATTATCTACAAAATGGAAATTAGAAGCTCTATTTCTGATAGGAAATTGGATGTTTCTGCAACTATTTTGCGGGTTGGCTTTTTGCATGCGAGTTCTTCTCTATGTCCAAACATATACTGACTTTTTATTTATTTTTGTTTTTTTACATCTCGATTGCTTTTGTTTGGCATGCATGCATAAATTAATTATGGGAAATCTTCTACCCAATCCACTACATTTGAAATGAAATTTGGTGGGATATCCTAGTTAGAGATAGTCCGACATGATTAATTTACTGATATAATTGTCATAATTGAATTTCTTATAGTCTTCTATAACACCATATTTCCATCAGAATATAACATTTTACACCCTAAACATGATCATTTTAACTCTTCCTTTTATCAAGTCACACTTTTGTGCCACATCAGTGATTTCTTCCCTTTTTAATGTATTTTCCTGAGCGATAACATCACCAATACATTAAGTTTTTAAAATTAAATCTCACCTTAATTAAGTTCGTATACGTTTTAAAATCATGTAGATTTTTTTGCAATATTATCATATTGTTTTAATAGATTGTTGACAAGAAAGCATTTGCACAATTTATAGCTTAAAAAAGTTCCTTACTCCGATTGTTTTCCACATTCACGTCTGTGACTTGATCAAATGAACAAACACTAAGATCACTTATGTCTTTTCAACTTTTGCAGTCACAGGAAAAAAGATTTTGTTAACAGTTAAAGTACTTTTTATCAAAAGAAAAAAAAAACTTATAAAAAACAGTTAAAATGCTAAAGAAAATTCCTTAATTTTCCATCTTTTTTTCGCGTGCCTTTTCACTGTTTCGTCCCATATATAAGTCTATGATACGCTATTAGCGGCTTATAAATATAAATCCGAAAAGTTGCTAAATGATTTTTTAAGTAGTGAATTTGTATCTTTTAAACCTATATTTTGGATCATATTGTTTCTTTTGACTTGCACAGAGAATAAGTAAAAAAAATGTAGAAACATGTGGGTTGGGTGGATCAAGTTTAGTAATAATTTTTCTCCTAATATTGTTAGGTTAGCATCAAATATTTAGTTTTCCCCCTAAACGCATATATAGTTCTGAGAATGAGTAAAGAATTGAACTCAGAATTGTAACGAGTTAGACTCTTAATCTTAGAGATCACCATGTGCACGAGTTAGGCAATGTATTAGATCTTGTCTACCTAAATGCTCTAATTTTTTTAGAAATTTTGTTATCCCATTACAACAAAAATGAGATGCCGTTCTTTAGATTCATTCAAAACTTAATGTGATCGAAAATTTGAAAATAAGCATAACGTTAGAAACTTAGAAGGAGAAGTCAAGATGTAAACAGGATTAGTGTGTCCGCCATAAATAAAAGGTGGGAAGTACATTACCATTTATATTGTTGTCTCTTCAATTAATGTTAATCATCTCATTCTACGGCTCAAAATATAAAGGCTTGGAATCTTCGCAGAAATATAGAATAAACCGGATCAGTTTATAGGAGATAATCAAGTCATTTTCAAATGTTCAGTCACGCTTATGTTCAAGAAGTGGAAGACACATTGACGTCTCAGTCTTTTTGTCAAGACTTTGTGTTCGTTATATGTTATATCAAACCAAACCGCCACATGATTTTGTAATTTTGTTATATGTCATCATAAACGATCATTCACTTTTTATATTTGTCTGTTTGGTTTAATAATAATACAAAAGAAATAGGTCCACTTTAAAATCCTTTTTCTTATGTTCTCTGCTAAAATTTTTTTCCCCCCCCGATTAATGACTCAGGGTTTTTAATAGAGTTACGCTATGGCACATGTATATAGTGCTACACGAAGGTTTAATTTTACTTTCCACCTGCATCATCTTCAGCAGCTTTCTTGTATTCGGGTTTAAGCTCATATGTCCCTTGGTTCGATCCTCTCTTATTGTACACGCACAGCTCGTTAAGTATTTCTTTCAGGAACTGCGCTGGTTGGTCAGTCTCTTGTACAAGTTGCTTCAATGTCCAGTTAGGTTGGCCTTCGAATAGCTTGAACATTATAGATTCAAGCTCACCACGATCTCTTCTCGTCCTCTTCACCTCGGTTTGTTTGACAGGGGGAGGTTTCTTCTTTTCCTGTTCATTCAGACACAAACAAAAACTTCTACATCAGTAAGGCTGATTAGGTAAGGAAAGTTTAAGAAATAAAGGATTTAAGCTTCAGATCATTAGTTGAAGTTTCTATAAGAATGAGCATTTGAAGCTGAATTATTAATTGCATCACACCTCTGACAAATTCAATGATTACTCCATATATACAAAATCATTGAGAAGAGAAAAAACAATATTACCTTTGAATTGGAGGAAACTAAACCAAGCATTCCAGGCATAGGCCTCATATGTACACCACGGTCATTATCGATAACCTTTCGTGAAATTCAAGGAAGAAAAGTTCTTATATAATTAGCTAACACTTAAGAGACAGCGAAGAAGAATAAAAGGAAAACAAAGCCCCATAATGTGTATATAACCAACCTGTATCTGTCGATTTTTAACCATGGCCTTGGTTGTTCTCTCCCGACAAAGCCTAGCATATTCTTCAATGTCTTCGCCATGTGGCTTCATATCGAATTTGTGTTCTATCTGTCCTTCAGCAGCTGGCATTTGATCTATAATTTTTTTTTGACAAAACGTATCAAAGGGATGCTTAAATCTTGCCAGCTTAAGCCGGATAAGATCGCCCAAGTATGAGATGTATCTGATGTTATATAAATCATACAGGTAAAATTCAAATATGGGCATTACCTAAACCAACATTGGAAAAGACATCCATTGGAACAAAGTCTTTGAACATGTTCAAAGAGTAACACTTTGGCATGTTCCCATACTCAGCACCAACCATCTCCATAGTGAACTGATTTATACCAATACAATGAAATAAGTTGAAACAACAAAAAATAGCATAACAGCAAAACCCTTTTCAAATTGAGATGAAAAAGTAAATCTTTGTGGACACTACAGATCACAACAATCGAAATATGAAAACCCAACATCATAAAGGTGTAAAAGTAATGTAATTTCATGAAAATATACCACTAAATTTCCAGTTTTCTATAATCAATCAAAAATCTAGGGGTTCAGCTCAAAATCAAAAACTTGAGAATCAAAATGGGAAAGATGAATCCAATTACCTCGGGTGGTGAAACTTCAGTACGCATAGGATCAAGGTTGAGAACAACCTTCGCCATGTGATCAGGATTCACAGATGAAAAAGACGAAGAAGACGAAGGAGCTTGCTTCCCCCAAGCCTTGGCGACAACTACAGGACACTTCATTAACCAAACCGATCGATCAGATTTTTCCAAATTGAGTTCATGACTATCATCCATCGTTACTACAATACTCTCTCTTATACAATTTAATCTGTATTTTTTTTTGTTCTTGCCGTTAATTCTTCTCTTGAGCTTTGATCTGAACTCTGTTTCGGATTCTGTGTTGTTGTTGTTGTTTTGACTTTAACCTAAATCTTCTCTTACTTTGAAGCGGAGGTGAAAAAGGAAAGACCTGACCCGTTATTAAATACCCGGCCTGATTTGGGTTACTAGATTAATTAGTCTAAGGCCCATGACCATATCTTATCTCAAAACCCAGCTTATTACTGGCCCGTTTACTAATTGCATAAAAACATTTATTTCCGGGAGTTGTGGTTTTGTAATTTTATCGCCACACTTTAATTAATTAATGTCTAGAACAGTTTTACAATATCTGTTTCATTTTCCTTACCCTAGAGAAATGAAAACAATGTTCGTATATATGACATGATTAATAGGGGTATATGAACTTATTGCATGTATAAACATATGTGCGACATGCATGGATGTTGTATGTAGTAGATGGATGTAGACATAATACATATTGTTTGGACCACTATTATTGTGCTGATAAAAACACCGAGGTTGTTGACAAAAAAAAGAAGCCGAGGTTAGAAATGGATGCCGATAACAATGACAAAGAAGTCATTCTCGGAAAGAACTTAACTAAATCCATGAGAAACCCTAACCACCAGTTTCATTCAGTTGCTTCAAGTTCGAAGGGGGACCAATCTCACACTTGAGTATTGTATCCTTTTAGTAAAGTTCAATTGTACGTTTACGGGCGAAGAACTTAATTAGATTGTATGTTTGTTGAATGTAATTTTTCAATTTTAGATGTGACTTCATACAAATGAAAGTATTGATTAGTGAATGTGAATATTAGTTGTATTGCAATAAGTGGGAGAAAACACTGAAGTTTTGGTTGAGAGAAACTTTTCTTTATCCATACACAAATTTCGTTCCTATGGTCACTATTTGATATCCATTGACACGTTGGAAGATTTATATGATCTTTTGTAAAAAGTATTGAGGTGAGAAAAAGAAAGTGTCATATCAATCGTAATCAAGTTTGGTATAAGTATAACAGATGTTAAGAAAGCATTTCAAAATCTTTGTTCGGAACTAGTCTATCACTTTGACCATAGACTTTACAATTTTACAATGTGTGTCGAGTCTTGGACTCTTCATGCTTTTTGACCCATTAGTTTCCCTTTTTCAGAATAATTAATTAACAGTTTACTCGCTAACTATCCTTTCAAACTTAACCTAACGTGTTTTAATGGCAATTAATGACAATGCCTAACATTTGACCTGCGAGTATAGGTAATTGCGTACTGTTTAAACAACATACACGTCATCAGTGCGTAATAATTGAAGAGAAAAAAGACAAATTAAACTGATACTACAACATTAGTTACAATAAATGATGGCTAGAGAAGAGGTATTTCCAAAAGGAAAAGTAAAACCATTTATAGGATAATCCTATGATGTTGTAGGGCTTTTACGAAACAATAAGTTAGACAGATGAAGCAAAATATCAGAGGAGATGATCGTGATTTTTGGATCAATTACATTTATTGGAAATTATTTTTTAATAATTTTGATCCAGAGAGACTGAAAGATGAGATCACATGTCATGAGTCAGACACTCTACAGTTTTTGATAAACTTCCATCGTTCTCCCCTGTCATTTTTACTTGTCCTAAATCAAGAAATCTATAACAGTACTAACTAATCATTATTATTGTTAGTAGCATCAGTTCACACGCAAAAAAATTATTGTATTATATCAGTTTTACAAGAATAACGAAATCGATTTTTGTTTCTTAGTGTATGCGTATATCAGTGTGTGTATGTCTCTATATAGTGCACAACTATAAATTGTAAGAAAAAATTAAACGGGGATTAGCTACAGACAAAATGACAAATAATAGTCACATCTATGCAAGTAATAATCAAATAGGCATAAATATCTTACTACTGCAGGGAAGCCGTTTGTTATAAATGGCCTGTATTACAGTCCGTTTACATTCATCTACGCCAACATTTCACATGTAACGCGTATTTACTCATAATTTGACGTTTTCCAAATTGTTAAACTTCAAGTCCTAATTCTGTAGATAGGGTTGAATCCTTAGATATAATGATATGGTATGTATATATATATATATATATATAATTTTGGCTTACTCAACTAGGAGACTCAAACCAGATACAGATATAAATAAACCAGACTAAAGTTAATGCATGAATAGGATTTAAAGCCGCCCATGACCTTCTTTCTTTTACTATATAATTCTTTTTCCATTATTCCCGAGATGTTATTGGTTGTATATTTCAATTAACAATTAAATTTACATCTTTTACTCCGGAGAAATTCAACTTGGCAACCTAAAGGTTGTTCAAATTTTCTTAAATATGTTTTTAAAAAGCTTTGATCAATGGAACACGAAACCTAGTTAAAACATGTTTAGATCCGGTAAGCAAGCGGATAAACAGGGAAAAAAGCAGCTTCGAGCTCAACACCAACAAGAAAGCTAATTCAATATCAGACCCACAATATATCAGAACCAAAAACATTTTTCTCAAATTAAAAAACAAATAAAGGATTTTTGATTTGACCGTTAGAAGGTACTATATACCAAAGAAAAAAAGAGTGGGTTATTAGTATCATATAACTCCAACTAAACAACATTCTAATTGGATCACAATGAACATAAAAAAAAAGAGTTGTAAATATATAGATAGAATAACTTCAAGAGGAAGTGCAATAATTACCAAACAATCAAAATATAAGTTCAAAATTTGAAACTATAACATTAATTTAACTCTGATTGAAAATACGTAAGTACGATATCGATGCATGTTAATAACCTAAGTAACAAGCTAGCTAAGGGTGTTTTACCAAATTGCATGATATATTAGAAAGAAAACGACAACAAAAACAACCATAAATAAAGCATCTCATTATTTTTAAAGTTAAAAGATAAATAATCAATAACTGAGTCTGAATCTCAAGACCTCTGAGGTGTGAAGAATGGCGTACCGGCAATGAATGAGTTAAGTTGAGCCGGGTAAAGCGAAGAAGGATCAAGAATTAATCCGTTATTATTGTTACCGGCAACAGTCTTCGTAGCGGTCTCCTCCACATTGGTGGTGGTTGCAGTAGAAGCAAGGAGATTAAGGTGATGATGATGATCTTGATCTGGTCCTTGGTCATAGAGAATGCCTTTGAATACATGTCCGCCAATGTTCACAGCCGTTTGATAAGCATATTCTTGATCATCTTCATCTTCTTCTAATGCGCTCACTCGAACGCACCGGAAAACCGCCGGGGAGTTAACCTCCGGTGGTAAGTGTTGACTCACTTCCAACCCTAAATTTCATTAATAACCATATATAAGGATTACAATAAATAAACCTATGGTTCTTTTGTTGCCTCTTTTAGTAACAAGTTCTTGATTTTGAATCCAATAAAAACCCAAATCTTTATATAATTATTGCACTGTGAATACATGAAATCGGTCTTTGGTTTAACCCTTTTATGTCGTCAGGTTTACTAAGAAACAGTAAATAAAGCAGTAATATCCGGCGGACATCCTCATTCACACGCAAATGATGTTGTACTTCCACAAACATTCATAATTAAAACTTTTGACACCTTTATCAATAAAATTCAATCAATTTTGAAAGATAATTCAGTAACCTCACTTTGAACACACACACCAAAATCGAATTTTACCTGAATTAGAATTAGCATTAACAACACGGGTATTAGCAAGAGCCGATCCACCACCACCACTATGGTCTTTATCATCATTTTTGTCACCACCACTAGCTTCTCTAAGGCGTTTAGCATTTTGCGTTTCACGGCTGGAGTTTGAATGGTGCTGCAAGGAAGCAAGTTGGGCGAGACGCTCACGGCGTTTAGCAGCTGGAACCCAAGTGCTCTTAACGTGAGTGTGACAATGAAAGCCTCGGCTTTTACAACAAGTTCTACATCTCATATGAGGGCAATCTTTCTTAGATTGATTCCCACAATCTTGACAGTTCATACCTCCTTGTCTTGTCACCGTGAACCCTCCCGGCTCATGATCGGAGACTACGTTGAAGTATAAACTCCGGCTCCGGTTATTATTGGTGTTGTTGATGTTGCTGCTTCCGCTTGGAACCATTCCAAATGAGTAGAAGTTTGCAGGAGCTGAGGCATGTTGATGTTGTTGTTGTTGATGTTCTTCTTGTTGTTGGAAGTATTGCGGAGGCCAAATCTCGAAACCCTTGTTGGTATTATAGATCTCGTCTTTGTAAAGATAAAGATAATTGCTCTTGTCTTGATGATGATGATCCTTGTCTACTTGATGATGATCTTGCTTATTGTTGTCTCTCCCCCCTAGATAAAAGAAACCTGCCATTTCTTTCCCCGGTAACAATCCACATCACATACACAAACACATTCCTAGCCAAGGAAGAGAGTATATCTTGATTTGATTTGCTTTTCTTTGCTTGGAGAGATTGAGAGTAAATGATGAGGAAGATTAAGATAATTAAAACTCCCCCATGGAATTAGTCTCTCTTCATCGTTTGAGACAACACAATGTTGATCTTTGAAAGTGGGAGTTGCTGGGATTTTTCTGCGGATATAGAGAGAAAGAGAAAGAGATAGAGAGAGAGATAGAGCGAGACAGAGAGAGAGAAAAAGGTTTTTTTAAGACATAGAGAGTCCCATGAAGATCTTTTGCTTTGGGCACTTCATTACAGTTTATCTTCCAGTTTGAGTGAATGCCCATCACATAAATATCACTCACTACATATATTGTTTGAAAAAGTAACATTGCCAAATAGATAGGTGACATTTTTTTTAGTAATTTTCATAGAGTGATCATTCCATTAAATTCTATACTTATTCTCTACATTTTTCATCGGTGTTCTCATATATAACTCATTATTTCAATTTGTAAACGTTGAAAATTAGATTACTCATTTTCTTGTATATATAGAGTAAAATCATATACAAATTATTTTTAGCGCAGGTTATATATATATTTATCTAGTCAATGGCACGATGCGGTAAGTGTATTTAAACATCGCATCGAATTTTAAATAATTATTCGTCTTCGTTTTAGTAGATTTTGAAAAATATATGATGTGTAATTTAAAAGCAAAATCTTTGCCAAATTTGTTTCTGTTAAACTAAAGTAGGAAATAGCTCGCATTTTTAAGTTCATACTGTAAATTTTTATCAATGGTGATTAGAGTGCCACGTGTTAGAACAGGGAGGTTTTTCTCCGCTTGTCCCTCCCCCGCAAAACCCTCCCCACCGTTTGTTTATCTTTCAGTTTGGTTTATTATTTGTGATGAAATTATGTGAAAAGTGAAAACAAACACTATTGGAAAGTCTGAGAAAAAAAGAAAAGAAAAGGGAAGTCTAACGTCACTTTGCTTTGACAGTTTATCGTCACGGACGGTCTCACCGGGAGGTTTACCGCTTAGTAACGGCGATTAGACCTTCATTGACTTAACCTGTTTAACGAAGCCTACCTAAGTGCGGAAACTTATCTGTAATTTATGTTTTTATTCGTCTAACGAGGGATTAAATGGCATTAAATTGTACATATATATGTTCTAAATTCGATTAGGGAACTAAATAATATCAAATTGAAGAATAATTTTTTTTTATGTTATCCATTTTATCATAATTTTAAAAACCAAAAAATACTAAATGTAATAGTATAATATGCGTAGAAATATTTGAATGATTATTATTAAAACCTTAGAAATATATATGACATATAAACATAAAATTGGATATATATATATATATTTAATTACTTTCAAATAGCATTACATATTATAAATATCAAAATATTATTTTGCCTAATTAATACATATGTTAGTGTTTTTATGTATTATTATCATCCGATTCAAAACTATATTTTCATAATGTTAAAAAATTATATTGTTTAATGCAAATCCTGTTTAAGAAAAAAAACTAGTTGTGTGTTAGTTAAATCTTAAATGTCTAGCCGCTGTAATACATAAATAGAAACGTGGTTACAATTGAAACTGAACTATAGGAAAAATATGTGCTGTGTATTAAAGATTTTTTTGGACAGCAATCCCTAGTCTAAGGTTTAGGTCACGAGTCATTATTATTAGCCGATGAATAGATGTGATCGTCTTCCATATATTTACCGAAGACCCACACTATTACATAAATAAATATTATGTATTTTTCTGTATGTAGAATTTGTAGCTCGAATTCAAATCGACGCAGAAAACTTAGCTTTCACGTTGATATTTTCAAATATTTTTAATATAGATATAACAGGTAATATGGATATCATGGTTTTTTGCACTCTTTTCACATATGAAAATATAGCAATATGTTTTGTTTGGGTTAAAAGCATAGCAATGTATTAACTAAAATAATATGTATACATACACACCTAAACATGACAATTGATCGAGTAAAACCAATACTGGTTTTTTTTATCTTAAACTAGCTACTGTTGATTATTACCTCTTAAATATTTATCCTACTGGCCTAATGGGTTATGCATATTCTATGGTCACGTGGAACCGCGTGAATTAGCGGCGCAATTTGCATTTGATAATCATTATTAAGCGTTTTTTGTATTAATTAAGTGCTTTAAAAAAATTTATATCTCTGATGGTTCACTTTTAAATATATAACTATATATTTTAACTATGTATATACGGTCTATCCTTATTAAAGTTTGAAAAATATTGAAATATGTTTGAAATGGACAAGCAAGCCATGCACTTACTCTTGCGAACACTCGAGCTAATTCGCTTCACATCAATCGAGCATATCATCCCTACAAACCTTGCCACACAGAAACCTTGTAGTTAGCTGATTGAACCACGAATTGCATCGCATGGAAGCCCCATTCAAAATCAAACAACTTTTTGGTATTTTTGTTTTTTGATTTTTTTACCAGTAGCATTATTTCAATTTGATTTAAGCGTCCGATATTTCTTTTGCCGACAAGTCATGAAGATTTCCTGACCATATGTTATGCAAGTTTCACCGTACGTGGAGAGAAGCCCAAAATATCACCTTAACTCCGAGGACCCATATATATACCAATTAATGGACAATCCGACTCCATGTCGAAGGATCACTAAATATAAACTAAACGAACTAACAAAACTTCATATTCTTGACATCTAATTATCAGTTCTTTTAAACTTCGACGTCCCTAGTAAAATTTGTATTGGCTATTAAATGCTTCTGCCGGAGTTTTGTTTTTTTCCTAAGTGGACGAACTGCATTTTTGAAAGAGTGCCTGGTCGAAAGATCACTAGTTTGGATCCAACATTCTGAAATATAGATCCAATCGGAAAAGGGATGATTCTTGTCCGAACCGTTGATATGCTGTATTATAAATAATAATACAAGTCATGTTTGTTAGATGTGTTTTAAAGATATTTTATATATTCTTAAAACAATTTATCTTACATCAAAATCGTTATAGTTACACAATTGATAAAACAGAATATTTACGTATGACTCAATATTTCACCTTGTCTTTCGAATTGTTGAAGAAATCTCATGCATAATAGGAGGTCACGAGAGAGATTTGACTTCTCAATTCTCATAGCTAGATTTTATCAAATCTTCCGTGTCGACGGCCCAATAAATACACAACCAATTTCACAAGATAAAGTCTTACCTATACATACTGATCCTTGAAGATGAATATGCGGACTTACGTATTTGGTTAACAACAAGAAAAAGGACTTGCGTTTTTTCAAACAAAAAAAAAAGAAGAAAAAGGGATTTGCGATTTACTTTTTTTTTTTATATACTTGCATTCATCGATCACAGACGATTTACTTTTGTAATGGTGAACAAGAGGGTTTTTTTTTTTTTTGAACCGAACAATTGCTTTGAAATCTTGGCTGTATTTTTTGTGAGTTATAAAAAGCATAAACAATATTATTTTATTTTTTACAAAAAAAGGCTGCGACTTGTATTGGAAGTATTTTTTTGGTAAAAAAACTTGAAAGAAAGTTTAAGGCTGTAAAAGCACTAAAAGAGTGAAAATGATCGAATAATTTTTTTTAGTTTTGTTTGGATGCTTTACGGCCTTTAACTAATTTTACTTACCATATCATCGATCATTTGGATTTCGCTACATAATTTTATTCTGGTGATTAAAAACAAAATGATATTCCAAGAAGAATAACTAAAAGTCTAAAATAACTAAACAAAGTAAGGCCCATTTATATTTTAAAATCAGTATGGAAGTGCGTTCGTGATAAAGAATACAGAAAAGGCCCATCCCAGCATAAATTTGTCTAGAAAAAGGAGAATTCTGAAATGCATGATACGAAATTGATTAAGCCCTACTAAACACAATTATATTATATGTGTGTTTAGATACTATACAGAAAGGTTGGTCGTACCTCTTAGAGCAACTACATCCAGGAGTTCTAAGTGGAGTTCTAAACATTTAATTGAATTATTGATAATTAAAATTAATTAAAAATAAACAAAATATTTAGAATCGGTTCTATAGTTAGAGGTTTTAGATATTTTTTTAGAAACTGTATCTACAGCTGTCATATAGTGATTGGATTAAATATTTTTTACAAATATAATTTAATTAAATTAAAAAAAAATATTATTAATTTATTTTTTTAGATAACCATCAAAGTGTTCAAGCTATAGAGATAGTCTTAGTTACCTCTTGAAAGAGAAAGAGAAAATATTTGATCGTATTTAGGGGCCCGAGACATACCTCTTAATCTCTTATGTATTTTAGAATTTATTGTTGACTAAATCAGTATCTAGTCTTTATTTGTAAATGTAGTTACTTACTAGCACTTTTATACTAATTTAATAGAAAACCATGGAACTCCTAACTTCGGTAACTCGGGATCTTCAGGATTAAAGTAGTTGCCTAATGTCCCTTTTGTCTCTTTTCTTAACTTTATTTTTCCTTAGGCCAACATAGAATTAGTTAAAAAAAAAAGTAAATAGATAAATTCTAAACCAAAATACGTACATTTCCTGCCTGAAAAATATATATTTTCTCAAATCACGTCAAAGGATTCAAAAACGCATACCTAGTGAAGGGTTTGTAAACTCGCTACTAAAATAATTAATACTCACTTGGTATATAGGATATGCCTAGAATGCTACATAATGTCCAAAAAAGCATAATTAGCTATTGGTATCCATCGACTATTGTTACTAAAAATATATGTATATATAGATATTCTGATAACTCATCACGAATTATCTAGATGCAAGTTTTAAAATTATCTTTTTATATTCTTTTAAATAAATCCAGCAACAACAAAAATGTCATATGTAGTCACGCGTAAGCAATGAGGTTATAAAACATGTTCAAATGATTAACATTGTCACCCAACATTCTTCCCTCTTTCTAAAAACACCACAAAAATCATCATTCTTTTTCTCTAAGTCATGCCGAATATATCTATTTTGATTTAAGGAAAACCCTAGAATACATTGCTTTAGTTAAATAAACTTTTATATCTTTCGGGAGAGGGAAGCTTGAATCCACCGTAAAACCAATAAAGGTTCTAACTAATACCGAATCAACGGTCGGAATTATTTAGCCGTAAATCCTAGTAGCGAAAACTAATATTTAATCTCAGACTGTGCACTTGAATGATTACCAGAGGCGATGTCTAAGATGTTATGATTAATTATTTTTAAAATTACGATTTTTGTCGCCTCCCACAAGTCAGCCGAGAGTGAAGAAGGAACATGGGTTATCTTAGGAAACATTCACAAAAAAGAATTAGCTCCGATTGTCTAATTATTTTATGTTGTTATATCTTTCACTCTCGAGCCTTGTGCTCACCTTTCTTCGTGCTGCATCTATCTATCTCTGTCTCATCTCTCATCTCTCATCTCTCATCTCTCATCTCTCATCTCTCATCTCTCATCTCTCATCTCTCATCTCTCATCTCTCATCTCTCATCTCTCATCTCTCATCTCCCATCTCCCATCTCCCATCTCCCATCTCTCTTTATATGTATGCTAGTCACTCATTCTTCTCTCTAACAGTATTTCCCCGACAATCTTCTCAATGAATTTTTTTCAATAAATAATACGTTGAGGTTAATATCCTTTTAGTCCAAGCTTGTTTAAGTACTAACTGATACCAAATCAGATATTTTTTTAAAAAATATCCACCGTACTATTCCAAATACCCTAATTTACATTTTTTCCAAGTTTCGGATCTTACATCCACAGTTACTTTTAAAATATATGAAGATTGCAATATCTTAATTTATATTATAAATAAATATTTAATTAATCAACTTCAATCAAAGGTTGGATGAGATGTCTATATAATATTGACGTTAGATTAATCTATTTTTCTACTTACAAAATTTATATTGTTTTCTATTGAATTTTTTTGTATACTTACTACTTCACAAAATAATGTCGTGTATTAAATAAGACTCTGAAAATCAACGTGATAGCTAGATGTCGGTACTTTTTACAGGAAGAATTACTATTAGAAAAAAATAATAAATTTTCTCCATTATGCCTTTGTGACCATCATTTTTATTCTTAAAGCTAAGTTATAATTATGCTCTTTCCCCTAGAAACGGGTTTTAGTCTTGTTGAAAACAGAAGGAAGGAAGTGACCCAAAGCGTCTTTCTAAAGCTTAGATATTCGATTTAATGCGTTGAGAATAAACTTTATTCAAGATACATATACGATTTTACGAAATACATGCGACAAATACTTAAGAGTTTTGAATATAATTAACCAAAAATAAATAAATAAATACTTTTGAGTATACTAACTTCGGGTTTTTACAATGCCCCCTACAATTACTAACATATTATACATATTGAAAATCGCGTGCATTCTCACCCACTTCACACGATTTCCCCATCTATCCAATATATAGAAACAACTTTTAAAAAAGGAAAAAAACATTATAAGGTAATGTGATTGTAAGTGTAGTGGAATACATGACAAGTTAAGTATAATAGGCAAGTCTAATTCTGATACCCTAGGCGACGAACACTGCATGCCAATAGAAGAAACAGTACGTACGATCACGAGATCAAACTTATACGTACTTTACTGCTTAGTGCTTTGGATCCCTCCAACTGTAGGCACTAGCCCCTTGCCACGTGGTCCCCTTCCATTAGCTTTATGGGCCTCACAAAGCCCGTGGGGTCCGTCTTCACATCCATGCACATGCTTCACATTAAGCTCTAGCTATATATGTGTATATAATATAAATACTAATGTTCAATACGCATTTAAGTATATACCAAAACGTATAATATAATAGGCCTATATATGCCTTTTAAGGAGACGACCGGCTGAAGAAAAGACAACGTCGTGGTCTCCACGAAGGTTACAAAGACTCATTGTCACGTGACCATCACCATTCTTCAAAGCCTTGTGTGTGTAGAGAATATATAGATCACATGTATAGTACGTTTTCCTTTTCTAGAATTTAGATAAGTTTTTTTTTCTTGTAAGACTACTAACAAGTTGGTAAATCATATGTGATCTATAGAAATTGAATTGTTGGTTCTATATTAAAGAAAAAACTAAAATTATACAGTTCGTCCATCAATAGCAGTAATTAAATGAAATCCATTGATGGCTTACCTCTCACGGCCCAAGTCTGAGCATTTGTGGTAATATCTTATAGGATATACTTTAGGCCATTACATTCGAATTGTTTCTTTCAGTTAACTTCTAACGGGCCTAGCTTTAAAGCCCAATATGAACGTGTCTGGGCGTTAGTTAATTACATAAATGTCATATAATTATTGACATTTTTTAAAAACCAAAACTAACTAAATTCCATAAGAAACAAATAATAACTGAGCACTAAATAGTAAGATGAGAATACTAAGAGTTTTAACCGGCTAAAAAACGCTTTATTTTAGAGAAAAAGATTATGTGGCCGATTCTCTGGTAAATATTTCCTTTCTTAAAATATAATCGGAATAACAATATAAACTTCTTTCGTTTCTCGAAGAAAAAGCTTTGATTTGCGTCTGGGATGGCCTCTCAATGGTTACCTGAAGATGATTTTCTTCTCAGAAAATCCATCGAGGTTTAGTTTTTCACAAAACCCCTAATTTCTATCACTTTTTTACTTTCTTTTATTGTTAATTGTCTTTTGGTATCTCGCGTATCTACACCAGTTCATGTTACTGAAACCTTATATTATTTCCGGTGTTATCTCTTTAGATAATTGACATACTTGTGTCTCAAGTCATCCAAGTTTTTCTAGATCTTAAATTTCCTGATTATTACAATCAAATTGTTTATTTGTGAATAATTACTAGACTTGCTACGAATTTTTCATAGTCTATGATTCAAAATTTTAGATATTCAAATCCAGGATTTGCAATTTACTAATGATTTATTGAGTTAATTTTTTTTTGTTTGTATAACAGGATGGAGCTTGTATAGAGGCGCTAGCTAAAGGAGCGGTCAGATTCTCTAAAAAATTTACACTTTCAGAACTAACAAATCGATGGTATAGTCTTCTCTACGATCCCAATGTCACATCTCTATCTTCATCAGTCGGATTCGAGCTCCAATACTCAGCTCAATTCCTTCCACAAGGTAATTATAAATCAATACCAGTCAGAACTCAGTATTACACCGCGCGAAAGAGGATGCGTTTGGAGCAGCCTCTTAGTGTCCACAACAATGCCATTGATGAACTTCTTAATGAGGAGGAAGAGACTGCATTTGGAGAATATGATGATTTTGGATTCAGGATTGAAGACATTGAGAGGTTTCAAAAAACTTACCAAGACGATCAAGAAGATGATTTTCAGACCACAAGGGTTGGTAATGATAGTGATGATTATGGAATGGTGGATCTGTTGTTTAACATCAACGATGAACTGATGCAAGACGGTAATGTTACAGACACAACAATGGACCATGTTTTGCTTCAAGAAGTGTTTCAAGATCCTCTGTTTCAACAACCTAATACATGTACATCACAGTCACATGAGCAAGTAATCTTTGATCAAGCAGAGACTTGGATTCCTACAGATTTTTATCAAGACTTGCCAAGCAAAGAAGACGAACATCGTTGTAGGGCTATGTTTTTGTCTGAATTGGATCCACATCCAGAAATCATTAACGGCGTAATCAATTGTAGTTTAAACCGTCAGTCCGATGAGATTCCAGATAACGATCATATCATGCCTAATCCCAAAGCTCGAAACTCGAATAATCCTTCATCATCATCATTTAGGAAGCATATGAAACCACCTCTGCCTCCAACCAGAGAATCACAAGCCAAAAGAAATAACATTGTACACGGTTATGGTTTTGGAGATTGTACTGTCATAACACAAGCAAGTTGCTCTTCTTCTGCATTCAAAGATAGCTTTACTGAGAAAGTGACGCCTTCTGTTGCTGAAACAACTTCATCACCACAACGCTCTGCAGAGAATGAAATCGGTTGTCTACAGTCATTGAGTGCTGATATGGACCTAAACAACTCAATGCCACAAGAAGAATACAATAATAATGATATTGAGAGTGATGACGATTTGCCTTCCTATTCAGATCTTGAAGTTATGGTATAAACTCTTACAAGTCGGTGAGTTATTGTCTTTTCTTGGTTGAAGTGACTAAACTGTTTCTTCTTTTTGAACTAATCAGATTCTTGACATGGAACTTGAACCGATTGGTCAAGACCGATTTGAGTTAGAAGGTAAATAAGCTATCTCTAAAACTGTAATATCGCCATTCGTTGTCTCTAATTTTAACAAAAAATGATGTATTGGTGATTATGTGTAGCTTCGAGATATCGAAACGAGGGAATGATGCGAAAGATAATGAGATTAGAACAGAGTGATGAATCTAACATGAACCACAACATGGCTTTTCGTGGAGCTTTTGCTCTTCTATATGGAAGCTCTAAGCATTACATTAACAAACCAGAGGTTATTGAAGTCTTATTAAGATGATTAATTAGAGTAATTTGATTGATTTAGTTAAGTTTAAAACGTTTTCAACATTTCAGGTGTTACTTGGAAGAGCGACAGGAGAATATCCAGTTGATATCGACTTAGGAAGTTCAAAGACTGAAACAAGATACTCTCGACGACAGGTGATAACGTTATTCATGATATTAATATCTTCTGAATTTTATATACGTTTTGGTTGATGAGTTTTATTGGATTTCAATGAAACTAGGCTTTAATTAGGTTAAACCAAGACGGGTGTTTTGAAATCAAGAATCTTGGCAAGTTTTCGATATGGATGAACGATGTAGAAATTGATCATGGAGAAGTTGTTACTCTTAAGAACAGTTGCTTAATTCAGGTAAATTAACTGATTTTTTTTTTCCACTTCTGTCTAACATTAGGATCAAGAAACTAAAACCAATCAATTTCTTTCCATGTTTTTTTTTTTGTAGATACGAGAGAAGTCGTTCATATTCGAGACATATGAAAAAGCAGTGAAAAGATATTTAAAACTTAAGATATAAAATATATTATATATTATAATACGTACTGGACTTTATGGTATTATATATAAATAATTAATAGATGTACGATAATCGAAACTTCAACGTGAGTTTCACAATTGAAAATCATATGGGTGATTTAAAGTTGGTTTCTTTTCGTCTTTTTCTCAATAACACTTAGCGAAATAGTAAATATACAGTGAAATAAAAAGGAGAGAACAAAAAAAATTCGAATCATTAGGTGAGGGATCTCGAGAGGTGAATTGATGCAAAGAGTGGGCAGTGAATGGATTTGAAAGATAGTAATTGATTGGACATTTTTTTGTTTTTAAGGTAATATACAAAACCCCCTCTGATTTAGATATTTGTACTACTAGTATCATGACGATGTAAAGATATTATCGAAAAAGCATTTATATATGTGAAAAAGAGGTACTATCGAAAATATTTTTAAATGATACTTTTGTGAATGATCTCATTTGTGCCACTACCACTTAAACTATTGGTTTGAAAAAGAAAGATTAAGATATAAATTTGTTCTTTTATGAAAGCTATAAATCTGGTATATTTCAACTTTTCGTATATTTCAATAATGTTAATTAAAATCATGTTGTAGAGCTATATTATTTTCGTATAATCAAATCACAGATGACTATAATATAATATGCACTAAGAAATTAAAGTAATATTTTCATCACAATTGAATTTTATTCTAGATTCTGCTCTTTTCATATTTTAAAAGAAGAAAGAATGAAGCAAATCTCAGCCTTGTTTTGCTGCAAACGTTGAAAATATGGATAACTACAAACTAAATGTTAACTCTACAAAACTAATAAAGAAAATACTTTTCTCTTTTTTTCTTTCTTTTCTTTTTTCTCTTTTTGTCTTTCTTTTCTAATCTCTACTTATTACGCTACTTTTTATTGGAATGTGAAATTCTAATTTTTAACCAGTTAATCCATTAAAAACTCGGATATTTCAAGATCATATAGATTAACCATTTTCATAATTAGTGTTACGGATCAGAATTTTTAGCGTCTCATATACAATAAATTCTTATTTTTGAACACTATAATTTGATGTGTAAAAAGCGACCAAAGTTTTTCATTGTGGCCGTGATGGACACGTTCCTCCCATCAGTCATCACAATATTTTGCGGAAGCCGTAAATTCTATTTTTTCTAATTAACATATATTAAACTAAATTGAGTAATACTGCATCCCTTTTCTACAATACTCTTTCAATATTAGATTTTTTGTTTATCATAAATTTTAATTAAAAGATTCGATCCAACCTTGAAAAATATGCCAAATAATAATGTGGGTGACGTATTCATATACGTTAAATAATTTGAAAACTCCCACAGTGGTCCAATAAAATCAATAAATTTGCATAATAATAAAATTATTAAATCACTGTTAAGAGTTGAGACCAACTAATTATTTCCTTATTTTATTCTACAAATTTATAAATACTTTAATACCAATGGGGTAGTTCATAATTTATAATATCCTGGATTATTTTGACGAGAGAATCATTAACATGTTTTTTGTTTGTTAAAGGAGAAAATCATTATTGATCATACAGTAAAATTAAAAGAAGACCTGGGTGGGCGACATAGTCGAAATTAGTACTGTAGAGCTTCGAACACGTACGAGAGACACGACTGACCAAACTGGCCACGTATGGAAGCTCTACCATCTTTTGGAGTTACAAGTCTTATCCATTGAAATTGGTTTCAATTTGAATCTTCAGAAAACAAAAATACAGTTTCAAAGTTTTAAAAAAACAATGAATGCATATTTGAGATCATAAAATACCTAATTTCAGCAAGTTCTTATGATCTATTATTATCTATCATTCAGCCTTCCAAAAATAGTCCATAAAACAACATACAATTGATTTTGACCCAATATTAAATGTTCTCGGACATGATTATCCACTTCACCACTTGCTAAATATAATACATGAGACTATGAAAGTGGGGCCAGTTAGTTCCGTAGCTAGTAGCTCCCTTCACAAAATTGCAACTAAACTACTAATTAAAGTAATCATACATTAATTAGGGGCTTTTCACATGGAGACTGTCACAAAAAATTCACACTGCTACCCTGCATCTCGATTGAAAATATCTTTAACTGTGTATCTTAGCAAATATTTTAAAAACTTCATTAACTTTATAGATATAACATTTTATAACGCTAGAGCTACGGAATACAAAGATCAATTCCAGCATGATTTTGGGTTTCTAGTGATTAGTAACTAAACGAAAACTGAGAGTGATAATAAAGGTAGTCGCGGTGAAGGGCCCGAAGCCGAACACATAAATGGTTTCCATGTGGACTCCTTATCGTTATCGAAAAATGACGAGCTAGAGTACGTGGATTCTTAGATTATAATGTCATATTTATAATAGACCTATAATACTTTACACCCTAAATGTATATTATTGTGATACTTGTCAGGCTCCTATACGGGATTAAAGTTTTTTTGAGCAAACGCCTTTACTTTATTGGCGAATCTTTATTCTTTAGTATACTGCTTTCTCAGGTATCATTTAGTAATTTCCAAGATACGGTTCCACTAGATTTGTTTGTTGTTAACAATGGTTCCTCTAGATTTCACCCCTGAAACATTGTAATCTCTGCCTGTTACTTGATATATATATATAGTGGTTCTAGATAATTAAACTTATCCTACTAAAAGTCAATTAATGGTAACCAATGACGTTTGCTTTGCTTTTTACGGTTGAATAAGCTTATAAGCGATGTTTTTATTTTACAAAAAAAAAAACTAATTTATAGGTGTGATTTAAGTTGTCAAAAAGGTACAAAAAATGGTTGTCAAAAAGGAAATCACTGACATATTTTATGTGTTTAATTCTTTAAGTAATTTGCCCAAAAAGAAAAAATTCTTTATGCAAAGGAAAACAGACACCATCAGTCAACTTGGTTTGATTCTCGAGCTTGAGTCTTGACACCATCAACTTCGAACGCGCAAGTTCTTCAATTTCTTTCAAAATAATCTGCTAAAAGAAAGGTAAAAGTTATCTCCTGCGAACATATGACAAGATGATGTATCATATATGCAACATATAACAAAGTTATAACTATGCAATCGTTATCCTCTGTGTAGATTTAGTATATGGCTGCATGAACATTAATGTATATGTGTGGAATTTGAATAAACAAGAGTTTCATTAACAAATAATAATAATAATAATACTAAAAAAAACAAGAGACCAATCCGCAATTTCTCCATGATATACTGTGTTGACATCATTTTTTTCAGGGAACAATTTTGAAAAGATGGGGGTAGGATCATCTTCCATATTAATAATGTTAATATATTAAGTATAAACTCTTAGATGATCCTATGCAGCACTTGCAAGAAAAAAAGAAGATGGAAATTATTGATCATGCCAGGGACGTCATAGATGTCAGATATGAATCTAATTAGTTTTGAGTTTTTAAATAATTAAACATGATATAAAACTTTATAGATAAGCTAACAAAAAAAATCGATGGTTGAATCTATCAAACCCAAACTGGTATTTAACTCGAAAATAAATTTCATATTAAAAAACAAGAAGGAATCATATATAATGTCCTTTATGTCTTAAATAGTACTCTTTTTTCTTATATATAATTTGTGTCAATTTCACTTAGATATTTTTAGTATCAATCCTTATTCCTAATATATTACTTAAGTCATCATCTTATAAATATCTATGAAATAAGAAAAATACAGTTTTTTTTTTAACTTGTTGATGTTCACATTTCTTCGGTTAAACGAGTTAATGTGAAAGTTGTAAGAGTTTAAAAATTCATGTATTGGGAAATCGAGTAAATAGATTTAACTCGAATTGAGATTAACCTTGGTTACAAAAAGTGATCATTATCATTTAGAAATTTGGATGCATTATAAGTCAATGGTGAACAATGTTTTAGGAATGAGTTTTTTTTTCCATCATGTTTTATTTTCACTATGGAAACAATATTCTCTTGTTCGGGAGTTGTGTAGACAAATAACTATAATTTCGTTAAAGGAGGAGTAGGCATATATTTTATTCAGAAGGCTACTTTATTACAATAGAAGCTATAATCTGTGTTGAATGTACATCATAATATATAATGTAGTACACTGCCATTTACTATTTCCATAAATAGTTTTTTTAGGTTTTTTTTTCTTTTTTTCCACGGGAAATTAAATTGGTTTATACTTTCCAGTGAGTCACTACCGAACTATCATGGGCACTCCTACCTTAGTCAATCTCTCGTTATCTCGTTCTGTACTATTTTAAAAGTGACAAACGAAATGAAGAAAAAAAAGAGAATCTAGGAAAGAAATAATTAGTTTTTTTTCTTGTGAAGGTTACTTCATAGGCATCTCATATAAAAACAAGAACTATTTTTACAGGAAAACAAAAAAAAAGTGATATGATTGAGAAAAAAAAAAAGGAAAGAAAGAAGAAGAACGTGTTGATATTACAAAAGCACCCTTTCAACATTTCTCTATATTCTCTCTCTTTTACAAACTCCATAAAATCTCACATCTTCTCTCCTATCCTTTTCAACTACCTCTCTCTCTCTCTCTCTTCTCTTACTCAATCGGGTAGATGAAGATCAGATGCGACGTCTGCGACAAGGAAGAAGCAACGGTGTTTTGCACCGCCGACGAAGCGTCTCTTTGCGGCGGCTGTGACCACGGCGTTCACCACGCCAACAAACTTGCCTCTAAACATCTCCGTTTCTCTCTCCTTTATCCTTCTTCATCCAACAACTCCACTCCTCTCTGTGACATCTGCCAGGTCTCTTTCTACAGACATGAGTTTTGTCTAACTCCGTTGTTTAATCGATTTATTTCCCGATCAAAATCTGAAGCTTTCTTTTGTTTTGACTTTAGGATAAAAAAGCTCTGTTGTTCTGTCAACAAGATAGAGCTATTTTATGCAAAGATTGTGATTCATCTATCCACGCAGCGAATGAACATACCAAGAAACATGATAGATTTCTTCTTACAGGAGTTAAGCTCTCTGCTACATCATCTGTTTACAAACCCACTTTAGAATCTTCTTCTTCTTCTACCAGCCAAGATTTCTCCGTCCCTCGATCATCAATCTCTAAGAAACCTCTCGCAGCTCCTCAGAGTAACAACTCCAAGATCAAACCTACTGACTCGGGGATGAATCAGTGGGGATCCACAAGTACGATTTCAGAGTATTTGATCGATACGTTACCTGGTTGGCACGTTGAGGACTTTCTCGATTCGTCTCTTCCTCCTTTTGGTTTCTCCAAGGTTTGTTTTTTTTATATCTTTCTAATCAGTAAAGATCCAAGCTTTGTTTGGTTAAAGTTTGATCTTTCATTAATAGTAGTAAGTTCAATGGCCCTTAAAAAGATTGAAACTTCATTTCCATAGTTTACATAATCTTATATCATTCAGATCTAATTGAGATATATAAAAAGTAACAAACTTTTATAGATGTAGATAGATCTTTTTGCCATTTTGGGTATTGTATGTAATTCTGAATAAAAGTTTTTTTTTTCCTTTTCTGGTGTGTTATATTTTGTGTGATTGCAGAGTGGTGATGATGATGGAGTGTTACCATATGTGGAAGCAGAAGATGACAGCACTAAGAAAAATAACAACAACCATACAGTGTCACTTCCATCTAAGAATTTGGGGATTTGGGTCCCTCAGACTCCACATACATTTCCTTCTTCATACCCAAATCAATACTTTTCTCAAGAAAACAACAACAACAACAATATTCAGTTTGGGGTGATGTACAACAAAGAAACATCGCCACAGGTGGAGTGTTATGCTCCAATACAAAACATGAAACAAGGACAGAACAACAAGAGATGGTACGATGATGGTGGCTTCACTGTCCCACAGATCACTACTGATACTTTTACTCATGCTCCTCTTCTTTCTAATAAAAAGACTAGATCTCTCTGGTAATCTTATTTTCTCCTTTACTTGTTTTTTTTTCGTTTGTTTGTTTGTTTGTTGGTTTCTCTTTTTTTTCCCCTCGATTTCTCTTAACGTTTGATAGAATTAGACTCTCTTTATTTATTTATTTTGGTTCCGTCTTTTGTAAATTTTGAGTGTGATTGAGGTTGCTGTTTTTGAATCTTTGTAATAATACTATATTCTCATATCGTCTGTGCAAATGTTCTTTCTTATCCTCGATCGTTTTCATGTAAAAATTGGCCCATGACTTTATATTATGAATATAATGGAGTATGGCTTCTCCTTTTATATGGTGGAAGCAATATGAAAAGCTTCTCCTTTAATGGTGGAAGCAAGATTTCATATAAAGAAAATAGTTATTTTTCCATTATCAGTTGCATTATTTTTCCTTTTTCAAGTCAAAATATGAAGGTAGTTCCAAATTCTATGAATGAAAACCTTGTGGTATTATAGCATGTGAGGACTGTCTTTTTCATCTTATGCCTTCCAGACCCCATAAACCCATATGGGAAAAGAATTGTGCTTGGTATTTATTTATTATATTTCGGAAATTAAATATAAGAAAAGAGCATATAATGGAGACAAATTCACCATAACGTGCCCATCACCATCGGCATATTTTGTTTCTGATTGAACGAATATGCTCTGATGGCTAAGGACACGTCATCATCCATACGCTTTAACTAAAGTACCGACACGTCATTTACTCGTTTTAATTAGTAAACAGTTATCTTCGAAGATTCGTTTCAAAGGTCATATATATTTGGATATTTTCTTCGACAACCTTTTTATAACACACTCTCTATCATATTGTGATCCAAGAGTCAGGATAGATCAAGACAAATTCTAAGAAACATTGAGATATTTATCATTAAACATAACCATGGGAAAGACTGTACATTAAGAGGTCTCTCTAGGCTTGAGGTTGATTTTATTTTTGGTCAACACTGACTCTCATATTTTAAAAAATTATTGTTTGCAATCTTCGTTCAGAAACACTCATAAAGTCTAAAAGAAACGGAAATTCTCCTTTTCAAAAGATGTTCATCATAGAAAGCAAAAATAAGAAACTTTTACAATGTCGATTCAATGGCAAATTAACATCTCATTAGGAATTCTTGTATGAACTTTTAGTTCTTTATAGAACGCAGAAAGAAAGAAACACTGGATGAATCAAGATCCTGGAAGAAAATCATCACTCAAGAAGCCCCAAATTATATGTATAAAGAAAAACAAGCCAAAAAATAGAATGTATGATGGATGGATATGTATCTCTCTACCGACGGCAATGAGGTTTGCAGAGAAAGAGACAATCGTAAAAACAAAAACCTCCACAATGTTGAGGGCATTCCAATATTTTTCCTCCACATTTTCCTTCTCCTTTGCACTCTGCATATTCTCTAATCACAAATTGTCCTCTTCCTCTTCCTCTTCCTCCCCCGCCACAACCCCATTTGTACCATCCTCCTCCACCTCCACCTCCTCCCCATCCCCATCCCCATCCTCTTCCACCACCTCCTCCTCCACCGCCTCCTCCGCCACCACCCCATCCCCATCTATAGCTTCCGCTTCCTCCATTGTAACTAATTTTCTTCTCCTTGAAAACTACTTCCGTGGTTGTCTTCTTGTTCTTGACCGTGTCTTGATTAGTGGAACTGACATGCCCACTCTCTAGTTTATTAGTTTCAAAGATAAGTACGAGGAGGAAAATAACCACCAATGAAGAAACTATCTTCATTTTCTTGATTCTCCGAGAAGTTTAGTAGACTTGTTTTTATTTGATTTGATATGATAGCATCTTCATTTTGATCCGCTCTATATACTAGTGCATTTGTTTTTTTTTGGTCCCCTAATGAACTGAAAATTATTATTGACAATTGAGTTTGGTCCCTACCAACAAAAATTATGTGCCTAATAATTAAGAATAGACTATAATTATTATTATTTTATTGTCACGTATTTTGTGTGTTTGTATGAATGCTGAACGCATATTGACCTAATTAATTAGCATGATTGTGCACCACACAAACGGTTTCTTATAAAGACGAGATATCTCACATACCTAATTGATTTATTTTCCTTGTACTTTAATGTTGGAGTTTATTAGTTTTATAGGATTAGCTTGATTAATTAATAAATGAAATGTAAGTAAGAAAAAAAAAAAAAGAGATCCCTTAGGAAACACTGAAATTCTTCTCCTTCAATGAACATCTTTTCTTCTTTTTCCCCAAAATTACAAAAGTAAACTTAAGTAATGATGCCGCAAACAGTATATGAGTATATAAAAACAACGAATCGAAGAGTGTAAACCAATTCATTTCCATTTACGAATTATAATACTCATTGTCTTGTCTCTACCCATTTTAAAAGGAAAATGACAGTGTTTACATCTTTTAAGAATATAACTGGACACAAAGTCACATGCTAAATAAAGCAAAAGAAAAAAACTTCACATGTGATGCCATATTTGTAAGAAAATTACAATTAAACATTTTTTACAAGTTGGTATTTATGGAGTATTTGGTACGGTAATTTATACATTCCTTTTACGTTATCCAATTTCATTTCATCTACTTGTAGATCAACTGGACCAGTGGACCATCAGTTCTCTTTCCATTGTGCATAAACAATTTTATCACTTTCGAAATTTGTGTAATTTTATAATACTAAGTCTATTTCGAGATCGGCTAATAAATGGAGTTAGTTTGACTACGAAAATAGCTTGCTTACAAATGACGTTTTACTTGCATGTATAATATTATCATCCTTAAACTTAAATAGACCTACGTTACATATTTAAATTACTCAAGATTGGGAAAAAACAAAACATTACATTCTTTTCAAATAATATTGGATTTTGAAAACTCAGAAGTCTTCATCACACTAATCTGTTCAATATTGATACAATAAACGCAATGACTCTTTTGCCGGAAACAAACCAAACTTGATTCACTCCAATAGACAAAAACCATGAGAAAACAACACAAGTAGCAACTAAAACAAGAGCGCTGAGGCTAAAACGCTAAAGGTGAAGAAGAATGGATCTTTCAATGGTAGGTAGTAGAACCTCAGTACCGGCGAACTCCACGGTCAGCTACTCGAGGAGAGGGGCATTCGTAAGCCATGTGTCCTCGGCCACCACAATTGTGACATATTATCATAGAGCCGACATCTCTGTCTCTGCCCATTCTGCTCAAACCATCTCTTTGCATACCACCGCCTCGAACCCTGCTTCCTCTGTCAGAGTAACTGTTGTCCCCTTTTGGGCATAGTCTAGCAACATGGCCTGAGATGCTGCAGATGTTGCAAACAGGTTCACTCCGGCAATCACGAGCTAAATGACCTGTAGTTCTGCAGTTCTTACATGCCTTGTCGTTTGTGCAGTCTGCGGCGAGATGCCCCGGTTTGAAGCAGTTGTTGCAGAGCCTCGAGTCTCCTGAACGAGAATCCGGGTTAGGGCAGTCCCTCGCTCTATGTCCAGATTTGCCACACGAGTGGCAGATTCCTTCGTTTGAACAGTTTGAGGCTACGTGACCCGGCTCTCTACAGTTCCAACACCGTGATTCCGCAGTGCATTCTGCTGCAATGTGCCTGCATAGAGAGTTTATAAGAAACATTACTGAAACGCAGATAAACAGAGGAAATGCAGAAAGTATCCGAGGACATTTATAGTATATACCCTGGAAGGCCACAGTTGTTACAGACGGAAACATTGGGGCAGTCTCTTGCGAAGTGACCAGGTCGCCTGCAGTTGTTGCAGAGATTTCCTTGGCTGAACAAATGCATCCAACAAGATCAAGAGAGTGTGACAATCTTGTCACCGCATTGATATGAAGTAGTTAAAAAAGAACTTCATCCAAAAATTATGTATGCAAGCAAACAGTTGAGCTAAAATCAACATAACACTATCAATACAATGGATACGATCAAACAAACATTGAGAGTAAAAACTGTGATTAACCCTGATCCTACCCTGATCACACCATCTTAATAAAAAGTAGTAAAGAGAACAAGGCTTGAGATAAGAGAAATTGATAAGTAAGTCTATAAGCATAGGATTGCGGCTGAATTGCCAGCTTAGCTTTAACCAACATCGATGTCAATTAGTATGAGAAGAATAAAAAGGAAAAAAAAAAACATAAAAATATATATATAGATTTTCATTATGTTGCTAAGGTTTTGAGGTCGAGAGTGAAACTGTTACTAGCTAGCGAAGAAAAGGGTCAAGACCTGAAAGAACGACGTGGCTCCTTTCTATAAGGAGCATCACGGTAAGAAATTCGTTCAGATCTCATTCTCCTGTCACTTGGAGACCGACTACGACTACGAATCCGATCCCGACTTCGACTTCTGCTTCTGCTTCTGCTCATCGAACTCATTCCCCACCCAAAAAAGACAACTTTAACATCAAACACCTGCCACAACATTCAACCACACACCAACATTACCTCCTTCACACACCCTTACATCAATTCTTCAACACAACTCTCTTCAACCCCAAACTATCAATTTATCTACAAACCCACATAACAGATCTGATCCATACTCCACAACACCAATTTCTTGCATAGTTGCATCATCGTCCCAACTTACTTTCAGAAAATTTTCTCAGTCTCACATACTCATTAGGGTTTCACAAAGATTAGATCTTTCTATCGATTTTTGATACAAATTCAAAATATCCTAACAATCATCTACTATCTAACAGATCTCACAAATACCTAAACTAACCACAATATTCAAGCACAGATTATGAATCAAAAACCCCAAACTAGAAAAACATGAAACTGAATCTTAGGAAACTCCATAGCGATTAAAAAAAAATAAAAAAAAATTGGAAGGTTAAAGAACGAGAAGGGAGACAACGAACCTGAGCTAATAAATCTGGCCAAGCAATAATCCTTTGTTCGACGAGCAAGGGAGAAATCTATTTATTATTACCAACTGATGTTTGGGCTGGGCTTTTTATATGGGCCCAATTATTACTTTTTTGTCAACAAGCCGAAGTATTACTTTATTCGTAATCTCAGATGGGCTAAATAGTTGAGTCTTCTTGTTGGATCTGCAGATATAATTTTAATAAATAAGGCGAGAAGAAAAAAAAAAGCTCCGTTGCCGGGACTCGAACCCGGGTCTCTCGGGTGAGAGCCGAGTATCCTGACCAGCTAGACTACAACGGATTTGCGTTAAATCGTTCCAAAGTTTTATTAATTCCCTAACGCTTTGACTGTTACATATATCCGAATAGAGTCCAAATAAGATTCGACATATCAATATCGTGTGGCTTCCACATATAAATAAAGTTTAAAAAATGTGATTTCATATGATGTATTTACCTACTTTCATGAATAAACGCGCATACACAATTTGTGGAATGGGGCACTTGAATAATAGAGGAGTATCGATTGAGTTGTTATTGTACTTAGGCAGAAAGTTGTTTCTTGTATTAAAATACTTTATAAATAAAGAACGTATATTATTTGCTTTTTTCCAAAACAAAATTCCTTCTCGTAACCTAATTCGAACAGATAACTTGGTATAAGTATTCTCCCTCACATTTTGTTATAAGAAAAAGAAACAGCAAAAATTGATGTATGGGTAGTTGTGCCTTGTAAATTCGCTTGAAAATAAACATGATGGTCCTTAATGTATTGTCTAACCCCAACTACTCCGCTGCTGAAGGACCCATTAGAATTAATTTCGTTTCTAGAAAATTGAAAGCAAGATAATAAGTTTTAGTTTTTCATGTGACCAATATCGTTGATGGAACATGTGAGTTTGGTTTCATTCTAAGAATATATTCGCAGTTCGTTAGGAACCTTATTCCGTCTTCGCCCCATTTAAATACATTTTTAGATTAAAAACAACACACAAAATTCGTTACCCCAAAAAAATATACATTCCTAAACATGACCATAAAGTAACGACAGTAAGCAAAAAAAAAAATTAAGTATAAGATATCTACCCAAATTTTTTTTTTGTATAAACATACTTTTCGATATTTGTATATAATCTTTTATAGTTATTTTCGTGAGCAAAGCATAAAATTGTGGTCATCACAGCCGGATACACGACGCTTAAACATTGTCTATATATATACCGAACAGTATACATATAAAACAGTTTATTGCCGTATATTGTATTTAGATCTTATGCTCATGTTGTATTTTAGAACGGAAAACAAATATATCGTTGAATTACTTAAAATATGAGGTATTTGTTGGTTTGTTTTCTTTTATATGTCATTTTCAATATTTTTCTTATCTGTTTTTTTGGTATAAGTTTCAAATATATGAATTTTTCATGATCGTTAACAAAGACTATAAAAAGACATGCAATGAAATGGATATCGACGAATAAGACGGAATACTCACAAATTAAATCTAAGAAAATATACGGCTTGCATGTGCATTTGTTTTATTAATTGCAGATATTAAATTCGAGAAGCCGTAACAGGTTCGAGTACTGTCATTGTACGAACGAGACACCTAAGTCTTTATCTCCTTGTTTATCAAATTTATAGTACCACTTAAATGTCCTTATTTAAGCCTCATCCACACGCTACCGTTTTGGTTTCTGTTCATCAATCAGGCTCGTTGTTATTGTACAATCCTCAGATCCGTCGAGGCGTAAACTGTTTTGTCTTCGTCTTTCATTCTCATTTACTTATTTTTTTTTTAATTCATTTCAGAGAAAATACGCACAATTTTTATTTTTCCTCTACACTTGGTTTTTGTAATGAGCGAATTATACATGCAAACAAAATTATAGTGATTTAAAGAATTCTTATGCGTAACTGTGTGCGCATGGTGGATTTCGGATTTTAGCAACATCGTTTCAAAATCTTCACGGATTCTTTTTTATTTGTTTTGGTGCTATCATTCATTGATGACCTATATATCATTGATGCAGAGAAGACGAATAAACCACGTGACTCTATATAACAATTAACAACGTCTGTGTGATAGTTGGATGTAGGATGTAAATTTGCAAATTAAAATTTGGGGTAGGGAGAGGCTACTCCTGCAACTTCGAGCTATTTAACTATCAAAAGTTTCAAAGTTAACTTGTTATATTATTTAAAGTACTGTTGAACACATTTCTGACTTTAATGATACTAACTTTTAGATTGTCAACCGAAAAAATGATAACTTTTTAATCTAAGTTTTGTGTATATAATAAAAATTAGCTTTAAACGAAGAAACTGAACCAAAAAAAATGGAATCACGTTTACGATACGATACGAACTAACAAAAATTGAAAGGTAACGTCTACTCTTTTATTATAACATCTTTAACAAAAATTGTGTATTGTCTATAAATAATTAATTTGAAAACATTTATCAGCATTCAGTTTATGTTACTATATCCGTATATAAGCTTGACTCAATAGGGTGTTATATATTGGTACATTAATAAGTATTATGTGCAAATATCTCCAATTTTTTGCAATTTTGTAAACTGAAACTGATGGTATATCTTGAAATTAATGAAAGTTAATAAAAACAAAAATACTATTGAAATCTAAAAAAAAAATACCATGAAAAATTATAGGCAAAGCGTAGGCTGTAGTTAGGAAGGCATGTGAGTCAGTTGAAACAGTTGGAGGGTCCACGTTGGCTTACTACAATTTTCTTGGTTTTTGTTTGTGGTCCGAAACATCGACCCCTTCCTTCTGGTTCTTTGTTTTATTTTGCCTATTAGTTTTGACGCATTTCAATATAGTGATATGAAGATTCACTGAATATGGTTTTCCAAGTGGCCAGAAGTTCGGTTATACGTGTTACGTAAAGACTTCAGAGTTAACATTGTTTTTTTGTGATTAAAATATGACTGACTAGTGGCTCATTGGGTACAACGACGTTCCTTTTTATCCTTGTGAAGTTTCAGCTTTGATGTCTTTTCTTTTATTCTTCTAGATTCACGGGTTCAATAACCAAGATCGTGGTACACTTCTGTACTTTATTTTCATCACTGGAAATAATAAAAAGTAGGGAAGTGTGATATGTTTAGAAATCAAATTTCTTTTTAATTAAAATGATACTTTAAAAATAATAACATTCAATTGTTAATTCTTCTTAACAACATTCAATTATATCGAGGAGAAATTGCAGATAACTAAAAAAGCAATGAAAAAAGCGTAGGGATGGAACTAATTAATTTCATGATGTCTCTCACCCAGAAAATTATAGAAAAAAAATTCCAAAAATTTATTCGGAGTATAATGAAAATATAGTAATGTCAAATATACTTAATATAATCTATTAATAATTAATGATACTATTATAAACAAAAAATGGTTTTAAACTAAAAGCTATGGGGTTAGCTTGGTCTTAGACTCTTAGTTAATATCAACGTAAGATAATATTGCAGAATATCTACAATACGTAATTATATATATATATATACGAATCACTTCTTGCTAATTAAGTTTTCAGTCGATAATGCTGAAAGGACAGTTACCTACGCTTAAAAAATTACATTATTAAAACCAAACAAAAAATTACTACGTTTAAAAATTACATTATTTATAGCTGATAATTTTGATACTGTGTGTATTAAATTTGCATCTTCCTGTTTGACAACGTGCATGAAGTAACACGTTGAGTGTTTTGTAGTACTTGTAAAAAGTATATGTTATTTAATAATTTAAAAATAAATTCGATAAAGCCCTACGCTCGATGTAAATCGAGACATGTCAATGGGAAAATGTGTCCAGGTAACCATAACGTGGAGACAATAAAAGATAAAATATGAATTTAAAGAACTATGCAAGAGATTCGAATAAAACCCTAATCAACCTCGAAAGATGATATTAAAATCCTAATTACTTTACAAATTCGGCGAGCATGCATGGACATATAGAAAAAACAATAGTTAGATATTCAAATATTTTCCAACCACAAAAAGTGAAAGGGAGATCATATTGTATACATCAGACCGTCCATCTAACAAATTCCACACATATTCCACACTTAGACCCCACATCTTCAAATGCTTGGAAAATACCTTTCACATTTTGTGAACCAGCCAAGTAAAATGAATGAATATTAATCTAAATTATATCACCCCTCGATTTGGTTATTCTTTTTCATTTGTAGAAGAATATTAATTCAACACATTACACATTCTATGTTGGAGCGAAACAAGATGACCCAAGCGGTCGCCTTCAAGTTTCCACATTCTATCAATTCTGCAACAAATTAATAGTTTGTATCATCTAAATGCACAAAAAATGTTTACCCGTAGCAAAGACGCAAATTCATATTCAGACAACAAACACATCATAATCTCCTCAACGCCTTGATATCATCATCTCTCCCTCAACACATTATTATATAATGCATGTTGTGGGGTGTGCGTAAATTCGTATGTACATTTTCGAACTTTTCAGTATATTCATTTTTCATTTATTTTGTATTTAAAAAAATCGGCTCGCCCTAGTCCTCAATAAATACCCACAACCATAAGTCCATGAGCTTCTCTCACTCTAATTCACACTCACTCTCTTCATTGTGAAAACTAACAAAAATTAAGAAAGATTCTGAAACTCAAACAAACCGGATTTCAAAAAAAAAAATTTTTTTGAAGAGAATGGCGATGAAAAAAGCTAACAAGCTAACGCAAACGGCGATGATAAAGCAAATCTTGAAGAGATGCTCGAGCTTGGGGAAGAAACAGAGTAATGTGTACAGTGAAGACGAAAATGGACATCCTCTTGACGTGCCGAAAGGTCACTTCGTCGTCTATGTTGGAGAGAATCGAGTTAGGTACGTTGTGCCCATTTCGTTTTTGACCCGACCCGAGTTTCAGCTTCTTCTTCAACAAGCAGAAGAAGAATTTGGCTTCGATCACGATATGGGTCTCACTATCCCTTGTGAAGAAGTTGTTTTCCAGTCTCTCACTTCCATGCTCCGATGAACATATCTTTTAGTTTTTTTTTTCTTTTCAATTCTACATTGTTAGGTCGAGAGGAGAAACAGAGGAAACTTCTCTGTTTTGGCAAACTAATTTCGTTTTCTTCTTTTTTTAAAAATGTTTTGGCTAATATGGGTTTAGTGTTATATTAGAGTGAGACTAACCCAATCCCAAAGAGAGTGATTACTATTTTAGGTTATCTTCTTAAATTTATTCTCATGGTGGTGTGATTGTTGAATGTGAACCCTGTGAAAGAGTTTGAATATTTGATGAACGAGACTTCAATTCTCAGTTTGATTTTTCTTGTGTGTTTGTGATTTTAATTGAATTTGAGTCTCACGGACCCAGTCAAATTTCTCATCCGGGAGTTAATGATTCCCACAAAATGTGGCTACTAAAAGCTGCTATGATTTTCGGTATATAAATATTTTACATAATGTTAATCATTTTAAAACAATATATATATAGATATATAGATGGGTTTGTCAATCCACATCTTCATAATAAAATAAAATAAAACTCATCGTTTTGAGATAGTTTAGAGTCTAGACCGAACATATAATAATGAAAGCATGTACCCTAGTCCTTTGAGTACAGAGAAATGAGGCAGATGCGTTACTTTCTAGAGTTTTGTCTCTCTCTCTCTCTCTCGCCTATGTCAATATTTTCTCATTGTAAAACCTTCCGAGTCCAGAGTATCTTTCGACATCGGCGGTTTTTAAGCCGTTAAAACTGTTGGAATGACCCTCCCAAAAAAATATGGATAGAAATTTAGTTGCAGAATCGTTACTGCATATAACTAACTATATATAGTCTTCGGGTATGTTTAGATTCGTAAAAGTATTTAACTAATTCTGAGTTTAGAAGGTAGAATATATATATATTAATTATAATGATAAGTATTTCTATTATAAGTGTTCGGGCATGTTTAACGCATAAATGTTTCTATTTATGTATTCGATTATAAGTTTTTTTTGGTATATCCCTTAGACCCTAAAGTTAGCTTGGACGGAAAGTCGTAACTGCTATAGTGCATTTCAGGGTTGATTGGTTTTCATAACACATACTATATTATATTTATGGGCAAACACAAAATTAAAAGCTTTTACCCATTAACTCATATACAGCTAAGCCTAGATGTTCATGTTCAACCGCTTAATTAATTTCGATATTATTGCAATATGGCATTTAGTTTGGTTTCTTTAAACCCCACACACACCTTTCTAACAAATCGTGAGTAAATATATAACTAAATCATAGAATGTTTAAAGTTTTATGTTCTGCAGCTTGATATTTCAATCTCTCTCTCTCTGCACGCAGTAATAAAAATTAATTAAATTGGTATTGAAAACAGAAAAAGAATTTGAGATGTCAAAATCAACGTCAGAGAAAGATAAGCACATGCGAATGGGACCTACAGCTTAAGAAATCTCGTATAGTTGGAACCCTACAAGATTCTGAGTGTTAATAATCCTCTAGAACACAGAGTGGTAGGTTGTGGACCCACTTCACTTGTTTGGACGGCTAAGATATGACTCATAAACTTGAATGGTCATGGGCTTCAAGATTACGACAAGATTCATCGTATCGTGTAATTGCACTCCCAATATTGATTTGACTTACATACCCCTGTGCCGTACGGTACTAAACGGACAGATGAAGTTGTTTCATTTAAAGCAATTAATATAAAAAGTAATTTGACAAAGGAGATTAAAACTAATCCGACCTTTGGATATAGAGTCTTAAATTCGGATTTATTACTGCGACTCAACATTTAAACCCATACAAAATTATTACTACTACAAAATTAATTAGCCAACTTAAAAAAAAATATTTTGTTAATTTATATATATATATATAGATATGACATGTAGAAGCATGTCCACCAACAATAGAGGTAGAAGTAGAACTATTGCTAAGAGTTACGGAAGAAGGAAGGTGTAGATAATGCAAATGACATTGACATTGACATATCAGTTGAAGGACTTCGATAAGTTCGATGAGTTCGAGCTCAGCTACACATGGTGACGTCATTGTAGTTAATGTTTTACGAAATGCTTTCTTTTAATTGTTTAGGTATTTTTTTCTTTTGAACCAATTATGTATATTCTTGTAAAACAATGATTTGTCATTGTGAAAATTTTATAAATTAATATTCGATAAATTAATAATTTTTCGATTTTAAATTGATATTTAGGTTCAAATACAACATCTATAAATTAATAAATATGATAAATTAATAATTTTTTTTATAGAATACATATATTCTAAAATTATTTATTTATAAAATTTCAACTTAGTTTTCTTAGGTCCAAGTCCAACTATTGCCGTACGGATTAATTGTTTTGTTTGATAAAAGGTTTAGTACGGATTAATGTTGAAGATAGTTGCTTTTCACAAATAATTTACTAGAATAATTACCCTTCTTTCCTTCTGGTCACCGAACCTTCTGGTCACCGAAATTTATAAATAAATAGTGAAAGAAAGGCTAAAGTGAAAGAAATTCCTTTCTGGTCTTTTTTCCATAGACATTGTCGTTGTGAACGTAAAAAGGCTAAAGTGAAAGAAAGATACGGTAATGCCTAATACTATTATTTTTCTAAACGAAATAATAATTAAAATTCGTGATGATTGGTCGGTAAAGAGATCACAATCCACCAAGTCCGAAAGTGCTACTCCCACTAATTAGCATATCAATATCACAAACAATATAAAAAGTAAAACAAAAAAAAACACGAGATTTTTTTTCATATTTTGTTTGCTTTTGAATCATTACGACTAAGACGAGTCATATTCCGTATTCTTTCTAATTAAATTGGTAATGGTTTGATACAACATTAAATACAACTAGTTGATTACAATTACAACTGCCGCAAGCTTGGTTGAATGTGACAATATAACTAATTGACTTTACAGACAAATAATATAAAGTATTAGGAGATTGTTGGTTAAATTAAACAAAAAAAACAAAAATTAAATCTAACAAGTTTAATTTTATACGTGCATAAAATTATATTTAAGCGTCACGGTTAATATCACGGTAAATAAAAAGGAATCAGTGTATCGAATCGACCGAGCCATGTTTTGGTGGTTCGTAATGATTAATTACTTAAGCCCGAGTCGATACATGGGTCTTTGCCTTTGGGCCCTAACATTCCAGCCTACAAAATTTCACCAAAGTCAACGAAAAACTAGGTAAAGGTAGTGCTTTTTTATTTTATTAGGAGGTTCTCAGTTAAAAGCGAAAGAGTTTAGTAAAAGGATACCTCGTAAACACAAACAAAGAGAGAGAGAGAGAGAGAAAGCCAGTTTGAGAAAACCAACAGTGAACAAGAGGGCAAGAACCTAATTTATCGAACATAACTTGATCTTTGAAGTTATTTAAAGAATGCTCCATGGTATTGCCTATTGGTGCAAGCTTTGAAGGACTCCGATATGACCGACACTAAGAAGCTATACTTAAGAGATCTTGGAGTCATACCGAAGAATTTTAAAGATTATATTATGTTTGTGCGGATTGTTATCGACAAAAAAAAGTCTCTCTCCCTGGCTCTTTTTTAAATCTATATAGCGATTTTAGGATATAATACTTCTAATTGGTTATTAGTTATTGCCAATTGTGGAGACTGGAGAGTGAGAAACATTTTTCTTTGTTTTTGAGTAATACAAAGCTGGAAGAACTTCTTTGGAAGGAGTAATTAATGCCTCTTGGTTAGAGAGCTTTTTGAGATAGGAAGATATACTTCTTCTCACAAAATTGTATTTACCAGTTTTATCTCCAATCATGAAAGAATAGAGGTCTATAGTTCTATATATCGTATTTTATCGAATGCATGCAAAAGAAAAACAGTTTATATTAATTCAGTTGAACAAACTCATCAACTTTAGGCTATGATCAGTGATACAACGTAACGTTAATTTTTAACAGATTAATCAACATTTCTCTTGCTTCAACGTTATTTTCGTCTCAATTTGGTTAATTTTAATATCATTTTGATGTTTTTGTTTCTCTGTTTGCTTACCATGTGACCCGTGCATGTGATGAAAAATTATTGGAAATGGGTATGAAATATAATTCATCGAGTGATGATTAGCCATGCGTAGGCTAAGCGTAAAATGATTAAAATGGTAAGGGCCAAATGGTAATCAAACAAGTCTTACCATTGGGCCTCTATTCGCTGTCTTTTCAAAAGAATCTCTAATCTCTTTCGTTCCACGACACTAATCATTTGAATTCTAAATAATTGTTGTACCAGTCAATACAATGAGTTGATATCAAAGGTTATATTGCAACGATTTTAGTGAGTTATAGAGTTTTTTTCCCCTGTTTCCTCTAGTCTTTTCAAACATAATATTCTCCCTTTAGAATTCATGTGGTACTCTGGTAGATCCACATGGCGTACTTTATCTTCGCCGGCCCTGGATTCAAGCTGCATACTATTTCTAGAATAATGTACGTAAGCATACATTGGTCTTTAGTGTATTCTTTTTTTTTTTTCGTGAAGATGTGGGGTGTAGAATATGAAGCACAAATCATGTTCTAGATGTCCTATGTATGTGGATGAAAGAGAGAAAAAGGATCATGTCAAAAGTAATATCCCTGTTTATACTCTCCTTTTCACTTTCCAATGTACTCTTTATATCTTCATCCTCTAAGCTCAAAATGATGATGTTGTAAAAGAACAGATGCAAGAGATTAATATAAGAATAGTATTTAAATATATACATTATATGCACAATTGCACACATAGAACAAATAATACATAAGACCCATATTGAAGTAATCTCAACATTGGATATTTGCATATATTTTAAAATATCATTGATTAGAATCTTGAGTAAAATAATCACACATTTTATATATTTATACATAGAAATACATTATTTTTTACTCAATCGGTATATTATACATAAAACTTTAACAGGTTCATTGTTTATAATAAATCTACCCAAATTTGCTTCCATATAAGCTATAAATATGTTAACAGGATCATTGTTTTCTAATAAACCTATCCAAATTTGCTTCCATAGAAGCTAGCTAGTGGGTGAAAGAATGCATGAATCATGCCAGAATCCACGCTATCTATCTAGCAAAAATATAGGCTGATTCTAAAACAAGATAATGGTGAGATAAATATAACATTAATATGTAGGTATTATGTACCGTAGGTCATACTTTTCACTGTTCGAAGAACATGATGACAGAACAAAGCTTAGTTGAGAGTTGAAAACAGAGCAAAGTGGCTATATTACCAATAGTCTTTTCTTTCACATGACCTGGTCGGATTTGTTTCCTTTTTTTCCCCTTTTCTGGTCACTATGGTCCAATTGCAAATAACTTTGGCCGAATCTAGAAGAAGTAAATAACTTAGAGAAAGAAAAGTTTGTTTTAAGTAGTTGTAGATCTAAAATTCACAAGAAATTATTTTTACCAAACAAAAACAGACTAGTATAGATAGTCTGAAACTACTATACAATCAGTTTTTGTTTTCTTTTGTATCATTTATACAATTAGTTAGAATTACACAAACTCTTTGGTAAATATAAAAAATATACAAAATCGAAATCGCCTTGTTTTACTATAAAATACTAGTAATTAAGTAGGTTTGTCTATAGACGTTAAAAAAAGAGAGTAGGTATGTTAAGAATTTGATGTAGAAGATTTTAACGAGTTTCAAATTCACGTTAAAACCTCAAATTTTTCACCGTAAATTTATGATAGACATAATAATTGTTTCCAGAAGCTCCATCTCATTTAAAATTAAGATTAATGTTTATTACCAATGGTTCAGTGCTCATGAATATACACTGAGGTTTCTCCAAAAGTAATGGTTTCTACAAATTTCACATTAGTTAATGAAATTGCAGAATTTACAAACAATTTAAATCACATTTTGCCCATGATTAATAATATTTCACTCTATACATCCTTGAACTCGATTTTGGACCCAGAACGACTCGGTAGATTGACTCACCACCTTTCACGGCCATCTCCGTTATATTAGCCACCGCGTCAGTAAACTCGCCGCCTCAGCAATAAATAAATAGAAAAAAAGGAATCCGAGTCAATGACGATTATTCAAAATTGGCTTGGATACATTTTTGGCTCGTGAATATTTTCCGAGTCAAACCGGGTCGTAAACCGCTCTCTCTTTTTTTTTACTGGTCTATTTACGACGCCGTCAAAGTGATCTCACCAGACGGCTTTGTCAGAGACGCCGTGAAGTAACGGCCGAGATTGGATCCATAGATCTAGCTTGCTTCTGATTCCTACGTGGCAATTCGTCTGGAAATCATCTGGACAAGTGAACCGCCTTGACCGAGATATAAACCGAATCGATTCTTCGAAAACCGATTCTTCACAAGGAAAAACCAATGGACCTTGGTTAGCGAAACCGAACTCTTCCTCAGCTTGGACCAGAAGATTCCTTAGGATTGGATGGTTCAGATACGTCGCTCGCACCACAAATCTCCTGCAACTTCTCCCAACGTAGACCGCCACGTGTCCTGACGGCACATCCGACGGTACACAACGGCTAGAAGAAGACGTCCGCGCTTGATTGCGCCACCGTTGAAGCATCTGTCTCAGCCTCACAATGTGACGAATCTTACTGCATATTTCAAGACCTCCAGCCATTTTTTCCGGTTATTAATTTGATCTCTGCTTTTAGTCTCAAGCGAGAATACGTTAGAAGGGCTTTTGAGTGTTTGGGTGGGAAGGGCGATGTTTATATAGTAACGGGGCAGTTTTAATGCCACTGGTTTTCTTGGTATTTACGAAATTACCTCCGTGGTCCTTCCTTTACCAATATTCCTTTCAATGATGAAATAAGATTGGTGTGTGATTGGTTATTATTTAGGAAGTTTAAATTTAAATGAAAGATAAGATACGAATCATACTATTCTTAAAATGAGCCTCAAAGATTTTTAGTATTTTTTTTCTTCTTAATTCATTGGATGGTGTACAAGGTTTGATACAACAGATGACAGATTAGACATGTGAATTTTATTAATTAGTGGTAGATTGTGGTTCATGTATTATAATCAAAGGTTTTGATAATTATGGTAATGAATCTGTCGATCGTGGAAAGAAATATAAAACTGTCATTGCATATAAAGGACATATAAAGGATTGATTACTTGAATAAAGAAGTGTCGCTTTTGAAGGAAAAAAAGAAAATATAAGAGATGGTAGGAAAATGAAAGCAAGCATGTGCTAGTGTTGGATAAGACGACCGGTCTTCGGAAAAGACTTCAAATATGACCTTAGAATTTGATTAGGGACATATTTAGTGGCACTTTCTCTCTTTTATATTCATGTTTTTGTTTGGTTATAGTAAAGTGTTCATATGTTAAAAGCAAATTAACCTGACGAGAGTCTATGTATTGATCTCAAAGTATAGGCAGTAGTGGTTCATATCTACTATTTATATATCAATTTACTGTTTATTGGTTCTCTCCGATATTTGTCTGATTTTTGAATATTGAGAATTCAGAATAGAGGAAAATAATGATAATGCAAAATGTGATATCAATAGTTGTCAGGTAGATTTTTTTGTTGTTGTTGTTGCTGTTTTGCTGATAAAATGGACCAGATGCACAGTCGTTTTTATGATCGAGCATCCTTAGGTTTGATTGGCTTTTTATTTACTTGTGATTCTATGAAAGACAACAATTTGAATTATATACGATTCAACTCATTTAAACACCATTGAATTTTTATATTTTCAGTAATTTGAGTCAAATATCGGTAATAGATGAGAGGAACTCTGACTAATCAAGCTAACAAGGATTTAGAGCAGGGCTCATATCTTAGAAATAGGGCTACGGGTACTCGAAATTATGAGATAAATATGGCATGAGTTTAATTGCAACTAACGCATTAACGGAACAAACCCGAACAGATCGATTATATTGCTTTTGGATAAAAAAAATATATATATCAAAGTGCTTTTAACTTCAATTATATAAAGATACATGCTTCAAGATAGTTCGTGCTCTTACAAGCCATTAGCCACAGCGGCCGTTTGAGGGCCAAAACTTTTATATGTATAATAAACGTAAAAATACGTACATTTCTATAATCTATTAATATTAAACTTTGTCTTTTTCGTATCAATCAATTTCGGCGCACGGAAGTGGGAGATTTTATGTTAAATAACAATTAATAAAACCCACCACATGGGTAGCTGGGAAAAGGTAAGAAAATGTATTTAAACAAAGTAATTTAACAATTGTATATTCGATTGAATACTATAAACACTAGAAAAAACTATTTAAATGTCCTCACCAGACGCAGTTAAGATTAACTGAAGATGATTAAAGTTTATGGAGAAAATAAGAAATAGTAGAAAATAATATAATGCGGCGTACCACACCAAAATACATATTTCTGTAGTTTACAAACGTGTCCATTCCCCCATGTGCGAGAATGTCCCATCTATAGTTATTTTTTCTTTGTAAATTAGAATACATCGTCAATCTAAATATAAATTTATATAACTGAGTATAACATATATTTCATGTAATAAAATGCTTAAATCAGTATTCATTGTAACCGTCTGTGTAATCTTGTTCACATTTGTTTATGTACTCATTTCTTCGAATCCTTAAAATTCCAGATTATCTGTCATATAAATGAACTTGCGGAGTTGATCTTTGATGAATCTTATGGAGTATAATACTTAAAATTAAAATACATTTTACTTTTGTCATAAATGGATTTCTAAATATTATTTGGTTTGAATTTTACAGATAGCACAAACATGTTTGTATTCAAATTAATGTTCCGTAATAATTTATTCTAAAATATGTATATTATTCCCCGAATTATCTTCCATAACCTTCAATATAACTATAAACTATTGTTGTTGACAACAGAAAGGAAAAAAAAAATACAAATTATTGTTAACTTTTTGTATCTTTACTTCGCATCTTCGCTGCATTGCAGTAAGTTTATAAATTTATCACTGTAAAGAGTATAAAATCGTTGATCAATAGTCCACTTCACACTTCGAGTTCCTATCACTCCTACATATCACATTTTCCGCATGTGGCATGATAAACCTTGCGATATATTAACTTATCATATTATTTTAGTTGAATACTCAGGCATATATGTGTCATATTGAAATAAATTTTGAAAGAGATGATTGAAGCCTTGTTTTAAATCAATAATATTTACAAATTCAAACAATAAATAAATGTAACCCAAAAAATCAAATAAATAAAGTGGGGTCCAAGTGCATATAATGGAAGCTAGGATGCATCCCCCCATGCGACTATATGTTCTCACCCCACTTGTTGGGGTTTAAGGATATTTTCATTTAATTTGATCTCCCTAAGCAAATCACTCATTATTTGTTTTTGTTATTATGAATCCAGCTCAATTTAAAATATATATTTCTCCATAAATTTTGACCAAATTTTTTTTTCTCTATAAATATAATCACAAGAGAGTCGATCGCATGCTATGAATCGGCAATGGATTGTCTCTTTCTGCCTCCTTGCACCAGATTGCATGTTACCAAATTGCATTAACGTGCACATACAATTTGAGGAAATAAATACATAGCATGGGATCAAACATTATATTAAATCGCCTAATTTGTTTTTACCTAGACACAAATCCCATCAAACACCATCTTTGTGTAGTGTCATTTGTTGAATCAACAATATCCATATAAAATCTTTAGTTAGAAACCATATCAGGAGAAAATTCAATTCTTTATATATTACGTTATAAAAAAATATCTCTATAAGTTTTTCTGTTAAAAAATTTGTACATCGTTATATATTAATATTGTCATAGTTAATTATATTATAAATATAATGTTATAATAATGAACTGATAGTTTAAGTGGAAACGTCTACTAACCAGGCGACTAGTGGATGTTTGAGTTGTTTATTTGACCTTATTTTTTTTTTTGGTTAGATTTTCTATTCGCATTGTGATTTTAGAGAGTGTATAATGACTTAATGTTAATATTCTTTCTATGCCGTCGTTCCTCAGTTTGTTGTGTGGGTACATATTATCTTTGGTCTTCCTTCGTCGTTGGGTTGTAATGTGTACTTTTAATTTTTAATTAACGTATTATTTCTGATGTAATATCATGGTGTAACTTTTTCATGTTTTTTAATAGAAAATCTTATATATATAAAAAAAAAAACTAGGCGCGCCTGTGGACCAATACTTTAGGTCTATTTGACGGTGACATGTTAACGTTCGAAGATGACATGGCGTCCTTCTGCTCAGTCTGGGACCCACGATGTCCGTGCCAGCTAATCCGGTAAGAGTGTTGACCGACAGGTGATCCCTCTTCCTCAGTCCAAAGGTTTGGGTGATGTATCTGTTTGTGTAGAAACAATAATAAATATTAAATAAGCCATTTTTGACAAAGTTTATTTTTTAATAAGCTGTTAAAAGTTCGGTAAATTGTACAGAGTGAACGTTACGGAATACAGACCCTATGGAACACTCCATCGTTTCCCCTTCTCTGTTTTTTTTTTCATTTTTATATAAAATTTAAATACGTCTCATATATTAGTTAATTTTACACATTATGAAATAGTAGCCGATGGAGTGATTGGCCACAAGTAGAAAGATATATGAATCTGATCAAAGTTACGTTTCCTCAAAGCCTTTTCTTAAAGTTGAGTAAATCTAGCTTTATCTCGAGTGAAATTTGTCATTCTCCACGCACATCTTTTTTTGAAAAGATAACATTTGTTAAAAAGAATATCATATGACGCGTAAAACACAATAACATAAGTTCGGTAAATAGTTTGCTAGTGTACTTTATAAAAGCCTATTCGGAATCTTAAGTTTTTATTTAATTGCATCATAGATATAACTTTTATCTTTGTGTCGAGTATATTAAATTTAATTTTGATCACTGATTTCCGTTAATAAGAGAGGATACATAAAAATGCACATGCAATGTTTAGATTTATAAAGCATCAAAACTTGCTAATTAGGATTATGCTTTATTTAGACAAACGTCTTTCGGCATTTCGGATTATGATTATAAAGCATGCCACGTCTCTATCCACCCTCTCATTTTCTTTATTAAATAAATTCAAATCAGGTACTATATTTATGATTTATATTCAATTCATGTATTGTTTCTGTTCATAGCTCCAGTAGTACAAATTGGCATAATAAGTGATGGTACTATACTGTATATAGATTCATTAATAGATCGATGACTCGGCTATGAGTTACATAAATCTTAACATATATATAATTGTATTTTGTTTTTGTTTTTATATATTAAATATATTATTTTGTTAAAAACATTTTTATAACTAAGAGATACATTTTTTATATAATTGAGAGACATTTTTCTGCCACCATATTAACAAAATTCTCTCTTTTTCCTTCGTTAATAACTCCTCTCTTTCCTGCTAGAATCGGAAGAGAAAATAGGAAACTTAAGAAGAGAAAACTTAATAGTTACAGGGTAAAAAATCTATTATTTAAATGTAAGATTATCAAGAAGTACTATTTTAGCAAATTAAATAATTAAAATATGTTATCCACACCAATTCCTTTAATACTAGTATGCAAAACAACTGGAAATGGTTTTGAATCTGTGGGTTTTAAATGATTGTGACTCAGACGCGTGTATTTAATACCAAAAGAAAGCATAAATATTTATTTAACTTCCTGTGATTAAAAAAATTATGTAACACTAGATTTGGTCACCTCATGCGTTGTACAATGAAAACAAAAGAGGCAAAAAGCTGTAGGATAATTTATAATATAATAAATGAAGTTAAAGGAGAAAAGCAAATGACACAGCCTTGCATTGCAATTATGCGACGAGAGTTTATCATATAAAACTAGTTTTGGTAGAAATGATATTTGTTATGGAGTGAATGAATAAGTAGGCGGTGACGTACGTGATTTTCGAATAAATTAGTCCTAAGTTTAAGCATTGAAAAATTTGTAGTACGTGTTACAACATTTTAATAACGAAAATGGAACTTGATTAGTTAAGACACTAAAGTAAATATACAATAATTAACATCTAACATTTATTGGGGAATGATTAATTCTCACAATGAACATACAGGTACGACAATGTTAAGTCGGTCCATAGACCAGCTCACCAAAATGTTTGTCTATGAAAAAGAATAATTTGGACGCTTTAGTTTAAATGATATTTTATTGTTTATTAATGATTCTGTCTCTCATTATCCCTTAATAAACTTAAATCATTCTTTTTCGTTTATATTGCATAACATGTCACATCGATCACTCACAACTTTTATTTAGAACTTTAGGTAAAATTTTGTATGTACTTAATACTTCAAATCAGGTCATTCAAACTAATAAGAATTCAAAGTATATTTGTATGCGGAAGTCTTATATATGTGAATTTGCACCTTGTACATATTGCTCTCAAGTTTTATGGACATAGTGGGAAATGAGCAAGGCGAGTTAATTAACGAGTGCTTGTAACCCGAATGGGGACAATAAGATGGTGGGACACTAATTCGGGTCCACGGGTCGGATCTGGTGTTGGCATGTTTTTGAGCAGTCCAGTTCAAGCGAAAGAAGATAAAAAGACGAGAAAAGGAATGAGTTTGACGTCAAAAAAAAGATTAGAAAAAGAAAGGAGTTTTCAATCTTAAAAAGGTTATTTTCAATCTTAAAAAGGTCATTTTCGTGGCATGTTTTATTTTAGTTTACGGACTTCCGTCTGTTAAACGAAGCGTGTAGGATAATATGCGAGTCTGTGACGATTATCCAATTTTATTTAGATGATAAAAGTGTATAAATTTTGTATTGAAAAAAGATTGGTAGCAAAAATAGAGAATACACTCGGTGATGATAATAATGTGAACAACTGTGGTCATCACGGTTAGAAATTATAGAACTTAAGATTAAATTTGCATCTGATATTCTATATTTATATATATAAAAAAATTATGGATATATATATATATGAAATATAAATTAGCAAAACGAAAATCAGAAACCTATACCATATGAAAATGTATTGCATATGAAATGTGAATTCAGACCTGGAAATGAGTCAAAACAAAATAAGATAAGATACGACGGAAACCATGTCATCCGTAGATCAAAACAGTTCAATCAAAATATTAAAAGATGAAATAAAAGTGTTGCCTGTTAAGTTTTACTTTACTAATTTCTATCAATTAACGTAACTGAGAACAATATTTTTCGTTGAACCGATCGGGCCAGTTTAATTGTAAATATATACCATTTCCATAATTTTGAATTCAATACCACATTTACTGATTTTTCTTTTGCACTCTAACCTAAAGTAAACATATTTTCTTTTGGGTGAGTTGTATGACAAAATTGTTAGTGATTTGAAAGTACATGACAGTACTCATAAAAAGCCACATGCATTTAGTCATCTTTCAATCTTCCTATCATTTATTGCAACTTTATTAATTTCTTTTTGAGTTAAAGATCAACTGCAAAATTGCTCGAATTATTTGGATGAGAAATAATATCTATTTGTTTGATATATGATTGGGGGCTGAGAATTATCGAATCGTCACTGTAGTGGCAATTTGTAAGTATTTATATCTCTCATATATGATTGTGATTGTGGAATTAATTGACACCACCAATGTATCACATGATCAATCACAAGTAGTAGTAGTTGAACAATATTCTATATTTACAGAATCACAATAACCTTCATTTTCAAAAGCAACTATCATAATTATAATAATAGATTGATATAAAATAATAATACCATAAATGGTATGGACCTATATATGGTTGTGAGTTTTTGAACCACTTGATATAAACAGCAGTAACTAATCATTGGATTAGAATATCTGCATTAGCATAGAATAATGATAATTCAAAATTTTTGACAAATATTGTTAATTAGTATGAAACATTTAATGGACCAAAAGAAAAAATACATCTGATTGAGATGTAAAAAACTTAAAACGGAAAAAAGAAGCCTGGAAACGTCTAGATTAGTAGCTTAGCCGTTAGCTCTTTCCTATAGCAGAAGACTTTGACTCCTCTCCTTTTTTTTGGGATAAATTATAAAACCCAATGGCCAAATCTCCTACTTCCTCTGTTTCACAATATATGCAGTATTCGATTTTTGGAGATTTTGTTGTTGATTCAATTTATTCGATTTTTAAAGTCTATATGTATAAATAACATTTATTTAATTTTTGTGACCTCTTAAATTCTTAGGTTTTTTTATATCACACGTTAACTTGTTTATTTTATGTGATTGCATGTACACGTTGGTTTGGAGTCCCCAATCATTGTGTTTAAACCATGAGATCGGAAATGATTAAACATTAGTTAACTCTCCTTCATTTTCTGGAGCAGTTTGGTACATGAATAACTGCAAGTAGAAACACTTAAGGTGTTATTGTTGAACATAAAGGCCGAAACATTAAATAATATAACTTGGAATCAAAAGTAAAAATCAAGAAATGGTAGAGTACATTTCATTTTGGTCATTAGAAAATTTGCTACGGGATCGTAGAGAATATGATTGGTTACGGGATTGCAGAATGATTCTTTATCGATCTTAGTCTCTTGTAGACTATCCCCATTGCCTAAGGTCTGTTCGATCTTGTTATGCTTGCTACAAACATCTAGAGACTTTCCTACTTTGCAGCAAACTCTAATCATTCGTCATATGGGTCAAATTGGTAAAGATAATAGTTGGACATATAACTTACCAAAATGAAACTATAGACGTGTCATTGATCTGGTCGTCACTATTAAGAATCGTTCCTGAGAAGTAGGAGGTATAGTTACATCAGATATCAAATACCGAATCATATTTTTTTTTTTAAAGAACTCCTAACCAATTATTCCAGCTACATACATTTGAATACATTTTAAAAATATCTAACAATCACATGATCAAGATCATAAGATCTGAAGGGCCAGTCCTTAAACTATTTTATATGATGTCATATCAAATACGTCTGCGTCAGCGTCACAATCAGGCACCATAACCGTTGGATTTATTAGATTCAAAAACTGTAAAAAAAAAGGATCTTTCCAGTGTTTGGTGACTTTTGCTTGTACGTTTTCTGAGGTTTACGTTTCTTCAACTTGCGGAGTTTTATGTTGTGGCGATGATAATGGGCTTCTAGCCCTATCTTAACCTGTATTATAATTAACCGACTAAACACAAACCTTTCAATAAAAGTTCAGTATATTTCCAATATGCCCATTATAAAGCCCATTAGTATATTCTAGAAGCTCTAGATTATTTGGTCTATAAGAACAATTCCATTAATAGTAAGAGAATGAAGTTATTAAGAAAAAATAATAATAAAAAGTAATAAAGTTTCATATTTTATGAGATACAGTTTTTCAAATGAAAAACTTTAGATACTCATTTAAAAAGTTTTCTAAAATTTATCAGATTTTCATTGGTATATATTTATATATGTAATAAAATTAAATTGCAAAAATTCAAAAAAAAAAATTTGAGAACTCAATTTCAGTTTCTAACTGATGGAGTTGCTCTAAGTCTAAACGCTTATTTATATAAAGTGTGTATAATGAAACATGCAGTAATAACAACAAGACAACAATCCTAAATTTTTTCACAAGACAACATTCATATTTAAGCTTTTGCGATCCTTCTTCGTTCCTAGCTAAGCTAAGATTTCTTGAAGCTATGGCTCGTACGAAGCAAACCGCCAGAAAATCTTACGGAGGAACAGCTACAAAGAAGCAGCTCGCCTCCAAAGTTTGTTTCTTAGCTTTTGATTTTGTATCGGAAATTGAGAATTCTAGGGTTTCAGTTTTTTATTGTGATTGATTGCTTGATTCATAACGTAGATGGCGAGGAAATCTGCTCCAACTACCGGAGGAGTCAAGAAGCCTCACCGTTACCATCCTGGTACCGTTGCTCTTCGGTAATTTCATGATCTCTCCTTTAATAATATTCACTATCGTTGTTTGAGGTATATTCTTTCTTTGAGTTTTGAAATCGGTTGGTGTTCTTGATGAAAACAGTGAGATTCGTAAATACCAGAAGAGCACTGAGTTGTTGATTCGTAAACTTCCGTTTCAACGTCTTGTTCGTGAAATCGCCCAAGATTTCAAGGTAAGTTTGTTTTTCAGTTCATGATTCCGGAATTGATGAGTAACATGATCATTGACTCTAGCTAGTTTCATAAATTGAATATTGTAGTCGGATTTGAGATTCCAGAGCCATGCAGTGTTAGCTCTTCAGGAAGCTGCTGAGGCATATTTGGTTGGTTTATTTGAAGATACTAATCTTTGTGCCATTCACGCCAAAAGGGTTACTATAATGCCTAAAGATGTTCAGTTGGCAAGACGTATTCATGGATAACTATTATTAGGGTTTTGTTAGTGTTTGAGTTTGTTTTTTTCTTCTCTTTTTTATCTAATAATCTCTTTGTGAGATGGATTGGTTATTGGAATATGACATTGTTGTTACTTTTTGTTTCTCTAAGAACGAATTGATGGGTGTTATCATTGTTCTTGGATGTCTTTCTCAATAAGAAAGATTATGTATTCCTAATTGCTTCTCTCGGACCGCGACAGTTGTTTATACTTTGATGTCTATGATTTTCGGAACTCCTTATAATTTTGTTTGGCAGAGGAATTAACGCTTTTCTAGGTTACTGTAACTTAATAATTTTTATTTTCTTAATTTATCTTTCGTAAACAAAAGAAATTGGTAGAAAATTATTGTGGATCCGATACGATTTGTACCAAAATTGTAAGTGGTGGAATGTTTTGTGATTGGGTGCGAATGTCGTAGTTGTATTAAAACAAGTGAGTGACACAAGTGAAGTCGTGCAAGAAAGTAAGAATCTACGATGGATCATTTGACGTAACTCAATAAGTAGGTTTTTTTTGGCCTTGGGGTCTTTCTACGCACCTCACGACGTTCCTTTTTTTTGGATTTTCCAACTATATATATGAAAATCTTTTACATTTTTTATTATTATTCCCACATAACATCCGCAAGGAATATATTTAGCATCATTCCCCTACCCACGTCTTAGTAATTCCCTTTGATCTAGTGTAATAAACAAATTATATATTTCGTATATTTTTTAAAACCATTAAACTTTCACGTTGCAATAAAGTATCTAACATGAGATGTCCAAAAAGAAAAAGTATCTAACATTACCAACTCAAAGAAATACCAAAGTATCTAATTCCCTTTAGTAAATTGAATAATAAAATACAACTCCACGAAATAAATAAAAATAATAATGTCTTAAAATATATTTTAAAAATTATCCAATATTGTAGGTTAAATAAAAAAAACTACACATGAATGATGAATGTTAATGATCACTTTCACTGTAAACGTAGCCAAATACCTTCACTTGGTATATCTTAGTTCACCACGAAAACCATGTAATAACCGGGCGGAGCAAGATTCGGAGATTTTGGCATCCTAACTCTAACCTCATAAAAACTGCTGAATCCTAGCCTCGAAGAAAAGACATGATCAAGAACCAATAGTCTTTGATTCATCGACACGGAATGTGTATTAAACGAAGGATAAACCATCGTCACTTTAACCGGACTTTTCACTCTTCCGGTTACAATGAACCTCAGCCTCAAGACTCTACCGTAATTGATCGTTGACTGTGGTCTAGGATCAACAATCATCGGACGAAGACTCGAGTACTGAGAATCCAGATAAGACGGTGAAAACGCCTCTAAACTAAGCTCCGTCGGGAAAAGCACGCCGGTGAAATTATAAAACTCATGTGGGTTGCTCCCTCCGACGAGAACTCTCCCATCCCGGAGTAAAATGGCGGTTGAATGGTACATTCTAGGAATCGCGGTTGCCTTCTGAACTTCAAATCTTGAACCGACCGGTTTATCAGGATGGTAAAGAACAGGATTGAAAACCGGTTCACGACCAAGCTCCCAAGCAGCTGTCCCTGAAGATCCACCGTTAATTAACAGAACATGTCCGTCAGGTAAAAGCGTCATGTCTCCCATTACTCTAGCTCTCGGCATCTTCTCAACGACCCATTGAGGATTGGCGACATTGATCTTGATTCTCGCACACGTGTCAAGCGCTTTCACAAAAGTATTTCTTCTATAAGCCAAATTGTACGATCCTTTCGGTGCACCTCCACACACAAGAACCTCTAGCTCAACGATGGCAGCTTCAAGATTCTTGATCGGGAGAAGAACAGCAGATCCTGTGCTCGGATAGCTTCTCGGATCACCTCCAGGGATCTCTGGATAATGTTTCACAACCTTGTTTTTGGAATAATCGAGCAATATGGCTCTGTTGTTAGCGAATATGAATAAGTTTCCATCGTTGTTGAGGAAAACGTTAGGGTAGAGATTGTTTTCGTCTTCACCATCGTTGGTTTGGAACAAAAACGGTAAAGTGTAAAGATTTGGAGCGTTCGTTTTGGGGAAAAACTCGAAATTGAATTGACCTTGACCTCCGACTATGATCTGACGACCGTCAGGGAGAACATGGTTCGAAGCGTACCATCTTCTTGCAGCGAGACCGTTATCAACTTCTGTCCAATCACAAGAATCGAAAATGTTGTCGCAAGGAGAGAATAGTCTAGCTTTGCGTTCTCCTTCTTTATCTCCTCCGGTTTGGAGAAGAGTGCCGTCGGGAGTGACTCCGCCTGAGGAACACCAAGTACTTGATTGGACTGTTAAGGGACGGATACGGTTCAAAGCGACGTCGTATTCGATGGAGTGTGCGGTGCAGTCACGTTTTGAAACGATGTCGTTTGGACTGTCGCGGCAGGTTCCGTTAGGGAGAGATATGTTTGAAGGACCGAAGTTGCTTCGGTCGAACATAATGACACGGTCGTTGTGAAGGAGCTGCGAGTGCATTGCTGAGATTCCAACATTTCGTAAGAGAAGCTCCCATTTTCCACCGGCGCCAGATGCCACGTGGCAGTAGAGAAGGAGGAAGAGAGCGAAGTAACGGAGATGATGATTGACGACGTCGGAGAGGATTTGGGTTGTGGCTTGTGTAGCCATTTTTGCTTTTTGTGTTGGTTGAGATATTGAGGTTATGTCACGAGTTGGTTTTCTTATTTTTGTTTTCTATTTTCTTGGGTACATGTATAATTTTACATGATCATGAGCTCTACTTTATATAAGCTTTGGAAGAAGATTTTCAATTATTAATTACTAAAGTATGCCTTTTAGAAACTCTAGCAATTACTCTAAATTATTATGCCAAATTTCCTGTTTTTGTACTTAATGTCTTAGTTTAAAATGGAAGTTTTATTTAAAATTACTTAATATTGCCAACATAAAAAGCTGAAATATTGCCATGTTTCCTTTCTCTGTATTTTTATTTATTTATAATTTACTATTTTCTCAAAACCGGAAAGATTTTTGTTAAAGTTGACTGTTGACTACCTGCATAAAATTTACATCTGTACTATAACGTGTCAAATCCCGAAATCCGAAATCTTCCAATTGTAATTAATAAAAACGCCTAAGAAAAATGTGAAAGATAAAATTGAAAATTACTGAATATAAAATAGAAATTAAAAATGAAATCCAAATAAATAAGAATCATAGATTTTTAAAAAAAAATTAAAAACGGAAAATATATCAGAAATTAATATATAATGTGTTTTGGCATATTTCATTATAAATATCTATTTTTAACGTTTTATTATTTGATAACAAATTGTTTTAATTTTAGAGTTGTAAAAGTAAAATTGGAATAGTTGGGTCAGCACGATTGGGTTATCCCCAACGTTATTAAAAGGTCACCTCTCTGGTTTAGATATTCCATGCAACATTTGTATAACCATGAAGCCATATAAAGATTCCATATCAAATATACCAATTAAAAAAATATATGCTAACTACTTTGATGACTGTATGTATATTCACATCGCATCAATCTTAGTTTTGTCCACCCGATTAGTTTAAAAACCAAGATTCTTAATGTATAAATAGATTATGCACATAGTTAAGAGTTAAAAGCTTAGTAAACAGTGAGCTCAAGTAAAACAGTTTACTTCTACCTTTTCGGTTGGGTCAATACCATTTTGGATCAAATTAATTAGAGTTATCAAGACGTGGTGTAATAACCTGAAATATGCTAATATTAAATGTTAATTGCTGTCGAAGGAACAATTTCTTTTATTGATTATAACTTATAACATATATACGTGAGGAATTAGAGGTTGAATAATTCTGCCTGATTTAGTCCTTTGTTCGTGAGATGCTGCTATTCATTATTCAACATCAAACATTCCGATTATTAATATATTACAATTAAACAAGTCATTGTTCTTAGTCCCAGGTGTAATTTCTTTTGATAATTGCGTTTTAACTTCACCGTCACTAATTTTTTTTTTTTTTTTTTAAATTCAATGAATCACATATTATATGTAGCTCTGACTTCTATATTAAATTCGTTAACGAATATGACAAATATATATATATATGAGTGTGACCTGTTCAAAAGTACATTTTAAACTATAAACCCGTGTTTATAAATAATTTTGATATGGAAAGATGATATTTGTTCTGTCTCGTAGGAAGTACAACTGTCCCCTTCCAGATCGATATTCAAAACAGCAAAGAAAAGTTTTATAATGATAAAGATCGCCAAAATGTATCCCCGAAAAAATCAAAAGTATTCTTCATTTTTTAGATAATTTGACCATTACTCTAAAAACCATTTACAAAAGCTGGTTTAAGTACGTTTGTCTTTTCATATTACAAAATACAAACTGTAAAGATATCAAGAAGGGGGCTGGAGACAACACAGACAGTTTAAAAAGGAAAAACAGAGCAAAATAAGCAAAACAGAAGAAGAGAATTGGAGGCTTGGGATCTGTATATGAAATCATATTGTAAGAAGAAAAAAAAAAAATAGATGTCTAGAATCTAAAATACTCCTTGTCGAGCTTTCACTTTAGGTTCTTCCTCTGTCTTTTATTATAAAGCTTCTCCAGAATTCGTTTGGTCTCACTGTTGGGGAAGTTGGGAAGATGGTAATAATGTGATGCAACATCTATTAGCCACTCACCACGAATATACGTAACAGTCCGGATAAAATTCCTACTAGTCAGAACATACTCATTGTAGATTACCCACTCGGGTTTGTGATCCAGGCAACAAGATGGATGTAAGTGAACCACTTGATCATCTTTACCGGTCAAGTAGCGGCCAGTGCGGTCTAGATGAGCCACTTGCATGAAATAGCCAGTAAGCAAGGCCTTTCTTATGTTAATGTAGTAGTTAGGGCTGCTAAAATCAGAGCTGCATATCTTGAGACTAAACTTGAACATTATCCTCACTAATTGCTTTCTAACATTATCCGCAGACTTCATTGCTTTATGGTTGATAAAGTTATTGTAGCACCACTTGGCGTCTTCATTGTTTTGTTTATAAGTATGGTACACATTCAACAAAGTGAGGTGATCTCCATCAATGTGTCCAAATCTAGCTTTGGCTTCATCTGCTGCTTTTTGAGCCTCTCCTTTAGGCCGGATAAAGCAATTTGGTACTGATAGCATCGCAGAAATCGATAGAATCTCGTTTGAACAATTGAATTCAGGACTGACTATGAGCATCTTTGCCATCTGTGGATCCAAAGGAAACTCACTCATCATCTCACCTGTCTTTGTCAAGTTACCTTCATCATCCAATGCTCCCAAATAAACCAAATCGTTCAAGGCTCGCGCAAGCGTCTGAGGAGCAGGAGGATCCATAAAGTCGAAGCTAACCAAGTTATCTATACCCAATTTAGTCAAGGTCAGAACAGTATTTGCAAGGTTTGTTCTCAATATTTCAGGATGCGTCTGCGATTGCAAATCTTGGTTGAAACTTTTCTCTGTGTAAAGCCTAAAACATTTTCCAGGCTGTGTTCTACCAGCACGACCTGCTCTCTGATGAGCACTTGCTTGTGATATTGGGGATACAAGCAATGACTCGACACGGTTACTAGGGTTGTAGATTTTCTGCTTAGAGAAACCAGAGTCAACCACATAAACAATCCCATCTATGGTTAAAGAAGTCTCAGAGATGTTGGTAGATACAACAATCTTTCTCCTATTCTCTTGAGAAGGATCAAATATCTTCTGCTGCATTGCAGTTGGAAGAGTAGAATACAGTGGCACAACGTTGACTTTATCCCCAAGCTTACCAACGATTTTGCGGCAAGCATCTTCTATCTCTTCCTCGCCAGTTAAGAAAACAAGAACATCACCTGGTGGCTCAAACATGTGAATCTGGACAACAGTTCTAATAGCAGCCTCCAAGTAGTCTCTCTCAGGTTCTTGAGTATACAAGATCTCTACTGGATGGAGCCTACCAGGAACTTTCATAAGAGGTGAACCGGTAAAATAGTCAAGAAACTTTTTAGCTTCTAGAGTTGCACTCATTATAACTAGTTTAAGGTCAGGTCTGTTTCTCAAGACTCGTTTCAAAAGACCAAACAACAAATCTGTGGCTAAGGTTCTTTCATGAGCCTCATCAAGAACAATCACTTTGTATCTTTGTAGAAGCGGATCCGCCATTGCTTCTCTTAAAAGCATTCCATCGGTCAAGTACTTGAGCAACGTTCGAGAGCTAGTACAGTCCTCAAAACGGACAGTGTAACCGACTTCTTCACTGATAGTTACATCCATCTCTTCAGCAACACGACTTGTCACAGACATGGCTGCAACTCTACGAGGCTGCGTGCACCCGACCAACCACTTCTTTTCAGCTTCTACGTGTACGGCTTCCAAAACAAACTGTGGGATCTGTGTGGTTTTACCACAACCGGTCTCACCAACAAGTATCACTGTCTGATTGTTTCTCAAAGTTTGGAGAAACTCTTCTCTCTGTGCCCACACTGGTAGGCTCCTCCGTTTCTCTAGAATTTCATGATACCTCTGACTATAAGCTTTCCCGCTCCATTTATTCATCACCATGCCGTTGGTTCTGGCCTTCTTCTTCGCTGGAATCGACGCAACCTCCATCCTTACAACAAGTAGCACAAGCACAAAGATTTTTGTTTTCGTAACTCGAAAAAATATTGGTTATGGTTCAAAGTTTGAAAAAGCAACCGCATCGTATTTATACTCTTTTCTTTCTCCTTTTCCTACTAGAAAACGCTTAAGTATTTTTCCTTTTTGTTGAAGAAAAAATAAAAGGAAATTTCTTATCCTTATTCTACTATAAAACACTATTCATTAATTAGAAAATTTGTTTTTGACCAAAAAAAAATTAACTAGAAAAATTGGAAGTTTTCTCTATTGTTGGGTTGTAGACTTGTAGTTGTAGATGGGTTTACCATCAAATAAAAAATTGGAAAAAAAGAAAAAAGTTTGAGAGAAAGAGAGACAAATTTAGAACTCATTTAGATAATCATAAATTGGTTCCTTGTTGGTTTGATTCTTTACCAAAAGGTTAAATTAAATTATAATTAAATCTCTTACTAATTTAAAATTAAATTAAGTAAGTTGTCAAATCAACACTGGGGCGTGACCGGATTATTATATTAATATATTAATATAAAACTTTTAAGAAACTAAACTATATTGGATTTCTCGACCCGGATGTGTATTGTGTGGTGGTGACTTTTCATTTTTCAACCTGCTCCTCATACCAGCTTAACCAACCAATTAAATCTATATCGGAGTAAACCAACACCATTAACATTGCTTAACCAACCAATTCTCAATGCCATCGGAAACATTAATTTGCGAGCACATCTCATCGGAGCCACAATCATCAGATATCACGGAGAGCCATGGCCTCAAGTTTTAGCGGCGATGAAACTGCTCCTTTCTTCGGATTTCTTGGAGCCGCTCGTTTTCTCCTGTAAGTTTTCATATTCTCTCTCGCGAAACTCTTGTCAGTTTCCCAGAATTAAATCAACCATGATTTGATGTTTTAGGTATGGGAGCAGCGTACGGGACAGCAAAGAGCGGCGTCGGAGTCGCATCAATGGGAATGATGAAGTCGATTGCTTCTTTGTGATAATTCAAACTTGTTTGATAACAGAAATTGATTGATTCAGTTGTTTAGAACTCTTATTGAATTGACTTCATTATGTTGGTTAAGAACTGTATTGAATCTCTTATTCAAAACACTGTTTGATTTTGCAGAGGAAATGAACAGCAACCAAAGCTGTTTATGGGAATGATTCTGATTCTCATATTTCGGAAGCGCTTGCACTGTATGGTACTCATTGTTGGTAGGTATCATCCTTTCATCTCGAGCTGTTCAGTTAGAGCCGAATGAAAGGAAAAAACAAGAATCAAGTGGAGAGTTAATATATTATGATGATCTATTATATGAGAAGTTTCATGTAAAACTTTGGCTTCTCCTTCCAGTTCCATTTTTGGGCCTTTTGAGAATAATGATGGACTGGTGGGTAAAATAAAGATAGTGGGCTCAAGAGAGTAACCCAACACAAGCAAAGTCAAAATTGTCATGATCTGTTATAAAGACAGAGTTATAACACATTTTATAATGCAATGACTCTTGTCCACCACACAACAAAAGATCCATTAAACTATCTCATTCAAATTTCGATTCCTCTTTGCATTTATTCTCCCTTCTCTTGCTCACCAATCTCTTCTTCACGACTACCATTCTTGTTATAATAATTTCTTATCTTCATGAACAATGTGTTTTGATTTAAATGTTGTCTCTATGGCCTATTTATTCTCCCTTCATTACCACGTACCTACTCTAAATCCATAGCGGTTGCAGATGTGGATGCTGGAATTTATGAGAGCGGATGGTTGCGATTATAAACGTTATTCAGTGATTTGTGCTAGTGTTTTAATATTTGAAATGAGTGCATTTGCGGAAAATTATTGACTAGTTGGCAGCGGTTGATGTTTAATTTTTATCAAATATGTTTAAAATAAATTATTTCTGTAAAGAAAAAATTGTATTGATATGATAATAATTTTTAAAATAAAGTTATAATAAATTTTAGAATAACTTACTAAAAATATTTATTTAAGAGGTTTAAAATAATTTTTAATTAAAATAATTTATATTATATTTTAGATTAGTTAATACATATATAAATTATTAAATAATTTATTAAAGTAAAAAATAATTATAACAAATCGTAACCGCCCGTAATTGAAAACGTTAGCTGGAAAGAGCTTTTAAAATTTGGTGATTTCAATCGGTTTCGAACGGTATATACTATATAGCGATTTATATGATTAGTAACAAAATGTTTATACCCGCAACTGCCTAGAACCTTGCGGGTTGCTGCGAATGAACCAATCAATTGGCGGAAGAGTGTCTGAAGATTAGGCAATACTTACCCAAATTGGTGCTGTAGAGTGAAGTTCAACATCAAGACACTTTTCAAGTCTACTTAGACTAACTAATAATATGTTGGACCCGCTTGTGACATAAATAATGTATAGTATTCAGGAATATAATTTTTATTGAACGAGAATCCCGGAAAAAAATCATAAGAACTGATTGATATCACTCTCATTCCGCCGTGGAAAAATTCATAAGATTTTACGACTTAAAATTTGATATTTTCGTACCCGTGACAAGATACGACGCAATCAAAGTCATGGACCAATGTCAATTGTCAACATTAAAAGATAATTATTGATTTATCCACAAAGGAAATAAAAAAATAAAAATAAATAGAAATAAAATGCTGCATTTTCAAGAAGTGGCGATGACGGCCGGAGAAGTAGGTGAAGTAGGATCGGCGGACAAGGAAATCGCAGGGCCGACTCTACACCCTTCAAGCATGAAGACAACGTCAGCCATAGATGGCCGATCAACGACGTCTCCCCCGGTACACAACAAACCAACTTTAATCCCCAACAAAAACTCTTCCCACTCCGAACTTTCTGGGTCAAGCTCCAACAAACCCGGTTCAAGCAAATCAACGACTTGACCCTTTTGTAACTGTCTCTTCACCCATTTCACTATATCCTCATCTTCAGTAAACATCACGGCCTTTTTTCCGGTTAAGATCTCTAACAACACGATCCCGAAGCTGTACACATCACTCTCTTTACTTGCTTGCCCTATTAAAGCTGCTTCAGGTGCAATGTAGCCTAAAGACCCGACCACCGGAGTAGATGATGTGGACGGCTCTTCAGCTGGAATTAATGCCGTAAATCTATCTAACCCGAATTCTGACAAATGCGCTTCAAAATCAGCGTCGAAGAGAACGTTTTGTAGGTTTAGATCGCCATGAATGATTGATAAAGAATGTAAAAAAGAGAGTCCTCTAGCGATTCCAAGAGCAATGAGATGACGCATAGGCCAATTCAAGACGTGTCCATCTTGCTGAGACGCTTCTTGCAAAAGCGTTGAGAGGTTTCCGTTAGGCATGTAGTCATAAACCAAAAGTCTCAAATCGGGTGGTCCGCAATAATATCCTCTCAAGACAATGATGTTCTTGTGCTTCACTCTACCTAAAGCCTCTGCTTGTTGTAGGAATGTTGCATCGGTTATCGAAGCACCGTCCATGAGTCTACGAACCGATAGAACCATCCCGTCTTTAAACGTTGCCTTAAAGACCAAACCATACCTTCCTCGGCTCAATACGTTTTCTTCATCGAATTGTCTTGTGGCTTCTAAGGTTTCAGCTAATGTGATCTTGTTGTTGAACATCACAAGTTTAGGTCCACCACGGTTGTCTTCTCCTTTTGTCCCACCAGAACTTGCTCGAGATGTACGTGATGGGGTCCCTTTCTTGTCCCAAGTCAAGCTTAATCTTATTTTCTTACGCCATTTCCATAGACTGAATACATAACCACAACAAGAGAGTAACAACAACAATGATCCAACGGTTGCTAGTGTCACTAGTAGGATTAGCTTTCTTCTTCTTCTTCGCCGAAAGTTAGGACATTCTATACCAAGCGGTTTACCGCAGAGTCTCGGGTTATTGGCAAAGACGGAAGGGTTGGTGAAACGTGCAGCTAGAGCTTCTGGAATCTCCCCTTCCAAATTGTTTCTTGATAAGTTGAAGTAGTTAAGAGAATGAAGCCGAGAAAGACTTGATGGTATACTAGAATTCAATTGGTTTGACGACAGATCCAACGCGGTTAGATTCGCCAATCTTGATAAAGATTCCGGTATTCGACCCCATAGAGAATTCGAATCAAGCAGGAGTGATTCTAGTGATGAATCCTTAGAAATCTGATCCGGAATACTACCTGTTAAACTGTTGTGATTCAAATGAAGCTTCTTCAGACGAGACAATTTGGAAACGGAAACCGGAATGTGACCCTTTAACCTGTTTGAACCAAGCTCAAGAACCTCAAGACTGGAGCAATTCCCAATCTCCGGCGGTATTGAACCGGAGATCCGATTGTGAGACATGGAAAGCACTTGTAATGAATTGAGAAATCCATAGTTGGAAGGGATATGTCCGGAAAATACGTTGGAACTGAGATCTAAGTATTGTAGACTAACCAAGCTGCTGAAACCTTCTGGTACGATGCCGTCGAGCAAGTTGTTTCCAAGAGCAACCACTTGAAGATTCGGCAAGCCAAAGAGTTCGATGGGTAACTTACCGGAGATTCTCAGTTTACTTAAATCCAAGACCCGAAGCCTCATTAATCCACCCACGCTAACCGGGACCCGACCCGTTAACCCGCATCCACTTAAGTTTAGAACGCTCAAGCTCTTTAGATCACCCACATTTACCGGAATTTCGCCGGAAAATCTGTTGAAGCTGAGATTAAGTATGCTAAGATTGGCTAGCTTCGTTATCTCCAACGGTATAGTTCCAGTGAGATGATTTTCATTGAGATTCAAAAATTCGAGTCCGTATAAACTTAGAAGATCCGATGGAATCTGACCCGAGAACCCGTTTCTTCCAAGAGATATCGCTGTTAAACTCCGTAACTGACTTAGAAAACCCGGAATCTGACCCGAGAATTTGTTTCCTTCGAAATCAACGACTCGTAACGATCTGCAATTTCCTATACTCATTGGAATTTCTCCAATCAGCGAATTGTTTGCTGCTCTCAGCTCTTGAAGCGCCACGAGGCTCCCAACTTTAGCCGGGAAATTACCGGAGAAACCGTTTCCAGATATATCCAAAACCAATAATGAAGTCAAATCAGTCAACCACGCGGGAAAATCGCCATAAATGTGATTGTCGTGAATGTCAAGAATCTCTAAATTAGGGTTCACACAAGCTGCATTTGACGGCTCAGCTATTCCCGTGAAGTTATTAACTCCTAATTGAATGATTCGCATGGAGGAATTGTAACCGGAAGAGCTGCAGATAAGACTCGCCGGAACTGTACCGGTTAGTGAATTATCCGACAATGAAATCACCTGGAGAGTTGGAACCTTCCCGAAAGTCGCCGGAATTAGACCGGTGAGGGAGTTTCCGGTTGCGCTGAAGTGTATAAACGATGAACAGTTGGATAATGCTGATGGTATTGTGCCTTGTAACTGGTTTGAGTCTAGCCATAGATACTGTAAGTCTTGTAGCTGCCCTACTGTCGCTGGGATCTCACCGGAAAAACGGTTGTACGAGAGGTTGATGAGCTGAAGAGAAGAATCGGCCGAGAAATTCGCCGGTATCTCACCGGAAAGTGAATTAGAAGACAGATCGACGTAACGAAGACTTCTTGAAACTGTAACGCCAGATATATTCCCGGTGAGTGAGTTATGAGCAACGTTGAGCACTTGGAGATTCCTGAGATTCAATATTTCCGGTGGAAATCCACCGGAGAAGGAGTTGTAGTGAAGATAAAGCGCTCTGAGGAAGACACACCGAGAAAGAGAAGACGGAACGGCGCCATTTATGTCATTCGTGTGAAGACTGAGTTTACGAAGCTGAGTCAACTCACCGAGTCGAGGACTTAGGTGACCAGTAAGGCGGAGACGTGAAAGAAGAAGCTCTCGTACATGGCCGGAGAAACAAAGAACGCCGCGCCAGTCGCATGGAGCTGTTGGAGATAATGGATCCCATGATTCGAGAGCGCTAAGAGGGTCGTGGATCGAGAGTTTGAAAGATGTGAGTGCTTGAACCTCTGATAAAACGGCGGAGGTGTTATGGAATCTTGAGAAGAATACGGCGGTGAAGAAGGATAAGTGAAAGAAGAAAATGACCGTTGCGGCCATTAGAGAGGAGAAGGACACATTTGCAGAGACAAATAGTTGTTTCGTCTTGTAATATAAGAGAGGAGCGTATGGAGGGAGACTGTTACGACATCGTTTTTGTTCCACTATATAGAACTATTTGGTTACTGTGAATTTCGTTTTTCCTCATAAACAAATTATATAAAAAAACATGTTTCTTAAAAGAATTTTTTTTTATTGATTAATGGTTTTTTTTCCCTCAGTAAGCAAAATGCAAGGCAAGCGTTTCTAGCCAAAATGTTTTGTGTGACATACTTCGTAGTTTGTACAACTTTGTTGACTTTTCTAGATTTGTTTAAATCCAGAGACGGTTGACCGAGCGGAGGCATCAGATGAAGGAGCACTAATGGAAGAGGCATCCATTAGCTAGGGATAGAAGGGCTCTTCTTTTTGGGTTACTATGTCTTAATTTTCTAAAATTAACCCAAATTTAAACCATAGGACTGACTGACTGACTGACTGAGCCAATCTTTGGGGCACGAGATATCTTTTGCTACATTCGTAGAGTTAATGATAAGCTAAAAACAATGTCAATCATGACTCAGTGAGCATCGCAAATATCCACAAAGCATTACTAGAAAATAATATATCATGCATGCATATAGTTTTGGTGTATGTATATGCATGTGCGTGTATGACAACATCTGCCATATGTTCGTAGCTACCAGTGTTATGACAAATGTTACGTACGACCATCTGTCAAGGCCGGGTTAATCACAAACTACCAAATTGTATGTATTTCTCACTAAGGCATAAACGATTAGATTCTGGATACTTATTTTTATTTTCAAATTTTAAATCCTCTTGTTTATAAAAAAAAAATCAAAATTTCTTTCATACCATGTTTGGCAGATGGGTCAGTTAGTTAGGTTCTTGGCTCACCCATGGTTCCTCCAAAAAGAAAAGGGGATTGGTGATTTTCTTAACCAAATTTTTTTATTCTTTAGCTTTAATAGAAAAACATTTATATTCATTAATCACACTGAAACTGAGATTGAGACATACAGATAATATTAGACAAATACAACAGAAAAAGAAGACTATATTGTAGACATATAGTATTAGGAAAATATGTATTACAAACTACAAAGAACTATTCTAGCACTAATTTGACAAAAAAAAATTAATCATATTTTAGTCCACGAATCATAATTTCTGGCGGAATATATGGACCAAAGCAACACGACATAAAACCGAAAGAGACCAGTTTAATCAAGTACACAACACAAGTCCGTGTGTTGTAATTTTTCTTGTAGTCAACCAATTTTTAGGGATAATAAACTAGTTGATAGAGAGAAAATCACAAATCCGTTGTAGTCTAGCTGGTCAGGATACTCGGCTCTCACCCGAGAGACCCGGGTTCGAGTCCCGGCAACGGAGAACTTTTTTTAATGTTTGCCCTTATTGGACCTCAAATTGTATTTTGGCCCAAAATTATAATATCATGTTTTTGTATCAAAGCCCAAGTAATTTGGCTTCCGATTTTGCTTTAGAAATGGAAAAAACCCAATTAATATGCTCTTCTGACCTTACCCGCCGTCGGCCAACACCGTTGGTTTAATTACTCTCTCTCTCTCTCTCTCTCTCTCTGCTTAGGTCTCTGAGTTTTGTTAACTGGAGATTGTCTATTCCTCCTCTCACCGGAGATTAATATATCGGTGAAGAATGGGAGTACCGGCGTTTTACCGATGGTTAGCGGAGAAGTATCCGTTGATAGTGGCGGATGTTGTGGAGGAAGAGGCTGTTGAAATCGAAGGCATCAAGATTCCAGTGGATACTAGTAAACCTAATCCTAATAATCTCGAATACGATAATCTCTATCTCGATATGAATGGGATTATTCATCCTTGCTTCCACCCTGAAGATAGGGTACGTTCTTTTGTTCGTTTTTTTCTTCTCACCCTAAAGATTAGGGATTTCAGATACCGTCTCTTAGCTGAATTTGAATCCTTTGTATGTTGCTATTTCTCTGTTTGATGATTTATGTTTATTTATTTCATTGCAGCCATCTCCTACTACCTTTGAAGAGGTGTTTCAGTGTATGTTTGACTATATAGATAGGCTTTTCGTGATGGTACGGCCGCGGAAGCTACTCTATATGGCTATTGGTAAGTTTTTTTTAGTAGCCAATAAAAATGAAATTTTTAGAATAGTGTTCTTTAAAGGTTAATACTTGTGAATGTTTTTATTGGGTCTTTAGATGGTGTTGCTCCAAGAGCTAAAATGAATCAACAGCGGTCTAGACGTTTTAGATCTGCTAAAGATGCGTCGGATGCAGTATGTTCTTTTTTACCCCATACTGGCATAGGGTTTCTACTGTGTAGTTTCCTCAGCCAGACAATTTTTCTTTTTTTTTTTAAACTTTTATCCTTACATTTTTCTATAGTTTGTTGATGTTTTTGATTCGTTTCCGTGCTTTTTATTTATTTATTTATTTGTTTTGTTAACGAGTCTCCTACCTCTCTATGTCAAATCTTTTTCTATGGAAATCTGTTGACATTGTTAATCTTACAGGCTTCTGAAGAAGAACGGCTGCGCGAGGAGTTTGAGAGGGAGGGTAGAAAACTCCCTCCTAAAGTGGACTCTCAAGTGTTTGATTCTAACGTTATTACACCTGGAACAGAATTCATGGGTGTTCTGTCTATAGCGCTGCAATATTATGTTCACCTTAGACTTAATTATGATGTTGGTTGGAAAAATATCAAGGTATTAATGATGTTTATAGATGTTTCTTTCCTATTACCCAATACTTTATGTCTTCACACAGTTATGCAGATTCTATTAGTTGTGGATTGAGTTTGTAACTAATTTTCCTTGTAATTGTTGTACTGGAAAGGTTATCCTTTCAGACGCAAATGTTCCAGGTGAAGGGGAGCATAAAATCATGTCATACATTCGTCTTCAAAGAAATCTTCCTGGTTTTGACCCAAATACTCGGCATTGCTTGTATGGATTGGTATGATTCTTTATTTCCTAATTTTACTTGCACGAAAAGCTATACTGAGGTCTTATTGCTAGTTCATTTACTTCGCCTGCCTTTCTTTTGTAATATTAACTGATGAGGCTCATTTTAATCTGCTTTCATTGACAGGACGCTGACCTGATTATGTTGGGTTTGGCGACCCATGAAGTTCATTTTTCAATTCTCCGAGAGGTTTTTGATTCACTCTTCCGCATATTTTTGTATTTTATTCTTGTTTTAAGGGCACTTCAATATTTTCTTCTGAAAATAACAAAAGTGGGTATAATAAAATAGGGGAGGAGACAACTCAGTAAAATGTTCAATTGCTACTTTCTTCCTAGGTAACGAAGCTAATTCCTGAAATTTCATCCCATGATTTAGGTGGTGTTCACTCCTGGACAGCAGGACAAATGCTTCTTGTGTGGTCAAATGGGCCACATGGCTGCAAATTGTGAAGGGAAAGCAAAGAAGAGAGCAGGAGAATTTGATGAGAAAGGCGACGAAAATGATTTTGTCAAAAAGCCATATCAGGTTGAAATTTATAACCAAGTCCATAACACACGATCAGCAGGTTCTTTAGATACAGTGATTAAAGTGTAATATTATTTGTCAAGTCTCATGTCTTGCTTCCTTTTTGCCAGTTCCTCCATATTTGGATTCTTAGAGAATACTTGGAGTTTGAAATGAGGATTCCCAATCCACCATTTGAGATTGATCTGGAGCGCATTGTTGATGATTTTATCTTCATATGTTTCTTTGTGGGCAATGATTTCTTACCACACATGCCGACATTGGAGATTCGAGAGGTTTGTGTTGCATAGATTAAGAACTTGTCATATCTTTCATAGTATTATAAGTTGTTATTTGATGCAATATTGTTGTAATTTCTTCGTTTCTACAGGGTGCTATCAACTTGCTTATGGCTGTTTACAAGAAGGAATTCCGGTCACTTGATGGCTATTTAACTGATGGGTGCAAGGTACTCAATCTCTACTGATATTGGACTAGTGAGCAGATTTACTTTAATCTAAATTCTTCATCTTTCCAAATTACTCTTACGTGACATGTTTACTTCATCTTTTCTTGTTATTCTCTCCAGCCAAATTTAAAGAGAGTGGAACAGTTTATTCAGGCTGTTGGATCGTACGAAGATCAGATATTTCAGAAAAGAACCAGGTTACATCAGGTAAATCGACTTTCTACAAAGCAAACTTCTTTTTACCATTGTCATAAGGCACATTGCCTGAGTGACTATTTATCTGCTCTCAACATATTTGATTTAGGTGACAGTTCCCTTTTCCTTCCCTGTTGTAACCAATCTTATGTTTTAAAATTATGAGTAATAGAGCTTGCAAGGATAATCAAATACTTCCAGTCTTGTAAATATAATCTAATTTAAATTTCATGGAAACTAAATTGGGGTCCATATGTATCCTCAGGTTTTGTGAATGGTATAAAAATCTTGTTTGTTTTGCAAGTCTATCTGTTGTTACATTATTGTAATTGGAAACTCTTGACCAGATAAAACATGTTAGATTTTTTTCTCTACAAATTATGCATTGAACAATTATTTCTGTAGTGTTGTATTGATGTTTCTTATTGCTCTGGTTTATATCAGAGACAAGCTGAAAGAATAAAGCGAGATAAAGCTCAGACAAGAAGAATGGATGACGCAGCTCCGACAATTCAACCAGATTCTCTTGTTCCAGTTGCAAAATTTAGTGGTTCTAGACTCGCTTCGGCTCCTACACCTTCACCATTTCAGTCTAATGATCGAAGGTCTGCACCACCTCAAAAAGTTCGACGTGTATCTTCAGGATCCAGTGTTGGTGCTGCTATTGTCGATGTCGAGAACAGTCTTGAATCTGATGTATGCATTCCTGTCTCTGGAGAGGCACTTTTTATGTGATTTAACTCCTTGTCATTGTGGAGTTGAGACTAAATGACCTATAAAAGTAAACATTCTTATCATCATGTTTGCTTCTGTCAGGAACGCGAGAACAAAGAAGAACTAAAGACAAAGCTCAAGGAGTTAATCCGCGAGAAATCTGATGCGTTCAACTCGGATACTCATGAAGAGGATAAGGTTTTGCTAGTGAATTATGATTAGATTTTCAGTGTATTGGGATTTTTTTTTCTTTTTTCAGCTACCCTTAGATTGTCAATCTTTAGGTCTCCCTTTTTCTGAAAATGGTTTCTATTTACATAGGTGAAGCTAGGGGAACCTGGATGGAGAGAAAGATATTATGAAGAAAAGTTTTCAGTAGTAACCCCTGAAGAAATGGAAGCAGTGCGGAAGGATGTTGTGAGTTTGAGAATGATATATCTATATACTTAAAGTTTTGGTGCTTCCATTCCTGGAGAGGGTCTTCTAATTTGTGACGCATTCTTTTGTGCAGGTTTTGAAGTACACAGAAGGCCTTTGTTGGGTCATGCATTACTACATGGAAGGTGTTTGCTCCTGGCAGTGGTGAGGTTCCTACGCTTCAATTTTTTTTTTATCCCGAACAACTTCACCCACTGATCCATTTGGATTGCTTTCTTTATTATGGTTTATTTTTGTTCATGTTTAAGTTTTTTATTTAAAAGTGCCATAAATTTTTTCTCTAGTTTCTTTGGTTTTGCAAGAGTAATTTGAAGGAAAAGATGAATTTTTCTTTTGCCTTAAATAGTTATTTTTCTATCTAGGATTTTGTATTTATTCCTGGTTTGATAGAGTGTACTAGGTTATATCTATTTTTTAGACACTGAAGTTGCTTTTAAGATTCTTATATCTTCATCGATGTGGTTTGTAGCGGTTTTAGCTGTCACTCCTGATACAGTTGTACTTCGATGTTACAGGTTTTATCCTTACCATTATGCACCATTTGCTTCTGATCTGAAGGATTTGGGAGAGCTGGATATTAAGTTTGAATTAGGAACTCCTTTTAAGCCTTTCAATCAACTTCTTGGGGTGTTCCCAGCTGCAAGGTAACCGTGGGCAACAATACTTTTTCTTTAATTTTCCTACATTGGTGTATCCTCTCTAGTATATCGATAATCATTACTTCGTTTGGTCAGTTCACATGCACTTCCAGAGCGCTACAGAACCTTGATGACTGATCCTAACTCTCCTATCATTGATTTTTACCCAACTGGTAGGGTTCATTTTCTAGTAAAGATTCCATCTATTTCCTAGTGGTATTTGTTTTAAAAGATTATATATCTACGTCGCTTTCTATTGCTTTCTTTTAGATTTTGAAGTCGACATGAATGGAAAGCGCTTTTCCTGGCAGGTAGCCTCTGTCTTTTCTGTTCCCTTCCGCTTATATTGGAATCACATTCACTATATTTTGATCGTTATTCACTTTTTTCACTAAAGGGTATTGCTAAGCTGCCATTCATTGATGAAAGACGCCTTCTAGAAGCTGTTTCCGAAGTGGAATTTACATTGACGGTATGCGCCCAATAGGATATTCCTTCATCTCTTGTGGCTTCCTTCAGATTAAGATTTGTGCTTCCCGGAAGATGGATTGTAAGTGGGTTTTTCTTCAATCTGCAGGATGAAGAGAAGCGTAGAAACAGCAGGATGTGTGATATGCTTTTCATAGCAACGTCTCATCACCTTGCCGAACTGATCTTTTCACTTGACAACCACTGTCGGCAATTAAGCGAAAGGGAGAGAGTTGACATTAAGTTTAAAATCAGACCTGAGCTCAGGTTTGTTCAAAAAAAAAACATAACTCTTTTTTGACTTCTTGGTGGATGAGTATAAAGCAAGCTGGTCAGTTACATATTCCATTAAAGGCCGACAAATATCAAATCTGTTTCCTGTTGTTCTTGCAGTGATGGTATGAACGGCTACTTGACTCCATGTTCAGGGGAGACTCACCCGCCTATATTCAGGTCCCCAATGGAGGGTATGGAGGACATCTTGACCAACCAAGTCATGTGAGATCACGAACCTAAGTTTTCCAAAAATGTTCAAATGCTTAAACTGATAAACATTTAAAACTGATATATTTTCTTCATTGCTGCTCAGATGTTGTGTATACAGACTTCCGGAAGCACATGAGCACATAACCAGGCCTCCTCCTGGTGTCATCTTTCCTAAGAAGGTAAATAAATGATATTTTGACTTTTCTGTGACTCTATGGCTTACACACGTGTGGTTTAGCTAGTTATTGCTAAAGAGAAACTTATTTTGAATGGCCTCTATCGATATATATTCTTAGTTGCTTAGTTGGTTCTTTTCTCTCGGGTCGTTCAGATTGTAAACATAGGAGACTTGAAACCGCCACCTGCTCTCTGGCATGAGGAAAACGGAAGGAGACCGATGCATAATCACCATAATAACTATAATAACCAAGGAAGGTAATAAAATCATCGATTTAAGTACAAAGAAAAAAGAAGAGTTGTGTTTGATTGGTATCATCATTGAACATCAATATTGTTATTTACTTTTCTCATAAATTTCTTAGGCAAAACCCACCTGGAAGTGTATCTGGAAGGCATCTGGGAGACGCAGCACATCGTCTTGTCTCCAACAGCTTACAGATGGGAACAGACAGACATGGATATCAGACACCAACAGATGTACATGCTCAGCATCCTCCTGGTTACGGCTACAATCCTCCGCAGTATGTTCCACCAATTCCTTACCAACATGGTGGCTCTATGGCTCCACCTGGCGGGCAAGGCTATCCTCAGCCACCTCCTTACCAAAGTCGAGGTGGGTACCAACCTCGTGGACCCACTGGGAGATTCCCATCAGAGCCTTACCAGAGTCAATCACGGGGAGGTCACCATCATGACAATAGAGGAGGAAATTCTGGTAATTATCAGAATCAACATCAACAACAATGGCGTGGTCAAGGTGTGTCCGAACATAATAACAACCCACGAGGATATGGTGGTCAGCAACATCGTCAGCAAGGTGGTGACCGCGACCGCAGAGGAGGAAGAGGGGGAGGAAGTCATCATCATGATCAAGGCGGTAACTCGTTTTCCGCATTGCGTCCTAGACATCGATAGTAAGCTCAACGGTACTACTCCTGACTCTTTCTTAACCGTACCAATCATCAGGTGTAGGTGGATAACGTTTCATACGTTTGTTATATCACTAGAATTGGGGCAGCTCTTGTTCTTGGCTTTATGGGGAATAAGAACAGCTGGAAAACTATATAAGTTACATTAGTTTTGTTTTCTCATATTCTTCATAGTTTTATTTATCATTAGTGTATCAGTTATAAAAAGATGTTCTGTATTGTACCTTGTTTTTAAAGTGTTTTTATTTATTTATTAAAGTATTTAGCATATCTTGTTAGAAGCCCAGTTTCTCTTTGCGGAAGTGTTGGCTTAATAAGTTACTAATATGTTGTAACATTTGATTTTGATTATAGAGAAAAAAATAATCGTTAAAGATGCAACATGGAATTGCCCAATAGAATATTAGTTTAATGATAAAACAAGAGTTAATAATAACATGAAAAGATTTGATACAACAAAGTTTCAAAATCGTTGCAAGCCTCTACTGTTGTGTATGTTTCTTCAACTTGCATAGATATATATTTGCTCAGGCGATTTTCCTCCGTTTATGACCACCATCCCTGAAAAAAAGCAGGTTTCTATTAAAAGGATGGTGAGTGAGTTACTTAAAAAAGAATGTAAAAAACTAAACTAACCTATCCATATGCGAAGCTTCTTCAGAGTGCTTTTCCAGCCACTTGATGCATCCTGTGCTCTCCGGAAGTAGAGATCCAACTATATGCATTACCTCTTCATCAAAACTGCAAAATAAATTTGATTCAACTATCCAGAATTCAAATTACAAATCTGTGTACCAAACAGAGAAGCTACAAATTTTACCTTTGGACTTGAAGGCGTAACATGGTTCCAACCTTTAGTGTATGTCGTTTATGCGATCTGCTCACAAAACAACCTTCACCATCTCTCTGAATAGAAACAAGATTACAAGTCTGTTGTAACAAAAGGTATTAAATGCATTGAAGAATTATCAGTCATACATACCACTTTGTACTTAAATTCTTCACGTATATCAACGTCAGTAACGACTGCAGCAGAAAACCCAAGAACAACAACATGGATTGACTCTGGAGAAAGCTTCACAATTTTCCCTTCTGCATAAAATAAAGAACCAGCATAACTTCAAACACATAAGACCACTGGCACGAAACTATGCAGAAAGAGTAACCCAAAGTATTCGGACCACAAAAAGAAAATGAATGAAAAAGTTAAAAAGAGATTATTTATTACCTACAAGAGTATTAGGCTTAGGATCAAAAAGGAGTAATCTTGTGTTAACTCTGACACCAAAGTAAGGATGAAGTCCTGCAAGGATTTTAGCTTGTTTGCTTTTCACAGTAGCATCATAAGCCAATAGCACACCATCAAAGATTTCATTATACCTTGAGAAATAAAAAAAACAAAGATCAATACAAAAAAATTATAAGCATCACCAACAACAAACTTTGCATCAATAAGCTAAATTGGATCAAGTTGTGCTAGAATGAAATTAATCAATCATCCAACCTAAAGGAATCAGCTAGCTAAGAGCATTCAGCTTAAACCCTAAACCTAAAGTAACGTAAATGGTTCATATAAAGATGTTATGAATCAATTAGAAATAACAGTGAGCTCATGTTCTAGCTAATAAGAACTTAAAAAGTTAAGAAAAGAAAAAAAAAAACTTTAAGAAAGTGAAAAGGAGAGAAACGAACTGGAAAAGAAGAGAACTAAGCTCGCGGCATATGGCTTGAAAGACGTTTCTGCTCTTTGAAGGATGAATATAGATCATCAACTCCGCCTCTGAAAGCTTTAACCCTTCCATGGAAGATTCAACTCTTGTTGATTCACTTCTGAGAATTTATAACAGGGTGATGATTATAATGGCGGAAACAAAAAGGTGAAGAAGAGGAAGCTTAGGGCTTTCGTTTTAAACACAAGTTGAAATCTTAATCAAAGGAAAATATAGAAAAGAATCTCACCTGTAAGAGACGAAACTGTTAACCGGAGAATTAAACCGGCGGATTGTGAAAGAAGAAGCTGCCTTCTTCGTCGTCTTAAGGACACTAGGGTTCATTTCAAGCGACGACCAAGGGTTTAAGTTCTAAACCCAACAAACCCGGTTCGTTGATTTCACCCCAATTTCCCGGTTTTTGTTTGGTCTTATTAATATAACCGTACCATTTCATACCGACTGCAATATTATTTTTTTGTCTTCCTGCATCAATGAGTTATTCTGTTACTGTTGTATTGAGAGTAGCAATTTTTGTTTTTTTTTTTTCCTTCACAAATTTGGATTCTTATAGAACTAACTCTTTTTATAACACTCATCAACGTATCAAGCAATACACAACATGAATAAACACACGAATTAAAAAAAAAAAAAACACATAAAAATGAAGCAGTGTGATTTCAATAAATAAAAAAAAGGCTCACTTCAACGACTGTAAAGCAGAAGAAGTAGTAACAAGACTAGACAAGAGACCAACGAGGAGTGCATTGTTGTAAGTGGTTGGTTCGTTCTGCATTGGGTTCTCTCGTGAGTCAGTGAACGTCTCGTTCATGAAAGGCCCACCTACAAGTGCACCAATTGCTATGTTTGGGTTTGGTTTAGTTGAGTTAAACCATCTGAATCCATCCAAGCACCCTGTGGTTGCATCTGCCGGAATTGAAGCTCCTCTATGATGCACAAATCCTGGGTATTTTTCTCCATAACCAACCACGAAGCTCATTCCTAGCGGATTCTTCCCCAGCATGTAATCAGCCTGCAAGAAAAAGAAACTCTAGTAAGTCTTCTTCTTTGAGTTGTTTGAATTTGTTGTTGTTACCTGCGATTTGGCGAATTCTCTGAGCTCTGTTGCTTTGAAGATTTTCCCGTTGCAAGATATTTTATGGAGACGAGAAGAGAGCATGTAATCACTAAAAAGCGAGGCTAAGAATGCTGCGGAGACAGATTGCTGCATCGAGTTCCATTCACTTACCCATATAAGACCACCTATTTTGAACAAGAGATTTAAAAAGTTCCAAGCTTTTATAAGAAAGGGTTGAGTCAAAGAGGCTTTATGTTCTAAGCAACAGTAAAGTGAAATTACCGTTTGTTCTACTCTTTGTAGCTGTTGGAGAATTTGGTAGAACACCACACATGACAGCTTTAGCTGTGTCCCTGTAACTTCCAAGTCCCTTGCTTCCTGATAAATCCTTTTTAAAGAAAAGTAATCTTGATAATAGTACCTGAAATGATTAGGAACAAGAAATGTTAACCACAGGAAAACCAAAAAATAAATAAACAGAATAGTTTCTTCTTCTTCCAACCTGACCTGTGTTCCTGCAAGCTTGTTATCCCAACTAAACCAAGTTGGATTACCAAAACTAGCATATTCATTCCCATGTTTAGACACATAGTCAAGGTAAGTTTTATCCTCTGTCGCATGATACAACCAGCTAGCTGCCCATAGTAACTCATCCCCATATCCAGTCGAATTGTAAAACGCCTGAACCTCAGGTATGTTAACACTGTAAGACCCTTTTTTAGAATCTGCAAAATCAAACAACTGCTTGGCATGCTTCAGAAGCGTAGCTGAATACTGAGGGTCACTATCCTTAAACACCAAAGATGCTGAAGCCATAGCTGCAGCAGTTTCAGCAGCAACCTCAGTCCCTGGAGTATCGGAATCAATTTTAATAACTGGTCTCTTCTCAGTCATACTCTCTGGTCTCTCCCAACACTTATGATCTACTTTTGGATCTCCCACCTAAACATGAAACACAATCAATGACAATACTTCAAAAAAGTGAGAATCTTTAGCACAATAAACCTCTAGTAATAAATTAAAAAAAAAAAAAGTCGAAACCTGAATATAGAGAAGATTATCAGAAGGATGAGCTTTGATAAAGTAGTCAGTGGTCCATTTAAGAGAGTCTTTAGCAGGATTCAATTGATTGACAGCAGCCATTTGATCACCATACTCAAGAATGGACCATGACAAGATAGTAGCAGTGAAAGCCATAGGGAAACCAAACTTAATATGATCACCAGCATCATATAATCCTTTAGAAAGATCAAGATTCACTTCACTTCCATCTTTAAGACCTGAATCTCCTCTCCAAGATATTTTATTATTCTCCAATTTACCAGCTGCCATTCAAATCAAAGATTATTAGAAACATTCAAATCTCAAAAATAGAAGTAGAAAGAAAGAGAAAATGATTACATTTCTGGATATCGAAGAATTGCAAAGCGAGCTTGAGAGCATCGGCGTATTTCTTATCAATGGCACCTGGAGGTCCAGGAACAGGACCACCACCACCACCATTATCGTCATCGGATTTCTTGGTTCTTAGTTTGACAGTGTAAACAATGGCGAGTACAACAGAAGCTAATACAATAATGGCGATGAACCAACCACACCAACCTCTAGACTTTGATTTCTCACTCATTTTTTTTTTTGAAGTAGAGATAGCAAAAAGAAAGAAGAAGAGGTCTGATTAGATTTAGATCCGAGGTCAATGTAAGTGCATTGAGTAATCGGAGGAGAGAAATAAGCTTCCCGGATCTAAGATTCCGAGAGAGATAACTGAAAATGATGATGAAGATATTGATTGGTTGAATCAAAGAAGGTGTGAGAAAGGAGTCAGTGTGACACTTGTCTTAATCTCTTGTAATAATGTCGGTGGAGTATTCACCGCCATTTCAGATCTTCTTTTAATTTCCTCTTTTAGATTTTCATTTTTTTGTTTGTATTGTTAATTGTTAATGAGCCGAGTCCAACTCTGGTCAGTGTCACATCGCTGGTCGCTCTATAATTCATTGTTTGTCCAATCACATTAACTCATAAACATTATTATATGAAAATGTATCATTTAATTGAATATAAAACAAAAGTAGTAGCTCCAATGTCATATTAAGAAAAAGTTGTCAAATTGAGTACATATTCGGATTAACAGATGTACATGTTTCTGAACATGGTAATCTTTTCTTCTTCTTTTTTTTTTTTTTTTACGTAAAAACAAAAAAGGAGAGAGCTGAATTTGGGTTTATTGGGCCTAGGCTTTAGCAAGCATTTGATTTCGGCCCGTTTACTATATCCAACCAACTCCGCATAATCCTTAAATCCGAATTTTGTTATGAACATCTAGAGAGGAATGATCGTGATCTAATTTCATCTCCGAGTTATTTTCTAGGTTTGACTTTCACAAATCTACCTAAAGTTCCAGACTTGCGTTCTACTATTTTGAATCTCCCTCGGTTTTAATGTTCGATCATGAAACGATTTTGTGTTAATGCTTTTGGGTCTTTAGCTTTTGAGGTGAAATCTCCGGATTCTGAGTTTATTTACTTGTATCAAATTTGGTTTAAATTGTGATCACGCTATAATATAACTGTTGTGATCAGATTTCACACCTTCTGAGAAATAACTAAAGATCTTTTGCGTTTTTTAAATGCACCATAAAGTAATCTGTAGGTTTTACGTCATTTTATTCAAACGTCAGTTGTAAAGTCTCTATCTTGTGCCACATTGTGTAACTAGTTTTGTGGATGTGTATTAATGTATGCCTGATATCTTATTGTAGTCATCACTGATGCTGATAGATGTTGAAGCTAATCAACAACCAAAGCTAGAGCGAATGAGAAAGAGCTGGACTCCCATCTCAAGACAAGGTTTTTGCTGACTTGGTGGTTAAACAGATTCAATCAGGCAAAAGGCAGAACAATGTTTTCGACAGAAAAACATGGGATAACATACGCCACGAGTTTAACAAGCGGACAGAACTTAACTTCAACACTAATCAATTGAGGAAACATCTTGATGTACTGAGACAACGCTTTAATACTCTCAAATCTTCCCAAACTCAAAATGAGTTGTTCTCGAAGATACAAGATGTATCTATGGGTTTGATTTGTGGGAAGAATTCGGTGTAAGTCTACTTTTTTCCTCTGTGGGTTCAAGCATTGTTTTTATGTGGTTTTACTGAAATAACAATGCTGGCTTTTACTCATGGTCATAGATACAACCGAGGAGTGAACGGGTAAAAGCTAAGGATTGTCCCATCTATGACCAGCTTTTTACTATATTTGCTGATGATTCTGCTGATGGTAGATATGCTCAGTCAAGTTACTTTGAGGGATTAGATGAATCCATGACAAATCAATCCTCTGGTGGTTTTCTTTGTCTGTTATAGTATATCCATGTCATAATTTCTCACAAGTTTGGTGAACAAAACAGTATTGTACAATTTAGACAGACAGTGAAGAAATGTGACAAGGGAGAAAGAGAGACTCTTTGATCTGTGCTCTAGTACAAGATATTTAGTCATCGTCCTTGAACTCCCTGACCAGAAGGAAAAAGGAAAAAGAAAAAATGTGTAAGTATCTCTACAACGATTGTTGCAAAAAGAAAGTGGCTCTGATCCACAAGTATCATGTACCTTCGATCGAGGTATCGAGGTTGAACTCCCGAGCCTTGACAAGTAGTGCAGGTTAAGGAACCAGCACCGTCACAATTGATGCAGTTGGAGACTTCTTTCTCTCCTCCACCAAGCTCTACGGTCACATTACCACTTCCCACACACAATCTGCATTTCTCTGCTCAACCAACGAACTAAAGAGTTCATAAATAGCTTCTCTAAACTTCAAACTGTTACTTTTATACAGTTCCAACAAATCCCACCATAATGCTAACATAAAATTGAAATTATATAAGTGAGAGAGAGAGAGAGAGCCAATTCACGTACGAGCTCCGGTTCCATTGCAGGGAAAACAAGGTTGAGTATTTTCTCGCTTTGCCTAAGAAGATTTAAAATCAAAACAGTGTTAAAACTTCATTTTCACACCAATGTACTCACTCAGAAGCATTACCCAAATATAAAAGCTTATTAAAAATCAAAACTTGAAAAATCTAGAATCGATTTAACTAAACTGAGGCGTGGTTTGGAACTTAGTGAAAGTGAAAGTGAGAGTAGAAGAATGTGAAGACTCACGGAATTGTCGATTTGAGTCTCGTAGAACACAGGTATTCCGATTCCTAATGCGACGCTTGCTACGCCAACAGATATTGCGACTACCTAATGTATTACGATAACCAGGATTGTTAACCAAATTTAAACCGGTCAGATTAAATTTAATATAGCATGAGATGAGGATCAAACCGTGTTCGGATCGAGTTCAGCTTTGATTCGAGGATAAGTTGTTGCTGGAGACCGGAGATCCCTCGCTGAGAAAGAAGACGGCGTGAAATTTATGGGACGGTGAATGAACGGATATTGAAGACGAGTCGGAGATGGAGCTGAAACTGGCATTTCCCCTTAGTTCGTGTGAAAATCGCTTAAGCGCGCGAAGATGAGAAGAGGAAGAAGATGAACCAGAGGTTTTGGAGATTGTTTCTGGGTTTTTAAGTTGATCTCAACCATTAATTCATTTATTTAGGACGGTTAAGATTTCTTCACGTGGCATTATTCTATTTGAGAAAATGTATTAATTGTCTTATCCACTAAAAAAAGTCTAAAACTAATAGGTTTGGAGAGCAAATATAATGCACAGAATATCGCAACCGTCAAAAATAAATCCAACGGTTAAGAACATACAAAAGTCGTGATATTGACTATTTAAAGGAGGCAGAGGAACTGTATGAAGTTTCAACTTCCAAGTAGAGAATAAAATATAATTTTGAAAAAAGGATTCGCAAGTCACTCTATCGATACGAATTAACATTGCTTCGCCTTTCTCCATTTTCGTTACTTCTTGTCTCCTCTCCCTCCGTCTCTATATCGCTGTCGCCGACGAGGACGTAATTAACCTTTTTGCTGAACCGTTTTCTCATCAGGTATGAATCATGATGTTAATCGTTTAAAGTATCGATTTGCTTCTCTATATTCGTATCGGAGTTATGATCAGTGTGATCGAATTGGAGTTCTGCATCAATCGTTGTTATCTGTGCTTAAATGTGAGTCTCCTGCTTTGCTTAGTTGATTGTTTTGTAATTTTCTCCTTTTAGTCTAACGAAGATTTCGTGATGACTATCAAAAACTTTCTCAAACATTCCAATTCTATGTTTGTTTGGATGTGAAGAATAGTGAATTCTCATGATTTACTAGTTGAGAGCATATAGAATTTCAAACGTCACGAGTATCATTAATATCTGATTGCAACTATATTTATACATTTTCTGGTTATTCGGATTATGAAGAGCCACAGAGTTTAATTTAAATCTCATTGATTTGTTATACATACAGAATTTTTCATGAGTTATGCATGCAAGCATACAACTAGGTGGCTTTTAGTGTATGAGCTCTTACATATTTTAACTTCATTAATTAATATATATATATATATGAAACTTTGGTTGAGAACTTAATTTTGATTAGCAGGTTCGTGTTTTTTTCAATAATTAGCAGATGATCACAATGATTGAATCCTATCTGACAAGACTGCTTATGTACGTACGCTACTTGATTAGATCCTATCATTATGTATGTACACGTTAGTTCAAAACCAAGGTAATGATTTTTTTTTTTTTTTTTAATTGTTGGCAGAATGGTGTTTGGATATGCATATCCTGCTTATGAGTGTTTTAAAACTGTCGAACTTAACAAGCCTGAGATTCAACAGCTCCAGTTCTGGTGCCAGTATTGGTATATAATGATCATCAGAGATTCTCATGTATTCTTTTCTTGATCTCTACCTTCGAGTTTCTTAATTACAATTTGCTTCGTCTCAATACTTTTTGCAGGATTTTAGTAGCTGCTTTGACGATTTTGGAAAGAGTTGGTGATGCTCTTGTTCCGTGGTAGGTTGATAATGATTTTAGGTACCTCAAAAGAAAATGTTTCACAATGAAGTATTCTTATTATTATTCCTTTGTGTCTTGTTTTCTTCAAGGGTACCAATGTATAGCGAGGCAAAGTTGGCATTCTTCATTTATCTCTGGTTACCAAAGACCAAAGTAAGTAAAACCTTTTCAGCTTTATCTTTTGATTCCTCTGGCCTTAAATCTAATTCAGTCTGTGTATACCATTTCAGGGAACCACATACTTTTATGATTCTTTCTTTAGGCCATATATTGCAAAGCATGAGAATGAAATTGATCGCAGCTTGATGGAGTTTAAGACTAGAGCTGGAGATATGGCAATGATATATATCCAAAAAGTAATCAACCATGGACAGACAAGGTTCTTTGAGATCTTGCAGTATATTACTGAACAGGCGACAACAAGCATTCAGTCTAAGGTATAGTTAATTTCTTCACCTCTACGACACACTCAATTCCTATATGCATATACTCTAACTCACATAAACTATTTATCGTGATTGTCGAACAACAGGTAAAGAAAGCGACAATATCTGAACTTGATGATCCAATTCTTACGATGACAGAGAACAAAGCCAATAACTGAGGTAGTGTCATCCTTGGAGGAAACACGAAACGCTGACTTGTTGTAAATTGCTTCGGGGGAAAACAAAAACCTTCATTGAACTTGGTTTGGAAAACAAACATGTTGGGTATTGATAGTGGCCCATTGCGAACAAGCAGTTTCAAGTTGAATAATCCCGCAAAATCACCGAATTATTTTAAGTATATGGAATTTACTAAGTATATATATAATAATTTCATTGAAAAATCTTTTTTTATTTTTTTTCATTTTAAAACTCAAAAGAAATTCTACTTGGTACAACATTCTGCAAAGGAATTTGTAAAATGAAAGGGACTAAACGTCCATTAACATAGGACCACACAGTGATATAATATAAGTCGTCACATATCATCATTTTGTGGGAAAACATAATATTTTACAAAATTTTCTGGAAATATCTAATATTGCGTGCCATTTGTAAGTACATGTAACCAAATTAGCCGATGATGCATTTAAAAGGAGGAACAAAAATCAATATATAAAATCATAAATTAATAAGTAGTCGAAAGGCAAATAATTGAAGAAGGATGTAAAACGAATGATAGATAAATCCACTATTATAAGAAAATTAGGGACCATTTTTGAATAAAAGTTGTTGTATATCTATATCTACTCAATCAATTGCATTTATTGATACGAATCTTCTTCTATGATCCAGTGTGAAACTAGTAAGTGTCAGCAAGAACTACTTCTTCTTTACTTTGTTTGATTGTATAAGAGCCAATTTGAACTCTACTTCTAACTGAACAAAGCAGCTGAAAATAATAATTTTAGGTAGTTAAGACCAAAATCGTTCTCGTTTTCTCAGATCTACTTAGTTATTTACAATTTAGTTGATTATAGAATGAGTGTGTGGAAAGAAATACTAGGCAGTTGTTACAAGTTTTTTAGTATATTATATACAAACATTAATGTACTTCACACTTTCGTCACAGACACACAATTCTTTTAGCACGTATGGATTATATACTTTTTTTTACAGTTGAATTCTGGCGCTTAATTGAGATGAATGTCATTAAGATAATAAATTTTCTTTGGTGGGAGATGTAATTCAATCAGAAACAGTGCGCGAAAGATCAGATGCGAGGCTTTTGATTTTGTTCCTCGTAATAACTTGTTGTATTATGATTCCAGAGATATGGGGACACAATTGTCTCTATTTTCTTCACATATTAATTAAACCGTTTTGCCAAACCTTTAATATTCAAAATCACACGTGCACCAAATACATAGTAAGAGTAACAACATTTTGTAACTAGAGATATCTCTTCTTTTAACTGTCCCAGAAATATCTTAAATATTACGAATTAGAAACCATCTGCGAAAATTCATGAAATTATTCATAATTCATACAATAAGAAGTTCTCTCTCTCTCTCTGTCGGTGTTTTAAAAATCCTCTACCGTTCGTGGTTGTATATTTAATGCATATTAAAAGCACTTAAAAGTTAAAACTATACAAATTGGGAATTGGAACTGAAGGGTTCTCTTCCCTGCAATACAAGATGGGTAATACTAATAAACAAAAAAATTACCAAATTTTGAAGTTAAAAGTGGTGAAATTTATTAATGACAAACCAATCTTAAACAGCCACGTGCTCGTTAGGGAGTCTTTAAGATGCATCAGTATATTTCAATTTACTGTCAGTCGAATAAATTCCATTGTCACCGGACTAAACATTTATTAAAATGTTATGTGTACGAAAACAATAACTTTACTTTTCGTTTTGAAATTCAAACTGGTTTATGAAACAAACAAATTCTCAAGATCTCGCGCTCATTTTCTTCTTAATCTCAGTGTAACCTAATGAATGCAAATTATTAACAAATTTTAAAACGAATTGGAGTACTTTATAGTAATCAATGTTGATTTTACAACTAAATTGACTAGAGTGAAAACAAAAGAGAGGGACAAATGTGTAACACGACAAGTCAGAAGGCCAAAATGACTGCGTGATAAATCCTAGTCTTGCGGCGACTGCGAAGGCCTTAATTAGATTTTTACATCCGGTCAACCTTAAACCGTAAATTTATTTTTATTGCTACAATTTCACCTGATTATGATTAAATTATTTTATATTATTGATGAATGATTGATTGATTCAATTACTCAAGTTATGTATTCTGGTTAAATGTAATACCACAACCTAAACAAAATCTTCAAGTTGAGGATTTACCATATTATAACAGTTCTTCCCAATTCCCATGATGCAGATATTATGTTATGGAATTCTCAAGACTCACCATTTATTAATAATGCATTAGTCATTCTTTATCTGATGCATTAAACTTTTTTTTTATGATAATCAGTATATTAATTAACGAATTCACCCCCATACTTTCTTTCACTAATTTCAAGTGTAACTCCAGTATTCCACCACTATTTACTGTAGACTAGTTAGATTAGTTTATGACACCCTAAGTAATTACTTTGATAAAGGAGTCTATCAGTCTAACCCATAATCAAATTCTTAATAATATGAAGAAACACACTGCATAATTCTGAAATACTTTACATAAACGTTAATTTTTATACCAAAAAGCTATCGAAGTAAATAAAATAAGATAAAACCATAATTTGTTTGCAGGAAACTAAGAAATTAAAGGTATTGAAAATTTCAACTTGAGACAAATATAACATTTGGAATCCGTAATCACAGTTCCAAATACGAAGTTTCCAAAGACCTTGTCTAGTGTTTAAGTAAAACAAAACTATTGACCATACATCCAAAACATTATTTTAGAATGATTATTATTTACTTTTTGTTTCTTGCTTGCATTCATGGAATCTCCAAACTATCCCAAATCTGAACGAAACTTAAAACTTATATTATCTTGTAGCGTCTATTAATAAATAGATCCCCATTCAGAAAATGAAGTATAATACCAAACCAAATCAATAATATTACTTTATAAAAATGATCATTATCAATATCGAAGAAACGAAATGCTTGCGTGGCACTTGTTTGCATTTCTAGTACCAATGGAAGCTTCAGTGACGTTGCCCAAGTCAGCCTTCAGAAGGTCAAATCTGTAATGGAAGATTATATGTGAGGCAGTTAAAGCATATATACAAAGCCAACCAAGCTCGTCCAAAAAAGTTAATTTCAATATCTTCTAACTAATTTCTTATCATCAAAAAAGTACTTTACTATTTAAAATGTATATTAAATACTTTTTTTCTTTTTAGGAAAATATATAATTAACTGCACCGGTCCACAACTAACAAAGCAAGCAACGAGATGCCAAAATTAATTGGAAAGATTTATTTCTCTGACAAAACAAGATATCTAATATAGTCCACTATTACTCAATAAATAACTAATGATTTTAAAACCGAATGACATAAATATTAATGAAGGGTAAAAAGGTAAAACTGTAAAATAAAGAATTAAAGAAAACTAGAGCCCACCACTTTAGTCTCCCCTTATTTTCCCTCCTTATTACCCGTCTTGGATTCATCTTCGATATCAACACCTACAAAAAAGCTTATAATTAAAGAACCATAAAGAGGAACAAAAAATAAAGCTTATAATTCACATTCTCACAGTTTCTTCTTTCAATGGCTTTACTAACTTTCCTGCCGGAAAACTCAGAGCCTCAAAAACACAATCCACCGCCGAACAAACGCAAGAAACGCGAGAATCCCACCGACCAAACGCAGTCGCACAAACACAAACCGCAGAAACCGAAAAAAGCAGTACCTCAGAAGCAGCCATCTTCATGGGACCAATTCAAGAACCTATTGACTTGCAAGCAAATCGAAGGATCGAGAGTTCACGATCCATCTAAGAACACTCCATCTGCTCCGTCCATGACTCACTTATCTCCTTCCAAGCTCGGCTCTTCGTGCAGCTCCATATGTAGCTTCAGAGACGTGGCTCACGGCAACACTCGTGTGGTTCATAGAGCTGACCACTCTCCCGACGTAGCTAACTCGGCTGCTGCTGACTCGGAGACTCGTCTTCTGACTCGGAAACCTGGTCAACACGGCTCTTCTTCATCGTCCCGGTCTCTTACATCTGGCTCAACGAGATCTAACGCCAGCGGGAGTTACACGTCATCCTCAACGACTTCATTTAGAGCCATGCAGTTCCGTAAACTCTCTGGATGTTACGAATGTCACATGATCGTTGACCCTAGCAGGTAACTAACAAACATTAATGATGAGAAAATCAAATTAGTTGTAATATATATATATCTTTTATAGTTCTTTTTATTATTTTGAATTTTAGGTATCCGATTTCGCCTAGGGTTTGTGCTTGTTCCCAATGTGGAGAAGTTTTCCCAAAGCTTGAAAGCTTAGAGCTTCATCAAGCGGTTCGCCACGCAGGTAAATATATATATTATTTTTTTTTTGAAATTTAATTGACTTTATTACTTAGCTCAATTTATTAGTATCTTTAGCTACAATTTTTTTTTAGGTGTATGTAGGTAACATTTTAAAAGTTAGTCCTAGAAGTAAGAAGACCTGTCCTTTATCTAGTGGAATTTGTAAATGCAAATTGCTTGCGTAAGTAATGATTATGTTTTGCATCCCTGGAAATTTGTTAAAATCCCAGTTCATAATTTGACTTGTGGAGTATGATTATAACCTACACCTTTTTATTATTGATTCAATATGTAGCACTTGGATTTATCGATAGATCGATTTTACCATAATGTTAGGCAATAATTAACGAACATGCTTTCATTTCTATAGCTTAGACATGTGTTTCTTTTAATGGAATCAAGATCTCAATGTTTATTGTCGGTGATAATAATAGGGGATCAAATAAATTAGGATGATTTGGCCCTATGTACCAGACAGTTTAGTTTCTAGAATATAAATTGCATATTCATTGATGATAAACGCATTTTTGAGAGAAAAATACAAAAGAGAATAGAAATATTCATGGCCAATGATATATTCTATTGTGTCCATATCTGTCATTTTGCTTGGAACACTTTCACGCGATGCCGATGGGACCATTTGTACAATGAGAGAAAAAAACAGTTGTCAGTTCTTAACTAAATTAAATGTCTCCTGATATTATTACGTGTCATTTTTCTATTCGACAGTATCAGAATTACAACCCCTACGGCCCTACCTGACAAAACCGAATTAAAACTCTGCCTTCAATGTTCCAAAAACTCAGATTTTTTGGTTTTTTCTTCTTTGACTTTGCATTTTTTTCCTGATTTATGAGCAAAACGCTATCGTTTGATTGCAGTTTCGGAATTAGGCCCGGAAGATTCGGGTCGAAACATAGTGGAGATCATATTCAAATCAAGCTGGCTTAAAAAAGACAGCCCAATCTGTCAGATCGAACGGATATTAAAAGTCCACAACACTCAACGCACCATTCAACGGTTCGAAGATTGCCGAGACACAGTGAAGGCGCGTGCACTTCAAACCATCCGAAAAGACGCCAGGTGTGCAGCTGACGGCAACGAGCTTCTCCGTTTCCATTGCACCACTCTCACTTGCTCTCTCGGATCCCGTGGCTCCTCTTCTCTCTGCTCTAACCTCCCTGGTTGTGGCGTCTGCACCGTGATTCGCCACGGATTCCTAGGAAAATCATGCGGTGGAGGAGCCACAGCGAGCAGCGGCGGTGGTGTGAGGACGACGGCAAGCAGCGGAAGAGCTGATGATTTGCTGAGATGTAGCGACGATGCGAGGAGAGTGATGCTCGTATGCCGTGTGATCGCTGGAAAAGTTAAGCGCGTTGATTTACCAGCGACGGATGCTCCGGCTACTTCGGAGAAGAAGTTTCCAGCGGAGGATAAATCGATGGTTGGAGTTACTTCGAGTGGCGGTGCATTTGACTCAGTGGCGGTCAACGCCGGAGTTTATTCCAATCTGGAGGAGCTAGTGGTTTATAACCCCAGAGCTATATTACCTTGCTTCGTGGTTATTTACAAAGTTTTAGAATCTTGAATTTGTAATTTTAACTGCTGAAATAATGTTTTTTCTAGAACTTCTAACGTTTCCATATTATAGGGAGATTAGGTTAATCATCATATCAGATTTTAACCTGCATCATAAATCCCATCTTATTATTGACTATCAAGCCATTAAATTCTTTGGAGTCAAGCCATAAGCTCAGGGTCACATAATTTTATGTTATTGAAATCATGATTAGGTTAAGAACTCATGAGTAGAGTGGGTATAAAAAGCTAATGATTGCGATGAAGTTAACGTGTTTTGTTTTCACTTTTTGGTAGATACATGTAAAATTTTATTAACTACAGTAACTTTGATAGCTGTGTTCGCAACTGTTGGGCATCAAAGAGTGTGGGAGTGGCAGAATGATATAATTGCTACCACATGCGTTTTCAGTAAATTGTTTTATTTCCCCGAGTTCTTTTCGTATTTCATTTTCTAGAGAAAGCTGATTTTGATTTTTTAAAGTTGGATATTGTTTACTGTAGTTTTATTTCATTAGTTATATAGTTTTGTCAAAAATATAGTTATTTAGTATTATTATTCAGATAAGTTCAAAATGAACCCATAAGTAATAAAGGGGTTGCACGCTGAAAGGGCTCAACATTGGAACTTTCCTAGTTGTCAGAAGCTGTTACATTATTTTTATTTCTATATTACTCAATTTTGTTATCCTTGAAGTTGCAAATGAAATCAGAGATTTGGAATCAAACGAGTTTAATATTCGAATGTGCAACAAATATGTCGAGAACAGGTTCAGTTCGGGAGTTATAGAAAGAAGAATTTAAAAGTTGATCCAACAGTAGCGAAGAATGTTAAAAATAGACCTTAGAAAAAAATTTCAAAAGGATATACGTACAGCTATGTCAAAAGTAGACCTTAATAACTTTTTTTCGGTTTATAAAATACTTTTGTTTGTTATTATATTAACAAAAAAAATTGTTAAAAATAAAAAAATTCCGCTGCCGACCGGATTTGAACCCGTGTGCCTGTGTGACGCGGATCTAATTAACATACTACTTCACAAAACTATATTTATTTGCTACGTTTTAACTCATATGGGCCTTCCAGACTTGTAAGGACTGTAGTCCATTAATTACCTTAGGAAAACTTTGGGCCCAAGGTATTTTACATTTCCCAGAATTTATATCAAATCAAAGGTCCTTAAACAAAATTGAATTAGACGACCCAGTAGTCTTTCTGTTCCTTTAAAAAAATATATATATATAGATATGAGATAAAGATAACTATACATTTTGTCAGTTATTAAGAGAGCGATCCATAAATGGTAAAATACTAAAAAATTGAACCATCTTATCGTGTGGGTTGAGAATTAATAATATGTTATTCTAACTGTTTGATGTTAATTTACATGATATTATGCTATGTCAACGCAAAAAGGAAAAAAAAAAAAACCCAACTTATTTATGATTTTACGAAAAAGTTATTTCACTCATAGATAGAACCCAATCGATGTCATAAAATTCTCCGATATAACAAAGTTCACGAAAATAATAAACTATTGAGTTATTTAGTAGTAATCCAGGTAGTTTTAGTTTAACTTTAAGGAAGAATTAAAGTGCAAGACATAATCATAACCGTCATAAAACCTTAATTTACAAAAAGAAACCTAATCCGATAATCATTTCACCAAAAGCCTCTAATTCGTCTATGTTCTCTCCATGTCGCATTCCCTCTAATTAATTTCCTCATTACCTGCCTTTTTATATGTACCTTTTTGTTTAAATCAAACTCTTGTTTTGTTCTACGAATAATGTTTTTGAAGTTAAATGTTTGCTTACTGGTCCCAAAATACTGTGCCCCAAAACTAGGTCAAAGTGTAAATGCAGGACCACAAAACTCTTTTTCTGAATGTAATCACCAATTACAGCTTTAATTATGTATTAATTATACAGCAAATCAATTTATGATTAATCGTACCTTGAGCAGGTGCTTGGTTCGATTTTTTTTTTCTTTATTTTCATTGAAAGCTTTAAATCTTTTTTAAAAAATCAGTCTAGCTATGTTGTTTTGAAATGCTGCAGATGTTATACACAGATATAAATTCCACGATATTATTTACGAAAGTTCATAATGCAGTTACACTTCTACGTAAGCATTTGCGTAAGATGTAATTAAATCCGTGTTCGAATAAATGAATGAAAATAAAAAAATAAGCTAGAGTCCATCCCAGGTTCTAATGCATATTGTGGTCAATTTTAAAAACAAAAAGAATGCAAGATACATAGCTTGTTGATTTTTTGAACAAGAATAACTAATGTATAGTTCGGTGATAACCATGACATGTTGGAACTGTAGGTCGATATTTATTTGAGGAATTTGGGTAGTTTTAAAATTTTTATATGATATTTGGGTAGTTTAAAGATTTAATTTGGAAAATGGATAATTTTTAGGATACTTTTCAATTTCTTACTCCTGTTTTTCTCTTAAAACTACCCAAAATATTATCCATTTTCCAAATTAACACAAAATACCCAAATAACATATAAAAACTTAATATTACCCAAATTTTTTTAAAAATACCCTTTTTATTTTCACTACTCCTAAAACTCTTACTCATTACAAAAAAAAACTGGCGACAATTAAATTGGATTACGAACTTAGATAGTTTAGAGGGGCCCTACATATGTTCATAGGATAACCACATCTCAAGAAATTTTTGGGTGGTTTAATCATTGAAACACTCTTCTTCCTCCTTGATGAATCATTACAAATTTACTTGGGGAACTTATTTTAAGAAAATTGAATGATTCTTTATTAAATTATCAAAACATACACGTATGAGCTTTCACCATTCATATAGACAAACCAACAAGTTCCTTCATCGTAAACTATCATTTTGACAAGGATCATCATCATGAAGCTTTTCCAAAAATTAAGAAAGATATTCATGAGACTCATCGATCTCACTCTCCCTTCCTCCTCACGCCGGCAGAAGAACCCCGTCGGCTCCCGCGACGGATTGAGGTTTGAGCCACCGAAGATTTCGTGTAGTAGTTCGTACTATTCGTCTCACGTACACTACAGGGAAGCTATCGCAGATTGCATAGAGTTCTTTAACAAGTCTTCTGCTATGTCTTGTGAAGATCATGAAGCTCTTCATGTAGACGATCACCATCGTGACTTTTTTTACGTTTAGTCAACATCTAAAAACTTTCATGTGTTATTTTTTTCTTTGATTCAATATTTGCTTCGGTCAAGGCTTTGTGTTTTAATTTTATTTGAGTTATTGTGATTTTCCAACACTTTATATTATTATGCTTATTTATTAACTATCCACAATTTTATACGAATCTTTTATAGTTTTCTCTAAAAATTCGACTATTTATTTTCATTATTTTCAAAGTATCTTAGTTTAAAAAAGAAAAGAAAATGATTTAACGAGTTCTTGGTTGTGATGAAGAGTTCATTTCAGAAACCTTCACATCTATTTGTAAAAATATAAGGAGTTAAAATAAATATTTTTTCAAGTACAATTTACGAAGGCGGAAGGTCATACATATATATGACATTATTATCAAAAAGAAAAAAAAATACATCTTTACCCAAAAAAAAACATACACACAAGAAAAGAGAAGAAATTTTGGAAACCAAACTGATTCATTTCAAAACCTTTTTCTTAGAAAAAATCCCTCCAATAAACAAAGGGATTAAACTCTTCTTCTTTGTCTTCTTCATCGAAGGGTGTCTCTCAAGAAACATCTCCACCACCGAACCATTATTACCTGTCGGGTTCGCAGATTTAAGATATCTCTTCTCGCTCATTGATCTCAACCTCGGACTCCTGATCGGTTCATCATTAACACGAGGAACTAACACTTCGAACTTAGTTTTAAAGACAGTCTCATCGCTTCTCGTTTGGTGTTCTTCAGGATCTACTCTCAGCTTCTGGAGTTCTTGTTTTGTTCGTTCAAGCTCTTCCTTGAGAGAAGACAAAGACTTTCTCATTTGTTTGCTTTCTTCTTTTGCCCTTTTGAGATTATGTTTTGTCTCTTCAAGTTCTGTCTCAATCCCTGATAGATCATCATCCCATTTCTCGTCCTGCATCTGTTTCTTCACTAATGTTACTACCGTAGACTCGAAATCAATTAATAATATAAAAGTTTAAAGTTATAAGGAGAGAGGAGGACTTGCCACTTTGAGATGGTTGGAATAGACTTGACTGGCTAAGACTCTCTCGCCAAACAAAGCGACGGCTTCTTTGACGGTTTTAAACGGTGCCCTTGTGTCAATCTCTGCTCTCTTCGTCGTCTCCATAATATGGATAGTGCTTAACTCTCTGTGGTGGAGTCAAGAGATACATAAGCTTGCTTATAGCTTTGTGAATTTAGAGTTGAGTGAGAGACGACCCAAAGCATATTAGTTTCTTCATCTCCACTTCGTCAGAATACTTTCTGTTTTATTTGTTTTAGTATCAAAACATATATTTCTGCTACATAATTGTTATTTTAATTTTTGTCAAAAAAAATATACCATCTTGTTTTCATAAATCAGTAAATCGAATTGTAAACTAAAATTTTATTTCTGTAAATTCACTTTATGAAGATATAAGTACTACTCTGTTTTTATCTAATGTAATGAATTTATAGCCTGGTTAGAGAGATAAGAGCTTCTTTCTAAAGTTAAAGATAAAGATGCCTTTTCCCCAAAAACTTTAGTTTTTTCTTTCTTTTTACATGAAACTGGAAAGGCCAAAGAATAAAACACTGTTACTTGTAGCTTATTGGAGCAATTCGCTTGCTGAGCAAGAAACTCAAACGCTACGTTCAAGACATTAAAAAGAATAAAGAACCCTAGTATCATATTTTTTGTGTGACTGTCTCACTTCAAAAAAAAAAAAAAACAGGGTCCTCGAGAAAATTAACCTATTTCAGAACTCATGATCATTTACATCAAATAACATTAAATGGTTTTTTCTCAATCAAGTGTGATTCAATCATCTCACTCACTGACAATCCTTGTTCATACCGATTTTCAGATCTCTGCTTTTTTCTTTACCATCTGTAGAATCCATAGAACTAATTAACTATGAAAGCAAGCAGCTTCAGGACTGCACGTTGTAGAGTAGTTGCAATGGTGTTCTTGAATCTTCATAGATAAATGGGAAATGGTGTTCTTGTCTGTTCAACACCGTTCGTGAAGGATTGTTATTATGGTGATGGCTCATTGACATTGCTGAAGCAGCAGACATGAGACGATGTTGTTGTTGAGACACATTGTTGTTGTACCTTGTAGAGGAAGCAATGTGTAGAGGTTGTTGAATACTAGTCAGGTTCAATGAGAGGTTTGGTTTACTGTATTGGTTCGATGATGGCACAGTGTTTCCACTTGTTGGTGGTCTGTACTGAGCAGCCCATAGCCTTTTTTGAAGCTGTTGCTGCTGCTGTTGGTTTGCGATGTAAGCGGTTTGGAATTGACTTGCTAGATAAGGAGAAAGCTGCTGCACCTACAAAACGAAACAATGTTTGTTTTATATTATGCTACTTAAACTTTTATATGTAAGAAAAAAATTTCACAGAAGAGAGATAATTAGGTCACCTGATGGCTAGAAGTTGTAGGTGAGGGCTGAATATTGTAAGCTGTAGAGATATGATACTTTGGAAATGAGTTTGGAAGTGGAAAATGAGATTGTGTTGCTCCAGCAGATGACAGAGTTAGGAAATCGTAGCTCTGTCGTTGAAAGAAAGGAGTGATTAGAATCATGGAGAAAAAGAATCAAACGGATAAGAACTGTGATGTATATATAATACCTGCTTCTGTGAAGTTTTCGGACCATAAAGCTCGAGAGCAACCCGAGTCATGTCTTCTTCCACAGGTTTTAGGTTATGGGTCCTCTGTATATCAAGCATATGCGGGTTTTGATACCTTTTGTCTGGAGAAACCATTGTTTTAAAGTCAGTAATGGTTGTCACTGGATCAAGTAGTCTGCTTTCTGACACTTGCGAAGATCTTTGCTCGTTTTGGTTTAGTTTCACGGGACTAGCCATACTGGTCTGTAATACTTTAATGAGATGGGAAATGTAAATGTGAGACGCACATTTCTTCAACTTCCTCGGTTGGAGTCTTAACGGTTCACTTAAGATTGAAGCAGTCTTGGAAGTTGAAGCAGCTTGACTCATCCAAGGTGGAAGCTTCGTAGAATATGGCCTGATTGAAAGAAAGATTCGTATAAGAGAAGAAACCAAGCAGCAAAAAAAAAGAAATTAACAGAGAATTTAAAGGTTAAGAGTTACTTTGATAGAACTTGATCAGCTCCAGATTGAACAATTGTAGATAGTCCAGGCCACAACGCAAGACCTTTTAAAAGCATATATTAAGATAATGGTTTTTTAACTCAAGAGTATATAGTCATATTTGATACAAAGTTAGGTTTTTATTACCGTTACTTTTATAGTCCGTGTCACTTGTTGCAACCTTTGTTTCAATGGCTCTTGCCTAAGAATTTTAATGGAATCATAGGTTTTATGAATCTAACCAAGTAAAGTAAGATTTTAAATGGAATCAGAGAGCTTACAGGTAGATCAGTCACATTCATTGAGCTGTTGTGTTTCGATCTATCAATGAAATCAACCATTCTGTAAAATTATACAAACAAAAATACACCAATATGAGTAAACCAACAAAATCAGAAGACAAGTAATACATGGGAAAATCGCTACAAACCCGGTTGAGCTGAGTTGTTTATCAGCAATAAGGTTAGTTTTGGATGAAGAAAGAACTGAAACCGTCGGTTCACGCGATTCAGTTTTTGTAGAGTCAGCTTTCACAACCAATATTGAGTCAACTTTGCTGGTTTCTTTCTCATCATAAGTCTTCTTAGCAATAAAGCCACTCTCAGTAAACATTCCAGCTAGCCCGTATAATGTCTCTGCAACTTCTTTCTCATCTTTGGAAATCATCATCGACTCAGCAACAGTAGCTTTTGCTTCCTAACCACATACAACAAAATGCTTACTCAAATTCTTCAGTAAACTAATATATTCTCATAAAAACATTTGAAGTCATTAATCAAACCAACCATTTCTTGTTTCTCCTTCTTTACCAAATCCTTCTTAAAAGACTCAATTCCGGTTTCGGACCGGTTAAGTCTCTTTGAGACAGACGATAGCTTAGTAACAGATTCAAAATTCCTCTTCTTCATGGCTGCAATTAAAAGTGCACAAAAAGAGAAGGTAAAGTGAAAAAGTTTCGAATTCGAGTTGATAAAGAGAGTTCCTGAATTGGTAAAGACAAGCTTTAAATTTAAAGAAAAGAAAGTGCATAAAATAATATTATAAGATGAAGATTGATCGCTTTAGAATTTTATAACAAGGAAACGAGAAGATAAAAGACAAGTAGCAGAATCTTGATTGAGAGTGAGATAAAAAAGCAAAAGAGTTTACTTGAAAAATAATCCAAAATCTCTTCAGATTCAAAGCCAAAATATCATAATCTTCTCAACTACTCAGAAACTGAGTGTCACTGACACACATAGCAGATCACTCAATATGGTAAAAAAAAAATATCAAAAATCATAAATTTACGAAAACAAAAACATTCAATTTTAATGAAAAAAGGTTAGTATAGTGTCTCATTGGGTCACGAACAACGCACCTGAACGAAGCTTCCGTGGTACAGAGGCATGATCCACACAATTGATGTCTTTCAAATTCTGAATATGAGTTAAAAGAGAATATTAAATGTGAAAAGAGTAAAGTGGTGAGAGGAAAATAAGGGATTGGTTGAGAGTAATTAGTGTCGTATTGATAAAGAACTTACCTTTTTTGGAAACTTAGATTTCTTCTTAGAAACCTTGTTTTCTAAATCTGAAGGATGAGAAAACTCATAGTCCATCATCATCATCATCTCTTGTTTCAATTTTCCATTAGCTAAACCAAGCTTCTTCAACATTCCTTTCTTCGATTTTGCAGACAACCCAGATCCTAAATCAATGAGTGAATACAAAAGTGAGACATAAAAAACAGAGCAAACGACAATAAAAGAATTGTTTTTGTTTGTTTCTGAAACTAAAAATCAAAACTTTTTACCAGATGATAGTTTATTGGATCCTCCACGTTTCACATCTCGACGACCCATTTCCATATTTTCTTCGTCTTGAAAAAAGCTAAAGAAGATAGACTCAGAGAAGAACAAAAAAAAAAGAAAGCTCACTTCTTCCACATCTCTCTGTAAAACAAAATCCCTAAAGGATTACACACACTTTGGTTAGATACAGAAGAAAAAACTAAAGCGAGAAAAGTAAAAAGACGTTAAAGAAGAGGAGAAAAAGAGAGAAAAGTTATAAAACTGTTTCTCGTGTCTCGAAGAATCAGGTTCTTCGTGAAAGAAAGGAGAAGGGACAAAAAAGAAGACTTGAAGAAGAAAGAAAAAAATTAAAGATCTTTTTATTTATTTAAAATATTAATTAATGTTTGTACATTCAACCCGTGAATTAAAAACCCGGTTTGTTAAATCGTTGAATTTTTGAAAAGAAATTAAAAAGAGTATTTAATTTGCATTTACTAAGGAAACCTTCATTAATGGAGTCACTGTTCTAAAATCTAATCAAAACATTAATATGTAACTGACATAAGAAGAAGACCAAAAAAAAAACGTAAACAGTGCTACAGAATTATCGAAAAACACAGAGACTATTTGAGCTTTTGATTCAAAGTAAAAAAACCCAGAATTATGAGATTTCAACAGGGAAAAAAATGTAAGAAAGAAGAGATTTATTAAAACCTTGTTGTGTGTGTCTTAATTATTTGAGCTCTGTTTATGTTTGATGTGTTTGTATTTTCTCAAAGTTTCTCCATATTCTAAAAAGACGGATAATCCGAAGCTGTCGCTTCACTCGACTCGATCGCTTTTATAAATGTCACACACAAATGACAAAACGCTTCTTCGCTCTCTCTTTATCTTCCTCAGTTATTGAACGGTGTATAATGAAGAAGTTACTACAGCCGTCCGATTTATCCACTGTTTTGCCACGTAGTCCATGAACATATTTATGTGTCAGACACGTCAGCAGTAAGCGCTGAAAATGTACTGCGACATGGTTTTCCTATTATGATTTGAATCCGTACGACTGAATCTCATTTCCTTTTTATTTCCTTCAAAGGAATCGAATTATATAAGCAAACAGACAAAAATTTAAAATATAATATTACATCTTTAACTGAAAATTATTTAGAAATCTTGATTGGTCATCCAATTAATCAGTGACCAAAGGGGGCTAACCAATTAAATGGTTTGTTGGACGCCAAAATTTGTAGATATTCAAACTTAATTTTACTACTAAATTTGCGTAGGCCATTTATTCTCATACGTTTCGAGTAGTAGACATCCATTTTTTCGAACGCATCATGTACTTCAATGATATTCAATTTGATAGCACTACACATTTTACAATTACTGATTTTTATGTACTTTTACATAACCAAATGTACCATAAATCATGATAACTTTGTAAACCGGGTCCCCCCCTCTTAACTCAAAACATCTGGCTGTCTTCCATAATTACGAGAGAATGTCACGGCGTTATTTTTTACTCTCTTCTATTGTTATATTGTCCAACTAAAAAACGCCATGGATTCTAAAATGTCAATGTCAGTCCAAATGCCCAAACTAGAGTTTAGACTTTAAGGAAAGAGTAAGCATTGGTGATGATTCAAAATCAACGGCTATTATTAGTTCTTATAAGTTTATTAATCATTTCGCCGCGTCATCACACTGAAATCGACAAGTCAGGTGATGTCTGCCAACTGTGTACTTGTGTCTACAGTCTACCAAAGAATTTCATTTTTTCGGTTTCTTTAAGTCAAACTTTTATCAAAGAACTCTTCTGCGCTGCCCCATTATGATTTATCAGTTCATTTGTATAGAAACACTGATTAAGTCTGACCTCATTAATTTATTTATGGAAAATCTCAAACTCATTACCAAGCATATCTTATTTCTACCGTTTGATAACTGGTATAGAAACACTGATTAAGTCTGACCTCCTATCTTATTGAGCGACTACAGACAAGCAAACCATTATATACAAACCGTTTTTTGTTTTGATTGCATAAATTTAATTTGGTGCAATTGTTAATTATGCAAAGTACAATTTTTTTAAAGGCCCATACTTTTGAGTCGAGTTAAGACCTACTCTTGTGAATAAGGCCCATATAATAAAAAGGGAAAAACGAGATAATTAGTTTTGATAAATCTGATTAAGATTTTAAAACTAAATGAAAGCCTCCGTAGCATAGTGGTATTGCGAAGCGAAAGGCCGCGAGTTCGATCCTCGCCGGGGGCTCTCAGAGTTGAGCATAATTTTTATTCAATATTTTTAATTTTATGGATTCCGTTTGTGTACGGCTGTCAAATAAATATCGATGTTTACAAAATCTTATACCAAAATTCGATATGTAATGATTCAAAACAAAAAAAAATCGATATTTTTCTCGGTCACCACAAATTAAAATACTCAATGAATTACAATGATGTCAGTTGACTCTATCGTGTTAGCACTAATTGTCTACTAAAATTCATGAAACTGAAGGCAAGCAAGAACTATTTATACACGGTCGTGATATAGTAAGTACTTAAAAATTGGATGAGCTCCTTCTAAATTTCTAACACAAATACTCAGTCAGTCAAATGGTTTATCATATATTGTATCTATATATGTTTCTTTACAGATGAAAATAGCATGATAACCAATCACTCACAAGTCACAAGTAACAAATAACACAATTTTATTAGAAAATGAAATAATACAGTGAGATTATTTGACGAATTGATATACAAAATAAGAATATTCAAAGCCAGAAAACTTACACAAAATAGACCAATTAATAATACAGTACACACACACAACGACAACATACGGTTCTCGTTTATTATTCGATCCAAATATATATGCCAGCAAATACTGTGAAACGACATCTTACCGGAGGGCCGCAGTAATCAAGAGTTGTTACTTAAGGGCACTTGCGGCGGCCACCGTGGGTGGTGAGACTAGCGTAGCACTCGCACTTGTCGTAGTTTCCGTACGTGCCAGGTGGCACGCAGCTGCACCTAGCACAGCAAGTGCCGCACGCTCTGTGACACAGCCTTGGCCTCCTCGACAGCCTGCACCGTGCTTTACATGCACTTCCACAATCTATAAAGAAAAAACATATATATAAATAAAGTTTTCTTACTTACTAACTAAACGTTAGTTTTAATACAAAACCTAGCTACATGTACTTGTATGTACATATATATATATATGTATAAGCTTGTATACTTACTGATTTTCCTGGCATAACCTTTTTTGCTCTGTGAGTTTTCCTGCAGGAATATTAAAAAAATGATAAAATGTAAGTAAATATATCTGAAAAATGTGTATTTGTGATGAGGAAACGTACCAGATCGGCATGGACGAGTTGGAGAACAAGAAGAGATATGAGAAGAGAAGCAATAAGGGCTTTTGAAATAGCCATTAGAGAGAATGTAAAGTGAGTGCTATAGCTCAATTCAGGCTTTTGAGGAGATAATAATGTGTTTTAAAGTTGTTGTGGCTAAATGAGAACTTGGAGGCTTCTATTTATAGCCCTCCTCTTGATGGACAACTGACCCCATTTTCGGTCTAGACTATTCTTTTTATTTTAATAATTCCTTGTTAATAATTTCAGGGAAAATAATTGCTTTATGAGTTTAAGAATTCAATATTATGTACTCTGTGGTTGATAATTACGGAAAAAAGAAACACAGCCTTTTTTAAAAAGTTGATAGTGAAAAATCACTTGTCATTATATATTTTAATTTTAATATAACAGTATAAATTTTTATTTTCCTTTTTGTTAAAAAGTCGGGTTGGTGCGTATAAAAGTTGGCGTACGCGAAGAAGAGAATATTATGGTGCGGGAAAATAAGGTTGTATTATTGGTGGTCTCTTGTTTTAATTTTGATCAATGGATTCGGTATAACTATTCCACCGTATTTACTTTTTATAATAATGTTTCTTTTAAATGAAAACTAAAAACCAATGTACAAGTGTAACTGTATAGACGTCTATGATGTACATAGACAACGTAGACCTAAATTCTAATATTGGTATCGCTTGGGTTTGGTAAGTTTTGATTATACCAAAAATTCTTGATCCAGAGACAGATATAATAGTTTATTTGAACAATTGACTATTGACTTCGATAGTGAGCATTTTTAGTGAATATATAGCATAAACTATACTCATATCTTGACGTATACCATGACCACTCGTTCCGGTTTCGAAGTGTGTACGCTCTTTCTACGATGTATGTGATCTCTGAACAAATTAAAGCTAAAACTATTATTATTATTTTTTGGTAAGCATCAGTGTGTTTAATCGAATTTGTTTTGGAAAATTATAACAAACCAACTTTTAAAAGTTATGAACACCACAAAAATTAAAAGTCCATAAGTGTTTTGGGTGGGTGGGATGATGAGAATGCTCAATTTGAAGTTTTATTTATTTATTGTGTTGATCTCCATTGTATTGGGAATCCATCACAATAATATGAGGAAATTAAGAAAAAATGACCAAAAATAGAATATATATATATATATATATATATATATTGGAAGGACACAATCACATAAATCGAAAATAAATTGAAAGTAATTAATTAATGAAGAAAAAGGGAGTTAGAAGAGTTGGATGTGGTTGAGACAAGAAGGATGAGGGGATGCAGACGTGACTGGTCATTTTGAGAATACTTCATTCACAGCTTGCACTTCTTCTTATGATGTTATGATCCACTCGTCGTCTTTATATTATTTCCTCTTTTTTATTTCGTTTTATTTTAAATCGATTTCTAGATCAATCCTTATGTTTTTGTTTTAACTAGACTACTGTATTTTTCTTATGGTCCACTCCTTGTTCTTCTTTTTCTTTAATTACCAACAAAGTTGCAGACTTTTAGCCCATACAATCTCTTTGGGGTGAAAACCACTCGACTTCGAATATTCTTGATGAAATTTATGCGAAAAATACTCTCTAAATCCACAAAATTAGTTTAATACACCATTGGAGATTGTTATATAGGTCCCCAAGTATTTTTTTATAGATTATGGGATCCAAAACAAATTACACATTGAAAACAAAGCAAGCATAACTCTGTCTATTATTGTTAGTAGCTGGTAAAATACCAAACAGCAAAAAGAGTTCGTTCAATCTGCATTTTAAATCGTGGCGTCGATGGTCGACCAAAATCATAGACCATAATTTATTTATTAAAAACCAGAAACGTTAAAATATGAATATGAATAGTAAATTGCAAATGCTTGAGACATAGGTAGAGTCTATGTAAAATGTTAAAAAATAAAAATTGAAGTTTCGAATAACCCTTTAACAAAGTAAAAAGTTTCGAAAGAGAGAGGTCACGGATCGTCTGTCTTCACTGTTTGGCTTTTTCAGCTACCTTATCAACTTCAACCCCATCCGCACGCACACAAGAAACATTCTACACGAAGTCTATACCATAGTCTTTTAATTGACAAATGACAAAAATAATTAAATAGTCGAGGAGCATAGTTCTTTATGCATGAAAATGTCACTTCAATTATCATAAGTTATGGTATTTGTTTCATTGAAAATTCTCGTTAAAATAATATTTGCATCCACCTTACACTGTTTTAAGTACAATAACTAATCATTTTAGTTTTATCAAACGAAAACCAAAAAGGGTTTTCACTCAATTCATCAACATATCCTTAATAAGCCAACAATTGTTGTCATGGAAACAGTTTATATACTAAGGAGCATATAGAAAACAATCGAGAATATGAATTATAACTCATAACCTAATTAGAAAACAATCGAGTATATGAATTCTAATTCATAGCAAGTAAATACCCGACAGAGATAAAAAAAATTATACTTATTAACAAAAATAACAGATTTTTTCTAGGCTAATTTGTTGTTTTCAAGAAATCCCACTTTGTCGTGAAAGTGAACATTTTTCATTTTTCAAAATGGAAAATGGAAGTAGCCTTTTTTATGCTTAAAATGTATTAAAAGGAAAAGGAAATTAAGAAAAAGTGATAGAGAAGCGAGTTCTTAAGAAGACAGCTGTGAAGCGTTGTTATCCACTTAACAGCTGTTATATAGCTAATTGCCAACCTGTGATCTCTTTTACTTTCTTTTGTTTCCATCCCAATACATTTATAATATAGATGCTAGGGTTTTATTGGTATTATTATACTCTCGAGTGAAACTATGTTCTATAATCTAAATGTGATAATATGCTTTCAAGCAAATGGCTTTTTTTGGTTAAAAAGTTTTTAAGCAAAACTTATTTGTTTGCTTTTAAGCAAATATGGCTTTGGTCCATCCTTATTTGTTCCCCCAAAGCAATATGATTTCAACAAGTATATTTATGCGAATTCTACCTTATTCCTTATATTCAACGAAGATATATAGCACGAATTTTTTTTTCATTCAACGAAGATATAAAGCACGAAAAAAGTTTTGCCTCACGATTTCAAATTGCTTGGAAAAAGCTACCAGGCTTTCTGATTAATGCAGTTGTCCAGTTAAGGAATCAAACGGTACTCGGGTGATTATACGAACGATATATTCGTATTATCTATTATTAATTGGATTATTGTCGATGAGTCTAGTAATTTATGAATATAAGGTGATATGATCACAGAATCCAGCTGTATCCGCCGCCAAAAGAATCGCCAAAAGAGTCGATCCAATATAGAAACCAAATATGGATAAGCTCAGACTTGAAGAACTCCAATAAACAAACAAAAGTAACAATCATTATCATTCTCGAGATTTAAATCGTAGCTAATTTAATTCGTCTGATGAAGAAAAACAAGTAACTACGTTTGACTAAGTTTTGTGTTATCCTTATCAAATAACAGTAAAACAAACATAACTTCATTTGTTATTAATTTTTTGTTGGTCGGAATAACGCACGGCAGGGGCATATTTGCGACCTTATTGGCTTACAAGTGAATCCAGCATGCAATAATTATCAAATATAGTTCCTGGCCAGTGGCTTTTCTAATCTTTCATAAAGGATGTTCTTAACGAATAAAAATTATGGTTTCAAGGTTAGTCCGATAAAAGAGATTAAATTATGGTTTAAATTATATGTTTGGCCCACAACTTCCTTTATTAAAAAAAAAAAACTGCAGCATTTAAATGTGTCTTAATCGCATTTCTGATTCGCAGATCGCAGTACCTCCCTAAAGTATATTCTCATGTTTCTGGCTTCCTCCCTTCAACAATTATTTTAATCCTTGTAAAGAACAAATATTTCAATTCTTTGGTAGATAAATGTAGACTTGATTCACTGACAAAACAGAGAAAGAAAACTTAAGTCTAGCATAAGTATGTTCCATCTAAATTATACATCCCTAAACGGCTAAACATATAGCAAACTATTGAACACAACACATTCATTTAGTTGCTTCTGGCAACAGCATATCTCAAAACTATATGATAAAAGCTGAGAGACTAATCTTAAATTAATACGTCAATATCTCTAATCAATTCCCTTTTGCTTTACAGTCATCTAATAGAAGAAAAACATAAAAAGAGAAGAAAAAAAAAGATTAGAGAAGACTAAACGATTAGCCAGTAAAAACATAGAGCATACTCCATATCATAAGCTTAAGCAAAAACCGTATATTCTTCTCTATTTTTCACCAAATTTTACACAACACCTGATGGGAGACGAAGAACGAGCTGACCACCCATTAAACTGTCCAAGTTCCAAACACCAAAAAACATGAAATCTTAGAACACTTCTCAATGTCACAAGATCAACTAGCGCAGAATGACGATTAATGTATCAACAAAACGGGACGATGACCAAAAACATATATGATTTACCTTTTGACATAGTAGTAGCAGAAGTCGGCCAAAATGAAGGTTTGGATGATTTCGGAGAGGAGTACCATTATAGGCCAAAATCCATATCCTAAAGCAGTCAATAACCGCCCGCGAGTGTCCAAAACCTACACCATCATCAGTTTATTATATGTGTTAAAACCAAATTCACATATGTATAGAGATTTTTGTAGCTTGAAGGCGAGGAAACAAAGAAAAAACCTGAAGGACCCAATGTGCACAACTCAAGAACCTGGCGATCCCCAAAGCGAATACGTAATGTGCTGTGAATGGCTCCACGATCTGAGATAAGACATGTGTTACTAGTTTAAGTAGGTAAAGGATAGAGACTGGTTTCAAGATTCTAAAATTTTCACCTTAGTGTTTTGCATGACTCTAAGTTGAGGAAGGACTGATACAGCTTCAAGGTAAACACAGAACGCCCAAGAAATCTTATTGATTATATGATGATGTGTTGATGGGTGAATGAGAACAGATAGGACAACACATGGAATAACCTGCAGCGAACATAAAAAAAAAACTCGAACACATTATTATCGAAATGAACATATACTCTTCATAGTTAGATAGCAAGTCACTTCTATAATACAACTCAAATCGATATTAGCAAAGAAACATTACAAAATGATCTGTATAGAGCTAGAAAAAGCTGATCATTTGGTGATCCAATATGGAAACTAATAGTAATAAAAGGTTGCTACTTAACCTTGAAAAAAAGAAGAAATTAAACTGAGAATTCAAGAAAGAAAACAATAAACTTACGACGTAGTAGATAGCAAAATTGTCTTTGTCTTCCATGTAACTAGCTTTAAGCTTAAAACGGATCATATAGATAACCCAAAGAGTAGTCACCAACGTAGCCGAATCAAGCAACGTGTGAATATCAAATTCCATCACAAAACTACAATACAATCTCACGGCTAAAAACAAAGCCGTAAGCTCTTGTGACTTCAAAGATAGTCCTGTCAATACACCAAGAAAGATTACAATTTTAATCTACTCAATCCAAATCTACGCAATTCAAATAAGGGAAACACGACTCAGTTGCATAGGACAAAGAGATCGACACGGATCGAGGAAAAACGATTTCAGAACTCCTAAACATAGAAACCCAGAAATTCAAAATCAAGAAATTTCCAAAATTTCGCAAGAATTAGAATTTACCAGCACAAGTCTTCTCCTTTGTGAGCTTATAAATGAGGACGGAGATTCCAAGGGCGTGAACAGCTTCAGCAGCGACAAAAAGATTGTCGTGGTCATGAACAATCATTCTTAACAAAACCAGAGCAGCCATGGCCGAGATAACACCGAGAAAAGCTTTAACCTTTGGTGGTTGCCGACGAACCCATGTCGTCACGGCGTGGATCGGTCTCTTCGCCGCCTTCATCTTTCAATTTCTTACCGAAAATAGAAAGAGTAAAGTAGAAACCTTTAGGAACTTGGTACGATGATTTGTAAAACCAGATCTATCTCTTTAATGTCCGAATTGATTTTTTGGACAAATCAGGTGATTGTTATTATTACACTGTTTTTTTTTCATGTGTGGAGTGGGAACTGGAAATGGCACAAATGGGTTACGCTCCCATTGCTAAAAATTACTCCTTTTTTGCTTTCAATTTTTATTTTAATTGTTCCGAACACGTTATGGCGGTGACACGTGGAGGGTTATGTTTGTTTAGGTGGAAATTAGATTCGGTGGTAAGCCAACAACTTTGCGTCGTCCCTTTGTATAACATCCACTGTAAATCTAGAGGTGTTACCCTATATTGAATCGTTATTTAAATTAATGTATCTTGTAATAAATTGTCAAATGATTTAATTTCCATATTCTTGCATAATTATTGTGGATTTTATGTGTTATAAAACTATTGTTTCGACAAAGTATATGTACGAGATCTTGTTTTGTTTTTAAGGCATGATTCCAAAAAATGTTATATTTTTGTCATCTAATTTAAAGAAAAAGGATAAAAGGCATATGGGAATGTTTTTAAATTCATGTCCAAAAAAAAAAATGCGAAACCATTTATTTAATCGAAATATTAAATTGAAATTGAAGCCCATCCAATTGTATTCGTGAAGTTTGAATCTAAGCCCATTATTTAGGCCCATAAAAGTGTAAATGCTTATAAACGCACAAAATCGACATTTTGAATACCAACGGTCTGAATCTCTCTCTCTCTCTCTGATCGAAATCGACAATTCTTCTGCTTCAATTTGATCGAAAGTGAGACTAGGGTTTCTTCTAGATGGTCATTCGAAAGCGATCCAGAGATTCTTCAGATAAGGAGAATTGGGATACAGTCTTCAAGAACTTGGTTCAGATCCTTCGGAAAAAAGATGACCAGCTTGAATATCTGACAAAGCGCTGGAAGATTCTCGAAGATGAAATCAAAAAGCAAAACGAAAGATGGTTCTTTGACGTTCAATATTACAACTTCAACTCTCTCTGGTAAATAAAAGACCCTCAAAGATTACTTTTTTAGATACCCAATTTTCATAATTAGGGGTTTTAATTTCATTCTTCGCAATTTTCAAATTTTTTACATAATTATTCAGATGAAGAAGGAAAATGAAACTTTGGAGATGATGCGTTTGGTTGAGATCGCTAATTTCAATATGTTGGTTGGATTTAAGGAAAGAGATTGCTTTAACTCCAAAGAGAAATTAAGTAAGGTCATCATCAATGCGATTGTTATTTGATCTTTTTGGGAAGTTTAATTTAAAGTTTGCTCTTTTGTATTATATATGTAAATTTTCAGAACACCTTCAAAAAGAGTTGGATAACTTCAAAACTTGGTTTGATATCTTCACTATGGATGGTGATTGGTGACTCTGGAGATGCAGATTGTAAATCATTACAAGTCAAAATCAGAAAACAGAAACTTGAATGTGAGAAGCTTGCTTTTGTAAAGAGATCTGAGGTAACTACTCTTTTACAAGGAACCGGGTTTGCGTGGAGTCAATTCAAACGAATCGAAAGTAGATTCACTGATAAGTTAATGAGGAAAGACAAGGAGATTGAGCAGCTTAAATCCTCTAATCATGAGAAAGATAAGATCATTTCAAGATTTAAGGTTAAAGTGGCTGAAATGGAAGACAAAACTTGTAAGAAGGACAGCGGAATCTCGAGACACTCAGCTGAAGCGAAGCCATTAAGGAGGTCTCCTAGGCTCAACCGATGTTAACTCGTAACAATAGCAACTATGTGGGCTGGGTAAGAACTCTCTTCTGTAATAAGTGAACAGGTTTGCTTAGTAATTGAATACATATATTAAAAAAATTTGTAATTTGTATTTGTTGAATCTGTATTGTATATTTGTGATTAGTTAATCTCCTCTTTTTCAGCGACATTTCTTCTACACGTAGAGCAGTTTAACTTGACGAGATGTTTTTTAAAAAAATATCAGGAGACACTGGTGTTTCATTATATTATTTTCTTATATAAAATATGTTTTCATGTTTTTAAAACATAACCATTTCCTAAACATTTTAGAAAAACGTTTTTCGTGTTTTTACACATTTCTTTTTTACATACTCTATTGTTTTCCACGCAACATAATAAATATCTCTGTGTTTATACAATAACAAAAACGAGTTATTTTCATTTTATTTGAGCAAGACAAAAAAATTATTCGAAATCTGAAACTTCGGCATTGCATACAACCATAAGTTCGAGAACAAAGGTTACATTTCAAGCATCGACACGGACTCACACGATACGAAGGCAAATTATTATTTCTATATATCTCCTTGTTAACATTGAGAGTATAGTATCGTTTTTAACGAACAAAAATGAGAGTATAAATTAAAAAGAATGAAATTTAGGAAAGAAAAACTAAGTGTTCTGAAAAATAATAATGACAAATGACCGATTTTTCCCTCAAAATTGACAGAAATTAGATAGAATAAAAGATAAAGAAGAAATTCAAATAAGAAAACTAACAAGGCCGTATAACAGAAAATATAATGACACGTGTCATAAAGCCAGACCATCAAACATAATGAGATATGAATAAATAAATAAATAAAACGAAACAAAATCTTGGGAGAAAGATTTATCTCATTAACCCAATCGTTTCAAGACGAAGAAGAGAGACTCCCAAAAGACATTCGTGTCTCGATGAAGAAGAAACAGTATATAACAATGGAAGAACACGGTCCACTCCGTATCCGTCACCTTGAAGGCAAAACCAATAGAGATTTCTTCGATGAAATCGACTATGAAATTTCTTCAATCTTATTGGAACTTTCGAATCCTGTTGTATTCTCTTCTGATTCTCTTTGCCTCCCTAAATGGGGTCGCACTCAAAAGAGGTCCACTTCGGCTTTCCTAAATCTACCCAAGATTTCGCCGGAGCCGGTTAGTAAATCTCTGCCGAGTACAGAGGTCACTTCGAGTTCCTCTTGCTTAACCGGCGAGGCAAAGAAAACCAACAGTCCTCAAACCGTAAGTCTTACTTTTATCTTCTCTGTTTTAGAGATATCAAAGGTTGTAGAATTTTTATTTGTTGTCGGACCGTTGACTTCTTTGAGATTTCGTTTTTGTGTACTATATTTCTGTTCTTCTACATATGTTGTCAACTTTGTGTTCGTATCTGTGAATTGGTATTGAGTAATTGCTTGTGGGGTGTTTAATATATAACTATAGATTAGCAAAGGTTTTGAAGAAAAAAATTTCAGCAAAATTTCACGCTCGGTTCTTGAATTTTTATTTATTTATTTGTTAATAAAAATGAAATTTGTAAACATGTGGCGTTTGTAGACGGGTTTGCTTAGGGCACATGTGGCGTTTGTAGCCCACCAGCCAATGGATGATCAAAATTTGCTTCATCTACAACCGTTGACATCCGTTGATCGTAGGGCCAACGTGAGGGATGTTGAAACGGCGTCGTCGGTACGAGAGGCTAGAGATAACATGGAACGACGTGGCTTTGATCTCAACCTTCCAGCACCAGCAGCTGAGGAGGAGGATAATAGTATCGCTGCTATGGTGGGATTTCAGAGAGTGGCAACTGAAGTCAAAGCCGCTGCTGCTCAAGCTCGACAAAGAAGATTAGCTTTAATGCGATCTAAGAAGCTTTATAATAGATTCATCTCCTCATACCAATTCAACTAAGGATAAATCGTTTTAATTTGTTGGGGTTTTTTTTAAAACCTAATATAAAGGATTTTGATACCAAAATTGCAAGTTTCCATATAGGGACAACCGGACAAGGGTAAGTTGTTTGGTTGTGTATAATTTATAAAGGGAAATCTAGCTGAAAGTGATATTTCCCCCTTTTTTCTTTATTTATATATGACACTAAACATTTTTCTTCTAATTTTGATAAGCTAAACTTTGGTCATGTTCATTTACCTGTCGTTGGCGACAACGATAACGACCAACGAGTGTTCGTTTCGTTGTCGTTGTGTCCAACGACTGATCGCAGCAACCAGCGATTAGAATTTTTGGTTGCTGAAAAATTGAATGATTGTTTTTGAATCGCAACGATCAATCGCTGGTCGCTAACGACTACTAAACGAACAATAACACATGTCGCTGATCGCTATCGCTAGTCGATGTCGTTAGTCGCTGTCACTAACGAGAGGTGAACGAACATTGCCTTTATTTTAATTAAATTTTAAAATATTTGGTGTGTGAAGCGTTTTCCGATCTTTATCTTTGGGAATGAACTTCGCGAAGTGAAGCGTTTCAAAGAGTTAAAGCAGACCAAAAGTTATGAAACTTACAATTCGATGAAGCTAAAGATAGTAGAAATGGAATCGATTGTTTAGTTGATCACGGGGTTTTGACAGTCGTTTAGAACCGTTCTACAAAAGACGAAAGTTTTTGAGACTTTTAGTTAAAAATGATCAATCCTCCATTTATAGTTTGAAACACTTTTTCTATCTTTAGTTACGAATTCAAAATTACGTACAATATACATTACATAGAATCTAAAAAATATGAAGAACTAATATTTTTTTAGCAAAATCTGCCATTTATTTGTATAAATGGAAAGATTTTAGTTTTAAGAATCTTTTTGAAAATATGAAAGGCTGAAAAGGGATGTACGTGGACAAAATATTATTGAAGGCAATGAGAAGAAAAGAACAAACCAAATGGCAAATACAATAAAAACACCACAAAGAAAAAGTGAACTCGTGACTTCTTAAACGATACTAACAAACAAAACACATTCTTTTTTTAGAAAAAAAAAACCCACATGAAACTTGATATGTATATATATGGTAGGCAAAGAGAAAAAGAGAGCTTTCAAAGATTGAAAGAGAGATGAGTTGACTTGTTTTTTAATCTTTTGGTTTGTGTTCTTTGACCATTCTGAGAGATTCGAAATCAAGATTCGTAAACTTCTTCTTCATCATCCTCATATTCGCCTTCTTCATCAGCAGTAGCATCTTGGTATTGCTGGTATTCAGCGACCAGATCATTCATGTTGCTCTCAGCTTCAGTGAACTCCATCTCGTCCATTCCTTCTCCTGTGTACCAATGCAAGAAAGCTTTACGCCTGAACATAGCTGTGAACTGTTCGCTAACTCTCCTGAACATTTCCTGGATAGAAGTTGAGTTTCCGACAAACGTAGAAGCCATTTTGATTCCCGTTGGTGGAATGTCGCAGACGCTTGACTTGACGTTGTTTGGGATCCATTCAACAAAGTAGGAAGAGTTCTTGTTCTGGACGTTTAGGATCTGTTCGTCTACTTCCTTTGTGCTCATCTTTCCTCTGAACATAGCTGAGGCTGTGAGGTAACGTCCATGGCGAGGATCAGCAGCGCACATCATGTTCTTGGCGTCCCACATTTGCTGTGTGAGCTCGGGGACTGTGAGAGATATATACTGTTGAGAGCCACGGGAAGTGAGAGGTGCGAAACCCACCATGAAGAAATGGAGACGAGGGAAAGGGATAAGGTTCACAGCGAGTTTCCTTAGGTCAGAGTTGAGTTGTCCAGGGAACCTTAAAGAGCAAGTCACACCACTCATTGTTGCAGAGATCAAGTGGTTCAAGTCTCCAACTGCAAACGTATACATGATGATGTTATAAATTAGGAACCAAACAAATAAATAAGGGTTCTGATACATGACGTGGTACTTACAGCTAGGAGTGCTGAGTTTGAGAGTGCGGAAACAGATATCGTAAAGAGCTTCGTTATCAAGGACCATGCATTCATCAGCGTTCTCTACAAGCTGGTGGACAGAGAGAGTGGCGTTGTATGGCTCAACAACAGTGTCTGAGACTTTTGGAGATGGGAAAACAGAGAATGTGAGCATCATCCTGTCTGGGTATTCCTCACGGATCTTTGAAATCAACAGAGTTCCCATTCCTGAACCTGTACCTCCTCCGAGAGAATGGCATACTTGGAACCCTGTAATTATGAAAATGAGACGCCAAACTATTAAGGACAAATATGAAACAATGTACATCTGTAATGTTGAATGTCACTTGAAATACAACTAAACAGAGTCAAATGTATCTGACAGGTAATGGATAGAAGTATACACTGATGATAAAGTTGGAACTTGAAAAATTAATCATGTAACGATGTATATACTAGATGAGTCCGTTACATATCTCTAGACCAGATGTGAAAAGATATTGAGATGTTTCTCAATGAAAATCTTAAAAACAATCATGCCGCTTATCTCACAAAGTGATATGTGTCACCTCGATAGTCTCAACACAAGAGTATTCTCTAAAGTGCTTATTAAAAAATTCGATATGGCTAAGGATCACGTGATATATATTTGATCAACTGCGACAAAATTTGAACAAAAACATTAGGGGGGCCACAATACACTAAAGCCAAATTAGGACATTGTCTCTAGATTCAATGACGTAAACTTTTTTACCTATAAAAAATTGAAAAAAAAAATCCAATGCAGGACCTATCATTAGATTTGAATTGTTAACAGCTCACTCTCAAGTCTTAACAGTAATTAACCAATGATTAACTTAGGCGGTTAGAACAAATATGAATTACTGAATAACAATCACCAACTCACTCACAGATCAAATAACTTGTAAATTGAATCATGATCCTGAAGATGAACTAGTGCAATGCGATGATGATTCATAACCCAAAAAAAAAGTGAAATCGAGAGATCATCGGTTACTAAATGTGCTACTGCAATTAACAGTGTTCAAAGATCTAAACGATCGAAACCAATCAATGATATCAATGTAATCACCAAAAAAAGCAAGATCAGAGTCATAGTTTTTTCCGATATAAGAAAAAATATATAAAAAATACCTTGAAGGCAATCACAGTTCTCAGCTTCTTTACGAACAACGTCGAGGACAGCATCAATAAGTTCAGCACCTTCAGTATAATGACCTTTGGCCCAGTTATTTCCGGCGCCAGATTGGCCAAAGACGAAGTTATCAGGACGAAAAATCTGACCATAAGGTCCAGATCTGATACTATCCATAGTACCAGGTTCGAGATCCATAAGAACAGCACGAGGAACGTATCTACCACCAGAAGCTTCATTATAATAAACATTGATACGTTCAAGTTGAAGATCAGCAGAGTCACCATTGTAACGTCCAGTAGGATCAACACCGTGTTCATCGCAGATAACTTCCCAGAATTTAGAACCGATTTGGTTACCGCATTGACCGCCTTGAACGTGAAGGATCTCTCTCATGATGATGATGATTGAGATCTGGAAATAGAGAGAAATGGAGAAAAGAGAACAAATGTGGAGGATGAATAAGAAGGCGAGAGAGTATTTGGTGTAGTGACAAATTGTGACAGCGTGGGAATATGGAAGATGGATCTTGCCAGCTATAACCGTTTCCTCTTCCTCCCTCATTTTCTCCTGGGATTTTATTTCCTGCTTTTCACTACACCCTACACTCTCATTATTTTTTTATTAATTTACCACTTCCATTTTTCAACTAAAATAATTTCATATAATAAATCAAATTGTTAACAACTTAATACTGTGAAATTGATTTTTTAATATAAAAAATTAGTAAACCTATTTTGCTTACTTTTAGTTTAAGATATTGTTAATTATACAATTTAGGTTTTTATATTATTATTAACCTTTATTATTTGTATGTATGTTTTAAAAAATAGAGATAGTAATATTTATTATGCATAACATGAATACAAGAACTTGCATTTAGTCTATTAGTAGTTTAGTGACATAGCACATGTAGCAAGATGTAATATCGATCTGGAAATCTTGAATACATGTACCTTTTTTCTATGTAAACGATAAACACACAATAATTGCAATCGGTTGAATTATCATAGTTTTAAAATATTATCCCACCGATTTTGTTTGGATCTATTATACAATTTTTCAATAACAAATAAAATCATACGTAGAGCCACATAGAAAAATAATAATGTCATAGCACATGTAGCTAGATGTAGACTGTAGTAAGATCTCAGATTTAATCCATTATTTTTAATTTATATCAACTGTTTATATGTACGTCAAGATCAATAATTGATACTTGTAGAAAGAGTCTTTTTTTTTTTTTTTAATTTTCATTTACTTGCTCCCAACTATTATGAAAAATGTTACTGCAAGGAACATTAAAGGAAATGTGAGCACGTTAGCTGGTCATATGCCTACAGATATATGTATTCATTGAATATTAAAAACCTCTATTTTGTTTCATTAATAATATTGGCAGATGTTGGTTTTCTTGAGGACATTTTATTAATTTCCTATAATTTGTACGAACTAAAGCAAAATACAGAACCGATGTGACAATTATTTCAATCCAATTTATAAAATTTCTCAATCTAGTTCCAGCTAAATAGACCTGGGCCGGTTGATATAAAAATAACAACATTGCAATATTGTAGAATGTGAGCACATCTAAAACCAAGAACGGTATCGTATTGTCTTGCCTTGCCTTGGGCACAGCCGAGATTATACAATGGTCGTCTGATTTTAGTGATGTACCAATCCTAATACTCTCTGATGATTAAAAAAAAGAGTTATGTTTTCCATATTAACGTCTGTTGATTACAATTCGAGGGTCTTTACAATACCCTTGATTTTTATTTATTTAAAATATATGATTATTAGAGAATTTGGCCGCAAGGGATGAAATTATCCGGGATAGGAAATTCATCTCTAACCGGAATATTCGTAGGATCTTCTTGTCCATCACCTTTGACCCTCAAGTAAAGCTCTTGACCAAGATACCATTGCTCTGCTTTTTGTGATCTAACATTCCACATTCCTTGATTATCCATTGCTAATAGTATTGCTGCCCATGAATATGGATAAACCTAATACCCAAACAAAATGCAAAATTATAAATAATTTCTCCTTAATACTTTAATTACGAAATTATAATTGAGTTTACCTGAACTGTTGACCGTGAAACAGCGTCCACTAAGTTATATCCAGCTCTCTTACTCTCAGACCAAGCTCCAAATCCCATTCTAACATCAACGCAAAATAAGCTTAGAATCTAATTAATCATATAAATAAACATGATTAACGATTATGATTTTACCCGACAAAGAAGAAATTGTAACCGTCGATATGCCAACTCTGTAGTTCATCTAGAGGATTTTCGAACACGATGTGGACGAAATCTTTGTAACGAATATCGACTACTGAAGTTCCTAAACTCTGCGTTTTATTGGATGGATAAATAGGGAATATGTCGGGGACAATCATGTCTTTTAGCTGGAAATGATCGATGAGCTTTAACGGCGTTGAAGGTTCGACGAACGAAACACCGTTAACTGTGTAACGGAGTTTGTTTGACGATAGCTTAACGTCGTTTTGAAGTACTAACGTTCTGGTTACGTTTATGCTTCCGTAGTGGTACGAACCTTGCGGGTTCGTTCTTGCTGCTCCAACGTTTAAGTCCCTTCTGTGTCACAATTACATTTATTAATATATATATAATTATATATCTGTGGCATATCGTTAAAGAAACTGGTGATTTTTATTTCCAGAAATGAAATTCGTATTAACCTAATGGACTGAGCTTGTTGAACCGAGGAGGTGTAGTCCCATGGTCCAGGTGCAAGTGGAACTGGTCCGACCGGGTCAAGGGGGGAGTTGGGATATCGAATTAAAGCTATACCGGACAGGTAGAAATGAATAAACCGGGCAGAGGCGAATATGTAGTAGGAGCGGTAACTTCCAATTGGGTCGGTTTTGGCAGTTACAAGAACAGAGTATGATTGGCCAACGTGGATATCTAGGCTTGAGTAAACATGTTGTTGAACATACGAACCCTCTGTCTCTACTAGAAGCATATCATGGTCCTGGATCCTGAAGTTTAAGCATGTTTTAAGCCCCACATTTGATATTCTTAGCCTATAAGTTTTACCTGAGATTTATGCAAAAAAACAAAAAACGTAAATTTTGCATGTAATAATTACATGAGTACTGAATAAGATCAAATATGACATACATAAGTAATCTATTCATAAAAAAAAAAAAAAAATCACCTGGTTCAAATACAAAGGTGGTCTCTTCAGGCCCAAGCCCATTAAAGAGGATGCCATCAGGCGTTGCCAAACTGAGACCAGCGTCAAGTGAAGCTCTCATATCCTTGACCAAACCATTTGCAAAACAAACTGTATTAGTGTTACGCAAATCAATTAAAGCAGGATTATTTTTTTTGCTTGATATATAAACGAAGCATACATTATGTTCGGCATAGAACCAATCTCCGATCAAGATGTCAAATTCGTCGTCGGGCTGAGGGAATGGAATTGGTACAAGTTCTGGACTATATATTCTAATGGCACCGTATCCTCCCGCAGCTTTCTGTAGTTGTAGTGACGGAAAGTAAAAGTAACTTCCGATTTGATCCTTCACCTGAAACTGGTACGTCCAATTTTTCCCTGGCAGTATGGGACAATTTGTTCCTCGGACTCCATCTTGCCACGAGTTCCTCCGCAATTGCAATCCATTCCTTTCATTTATTTATTTCGTTTTGCTAACGGTTAATAATGAAAACAAAAACTAATGTAAAACATATCGAATTAAGTATGAAATATTTACCATGTCATGAGAAAGGGTTCGTTCAAATTGTTGAAAATGTTGACGACTATAATATCCCCTGCTGTTGCATTAAGGACCGGTCCAGGAAACATGTCGTTGATCACTATGATCTGTTAATTAATCATATAATGTTTTCATAAATAATGATTTAGAATCATTAATTCTAACAAATAAAAACATAAGCTAATCATTATTGAAAAACCTGTTTGTTGCCTCCAAGAATTGAACGTTGAGCATAAGAGACGAGCCACTGATACGATACGGTAGGTGCAAACGCATTGCTCAACTCCAAGATCACTAAAAAGCTCAGAACCAACACCTCGACGAGGACATGCCTCATCGTGAAAGAGTGAAAAGGGGGGAGGGAACCTTCAAAACCTTAGCTAGTTAATTTGAAGATGCCTAGATTAAGTTTTTCTTTGATTAGAATACAATTGGAAGATTTTAAAAGATGTTTTTGCTTAGAAGCAAAACGTGGCTACATTTTTTTTCTTTCTGAGTGACGATATAAAACTCCGGTGATAACTATGACTATTAATTACTCTATTGGAGTTTAAAGCTTATATTGTGTGCTAAGAATATTGAATACGATCGAAAGTTCATGCAAGCTACATTTTAAACCTAATCAGGACTAAACCTAATCACCACCCTCTTTGTACATAATTATTTTTTTTTAAATCACGACATATGTTCCCAGTTCCATTGTTCCTAACCAAAAAGAAAGTCAAAACAAAATTCGTGACCTGTGTGTCTTTCGTGTGTTTAGAAATTTACGGGCAGCATATTTCTAGGCATTTGATTAAATTCCAGGCTCATTCAATATAACATATCCACAAAAGCCCACTAAATAAGTAAATATACGATTGCCAATACGCATGCTATTGATTTATTGTACGTGACGGACGATGAAGATAAACGGGAGACAATGATCACTTTTTAAGTTTTCTTTTATCTTCCACAGTAAAAAGTAACAACATTTTTACTTTCCACAAAAATAAAATATCTAACAGATATTTAAGCATTTACATACATAAATGTACAGTACACATTAACAGAATTAAATATTTTTTTATAGCCAAGATATTACAGATATGGATTCTCCAATATAATTTACAGGGCCCGCGACTATCATGAAAGACGTTGAAACGTCCACTAGTATCTAGTTGTTCGGAAAATGAAATGATAATTTTATAAATTATACGGTTTTGGACTCCAACTTCCTCATCATTTTGTACTACACCCTTATTATTGTTAGATGAAAACCAGAACGTTGCAATAAAATCACATGTATCATCTCATTCCTATAAATCAGAGATAAAGCTCTAAAAAGTAATTTTGTTTGGCACGTCTACGTGGTTATAAATCCTAATCGCGTAACTATATAGTAAAGGTAAAGAATCTTGAAAAAAAAATATAAGAACTACTTTACGTTTTGTAGATATTGTTTAATTAAAAGTTAATGTAAAAAGGTTCGTTGATATTTTCGTTGAAAAGAATCAATCAAAACCTGACAACAATTAGTGGTAATGTAATTAACTTTCAAACCAGACCCTATAAGACTAATCCCATTATCGTATAGTTCTAAATTATGAATCGATTAAAGAACAAGATTAGCTCGTCTACTTGTACATACTTTTGTTCAGCAGGTGTATTTTTAATTAATCCCAAGTCTCAACGGTTAAAAAATTAAAATCCAATAAGGTATACACACGTCAGCAGGCGTACCATAAGCTATCAACCAACACATACACCTGATTATTACCAAGAAAAAGCCAACGGAATATGCTTCCTTCTATAAATCATACATCTTCTTCTACTTCTCTCTTTCGCTCTCAGAATCCTCTTTTTAGTGTCTGTTATTTGGTAAATAAAAAGAAGAAGAAGAAGAAGAAGAAACAGAGCATTCAATATACTTAAAAATCTTCACATTCTTCTTCTTCTAGATTTCAATGGCTCTTCCATTGCCATTGATCTACCTTATCTTCTCCCATTTGTTCGTTTCTGGTACGAATCTTATTAAATTAGAGTTTGCAATGATTAGTACATGTGATGAATTATGTGATGATTTATGATTTTAGTTTATTGGTTTAATAATCAGGAGTTAGATCTACAAGCTTCATAATGGTGAACAAATGCGAATACACAGTTTGGCCTGGACTTTTATCAAACGCCGGAATAGCTCCACTTCCGACGACCGGATTCGTTCTTCAGAAAGGCGAAATGCGAACAATCAACGCTCCAACTTCATGGGGAGGTAGATTCTGGGGAAGGACTCTTTGCTCTACCGACACGGACGGAATATTCACTTGCGAAACCGGAGACTGCGGATCCGGCAAAATCGAATGCTCCGGATCCGGCGCTACTCCTCCAGCTACACTAGCTGAATTCACACTCGACGGATCTGGAGGTTTAGATTTCTACGACGTTAGTCTCGTTGACGGTTACAACGTCCCGATGCTAGTGGTTCCACAAGGAGGATCAGGTCAAAACTGTAGCAGCACAGGATGCGTCGTAGATTTAAACGGCGCGTGTCCGTCGGAGCTAAAGGTGACGAGTTTAGACGGTGGAAAACAATCGATGGGATGTAAAAGCGCGTGTGAAGCTTTCCGTACGCCGGAGTATTGTTGTAGCGGCGCTTACGGTACACCTGACACGTGTAAACCGTCGTCGTACTCGTTGATGTTTAAAAACGCGTGTCCACGTGCTTACAGCTACGCTTATGATGATCAGAGTAGTACCTTCACCTGTGCTAAGTCTCCTAATTACGTTATCACCTTCTGCCCATCTCCTAACACCAGGTGAAAACTCCATTTATACCCTTTGTTTATATTATTAACATGCTTTTATTATAGAGGGTATTTTCGTCAGAATATAACCGATGTATTCTTCTTCATTGTGGCGCCACCGATTAAGTAAGCATGAATAGTTGTTTATGATTAAGGTTAAGTGCAAAACACGCTTAAATAGGAAGCGTAATTTCGTCAAAATATAGTAACAACAACAGGCATCATATTTACTATAGCCACTCACTTTTAATGAACCATTAATAACTTTCTTGCTTTCCTTGTAATCGAAGTCATTTGCTTATTTTGTTTGTTTGTCATTTATATAACTAGAAATAAGCTTTTGCAAAAAAAGAAATGTGCTCATACTTTTATTTGTTTTTATGCTCCCAAATCTTATCCATGGGTTTATTGAGATGTGAACCCTTAACGGCCCATCTACATTTGTTTTTTTTTTTAATATTATCCCCAATCCCTAGAAGACGCGTGGCAGAAGCACTACCTAACGGCTATGTTTTATTATTGCAGTCAAAAATCATCTCAAGATCAGAACCCAGATCCGAAAACGACAACGCCATCAGGGACGTCGGCAACTCCTGCAGGAGGAAGTACAACGTGGTCGCCGGTAGACACATCGATGATATACGAAGGAGCTTTGGACCAGAGCAAAGGATCACCGTCGTCCACGTGTCATCTCTCGTTATGTGGAGTCACCGTCACTCTAGCGCTGGCCTTTTGTCGTATGTGGCGGCTCTTTTGACCTAATACTTGTCTCCCACGTTTAACCCCGAAGGAAGATGATGTGGGCCCTCACTAAAGCCTTTTATTGTTTCGGCCCATGTGACTTTTTACATCAGAACGACGTCGGCTTGAGTCAGAGTTGAAAAAGGTATATCACCCATTCACCAAAAAGCTCCCTTCATGGGAGGATTCTTATTTTGGGTGTGGAAAACGTGGGAAAGAAAGTGGGCTGCTTGTGGTGTTCAAAAAAGAATGGGAATGTTAATTATAAGGTCGGACTATTTGTTTGATTTTTAATATAATTAGGATTATAATATATTGAGTACACTACACTATATATAAAAGTAGTAATCATTTTAGTTTAATTCTATATAATGGAGAAAAGGGGAATATTTCATTTGTTTGTTATCTGATGCTTCGTTGGCTGTTCGGATCATTGAAATGAATACTACTAGTATTTTAAAATAAAATTGACTTTACAAGCGCATGAGAGCCATTAGAAATTCAGATATTCTATATTAAAAAAATGAAAAAGTAATTATCAAAAAACACCAAGAGTTTGATTTGTAACCACTAGCTGAAAAAGATTGAATAGATAATATAAATTAAGGTGAGTTGATGATGATGCTTACCATAAATATATAGTGGAAGCTTACCTAAAAAAAATAGAAATCAAGTGTCCATTTTCACTGTTTATGACTTTTTATAGTTTGACATAAATATCGTAAGAATAAAAGCCATCAGAGAAAATGAGGAAGAAATGCCTTAAATCAATAAAGTTTAACGACAAAAGGCATCTAAATCTGGAGCCCAATAATAAAATCTAGAGGCCCATCCAACTGCCCAGTAGAGAAGAGAATTTATTTGTGAGTACGAAATGTTCAAACTGAGGAGAGCCATAGAAAGAGTCTCCCTTGACTAGTCTTATGAGATTATGACGTGCGTGGATGTCAAATGTTAAGTATGTACGTGGCAACTCTCCCAAATCGCTCCTATCAAAATCCACCGTTTATAAAAACGGTGACGTTTAACACGAAGGAGGTAATCAACAAACTCTTTTATTACTTGCAAAAATATCTCAAACGAAGGGTATTTAAGTAATTTAAAAAATATCCCTTCCCCATAGACACCGATTACGTACGCCCCCAGTTTTTTCAATTTAGAGCTTCCACCGTAACGAGAAGTGGCGCAATTTCACGACGGCGGAGAGGAAGAAAGAAATCTTTAAAAAAAAAAACTCGTAAATCTCTCTATGTGTCTCATGGCGTTATCCGATGCTGTTCTAGGGAATCTGGCGACGATCTACGTGGCGTTGATAATTGCGATTAAGGTGTTTGGATTGGTTTCTGGGAAGAGCTTTAGCGCTGGATTCATCGTCCTTGTTTCAATTACAGCTGTAGGCGTTTTGCTTGCGGTTACGCTCGCCTGGGACGTTTCTCGTAGAGCTGCGGAGGCTGTTTCAAGGTATAATAATCGCGGTGGTGAAGAGGACGATCTAAGTCGCCGTCATCATCACGAAAGTGTTGGTAGTTGTAAAGGAGGAATTTGTTGGCACGGTGTTGCGATTCGATCACCGGCTTCACAGGTTCGATTTAGGCTTCCACAACATATACCATATGCCGCTTTCTGACTATATAATTAACTTTTTTTTTTTTGACCTTTTTTTTTTTTTGGTAAAAAAAAAAGCTTGCAAGTGAAGATATGTATTATATATATATTTATGAAAATTCGTGTATAATAGATGATGAGGAATAAGGTTGTATTGGAATGTTGTTGTAAAATCTTTATAGATGTTCTTTTTTTTTTTTAATGAAATCGATTTAACTACCTGACGTAACTCGTCTCTTTCTGGTGAATCAAGAACGTAGCTTATTGAGATTTTTTTGGTTGAAATTGGATATGTTTGTTAATTTGAAGACTTAAAACTCAGTATTTAATGATATTGTCTTCACAGTATTGAACTTGTGAAACTTGATGTGCTATGTATTTTAGACTTGGAGTTGGATATTAAGATGGATATTGTTTTGTGAGTTGATAGTGGAGTGGAGTGGGTCTCTCTTGGATTCTATGTTACTCACTCTGTCTCTCATCCTCTTCATTCACGCAAAAATGAATTGTAATTCTTCACATCCATTTTTAAAAAAATTGGCTTTGAATGGAGGTTAGGTAAGTTATGTACATATACAGTAGCCTTCACCACATCGTCCTTGATCTCCATCATGTTTATTTTCTCTTGTTGATGATACGTAGTATACAGGTTAACGTTGAATGGAGATTAGGTAAGCTATGTATACAGTTGCCTTCACAACATCGTCCTTATTGGTTTTTGGTTTCTCTACATTTCTCGGTTTCTTAGTTGATGCTTCAAGAGTATTTCTCTTTACGACTCCCAAAGCTTTATTATGCCCAACAGGTTTCAAATTTGTTTTTTTTTCTGTATGCCATATGTATTCTTCCATACCTTTTTCAATTATTTGCAGGTAAGGTCGAGAATGCAACATGGCCGCCATGTTGGAATTAAAGATCCATAGTTGTTCTCAAGTCTGGTTTTCAATGTTAAAATGGCAAACATAGATTATGCAAGCAGCAATATCTTCTTTAGACATAACCAAGGGAGTTTAGTTTAGACAAAACCCTGATTCACTAAAGGTATGTATTAGATTAAACATCTAATGCGGGAACAGAGGTCAAAGCTCTTAAAGAAGAAGTGGCCAAGTTAAAATCCATCATCAATTAGCATACTAATTAATTAGTACATAACATACTCTAGTAGATTATAACACAAACGAGGTAATATACAAATCATCACACATTAAATATACAATACAAAAGTATTACAAAACCATACATGTCCACAGTGAAGAAACACACCAAAAAATAATTATCACCATATTACACCATCTTATTTTCGTTATCTTGATTGGGGTCAGAAGGCGATCAAGTTAGCCACAGACTTAGGAGGGTTAGTGAGCATGTGCACAACCTCCCTCATCGTAGGCCTTGACGTTGCTTCATCCTCCACACACATCATAGCTATCTTGAACACATGAACCACACCGGTCAACGGGTAACCAGTCAACCTAGAGTCAACGATCGCAACAACAGTAGCAGCATCCGACGGCTGAGATATTTCAGATTCCGTGTCCCTCACCCACCGAACAATATCCACTCCTTCACCAAATTCACCAACCGGTTTCTTACCAGCTATTAGCTCCAACAAAACAACTCCGAAACTATACACATCACTCTTCTCGTCCACTTTTAAAGTATAAGCATACTCTATTAAACGAAAAACAAATGTTAATTAAAACATAAAATTTGTGATAATAAGATAATATATTACTTTGGAAATGTTAACTAACCTGGGGCGATGTATCCGTAAGAGCCAGCTATTGAAGACATACACTCCGAAGCAGCACCATCCACTAAGAACTTAGCCAGCCCAAAATCAGCAACATGGGCTTCAAAATCAGAGTCCAAAAGAATGTTATTGGACTTAACATCTCTATGCAAGATCAATGGTGAACAGTCATGATGAAGATAACACAGTCCTTTAGCTGCTTCCACGGCTACTCTATGTCTCGTCTCCCATTGAAGATGGCCACCTTTAGATCCATGCAAAAGCTCTCCGAGGCTTCCATTAGGCATGTACTCATAGAGAAGCAAGTTCGTATCCTTGTTGGATACGTAACCTAGAAGTCTCACAATGTGACGATGCCTGATCCTTCCCAAAGTTTGAATCTCAGCCGTGAATCCATGATCGCTCCTCCCTGTCCCACGGCCTACAAGACGTTTGATCGCGACGTCTATGTTGTTTGGCATGGATCCGCGGTAGACGATTCCAGCTCCACCTTTTCCGATTATGTTCTCTTCTTTAAGACATTGAAGAACGTCTTCGGATTTGAAATCTAGACGTTGAAAGGCGGTTAGCTTCCAGGCGAGTGATTTCTGTTGTTTCTTCTTGTTCATCTGACGAATCGCTACGCCGATAAGGATTAAAGCGGTGATTGCTACAATAAATGTGATTATTATCCTTGATGGTGAGAATAACGCCGTGTGGTTGTGATCGGAGGTTTGTCCTGGCCGTGTTAGACATGAGACGTGATGAGGTAGACATAGGTAAGGGTTTCCGGCGAAGGAAGTGTCGTTGAACACCATGAATTGACCGCCGAGTGGTATTCTTCCCGAGAGATCGTTGAAAGAGAGATCGAGAATTGTTAAGCTCGTCATGTTTCCAATACCGGTAGGGATTGAGCCGGTGAGTTGATTAGCCGAGAGATTCAGAGTTCCTAGATTAATCACGTTATGGATATCTTTAGGGATTTCTCCGGCGATACGGTTACGGCTTAGATCGACAGAGATTAAGGAAGTGCAGCGAGAGACTGAATCTGGAATTTCTCCGGTGATGTTGTTCGCACTTGTGTTGATCTTCGATAGATGCTTCAATTCGAAGATTTCACTAGGAATATTCCCGCGAAACCGGTTCCTATCCAAGAACAGAGTCTGTAAACTGGGGAAATTACCGATCGCCGGAGGGATTTCGCCGGAAAACCAGTTGTTCGAGAGGTAGATCTGATCGAGAAGATTGCCAGACATCGTTGGCGGAAGTTCACCGGAAAAGAAATTATCGTTGAGTTCGATAATCGTAACTAACGGCAGATTGAAAATTCCCGACGGAACAGTGCCGTTGAGAAGATTCTTGACGATTCTGATTTTGTTTAACGATTTGCATTGACCAAGCTCTTGAGGAATCGGACCAAAGAAGAAGTTATAAGAGAGAATCAACGTCTCCAATTTCTCACCTTTGCATAAATCCATAGGGATAAGTCCTGTGAGATGATTATAAGAAACATCGAGCCTTTTTAGATTCCCGTTTCGTCCAAGATTCGCCGGTAACTCTAACGTGAAGTTATTTTCCCACACTTCGAACACCTGGAGCTTTGGCAATTCTCCGATGAAGTCTGGAATTTGACCGTAGAGATTGTTCCTGAAGAGATTGATTAGAGTGATGTTCCCGAGAGCCATGAAGGTTTGAGGAATCTCTCCGGTTAACTGGTTGATTGATAAATCCAGAGATTTCAAGCTGACTAAACCGGACAGCTCTGGTGGAATGTGTCCGGTTAAGTTATTGATATGAAGAAACAATGTATGTAAATGTTTCAGATTACTCAAAGTCGTTGGAATTTCTCCGGTGAGCGTACAACTCGCCATGTCGAGGATCTCGAGCTTCGTTAATTCACCGAACTCCGGTGGAACACCGCCGGTGTAGCTGTTGTAGTAGCCAACATACATTTCTTTTAAGTTCTTCAGCCGAGACAAAAACGCAGGAGAATCACCGGAGAGTCCAGCTCCGTTGAGTCCAAGATATTCCAAACTTAGGATGTCTCCATAACTCTCTGGAACCTCTCCGGTGAAGAAATTTCCACCGAGAGAGAGATGTTTCAGCTTCTTAAGCTCCGGGATCTCTGGTGGTAACGTACCGGTGAAATTGTTGTTATAAGCGTCAAGAACTTCAAGCTCAACCATAGCTTTAACAATCTCTCCAGGGAAGCTTCCATTAAGGTTTCCATTGTTGGAAACATTAAAAACCTTAAGAGAAGTGAGACTCTTCATCTCTAATGGTAATCTACCGGTGAAGTTATTGGCAGCTAAAGTCAGATTCACCAAACGGTTTAACATCCCGATCTCCGGTGAGATAGTTCCAAACAAAGGAGTAAACGAAACATTGAGAGAAACAACACGAGCATCGTCGTCACATGAAACACCGGAGAAAGAACAGTGAGCCACCGGAGAAGTGGAGTGTACCCAGTCGTGAAGACCATCGCCGTTAGGACCAATCATGGCGGATTTGAGAGTAAGGAGTGCGTCAATGTCAGTGTAAGCTAAGCATGGTGAGAAAAGTAGAAGCAAAATGGAGATAAGGTAAAGCTGATGATGGAGATGCAAAAACAGAAGATGAGTCGTCAAAAGTCTCATCGCCATTTTGTTTCTTCTTCTTTAAGTTGTCCTCTCAGAGGGAAAGAGAGACAGAGAATATAATAAGTTAGCGTGAGTGTTATGCGATAGGAGTACTAGTACACAGATATATGAACAATGACATATTATGAAGAAGAAGAAGAAAATGAAGAGAATCGAACTGATTCTATATACTGCTACACTTTGAGAAAGAGTAATTACCTTTATGTCACTTTACATCAATATTATTATATAAATAATGCGCAAAGTATATAATAATATTTTTTGTTACTCATAATTTTTTGTTATGGTTACTCTTTAATAGGACAGATGTATCATTTACAGAGGAGAGAACATCTGCAGGTACGAACTAAGACTTGGGTCAAACATATGTGTCAGTGTAATTCTCATGAGCTTGTTTTGATAACCAGAGATAATATTGCTGAGATTGTACTTCAAATTTGGTTACTGTTTAAAGTCCAAACTCAAAATCCACTGGAAAATATTAGTGTAAATCAAAATTTGCAGTTTAAAGCTTTTTATTAGCAGTTTTACACACAGTTAGAGGTTTTGTAGCCGTCGCTATAGACATGGGAATTCGGGAACGTCTTTGTTTTCTTCCACTGATAAATCTTCTGACACGGTTAAGATCGGAAATTTTCTTTTTGGCTTCGTCAAAATAAATAGATAAGATTCACGGCGTTTTAACTTAACGGGAGAAAGAAACGGTAGAGTCCTTTAACTGTGTATATAAGCTAAACAGCGTTGATCTGACCGTTATAAATGATAGACAGAGAATTACTTTCCCTAGAGCTGTTGATTTGTTTCTTTATTTTCTTCAATCGCAAGTCTTGTCAACTCTCGAGCAGGTGTAATCCGACGGCGTTTTGCATAGTCACGTGATGGGAAGACAAAGAGAGGAGTAAATGGGCTTATGAAGTAGGCCCCATTTTCTACTGGCCCGTATAGAAAGTTTGTCTGTGTACTTTGCAAAAGAGACAAATTTGCCCCTTCTGTTTTGGCTTAGATATCAAAGTCAATGCTCAGTCTTGTATTTGTACCCTTCTCGCTTCTCTTTTCATTCATTCATACACTCTCTGACCTTACGGACCTTCTGCTTCAGGGTCCCCACTCTATGTGTCATATACCTTTGTTTTGCTCTGTTTCTGGTTTTAGTTTACCCTTCTTATACTATTAAAACCCTTACATGCTTGTTTTCCCATCAAGGACCTCAGACCTTAAGTCCACTCAAATTTGGTTTTTATTGATTTTTTTTTATATTTAACATTTCCAACAGAATATTAATTAGTAACTAGTAGATTAACTCATATTATTTTATATACTAGTGATGATTCTTTTCAACTTCTAGTAAGGTATCTTAACATGTTTTCTCCAAATGATGGCGCTTCTATTGACACATCTCGAATTGAATTGTATTCTGAGACCGACAATAAATATTTTTTGGGGTCATTTTATTTGGATTGACAAACGTAGGTATATGAAAATTTAGTAGATATTAAATATCGACATTAGTTTATAAACAAATATCTGATCGCTAGCTAGTCAAAACTAGTATAGTTTTCATTTATTGAACACTTAACTCCTTGCTAATATGCATACTTTCTTAGTTATAAACACATGTTATATATTTGTAACAATCTAACAGTAAGCAAATTTTGGTTCTAGGGCTAACAAGCACTATGGTTCTTGGAGAATATATCTTCATCACGATAGCAAATTTCTATTTGATTAAATATCAGGTGGTTTAGCAACAAAGGGACTTTTTTCATTAAGAAATTTATACACTTGGGGTTGACATGCACACAATCGCACTTGGGCACAAATGTTCTATATATATGCGGATATGCCATATATTGGTATAAAGGTCCTTCCTAAAATGCAGCGAATTTCTCATTTTAATAAACTTGTGTATTCTCTTTTTAGTTGATGCTGTTTATGCATTAGATATATATAAGAAGTAAACGCCGAATAGTATACATACCTAACAACAAAATAAATATGCTTTTTCACGTGTCTTTGTTTGCTTGAACGACTATTAAACGGTTTAAGTGGAACCGAAATCATAGCAACCGGTAACACGTTGAAACAAACTCGATGTCAATTTGTGATTCTCTGAAAATAAAGTTTTAGGTTGTCTTCAACAGGAAAATAGCTTTTTAGTAATTGGGAATTTCGTTTTTATAGAAAGGAATCAAAACTTTGGATTTTTAATAGTATAATACAATATGCATATAGGAGAATAACATATAAAAAATGGGCTGGCCCTTTTCATTAATAAATTTTATATAAAAAGGAATAATATAACCACACAGCAGCAAAGATGGGACATTTACCACCAAAAAAACATATTCCCTCTGTTTTATTTTGTGGAATGTCAATGAAATTTTGTAACTAGTATAGCAAAGAGAGGATTAAAAAGAAATTCATAATTTCTTTTAACTTATGTATAAAATCCTTGAAACACATTTAAAATTAAAAGGGAAATAGTATTTATCAATAATGATTAACGGTGAGTGAACTTTAAACTAATTTCTATATGGACATTATTATACTTTTAGAAAATAAAATAGACAAAAGCAAACACAACTAGCTGGTAGAACGGTAGAAGCTTGGTTTGATTTTCATAAAAAATTTGGATTTGCACTTGCGATTGTACAACATCATGCAATCTTGCATCATATGTTTCTTTTTCTTTGTGTCTTGAAAGTTGAAAGTTACAACTCTTTATTTAAAACAGAATCGAAAAAAATAATAATGTGCAGTATTACAAATTTAAGTGAAATTTAGCATCATATACCTTTTAGTATACTTTCCTTCTAGAGTACAATATATAATCTAACTTAATTTAATTTAGCATATAATAAGATTTTTAAGCATTGGCATATTAAAATTTTAAGTGAGATTTATTCAAGTTATGAACGGTCAGATGCATTCAATGTGTATCTGAAAACATAGGAAAAGTTTTTGTGATTGCAAAAGTTATAACTGCTTATTTCACATATAACGCACTAATTATAAGTTATAACTGGTTAGTGGATATGGATACAATCTTTTTAAAAATATCTCAAAAAGTAATAATTAAAAGAAATAAGTAGAGAGTAATGATACTCCAATAGAAGAGATATAGCTCATAGTCTTGTCAATCAAGTTAATAAGAAAAACAACAAGGCTACAAAAGTAGTAGTAGTAGTAGAAGACGAAGAAGATGATGATAATGAAGACAAATTTGTATCATAAGTGGTCTTTCACTATCTGTCTTGGAAACTGGGGATTGCCTGATAGCCTTTTGAGCTTCTGTTCATTCACTACCGAATCCTCTTCTCTATTGGCAGCTTTAATCCCAAATATATTCAATTCATGCAATGATTTTAAACGAAGAAACTTCTCAATCCCAAATGACCCTCAAATCACTTTTCACTTTTTGTTCCATCGTACGTCTAAAGATTTGAAAATTTTAGACTTTACGATAGAGGCAAACAAAACCAGCATATAAGTTTTTATTCTTTTTTCTTCCCATCCAGTATTTTGTAAAAGCAATACTTTTTTGTTCATGTAGAATATTAAGTCGAAGTATAAGAATAAGAGAGGAAATCCTAGTTGATCAACCATAGTTAAAATCAATATCATTTTTAGGATGACAATTTAACTTGTGTGAGCAGACCTGTTTTTGGCATATGCCAAGAGCGTTGGCGCATGGTATATTACATTTAACATAAATTTCTCAAATTTTAGGACCCAAATTACAGTAAAGAAATATGTTTATGACAAAAATTGAGAACTAATATAATGTCTTTAAAATTAGGACTCTTCAATGCATATTGCACATGGCCATGGGCCAATATATTAATGACCGGGGCAGTGTGCGGGTGTAGATGATTGAAATATATGTAAAAAGCAGTAGTCGAAACAGAGTCGTCACATACTCATTGTCTTTTGTTTAGATAGCTCATGTTCTTCATATCACGATTTTTGTACGAATGACAAAATATGGGAAAATGGTAACTTTCATAGCTGAGAGATAATGAACCGTGTAATCCGCTGGCTAATCGATGAATGCGATGAAAAAAACGTTGGCTAACCATAACTGAAATTTATCTAGATTTAAGCTGTGCGAATATGTTAAAAAAATTTTTTTTAAATCTTTAACTTGCACAGTTGCACCGTTGATTCTTCAAAAGCGTAAATTATTTAAAAATGTGTAGTTTGAGAGAATAATATTATAGTATGGTGAAATCATTAATTATAGTATGCGGAGTATTTTGTTGCGACTCAAGCAAATGGCCAATCATACTTTCCTTCAAAGTTAGAATTTTTTCTTCTGTTTCAGAAATATCTAAAAGTCCACTACAACTCGTGTAAGTATGACTTGATCATTTTAACAAAAAAAAAAGAGACTTGATCAGATTTTATCTTTTTGAGTCTTGGGCCCAAATTAACCAGCCGCCCATGTGAAGGAAGTAGGCACTAGCGCAAAGCCAAAGCAGCCGCTTAGCTTTAGATCAGATAGCCTTTCATATGCAAATCTAGGCGGTGGAGAAACCAGCCATCAACTATTTATTTGTCAACATCTTCTATTACCTACACATTCGATTTAATGTCTCCTAAATGGTAGATTGTTTTTCACTACTAGATGGTAGTTTGTGTTTCATATATGGGGTTGACACGATAAAAAATAAAAGACTAACTCTTCATCATATCCCTGTTCACTACAAAATAGAGGTTGATCTTATGCTTATTTTCTCACACAAACATATATACATACATTGAAAAACACAAAAACTACCGTCACCACCTTCCTCTTCGCTGCACTCGTTGTCTTTGCTGCTTATGGTGAGTAATGATCTTAACATATGCATTAGAAATGAGTTTCAAAGTGCCATTTCAGATTATCTGATGATTAACAATGAGACATATATATATATATATATATATGCAGAAGTACCAACAATGGTGGAAGCACAGAGGTGGTGCGAGAAACCAAGTGGAACATATTTAAAAATTTGTGGAAACAGTAGTGCTTGCAAGAAACAGTGCATTAACCTTGAGGGAGCACGTCATGGATCTTGCACCAATGGCTACTCTCCCAGATGCATTTGCTACATTCCATGCTAATTAACTGTAATAAAAAAATGGTGTTTTGTGTGTGTTTTCATAAAAACAAGTCTTATCATTCTATGAGTGAACTTATGACATGCATCATATATGTTTATGTTTGTTTATTTTAATAATATAAATTTTACCAAGTTACTATGTATGTTTCTTCCTGACCATATGTGTATCCATATGGTCTGAGAAGTGAGGAGTTGTCCATAAGAGCGGCTCACGGTAAAAATGCATTTAGCCAAGATACAATAAACTCAAAACCTTAAAAGTTGAATTCTAAACTACAAAATCTATATTCTTAAACCGAAATCCAAAACCTCGATCCCAAAGAAATATTCAAACAGAGGTTTTAGGTATATTATGTCCGGTTTGACTTTCAATTGAACTTCCGGTTTGTTCATCCATAACCGACTAATCTTAATTTTCAAGCCCCTCTCTTTTCCTCTGCCACCGGTGGTCTCCTGATAGTTCGAAAACCTACCACCGTCGAGAGCAGTCCATCGCGAACCATCTAATTTTCGGTTATATGTGTTTTCCCGGTAAAATTAATGGGAGAAATCTGGAGAGAGTGGTTTCTTGGTCTGCAACCTTTAATTTGCGGAAGATGCTGCTCTTTGTTGGACAAAATTATAGAGACAAATCAAACAAACGTAAACAAATATCTTTGTTTATTATACAAATACCAAATTGAGATACAAATGTGTGTAAACGCACAACAAACTAACTTGGTGATTTCTTCTTGGAACTTGATGATTTATTCTTCTTGAAAACGTAGCAAACTATACTCTGTTTTCCCAGAATTTTATTGAAGGAGAAGAAGAAGAAGAAGAAGAAGAAGAAGAAGAAGAAGAAGAAGAAGAAGAAGAAGAAGAAGAAGAAGAAGAAGAAGAAGAAGAAGAAGAAGAAGAAGAAGAAGAAGAAGAAGAAGAAGAAGAAGAAGAAGAAGAAGAAGAAGAAGAAGAAGAAGAAGAAGAAGAGAAGAATTCACTGATTCTAAGACCCAAAAAAGAATTTAGAACCTCCTACGATGAATGCGAGGGAAGATGATGTCCTTGACACATCTGTCGATTTGTTTGAACACTTTAGTTACAGTATAAGAGATACTATTGTATCTTGTTTGGAAAAAGAAGATTATAAAATGGTGATATCAATCATATTATAGTGTGGAGGTTATTTCTTGCGAGTCAAGCAAATATAATGATCAATCATAGTATCCTTTTAAGTCCTAATTTCTTCTAGCTATATGCTCATGCAACTAATTAACGTCAAAAATCTCTGAAAAAGTACTACAACCTGCGTAACTCTGATTTGGTTAACCAAATCACCAGTTTGCCCATATGTGAACGATGTAGCTCTAACTCAAAAGCCAAAGCAGCCGCCCGCTTATTTTTCACAGAGAAAGATATGTGGTGGAGAAACCAGCCATCGGCCACGAATAGTCCCATGCCCATGTGAATAGTCTTTTAATATTAGCCATGAATAGGGCCCAGACTCTAGCAACTCGTTTTCTTCCCTCCAGAATTCAGAACAATTAGGCATAAATGTTTTCCTTTTTTTTTTTTTTAAAGTCAAGCGATATTGAATCACGAAGTGACCAGTTGTGCTAATATGTTAAATTACAAGGTACATTTTAGATACTTAATTAGCTTATACATATGATTCAACATTATTGAAATAAAATTCAAGAAATTATACAATCTAGTTTGGAGAAAGAATATAGTAGATTTGGAGACATCGCTATATTATCCACTATCGACTATCGAGGGTATTTTCTTGCGACTCAAGCAAATCGCCAATCCTTGAAATTCTACTTTCCTCTTCCACCTCTATGCTCATAAGCGAATTAACGTCGAAAATCTGTGAAAATTCATTACAATTTTTGTAACTAGGACTTGTTCATTTATCTTCTTGAGTCTAGTTACGTTCTTTAACAAGCCAAATTAACCAGCCGCACATGTAAACAATTTAACAATGTAGCACTACTCAAAACCAAAGCAGCCGTTTAGGTTACTTAATTTAGATACTAATGGACATAGAAAGTTATGTGGTGGAGAAACCAGCCATCGGCTATGAATAGGGCCATGCCCATGTGAAAGATCTTATCTTTTAATATTAACAATTAAATAGAAACACCAGGTTTTTAAAATTGTGGGGTTGCCAAGTGATTGTATTATCACAAGCAGAAGACTAACTCACCATCATTTCATTATAAATAGAGGCTGATCTTAATCTTATTTCTTCACACAACACATACTTACATTGAAATCAAGGTAGTAATTAAGAATCATCATGGCTAAGTTTGCTTCCATCATCACCCTTATCTTCGCTGCTCTTGTTCTCTTTGCTGCTTTTGGTGAGTAATGCATGATGTTATCATATGCATGAAAAATGAGTTCTAAATTTACCATTTATGATTACATGTTGATTAACAATGAGACATATGTATGTACAGAAGCACCGATAATGGTGGTAGCACAAAGGTTGTGCGAGAAGCCAAGTGGGACATGGTCAGGAGTTTGTGGAAACAGTAATGCTTGCAAGAACCAGTGCATTAACCTTGAGGGAGCACGTCATGGATCTTGCAACTATGTCTTCCCAGCTCACAAGTGCATCTGCTACGTCCCATGTTAATAATCTTTAAAAAAAAATTGGTACTGTTTGTGTGTGTGTGTGTAATGTGTTTGTTTTTGTAAAATAAGTCTTGTCACTCCCTGAGTGAACTTATGACATGCATCAGATATGTTTATGTTGGTTTGTTATAATAATATAAGGTTTACTTGTTATACTATGTTTCTTCCCAACCATATTCGGCTGCATATGGCTTGAGAACTTGCTTGTAAGATCCACGCACAAAAAATGCATTTAGCTTAAATACAATAACTTCAGAAGATTAAAATTTTTAGATCTTAAAGCTAAAAGCTAAATTGTAAAATCTATATTCTAAATAAAACCGATGTCTAAAACCTCACCCCCGAAAGAAATACATAACTTCCAAACCAAAAACCCCAAGATTTAATTGAATTCCGAATTCCCAATTTTATTATCTATAGCCTACTTAATCTAAATTTCACACAGACGCCGATGGTCTCCTTCTCATAGTTAGGAGTTAGGAAACTTACCGCCGCCCAGCGCATCAACTAATCATCTAATTTTTGTTATCGATGTCCGGTGAAATTAATGGAAGAAAACTAGATTCTCGAGGGTATGGTTTCTTGTTTTACAACCTTTGCAGAACGATACTGCTCTTGAGATTAACCAACCATGCCGTCATGCGATTGTTCACTATGCATGTCTAGGTGGTATTATATGATTATTCTAATGCAAAAAAACATATATATATATATATAGCATAGAATCTTACGTTCTCCGTTGGATAATAATTTCAAAATATTATAATATTGTATCTAGTTTGTAGAAGGAAGTTTATAGACTTGTGAAATCATATAGTAGTCTCGACGTTATTTCTAACGAGTCAATCAAATGATCAGTCATAGTATCCTTTATTACTTCTTGCGAATCAAGAAAATGATAAATAATATAGTATATAATATCCTTGTAGTCTATTACTTCTTGCGAATCAAGAAAATGATAAATAATATAGTATATAATATCCTTGTAGTCTAATTTTGTCTTCTAGCTATATGCTCATGCCTGAATGTAGTTTTTTCTGAAATATCACTACAACCTGCGCTATGGTCCTCAATAAATATCTTATCTTCTTGAGTCTTGACCAAGTAATATTAAACAGCCGCCTATGTGAGTGATGTAGCACTAGCTCGAAGCCATAGCAGCCGCTTAAGTTAAATTAGATATTTAGATCATCCAACATAAACATAAATATAATAAAAAGCTAATGTAAAAGTAAGAATTTGTGTTTATAGTGACTATCTATATACTTACAATATGGTTGCTCTTGGTGACAGAAAAAATATGTGGTGGAAAAATCAGCCATCGGCCATGAATAAGGCCATGCCCATGTGAACCATCTTATCTTTTATTATATTAGCAATTAGAAAACACCGTGCGATTTAACTAGTGGCGTTTCCACGTACGTGATTGTACGATGGACAAGCAGAAGACTAACCTACGATCATTCAAATATTCTTTATAAATAGAGACTGATTTTAAGCTTATTTCTTCACACAACCACGTACATATGGATGGTTTCTTAAAATTAAAAAAAAATGAAAAGCAGTATTATTAAGAAATTCCTTCCACTCGTGTCTTCTTCTTATTGGTCAAATTTATTTTATTATTAAAATATTAAATATGTAAAATATAAGAAACTCGAGCGTACAATTAATATAATGTAACGACTGGTCTTGCCAATATTTTTCGTTGAGAAAAAAAGAATAACTCTTTTTGATTAGCGTTGGTGATAATTTCAGAGAAGAGCATAAAAATGAAATGTATTTATGACGAGGCTTACACCCAAGCCCATTTGGTGTTTTTTTTTCTTCTCTCTATATTAAATATAGCAGATATTAGATAACCCCAAGTGTGATAGAGATAGCTGGACCTAATCTGGTTCAGGTCATTCTCTATTTAGAGTTTACCACTTGTGTTGTCTTCTTCAGAGTTTGCTGTTTGTCTGTGGCTCATGCTGGAGCTTTCTTATTGGTGCAACGAAGCAAGCTGGTTGACACGTGACTGTTGACAGAATAAGTAAGCAGGAGAAAGGTCTGTGTATGACTATTATGAAGTCGAAAACGATTTTTCTTACGATTAGTATTTAGTTTTTATTTTTACAACTTAAATTCTATACTACTAAACTTCGGATATTAATTTCCAATACTCAGCACGTTCAGGTTTAACGACAAGATTAGAAATGTCACCGAGCGATAGCAAAAAATATATATGATGGTGCCCAACAGAAGGTGTAAAACATCACGGTGTTTCGATGAGATATTATATTAACGTTGTATAGGTTTTATTAAAAATGAATTGACACGAAAACACCACAGAAAATATCTGGTCGATTAATTAGCTAGTAAGTTGTGAAAGTGTGACTTGGTCAAAATCTTATCTGTTTGACCAAGTCCAATTAGCCGCCCTTGTCACTGCATTGTGGCATTGAATCTAGCCATGGATCTGCACACTGTTTATGAATTTTCTCAACATTTTATCTTCTATTTTATGTTTTTGCGTGAAAAAAGTTTATACTACAAGACGGTATAGGTGTTTAATTTTGCGGGTTACCACGTCACTGTACCATACACAAATAAAAAACTAACTCGCCATCATTTTAACTATATAAATAGAGGTTGATCTTACTCATATTTCCTTACACAACTCATTATACAATACATTCAAAACAAAGTAAATAATAGTCATGGCTAAGTTTTCTACCATCATTACCCTTCTCTTCGCTGCTCTTGTTCTCTTTGCTGCGTTTGGTGAGTAATGAGCTTATAGTATGCGTTAAATGTTTTTTTTTGGCTTGTATTCCTTTTTTTCAATTTATTTGATAATTAACCATGAGATATACGTACATACATACAGAAGCACCAACAATGGTGGAAGCGCAGAAGTTGTGCGAGAGACCTAGTGGGACATGGTCAGGAGTATGTGGAAACAATAACGCATGCAAGAATCAGTGCATTACGCTTGAGAAAGCACGACATGGATCTTGCAACTATGTCTTCCCAGCTCACAAGTGTATCTGCTACTTCCCATGTTAATCAATCTTCCAAAACTCAGTTACACATGTGTTTAGTCACACTAAATAAGTCTGTCTCACTCTATAAGTGACCTTATGACATGTACCAGATATGTTTGAATATGTTGGCTTCGAATTATAATAATACAAAGTTCTATGTATTACGTACTTAAAACCGTGTGTTTGGCATGATGAAAATAAAACAATTCCCGTAGGCACCAGATCAGTCCAATATTGGTGGTCCGATTCGAAAATAAAATTATAGCCCCTTAACATAAGAAAAATTATAATCCTAATTTATACATCAACCCCATCATTGGATCGACCAGTCGCACTTTCATGCAATATATAGTAGGAGCATTTTTACTCGTGAGCTGTAGACTTATCGATCGGTCTCGATTAGCAAGATAGATTTTTTTTTTCCACCACACAACAGATGTCACCCTCTATCCGAACTAATTTGAAGTATCATGTAATTAAAATCCTTTTTAAACACCAAACATTGGCGCACAAATTTTTTTTAGTGGACTTTTTTTTTATGTGATATAATACCATTGTGTTTTTAGTATGTACAGAAGAAACCGACCCAAAAATTTGATAACAATTTCGCTTTGATAACAATTTCGGAGAAGATAGATAATGAAACTACGACCTGGCTTAGATCTAAACCCATATATACATAGGTTATTTCGAAGGTATAGTATCTTCATCACCGGATACGTAAAACAACTTGGTGGCGGAGATAACTGGACAGATCACCCGGTTAGGGTCATTCTTGGTTTAGCGTTAACCCACTTGTGTTGTCTTTTTCTGAGTTTGATACTTGTGATCCGTTTCTAGTGCAGGGGCTCTCTTAGTAGGGCAAGAAAGCAAGCTGTCGGCACGAAGGGCTGTTAAAAGAGGAACGTTAAGGAGAGACTCAGAGACACAGGTCTTTATCAAAGTTGAAGGATGATGACTATAATTTGAAAACCAAATTTTCTTTTGATTAGTTTTTAGATATAGTTTATTCGACGGATATTCTTTTCGATGATCCGAAATTTTCCAGTAAGTTTAGTTTAGGGGGTGGGAACTGGGAACTACGAAATTACATTATGAACTATATATGTGTGGGTGCAATTTTACAAACAATCTTGTACAAGAAACAATTATAATAAATACAAAAAATTGAACTTTATTAGTCTTCAACCTCTTGCAAATTTTATCAAATTAATCCACAATGTAACTAAACTAGAACTAACTGCACGTTGATGATTGTGGAAACGGGAAACCTATTTTATCAACTTGTCACTTGTCAATCAGCTCAGCTAGAAAAAATAATTCGGAGATTTCAATATAATGAATGGAGAAAAAAAATCTATAGAAAATATCCAATTAAGTTCAAATAAATATGCGATGTGATCGTGACTATATCACTAACACTTGTGTAACAGGTTAATGTCGCCACCGAATCAAATTGCAAATGAACAAATGTAACCAGCCATTGGTCAGCACACTATTTAGGAATTGGTCAAGATCTTCACATTAATTCCTAGCAACTTACGTGTTAACGTGTCTACTAGAATACATAGTGTGTTTAATTTGTGGGGATGGGATGCACAAGAGTAGTGAAAAACTTACTCCAACATAATTTCTTACAGTATAAATAGAGGTTGATCTAAGCTTATTTCTTCACACTTTCACACACATTGAAAACATAGTAGTAGTCATGGCCAAGTTTGCTTCTATCATCACTGTTCTCTTCGCGGCTCTTGTTCTCTTTGCTGCTTTTGGTGAGTAATATGATCTTATCATATATACATGATGCAAATTGAGTTTCGAATGCTTATATTCAGCTAAATTGATTTATATTTTAACCATGAATATATGTATATCCAGAGACACCAACAATGGTGGAAGCACAAAGATATTGCGAGAGGCCAAGTGGAACATGGTCAGGAGTTTGTGGAAACAATAATGCGTGCAAGAACCAGTGCATTAGGCTTGAGAGAGCACATCATGGATCTTGCAACTATGTCTTCCCAGCTCACAAGTGTATCTGCTATTTCCCATGTTAATCTTCCAAAAACTCCTTGGCACTGATGCTTAATAGTTTCATAAAATAAGTTTTTGTCCCTCTCTATGTGAGTGGGTTTAAAACATGCAAGTACCATATATGTTTATGTTGGTTTGGGATTTACGACTTATATACTACTGTTTGTGTCACTCTATAATCCATGGTCTATAATATATGTACGATTTGCTACTGTTTCTTATTGTCCATAATTGTTTATAATACTGCAACACGACCATTGTTTTGTCATAAAAGAGTGAGAATTCTGAGAACTCGTAGGTGTACAGTTCCATTAAATTAATTGACATTGAATAGATTAGTTTGTTTAGTTCAAAAAGAACAAAAGAAACAACAATTTACCTCTGAAATCACTAGAGTCATCAAATGGTTATTGGCTCCTTCTAAATTTCTCCATTTGAAGATTAATTAGAATTACCTTCGACTATTTCAGTTTGAGGTTAGTCCAGAAAAGTAATTATAAATCTCTCGTAGATGTACTACCGGCTCTTCAAACTTAAAGAAATATGAAGTTACTGATCTACAATTCTACACTCCTATGGTCCTTTTAGAGTTTTTGTTACATAATGTCCCAATGTCTCGACCATGTCATAAATTTCAGTCTAATGTAAAGTCACTATATTTGCAAACTGTTACTTGTCAAACTTTAGCACTATATTTTTAACAAATTTTGAATGAATGATAGTCCAACAAAATTTAGTCTGCACCTTAATCTACTAACTAATTGCTTAGAACAGTTTTTCAAGTATCAAAACAAGAGATATTGAACCAAAAAAAGTATCATACCAAGAGAAATATCTAACAGTCATTGTTTAAAACTAGGCCAGGCAATGTGCACCGTAAAAAATAATATTGGAAATATATGTTCCAATTGGATATCGAGATTTTTCTTTCAGTTGATTTGTGGCGATGGTATTCTCCAAAGTGAGCATAATGGGCCTAAATTCGCTACTAGGCCTCAAGTGAGCTTTCGTATTATTGTATTTTTAGCCTTCAGTTGTGTTAGTGTTTGTTCCTTTGTGGAGATGCACTCCATTTTGCTTCCAACAAAAAACAGTGGTGTTACTTAGCTCACCAATGAAAGGTTTAAATTTCTTTTTTCATATGAATGTCGCTTGAACTACAAGCACTAGATTTCATGATCAACCATAGTAATTATTAATTTTTAAAAAATCATAAATTGTATAAATCATTACACATGTAAGAATTAGAATGAATAAGTAAAGGTGTTGTTGGTGAAGTCGTAAAGAGTAGGTACAAGCGTAGCGCTAACTCTAACCCCTTCTTTAGTTTCATATGATTTCCTATTAGCTCATAATATATGCTGAAATTTTGTATGCATCCATCTATTGTAAGAAGAAAATATAAAAGCTGATGCGACCGCATGATTTGGATAAAACTGTATTTTGGGACAGTTCATGATGTGTCGTATGCTCATTGGAAGGTTGAATGCGAGTTGGGCACGTTCTTGTAAGATTTTTCGTTTACTATATATGTCGTAATCGTAAAGATGAAGAAAACTCTTGAATTAATACTAAAAGACCACATTCTTGACAAAATAATGCGATATATTATAAAATAGTTAAGAGATTTGATAAAAGGAATGAAATGGTGCCGTAACACTAAGTCGCACGTTCTTGACGAGAGTCGTCCTAATCCAATGATCAGTATATCTCAATTTCATGCCTCCTCATAGTTTAGTCGATTGCGCTTTACTTTTACTTTCTTCAGTTCTAGTTTTTATCTGTTTGGTGTCTTTTGTTTTTATAATTTTTATTTAGGTTAACAAGCGTGTGTAGTTGTAAAATGGTTGAGAAACCACTGTTGTAAAGTGTACATTTGAAGGGACTATGAGGTGATATTCACATATAAACAAAGTTAATGTGCATGAGTTGGCTAGTCCTAAAATAAAACCTAAATGTTTAACAAACTGAATTTGTACCCAACGAACTTGTCCACCCATCGAATTTGTTGGTTGTTGGTGGGGTGAATCGGTGTTAAACCAATAAAAAAAATGTCAAATTAGAAAACAATATGTTTTTATAAGAAAACAAAGAAACCATTTTTAAAGAATTAGGTTGTTGTTTTGGTGGTGGTTTGGCTATGTTAAACAATATATTAATTTCATAATGTAAATATATATTTTATACTAAAATGAACTCATTACAACGGATAATTTATCATTCAAATTCAAAATTAAAGTGATAAAATTAATATTTTAAAAAGGTTTAAAGTGGGTGATTATAAATGGTAAGATGTTGTTTGGTGTAGCATTAGCTGGCAATTTATGAAAAGCTCATCTCAGTCACCAACGGCCCAAAAATATTGAAAGAAAATTACTAAAAAGCAAACATTTTTCTCATTCTTCTGCCATTATCTCTCTCATCGATTTCGCTTGCTATTTTGAATTTAGCTCGTTTGTTTGGGATTGGAAGGCTTTTGATTTCCAATTTAGGGGCTTTTTCTTGAGTTCGAAAAGGTTGTGTCTTGGTTTCTGAGAATTGCTAAAATTTGAGGAAGAAGAAGAAGAAGAAAAAAGAGTTTTTTTTTTGTTTTGTTTTGTTTCTGAATTTGCGGCGGAGATGAGTGCTTCGAGGTTTATAAAGTGTGTTACCGTCGGCGATGGTGCCGTTGGAAAAACCTGTATGCTGATTTCTTACACAAGCAACACTTTCCCTACGGTAAAGTTTCATCATTTGTTTTCTTGTTAGGTTTTTTTTTTTGCTCTCATTAGTGATCTTGAAGCTTCTTTGAATATGGGTTTTGAAGATTATCATCTTTTGTTTGTTGAATATGATTCATTAGCTAATAAAATTTTAAATTTTCAAATCTGACATTTTCTTCACAACTCTTATGTTTCTTCCATTGATTTAGCTTCTTAGTTATTATCTTTACCTACGAGCATTGGTCTTGGTTAAATTTGGGCTTGATGTTCGATTTTATGTATCAGTCAAATTTTGCAGACTTGAGCATCAACAATCTTGTCCTTTTTTTTGTGTGTTAATGATGATCCATTCTAATTTGTCTTGAGAAACTAGTTTTAGTTTAACAAACCCCATGACTTGTTATTGACTATATCAGGACTATGTTCCAACTGTTTTCGACAACTTCAGTGCTAATGTGGTTGTAGATGGGAACACAGTGAATCTTGGATTGTGGGATACAGCTGGTAAAAACTCCTTTTGAAAATCCATCAAATCTGGTTCCTTGTTCTTATGGTTTCATTTTGACTAATTCTTGGGTTTGCTTGTGCAGGTCAAGAAGACTATAACAGGTTAAGACCATTGAGTTACCGAGGTGCAGATGTCTTCATACTTGCATTCTCGCTTATTAGCAAAGCTAGCTATGAGAATGTAGCCAAGAAGGTTGGCTTTTTTTCCATCTAACTTCCTCATTTGATCAATCATCTATGTTGAGCTAATTTTGAATTGGATTTACTTATCTCAGTGGATTCCTGAGCTGAGGCATTATGCCCCTGGTGTTCCTATTATCCTTGTTGGAACAAAACTCGGTATCAACTCTCTTCTTGTCTAAAAACTCTTTCCTGATAAAAGGAAAGAGATCATAATAATTCAAATTTTGGAATTTGCAGATCTTCGAGATGATAAGCAGTTCTTTATAGACCATCCTGGTGCAGTGCCGATTACTACAAACCAGGTAGGTAACTTTACAATCCAAAATTCTTTATAGAAGTTTTTTCCAAGCGAGTTCTTGATCTTTTAATTCTTTGACTGCAGGGAGAGGAACTAAAGAAACTGATAGTATCTCCGATTTACATTGAATGTAGCTCAAAGACGCAGCAGGTGCTGTACACATACCTCACATGTCTTTTAGTTTGGATATTTGTATGAGAAACTGAAAATGTTGGTTCTTGATTTGCAGAATGTGAAAGCAGTCTTTGACGCAGCCATAAAAGTTGTGCTTCAGCCACCAAAACAGAAGAAGACGAAAAAGAACAAGAACCGTTGCGTGTTCTTGTGATCATCTTTCGTAAAGAAAAACATTTAGGTAACAAACCAACCTAAAGAACAAAAAAAACCAGCATCAAAATGGCAGCAACATTGTATAGTTGTTGAATCCGGCTTGCTTCGGTCTTTATGCACTTTTTTCTTGCTGGTGAATCTAATGAGTGAAGTAAGAGGCGAAGGGGATGAGTTCTTGGTGTATTGTTGTTGTATTACTTTTGCTATGTAGACTAATCTCTTATTACTTTTTTTTGTCTGTTTTTTTTGCTGTTGGGATCCATTTTGTATTTTCTTGACAAGTGAAGTTAATCAATTTTTAGTAATCTTTTAAGAAGCTCAGATCTCTTTCTTTTGTTGATTTTATAGTGTTGAGCTCTGGTACTTACTGCTAGGTCTTATATTTGGTACGTGTAATTAGCTTCAGACAAGAAAAAATAAGAGAAAGAACTATGAACGTATTGTGATGAATCTTCCAACAGATTCCATGTTGAACTGAGGCATAGATTCAAAGAATGGTTTTCAGAAACAGAGGATTTTATACACGTAAAGAGTTAAGAACAAAGAAAATTAAAATTACAAAGGTTTCAACATTTTGTCATGGACCGAAAAGAAATCAAACGTGTATTTATACACATCATTTGTAGTGTTTTCACCATTTCTTCCGATAAGCCACAAAAATCAAACCCAAAGGAATTTAGCTCTCGGCACTTTTGAATAGGATAGCCTCGGGGATAAGTCACAACTTGATGGGGCCATATTTCTCACCCATCAAGCCACCTTTTTGTTTTTGGAATCGAATGTAACGCAATGTACTTGTAAAAAAGGGATCTGAGTGGATTGTTGTGTTACTGTTGTCGCTTTGCATCTCGGTGTTAATTAACTCTACGAGACTCTGTATATCAGATGGAGCGATATGTGGATTTCCTTTCTCAAAGAAGTAAATGTACCTGTTGTGAATAGAACAACCACTATTAGTATTAAAGCATCAATCAATGTTAGTTGTTAGTTGTTGTTGATTATACTGACTTGTTCAAGATTTCGACAAACAGTGTGACTGGCCCGCTGCTACCCCTAGCTGCATTAGCCATTTGTTGAGCTGCATTTGCTATCCTCAGTGCGCGTCTTAAACAGAGGAGGGCTCTGCAGAATAACATCAAGAATCTATTAGTTCCAGAGATACGAAGATCAATGACTTACCCATTGGTTTAGTTTTCTTGCCTTTTGATAATGAACACAGCAGAAAAGAGAAGTATGAGAGTAATGAAGAAAAGCACTAACCTTTCTCCATCTTTGATACCATCTAGATTATCGACCCAAAAGAGGTGAGAGCATGCATACACCGCTCGACATTGATCAGGTTTCTTTAAAAGCCTTGCAGAGTACTGGTCACCCAAAAAACATAACTTACTGCTTTGGATAGAGGTTTAGAAGAAAAACTAATAAAATGAGAAACCATTGGAAAAATTTTGTTACCCCAGTTGCTTTATGTGTCAAGGTGTCTCTATTTTCAACACCAAAGACATTGATCCTTTGCAAGGTTCCAATGATCAGATGAATTGCAGTTACCTGTTCCTTAGAGTCCTATATTACAATACGACGCACCAAAAGAAAAATGGAAGTATATAAGTTTAGGAGAGACCTTAACTTGTATTTGACGAAACGTTCACACAGAAAGGAGTAAAGAAATTACCGCGATTTCTTCCTCGTATAATATAAATGCTTGGGTAAAAAACTCATAAGCAACAGGCTCAAGATCGCGATCACTTGCAGCCTGATCATCAATCAAAAACAAGGCAAAATATTGAGAATGCTATGTCAGATTACACCTAGCCTACAGACGAACTGAGATCAAATGAACAAAAGATAATTAAAGCCCATATTTATTTAGAACATAACTGGATTTATTTACAAGTTTCTTGGCGACCCTATAACTTACCTCAGCGCACTGGAGGTAGAGCCTTAGAGCCAGTTCAGGACATGGAACTGAGGAAAGAACCTCGATTGTCTGGAATAAAAGTACATGTTTAAGTTTAATGGATTACAAAAAATATTGAACATTATAAAGTGATGTTTTCTTTAACAACCTAATTTTTGGATAATGCAGCTCGGAGAGAAAACTAAAACTAACATAATTAGTCAATACGTCAAACAGTATAAGTGCATCAAGTTAATCACATAGAGAAGGTACTCCGGCATTAATTTTCGAAAGAGGATCTGAACTAATGAAGATGATAAAAGCTACATACACAAGCCTTTTAACTCTTCAGGACCCAGCTTCAGTGAAGTAACATGTTTTCTATCTTAGATACTATGCAAAAAAAAGATCATAGAACCTGGTTAAGAATCTGAAAAACCGTCCTTGGGGTTGCTGGGACATCTTCTCCAGCTATATCTCCACCCTGCGATTCTAGCTGCCTGACCAACTGTGTCGAAACATGTAAGGACCTCTTAAAGTCAACCACATACAAGCAAGTTGGAAAGTAAAAGTTATACCCTAATTTATCCAAAAAAAAAAAACAAAGGTATACCCTGAGTGCTGAAAAGACGAGCGGAGGAACGGTAAAAGGCAGACGTCGTGGTCCTCCAGTCATAAGATGCTTTCTCACAACAAATATAATCTGCATATCAATAAGTGTACTCAAGTCAGCAATTCGATCACTGAAGGGATAGGGATAATGGGGTTAAAATAAACCATGGCCTTGAAGCCAATTGCTTATCAAGTCAGGCTTGAAACCATCCTATACATAAGACAGGCAGGTCAATTTAGGGATGCAGGCCAATTCAGGGAAGTGGAGCAACGGACTAAAATGTACAGTTCCCAGGAATAAAGAACATGTAGACTGTAACCAGCTCATAATATCAACTAAAGTCAAGGGAAGACAGTACACCCGGAAATGGAATGCATATAACTATTGAACCGAAAGTTTAGTATTTGTATGATGTTTCACCTTTAGCATCTCCTCTGGTTCTTCATTATCGAGCATATGTATAAGTCGGGCTACTGAATTTTGTTCCTCCTGAAAATCCTCCTCGTCGAGCTAAAGGCAATACAGAAAATCCATGACCAAAATTTGTTAGACTAGAGCTGAGAGGAGTTGAACATTGCAAACCATACAGAGGAAACTAAGGAAAAAAGTGGCAACACCTCCTCCGTGTTGGTTCCATCCAAATCTTTGATAAGTCCTTTTATCAATTCAAACAGCACCTCAACCTAGTGAACACAAATTGGCATATTATTACAGTATAATTATTTACGTCTATAAATGAATAGAGCAGTGAGCATACCTTATCAGCGGTTGATATACAAGAATCATTTTTCATTATACTTTGGATAATAAGCATTGCCATTACTTTATTCGTTCCAACATCAAGATGATCCATGACACGTGGATAATTTGATAGTGTAAGAGCTGTGACTATGTCACTGTATTTTTCTAATGGAGCACTCAGAAGTGCAACAACTTGTTTCATTGCACGGGTGTCCTCTAGTTTGGGCACACTGGAAAGCTTAACTACACATGCGCCCTACGAAGTTTGCAGATCAAAACTAAGTTTAACACCAGTGCTACAGCATTCAACTAATCATAAAACTTAAACAATCCATTATACACAATCCATACTACATTCATACTGATTTAGTAAATGTGCCAATATTACAAAGTGTAGATACACGCTACAGAGACAATATTTAGTTCATCATAAAATTAGAAAAGACTGCCAAGGAAGAAACCATACCAATACTTGATCCACATAGTCAAGCCGATCAGGATGAACTCGGAGTGTAAAAGTTAGAAGAGAGACAAACAGAGTCATAGCTCCGACAATAGGCATCTCAAGCTGTGTCTCTATCACCTGCGAACCACACCAAGTCCATTCGTCATATAAATGTATTCCAAGAAATTAATACGTCGTATGCAGGTGGCTGGAGAAAGTAAAGACTCAAAACATTGAGCCTATTGACCGATAGATTTTACAACATGACTGGGGTGGTTGGGTCCAGACCGGGAAGAAAGGTTTGAGATCCGGTTAAACTTGAGGCATCATCCAGCAATTTGATAGCTTGATTTCTTAATGGTTTTTTTATTTAAGTTCTGCATATGTTTACATGTGCTCCTCTTTTAACTAACGAACTCTCAAATCTAACTAGTCTAGGACACAAGTTTTCAGACTAAAGTGGCATTAATTTCCATCACATGTCACAGAAGAAACTGATTAGACGATGCCTAACAAAAAATTTGATTAAGAGAACTCAACCAAAGATTCGAAAACATCATTACTAACTACAAGCAAGCTGATTACTTCTCATGGTACAGGGACCTACATAGGACTTTCTAAGTGCCGTTATTTCCAGAATTTCCAACAGAAACAAAAGAAAATTGCATTCATAACAAACTTTTCATTTAATGGAGCCAACCTTTCCAATAGCATTGCTCAATTTAGCAAAAGCTTCCACTTGCAAAAATTCGTGTAACACCTGCCCAGGAGTATAGGATAAGAAAGACATCTGAATGATATTAAACAGAGTTAAAAAAGGAAAAAGATAGCGCAGTAGGCACTTACATCTGGACTTGAGGCAGCATAGTTTGACAACCGATCCATCAGTTGAGTTAACACTATCTTGGTGTCAACTGTTGGCTGAGAAAATATTTTTTTAGTTCAAAAATCTCAAGTGAAAAAAGTGCATCACATGACTCAAAACAAAAGGGCTCTTTGCCGAGGATTCCTACTCAGAGTTTTGTAATTTCAGTAAAATTGTAAGATATCAGGGACCTCCTTCAAATATTTCTAATTGGTGTCCTGAAGCTCAAGTCACCAAGAAATAAACAAAAGAATACCCCAAACACTAGAAAACAACAAGACCATTGACTGGCAATACAGACAGTTCAGATAGGGCCTTTCAGGGAGACAATGGTAGCACAGGAAGACTTAATCAAAAAGCAACCGACAAGCTATTTTAAATGACATATAATTGCGCAAGCCTACGCACCATCAGTTGTGTACAAGCAGCCAATAAGGTATCAAGAGTCTGCAAATGGTATTCATCAGGAAAGACTTGGATTATGCACTCCATCAGATAATACTGAGCCAGCTCATCTTTACAGTTAACGACCTGTTCACGGTTTCAAGATTTCACATGTTTATACAGAAATTGTAGTCTAGTGTATAATAGGAAACTGGAGATAGATGCAAAATAAGCTGCTGAACCTGCTCTTTGACCCTAGGAAGAACGGTCTCTTTGTACATCTCAAGGTCAACACCTTCAATCTGTCCTAGAACGTGCAGATTTTTTCCAACCTGAGAGGAATACATTAGATACAACTTATTGGGCAGCGACATGGTAAAATAGGGTATTCAGTCCAGTAGTGGTATTGTTTGTACAAGATCGCGAAGTTCATTCCTCTCTTTCTCCTGCTTTTCTCGAACTGTTCCAGGTCCCTGCAGTCCAAGGAACACCTCAGCTCAGGTTCACCAATATCAATGATTCACAAGCACCACACAACCTGCATGACCAAAAGCATGCTCTTCATCGTTCATTTATGCTTTAGTCAGAGGCATGCAAGTGCAGAGGTGCTATGCGCGTCTAATTACAATCAACTCTTCACAGATGGAAAATTCACCTGCTGCTGCACTCGAACCCAAAGCTTATTCATCTCGGTGAAATTTTGTAGCACAAATTCCACAGCATCCATCACAGTATTGGCATCTCTGCAGAAAGGTTGTAAAGAGAATGAACAAACAGCTAAGCACCCAAATCTCAAGGAAAAAGGAGAGAGAAAGCATAGTTATAACCCACCCTTCATAGTCTGAGCCAATCTCAGGTAACTTATCCCTGCTCACTTGAGCAAGATAACTCCTCAAAAAGAGCCCACGAATGGGATGTTGAACACCTCGACACATTTCCACAAGATCCTTAAGAACATCCTTAGAAGGAGCCTGCTTACTTTTGATGTAAACAGACCCTACAGTACATAGCAGATACCTAATAGACCAACATGAGGAGTTTCAATTAGAAAGCTGCAACTAATTTCGCAAGACTAATCAATGCCGCACAAAAGAAACACTAATTGATGTATCTAAGATAATTGTGTAAAAACAAATGATCGTCATTAACTAGTCTAAACTCATAGCTAGCTAAGATTCATATCAAATCAAGAGATGTAGAAACTAGCTCAACAATGAAAACGAATCAAAACGATCTGCTTACGTCCTGGGCAATATGTTGCCGGCATGTTGAACAAGCTCGTACAAATCTACCACCGGTAATCCATGCCTGCTCTCATCCTTGAAGAAAATCTCCAGCTGCCTCAATTCATCGAAAGCTCGCATATCTAGTTAAACCGAATCAGAAGAGATATCATAAGAAATGGTCAGAGCAGCACGAAATCGAGAGATTCAAAGTTGTGGCGATGGAAATTACAGAGATCGTAATATTTCTGAGGAGAGAGTTTGGAAGTGCGGAGCTCCGAAAGCATCAGAACGGAGTACTTGAGAACTTCTCTGAGATTATTCGCGTCCTAAGAGACCGAATAGATAAAATTCAATCAGATCAAAAGAAGAAGAAAAAAAAACTCGTCGGAGGAAAATATGAGCAACGGACCAAAGCGCGATGCATGAAGAAAGCATTGTGCTGGATTCCGGCGATTCCTTCCGCCAGCCACTTATCTTCATCTTCTACTCCGGCGAGCGACCTCATCCTTTTCTCTGTCAGCAGTTTTTTTTCCTCCAGTTGGTCGCACGAATAATCGACTTTTCCAATTATTTTTATTTTTGCTTTTGCTTTTGCTCAAATCAACATCTCACAGTCTCGAACTCACCTTCATATCTCTCGTTTTTTTTTCAATCAAAAAGTTCCTAATTGATAAAGTTAATTATTTTTTTCCCCCGTGAGAAGATTTATAATTAATCTCATTTCTAAGTTACTTGTTCTAAACCAAGAAAACATGTAAAACCATCCAGAGCTTCATTGGTCCATAAAATAGATTTGATCGTAGAACACATGTAAAAACATTTCTCAAAAGCTTTTTGTGGGGAAAAAGATAGAAATGGTACAGTAACGCCAGTTAACTATAAAAAACACAAAATCTAGTAAACAATCTTGCAACCAAACGAAGGGACGAGATTCTCTTACATTCTAAAAACAAGAGTGAATTTACCAAAAACGATAAGGTAGATCATCAGACATGCACAATTTTAGTCGGAAAACCTTCAAGACCATGGAAGGAAAGAACAACCACTTGACATCTATCGGTTATCACATTGAATTGAATTATCCATCTTATATATTAATAAACCTCCGATACAGATCTGAAACAAAGCGGAATATACAAGTATCAAAATTGGGTTAGTATTGTTGTTACCATCTGTAAAAACAAGCCTTAAGCTACAACAAAAATGGATCACTAGAACGGGACTGTATAAGGTAAATAATGAATCCCGACTTCTGGCAAATATTGAGCTCTAGGCCACGATGAATCTCCAAGTCTCGTGTTCTTGACTTGATCAATCTTGACTGTTGCTTTAGGGTTTAGCATCTTTTGTGTCTTATACCCAAATAGCCACTCATCATCATTCGAAGAATAACTGGCAAAACAAATGAAAGGGGGACTCCAATCATCAAGCAATGTATTGTATCGATCTTCTTTGCTTGGCCTATGTTTCTTTCTATTCCTTGTTTCAGCTATTGCAGCTGCAGATGTTGAAGGCAGACTCTCTACAGGCTCAGATATGAGAGCCTCTTGGTGACTGAGAGGCTTTGCAACCGAAGTTGGGCAAACAACATCCAGTCGAGGTTCAACCTTGGGTTTTTTTAAGATCAAACGAATCCGTAGAGGATTACCAGCTACAGGTGCAGCTGCAAATACATGTGAATATTGAGAAAACAAGAATCAACGTACATGTACAGTCAATAAAGAATTGATTACAAACCTTCAATAGGACCTTCAACAGCAGGAGGAGAGTTGTATCTCTTCCTCTTCCTCTTCTTACTATTCTGGCTTCCATCAGACAAATAACCAAGGTGGTTCTGAGGTTCATCAAGCTCATCTGTTAAACCACTCTTCTCAACTTCTTCAGACTCATCTGAGACTTTCTTGGAAGAAAGAAAGTGTTGCTTGTGATAAAGCACATTTGAAGTTTTCCTCGACGAATGTTTATGAGATTTATCTCCCTTATGTTTTCTTTTCTCCTTCAATTCCTTCTTCCCTAACCGGTGCGCCTTTTTCGTATCAATTGTGATTCTTCCAAGCTTTAATTCATTAGAATAAAGGGTTTTAAACTTGGGAGTCTTACAGAAGACGAGATCCACTCAATGTAACCCATTCAAATACTAGACCTATATGAAACACTATGCAGCTTACCTGATTCTTGGAATCGAAACGTTTTGTATACAATATAATTAATTACATGGATAATGATAAAAATTAACCTTGCGTGTAGGCAATTATATATAATCGGTGTTCAGATAAATAAGGTTCTAAATCAAAGAATAGGTTTATAAAAACCATGGAATTCAATTTTAAATAAATAAAAAAACGCAAGCAAGAAACCAGATTTGTGGCTCTCAACGAACCTTAGTCGAATCGACCAAGTTCTGACGGCTCGTCTGGTTCCTTGCAATCAAGACCGGTGGACAAGTGAAAACTCGCGACATATTCTCAAAATCGGATCGGGGGATATAGGTAAAAGGGGAACGATTCTACTCTATAACCCAAGCCTGACTTCAGATTCGACCATCCACCCAACACAAGAATCTCGAGATAACCCAGTAGCTTTATCTCGATTTCGCCAACCAAAATACGGAGATAGACCCTAAACAATTCTCGACCTAATTAGCGCTATTAGATAATAATTAATAGGTGTGAAGGTAAGGTTAGTATTTATAGACGCATGAGACAGAGATCCACCGACTTGGGCTAAGTCGGTCATAGGGAGGGCTTTTCCGTAAGTTCATGTCAGAAGACAAATAAACCCCTAATCGTCAACTCTGTATAAGGGTATATTAGTAATTTAGTTTGGCTACTAGGCTCGGTCCATCTCTTTCACTCCTTGACCTTTTGTAGTAGACTATTTGGGCATATATTTTTATATATGGGTTTTGAAACTCATATTTTAAAAAGCCCAAATGGATCAATAAAGCCTAATATCGTCGAAATGATTCTTTTCTTTTTTTTTTTGTAACCAACGAATCAGTTTCTTACAAACGCGTTCGTATATCTGAAGGTTCGCGCCTCTATGTTGTTCCATACATATCTGTTTTTTCCTATAAATTCAACACATTTACTTCAAAACAAAAAAAATTTGGGTTTCCAGATCTCATCTTTACACACATCTACTTTGCACATTCATTTTGTAGTAACAGAAAAAAACTTTCTTTAAATTCTTTTAAGTTATTATCAGTTATGCAAGGAACCAAGGACAATTTGTATGTGAATGTTCCAACATTCGATGGAATTCCAATGTTCCCTCGAGGTTTGACCTCTCCTTACCAACAGCAAGCACAGGACATTAACCAGATGGTGCAGGTTTTGGTTAATTCTTTATTAACTTTTTCATTTTCTCTTACCCCACTATGTATATTAACCATTAAGAAATGTGCAGAGTGAAGTTACAAAACAATTGCAAAACCAACTAATTCTTCTTGAGCAAAGAGCAGACTCTTGTATTAAGTTGAAAGACAAAGCCCTCGAAGAAGAGAAAAAGAAACGTGGATCAATGCAAATAAATCTGGCAATCGCTATGGCAGAGATTGGGTATTGGAAGAAGTTGTCAGACAAGAAAAGTATCAAATTAAAAGATAAAGCCCTTGACGAAGAGAAGAAGAAATGTGGAGAAATTCAATTTCGTTTGAATAAAGCTTTATCGGAAGTCTCATATTGGAAAATGTTGTCGGATCAGAAAACAAAGTTGTGTAATGATCTCGTTGAGAGACTTATGCTAGTGAATAAGAGAGAGACCAAGTCAAGGAAGAGGAACGTAGAGAATAAGTATTCGGAGGAGGCCCATTCGTCTACCGGAGATAATGTATACTACAATGATGCAGAATCATCAATGAATGTTTGGCTCAAACGCCCTCGTCATTGAAAAAAGGCGGGATTTGTGTTTTGACGTCTGTAGTCACGTATGAATTTGTTTATGTGCACGTGCGACACTGTTTCTTCCTAGACATTGTTGATATAATCAGCGCTTCTAACATTTTGTTATATGCTCTATTTTATTTATAACATGAACATGAATGCAACGTTGTTAAAAAACCACGAACAGAAATATAACTTATTACTTATTTTATCAACCTTTTTTATGTAATTGACTTTGCCATTTGATAGTGACGCGTTTTGGATGTTATTGGAGAAGCATATTCATAACGGTTGGATCGTTTTAGGACTTTATAAGGTTTGTAATTATTTATATACACACACAGTACAAAATAAATAAATAAAACCCGGGGAAGGTTAGACATATGTTCCAATTGAGGCTCTACAATTGATTTTCTAATCTCTAAGCCACACTAATTTAACTAATTAGTCGAAATTACAAACTTACTCCTAATAAATAATGGTTTTACAATTTACATATTATGTATTAACATGTCCATGTCACTAACTTGACCGCTTATTTACTTTTTTTTATGTTATTTAATTTAGATGAAGGTTCATTGACATAGGAAACAAACAAAACCGCGTGGAACTTGCATTGAAAAGAGAACCGCCCTGAGATTCATAGGACTACAAGCAAAGAAAAAAAATAAACGGCCCAAAATTTCTACTCCACCTCTATATTACTTTCATACCTTCCAACCATTAGCGTACATTAGAATTTATGAATCTGGCGCCCGGAATTATACATATTTTTATAAGGGCCGCAACCAATCTTGTATTGCTTGGCATCAGTGCCAGCTCGGATTGAAAATGATCTATTACAATGTGGGGCTTATAGTTTATTTACATCGTTCACGAGATTAGATTATTTTTCAGCCGGCTTTGTAATATCCTTACGCAGACGAAGCATGTGTCACGTGTAGATCAAATTAGCCACGTCTCAATTTAAAAAAGTGTGGTCCTTCCTTCTATAGATTAGCCAATGAAAAATCAGTCTTCTTTATTTGCATTTATTCATTTTTAAAAAAATTAGTATAGTAATTTTGCAAAATGCAGTAAATTAATCGATAGATTATGCAATATAGTACCACACATGCTGTTGTGTTATAGCATTGAGAGATTGTACCGTTAGTTTTCCTCAATTTGGAATTCCCATAATATATTCTGTACAAGTATTTGGATAATTATATATAGCCTCAGAATCAAAACTGCAATGGAGAGGGATCGAGACTGAAATTCACACATAATAATAATAATACACAAATAGTTGGTATCGAGACTGATTACGAGACATATGCAGGATTGAGACTCAGAACTAGAGAAATCGACAGTGAGAGTGAGAGGGAGCGAGACTGGAATTTAATGGGATCGAGACAGATCGACAATAGATTATTCAGTGAGATTAATAGGGATCGACAATGAGAGTAATAAAAATCTAAATTGCTAGTAGAAGAAGAGAAAGAATGATTTCTTTTTCGAATAAACACTAATTTTTAGATAGGATAATTTCTAAAAAGTACAATTTTGTGTGACCTAAAATACTCTGTTAAATGATATCTTCTAATTCTAAGAATATTCAATATTATTGTCGTGAACAATCTTAACAAAAATTAAGGAACCGGGTCAATGCATGAAATTGCTAATCACTGGTGGAACTTAACTTTGTGTGCCATGTATTCTAGTCAAATTAAATTCACCGTATATATGACCGTCTTGGTTCCCTGGCAAGAAATGTTTTTTCAGCACTACATAAAATGATAGTAAGAATTAGGTTAAGAAGATGAATATAGCTTACCTCTAGATTAAAGAACAGATCAAAATTCGGTACATGTTTGGCAGAAATAAAAAGAGTCATCAATAATTGCACAACTGTTTAATGAGTGTATATAGAGTATCACATCATATGATCAGTGTATCATTTAACACTTTCATCTCCTAGTTTAACATATATATATATGTATATATATATATACATATCTAATCCTTTCTCTTAGTATTGTTGTTTGACTTTAATCCGAATTTCACCCGCATATATCATTAAGAAACAAGACAAATTTGGGTGTTGAAAAAAATGGGGGTGATTTTTTTCCAGCACTCAAATAGCGGAGTAGAGCCAACATTTTCGGACAATGCCCATTCTGAGTTTTACTTTCGGACCAGGAGTAACTCGGCTTGGCAGTGCACGTGGAACCTTTTTTTTTTGTTCGTTGCCTCATTATTATTATTTTGATAATATCATTTAAAAAGTATCTGTTTTGGTTGTTCACAACGTGTAGCGATCATAACATATTTGAATTTTTTTTCAAAGAGCTAAAGATTTTAGGCTGTAGTCAGATTACCTAAGAAACAAAAGTATTGTTGTTTGAACGTTTTATATATACTTTTAATAAATACAAACAAACTTTACTTTTGTATTGATATGGTTTTCTTCTACATCTACATTTGGATGAAAACAATGTGATTCATTAAATGATAAAAAGATAAACCAATCGCCTAACTAACTTACAAATTTTTAATCACTTTTTGAGTACATGACCATTGATTACGAAGGTCACTCACCAAAATTGAATATGATTTCTAAAAGATACGACATCCACGTTCTTCAGAGTTAAGACGACCAATCTATTGATGGAGAAACGATTGAAAATAAGTACTTCAGTAACGATCGCTATCATGGGCATTTGAGTTAGACTTTTACGCTTTTTTATTTATTTATAGCTGTTTTGATAAGAGAATAAATACAACAGAAATTTTTTACGTATTCATTTTCATTCGCTCAAATTTTGAAGTATTTATTTCACAATTAAATAAACGTCAGTTTGCAGTTACTGCTCCAACGGTAAACAGATTGTGGCCTAATTAATGGGTCATATCTCATTTAATACCGATGTTTTCACCTATTTCGAGAAGGCATTGATAGAATATGATAGAGCATAACCTTGTGATGATGTCGATAGTTATTTAAAAATACTCTAGTTGATATAAATTAACAAAACATTTATACGGAACTAAAAAATCTAACACATCAGTAGTTGTGATCCCGATGAGCTTTACATTAATATAGAAGAAAATTGATTGTTATAGGAATATCTACTGTAAGTATGAGTTTTATTTGATCAATGCAATTTGATGCTATGATGCCAACTGTGTATAAGTACATCATTTGGTACAAGTCATAAAATATTTAACTGGGTATCTAAAAGCCAATGAAAGAAATGTTTGTATGCAAACTGGAAGTGTCAGTATTTTAAAACTTTTCTCTTCAACTCTTGTTTCTTTTTTTTAGAGTGGTTGAAAAGGTTACAACACTTGGTTCTTTCAATTTCAATCTCATGGGAAGTGAATTAAACAGTACGCAAAGTTAGATATACGTAGATAACTATAGATTAAATGGGACAATTGACCGGGTGTGACAACATTCGTAAAACATACTATTTTAGGTAAATTAAAAATTTTCCATTTTAACTAATAGTTTGGGTGTGACACTTTCCAAGAAGCATCGATTCAATCAAATTTATTATATTTTAAGGAAAATTAAGACATGTGTTAAATCACAGTGCTATTTTGTTTGTTGTCGAATTATATATATTTTTTTTGTAAACAAAAAAATTTCGAACATCATATAAAAAGTCAGTTATAATTCAAATTACAGACACCATTTTATAACTAGGAGTCTGGGTCCAGGGGATTTAAAACATGTATTTGCCATATATTGCATGTTAATTGCAGTAACCAACAAATTTCTGATTTTTTATACGCTGATGATACGCAGCTCATATGATCGGTTAGTATTACTGGATAATTTGACTTATTATTGTTCATACATTTGTTTTATAGCTAAAAATCAGTAACGATCGTATATGGAAGTGAGATATATATAAAACATCTATGACTGCCCAGTGCCCATTGCAATTGCAAATTGCCCAGTGACCAGTACACTAATATACGTCCCACTAAATCTATATTTCTAATTTTATTCAGGAAAAGGCTACGCATTATTATGTTGGATATCTAAAATCCTAGGAGACTGAAATATTTATCCATATTTGAGAATCATATTGAATGTTTGAAACAATACGTTGTAATACTATCATAAAAACACTAGTTTTCCAACTATAATACGTAACTATAAATATTAATTAGAATAACATACAGAAAAAATAGATGTCAATGTCTTCAATTAATGACAGCAACCAAACCAAACACATCATACAACCATACATGAATCATGAATATATATATATATATATATATATACATAACATGCGAGAGTAGGACCAAAATCAATTGTTCCAAGCCTTCAGAAAAGCAAGATTTGTTTTTGTTTTGTTTTACACAAAAGACTCGCTAAATCAATAACTCATTGCAACTATGGAACGACATCGTTCTGTTCATCATCACATCATTTCTTATTTATTCCTCTCTTCGTCATCGATATTATGTTGGTATATCTTCGTTCTCGTGTTGTTATCTACGGCAACTACAAATGCTCTAGTGAAACTCCCGGAAAACAAAACAGTTCCGGCGATAATAGTGTTCGGAGATTCAATTGTCGATGCCGGAAATAATGATGATATGATAACGGAAGCTAGATGCGATTATCCTCCTTACGGCATTGATTTCGAAGGTGGTGTTCCTACGGGAAGATTCTCTAATGGCAAAGTCCCCACTGATATTTTAGGTTAGTTTACCTTGTAGTTTTTTTTTTTTTTTATAATGCTTTCTTTTTTCGGTGAATAAACTTTTAGTCTTATATACCACAGTTTACCCCAAAAAATATTTATATGCCGTAAAAAAGAGTATATATATATAACTCTACCATGATTATATATATAGTATATTGGATAAATATACATCGAATGCTGTAGCTCACTGACTAATGGATTCGCAACACGTGAAAAGTTTTATTTCATTACTCTAAAATAATGTGTACAGTAAAGTTTAACTCAATTTGTAATATGTAATTTAATAATTATATTATATTTAAAATATTAAAATTTGTTTTTATAGCGGAGCAAATAGGAATTAAACCAAGTTTACCAGCATATCGAGATCCAAATTTGAAACCAGAAGATCTCCCAACCGGTGTAACATTTGCTTCGGGTGGTGCTGGTTATGTCCCTTTGACAACCAAACTATCGGTACTTAATCTCGAATTTTTATGCTTTTAATTGATCTAATGAAGCTTTAAATTTATAACTAATAATTTTTATTATTAAAGGGAGGAATACCACTACCACAACAATTAATATATTTTGAAGAATATTTAGAGAAATTAAAGGAAGCGGTTGGAGAAGAGAGAACTAAGTTCATAATTGAGAATAGCTTGTTCGTTGTTATATGTGGTAGTAACGATATCGCCAACGACTTCTTTGCTCTGCCTCTGGTTCAGCTCAAATACGACGTCGCTTCTTTCACCGCTCTTATGGCCGATAATGCGCGCTCTTTTGCTCTGGTAAATACAGTTAATAATTGTACAATAAGAAATGTTAGAAGAACAAGATTAGTATTTGTTGATTTCTTTATAATTTGATTATTATTATTATTTGTATGTCGTGTTTTTAGTCACTATACGGATATGGAGCAAGAAGAATACTTCTATTTGGTGCACCACCTATAGGATGTGTGCCTTCGCAGAGAACAGTAGCAGGAGGATTAGAAAGAGATTGTGTTGTTAGGTTTAATGATGCATCACAACTTTTCAATACTAAGCTCTCTGCAAATATTGATGTCTTGTCAAGAACCCTAACAGACGCTAAGTTAGTCTATATCGACATCTATGATCCTCTTCTTGATCTCATAATAAACCCTCAGCAATATGGTAATTAATCATTATTGTTTGTTTTCTTTGTCGCTAGGTACCTAACCGATATATATATATATATTTAGCATATTTGTTCTTCAAATTTTGTTTTATAAAAGTATATATATTTATTGATTTCTTAGGATTCAAGGTGGCAAATAAAGGATGTTGCGGAACCGGACTAATAGAAGTTACTGCGCTATGCAACAACTATACAGCTGCTGTGTGTCCCACAAGATCTGATTATGTGTTTTGGGACAGTTTTCATCCCACTGAAAGAGCTTACAGAATTATAGTTGCAAAACTTCTTGATAAATATCTCGACAGGTTTTTTTAATCGATATAGCTCATATTTTTAACATATTCATTACACCATATAAAGTTGAACTTTCTCTTTTTTAAGGATTTTAATTGTTTCTAATGATATTTATGGTTACATACTTATATACAAAACAAGATTACTGTATATCTCTATTTGCTTTAATGTTGTTGACCACAACTTCGCACATTTTGTTCATATTCCATTTTCTACAATAGCAGTACCAACAAGAAAGATTGATCATAGTCCTTCAATGACTTGTCGCAAACTCATGGCTGGAACTCCAACGTATTGCAGGTTCCATACCATAACAACAGTCAACAAGAAACAAAAAGGAGAGACAATTATACAAGAAAATAAAATAATATTAGATCAAAAATAACTTTAACTAAAGGCCAGTGTTCGTTAATCATAAGGTCCAACATAATCTGTTCTAAGAAGGCCCAAAATCATTTGATGTTTTAACTTCTTCGGAAAATATCACAGAAGAATTACACTCAAAGTCTCGATACAGAGTAGGCGAGGGTGAGGAAAACCAATGATTTTTTTTTGTTGTCTGAAACATTTTATTACATCATCAAGACAGACAGCAAATAATAATAAATAACAATGGTTCTCGGTTTACTTGGGTTAAAAGAGATTTTAACAAACGTACAGATTTTCTAAGCTAAACAGAGTTCTTCTCAATAATCTTATTATTTTTCATGATTATGTCATTTATATGCTTCTATAACTCATTTGCTTTATTCTGACTATGTATTTTCACTATAATTTCATTGATAATGTATAAGTTAAAAAAAAAACTACCCAAAAAAACTCACAAACAAACAATATAGTAATAAAATAGTAGGAAATAACAATTTCCTATCAATTTCCAAACTTTTTACCACTTTCCTACGATAATATTTTGTAGGAAACTTCCTGCCATTTTTTACCACTTTAGTTTTTTTTTGTCAAAAACCATATTTTTTACAAAAAAATTAGTAGGAAAATTTGTACGAATTTGTAGAGATACCCAATCAGAAATCCCCCAATTGGTTTGAAGCCCAGCGATAACGTTTTTCTTCAAAATAGCATCCCCTGCCAGAGTTAGGCTTCGGCCTTCAATCATAGTTAGTAGTTTGGTACCCTACTGCCCTCACATTTTTGTATGTCTGTATAAAAAAAAAACCAAAAATATTTCAATATGAAAACCTTTAACAAAAAAAAAAAAAATGTTGTTGATACTTGATACTAGTTTATACGGAAATCAATAATAAATATGAATTTGGGACCATTATATAAACAAAAAAATTGTTTCAGGCGAAAAGTAACTGAATGGACTTTTGGTGGGCGATTGATAGTTGCGTAACTTTAGTTATATATGAAGTACAGTGGTTGGTTTGGTGGGAGTTGGGAGTACAACTTGAGAGATACGCGTAAATACGCCTGTCGAACAGGTTAATCTATGACTCATTAATATATCCTGTCGGGGATTTGTATTAATTTGTTGTAAAAAAAAAAGTTTATCCACATTGTCTCTGCATTCATTCTGCATTAATCAAACAGGTTTAGCGATTTATTGGCTATTTTTTTAAAAAATTATTTAAAAATATAATGATATGTAAAAATTATAAAAGACAAAAAAGTACAAAACATAAATTAATTTATTTAAAAAAATTAAAACAATATTTTTTTCTTAGAAAATTTATAATAACAAACAATTTTATAACTTTTTATTATTAACGGATAAATGCATGACCCACATAACCCACCAATGAAAATACTATTATCTGTATTTGCTCCGCTAAATATATAACTCACACCAACGTAACCCTTTATATGTAAACTTATACTTTTTTAATTCGTCAATTGAGACGAAATTCATAAATAATGATTTAAATTGACATGTCTATGCGTAAAGGTTAAAACAATAATTTAATAAAAAAAAGTAATATAATAAAGATAAAAAAAATTAATTTGGTAAAGATAAAAAATATTTAGTCCGTCAATAATTACAGTGGAAAAGGGTTCATGTATATAGTAGTCTATAGTCATAGGAAAAAATTTGTTAGATTCAATTCGATATTCGTTTTGATTCGAATCAAAAAATTCAAATATTTATAAAAATTTTAAATAAAACAAATAACAAATATATTATTTGTACAAAATAAATAAATAACAAATATTATTTTTGAAAACGCTGAATATTCGTTTTGATTCGAATATCTTTATATATATAATATATATAATTATATATTATATTATTAATTAGTTTTGTATAGAGATAAAATATTAAATACTTGTATTAGTATTTATTTTATATTTATTTAGATATTCTTTTTTGTAGAACTGAGATTGGTAGAATAAAAAAAAAAATTGTTTTAAGTAAGAAAAAATGTTTTAAGCTATTATATATGTTTTTATATATTTGATTTTGTGAATATATTATTTTCCATCATATGATGATATAACAATCATATTTAATGTTTACAACTTAATTTGAATATTGAAAAATTTATATATATATATATTATTTTATTATTAATATTTTTAATGAATCAAATTATTCATGAATATTTGGCAGAAACGAAACAAGTGTAAATTATCATAATATTCTATTCATGCACATGTCTATTATTGTAGTTGGTTTTTGACTTTTAAAATGCTCTAGACTATACTACTAGGCTATTTGCGGATCCAAGCTTTTTTCTTTAATATATAATTATCATTCCAAAAGCAATTCCACACAGAACACAAGGTTTGTTTAAAAGCTACATAGTATAACAATGAAGCTACGCAGTATAGTTGTTCATCATTCTTCTTTGAGTCTGTTTAAGTGTGTTATCTTCCTCGTGTTGTTATTGAAGACGACCACGAACGCTTTGGTGAAGCTGCCGCCAAATGAAACCATTCCGGCGATTATAGTGTTCGGAGATTCGATCGTTGATGCCGGAAACAATGACGACATTGTGACAACGTTGGCTAGATGCAATTACCCTCCTTACGGCATTGATTTTGAGGGTGGAGTTCCTACAGGAAGATTTTCAAACGGCAAAGTTCCGACTGATATTATGGGTAAGTTTCACTTTGGTTTCTTTGATATATAATAATATAGTTAGATATTTCCTTTATCCTTCATATATATCAAGTTAGCAACTGCCGTAAAAAAAGAACTAGATAACAACTAAACACTCACTTTTTACGTGAATAAATGTGTTACAGCTCTTAAGTTTTAAGCCTTTAACTAAAGGAAAAAAATAACCAATTCATAGTGGTTAGTGTTTAACATTTTATTATGGGGATAGGGAGACGAATGCTCATTTTTTACTGTAATTTCAATTATGATAGGTTGTTATGATTATTTTAAATTGCAAAAATATCTCACATTCTATATGCTCGATATATTAGTATGAGTTTTGCTATGAGATCGTCCCAATCTTTTTCAAAGATATCAAAATATTAAAAATCATTCTTCCAGTTCCAATTTATTGTATAGTACGTGAAGTACTGGACCATATCTCACTAAGTGAGTGTTGAATGTAACTTACATTACTGATTACAAGATATGCGTTGGATCGAGGCACAAAGAAAAAATAGTATACATCACAACTTAACAAAATATGATTGGATGACTATATTGGTCGCATTAACTAGGACATTTAATTCGGTGGTTGTCTTTCTCAGGAACATGTGCATGATCTTCTTCTTTCTTCAAAGATGTGTCAATTTCTTGAGTGTCAAATCATATACTAACTCAGAAAACTGATTTTTTAGAGACTATCTCACAAAATTTGATTTATATATTTTAAATAATTTTTAATACTTAATGCTGAAAATTTTCAACCTTCAAAAAATATTAATTGAAAGTATTTTTATTGTTGAATTATTATTGATTTATAAATATTGGAAAATGTCTAATATAAAAAGAATAATATATTTATTGTTTTTAATAGGTGTAAGTTAGTCCGAAACTAAAAAAAACTTTTAAGGGATTTAAAAAATCAAAAGGTAAACATCAAATTAGTTAAGGCCAAATAAACATTTAACAGAAAACTATAACTGGGCCTTTTTTTTCTTGCTTGTCGTAGCGGAAGAACTCGGTATTAAACCGAGTATACCGGCTTATCGAGATCAAAATTTGAAACCAGAAGATCTCTTAACCGGTGTAACATTTGCGTCGGGTGGTGCTGGTTATGTTCCTTTCACAACCCAAGTATCGGTAATCCAACTTCGTATCACACAATTTCTTTACAAAAACAAATATGATCATTTTTAAGGCTAGCTAATTTCTTCAAAAAAATTTTGTTCTCAAAGGGAGGAATATCTTTATCACAGCAATTGAAGTTATTCGAAGAGTATATAGAGAAGTTGAAGAAAATGGTTGGGGAAGAGAGAACAAATTTCATAATAAAAAACAGCTTATTTATAATTATATGTGGTAGCAATGATCTAACCAACACCTACTTTGGCATTCCTTCTGTTCAACGTCAGTACGACGTCGCTTCCTTTACAACTCTTATGGCGGACAATGCTCAATCTTTTGCTCAAGTATTATTGATGGATCTTCTAACTTATTTTAACTATTTTTCCTCAAGTTTTGTTTTTAACGATGTGGTATTTACAGAAACTATATGAATATGGAGCGAGAAGAATACAAGTATTCGGTGCATCACCTCTAGGATGTGTCCCATCACAGCGAACCTTGGCAGGAGGACCAACGAGAAATTGTGTTGTTAGGTTCAATGATGCAACAAAGCTCTACAATGCTAAGCTCTCTGCAAATTTAGATTCTTTGTCAAGAACCTTACGGGACAAGACATTAATCTATATCGATATATACGATTCTTTTCTTGATATCATTATAAACGCTCAACAATATGGTTAATATTTCTTCTTTTATGGGGTTTTTTGTTATTCTTATAGATAAAAAAAAAATCAAACGTTTCTTTATCATCAAAGAGTTAATAAAAATGTATTTGTAATGACTGTAACAGGATTTAAGGTGATTGATAGAGGATGTTGTGGAACCGGCCTAGTTGAAGTTGTTGTTTTGTGCAACTACTATACAGCTGGAGTATGTCCAAAGAGAGATGATTTCGTGTTTTGGGACAGTTTCCACCCCACAGAGAAGACTTACAGAATTATGGTCGCAAAATATTTTGAAAAATATTTTGACAAAATTTTTAATATATGATTGACTACATGCAAGTTTTTTTTCTTCCAAATATGCAAGTTAGCGTGATTTATCATGTTATTGTTGGTTCAATTTCTTAGAAGTGATCTCGAAATTTTGTCCAACAGAATATGATATTTTATATGTATTTTGAGACAGGTGTGACCAATATATATATATATATATAATATGTATTTTGAGACAATTTCATTCTACATAAAGAACTTACAGAATTATAGTTACAAAATAGTTTTAAAATGTTTCTACATAATTTTCTAATCGGTGACCATTGACCATAGAGTCATCTTCTTATTTTTAGTCGAATTATGTCTCCGTCAATTGCTATCTGCATGAACCGCCGCCATATCCTAAGTGGCAGGGGCCATTCCCATGCAAATGATAATAGTAAAGTCAATTTTGAGCTGTTTCGATTGATGAAACTGTTTAGGTCCACATGATTGATATGATTTTACTGTCATTGCTTTAAAATAATTTTATGAATAAGAGAACTTAACAAATTATGATTGTTATATAAGACAATTGTTGTATAAGACAATTGTTATATAATCCAACTATAAAAATATAAATTCCAACATTAGCTAGCTCAACGCTATAGAGCTCTTAAACACACATAATTCCAAAATAAATAAAAATAAAAAGATTTATAGTGGACTCTACACCATCAACTCGAAATTGGAATGTTCTGTTTCGATTCCAAATTCCTTAGGTTCAGACTTCAGAGGATTACCAGCCTTGTTGAAATGATCACAAATTGATTCCTTAGGTTCAGACTTCATAGGATTAGTTGCCAACCTTGCTCTGCAAAGATCTCTGATTCACTCTTTCGAATATTTTATGGGTGCATGTACTATTACGGCACTAGTACGGATAGAGAATACATTTGTTCGGATTTTGAGTTGTTATCGTAAGCCCAATGCCTCTTCTTTCTGTTTTGAACATAATTCTTCTCCTTTCTTATAACCTCTGTTGCATCAAGAGGTTTTGATGAGTAAGACAGTTTTACAATTAACACTCGAGGGATGTCCTAAGTTTAACAATTTGCCTCGACTGGTTCGGGCTGTACCATTCTATAACACCAAAATTAGCGGTAAGATTAAATAAAATATTCTAAGACCGAACTTATTCGGTTTTGTGTTAATTAAACTATGACTGTTTGACCAGAAAAAAATGAAAAAAAAAATGCAAAAATGACTTTAAGCAAATAACCCTCATGTCTAATTATCTACCACGTTGGATAGGATCCAGTCTTCTTTTCTTTTTTCAACGGACAGGATAAAAATCTTGGACCAATTAATTCCGTGAATATTTAATATCTATAGCTATCCAACCCACTAATAAATGATCAGTTTAATTTCACCCAAATAATGATTGCTTATAAAATCCACCGGCTTCATCATGGGTGGTGTGATTGAAAACTCACAATAGCTGAATTTTTTGAGCAAAATTCAATTACTCTCATTTCAGGTAATATTTTACCAGCTGAGTTGAAATTTTTTTAAATCATTTTCTATTTAGTTACTCTCATTACGGTTAATTACATATTATAGTGCCTGATTTTTTATTCAATTACTACACATTTTTTTTTCTTTCTCTTCCTTCATTTTTACTTTGGTTACTGTTAATAATTTTTTTTTTTTACTTTAAAGTTTTGTTCTCTGCCCAATTAGTCTAATATTCCCAATCACACGTACCCCTGGCTCGTATTGTATTCTCCACTTCAAATTGATCGCCGGTGATGACTTATTAATATACTAACATACAACTAACATTTATTAGCTTGATGAAACAGACGCATCTACTGTTCAATATTTTTAAGAGAAATTTAGCCAAAACTTATATTTTAATGAGAATCACATGTTTCGGTCTAAAACTCTTCGGAAATTTAAGCTAGTGGAAGTTCAAAACATACATATCTTTAGGAAATCATTGTTTTCCCGCTAAAATATCTATCTATTTTTATGAAAGATAGGGACTATTCATTTTCAAAACATAAATAAACTGCAAAGGAACATGCCAATATATCTAACTCTTACGTACATATATAACGGGAAAAATCTAACGCTTCAATATCGCTAATGTATATTTGTTTCTGCGCATATTTTTTTATACAACTTAATAGTGTTAGATAGTGGTTGAGCGATAATATGGTTGTGTCAATCATTAAATTACGTTCCACATTCTAGTAGCCTTGTCAACATATCTTACTCTTAATTAGCTTGATTTACTTTATAATTGGTCTCTGGCTTGCCATTTATATTCTATGATTATCAAATTTGGACCATCTTTATGTAGGTAGCAATAACAGCAAACTTCTCTCGAAATATACAAACATTTTTTCCATTAATAATACTTACTGTTAGCCACAACCTTTTATTTTGTCTCTTTAATACCTATTTTTACGTGTGTGTGTGTGTATGTATGTAGAGAAAGCTACCTTATTTATACTCAGTTTTGTGGTGATAGTATCACGTCTTGCTTGTAAATTATAATCTACATCAAAATCTATCCTAAGCATTTGTTCCATTTCTTTCATAATACGTACTTGCGTATATGATTCGATATGTCGATTTTTAAAGAATTGTAAAATAAAATATGCTGTAGTGCTGTAATAGTTAATTATTTTTTAAAATGTTATACTAATTGTGATGAACTATGATGACACAGAGACAAAAATGTCACCAATAAGATATCATATGGAGTATTGCTGAGCTTGATGGGCTCTAGATGCTTTAATTGTATTAATTGTGATTACCTATAAAGTTGTAGTTTGGTAACAGTTTACATCACATGCTCAAAGATTTTAACATGATCTACTTAAATTAATTAGTAATTATTAGATTCTTAAATCAAAATTTGATTACCAACAAAAAAAAATACCTGAGACTTTAACTAACCCTTGTTTTAATTTATAGGAGGAAATCGTTTACAAAAAAAACCCAATACTTATCGCCTTTTAGCATAACATAATTGTCATATTTGAAAATGTATTACAAATGTCTAACATATTCATTGATTTATATAATAACAAAAATACGTTATTAATATTTCGACCAGAAAAGTTAAATTGAAATTATACTTTTCCAGCACAAAGTTGGTTATAGTCTTTAGGGGTTTATTTTTCAGATTCACCTCTCTTTAGGAGATTTCTTTTTCACTAGATCATCGATGGTCTATCGCTGAGAAATATATAAACATGCTCTAAGAGAGAACGAGGTCAATTTGGACGTAATTCTAAGGTTTTCCGAACCCAAATTATAAGAATTATCTTTTTTACTTGATCTATTTAATGAATGACATTTGGTGGTTGAACTAAATTAAAACTCTCAAATGATTTTTGTTTTGATATGGAGCAGAGCACTTAATACTCCGATAGAGTATAGCATCTTAAACTCTTACAGCGATTAACTAATCTCCGTTTTATAAGCGTTGACACACAGTCACATACAAACTAATATAGTAGTAGTATAGTACCGGCTGTCACATTCTGCTGGCAATACGTGTTTCGATTAACGCACTAATAAATTTTGCTCTTTTTTTTATAAAACGCACTAATAACACTGTAACACCATAAATTTGGTTGCACTATAGTACACTCACTATCTATGCATATATAGAATTTGCATATTGTTCAGCCCGCACATCATCTGAATCCGTTCCACATCACACGTTTTATTTGGAATATTTTTTGGGTTTAAACACTGTCTAAGTTGTTTTCTACGACTAAAAAATCATTATTATTAATTTTAAGCTATATATATCTATATATACATGTGCCTATATATATATATAGAAGCTATATATAAGCGTGATACCATAGAAGAGAAGTTGATATATAATCCTTTGTGTGTCCTCGTTATGTTGTAAAGGTTGGAAGGAATCTGTTTTTTATAAGGAAAAGGTCTTATTTAATTTCCACATTACATTAAAGCAACATGAAAGGCAACACAAGCTGGTCTTGTTCTTCGTGGAAACTATGTCTGTTGTCTGTTCTCTTTCTCGCTGACACGATAGCCGCCGTAAAGCTGCCGCCAAACTTGACGATTCCGGCGCTAATAGCTTTCGGAGACTCCATCGTTGACACTGGAAATAACAACTATGTCAAAACCGTAATTAAGTGCGATTTTCTTCCCTATGGTATGGATTTCCAAGGCGGAGTTGCCACGGGGAGGTTTTGCGACGGACGAGTCCCCGCCGATTTGCTAGGTACATTTTATTTACTCTTCTTTCTTGGCTTTCATGCGAAAAGAGAATAGTCTACGGAAAAATATTTGCACGCGTTTCTATAAAACGATCGTTAGTAATTACGAGACACGACTCCGAGAAATAAATCTGAGCAAGTATTTAATCCTTTATTTTCCGTTAAGGTATATGATAGTTAAAAAAAAAAAAATACAAAACACGGATTCAAAAATTATGCGTACTAACACTGTTAAGAAAAAGTAATATTCAACCAAAAAATAATATGACGAAAAATGTTTTCTAAAACTAAAAAAAATTGTTTTGAAATAACGTTGTAAATTTGTGTACTCTGTTCTTAATTGCAGCTGAAGAACTGGGAATAAAATCAGTTGTACCAGCATATCTTGACCGGAATCTAAAACCTGAAGATCTTTTAACCGGTGTATCTTTTGCGTCAGGAGGTTCCGGTTATGATCCCATAACACCAAAACTCGTGGTAATAATTTAATGATCATTGGATTTGTTTTCGTAACTGTAAACTCCTATGCAAATATTTGGTTTGATTTCTATTTGTTGATGGTATTAGGCAGTAATATCATTAGAAGAGCAATTAAGTTATTTCGAGGAGTACATGGAGAAAGTTAAGAATATAGTCGGAGAAGAAAAAAAAGACTTTATAATAGCAAACAGCTTAATCTTATTGGTCGCAGGCAGCGACGACATAGCCAATACATACTATACTATTCGTGCAAGACCTCAATACGACATCGATTCCTACACTACTCTTATGGCTAACTCTGCCTCCGATTTTGTCACTGTAAGCTTCTCTCCTGTTTTAAATAAACCTGTATATATGTATACCAACTAGAAAATGATATATTTATATTACTCGCATTATTGGAGAGGCAAGAAAAATTAATTTAGAATTGCGCCATTTAATAACGTGGCAATTTGCTAAAAATAGTAAAGTTCGTCTATAAAAAATAATATTCAGTACATTTAATACTTCTATCCATTTCATAAATGACGGTGCTTGATCCTATATCTGTTTCACCAACGAAGATTTCAAACAACATTATAGTTTCGTCTTAATTATATTAATTTATTTTGAGGGAAAACCCCTCAAAAGGATCAGAGCAGGGATTACAAATAAATGTAGATGATGATGCCAATTTGAAAGAGAGATGAAATTTCAAACTTATGTTGGTATAGTTAAGTTATTGCTTAGTCCCAAATTTCAAAGTCTATAATAGTTCGGTTCCCATGAATTACTCCCATTATATATAGCTTTCAAGGTATTAATACCGTCGTACCATGGATATATTATTCATTGATGTGTCTCTTTCTATTTTCTTTTCTTTGTTATGTCTGATATAAAAGCTAATTATGTGTGGGTTGGGTTTTGTAAATTTTATTAATAATTACCTATATATACATTAACTAAATTCGGAAAATAAAATTATTAATTATAATGATATTAATATGAAATGGATTTGACAGAAACTATACGGATATGGAGTGAGAAGAATAGCTGCGTTTGGTGCACCACCAATCGGGTGTGTTCCATCACAGAGAACCTTAGGAGGAGGTCTATTGAGAGATTGTGTTGAAGATTACAACGAAGCAGCAAAGCTTTTCAATTCAAAACTCTCCTCGAAATTTGATTTTTTGTCTCAAACTTTACCCGGTATCAGACCGGTGTACATTGATATCTATAACCCTCTTTTAGATATCATTCAGAGCCCTGCAAAATACGGTAATACGTCAAGATTTCATCTCTATTTTCTTGCACTAGTTTTTTTGTTTCAATATGAAAATTTTACTAACTTCAAATTTGTGATTTGGCTTATCGTAGGATTTGGAGTGGCTAATAAAGGATGCTGTGGAACAGGAGACCTCGAAGTTTCTGTGTTGTGCAATAAAATCACATCTCATGTATGTTCAGACGTGTCTAGTCATGTGTTTTGGGACAGTTATCATCCTACAGAAAAAACTTACAAAGTGTTAGTCTCAGCGCTGATTCTCAAATATGTTAATGATTTCATCTAAATTGAAAACTATTTTCGCGTCATAATGATTTATTATCTTGTTTGTATTATTTGAACATTGTATTCGCTTTGAATATAATTAATCTCTTTTGACTGTTGTTTCATTTTCTGGAGGAATTAATAGATAAGAATTTTACTTACTTCACGTCTAGTTAGTAATTAGATTCACTTTTTAATCTCGCGGAGGTGAATGAGTCTACGTGGTGAAAACGTTGCTGTGAAACAAATCATCATATATATCACTCATTTTAACTACTTGCAATATTCTTAAAAATGCAATTGTAAATGTATTATTTTTTACCTTACCTTTTTTATATATATGACATGAGATTATGAAATTATATATTATTTTCATGAAACATGGTGACATTCATCCTGTGTGTATACTCACTACTCCCATGCATTTTTGGCTTCCTTAGACAACAAAGACTAAACGTCTAAAAAATAGTTAGAAAACCACTTGTATATATACTACTGATATGAGCTTAGAAAGACCAGTAATTGAGTTCTCTATTAAGATAGATATGTGTAAGAAAAAAATATTGGTGTTAGTGGTATTTTCAATTTATTTCTTATCAACAGATGCAGGGAATGGATCATTTCCTGCGCTTTTGGCTTTTGGAGATTCAATACTCGATACTGGCAACAACAATTATCTCCTGACTTTTATGAAAGGAAATATCTGGCCCTATGGAAGGAGTATGCTAATGCCGACTGGAAGATTTGGAAATGGCAGAGTTTTTTCCGATATTGTTGGTATAATATCACAGTCTGCAACAATACTTTTTTTTTTTTTTTGATAAACACAATACTTCTTTTCTGATTCTTGATTTTTATCTAATCATATGGTATGAATAATATTATTTTCATATAGTAATTTTTTAAATTGTTGTTTACAGCCGAAGGTTTGGGAATCAAAAAGCAATTACCAGCTTATCGTAAATTTCTCGTTTCTCCAAGCGACCTTAAAACTGGTGTTTGTTTCGCATCAGGTGGCGCAGGAGTCGACCCGGTTACATCCAGAATGCTGGTGAAAAAAATAATGAACTTGCTATTTATGTTAAAATGTTATATATCATATATGGCTAATATATATATTTTTATTTTATAAAGAAAACTAATATATAATTTTCTAACAAATATTGTAATTTACTTTTGGGTGGTGGTTAGAGAGTTTTAACGCCGAGGGACCAACTAAACGATTTCAAAAAGTACATACTGAAGCTAAAGGCCATAGCAGGTCCTTCAAGAGCAAATCAAATAATTTCAAACGCAGTGATTCTTGTTTCTCAAGGAAATAATGATCTTGGAATCTCATTTTTTTCCACTCCAAGTGCTACTGTCCGAGGACTGATTTCTCCCAGAAGATACACCACTAAACTTGCTGGTTGGAACAAACAGTTTATGAAAGTAAGACAAAAATAATGAAACATATTCATCGAGGATCAATATACATATACACACATAGTAGCTAGTACCAAGTATTTATATGTGTATTCTTTTGGTTTATGTATATGTACGAAGACTTTATATGATCAAGGAGCAAGGAAATTCGCGGTGATGGGAGTGATACCGTTGGGATGTTTGCCTATGACAAGAATCTTCATGGGTGGATTCGTCATCTTTTGTAACTTCATGGCAAATTATGTTGCGGAAATGTACAACGGCAAGTTGAAGAGCGGAGTTAAATCTTGGGGAAGTGAATCGGATTTTAAGGGTGCAAAGTTTGTCTATGTCGACATGTTCAACACTCTTATGGAAGTTATCAAAAATCATAGGAGATACGGTACGTTAATTAATACGCACGCACCATTGCTTGATTGTATATATATATATATATATATATATAGAGTAGTCATTCCTTTGTTTATATTAATAGCTTTTTTTTGTGTCAACATCAGAAATTCTATCGGATTTTATAGTTAATTATATAACTCATGGTTAATTGTTCCTCATTGTGAAAGATTGATTTTTTTTTAACTACTGCATTTATTAATTTTATCACTGTACATTTTTATATAGTAGTGTTATATATATATCATGTACTTGTATGGTTGCAGGATTTACTCAAGAGAAGAATGCGTGTTGTTGTATGATTACGGCATTAGTACCATGCCGCAACCCAGATCGATACGTCTTCTATGATTTTGTTCATCCCACCGAGAAAGCCTACAAAACAATTGCTCCAAAGCTTGTCAAAGATATTAAAAGAGGCCTTGCCTGATTTCTTATAAAGGTTTATTTTAATCGTAATAACAGCTATCGCTAACTATATATGTATGAGAAGGCAAAAATCATACATGGCGATCTATTTCTGTTTTTTTTCCTTATAGTAAAGAATGTGTAATCCAGTTATGTATTGTTCATTAACATAACCCCAGAATAACGGCGTTTGTTTACAAATGTATCATCTATGTTCAACAAAATTAATGAGAAAAGGGCTAGATACAGCCATATGAAGTTGCTCAATACAAGGGAAGGAAGAAAGAAAGAGAGAGAGAGGGAGCCAACTGTAGGAAACAAACGGATCAAATGACTATTTCAGACCAAATTTATTGAAAAATCAGAGACCCTTTACGAAAATTTTAAAAACTTTCACTTTCGGACTTTGTGAAGTAAAATCCACAAAAGTGAAATAAATATTTTGATTAGTATAGCTACTATTATACGAAAATTAATGTCATCATATATATATATATATATATATATATTTTTCTATCTGTAACTTCAATCATTAACTTTTCGTAAAACATGCATGCTAGTTTTTTTTTTTTTTTTTGTCAAAATGTAAATATCATTAAGGGATGAAAGAAGGTTTTACAAGAGTAGATAAACCTAAATAATTGAAACCTTGCCAAAAAAGAACTAAAAAACAAGGAAACAAATAGTTTTTAAGGAACCAGAAATTTCTTCATTGGATTCATAGGATCATCAAATTTCGAAAGTGTCATCTATGTCTTCGTGCTGTGATTGTGTTGCGGATCTCTCTATCAATTTCTTTAAAGAGTGTCAAAGGAGATATCACAATTTGATTATGCAATACATTGTTTCTCTGTTTCCAAAGATGGTATATTGTATATTGGGCAGTAATTCGACGGAGGATCCTCGAAGAGTTGTCTTTCCTGAGGTTTATCCAAGCGAGTAAAGCAGTCCAAGAGTAGAAGATAAAGTTGGGTAGCCTTAGTCTGATGACAATTTTAGGTCGGATATCAATTTTCCCCTTTTTAAAAATTTGGATGACAATTAATTGCGAACCAATTATTTCATACATGCAAAGAATTTTGTTTTTCTTTATATGTACCACTCAGACCAAAATTTGTTAACGTTACGTATTCAAATTTCAATGACTCCGTCTGCTGGTATGCGATTAATGACTCCGAATATATACACCAGTCAATTAGTTGGTTGGAACAAAAAAATTACGAAAGTAAGACAAAAAAGAAAGAACTATTAATCAAGCATCAATATATTATGTATCCATTTACATACTTTAATCCGGTTTCAAACGTATGAAAAGGATTTATATGATCAAGGATCAAGAAAATTTGCCGTGATGGGAGTGATACCATTGGGATGTTTGCCTATGTCAAGAGTCGTCTTTGGAGTGTTCTTCGTGTGGTGTAACGTTTTAGCGAATCAAGCCTCGGAAGATTACAACCAAAAATTGAAAAGGGGAATTAAAAGTTGGGAAGGAGAATCAGATTTTAGCGGTGCAACGTTTGTCTATGTGGACATATTCAACTCTCTTATGGCTGTTATAAAAAAATCCTAGGAATTACGGTGAGTTTTTTGGAAACCGAATTTATTTTATCACTCCAAAAGATACATAGTAGTTAGGTGTCATGTACATCTCTGGTTGCAGGATTTACAAATGAGAAGAGTGGATGTTGTTGTATGATTGCGTTAGTAGTACCATGCTCAAACCCAGATGAATATGTCTTCTATGACTTTGCTCATCCCACCGAGAAAGCCTACAAAACAATTGGTCCAAAGCTTGTCAAGGATATCAAGACAGGCCTTGCATGATTTCTTGTAATGCTTTGTTTTGATTGGATGAATCATCATTGTTGATTATATACATGAGAAGAAAAACCACACATGTGACATGACGATCTCTTTATATTTTTCTTTAAATTACCAATGTACAATTCGTTTTATATAATCCCACAACAAAGGCGTTTGTTCACAATGTATGCTAATATTGTATCTTTCTTGCCACGCTTTCTCCATATATCCTAGCTCTGTTATATTCCATATGAAATGAGCGCAACTGCCATGATGATATTTGATTTCAAAATTTATATCCTGCATTTTCTAAAAAGTAAATGCTGGTGGATAATTTTCCTTAGTGTCGGAATTATATATTCTTCAACAATTAGAGAGTTGTATAATGAACAACATACAAAATCATGTGGTTGGATTAATTAATATTGCATATTTTGTTAATATTGTATAGTCATGCCTAAGAAACCTCCTTTAAATCTGTAAAGTCCTTTTGTTTTTCAAAAAAAAAAAATAACTGTATAGTCTTTGTTTTTTTCTCAACACACTGGTATTGCATTGTTTATAGATATACCAATTTTTCGGTTGTTTGAATATACCACCTAAACTTTCTTTCTTTAACCACTTAAAACTCTTTTATTTGTATATATTTACTAAAACAATTTTCATTTTTTTCTTCTAATCAATTAAAGATATCCACTGAAAAATTCAAGTAACAACTTGCTCGACTATTATAAAAATAATAATAATAATAATGGAACCGTCTATTTAATCTTTATTCATAACACACTTTTCATCTCCTACATTCCCATTCATTGCCGGTCACGTATGTGAATCACGTTGCTTACCTCTTCTCAACTTTCCTTCAAATTTATATTCTAATAATATATATGTATATATATATATACCACCAATCCACAGTGTCTAGAATGCTCTTTAATCTCTCTATATATAACAGCAAAAACCCCTTCCAACACATTTGCCCATTTAAATTTCTTCAAGTATTTGAGAGATCAAGTACACACTGATGAGGAGGTTTAATAATTTTCCTCTCCTAGGTTTAGTTCTATTCCTCGGCCTGAGCGGCTCATTTACCACCGCTAATGAGTATGCGTGTTCTAGTACCGATCTGCACTTTACTCGTGCCAGTTTCCCCAAGGGTTTCATTTTTGGTACCGCCACTGCAGCTTTCCAGGTAAATATCATATATACACAAAAGGATCTTAAGATTTATTTATTTATTCCAGAAGTAAGCAGTATGTTAAGGCTCAATAAACACAACTTTCCCAGAGATATTCTTCACGATTTACATAGTAGACTAATTTTTTATTTTTTTTTTAGATTTACACTGTAGACACGGTTTTGTATACCGCTATCAGAGCAAACTATGTCGTTAAAGTTGATGTTTTCCAAAAAAAAAAAAAAATTGGTGATGAAACTTCTTAATCATTTTAGTTGGTTGACGTCATATGTGGTAAATTAAATAGGTTGAAGGAGCTGTAAATGAAGGATGTAGAGGTCCAAGCATGTGGGACATATACACCAAGAAATTCCCAAGTCTCTTTCACTCCTCTCCTCTTTCCAATTTCAATTTGACTAATAAGAAACTTTTCAATTATATACTCTGTTTTTTTTCTCTCTTCAATATAAAATTTTACAGATAGATGTAATTATCACCATGCGGACGTTGCTGTCGATTTTTACCATCGTTACAAGGTATTAATTATGTTATTTAACCCTAGTCAATAGATATTTTTGAAACTCTTTTGAAAGTATATTAATTTTAAAATTAATCTTAACAGGAAGATATTAAGTTGATGAAAAATCTGAACACTGATGGCTTTAGATTTTCCATTTCATGGCCAAGAATATTCCCCCGTAAGTCAAAAAATATCAGGGAGTTATCTTTCAATGGTTAATAACAGTAGTTTATTAATTTTAATATAAGTAAATAACAACAAAAAATGAAATTAACAGATGGTAGGGCGGAGAAAGGTATAAGCAAAGCAGGTGTGCAGTTTTACCACAACCTTATCGATGAGCTCCTCAAAAATGGTAATTTTCTTTCTCTCCGATACACTAATGTGCACAACTCTAAATATATCAAAAATATAACTTATATTCTAACTCCAGATTTGTTTTCAAAATTAAGGTATAACACCATTAGTTACCGTTTTTCATTGGGACACTCCTCAAGACTTGGAAGATGAATATGGGGGCTTCTTAAGCGATCGCATAATGTAAGATTATTTTTCTTGTATCTTATTTTTATCGTCTATTTATGTATAAATTTTTTTTAACCATATTCAGAAAGGACTATACGGAGTATGCGAACTTCACATTCCAAGAGTATGGACACAAAGTGAAACATTGGGTCACATTTAACGAGCCATGGGTGTTCAGTCGCGCTGGCTATGACATCGGAAAAAAAGCACCGGGACGTTGTTCTAAGTACATCAAAGAACATGGAGAGTTGTGTCACGAGGGACGGTCAGGACACGAAGCTTATATCGTCAGTCATAACTTGCTCTTGGCACATGCCGATGCCGTTGATGCCTTTAGAAAATGCGACAAGGTTTTCAAATAACGTTAATTAGCATCATTTAAAATCATATATTGTGAACTTCTACGTAATTTAATGAACGAAGAATTAACTATAAACTTTGATTTCTAATTATTTATAGTGTAAAGGTGGTAAAATTGGGATTGCTCATAGTCCAGCTTGGTTTGAGGCGCATGAGCTCTCGGAAGAAGAGCATGAAGAGCACGATCAAACTCCTGCAACCGGCCTCATTGACTTCATATTAGGATGGTTAAAAATCATTTAATATTTTAACAATTTATATCAAAATTATAAAAAAAAAAATGTGACACATTCTGTACTTATTCCGCAGGCATTTGAATCCGACCACATATGGAGATTATCCACAATCGATGAAGGATCATATCGGACATAGACTTCCAGAATTCACAGAGGCACAAAAGGCCAAGTTGAAAAATTCTGCTGATTTTGTTGGAATCAACTACTACACTTCGGTATTTGGACTGCACGGCGAAGAGCCAGATCCTTCGCAACCAAGTTGGCAGAGTGATTCTCTCGTGGACTGGGAACGTAAGTCGCAGTTTTGTTATGTTATTTTTGATAAAGAGTTTATACTATTTTCGTAATGCTCACTTGATTAAATCTATTTATACCTTTTTAGCAAGGTATGTGGATAAATTCAATGCGTTTTCTAGCAAGGTATGTGGGTTTTTTGTCGTTATTAATTTCTATGTGAACTTAAAATATAAAAAATGATGTATATTTTTCATTTTTGTATTTGAAAGCCTGATGTTGCTAAAGTGGAAGTCTACGCAAAGGGTTTGAGAAGCCTTTTGAAATATATAAAGGATAAATACGGAAATCCTGAAATCATTATCACTGAGAATGGTTAGAGAAACGTTTACATAATTTAAATTCTTATAATCATATAAGGGATCGATTTCACTCTAGATTTCTTTACTTCCTATATCAACCATCGAGGTTTGAATGATTTTTATTTAAGGATACGGAGAGGATCTCGGCGAGCAAGACACAACTCATGTAGTGGCGCTCTCAGATCACCACAGAACATACTATATCCAGAAGCATCTCTTGAGCTTGCACCAATCAATTTGGTCTGTGAACATGGGTTTTATTTTGCAGAAAATATTGTTTTATTTTCATCAGAGTGACAAATGTTTATGTACTTTCCCTGGTTTTTTTTGGCAGCGAGGATAAAGTGAACGTTACAGGGTATTTTCTTTGGTCATTGATGGACAATTTCGAATGGCAAGATGGATACAACTCGAGATTCGGGCTATACTATGTCGATCACAAAAATAATTTGACGCGCCACGAAAAATTATCAGCCCAGTGGTACTCGAGTTTCCTCCAAGATGGATCGAAAGGGTTCGAGTTTGAGCACGATGAGTTTGAGCACGAAGAGTTTGAACATGATGAGTTGTAGAGCGACATCTCTGCAAATAGACTTTGGAAATTTGAGTCATAAATTATGGGTTCACAAAATATTTGTTTACAACTAATATGTATTCTATATTCAAGCAAACCAGATACAATATATAAACAAAGAAGTAAAGTTTGGATTTGCTTCATAAGTTGTAAGTTTTTGGATGGTTAAATATCATTAAAAATAACTTTAAGAGACCTAGACTTTGAAATTTCTTGGTAAAACACAAAAAAAAAAAAGTCTATGTGGTCAATATATTGGCATTCATATTTCAGCTCTGACTTCAGTTATGGGCCTTGGAACTTTCTGATAAGACTCAATATCTTTAAGATAGTATATTATTAACTATCAAACCTTGTCATTGTTAGGTGAGAAGCACCATCCCTCTATATAGTCATCCACGGATTAAAAATTCACTAATCTTCTAGAATCTATTACGACACTTCAAACTAGGCTTTTAAAAATATTTAATAATTGGTAAACTGATTTTATAATATTTGCTGTCAACACTTGCACTAAACATCCCCATTAGGAATACTAATCGATCGGAACTAGCACTCTCAACATATATTTATAACTAAAGACATCTCTCGTAAAATTTAAGAAGATGATACGTACTGTATAGTTTTATAAAGGTGTCGTTAACCACCTGAAATTATACTGAAATCATAATTTTGGAGACATTTCGGAAGATCAAATCATCAAGCACGCTTGGCGATATTCACTCTGTAGGTCTAAACTAAGAATCGATTCCCGCCAATCGCAGAACTGCTGCATTGTTTGGTTTAACCACATAGATATATGATTTTGTTTACAATCTATTTGAATATTCAAAAATAGGACATATCAATGAGTTGCACATCTCCTAGAAAATTAGTACATGGCTCTACAGACCCGAAATCTACCATAAGTTATAAAAAAAAGGAAGAATCATCCACAACATTTCTAAATAGTCACAAGTTCAGGTTTCCCTAAAAATTGATTCATACCAGGAAATATAATACTTAATCAATAAAGATTGATAAAATAACATTATATTTACTGGTTTATTTTGGAAAAATAATTATTTGTGAAATAAATGGAATTTTAAAAATGTTAGTCACTAAATTATTTTGACTATGTATAATTATTTGATATACCACATGTAATTTTAAATGTTATAATACTTTTTATCTGACACATGCCATTTTTCAAAAACACATAAGAACAAAATATTCTACTATTGAAAATTGAATGGATGTAATAATATCTACTGCTTAAAATAATCAAGATGTATAAGATCAGTTATATATAATTAGAGGAAAAGGTGATGGTATTATCAAATAAAAGATATGGAAAGAGAATTAAACACAGCATGATATTGCATCACAAATCAATTTGTTATTATCATGCTTTTTACATGACGCAGGTCCAACAAGAAAATTAATATATAAGAACCAAATATTTTACCATTAGAAATTGAACGCATATGTAATATATGTTGTTCTAAATAAATTTAACATATGATAATACTAAATCTTGATGAACTATAAGTTCAGTTGTAAATAGAAAAAGAGTGATGGCAATATCAATTAGAAGATATGAAAATAAATTAAAATCAAGCATGATATTTTATGACGTGTTTATGATTTTGAGTTTTTGTTTTGTTTTGTTAAAGTATGATTTTGAGATTTAAAAGCTGATTTGATTGATTGATTCTTACCCTACGGCAGTAATTTAAAATTTTCTGACAGTCATGGAATTTGATGCTTTTATCCTACGCACGGTGAATTTTTTTTATCCTACGGGTAATCTCATAAACTTTTTAAAAAAAGGAAATATCTAAGAAAATCAGATAAGTACTAATTAATGAGTTAAATCCAATAACTGCATTCTCCACTGGACTAACAAATTATGCGGATCAAAGTTAACTTTTTTTTTTCTTTTTTTTTCTCTTTTTTGTTGTTTGTTAACACTTAATAGCCCCTTCAAATAAAAGTTGGATAGTTTTATATTTTTCGTATAAAAAGAAATAAAAACAGTTTCCTTATTTAAACTATACGGATTTGATCAACACATCAAATTTTAACACTTAAAAAAAATATCAACAGTTAATTTAAAATATTAGGATTGTTTTCCATTTTTTCTTTTGGAAATAAGTAAAATTTTCTGATTTCCTAATATTTCGATAAGTTAAAAAAGAATCGACCGACTATTAAAATAAGGGGATTATATAAAGCATCCAACAATATCTCCTCCTTCATTCATCGCTTCTCAAATATTTTTTCTTCAAATCGGAAAAAATCTCTGAAATCTTCTCTTTCGTTTTCCACACAAAAGATGTCTTCAAAGAAGATTGTGTTGAAGAGTTCCGATGGTGAGACTTTCGAGGTTGACGAAGCGGTGGCTCTCGAATCACAGACCATAGCACATATGGTTGAGGATGATTGCGTCGAAAACGGTATCCCACTTCCTAACGTCACCAGCAAGATCCTCGTTAAGGTGATTGAGTATTGCAAGAAACATGTTGAGGCTGCTGCTTCCAAGAGCGAAGCCGTCGATGGTGCTTCTGACGAAGATCTCAAGTCCTGGGACGCTGAATTTATGAAGATCGACCAGGCTATGCTCTTTGAACTCATTCTGGTTTGTTACTTTTCTCCATTTTTTGTTTTGATTTTCATCGCTTTTGATTTTAGGGTTTTCAATTTGGGAATTTAGGGTTTCGTCATAATTTAGGGGTTTCTGAAATTGAAGCCTTGTGAGATTGAAATTGTTAGTGTTCTTATGAAATCGAGCGTGAATTGAATCAATTTATAATGGAATCGAATATTTTAGGGTATCGTTGTTGATTTTGGATCTCTAATGGTTTCAACTTTGAATATTTTTGCAGGCTGCTAATTATCTGAATATCAAGAACTTGCTTGACCTTACATGTCAGACAGTGGCTGATATGATCAAAGGAAAAACTCCAGAAGAGATTCGCTCAACCTTCAACATCAAGAACGACTTCACTCCAGAGGAAGAAGAAGAGGTTCGCAGAGAGAATCAATGGGCTTTTGAATGAAGTATCAGAGCCTTTGTGTGGGGGAATCAGAGACCAAACAGTTTCCTTATTTTGTTGTCTTTTTTTTTTTTTAATTTGAAGTGTTGATCAATGTGGATGATGATGACTTCGTTTCATGACTCTTATGCTTTTATTTTCATAATTAAGAACCAATGTTTCTACTCTTTTGTTTGATATTTGTGCGTTTACAACTCTTTGAAGGGTGATGTTGGTTTGTCTTGCAAAGATCTTATTCTATCTTCTTCTATGAATGCATTCTCAACGCAAAAGCTTATTTTTTCTGTGATGATCTCTCTGTTCTTCTATGGATTTAGATCTTGTGGTCTGAGTTATGTCAATTGCTCGCCTGTCTGGCTTCCAAGTTTTAAAGCTGAATGTTCAAATAGTCTGAATTCATGGCATCTCGTCCACTGCAAGATTCACTTGTGGAAGGGTGGAGAATCTGGAGATTGTTCTAAAGGTGCAAATCTCCAAGTTAGAGATCGTACTTGATGCATGTGGAGGAGTTGGTACAAATATCCAGTGAGATTTCTGTGATGAAGGAAACAATATAGTGCCATAATGGTAATCTTCATGAAGCGTAAAACAACACATAAAAGATGCATGAGTACCTTAATTTATTACTTCAGAACTAAAAAATGTAGATTTGATACTCCAACATACAACATTCTAACATAGGACAGAAACATGCTATGTCCAACTAGAATGTGAGTGGTTATCATGCTTGGTTACCTGAAAGATCCGATGGAACACAGAAATCGCTAAACAAAGGGTGGTTTTTCACCGGAGACGTCGAGTCATTCCCGCAGATGGAAATCTATAGATCAAAGATCGATCGAAAAATGTGGTGATTAGATCAGGAGGAGAGAATGTGAGCAGTGTGGAGGTGGAGGCGGTGCTGTATACTAATCCGGCGGTAGTGGCTAGAACCAACGATTTATGGAGAGAAACGCCTCGTGAGAAGTAGAACAAAAGTATTGTAGGAAGAAGATGTCGCATTACATGGTGCCTAAAACTGTGTCATTTCACTAAAAGTTGCCTAAGACTTTCCCACAGGGAAGACTCTACAGCTGAGGAGATTGCTAATAAGATTATTGTCTGAGATAAGGGGTTCGAAGTTGAGAAAAAGAGACATGGACAAGGTATTTACATTTAAACCGAACGTTGTCGTAAGGGACACAAAAATTAGTAACGCAAAAAGCTCCGATGCCGGGAATCGAACCCGGGTCTCCTGGGTGAAAGCCAGATATCCTAACCGCTGGACGACATCGGATTGATGACATATCTTCCGGTGTTTAGATATATACTACTAATATTACAACACCATGTACTATCAACAAAGTAATACATTAATTTGCAAACAAATTAGTTTCGTGTTATTTGGGTACAGTAAAAAATATTCATTAAGAACATTAGACCGAACTTTTTTTTGCTTCAAAATTGTTTTCTCAGCCAAAATACAGCAGAAAAACTTCATGAATATTTGTAGAAAAACAAGACTGCAAAAAAAAAACTACGAAGTTCTTTGCCTAATCTCACTCAAGCCTAATGATCAGTTTCATAGCAAACATAGTTCCAAAGAAGACTATCATAAAGATGGGTCTTTCTTTTCTTTATATTCTTCCAGAGTTATCAGTGATTCCTTGTTTTTGGTCCAATCTGCAGGCCTTGGCATGATTATCGCAATATATCCTTCACGGTGAGCCTGAAAATATTTAGATTTCCATAGAAATGAGAGGTATTAAAAATACATAACATCATCAGCAACTTTATCATAGTCGTATGTAAAGCAAAAAAAAGGATGGTCAAGTTACTTGAGTTATCCTGTGACAAAAAAATGATTCAAGCAAAATTCTTAACAATAGAGCTCAAACTGTTACAGAAGATACTGCAACAATAGAGACTCATAGCATAAACATGATATTTTCATAGGTTCATCAACTAGAGGATTTCTTAGGCAAGACAGATACCGATGCATTAAGAAGCTGTGGTTGATTAATTAATCTCTCGTTCACCTCTAAGAGAGAGCCTTTAACACAACACCTAGCAAAACCAACTCAGAACCAAAAAAAAAGCTTCAATATTTCGCATATGGGAAGTTAGGACAAGGGAGAAAGAAACGGGAAAAGAATTTGCACCTCACAATGTAGGAATCTTTTGCAGTGGAAACTTTGCACAATGCTGTATTCGATTCAGAGCGTAACGCATTCTGCACAATAAGAGGAAGTAATAACACCAGCTAAATCCGGAATCTAAACTCAATAATAAAAACTGAACACACGATTCCGGAACTGCAACTTGGAGCTATATCAATTAGACTGAGACAAAGCCACCACCTTTTTACGCTTGCCGGAGACTTTCAAGACGCTACGATCAGACTTACCAACATTGAAATCGATGTTAGTGACTCCACCTTCATCCTTAAAAGCTATATGTGTAGGAGCCAATCCAATTACACACAAACTAGCAAACAAAGAAACACACAAGTAAGAAACAACACAACCAATTTCATTAATATTCAAAAGGAACAATATTTGATATCGATACCCATTGGCGTGACGGTAAATGTATTGATCATGACCAGGTTTCGTAAAATCTGCAAGAACATTGAAAAGGGTTTTATTCAATACTATCATAAGGTTTTTTTTTTACCAAACAAAAAAAAAAGGAGAGAGAGAGAAACAGTCGCTGAATGAATCTAAGGAACCTGTGATGAAGTAAGTAACAAAATTGACTTGTGTAGCTGAAGGAGGAGAAACAGGGAGATCTCCAATATCTGAAAGCAGTAAATTTCTCAACTCGTCTTCGTTTTCATCTCGATCTTCTTCAGCTAGCTGCTTCTGTTGCTCCTCACAATCTTCTACTTCCTCGTGACTCCTTTTCTTAGTTTCTTCGATTGTATTCTCAATTTCTGGATTCTTCGCTACCTCTATCTCCATTCTCCCTTAAGTTTCAAACAACACAGAAGTGACGGAACAAAGGGTATCGTTTTATTTTTCCCGACGGCGAAAAACTATCGGCGTTTACTTTGCCGTTATGTAATATTTAATTAATGGGCTTTACATAGGCCCATATGCTTGTTATGTTCATGCTCTATATTTTTTATTGGGTAAAATATATGCTCTGTATCAGTTATACGATCAGGATCACATATAGAAACTTGACTTCTGTGAATTATCAACAATAAAAATTGATGTGCTTTGCTAAATTCAAATCCGAAGAAGACTTTAATAACAAAAAAAAAAAAAATTGGTCGTTAAAGTATACAAAAAAACAAGAGAAATAACAAGAAAAAAGTCTGATAATCCGAAATAACGAAAGTGTTTAACAGACAATAAAATAAAATTTTGTATCAAATCTAGAAATCATCATCGTCTTACTCAGCCATGTATTTAGCTAGCTACTCTTCTAGTTCCTGCTGCTTCATCTCCCTCCTTTTCTCCTCACTTAATTTCTCCTGGTGCGTGTTTTGTGGGAACCTCAACGCTATGACAGCATCATTGTGCATATTCAAACAGAAAGCTATCCTCGAGTTAAACGCCGTCTGCGGTTCATTAGTTGAGTAGATATCTCCAGTTTCCTTGGAGACCATACGACCGTTGTTGAGGTCTCTAATGGCTTTTACGCTGTAGAGTGGAGGTAGAAGCTGAGACCAGGGATTGAGTTGGGGTCTCATACTCTTTCATCCCTTCGTCCTCAGTCATCTTTTTTCCACAAATCTCAAGATACTTCGCAAACAAGCTTTGCAGATTTACAATCAAAATCAGTAAATCCGTTTTCCTTACAGATTGTTCTTTTATTTTAAATAATGTCTATTTTGTGAATGCTAAATCTAAGTGGTTGTAGTATCGTGGTAAGTATACCAGCCTGTCAGCTAGGTGACCCGAGTTCGTATCTCGGCAATGGCTTTCTTTTGAATTAATCATTGCCAAGGAAGCTGTCTGTCGTTAGTTAATCTATGGCCTTCCTTTGTCACGGGCCAATCTTCTCATAATATTGTATAACCTTCTTAGAATCCAATGATTCTAAGAACCCACCACAAGTGACAATACATGAGAAAATGTCCAAAGGCCAATATGAGCCTTTTCTTCTATGGTATTAAAATGCGTTGCTTTCGTGTGTGGTTGGTCATGAGTCAATCTGTTGTCACATTTAACTCGGAAAATAAATTATTCAAAATTATCTGGGGAATTAAAGAGTAAAAGAATCAACTGTCCCATCACATTAAACTGATAAGCAAAGAAACAAAAGAGTTAAGTTGTCCAAACTGTGTCTCGCTCTCACCTAAAACAAAACTACAAAACAGGATACGGAAGAGAGAATAAAAACAAAAACAAGAAAGAGTATGCCTCAGTAGTTCTTCTCTAACAAAACCCAAGACGACGACCGACCATAAATAAATTGAACATATATTTTACTCCTAAACTCTAAAACAAAACAGCCACAAATGTGAATCAAATGGATAAAAAGAGGGAAAGAGATACACTTATGGCAAACATGTCTTCTTGATGGACAGAAGCAAACATAGAGGCAAGAGAGAGCAAGGAGATAGAAAAAAAACATCCAACGACTTAGCTTTTTTTCTTTTTATGTTTGTGCAAGAGAAACCTCACTTTCAAGCAGCTGCCTGAATTGGTGGACCATCTGATCTGTTGATGAATCCTCCACCATCACCACCACGACCTCCTCTTCCACGACCTCCCCTTCCACGTCCACGTCCACGCCCTGTGTATCAAGCCAATACAAAACTCATGGCTCATTCACAGATATTTGGTTTAAGAACCAAGTTAAAAAGAAAAATGTTTTGATTATTCTTACCACGGCCCTGAGGAGGACCGTCGTAAAAACCACGGCCCTGAGGGGCATCGTAGCCACCACGGCCCTGAGGAGGACCTTCGTAACCACCACGGTCATTATATCCACGTTGTTCATAACCATAACCTCCATCTTGGGGAGCATCATACTCATTTGGAGGACCATTGAATCCTCTTCCACGACCACGACCACTGCGTCCTCTGCCACGTCCTCTTCCTCTACCATAGGACTGCTCACGCTCCCAACCTCCATCTTCATACTCAACGTTCACGTAAGCATTTCCTGGCAGAAAAAATGAAGAAAAAAAAACATCAATAAAATATCCATGATTCATACGTTCAAAATCTCAACTAAAAGGCTGCGATCTAGGAAGCATGGTGATCTAAATAGAACATTTCTAAAGCAATCTAACCTCTGCCGCTTCGTCCCCTTCCTCTTCCCCTTCCCCTTCCTCTCCCTCTTCCTCTCCCTCTGCCACCAGGGGAACCCTCTGCGATACAAAAAGGAAAATCATGAATACTGCAATTAAAGGGGTATATAGAAAGAAAGTCATTGTGAGTGATGTCGCATACCTCGTCCTTCATAATCGATATCGCCTAATGGCTTCACCATCTCAATAGGAATCGGACACTGGTACCTGAAACATCATTTACTCAAAATTACTAGAATTAAGGACATCTGTCACTGCATACAAAATAAGGCATACAATAATTAAGCTTGTAATTTATTTTTTTGCAATTTTAACCCCACAGAGAAATTTGCCTGAGACATAACACATGGATCTGGTTATGTCTAAGAAACATAATTTATAAATCAAAAAGATATAAAACAAGAAACTCACCCAACAGAGGATGTATCAAGCTCTTTCTTGGATAGGGTAATGGTTATCATTGACACATGCCTTGTGGTCTCCAAACTTTAAGGCAACATAAAAGGGAAAGAAATTAGTAACCATTTGTTATGGCAACTAAACAATAAAAATAGAACATGTTAAACATAAGCTCTTGGCACTAATAAACCATCAATAATAAAAGCTTTTTGGCCCCTTACGGTAAAAGGCCTTCCTCAAGTGGTTCCCATGTGTCTGTTATGTCTGTGGATCCAATTGATGTGTTCTGGTGAAGATCAGGGATCCTTCTCTGTGTTACATATTAGAAGAAGAAAAATATTAAGAGAACCCATCATCTGTAACACGTTTTGAGCATTTAACAGGAAAAATTCTCAAAAGTACCTTAATCAGCTCTACAATAGTCACAGTCTTGTTGATAGCTCTTCCCATTGCCTTAAAAACAACTTCATTTGACCCTTTTTCCTTTACAAACAACCCAAAGTCTAAATAAAAACGACTAATCAAAACACAACAGATGACCTAAAATCACCTTCTTCTTTTTTAACGTCTGAAACCTAAAATCATCTTTAATCACATAACAAAATGATATTACAAATTACTCAGAATCTGTCCGCCAAATGATAAAAACCTGAACCATAAATTAGATCATTCTGAACCATAAACTTGCTTATTACGAAATTTCTAATAGATCCAAGACGTAGAAAAAGCAAGACATCCACTACTCTTAAGGAAGAAAATACATGAAGGAACAAATCTAATCATTTTTGTTGATTCCAATTAATCGTAAAAGTATATTTAATGCGTAGATTATCTAGAGCTTCTTTTAAAAAAAAAAATCCTAGATTCAAAAATTCTTCACAGCAGTTGATACAACACTTCATAAACCTTACACCAAATCTCCCAATGCACCATTAAAATGTTATATGGCTATAAACTCAAATGACACACCTTTCAAATTCATCGAGGAAGAAGAATATTGAGAATCAAAAGAGATAAACACAATACCTGAAGAAGAGTCATCGCATAGGTGATATAGTTTCGTGCTCTGCCCAGACTAGTGATACGAATCTCATTAGCATCAATTGGCGTATCCGCCTTCGGTTTCTCCACTCGATGATACCTATCCATCTGAATCCACCGGAAAAAAAAAAATCAGAATAATCAAATAGTAATAACTCCACAAAAATCCCCCAAAATGGAAAAAATCAGACAGAAAAAAACTTAAAGAGGTTTTTCACAATTTCGAAACACGAGTTTCCTTCCTTGTAATAAAACATTACAGGCTGGATTAAAATCTGGGTTTATCTTGTTCAAATCAGTATAGCTTAGATATTTTACCTTATGCAGTTGTTTTTGTTAGATCTTTGGAGATAGTAGAAGATTGAGAGATAAACGAAAATGGTGGTTTATGCCCAGGAAAAGCCCTCTTTGTACGGCTTTGTTTCTCCTTTATACGCCCTATGAAACCCATTTTATGGAAGCGCCTCTCTGATATATAACAGCCAGCCGCACCACTTCTCTTCCACACACACGTTGCACTACCCTAATCGGTTTCGGTTCAACATTTTCCTCTTCCCCAACCGAACCAAGCTGAACCAATCAAATAACCAAAATTCACTTCGCAAATTACTCGTTGCTAGTTAGTTCACATCGGTATTCACTGGATTGTTCTGATTTCGGTTTCATAGAATTATTGGTTTAGTTGAGATATATAATATTCTCTTTATCTTTTTTATCCTTGTGAAAATTCCAAATTCGTGGAATTAAATCTTCCAGACGATGATTATCCAGTTGCACAAAATGCGAAGGAAAAAGTCTAAATCGCTTTTTCTGATAAAAAAATATAAATTATGTGTGTTGATGAAAACCAAATCTACACGTTATTAATAGAAAAAAAAATCTGAATTTTCGGTACTAAGTACTAACGATTAATAAATATAATACAAAAAGACAAAATTGTACTTAAAATTTAATATTTAAAGAACGTGTCTGTCTGTGTTATTTTTGCTGGTCGATACACTCTTATGCTTTAGACGAACTTTTCAAATATTTTTGTTTTCTGTTAAAACTTTTCAGTTATTTCACAGCTTTTATGCAAAAAAAAAAAAACATATTATGCCACTATTTAATAAAGTTATGTATCCACATTGTCCTTTAACATCTTTTAGTTATTTAAAATTTTTCATAATCAAACTTCAACAAGAAACTGAGATATTTATTTCTTTAGAAGAAAAGAAAAGTAATGTATCTTTGAATTTTAACTAGAGCATGATTGTTTGTGACCATCCATACTTACAATATATATATATTGTTGGGAGTCTTGACCCACCAAACGTGAGAAGCATTTAAGTTTTCTTTGTGGCTTAAACCAAAACTGATCCATCTACGACTTAAGGCATAATAAAGTAATGATAAATGATGCAACAACGAGGCATTTCTTTGTTATTCCGGTATTTTGTATTAATGATCTGAGAAAGTGTAGCTCTTATGTTTTCCGTGGAGGTCAGGGATCAGCAGAGATCATTTAACAGTCTTCTCACATCGTCACATTTCCTCAAGTTGCTAACACAAGATAGACGGAGGATTGGTTTGGTTTACAATTTTAAAGTAAAACTAGACACAGTTTTAAGATATAGATTATTTTGTATTTAATTAAATAGTAATACCTGTTATTTTTTCAAAAAAAAAATAACGGTTAATTTTCTTGATTGTGTTTGATATGTAGAGTTCAAAATGATATTGTACGCTTATATGGAGAAATGTTTCGAAAAACTGAAAACCTCCAAAACGTTTACCAACCGATGTTGACTAGTGTAGAAAATCACCATTGCCGTTTACTCAAATCCATAAATCATTTTGTTAACAATCATTCAATCAATATTTTTATAGCCATTATTACCGTTCATGTATAATATAAGCCGGGCTGGACAAACTTTTCTAGGACCAGTTTCCTTTATTGCAATGAACAACATACATATTTTGAGCAGCTACATCACATATAGTACCATGACACGGTCACACATCAAAAGCGCTTGAGATCTTCCAAGGAAGTTAATGAGACTATCCTGTATCACTGCCCTTATTTGGTCGAACCAGAGGATCAATGATTTTTCTCCATCCTCCATAATTTGAAGGGGAAGCAGCATCAGACAGTACGAATCCATTAACGTAGAACGTTGGTGTCCCGTAAACCCCTCTTGAACCGCTATACTGCAGAGTACATGACGCCACCAAAGCAAAAATGTAAGTAAAAATTCAGGCCGTTAAATTTTAGTTCTCTTCCATTTTCTTTACGCTGCTCATTTATAGATGCAGGCCAACACATGAGATGATGATTATGCAGCTAATGACCCTTTTGTTTTTATGTGTGGTAAATTTAGTTCCTGGATTCATGAAAGGGGTTGAAGAATGTAAATCCAAAGAAGAAATCAAGCTCAAGGAATTACCTTGAAGGAAACTCTGGTTGCACGGTCCGATTTTGTGCTGTTGAAGCCAGATTTGAGAACTGATTGATATGAATTTCCCAACGTGCTTGTTCCGAGCTTGACTATCTTTTCCACCACTACAGGTCTTGCCAAGTGTTGTGTATGTACGTTGTAGAACAATTTCTGTGAAAGAAACAAACAGTTACGGTAAACCAGATAAAACATAACATATCAATTTGTATTGTAATAGATGGAAACCAATAACCAGCAGTTGAAGATAGATGCACAGATAGCTACGTTCATCACAATACAAGATTGGAAAAGTTTACACTTAACACATATAACAAACCTGATACTTGAAGAACGCTTCCAGCAAACTGAATGTAGCATTGGCGTTTACGGTATTCACAATGTGTAAAGCCCGAGAAGTTACATATGCATTGTCATGGTAACTGCAAAATCCAAAATTTACGTATTTGACAAATCTCAAAGAAAAAATTCACATTTTCATGAAACGATCACAATGAAACATAATTTTAAACCCCAAGACCATTCCAAAGCTTACTTGTCGATTGATTTTGATAGTTAGAATCAATCAATACAAGAATTAAGGTAGAAAAAAATCTCAATTAAAGCTCAAAACAGATATTAGAAAACAGAACATGAAAGCAAAGAGAGAAATAGAGTACTGACGGTAAAGGAAGGAGATGAAGGACAAGGCCAACGCGTGATTGATAGTGTTGAAGAGCTTGTTTCAACGGTGGCCAAGAGTCTCTGCTATCCGGACAAACCGGGTCAAAAAACGCCTCAATCAGTATAATATCCGGGTCGAAACGACGACCCGGTGGGTAAACGAAACCATCATGCCTCACCGGCGGCAATAGCTGCGCCTGAGACCCGATGATGAAGATAAGGAATAACAAAACCGTTGGAATCATTCTCTTTCGCTCACTCTATTTGCCTCTCCCGCGATCGCCGGAGATTATAAAAGCCAGAGAGACGGTGAGTGTACGCAAGTGGCTACAATTGCTCAGAAGCTAAGCGATACACTCTATTCATCTCTAACCGTTGATTTAAATTCTGCTGACGCGGCAGCAACTGAATCTGGTAATAAGGGTCTTTTATTAGTTGGTATAAAGTTTGGTCTTTAAAAGTAAATAGACAGTAAATAAGAGGCTGTTTCTACAAAAAATGATTAAAAAAAAAAGAGATTTGAGATATGGTCCAACCACGTTCACAGAGAAGAAGGCAGCAATATTGATAAAACCATTACTCTCTCTCTTTCTCTCTGCTCGTATCGAACCGTTCCAGGTATGTGTTTTGTTGAACAGATCTTCAATTCAATTAGATTGAGTTTTGTTTTACTCTACCGGAGTTTGTATGATTGGATCGAAATTTCCATTGATGTAGTTCTGTGGACTGCGTCGTTGAATACTTTCAGGAGGAATTATCGAGCGGATTGGCTTGGTTTGGATTTTGATCTGTGAAAATGGTGGCGAAAGATCTCGACATGGAAGAAGGAACTTTGGAGATCGGCATGGGTAAGTCACCAATTATGGATTGTTTTGTATATACTTGCTTTGTTTCTTTTTGTTGAGTTTGATTGTGATCGAGTTAATTCACAACTAAATAAATCTCGTACTTGTGTGAATTTTAATATCTCTGTGGCTTGGCTTTGAATAAGTCATTGGTGAGTCTGATCATGAATCTTTGAATTTGCAGAGTATAGAACTGTTTCTGGTGTTGCTGGACCATTGGTCATTCTTGACAAAGTGAAGGTAAGAACATCATTAAGCGATATATTATTTTCAGTTTTCGAGGGAAAATTAACTGACTAATACTTGTTTCTACTGTTATTATTACAAATCAGGGTCCAAAGTACCAGGAAATTGTTAATATTCGTTTAGGAGATGGATCAACAAGACGTGGTCAGGTTTTGGAAGTCGACGGCGAGAAAGCTGTTGTGCAGGTTTAGCATTTTTTTTTTTTTTTTAATTACTCATATTTTCGTAATTACTCATATTTTCGTAATTACTCATATTCGTTTAGGAGATATGCCACTTACTCATTCTAAGGGTTTCAGGTTTTTGAAGGAACATCTGGAATTGACAACAAGTTTACCACCGTGCAATTCACAGGGGAGGTCAGCATTTTGACATGTTCTTTTGCTTTCTGTTTATTTATTATTTAACCTTTTTTAAACTGGTTTTTGTGTGTTTCAGGTTTTGAAAACACCTGTATCATTGGACATGCTTGGACGCATATTTAACGGTTCAGGAAAGCCGATTGATAATGGCCCTCCTATTTTGCCAGAGGCATACCTTGATATTTCAGGTGAGCATCAAAGTTGAAACTTGCTCCACTTGATCAACTCTGACTCAATACTCTCTCTCTCTATGTTGTTATTTTTTCTAGGAAGTTCAATCAACCCCAGTGAAAGAACCTATCCTGAAGAGATGATTCAGACAGGGATTTCGACCATCGATGTCATGAATTCCATTGCTCGTGGACAGAAGATTCCTCTTTTTTCTGCTGCTGGTCTTCCACATAATGAAATAGCTGCTCAGATTTGTCGTCAGGCTGGTCTTGTCAAGCGTTTGGAAAAGACTGCTGATCTACTTGAGGTAAATCTTTTGTAATTAGAATTCGCCAAAGCCCTTATATGAGTTGTAACTTTGACGAATGTGTGGTACATCTAAAGGCCTTCAATTTGAGATGTTTTTTCTTTAAAAAATAAAAAAACTAACTGCTGTCAAATTGGATATCCTTGTTTATTGACATTCTTCTTCAATCATGGCCGTCCTCTTATGTTTTTCCAGGATCATGGAGAGGACAATTTTGCAATTGTGTTTGCGGCTATGGGTGTGAATATGGAGACAGCTCAGTTCTTCAAACGAGATTTTGAAGAAAATGGATCAATGGAAAGAGTTACTCTTTTCCTGAACCTGGTAAATTTTCATGCTTATTGCCACCATCTTGCCGTTTGTTTAGTATTATACATTTCTTACCTTAAACCGGACTTGACCTTCCATTCTTCCAACAGGCCAATGACCCAACCATTGAGAGAATCATCACTCCTCGAATTGCTCTAACAACAGCTGAATATCTTGCTTATGAATGTGGGAAACACGTCCTTGTTATATTGACGGATATGAGTTCTTATGCAGATGCTCTTCGTGAGGTGAAACAAAACTTTAATATCGAAGTAGCCCCTTTACTCCATGCCATGTTTTTTCAAGTTTGATAATAGTTTTGAGAGACTGTAGGTTTCCGCTGCCCGAGAAGAAGTTCCCGGAAGACGTGGATATCCAGGTTATATGTACACTGATCTTGCAACTATTTATGAACGTGCTGGGCGTATCGAAGGAAGAAAAGGTTCCATCACCCAAATCCCAATCCTCACTATGCCCAATGATGGTAAACAATCACTTGCCTAAAACAATTCCCAGATTTTTATCTTATATCTTGAGCAACCTCAATACTTACTCTTTGCTGTTGAAAAAAAAAAAAAAAATCAGATATAACGCATCCTACTCCGGATCTTACGGGTTACATTACTGAAGGTCAGATATATATCGATAGGCAACTTCACAACAGACAGGTAATAAACAACTCCCGCAGGGCCCTGATCATACTGGCTTCGCTTATATTATGATCCGGCTCTGAATGAATTTGTCTCTCTTTCTTCCTTAAAAAAAATAGATATATCCACCCATCAACGTCCTTCCATCTCTCTCTCGTTTAATGAAGGTTAGAATTCAACTCTAATTTGATTAATATCTTACACATTCTCTGTGTACGTCTTATTAACATATCGTTCCTCTATTCTGTAAAGAGTGCTATTGGAGAGGGAATGACTCGGAAAGACCATTCAGATGTGTCGAACCAGCTATATGCAAACTATGCAATCGGGAAAGATGTTCAAGCGATGAAAGCTGTTGTTGGAGAAGAAGCACTGTCTTCAGAGGATCTGCTTTATCTAGAGTTTTTGGACAAGTTTGAGAGGAAGTTTGTGATGCAAGGAGCTTATGACACACGTAACATTTTCCAGTCGCTGGACTTAGCTTGGACATTGCTCCGTATCTTCCCACGTGAGCTTCTTCATCGTATCCCTGCAAAGACACTTGACCTATTCTACAGCCGCGACTCAACCGGTTAAATAATCAGGTAAGGGAGATATGGTTTCAAAAACTCTTTTGAGAGGAAAACTGTGAATTTTGAGAGAACAAAAAAAAAAGCTATATATTTTCTGCGCGATTCCAATTTGGTGATATTTTTTGGTTCTGTAATGTGTTCCAAGGTGAAAAATAAAAATCCATAAAACGATATCACTTTCGCTTTTTAATACAATATTCGTGAGATTGGTTCAGTTGGGACTATAACTACAGTAGATGGTCAATCCATGTTTTGAATAAAGGTAGTAATTAGTCATAGCATTTGGAAAATCTTTGATATTGCAGTAAGAATTCCAAACCTGAAATGTGGCTATATGAAAAGTTAGTATAAGTTGTTTTCAACAAGAAATTTGCGGAAAGAAATGACGACGACATCCGAAATAAAGGAATCAATGAGATTAGTGAACTAAAACCGAGTTTTGTCCTTTTTCCAATCAAACGCAATTTCCGTCATCTATCTCTGTAATCATCTTTTCGTACGATCAATTCATAACTCTCTGCTCCTTTTGCGCGTTGATAATTTTTTTTTTTTTTTTTTTTTTTTTGCAAAAGGAAGAAGAGAACCTTAAGAGACCCATTCCAAGGGACTAGATTGTGGAAAAAATGATACCCCAACCTTCTCTAAACGCAGAAGCAAAGCACCCCCACAAGGCACAAACCCCATCAATTCAAGCCAACATCATTTTTCTTTCTTTTAAATTTCATTTTTGTGTATTCATCTTCCCTTCATTCTTCTTTTTAATGTACTTCAAAAAAAAAAGGGGTAAAAACACGGAATAAGAGAGAAGACCATCCCACTTTGACCACATGCTCAAAAACTCCCATAAAGCGACCACAAAAGAGAAAAACAAAAAAAATCGAACAAAATGTTTTTTTAGAAAAAACATCATGGGTTTTTGCTTCTCCAAATCACAAACTCATGAGATCCCAACCTCTTCTTCTTCCGATTATAGCCCTCGTCACCACTTCCAACCTCTCCCTAAACCAATCGCTTTTCAAGTCTTCACATCCAATCCTCACCCCAAACCAGCTCATCCTCTTCCTTCCTCTCAAATCGGTCCAATCCTAAATCTACCAATGATCGATCTCTCAGCTATCTACGACCTCCACAATGAACTCGGCCGTGGCCAATTTGGAATCACTTACCGATGTACAGACAAATCCAACGGTCGAGAATACGCCTGCAAATCCATCTCAAAACTTAAACTCATCTGTCGTAAAGACATCGAAGACGTGAGACGTGAGGTCATGATACTACAACACCTCAGTGGTCAACCAAACATAGTTGAGTTCCACGGAGCGTATGAAGACAAAGACAATCTTCACTTGGTCATGGAGCTCTGTTCTGGTGGTGAGCTCTTTGATCGTATCATCAAGAAAGGGAGTTACTCTGAGAAAGAAGCTGCTAATATCTTTAGACAGATAGTTAATGTTGTTCATGTTTGTCATTTCATGGGCGTTGTTCATAGAGACTTAAAACCTGAGAATTTCTTGCTTGTTAGTAGGGACGAAGATTCTCCGATCAAAGTCACTGATTTTGGACTCTCTGTTTTCATCGAAAAAGGTAATGTGACGAAAATTGTATCTTCTTGATTACTACTAATCCCTTGTTTCTTTTCTCGTAGTATTAGTAAATGTTAGTATTATAGGAGTCTTGTTTCTAAAATTTGTCTTTGTTTTTTTTTAGAAAGAGTAGTTAGTGTGTGTTTGGCCATAATTTTTTAATCTTGTGGTATAATCAAGAATAAAAGACAGCGACATTAATTTGTATCTCCGTGTGGGATCAATCACCGGGTCAACTTCGAAAACGACTTGGGTCAACTTCGAAAACAACAGATGTTTCCCACAAGATTGAAAAATAATGAAAAAAAAAAACAGAAATCATTTTGATAGGAAATTCTTCCTTTTTGAAGATTTTGATTCACACTAAAATTGCAAAGGACTTTTGAGACTGAGACAGAGCTGTATAAGGATTAAATACATTTGAACTTATATTAGCGAAAACTTGGATTCTGCATTTTGAAATCCTTACAAGTACCATGATTAATTATGTGTAGGTAAAGCGTATAAAGATAAAGTCGGGAGTGCATACTACATTGCACCAGAAGTTCTATATGTATATCGAAACTACGGGAAAGAAATTGATCTATGGAGCGCGGGTGTCATACTTTACATTCTTCTTAGTGGTGTTCTTCCATTTTGGGGTGGTATGTTGAAACAATTTGGAAAAAAAATGAACTTCATTATCACTTTTTTTGAGAAATAAAGTGTTGAGATTGGAACTATTGATGTTGTTTAGAGACCGAGAAGACTATATTTGAGACGATCTTACAAGGGAAACTGGATCTTGAATCTTCTCCTTGGCCTACTATATCGGAAAGCGCCAAAGATTTGATTAGAAAAATGCTAACAAGAGATCCTACAAAAAGGATCACCGCAGCTAAAGCACTTAGTATGTGTTAAGTTTTATGGGCTTCCAATTTAAAACCAATTGGCAATAATTTGATTGACTCATATCCTTTATGTATTAGTGTTGGTTTTTTCATATATCCGATGTGGGATCCTAACACCACGATTTTTGTTTTATTTGAAAAACCAGAGCATCCATGGATGACAGACAGGAACATTTCAGATAAACCTATGGATAGTGCTGTTCTTAAAAGGATGAAGCAGTTCTGCGCAATGAACAAATTCAAGAAACTTGCCTTGGGGGTAAAGTAAATCATTCTCATCTCCAAGATGATTTCAAGATCAATCTAAAAAAAATGGATTCCTGAATATTCTTTGTTAACTTTTGTTTATGTTTTAAGGTGATAGCTGAAAACTTATCAGAAGAAGAGATAAAAGGATTAACGCAAATGTTTAAGAACATGGATACAGATGGAAGTGGTACCATCACCTTCAATGAACTCAAAAGCGGGTTACATCGTCTTGGATCTAAGCTTACGGAATCTGAAATCGAACAACTCATGGAAGCTGTAAGAATAATCAAATTGGTTAGTTATGAGAGAACTCATCAAAAGCTAATCAAAATTTATCAATGGTTTTTGTTCATATATAGGCTGATGTGGACAAAAGCGGGGAAATAGATTATTTTGAGTTTATAACTGCTACAATGCATCGCCATAGATTGGAGAAAGACGAGAATTTAATAAAAGTATTTCGATTCTTTGACATACACGAAAACGGGTTCGTGATTTTATTTTTTCAAACATCCATTGTCTTCTTCACTCAATTAGTCACAAACTACTATGTATTAAAGATCAAATCGTCTGCTAACATATTCTTCCATATTAAAAATCAGATTCATCACAAGGGACGAACTTAAAAATGTCATGACTCATTATGGCATGTGTGATGATGCCACCGTCGATGAAGTTATCAATGAAGTTGATACCGACAACGTAAGATAAACATTCACTTTTAGACGATGGTTTTTTCTTAATAAGAAAGAAGATTAATAATTGTGAAAAATAGTAATTTATAATGATGATGATTAATAGGATGGGAGAATAAACTACGAGGAATTTGTGGCGATGATGAGGAAATGAACTACAGATTCAGATGCAACACTGATCAGATGATAAGTTCACCTTAGAGCGGTTGCTTTGCTTATACTATGAAATAAAGTAACAATAAAGACGAATGAAAATGAGGATTGAAGTATCCCTATGTTTTTCTCTCTTTACATTTCCAAATTACTTTGTTGTTTGTACCTATGTTTTCTCTCTTTAAAAAAAAAAAAAAAATCAGATTTCATATACTCCAAAATGACTTGGCTTTTTTTTTTTTTTTTATCAAAGTGAACCATTATTTGTTATTGATGAATTATATCTTTTATACTGTTTGTCACGTCAAAAAGTACAATACTGAAACTCTATAATACTTGCGATCGATGTTTTTGGGATCATTGGCGATGTTTCATAACTAATTCCATAACTTATTATTTTACTAAATGATTTTGGTTTATGATATTATTTAGCATGTTTATGAAAACTTTGGAAGCTCAATTGTAAGATAATTATGAAGAGAAACCATTTACTAAGGTATAAATGTCAAGTTTAGGTAATTTATGCAAATTATAAAGAGTTCATATGGTAGTGTACCCACTACGATAAATTCACTGCAATAAGCCAATTACTCTTAAAAATAAAATAAAAAATAAAAAAAAATGGAGGGGAAAATCTCTATATTACTCAGAGGCTTTAGATTTGTTACAGAGAGCAAAACGAGGGATTTTGAAGTTGACGACGATGCTCTCCATCTCTCAGGTGCCGAGTTTCTCGTTAACCTCCATCAAATCTCTTCGCTCTCCTTCTTCTTCTTCTTCTCTCTCTATCTTCTTATCCTTCTTCCCTAAATTTTCGAGAATCGTCAGAGCAAGTTCTGGATTCCCCAATTTAGCCACCTGTCGTACGCCGGAGAACATCCCAAGAGTCAATATCGCCGGTCTCAAACTCGAGGAGACAGTCGAATCTGTTAAAGGGAAGATTCGTCTTGATTCATGGATCTCTTCTCGTGTCCACGGCGTTAGCCGAGCTCGTGTGCAGTCGAGTATCCGACTAGGACTCGTTACCGTCAATGGTCGAGTCGTTGATAAGGTTGCGACTTCAATTCAATATTTTCAGTTTAAAAAACAAAATTTTCTTATCATTTCTCAATCAAGTTTCAATCTTTCCCTCTATCTTCTATAAAGGTTTCACACAATGTTAGAGCTGGCGATGAGGTCAATTGTACAATATCAGAGCTTCAACCTTTGAAAGCTGAACCTGAAGATATACCATTAGATATTGTTCATGAAGATAAACACGTTTTAGTAGTTAACAAACCAGCTCATATGGTAATTATATTATCTTTGTTGCTAAGATTATGACTTAAGAATCGTCATTAGCATTTGCACAACAAAGAATATATTTCCTATGTTTAGGTTGTTCATCCAGCTCCTGGAAATCCTAAAGGCACGCTTGTTAATGGCATACTTCACCATTGCAGTCTTCCTTGTGTTGCTTATTCAAACCCAGAAGTTGATGATTGCGATGAAGAAGCTTTTTCAGATGATGAAGAGTTGATCATCTCTTCTAGTTCATATGCTGCTTCTGTTCGTCCTGGCATTGTTCATAGGTTGGATAAAGGTACTAGTGGATTACTCGTTGTAGCCAAGGTTAGAGTTCTTTCTCTTTTCTTGCTACTTTTCTTGCTTCTTCTGGAGTTAACGGAAAAAAGTGTAATGGCAGGATGAACATTCTCATGCCCATCTAGCAGAACAGTTCAAGTTGCATACAATTGAGAGAGTGTACATTAGTCTTACTTCTGGGGTTCCTTCTCCATCTCTGGGGCGTATTGAGATACCTATTGGTCGTGATTCTAGTAATCGGATACGTATGGCTGCTATACCTGGATCATTAAGCAGCGGAAGGGCCCGCCATGCTGCTAGTAGGTGATGAGAGCAGTCTTTAACTAGTGCGCAAAGCACTATAACACTGCATATGTCCTTCAGAATTTTCATGAGAAAAATATAATTAAGAGTTTGTTAAGTGATATGCTCAAACAATGCTCTTTTGTTATGTTCTCTTAGGTATAAGGTAATAGAAACATTCGCAGGAGGTGGCTCTGCATTGGTTGAATGGAGACTGGAAACTGGCCGTACTCATCAGGTATTCTCACATTGCTGTACACATCTTTCTCTGTTCGAGCTTGAGCTAGCGTTTATGTTTCTGTTGTTGCCTCAAGTCATCTATTTGATCCATCTGCCTTGAACTTATTGTTCTCTGAAACGTCTCTCTCTTCCATCATGATTTGAAGTAGATACGTGCTCATGCCAAGTATATGGGAGTTCCTTTATTGGGTGACGAAGTGTACGGTGGAACAAAAAGCAAGACTGTTTCTCTGCTGCAGAAAAGAATCTACCGCAGTGATGAAGAACGAATCCTAGAGTTGGTTTCCAGAATGGATAGGCCTTGCCTTCATGCCATAGTGCTCGGGTGAGAGAACTCAATTCTCACTCTCATATTTTTTTCGATTTCAAACATCAGAAAAGAACCAATAAGTAGGTGTCAAAAAGAAAAAGAAGAAGAAGCAGTTAGTAACTAACTGCTATTTTCTTCTGTGTTTCCCTAAACAGCTTTGAACATCCGTGCACCGGGGAAATTGTAAAGTTTTCATGTCCACCGCCTTCAGATCTTGCAGAGCTAGTAGGTTTGCTTCGTAGAAGCGGAAGAGAAAAAGTAACCCAAAACTCTGCTTTCTAACTAACCTCATTCATGCCTTGGGATTCTGTTTTCGTTACTGGTTATTATTGAAACATCTAAGTCTTGTTACTTCTTCTTCGCAGGTAAATAAATCCTCACAGACACCAATTATGCAGACAACGGGACATGTCATCTAAACAAAAGGGAACTCATCTTTCACTCTTTTAAACAACGAATCATACTTGTTCCTGGTGATCTGTGAAGAAACAAAATAGAAAAAAAAAAATTGTAGTTGATGACCTGTTATGAAGTTACAAACGAGTTAGTCTAATTTCTAGATCAAAGACTTGTTTTATACAAACTCGCTATATGTCGTGCAAGTGAATTACAAGACTCACAAGGACCGAAACAAAACAAAAAGTATTACAAACTCAAAATCATTAAGCATCGTCTTCTTACGGTAGATGGACACGGCGTTGTTTTTCAATCATCTCTCTTTGCTTCTCCGCGAGCTTATCTAAAGCAGAGGAAACAGCATCGCTGCCACCAATCAGCAGCCTTGTGATAACCTCCGGATCCGTCTCATACCGAGCAGCCTCAAACTCTTTCCTAGCGTTCTCTCTCAGCAAGTCCCTCCACAGGATTCCCTTCGAATCAGTCCACATGAAGAACCGAGTCGCTCGGAAGATGTCTCTATACAAACTCAACGCCTCCCGGCGCGTGCTCGTCAGACGCCGCCTGTTCAGAAACTCGGCCTCGTCGTCGTTGATTAGTGGTTTCTCTTTCTTCGCTAGATGTCTATCGATAAGCTCCTCTACGGTGTCTGGACCTTCGTGCAGGAGACGTCTCATTGATACAGCGTAGCTCCTAGCCATCAGATCTACACGACCTGACAAATTTCGCCATTTCGGAAGCTTCGCAGCCATCGTCATATCGGTTTCAACATTGACAATTTCGTTTTCGAGTGACAATAAATATAATGGGCTATAAAGACTAAAACTTAATGAAGCTTAATGGGCTTATTCATACGCCTAGATGGGCCTATTTATAAGACTACTAAGCTAACTGGATCTCTGGAGAAGAAATGGAATATCTATTTTCCTCAAACGACGTCGTTTATAGCAAATTTTCCTTCAGAGAAACCAATTATTTTCCAGCTTAATTGAAAGAGACAATGCTAGAATCTTCAAACCAATTCTCTTTCTTGAGTTTATCTTCTTCTTCATCTATTAAGACATGTTTTTAACAAGCTGATTCATTTCCTTCCTTCTTCTGCCTCAATCTGTGACTTTTATCTCGTTTCTCTGGACATTATTCTCAAAACATCATTTATATTGTAGTATCTTCTCTTGCAATCCATTCATAAAGTTTTCACATCTCTCAAGTTTAATACATAATCTATGACAAGAAACAAAGTACTTGAAACTCGAAACTTGGTTTGCCAGATTAAACACTTGTTAGATGGATCGTAAAGAGATAATGACTAAGTGTTAATGGACAAAGGATTAAAAACTTGTTAGAAGATTCTTAACATAGGCAGAAGAAGATGGGAAGATGAATGGAACTCCTAATGGCCTTGCATGTCTAACATCTCATCAAGTCCTTTAACCCTCTCTAAACCTTCACTAATCAGATAACGAATCTTTTGTTTGTCTTGACAATCTCTGTTCTTCTCCATCTCTTGCCTAACAGTCTGCTTCAGTTCCCCTGTAAAAATTCAATCACAACACTCTAAATAAACACAAATCAACCAAACATTGTGCATGTATGAAAATTCCAAATGTTTGATTTATGGCATTTTAAATCAAAATCTACTAAAAACTAGCTTTCAAAGATTTTAATTAATTGGATCTACTGTGAGACGCCAATCTTATCTGAAAGTTTTTAAATGTCAGAGATGAAGGTCGAAGTTACAGCAAGTAGCAGAGATATGGAATCGTGTTGAGAAATAAGAAATGAAAACACTGACCTCTTACGTGAACAGGAGCTCTCTGGGCTATCTTCAAGGCTTGTCGGTAAAGCTTAAGCACTCGAGCCCGAAGAATAAAGCTCTGTAGATCTAAGGAGTGGACCATCATAGTATCTCTTCCTGTTGAACTTAGAGTTTACGCTGGAGATGAGACGATTCAGAAAGAACTGTATCGAAACCCAAATCAAAATCAAAACTGAAATCTAGGGATAGAGAAGAAGATCAATAAATCAAATTAAATAAAATAAATAGGAGAAGAAGAGTCACGTGAGAAGCACATGAGTTGGTACGGATTTTGGTTCATTGATTTTCCGGTTCTAAGAAATTTGAAATTTACTGTATCTTTTGTTTGGTACGTACGATTTTAGTTTACCAACCATCTTTAATCTAGTTTAACTTTTGAACCAGTAAAACTGTGCATAACTTAACTAAAATTATTATCCATTTAGTTTTCCGATTATGGCATACTTTTTCAATTTTGACTTTGAAAATTTTGTTGAAAAATAAAGGTAAATGTTATTTATGAATATATGTATATCATTTGTGTAAGCTAATATTTCGATTTTACGTTAAACTGGAGAAAATTGTACTTGCAAACAAAATCAACTAGATAACACACACAAATATATATGAATATTTTTGTTTTAGCGTCCATGATTTAACAAAGTTAACCATGTACCTCCGAACGGAGTCCCACCGAACCCTCGCATTCTAAAACTTATAGAAAACATATACTAAATATTTATTTAGGTAGCTTAAAAGGAAACTTTGTGGCTTTGCAATTAGCATCGTGTATGAATAATATAATTATTTTAGTCCTGACCAATGGACAGCTTCGCATTTTCTCCATCGTCTTGGTCTACTCTGTTTTTGTCACATTTTCAGCCTAATTAAATATCGCTTACTAGTTCTTCGTGCCTTGTTGGACTGATATTTTTTTATTTTTGGGCCAAAGACTAATATTCTCAATTCTTCGGGCAGGAAAAAGTAAACTATAAGATATCAATTTTCCGAAAGGTTTAGTAGTTCGATAACTTCAGACACAACGCGTTAATTTAAATATAAGATTGTTTACTACTTATTACCCCACAAAAAAAAACGTTTATGGCTATCTTGCTTTCTTTTGTATAACTAGACGTTTTTTATCAACATAATTAACTAGACGGTTTAAACTTCGTTTGTAACGTTCAAATTCATCAATAGAAAATCTTAACTAGCTAACTAAACCAAACAAACAAAACTCATACTATTGTTTATCTTTCACTTGTTTTTAGTATGCAGATATCAAATACTAAACATAAAAAAAAAAACTAATTATGTTGGATATTTGTAGAAACTAACTCCAACTACTTTCAGTGCATCGTTGATAAATCCCAACTTCTACCTTCCCATATGGCTGATTTGTTTTTAGCTAGTAGGTCCCAAGTATCACCACCGTTTCAAAAGAAATGTTATACTATTCCGATTTTTGGACTATTATTAAGGGCCAAACTAAAGTCATATTAGTAATAAAGTAATCGGCGTCAAAGAAATAATTAATGTGCCCTTTAGACAGTAACAAAAAGAAGAAGCTGGAAACAAAAAAAAAACATGTCTTCCGCATTTGAATTTGGAAGTCGGCTGTATAAACACAAAGTTCTTCTTCCTTTTAGCTTACATTTGACCAGAACTCCTCCAATCCAGGCATCATCGTTGACTTTTTCAAACTCATATCCTCTCTTTTTCCTTCTTCGACATAATATACACATAAGACAAGACAAGAAGAAAAACCCAGAAATCCTCTGCTCGTATCTAAGATTTTTGTTGTCATCAATGGACAATAAACATCATACTTCAACTTCAAAACCTAAGAACAAGAACAAGCTCTTGAAGATGCTTCCTAAAGCTATGTCGTTTGGACATCGTGTTCCACCTTTTAGCCCCGGAAGAGATCTCCACCACCACCACCATAATACGACCACGTCCAACAAAGCGTTTTTCTCCGGTCCTATGGTCCCTTTGGTTCCTCAGGCGGCTCGGGTTAGGAGAAGTAGAAACGCTACCGTTTTGGACGAACCCACTTCCCCTAAAGTATCTTGCATCGGCCAAATCAAGCTCAGTAAGTCTAAATGCTCCGACAAAAAGAACAAAGCACCGTTGATTCCTAAAATCCCCAAAAAGTCATCTGCTTCTTTAACAAAAGAAGAGGAAAAAGGTCGTCTTTCGAAGATCAAACATCTCTTCTCTTTCTCCCCGGCGAGAGAAAAAACATCAAGAAAATCCCGTCCCATCGCCCCGGCTGAACATCCGGTTACGGTGGTTTCCACCGCGGCGGTGCCTTCGTTAGGTCAGATGAAGAAATTTGCTAGCAGCCGTGATGCTTTAGGTGGATTTGATTGGACAGTTGAGTTGAAACACGAAGAAGAATCTCCGGCTGATCATCGCCGTGGTTACTACTCTGACGACGAGAGGAGAGGAGAATACTTCAGAGACGATGAAGATGACGAAGAAGACGACATAATAATACCGTTCTCAGCTCCGTTGGGATTAAAACCTAAGGCAGAAGTTAACTTGTGGAAGAGAAGAACCATGGATCCACCAAAACCACTTCATCTTCATATCTCATGATTAAAATTCCTTCCATTTTTTCACTTTTTTCTTTCTATTTATTAAAAATTACTGCAATTCAGACTATACAATGATCATCATCATACACAGTGTATCTGGATTTTGTTGTCAGGTGTATATGTTGAATTGTGATGATGATGATCGTTTACTTCAATAGATAGTCTTTGTGAACATATATTTCGTTTCAATGTTACTGCACAAATAAATTTCTTTCCTTGTATTTTTGTTTTCTTTGGGTGACAGAGCGCATGACAACAAACCAATATCTTTACGCCACCAAATTGTCTATATATTAAATGTAAATCAAAATCAACCATTAATGCATAGAGACTACAGAGAATAATACAATAGCATCTTCATTGAGTAGGTACAAATCAATTACAGTACATGTCATTTCCTTAACGAAAAACTCAGATTCCGTCCAACTTCCGTGCCATCAAAGTGTAAAATACAAAGCAAATCAAGAATCACACTTTTTTGAGGTTTTCATATTAACCGCCTAACCGGTTTCGGATGGTACAGACAAAACCAAAAACTCATTTTCTGAATGAGACAGATGTAATAAAATCGTGTTGATACAAATTAATAAGTGACACGAACTCCTGAATACCGAAGAATTTCTCCGATGAGTTCTCCTTTACCGGAACCAACATACCGACCACAAATTTCGCCGTTTCTAATGAACAAGAATGTTGGAACTTCAATAACATTCATGTCTTTGAGAAACTTCATACAACTTTCGTTCTCGTCGCCGTTCATTCTAGCGAACACAACTGTTTCCGACATCGACCGAGACAACTTCAATACGGTCGGATAAACCTTAACGCATGGTCCACAATGTTTTAGTCCGACGTCCAGCACGATCAGCTTGCCTCCCGTTCGATTCTCGTCAATCAGTTTCTCAACATCAGTTCGGCCGTGCAGCTGCACCACCGCCGAGTGATTGTCGCCGTAGTATAGCACGTCTCCCATTAACTGGTCTGGTTCAATACCTGCCAATGGTCAAACATTTTCATTTATTTACGTCTTTGCCACTATATTACTTTACCAATAACTAGGCTAAATGCTTCAAAATCTTATTTAAATACACGAAATATATATATAGACATAATATTGATTTCTCTTTGACATATTCGTTAAGGTTTGTGTTACAACATCAACATTCAACAATTGTGTGCGCAATCCGCTAAAATCTAGGAACAAATCGAGAGATTATGTTATATTTTCTCTTAACTTGAGAGATTTGTTAAGGGAATCATGGTCATCATCGTTCAAGTAAAGTATACTACTTCTGTTTGTTTTTTTTTGTTTTTTTTGTTTTTTTGATAAAGAAGTATACTACTCTATGTTGAATTGTGGGAAATTGAAATTACCTTCTTCCTCGTGTATTTTTTCCATGCTCTTATAAAAGCTAAAGTGAGGAACTTTCTCTATTTTCTCTCTCCGACAAAGCTCTCTGGTCTTGTCAGATTCATCACCCATGACGAGCACGAAAACGACGTCGTTACAGGTCCTGCTCAGCTCCACCATAAACGGATATATCTTATTACTCTGATCACTCTTGCTCGTAGCGAACTCTGCAACCACAAGCTTGCTCTTCGCATTTTTCAGGGCCTCGTCGAATTCCTCTCCGCTGTGAATCTTCAGCACCTTCTCGTCTTTCGCCGCTGGTGAACCTACCTTTCCCGGTGATGCCGCTCCTGCCTTCACCTTCACGGCGGAGAATAGTCTTCTCGGGAGGGGTTTTCTCTGGATCAGAGAGTTGGGTTTATGGTCAAAGAATACGAAGGAAGAGGTTGATGCAACCGCAGAGGAAGGTCGTGGGACTATGGTGGAGATTGGTTTGGCTAAGAAGTTAGCCACGGAAGCCATCGTGTGAGTGTGAGTGTGAATGTGAGATTGGTTAGAGATCAGTGAGCGAATGGTCTAATTTGGATATACATATCTTTTAAACTGGTTCAAGTATTTGTGTCCACTTGTTTATATTGTGTGGATTATGTTCACTGTTGCTTAGATTTTCTTAGGAGAATATAAAAGGAATATGTGATTTTGGAGAGATTACTGTTTCTAAAAGCAATTGAAACTATTTTTGTAAAGATTGTTGCCTAAAGACAAATATTCTGGAAAATTCCATCAGCATCCAAGTAAGACTAGTTGAACCCGGTTGAATAAATTGGACACTATAGTTGTAAATTTTGATATGGTAGACGGAACCGGTTGAATAAATTGGACATAATAGTTTTGAATTTTGATATGGTCGACTGAAAATGTATCCGCCCAAAAAAAAAAAATTGCATCAGCTATGAAAGTTTGGACATTTTCTCGCTTCGAGTTCGACCCAAAGGTCTCTATTGACTTAGCAACATGTGTACGTGTATTGTTGATGTCACGCAGGAATATCCCTTTCCGGTGGAAGTAAGCCAAACTAATAGCTATGGGCCTGTAGTCCATGTATTGACAGGAAGCCCATTATAGTTTCGATCCAAATTAGTGTCAGTAGATTCTTTTACTGAATTGCACACATTCGGTAGTATGAATTAACTATTTATTTACTAGGCATTCAAAAACATATTTTATTAGTGGAAAATAACATAAAATACAATATCTGTAAGGTAGGCCGGAGTGCGTGAGACACTGAGACGACGCTGCACCCACTAACGCAATAAGAAAAATCAAAAACCAATTTTTAAAACGACAGACGACGGCCCACAAATCCACGACCACTGAGACTATTCACTACCTTCGGACACACTGTCGACACCTAAGCATACTCTAATTTACTAAACTACCCCTTAACTTTTCAAAAGTTCCAAAGGAACTATACGTGCTAATCCCTTATTAGTCGCCGGCGTAATCCTCGGCATATTTCCACCGTCCATTCAGTTTTAAAGTTAAAAGTTAAAACTAAACAGAAGCTGTATATAACTTTCTGAAATAAAAACAAGGCTTGCGGAACAATCCGGTAAATTCTTCCGACCAATACATTCGGAAACTAATATAGAAGAAGCGAAACATCTTCCCAGTCGATTCTAGTAAGAATTCTCGGTGGTAATGGAATGACAAAAGGGATCATCATAATCAATTAAAACAAATCAAATTGAGAAGTTAAATAAATAAAAAACACTGAGCATCAAAGTGATTAATACGACGACAAGAAGATTCTTGAAGGGCAAAACAGGAAATTTAAAAAAAAAACAAGAAGAGGAAGAAGATTCATTCATTCAGCTTTGTCTGGTTTTCTACAGAGGATCATATGCATCGGCGAGAAGATTCCAGTTTCACCTCCTCTGGTTAAAAAATCAGCAGTCTTAAACAACATGTCATGAACATCAACGGTTCCTTTCGGTGCGATCCCAATAGCAGAAAGAATCACAACCACAACATGGTTTCTCCAATAAGCAAGTCTTCCCATCTTGAGTCGGTTCCACCATGGTTTAGCCGGTGGTTTAGCCAAATCTTTCTCCTTCACAACCTCAAATCCGACTTTCCTCGCCGTCGCTGCGATATCTGCATAGCTTCTTAGACCAGGAAGAGCATCTCCTCTCTCGATCCCTTGAATGACCTCTTTGTGTTCTTCATCTTCATCTCTGTATTTATCAGTGGTGACCCATTCATATGAAACGAACAAAGATCCTGGTTTAATCACTCTGAATATCTCTGCGTAAACATCTTCTAGCTTGGGAGCGTGACACGTGGCTTCAATCGAATAAGCTCCGTCGAATGTGTTTTCATCGAACGGCATCTGTAAAAAGTTACCACAAACGACGTCGCAGAGAGATTCGAGTCCAGCTTTCTTGTTGTGAAGTTTCGCGCGTTTCACTTGGTAGTCGTTGATCGTGATTCCAACGACTTTGGCTTTGGAATGGGCCGCGATGGCTCTCATGGGCCCACCGACGCCGCAACCTGCGTCGAGGATCTTCTGTCCAGGTTTCACGTTGATGAGATCGACGGCCATTTCTTCATGGATCCTTGTGGCGTCTTTGTGGGATTTTCCGGGAATATGAGGAGAGAAGTGGAAAGATTGTCCCCATCCCCACTCGTAGATGTCAGTGACGAGGTTGTAGAATGTGTCGACAAAGTCAGGAACTTTCTCGGCGGATTCGATCTCTTTTGGTCGCCGGAAGAAAGACCAGTATTGGTTGTAGTTGTCTTTAACGTTCTCGGCGGAGATTGAGCCGCCGGAGAGATCTGAAGCTCGTTTGCCCTTTCGCTCTGCTGGACCTAAGACGCAGACGAACCAGTAAAGGGCGCCGGCGACGAGACCGGCGGTACAAAAGAGTGCCACCGAGTCCATTATCTTTAGAGGGAGACAGAGGAAAAGAAAGGAAAAAGAGAGAGACGTAAAGTTTACAACTCTTTACTTCCACCGGGTTAATGGTTTTTATTGCAAAGATAATGTATATCAGTTTTAGAATCTTACAATTGAATAATCTTTTTTTTTTTTTTTGAAAGTAACATAACAGAAACTTATGGTCCATACCTATAGAAAATATAAGATTTTAACCGATTACGGACATATGTCTGTACTTCACATGTAAATTTTTAAGTTTGAATTTTTGTTACGATATTACGAAAATATTAGTGTAAAATCATTAAACAAGATTTATAGAAAATAAACTTATTGTTTGTTGTTGTTTACAATTCAAACACATACACTACCAAAGTTGGATCAAAATTACAACACAAGAGACATATTGATAAAAATGATTAGATTACAAACTCCAATTATTTATAGATCCAGATCTACATGACTAATATAAATGATTATTTATCTGATATGTTTTTTCTGTGATTTCCTAATTAAGTTATACAAGCATTTCACTGTATCCACGTTGTAGGGTCAGGCCAGCTCCTTAATGTTTGTCTATGGAAAGTATTGTAATTTTCTCATTTTATATTCTCCGTTCTCCGTACATCTGATGATTTTTTAAGGAGTTACATAAAGGATTGTAATATCAAGTCTGACATATATAATTGACGAGAACTAAAGGTATAATTGATGGCATATAATATCAAGTCGAAGCTCTCAGTCCGTAGCGTAACTTTTTATATGGCCTCGAGTACGGGAGCTAATTGAATTGCTTGATCCGAAATAATTAACTATATCTAGTGTCTAGTGATAAAACTACGATGACAAAAAAAACCATCGTTATCAAACCTGTTCCAGGATCCGTGAGATCGACAAGCCTTCATATCACATGACTCAAATGACTCAAATTATGCAATCTGGGTGTATGTCAAGATGCAAGAGAATCTTTTGATCGCTCTAATTACATCTTGTTTTTTTTAACACCGCTCACGTGATCTTTTTGCGGACACATTATATTTAATGAGGAGAAGCTCGTTATAGATTGGTCCAATTTTGTCATATTTTATGAACACGATCTTAATTTACACAATTCATTCCAACTGTAGACCACCATGCACATACGACACCGATCTCCAGCTGTTATATTCGATCGGAAACTAATATCAAAGCACGTCGAATGCAAAGAGTCAAAAATTTTTTTAAAATATGTAAAATGATATAGAGATAAGAAAGATGTAGCCTTCAAAATCCACTGTCTTTCTCTAGAACACAAAATGTGACAACTGTTCAGAGCTTTCTTTGCATAGACAATGTAAATTATCCATATAGTTTATTTCAAATAGATTCCAAATGGTTAATGCCTCTACAAGAACATGGAACTGTATTCGACGTGGAAACCCTCTACACGTGAAAGAGAGTCTTGGTTTCTTATAAATAGGCTCTTAATGAGTGTGCTGATCTGCTTTGTTTGTGTCTTAGTTCTTGTTTGGCTTCAAGCTAATGTCAATCCTAGCAACCAAAAATATATACTTTTTCCTACCTGACCGTTGGATCCATGAACAGTCATTCATTTTCATTTCTTAATTAAAGAAATACTGATTTCATCACGTGGTATATTATTCTTTATTATTGTATCCCATTTATTAACGGACTTTTTGATTCAAACATTCAGAAGTTTCAACCTGCTTCACGTTAAGTAATTTTTCCCTCTATTTTCCGGAAAAATAAAACACGAACTGTTAGGCTTAGGCCGAACCGTAATATAGGCCGTGTTGGGCCTATAAAAGACTCGAACGTTCGGGCTTAATTAACACAAACTAAACGCAACCAGAGACGTAAAACAGACTGGGTTAAAACGAAAAGCTCTTTTCATGGACACAAAGAAAGATTAACTAAACGTATGGCCGTGATTTAAAATGTAAAATAGAAGCAATGAAGAAACCAGTAATTTTTTTACAGTCATTAGTATACAATCTTTCTAATAATCTAGGACACTTTTCCAAATTACAATTCTACTGAACAGTGAGTTTCCCGACCATACCAGCACCCTGGTGCGGTGCACAAAAGAAACCGTAAGTACCAGGCTCAGTCAAAGTAACCTCGTAAGTATCTCCTGCACCGTTGAGAAGATCTGCCTCGTCCATCGAGATCTTGTTCACATCTACACCACTTGGGATCTCGTCTTCGTCGAATACAACGTTGTGTGGGAACCCTGCGTTGTTCTTGAATACGATCTTCTCTCCTTTAGCTACCGTAAATTCTTTTGGTACGAAAACTAGAGAACCGTCGTCAGATCCTAGAAGAACTTCCATTGCCATCACATTTCCGGCCAAAACGATTGAAGCTGCTGTTGCTACGGCGATGATCCCGAAATCCTTTAGAGAGGACTTCACGGCGAGCTTAGGGGTCGTTACGGCGGCGGATGATCTGATGGCGGTGGATATCGTCGTGGACTTTGAGCTCACGGCAAGCTTGAGGCCGGTGAAAGAAGGAATTGCAACGGTGGCGGATGTAATTGCGGCCATTATTTTGGAGTGTTTTGATGAGTTTTAGTGATCACTAGAAAATAAAAGGAACATATGGGATTTGATAAGATATTAGCTCAAATTTGGATATCCCCACGGAATTGCTGTGATTGGCTGTTCCAGATGTTTTGTGAGGTGACGTGTCATTGTTTGATTTGTTCGTCTGGCTGCAGCATTAGTAGATAAGCTTAGTACATTCTGAGGCATTCGTTACTAATTATTAAGACCAAAATTAACAATAAAACATCCTGTGGCGTTAAAGAAATAATGAAATGGGTATTTAGAGTGTTAGAAATTATAGAATCGAATTATAAGCTAACATAATTCAAATATCTAAAGACTTGTCCACTTCTTAAAGAAACGGTCCAACCAAATCCATATGCACGGCTAATGTTTGTTAAGTCGAGCTCAATGGGCCTAGTTTGGACAACTACGATAACCATAAGTTAGAAAACACGGCAAGGCGTCCGATCACATAAGAGAGAAACGACCTACAACAAAACAACTTGCCGTTTAAACAAGCCACCTAAAATGCCTTGACATTTTAAACAACCCAACTAAAATGCCTTGCCGTTTGGCTTGTCACCTTCCCTGAGTAGTCTCAAGTTCTCTCTGTACTCGTTCAACTCTTTCTGATACCTCTCCTTATCCTTCACTCCAATGTTCTGATAAACCTACAAAAAAAAAAAAAACCGAAACACAGTTCAGATACCGGTTTAAAAGAAATATAGTTTCGTTCCAAACAACCTTAACCGGTTTCGGTTAATCAGACAATATATTACCATTCGTTCCTCAGCTGAGAGATTGCTCCACGATTCGCCGATAATTTTTGTAAACTCTCTCTCTTTGTTGGGGTAAAGAGACTTTAGCTTGCAATGTTTCTCCGCAAAGAAGAAATTGTAACCGCTCCGGTTTGGTTTCGGGTAGTTCGGGTCTTCTCTGCGTCTACTTCTTCGTCTTTTACCTTTACGACGTCGTCTCCTTCCAGTTTCCTCAACAGGTACAACGGCGCCGTTTGGATTAGCGGTTGATGAAGATGGGCCAGGCTGGGCCGAGTGGTAAAGCACGCCATTCAGAATTTCTGAGCCCAATTTTACTTTAACCAAATAACCACAATCGAACTTGCCTTCGATTGTACCTATGGCTGTGAAACTCGACGAACCTGTGCCAAGTATTAAGTGTATTTTCACAAGTAGCATAAGCAAATTAAATTACATTATCTTATATAAATTATTATATGTGAACCAAATCTTATACCTTCCGGTTTGGTCCACGTTTTCGGTTTATCCAACAAATCCAAATAAATTTGCATCAAACATAATGACAGTGGGACCATTATGACCTAGACTATATTTGAAAAGTATAGAGATAAACACAGAGATTTTACGATAAGTACATAAAGCTAACTGGTCAATCACTAAAAGAAATTAAATTGTGCCCCTAAATATAAGTTACAGATAAAGATAATCATTAATTAATTTTATTAATCATTTTTCTTTATTCGAAAATAATGAAATAACCACCAAAATAAGAAGGTAATACGCACGAACCTTGACAAGGCGGATGAGAATTAATATATCCAATACAAGGAGGAGTATATTCGACCATAGCCATTTCCTTGCTTGTTGAGAGATCCTTCGCATGAAATGTCGCTGCAAATTTTATATTCATTTACAAGTTGCAGAAAATATCTTGGCTATTAACTTATGCTATGAATACAATTACAACCATAGAGATAAAATGACGAATTTAGACGTTTAGAAGGATAAAAAGAGACAAAATTCGGGTAAAAACAATCGTGGACTCCGATGTTTGTAGCAAGAATGTGTTCCACATTGGAACCCATGACTTAACATTACGAAAATTCATTTATATTTCAATTTCAAAAGCCTTTTCGATTATCGCTAATGGTTAACAAAAATATGAACTTTCTAGTCATAGGGCATTAAAGATAACATAAACAGTATCTTATGATTCATTGAATTGCAAATATCAAACGGTTGAGTTAAAGAAGTCTAAAAGTTTTTTTTTTTAAATAAACCTTAATGTTGAAAAGAGAGAAGCCTCAATATAGATAGATATTTGATAACTATAAAATATATTTCAGATATAAACCTGTGGGATGAATAAGAGGACCACGGGTAGTGAAGAAATGAACTTGTTCGTAATGGAAGAGAAGATTGAGATAATGTTTTCTTAAGACAAACGAAGCACTTGTTGTGGTCGGAGAGAATCTAAACACTCCTCCAACTTCCCTCCATTTTTTCTCTGTTACTACCTTTTTAATTCACATGCATTTTACAACACAATATATAAGATTCAAAATCGATGAGTATAAAGTAAAGTTTTCTGTATTGAAAAAGAAACAAGAGTGTTGACCTTTTCGTAACCTCCTCTCCTCGTGACTTCCACATATAAAACATGCAAATCCAGTTCTTTTCCTCCAATCACAGGAATCCTTCAATAAATTATTTTTTAAATAACATAAATTAATGGCGAAAAAAATAATATACAAAGTAAGAAAAGAGAAAGAATATTTTGGTTACATGAATTTAGTGGCCATAATGGAGTGAAACCGCCTGAGAGTATCCCAGAAGACTGAAGAATCTTTAACGACAACTTCATGTGAAGTCAATGGTTCTGGATATTCCTTAATCGTTCCCGGCGACATCGCCGTCGTTTCCACCGTCGCTTGAGACGGTGTTGATTCGTTCTCTGACGACATCGTTATAGAGAGGAGAGGCTATTATTTTCGTTTTGTTTCGGGAGGTTTTTTTTTTTGTCTGACTCTCTTTTTTGGGTTATGGTTTAAGGAAATAAGAGAAAGATAACAATTCAAGATAAGATTTGTGATTAAATCAGAAAGAAATAGAAATATAAATTAAATTTTTGCTAACGATTTAAAAGTAACGGACGTGAGTATTTGTCATTTTCTTTCTTTTGTGTTTTTAATGTATACCACAAAGATATAAGGGAAATTAAATTTAATATGTTGTGGTTGTATGTATATAGTGTCTATACTTGCTTACGAAATTATAGTTTTTATTTTCGAGGCGTTTTGAGTGATGTTGCTAAGTAATTTGTCTGATACGACTAATGTGTAATTACTTTTTCACAGGTTATTAATACTGATATTATTGCACCCACCTACTTAATATTTGAAGTTACGAACAGTCTAATTTAGTCACATTTTTCCCCAACAAATTCAATAATTGAAAACATTGAAATTTCTTTAGTATATTAAATTACACAATACATCTATAGTATCTAAAAACCATACCATCTCGCTTTAAGGGAAAAAAAGTGAGAGTGATAAAAGAATTCGTGGGAAAAAATCTTTCAAATCGAACATACTCATGTGTGACTCGATATATATGAATTTTGAAATCAATTTATGCCAATATATACAGTAACGATACTTTAAATACAAACAATGTTTAGGTGAAGAATTGAAAACTCGTACGATCATAAAGCTATGAAACTTTTCGCAATTAAAAAACTCTGAAAATTTAAAATTTGTCACTGTTGAGTATTGACATGCATAATGCATTGGTAAGCGAAAGTTAAAGTAGTACTTATTAGTGCAGACGGAGATAGGAGTCACACCCTAAAACTCATTGGGTCAATCGAAGTCTGACATTTTATTTACCCTAAATAACAATTTTTAATTAATTAAAAGATAAATACTAGTAAGAAGAAAAAAAAGTTATGGGCCTTATGCTTCGGAGAGGTTGACGTGGGATTAGGGATTTTATGGTTCTGCTCATATGTAACGTCACGTCTCTGCCTGTAGATTCGGTTCCACGTTTTTTCCTATTAATCATTTTTTGCTATCATTTATTCTATAAACATTGTTCAACAAAAGATTCTGTTTTCTTCCATAAAGCAAATCTTTAGGTGATTATGACATTAAGGGTCTTCGGTGTTTTACAGAACAATTATTTTAGTATTGCTATTGCTATTGCTATGTAACACAAAAACATATATTAAGTTGCAAGAATAGTTAACCAACATTGTTGAATTCAATAATACAAACAACGTCCAAATCTTCAAACTATGCTTTCATCATTTTGCTTTGAGACTATAACTGTTCTTATAACTTCCTAGAGGTGGGTTTCACCAGCTTTCTTATAGACAAGAACTTGGTCTGTTTTATGTCCATGGCTCCCAAAATTTAGGTCAGGATAGTTTCTATGGTTCAAAGAATGCAACCAAAGAGCCACATTTCCATATTTTCGCTCTGTAGAGCCGATATGAGAATATATATTCTTCAATTTGAATACTTCAGCTTCTTCTTTGTAAGCTTCCATGGATACTTCCTCATGACTGTCTTCAATATTTTTATTATAAGACGTGAAGAAGCATTCATCAAGGTAGAGTCCAACTTCAGGCGCCATTGGTACCGTAATATTCACATCTCTGGTTCCAACAAAACTGTCGAATTTTGAGTACCAAAACAAACATAACTATACACATTGCAAGCTTTAAAAACCAAAGATACAAAGAGAAGCTTACTTGCTGAAAGCAGTCTGGATAAGTGATAGAGGAGCACAATTCCTCATGATTGCAACAGCAAGACCCATCATCTTTCGAATCTGATGAAGCATGAAGCTTTTGCCTACAACTTCACACTTGATGAAATCAATCCCGTCAAGATCAATAACAGTATTTGCAGTGAAGGAGATGATGTAACGATTCGCAGCTGGGTCATCTGCTTTCATTCTTGTAGTAAAGTTGTGGAAATTATATGATCCAACATAACAACTTAGTATTCTATTGAACCTTTCCTTTTCATTCTCGCCATAAAAAAACTTGCTCTTTGCCTTAATCCCATCAATCTTCTCTGCTAGTTCTTTAGATGAATCTGTATTCAATTCACAACCATCTTCTTGTATCCTAACTACTTCAACATATACTGAGCTTAAGCTAGCTAAATTAGAACTTAAAGCTTCACTCTTGATATCAGTTCTCAAGGCACTAAAGCTGTTCGACAAAATGTCTGACTGAACACCTAATGATTTTGTTTCAAAGTTATTGCCTTTGCGATTGCCCATAACAATAGGGATCTTACGACCTCTCTCTGAGCACTCTAAACACTTAACATATACCTCTCCTGAACCTAAACTAGCCATTACAGCTTCTCTATCACGATGCGAGGTTGGATCAAGAGCAAACACTGGAATTAAATACACATACCTCCTTCCATCGCAAAACCTCTTAGAGCTAAAGGAAGACGTAACATGCTTGTATCCAAAAACTCTAATTTGACCAGGAAGATACGAATTGAGTCGATCCACGAATCCAGGAGAGTCAACGTAGAATCTACCGGAAACTACTTGTCCCACTGCACTCACTCCTTTATCAGTTCGTGCAGATCGTGCAAAATCGTATTGTTTTGGCTTGCCTCTATCTGTATCTGTTACAGCTCCGGCATGGAACAGGGCTTCTTCTAGCTCCCCTTCAATGGTTTTCGCGCCTGGATTCTTTTGCATCCCTTGGTATCCGACACCGCAAAACGCGAAGATTATCGCAACTTTTCGAGGCTCCGAGCTGCCTCCGCCGCAGGACAAGTCTGTTTCGTCGTTGGTGATGGTGATCGACATTTTGAGCTACTATCTAAGTTTCAGGCTCTTGAATCTTCATTTTTAGTAACCGTAGAGCTCATTGAACTACACAGTTCTCCAACCTTGCAACAACGTCAATGGCCTATAACCAAAAAGTCAAAGCCCTAAAAGATGACTCAGGTCTGTTTCTCTACGATGTCGTTTTGGTCTCCGACTGTTCTATTACTGGGCCTATTATTTGCTTTAAGATATGGGCTTAAAATATGATAGACTTGTTCTCAAGCCCATATATTTAACTTTTATATGAAATCAGATTTATTTAAAGGTAGATCGATATCCATTGATCAGACAAGTTAGCAAATTTGTTGTTTCAGACAAGTAAGGGAGAAAGACACAGCCGTTGTTTGGTCTCTCTAGGTCTGAAGTACGAAACTTTAAAGTCTCATTCAAGATACATACACGTATATATATACACACGTCATTTGAAAATGTATACAATCTTATTTCAAATGTTTCTAGCAGGTCAATAATATACTTAATCTACGAGTCAACGCGTCTAGAATTTCCTTCCTTTCTGTAGTACTGCGGAGAAAAATCGCAAAACGTCGACAATTATGGAACTTTGTTTATCGCTTGGGTCCAAAACCCTTAAGAGATTCAAAGAAGGAGAAAAACATATATATATTTTCCTCAGAGATTCTCCACGCAAGTTGTATTGGGTATTATAATTGGCTCATCTCTTATACCGTAGAATCGAATTCATCTCTTTGGTTTTGTGGGCTAAGATAGCTCCGTTTCTTCTTCCTTTTCATTGTCACCTTTTTGAAAAGTTCGTTATTGTGCGGCCAAAAATTGTTTTGACATTTGATTCTGATTCGTTGGGGACTTGGAGGATCAGAAACTGTTCAATCAGTTCACGTCCCTTCTTCAACTCTATTTATGCTGGATTGTTTCTTAATGGACTTAGTATAACAACACCACACGAAGACTCAGCAGTAGCATCTTATCTTCTCTGGTATTTGATCTTCCTTTGTTCTTGGAATTTTGGCTTCTTCTTTTATGTGTAATAATAATGATCTCCTTCACTATATTGATATCACGCAACTTTTTCCTGTAACACTGCCTAATTTCTTGGTTAGAGTATAATCAATCTGCAATTGTAACCCCAAAACAGCCAGAAATTTTTTCTCTTGTTTCATTTATATGTCCTAAAGAAAATGTTGCTCTTCACTAATTTGTTATTTTACTAGAAATGTTTTAGAATTCAGGATGTTGGTTGTATTAGTTTGCAGTATAATAAGTTACTGGTTTGTGTCTCAACATCACTTATTGTTTGATCTCTCTGAAATGGTATCATACTTGATGCAGGGTTAATTGTTAATTTCAACAAGTTTTTCGTCAATCAGTGTTTGAGGTTTTCCATTTTGACTGAGATCTTTATCTTTATCTCAACATGGGCTACTATAACAATGTAAGTGCCTTTTGTTTTCTTTTTTTGCTCCACCACTTTATTTTGGAAATTGTTGTTCCATCATTATTTGTTCTCAAACACGATACTTTTGCAGGTCTTTGATGAATGCAACGACCAAACTGATATCGGTATGCTCATTAACCTTAATTACAGAGGGTTTAATATAGGATTAAGCCTTGTTCATTAGTTTTCAGTTTTTTAGTTCTGTAACTGAATTTATTAAGTCTATATCAGGTCGGGTTCTACGCGATGGAAGGGAAGTCATTCTTCAGGTAACCTTATCTTCCTTTTAAGCTCTTCTTCTTAATTTATAATCTAACACTTATACTTGTTCAATCTTGGTTTGAGAGTAGTCTTGTGCAGCCTAAGAGATATTTGGATTTCTGTTTCAGGCTTATAACTGGGAATCTCATAAATATGACTGGTGGAGAAACTTGGATGGAAAAGTTCCTGACATTGCAAAATCTGGCTTTACTTCTGCATGGTTGCCACCACCATCTCAGTCTCTAGCACCTGAAGGTTTGAGGAAATCGATAAGCTTTTAATACTAATACATTTGAGGTTTAAAACGAGTAAACATTAGTAACAGCAGAAACGGTTATCACTATAATTTCAGGTTATCTTCCACAGGACCTTTATTCACTGAACTCGGCATATGGTTGTGAGGAACTACTGAAATCCTTACTTCGAAAGATGAAACAGTACAAAGTTCGAGCTATGGCTGATATAGTCATAAATCATCGTGTTGGGACAACTAGAGGACATGGTGGAATGTATAACCGCTATGATGGAATTTCATTACCGTGGGATGAATACGCCGTTACTTCTTGTACCGGAGGATTGGTGAGTTATAAACTAATGATTATATTTTTACATATAATTATGTTCTGAATGCTAAAGAAAAGTTGTTTCCACTAAAATAGGGTAACCGAAGCACAGGGGATAATTTCAATGGAGTTCCAAATGTTGATCACACTCAGCATTTTGTTAGGAAAGATATTATTGGGTGGCTTCGATGGCTGCGCAACACAGTCGGGTTTCAAGATTTTCGTTTTGACTTTGCTAGAGGGTATATTTTCAAGATTGTTGATTTGTTTGTTTCTTTTGCTTGTTTGTTAATCTTGTGAAATTTGGATGTAATCAATACAGTTATTCAGCAAACTATGTGAAGGAATACATAGGAGCAGCAAAACCATTATTCTCAGTTGGAGAATGTTGGGATTCTTGCAATTACAACGGCCATGGTCTAGACTATAATCAAGGTTTTTCGATCAGGATTTTTTTCATCCACGGCTCTGCTTTTGCTTTTGGATCAGTTTGAAACAATCTCACTGTTTCTTTGTTTCACAGATAGCCATAGACAACGTATAATCAATTGGATCGATGCCACGGGACAGAGTTCAGCTGCATTTGACTTCACAACTAAAGGAATTCTGCAGGTACTTACATTCTTCAAGACCTTATAAATATGTGTTTTAGTTATTTATCTTCCCTTACATCATCTCCTCTAAAATCTATAGAGATTGTTCTTACATAATGGCACCATTGTATTGAAACACAAATGCTTCTTGTTACTACAGGAAGCAGTAAAGGGACAGTATTGGCGTTTATGTGATGCCCAAGGGAAACCACCGGGTGTAATGGGATGGTGGCCTTCGAGAGCTGTCACGTTCCTTGATAACCATGACACTGGCTCTACTCAGGTTACCTAACAATTTCTTCTGTTGATCATTTTCTTTTTAGCCTTCACATGTTTGCTTACTTTGGTGGCTGTTTTTGTTGCTTTCATAGGCTCATTGGCCGTTCCCTTCACACCACATTATGGAGGTAAAGAAGCTCTTTAAAACAAATATATAATTTCCTTGCTTTTTAAGTTTCTCTCTAATCAAAGAAGATGGGCTTTTGTGTCTTTGTAGGGCTATGCATATATACTTACTCATCCTGGCATTCCTTCTGTGTTCTATGATCACTTTTACGATTGGGGAAACTCCATTCATGACCAGATTGTCAAACTGGTATTTTGTTCACTTCAATCTTTCCCTGCTTATTTTTGGATCCACGCTCCTATGTGTTTTGTATCTCTTCTAAACCCGGTCCTATGTTTCTTTTTTTTCCTTTGTATTATTCATTCACAGATTGACATAAGGAGGCGACAAGATATCCACAGTAGGTCAACGATCCGTGTTTTGGAAGCACAATCTAACTTATACGCAGCCATTGTTGGTGAGAAACTGTGTATGAAGCTTGGAGATGGCTCTTGGTGCCCTTCTGGTAGAGATTGGACTTTAGCAACAAGTGGCCATCGTTATGCCGTCTGGCACAAGTAATGTTCTGGTATCTATTAAGCTTCTCAAAGGTTCTGATCTTCAGAGTAAATGTATTTCACATTCTATACTGGGTTTTACTATAATAATAATGTTCAGCACTTACGTCTTCATGACGTAAGATTTAATCATTTACTTTATATATGTATGGTAATTTCTAATATTAGCATTTTGTATTAGTTTTGACATGTTATATAAAAGGAAATGGGTGACTCGTATGAAATAGTAAAAGAGACTTTTCTATGAGAAGTTGACTTTTACTGTGTTTCAAAATGATTTTGTACAAATTGCAAGATAAAACGAATTTAAATAATTTGAACAAAACTGATGATGGTGGAAATTGGTAGGTTTTGTTGACAGCATATATAATTACTTACTATGAAAAAAATCTCGTTTATTATTATTTTTTTGGTTAAAAAAAATCTCGTTTATAATATGCTCAAGTTCAGCTACAATTCATCCCACATGAGGAAATTAAAAATAAATACATTGAGTTTATTGGTGGCCACTGGACTTGGACTAGAAGTGGAGAGCAGAAGTTGATGTGTTTGTGCGTATATTATATAGTCATAAGATTTCATGATTCTTGTTTTGAATATTTAACAACAAAAGCCCAATAAACAATGTCTTCTCCATCTAATTTATCATATACTTGACTAATTAAATTTTGGGAATTGCATAAAGAACAAAATCGAATCAATCATGAACACCTTCCGGCTTCACGTGACATGCTCTGCTAAAAGATCTTCTGTTCATAGAAGCTCTCCTAGATATTTCCAGTATATAAATTATAACTACTATTGTTTTCTTCTGGAGTTTGTCCTTTTTTAATGGTCATGGATTTTAAATTTGTAATTGTTTTCGCTAATTTGTTGTCCTTTTAAAATAAAACTAAGGAGAAAATAAGTATAAATTGTATTACTCTAGTACGTCTGCAATAGACTATAAACAGAAACTATATTAAACGGTAGATTAAGAGAAGGAGAATTTTTTTATTATGAGCTTGAGAGAGAGAGATCTATAGGAGGATGTCTCTCGCATGCATAAGAAATGAAAAGGGGAAGGTGACATCGCCAGATCGCCTGACCCTACCTTTTTATTACAGTTCACTGTTATCCACTAATTACATTTTTTTCCAAATTAGTGTCTTATTACTCTTGTCTGAAATAATTTTCAAATCTTTCTTTACGGATGTCACTGGATATCACAACTATCGTAACAAAAGTGGAGTAAATATTAATTATTCTCACTTCAGCTAGATATTTACCAATCAAAATAATTTTATAAAATAGCATTTACTCTAGCTTATTCTAATTTATAAGAAGAAACTTAAAAAGTTTCACTCCACTATTAACTATTAAGTGGCTGATATTAGCTTAAACAATTTTCATCTGAATTTTTTTATTCTCAGTTCATGTCATTTAAATTACTCCCACTTACTCTAAAATTACCAATCACACCTTCGGTTTCTTCATGTATGAACAAAAAGAAAAAAAAGGGTTAAAGTAGTACATATGTATATTGCTACTGTGTATAAGCAAAATAAATTTGTCTACTTATTGGTTTTTCAAAAAGGTTGTAATCGAGTCCTATGAAGGGGTTTTAAAACTTTAGCAACCTTTTCTAAAAGAAACATGATTTTTTTTTACTGTAATTATTTGGAAAACAAAACATAGAAGAGGAGAATGTTCTACCAAATTAATCTTTATAATAATAAATTTTGATTATTGGAAAGACGAATGATACTAATTATATTACTGAAAATTATACATTGACAAATATTAGCCTATAAATATTTATGAATTTCCAATCGCAAATTATAAGCATAGAGATTTTGAATCCGTCTTTGTTATTCATCGTGCCAGTCGCAATCTACTGCTGGTTAATTTTAATTAAAAGACTCGTTTGATGCAAATTATGATAAAACGCTGCTTGAAAAGCTTTGACTTTCCTTAAAATACATAATGTTAAACTGGAAGGCATATAAAAAAATAGTCGTCACTGATCCGGTTACCCAATTTATATTGTATACACTAACGCAAGTCAAGTTCGGGATTTGTAGGGCGTTTTGAGTCGTCTTCATTATGCGTTAGGCTCGTCCTTCATAGCCTATAGTTATAAAACTGTTAATCAAGTGGTAAACGATCCATAACAAATAGAAACGCATTGACAAAAAAAAAAGACCTACAAGACTATACAAAATCACGAAGAACATACAACCCAAAACTAAAGTTACAGCGGGGAGGAATGATTATTTCTGAAAAGTACTGATACGACACTAATACATATCGATGTTTGCTCCTCTTTCTGAATTAAGTCACTACTCGCAATTATAGTTTACCAAGTATCTCTGCATCTTTTTCACCTTTGTTGCCTTTCTGGTATGAAAAATGCTATTTACAGAATATTAAGTTATTAACGAAATCCGATATCAGTTTAGGCAATCATTCGGGTGAACTGTGGAGTAGTGTAAAACAAATGACATGTATGATCTTATGAAAAAAGAAGAATCTTAATTTTAACCCAAAAGTCGTATATAAAATAAAATGTTTTTTTTTCTAAAAGCGAGCCAAAAGTCTTGACCTTTTTAACATTCGACTTCTTCAAGCTTTGAATCTGAAAACATAGTAACATTTTTCTCTAGTCGTTGATGATTTAGTAAACTGGGATAAATAACAACAAATAAACAATTTTTTTTTCAAAATTTCTGTGTTGAGAACATCGACGTTGTTGGATCTCATAATCTCAAACTCACCCTTTTTTAAAAAATCTATTTAGAACAATATAGTCTCGCTCTGAATAGATTTTTAGATAAAAATAAACAAAATAACCATTAGAATGAAATAAAACTGAACAGTGTCACTTATAAGCTGAATCCTTAAGTCTGCAAAAAAAGAAGAGTATACAGTATTACGGAAAACATATTTATACTACAAAATATTTCCTTTTTTATCAACGTAACAATTAACTTTTAAAATAACGCTTAGTTGTTTTAGTGTACATATTAAGAACCATACATTTCACTGTTTGTTACTTCGTTGTCTGATCTGGAAAAAAAATATTTACAACTATATACACTTCAGTAAATGTATGAAAAATTATGATGTGTTATAAACAAACAGTAAAATTATAGACATTCATACTGATAACTTTAACAAGTTTATGTGTGTGTTATGCTAAGTTCGTGATAAACGATATTCATCGACAGGAAATTTTGTCGGACATATTCATGTTAATTAAAAATAACTTTTTCTTTTGTTTTGTCGAAATGTGAGAATTTAATGGAGAGAAAGTTGGATAGGAGTGGTAGATTTTGAGGAAATAAATAGTGGGGAGAATTATGATTTGTTGCACTTAATGCACGCAAGGCATGCATTTGTTTTCTCATCCACACGACTCATAATAAGTCCATTTTGTTTTATGGAGTTTGTTCCGTTTATACGAAACTACCACTGATTATTAAAAATAAAATAAAAATAATAAGAATACGTCAAAACACACAAAGAATAAATGAGACTTTGCAGGTTGTGGGAGTGATGAGTGCGACATATCAGTCGACAGAAGGGAAATATGATTTTTACTATAGTATAATATACAATGATGTCCTTTTAATTGAATTTTCGTCATTTAAAGTAAGAAAACAAAAGGGATTGACCTTCTTATCATCGATTTTATAGCGTATGAATATGATGGTTAATTACTAGGTCAAAAGGTTGAAATTATCTTTATCACAATATTTGTGTTATATTTTACATGAGCCTAGGATTCTGCAATCCACTCCATGGTGGAGTAGGAAATGGACCCATCACTTGGAAGTTGCCTCACACGAACAGAAGTCAGAAATTGGTAAATTTACACGATCCTCAATAATATCGTAATTTTGTTTCTTTTCGTATATATTATAGGCAAAAGTTCTAAAATAAAAATTTAACAAGCATGTAAAATTATAAAACTCTCCTCAATTAAAAATGACGGATAGTCAATTAAAAATGGATTTAGCTAAAAAAAGAAAAAAAAGAAAATGGTGAGGTTTAACTTGGGGTGTGGAGAAAAAGTGGAAAAAAGAAAAGAAAAACTGAACGGTAAGGTATGTCGTAGCCTCGTAGTCGTAAAAGAGAACTCACCCCGTTGAATCTCTTTTTGACATTTGTTAAAGAGTACAAGCAGAAGAAAATAAAATAAAATCCCTAGAAATTTATATGGGGGTTTGGCTTGATATCATTAGGACTTGGAAACTAATAAGAAACTTTATGAATAGAGAGAGAGAGAAATGAAATTTTAATTCTCGGGTGTTGTTATCTTTTACTTATTTTCCCGAGAAGACTCTTCAGTTTCTATTTTCGTTGTTCCATCCTCGTTTTTTCAATCTCTACTTCACTGTTCATAGTTGTTAGATCTTATGTCTTTTCAATTCCGAATCCTTTCATTTGATTAAACCCATTCAGCAAAATTCCAGCTTTCGAGACGATTTCTGTTCGATCTTCTCCATAGCTTTGTTGTGACTACAGAATCTAGGGTTTCGGTTTCTCTCTCTCTTTTTTTTCTTTAATTGTTATTATCAGAGCATTTCCATCCCAACATATGTAGAGTAGTCCTTACCATAAAAAAAAATTAATAAAATTAAGTAAAATTATGAGAGAAGAAAAGAAAAGTTTCTTATTTAAGAAATTTTCTAAGCAATTTTAAGAAGCTTTAATGTTAGATGTTTGATTTTCATTAGTTGGTTTTTTTCTTTAATTAAAATCATTAAATTTTTAATTTTAAAAAACCCTCCATAATCTATTAGGGATGGAGTTGGTCTTAGTTCTTAAATTGTTATTGATTCTTAAATTTTCTGCTACAACAACAACTACTGCACATCACCATCATTAACAGAAACCCATCTACCTCTTTCTCAATCTCATAAATAATTCTCACCGTTTTCTTCTCTCATCCAATGTTCTCTCTGTAGCTTCTCAATCTTTTTCTTTCTAAAGAAAACCCTTTTTGCCCCTTAACGTGTACATCTCAATATTACATTCGACAGAGAGGAAAGAGTGGTAAAGTGTGGATCTTTTAACCATTTTGATCATGCGGGTTTGACAAAAGAGTCTCTTACAGAGATCTTTGGCATTCTGTCCACCTCCTCTCTCTTTACATATGTGTATAGTTAAGTGTACGTACGTCTTTCCCCGTTGTGCTATGTGAGAGGAGGTGGGCATACTGCCAATAGAGATCTGTTAGGGTTTCTTTGTAAAACCCATCGTGATGTATTCAATCAAAATCATCCGATGCACTCAAGATTTAAGTTTCTGAAGAAAATGGGTATTATCTCGAATCTACTCAACTTTTTTTTTTAGATGTGATCATTACCTATTCTTGATTAAGTCAATTAAATTACATTTGTCATTTCCTGTCTTTTAAATTTTATTCAGCTTCAGGTTTGATGCTTTCATTGGTCGAGACTGTAATCCGAGATAAGGTGGGTTTCTAAGATTGATCACATGCGCGTTTAATTGATTGTAAAAGACTCATTTTCCATCTATGGCGTTGACTAGTGTGGGTTTGTGGTGGCGTTTGAGAAGTTTACATCATCTAGGAAAGGTAAACTATTCATAAAGAAATATGACTTATTACTCCTATAAAGGTACAGGTAGATTGAAATCATAGGAGAATTTACTCTTCCTTTTTAATATGTTTTTTTGAAGCCCACACATTGTTATTATGATGTTTACTTTTCTTTATGCTGGAATCTATATTTATAGAAAGTGATTTTTCTTTGTTTATCTGCTAATTCTTCCATCTGATAATATGTTTCTATTTTATGATGTTTTCTTTTGTTGAAGATGGAATTTATATTTGTAAAGTCGCAGGCTTCCAAGTCCATATGATGTGAAGATATATATGTTTTACATTAAGATTTGCAATTTTTTATTGCATTAGACTAACCAAGAAACTTGATGTTGTTACATTGTATGTTAACGTTGGGAATCTTTGGATGTATCAATATAGTCGTGATGATATGACTTTTCAATAATTTGTGGATGTATCATGCTCGACGTCTTTGATGTGCTTATGGTTCTAGGGATTAATTAGGGTATAGAGTAATAAATTTACCATTTATTTGAAAATTACAAATCGACGTCAAAGAAAAAATAAATTAGCATTGAACTTAACCTCTTTGCCTAGTAGCCTCATCATTGGAAGTTTGTCAGTAGCATTTAAATTATCCTTTCGAGGCAATCTCCAAACTTTTATACGCCATTTTATTTATGCGCGTGACTACCAAATTCCGTTTTTTTCCAGCTCGACTCCGTTCGACCGTTCCCGTTATGTAGCCAGTAGCCAGGTCAAAGTTGCTTTATTTTCTTATTTTATTTCCTTTTGGTCAATTCACATAAACTATCCAGTAATTACTTTCTCTCTATACAGGAGCATATGGTGTAGAGCTTATGATTATTTTCTGCAAACTCTGCGTTATAGACTTTAAAGAAAACAAATGCAGTAGTCCAAAACCTACTTTCTATAAAGAAAACAAAAGTCAGAAAATGTTCTTTTTACTCGTTGAAAAACTAGGGTTAATGGGCTTTATATAACAACCTTAAATTTAATCAGCATGTCTCCTGTCTAACAAGAGGCTTCACCTTTTAAGATTGGATTTGGGCCCATAGACTTTGAATATAACAACCTTAAGTTTAATCAGCATGTCTCCTGTCTAATAAGGGGCTTCACCTTCTAAGATTGGATTTGGGCCCATAACATATGCTATGCATCATTATGACTATCTTATAAACCGGTTTCACTTGTTGCATGAATTGGTGGCTCATCTTCAGTGAAAACCTACTCTGCTAATATATACTTCGCAATGGCTTTAAGATTTCATAGGTGTGATCAAAATTTTCTTCAAAGAATTCTTCAGTATGTCTTTCCATAACACGGTAAGACAAAATGTCAAATATTAAAACTTCAGTCTATGGAAGATATATATTGAAAAGAAACACATATTGAATATACTTGATTCAATTTTGGTACCATATCCATAAAAATATTATTAAAGCGACGAAACCATTTTCACATGTAACGGCAACTCAGTGAAGAAGACGAGGTCGAAGACCAATAATGCTCACTACTGCGTTTGCACGTCACGCGCGTTCTCACGTTTTCGCGTTTGTTACCGTCCCAACTACCCGATTCTGCCGCACGCGCCGCCTCCGTATAAATACCTTACGTCAATCTCCTCTTTCCTGCTCTTCTCTCATTCTAAGCAATTACTTCTACGATCGACCCAAGTCTGTTCCTCATCGTTGTTCTTCGTCTCCCCCGAGCTCTGCGATTATGGGATCTTCTTCAGTGTTAGACGAGCAATTACAGTATCCTCAGGTCCGCCGTGATGATTCCGTCGTCGATGACTACCACGGCGTCAAGATCGGAGATCCTTACCGTTGGTATGAGCTCGTTTCCAGCTGCGATTTCTCTCGTTAATTCGGTTTTTGTGGTTGCTTTTAGCATCAGATGAACAGGAATTTTCCTAGGAAATAATTAGGGATCGCTTATTGGAATTTGAATTTTCTGCATATCGTTTATAGATGAGATTGGATTTGACCTGAAGGTTGACCTTAAGATAAAATCCAGATTCGTGTGCTTCGTATCCTTTTGCGTTAAATTTGTCATTCTGGATTGTGATTGCTAGGTTAGAGGATCCTGATGCTGAAGAAGTGAAGGAATTTGTGCAGAGCCAAGTGAATTTGACAAATTCTGTGCTTGAAAAATGCGAAACCAAGGAAACGCTCCGTCAAAATATAACGAAACTTTTCGATCATCCGCGTTATGATACAACGTTTAGGAAAGGGGATAAGTACTTTTACTTCCATAACACTGGTCTACAGGCTCAAAGTGTGCTTTATATGCAGGTATTTGTTAAGAAATATGGCGTTTGTATTAGTGTATATGCATCTTTAATTCTGCTCTAGTTTTGTTTTCTCATTGAAATTTGACTGCGTTCGGATTTAGGATGATCTAGATGCCGAGCCAGAGGTCTTGCTTGATCCAAACACTCTTAGTAATGATGGAACAGTATCCTTAAACACCTTTTCTATCAGCGAGGATGCTAAGTACTTGGCCTACGGTCTTAGTTCAAGTGGTAGCGACTGGGTGACGATTAAGCTGATGAAGATCGAGGATAAGAAAGTCGAGCCTGATACTTTATCATGGGTATGGTGTTTAAGACTGATTAGTGGGTTGATCAATAAAGTTCTACCATTAAAATTTATGATAAATTCATGATTCTTTCGTGGAACAGGTTAAGTTTACAGGTATTACATGGACACATGACACTAAAGGATTTTTCTATGGTCGCTACCCAGCTCCCAAGTAAGTCAATATGTATAATACTTGATTTCGGGTGTAAGAGACGTCTGAGATGTGTTGGAAGAAGCCTTTCAATTTAGTTCAGAAAGCTTAGTTGCTTTGCCAATTTTATTTGTTTCTTTTTTTCTGCAGAGAAGGAGAAGATATCGATGCTGGCACCGAGACTAATTCTAACCTTTATCATGAGCTGTATTACCATTTTCTTGGGACGGATCAATCTCAAGATATCTTATGCTGGAAAGATCATGAGAATCCCAAGTACATGTTCGGAGCTGAAGTCACCGATGATGGGAAGGTAAGAAACCAAGTTTTATCTCCATTTTATTTTCTACAAGTACTGTGGCCTGTGGGAATACCATTTGATCCTTTTCCTTTTGTTAAATGATGGTCATGGCTTCAAACTGTGTTACCTAATTTTGTAGATCTGCAACATGAATTCTTTTTTAGGTTTAATCTCATAATGTTGTTTCTTTATGCAGTATCTAATCATGAGCATTGCAGAGGGTTGTGACCCTGTCAACAAATTATATTACTGCGATCTGACTTCATTTTCAGGAGGTCTTGAGAGTTTCAGAGGAAGCAGCAGTTTTCTTCCATTCATTAAGCTTGTTGACACTTTTGACGCGCAATATGGTGTTATCTCAAATGATGACACTCTGTTTACTTTCTTGACAAATAAAGATGCCCCTAAGTACAAATTAGTCCGGGTTGATGTAAAGGAACCAAACAGTTGGACCAATGTTGTTGAAGAACACGAGAAAGATGTCTTAGCATCAGCTTGTGCAGTCAATGGGAATCAACTGGTTGCATGCTACATGAGCGATGTAAAGCACATTCTACAAATTAGGGACTTGAAATCTGGTTCCTTGCTTCACCAGTTACCTGTAGATATTGGTTCAGTATCTGATGTTTCTGCTCGGCGCAAGGACACCACATTTTTCTTTAGTTTTACTAGTTTCCTCACTCCTGGTGTGATCTACAAGTGTGACTTAGGCAATGATATTCCAGAAGTTAAGGTATTCCGTGAAGCTGCTGTTCCTGGATTTGACAGAGAGGCATTTCAAGCCACTCAGGTAGCGCACTCTCTTGTAGCATCGCCATGTTTCTTTCGTAATTATGTTTGCTTTGCACATGTTAAAGTGGCTTAGCTCCACTTTGTAGGTTTTCTATCCCAGCAAGGATGGAACAAAGATACCAATGTTTATTGTGGCGAAAAAGGATATTAAGCTAGATGGTTCACACCCATGTTTGCTTTATGCATATGGTGGGTTTAACATAAGCATAACACCGTCTTTCAGTGCAAGCCGCATTGTGCTTAGCAAGCATCTCGGTGTTGTTTTCTGCTTTGCAAATATTCGGGGTGGTGGGGAGTATGGTGAAGAATGGCACAAAGCTGGTTCGCTTGCCAAAAAGCAGAACTGCTTTGATGACTTTATTTCTGGGGGAGAGTATCTCGTCTCTGCCGGTTATACACAACCAAGTAAGCTGTGTATCGAAGGTGGCAGCAATGGTGGACTCCTAATCGGTGCTTGTATAAATCAGGTGAGTCTCTCTCTCTCTCTCTATTTTATATAATTGTAATATTCGTTACTTTTAGTTTGCACATTCTGACATAAATACGAATTCTTCACAGAGACCGGACCTTTTTGGGTGTGCTTTGGCTCATGTAGGCGTCATGGACATGCTAAGATTTCACAAGTTCACCATAGGTGGATAGAGTTCATTAATCTTCAATCTTTCTCTCTCTTTTTTCTTGTTTTTGTTTCCTTGCATGTATTTATAACTCAAGAGATGATATGTATGCATAGGTCATGCCTGGACTTCTGATTATGGTTGCTCCGAGAATGAAGAGGAGTTTCACTGGCTGATCAAGTAAGCCTATGAACATACCATATGAGATGTTGTATTCTTGATTTGTTGGCCAGTGCTGATTCCAAGTAACAATTGGGTGTGAATGTAAAAAGGTATTCGCCTTTGCACAATGTGAAGAGGCCATGGGAGCAACAAAGCGATCACTTAGTTCAGTACCCATCAACCATGTTACTGACTGCTGATCACGACGACAGAGTTGTGCCACTTCACTCTTTGAAGTTGCTTGCGGTCCGTTTTAACTATCTTGACTATGTTTTCTTTAGTGTTTTTCCCCCTCTTTAAGGAGTGAGCTTATTGTTGAACACTCAAAACTTTGTATACATATGCAGACGATGCAGCACGTGCTATGCACAAGCTTAGAGAATAGTCCTCAGACAAACCCCATGATTGGTCGTATAGAAGTCAAGGCCGGACACGGAGCTGGTCGCCCAACTCAAAAGATGGTAATAACAAAATTCACATTGTAATGCTTTACTTACATTTAATCATAGCTAACCTTTTGAGATTCGTCAATAGATTGATGAAGCGGCTGATCGGTATGCATTCATGGCAAAGATGGTGAATGCTTCATGGACCGAGTAAAAAATCCCTTACCTGTTTCTCAACTTAGTTCTGTTCGAAAAGGGTTGTATGAGTCGTATAAAAACAGTTCCGACTCATTTTTCTTGTTTCATTGACATTCACGCTTTATCGTTCAGTTCATGGCTATTGTTTTTAAGTTAACCGACAGAGAGAACATGGAAGCCATATAATGCCACAAATACTCCTTTAGCTTTATCTTAAAGCACAATTGCATTTTGCGCTGCACCACAAATAGTAGAACACGTACAATACAGTCCTATACTTTTATTCTGGGAACAAAAACAAGTTCACGTAACGGCTGTTAAAACCAAGTAAACACGAAGAGTCTTCTGAAATTTTGATGCCTTTGCAATATAGACGACATGCCTTGTGGAAAAATAGAAGGACCTTACATTTTAAAGTGACGAAGATAAGCCCCGTATATCAACATAACCAGATAACACAGCTTTGTTTCTCTCCTTCACTTTCGTCTGATATAAAACCCTATGAATACATGAAAAGCTACGTTCAGGTTCTGCTTGTACAAATGCCTATGGGTAATTTACGTAACGCATTTACTTATGAACAACACAAGAGAGAGAGATAGAGAGAAATTCTACCTCAAGCCTTCCAGCCACATTTCGGTTATCAGAGTTTCGCCAGGAAAAACAGTAGCGAGGAATCGTCCAGATATGGTTTTGACAGCTGTTGGGTCACCCTTGCAAACACACTTGATGATTGCCTTTATTGCAAACCCGAGTGTGCATAGCCCATGCAATATCGGCCGTGGGAATCTTCAATGAAACAAGTGTCAGTCGTGTGGCAGTAGTGTACAAGTTTTGGAAGAAAAGAAAAAAACAAAAAGAGAGAAACATTTCAGTGGTTACTACTACCCAATAATTCCATACAATATGTAGTGACGAACTTGAGACATTTCAATCTGTTGGATTAAAATAACAAAACTTGTTTGAAACAAAAGAGCTTTCGTCTACTATTGCTAACTCAATGATGATGAAACTTAAGATTCATTTCTTGCAGAAAATGTAGCCAGAGCCGTCTTTGGTTACATCCTTTAAATTATCGATTGTTGCTATATAAAAAGAAAACAGCGAACTAGGAACACATGATCTACCATGACACTGATCTACATAATCAGGTATATAAGTGGTTCACTAACCCGGCAAGTTTTGCAACTTCTGGATCTGAATGCAGAGGATTATAATCACCAGACAGCCTATAAAGCAATGCCTGCCAGGTAATATAAACCATACGGTCAGATAAAGTAAACAATTTGGCGTCAAAGAAACCATAGGCAACTTAACTGAAGATCATAAGTAAACCTTCATGAAAATTATAGTTGGTTTTCCCAAATCCAGAACAAGATATATGTCCAAACAAGAGTTTCTACATTATCAACTTGCCTGTGATTGTTGGGTGCGGTCTTCACACACTTTCAAAGGTTGTCTTTGTGGGAGTTTCACAGCTAAGCCCTGGTTACTAGGATAGTTTTTGTAATAAAATGGTTGAGATGAATTTGAGAAACCTCCAGCACCTCTTAGAAATACAGTCGTCCTGCAGAGGATGTCCCAAACTAGCTCTGAGATAAATTTCCCACAATAAGTACTTCCAGAGACACTATTACCTATTCATGCATAACAGTTCCCCTGACTCTTGCTCGTAACTTCTGGTTTCTATTTCAAGGATTGCTGCTTTACCTAAAAGATTGACATCAGACGGAATAAAAAAATATCAATTTAAAATGCCATGAAATTACCATTGTCATAGCACAAAAGACCAACCTATAACCCTTTTTGTTAAGTTATGGATACTATAGTTGAAAGCTAAGAGTTACATTGTTAGAATTCTATATAGTACTGACAAGTACCTTTATCTTGCAATCCAGCAAGGCTTACTTTGTTAATTAACTGCATCAACACGAACAGCATCAATTAAGAAAAATGAAGCAAATGCCACTTTGAATATAGAAGAAGAAGCCAGTCAGAAAGTCCTAGAAGCTCTAACTTCCCATGGTCCTCTAAAACAAATGTTACTCCAATATGAGTGTATAATTTCTAGAGCGTATCCTACTATAAAAATCCAGGAGACGGGGAAGAACCACATAGTTTATTTCTGCAAGACATAATTTATAAAACCAAAACATGAATGTATGTATATAGGTGATGGATTATACATGTAAAAGAAACTTACAGAAGCCTTAGAAGGTAATGGCCTGTATACTTCTATGTAATGCTGTCCATGCAACAAGAGACTAGGATCATAACTGCAGACAAGATACAACAACAACATCATGTCGGTCATCTTCTATTTCATCTTCTATTTAAACAAATCAAATTTAAAATAAAATGAAAATATTAGTTGAAAAAATGATTTTAAGGAACTAACTCATTCAAAACCTCAATAAAAAAAAAAAAAGACAGAAGAATACTGTGCTTACTTAAAACCAGGCAAATCCAGTCCTGTTGTCAGAGATCCAAGTGAAATCAGTGAAGCAAAAGTTGGTAAGACCTATAATTCAAAGCAAATAACATAGATTACTCCAAAAAATACAAAAAAAAAAAATCAAAACTAAATCCATATCATTGATTAAGATACCTGGATAAATTCCTGCCCATTTTTGTGATACACAAATTTGAGCTCATCTGAATCAACAGCATCTTGGCCACAAGCACCGATTCCCAAAGCATAGGTAGCCACATCTCTATTTACATATATAAATCAAATCAAGTTATTCATAGATCTGTTCCCTTAATTTCTCAAGCTAAAATGTTTTAATTCCTCAGTTTCTCTCTGACTTGTATCGTTTTCTCTAAACTAATCCATTTACACAGCTATAAGAGTTAGGAGAAATACGGAGACGGAAGATGCAAACCTTTCATTGTAGCTGAATTGCGTCTGTGAGGAAAAAAATAAAAATAAAAACAGAGTGAGATTATAAACAAGTTTCGTCTCGATCACGGAAAGATTTAATAAGAAATGATAAACAAAAACAAACCTCAGGAAGCTTGTGAGCGAGAAGTAGATCAGGATTGAATTCAGATTTGCTTGACGCCATTACCAATCAGGATCAGAGCTCAGCTTCCGTTTCCTGCTGATTTTTTTTTTTCCTAATCGTCAATGATTTAGATAATGAGACGTACGCTATATAAATACGTTAAACGGTGTCGCTTTTACGGATCATTGAAAATTCAAATCTCAGTGAGTTCGGCCCAAAGAAAAGTTTGTTTGCCTGTTGTTGTCAAACCCAATATATCATTTTCTTTATTAATTCAGCAAAAATCCAAAAAAAAAATATATTCAAAGGAAACTTTCTTATCTCGGATTAAGAGCTAAAGACAATGCAAAAGAAATTAAGAAAACAGATCTTACATTAGTACGTATTTCTAGTTATATAGGGCATTTGGTCTAGTGAGTTTTTATAGCTTAACTCGCACATTTAGTAACTATTTTGCACTTCTGAAGTTGTGATTTTGAATTGTAAAGTAATATCATAGTAAACTGTACCACAAAGTGAATAAAGGTTTACGATTAAACTATAAAATTATATCGAATAAGGTTTCGGATCGGTCCATAGAAAAAAAAAGAATATAAGAATGAGGAGACCTCGAGCTGAGATCGTTACGAACTGATATACCATAAACTCTTTCATTCATTTGGAAAATGAAAAATGAATAAAACAAGAAACAGAATTGAGAACGCGTCAGCTGGTGTGGCTGACCATCTCTCTATCTAACAGCCACTCAAAGCGGTCTGGTGCGACGACCACTGGCTCTACCGCAGAGAAGAGCGTTCTTTGGGACAGGATATTCATCTCTGAGAGAAGTTGAGGGTGTGTAGACACGTAAATAGAACTGTTGTCCTAAGTATTGTCTCGCCCAGAACTCCGATCTTACGTTCCACATCCCTACGTTGTCTAGTGCTATTAATATAGCCGTCCATGAGCTTGGATATACCTGTAGATGAATGAATATTCAAATCCAACGATTCATATCTGACAAAACAAGTTCTCTATTCAGTGGCTTTTGTGTTCAAACGCTTTGGTTTACCTGAACGGTGTAGCGAGCAACTGCATCGCGTAGATTGTACTCGTTCCTACTGTCTGGAGTCCACTGCCCACCATCCATTCTGTATATGATAAGATCATCACTAGTCCAAGAAATGATTCAAAATCTCTCTTTTGATCAATCAAAGAATGAAACTTACCCAACAACCCAAAAAGCGTAACCATCAATATGCCAACTCTGGACAATATCTTCAGAATTTTCGAAAATAATCTCCACAAAGTTTCTGTAGTCAACTTGCATAACCGATGTGTCGAGGTATATGCCTCCACCAGTGGGTTGGTACTGTATGCTTCCAGCTCTGTAAACACCGTCAATCTTGAAGTAGTCGGCGAGTTTCAAAGGAGTGTCTGGTGGGTTAAATGATACACTATTCACAGCATATCGTTGTTTCCCGTTGACCTGACCAGCAGAGCTAGCAAGCCTGATTGTTCTTGTTGTGTTTATCATACCGTAATGGTACGATCCTTGTGGATTCGGCCTTGGTCCACTCGCTGTAAGGTTAGTCCTATAAGAAGGAAAAAAACATATCAAAATCAAATCTTTAGGCACAACCAGCCATATCAAACTATCATATCACAGAAAGAAACACTTTTTATGTGCTGAATATATCAGATAGATACCTGATGGCTCGAGCCTGGTTCAAGGACCAGTCGATCTGAATAGTGGGTCCACCAGGAATAGGTCCAGAAACACCACCAGCAGAGTTACTATAACGGAGAATACCAGTGGTGGTGGTGATATTAGAAGTGAAACGAGAAGAGACGACGACGTAATAATCACGAGGAGGCTGGTCCGCAGTAACAAGAACAGAGTAAGATTGGCCAACGTGAACATCGAGTGCAGAGAAAGTAGTCTGAAGAGTGTGGATCCCTTCAACTTCGACCACTTGCATCTTGTGGTCTTGAATACGGAAGTTGAGTGAGTTTTGTAATCCTACATTTGATATTCTCAGCCTATATGTCTTACCTGGAAAAAAAAAAGAAGAAGAAGAAGAAGCTCTCTAAGTAATGGCAAAATCAGAGCTTATCAGCGATCAAGAAGAGAAAGGAGGAAGAACCTTGTTCAACATTGAGAGTGGCACCACTTGAACGGCCATTAATGAGGATCCCATCTGGTAAAGGAAGCTTCCTACCACTGTCAAGCTGTGCTTTCAAATCCTACACAAACGAATTTACACATAAAATTTGAAAATTTCAAACACAACCAAAGCATTAAAACAAATTCAATTGTGTAAGGAAATTTACCGTGTGGTTGGAATTGTACCAGTCGCCGATGAGGACGGTGTAATCTCCGGCGGGATCAGCGAAAGGGACGGGAATCCTAGGACGACTGAGGATACGAATGCCACCAAAACCACCGGCGGCTTTTTGGAAACCGAGAGAAGGGAAGTAGTAGTAACTTCCGATTTGATCCTTCATCTGAAGAATGTAAGTGTAGTTCTTTCCCGGCGGGATTGGACATGTTGTTCCGTACACTCCGTCCACGTACGAGTTCCTCCTCTGCTGTATCCCATTCCTGCAGTTTTTTCAATTTATTATTAGTTGCCCCCAAAAGTATTGTGAATTGCTAATTATGCCCCCGAAAAATGGTGCAATCGCATCGCGACAAAAACAAAAGTGCAACCGTATAAAAATAAAAATTTTAAAACTTAAATGTAATATACAGCTAATAATTTGGTAAGGTGGACCATTTTCCCACATGTCAATGTTTTTAAAATATGTAGTCACACATGCAGAAAATATTTAAATAATTTGTGTTCTAATTGAATTTAACTCCAATCACCCAACTAATTATATCTTGTGTGGGTAAATAATAATTATTTTGTGGACCGAATCCGGACATAAGCTGTGGCTAAAAACAAAGTGTGGCTGAAACGCAAAGTCTTTAGTTACGTACCAAAGAAAAGGTCAAATATGGAATAATTTGCCACATGTAAACTTCATCAAGGCACATGTAAATGTTTAAAACTATGTAGTCAGTAGTCACGGTTCATCGATCACTGAACCACTACGCATCACAGCATTAGAAAGCAAACAAAAAGGGAAAATATATTTAATTGTTCGTATTTAATTCAACCCCAAACCAAACACCCAACGAATCATATCATGTGGGTAAATAATTACTATTTCGTGGACCGAGTCCGACATGAATGTGGGCCGTGTCCGAAAAAAAAAATCCTTACGTACCTCAGTGTTACTTTGACGCACGTTTTTATTTTTACATCACTACTTACAAGTTACAACAAACAAAAATACGAAAATACTTTTCACGAGTAAAGAAAAATAACTACTACACCACCTAGCCACTACTATCATCAATAGACAACGACAGAATTTAATATCATAGGTATCTATACTGTGAATTATACTGTGAATCTATTACTATTGATTTAGATTCAATCCCCGAATAAGATGGAACAAATATATTTACCATGAAAGGAGGAAAGGTTCGTCGAGGCTATTGTAGACGTTAATGATGATATTGTCATTAGTAACGGAGTGAATGTCCGGTCCCGGAAACTGCCCGTTGATTAAAATACCCTAACCAGAAAATGCGAGATCCGCAGATTTTTAAGAACCGGATATATATAAACCAAACCGGAATATAATTAACTGTTACGAGATTTCTCCATACCTGTTGTCGAACACCAAGCGGCCAGATATCGCCGTAAGTTACATTCCATTCGAAGAATCTGTACGGATCTTCAGCCTTGACGACGGCGAAGAGAAGGGAGAGTCCGATGACTAATGCGGCGGCTAATAAGGCATTGGCCGCCATTTTGTTTCTTGAAAACCGATGGATGAAGAAAGGTATTTTTGGCGTGACAACACAGATTTGAGTCTAGAGTAATGTAGAGAAGACTCGGTACCTATTTAAAAGAGAGTAGAGAGAGTAATATGAGAGAAGTAAACAAGGTCAGTGTCGGTGACTGGACCCACAAGTGACTCTGTGTTACTTTGATATCTGTATTTGTCTCCTACGATCCACATGGCTAAGCAACTTGTGTCCATTTTTATATGTTTTGATCCCTAATTTTTATTCGGACAAACGATTATTTGTGGTCAGGGGTAAAGTTTATGCTAACTTTTTGTTCTTTTAAATCTTCAGTATTAATTAGTTATGGACTTTCTTAGGGGAAGATCTATGGTAATTAGCCCACACAACACGCGGGAGTGTGTTTTTTGTCTTGTAAGAGTAAATAAATCTTTAATTTTAAACATGTTTTTGTTTTTAGGGTAAATGTTCTTTTGTTGTAAAAAAAAAAACTCTGATATCTTTGATAGATCTATGGTCAGTTAATTAATACGGATTGGATACAACATTTAATGATTCCAGTCAAATTTGGTTGGTAATTGTTGTATGATTGAGCTCGAGCATTTCTTATTTATATTACATTTGAGCATCATGTCTCACGTATATTAAAGAACTAAGATAAAGTCAAGTCTACAACTTTCTTCGTATGAGTCGAAGATCGAATCTCTATAAATCTTTTTGTGGATCTCATAGTCTTTTTCTCTTTCTAAGAATGAAATTTCGTACTTGATAGGATAGAAGTTGTTGTCAATCAACACGACATCCAAAATCGGTCTTTGACTATGAAATCAAAGGGACGCGGTAACGCGACACTATTAGTCTATTACGCAGTTTAACAAAACATCTTTACATCTTTTGATTAATCAATTTATCTATATTTTGATAAATATTCTGAGCAGTTTAACAAAACATCTTTAAATCTTTTAATTAATAAATTTATTGACATTTAATAAATATTAGCAGCAGTTTAACAAAACATCTTTAAATATTTTGATTAATCAATTTATCAATATTTTGATAGTCTCTAAAACTATTTATAATAAAATATAAACTTTAAATATTTAGAATATTCTTAAAACTTTAAAAGATAAACAATAAATATTCTTAAAATATGTAGTTGATGAGCACCTTAGTATTAAGACTATTAATTATATATTACATATTTATTTTTAAAATCAGACGCCCGTTGAAAGCATAACTTAACCACTTAGACTAAATATTAGATTATAAATCTTAGAAACGAAGATAACACAAAATAAATCGGCCAGCAAAGATAATTTATTTCCGTATGCATGTTTTCTTTTACTATTTGCGTATACTTGTTCGAATATGGAATAATATTGTTTTGTCTTTCTTTTTCACTTGTATGGTATGTCCTTTAAAGTTGCTTGAAGAAGAAGAAGGGTCCCTTCCTGATTGCAAGATCAAATTCGCTTGGAAGCTCAAGTAATTCTCTTCGGCTTTTTCGAATGTTTTTTCTGTAACTTCATGTTTCTGGACAGAATTATTCTCTTCACTGGTTCTGGTTGTTCTCAAATTTGGACTTTAATGAATCTAAAATATTATGGCGAAAAAACAAATTCAAGAAGAGTCCAAAAGAAATCGGAGAGGAAACTTTAGGTGTAGTTTATCAAAAAGAAAAACATTAATCCGACATGCGTTTTCATTTCCGTAATTATCGCCCCTCACTACTCCTACTTTTCTTGGTTGTGACTTGTAAGTCATTAGCACTTTTACAAAAAAATAACTCTCCAAAAATCAAGGTAAAGTGGAAAAAAGGAACAATTTAGTTGCTAAACAGATAATTTGTTACAAGAAAATTATGATTGGGCGAGCAAGCGACGCGTCAGAGCAATTTGAAATTTGGCGTGGGGGTCCATATGCCATGTTAATAATTTTTCTCGAATAAAGTTGATCTAGATAAGCCTGTATAAATGACAATACTTCAAAAAGATAACAATAATTCCAAAAGAAAAAAAAAAAAGGAGAAAGAAAAATATTAATACCAAAAAGATACAAAACGCGTCAATCTTTGGACAGTGACTGTAAATGAAACAAGGAACATGGATTACGTTTTTCCATGTGTTGATAAACAACATTTGATTCCGTAGTACATATGTCAGATCCAGAAACGGCCTCGTATAATAGGTTCTCTAGAACAGTGTTTGCATTTGTTCTTTCTAACCTGATGCGTACTACATTCTGTAGTCTGTACCGTGGCACTAAAACCTGAACAAAAGTTGGTTTTTGCCAAATTCATTTACGGAGTTCTATTTGCTTTACCACACGAAACTGAAAATAGTAGTAATAAACCTACTACGTTGTGAAATGTCTTCATAAGTTCAAGAATTAGATGGTTAAGAAAACTTAGAAAGATAACTAGTCTGAAGTGCACAACTTTGAAGGTTGTAGTTTATTCAAAAGAGAAATTAATCGAATTATGACAAAAAAACTGTGGTCAACTAATACTCCTGTAAACAAGGTCGAATTGAAAAATGAAGTAGGTTGATCAGCTAGTGGTCGAGTGTCATTAATGGCGGAACATTACTGGTTCAAGGATCACTAACCAGGACCACTAAACCCAGCTACAAAAAAACCTCCTGTAACTTAAGTTCGTGTAACCTGAAAGCCTTAGAGCCACAACAATATCTTCTTGTCGGATCAGTTTAACAGTTTCTATACCGAACCAGTTTCTGCATCCATGGCCGGCTCATAGGTTTTTTTTTTGTCTCTCACTTTAGAAATCCAGAGATCCACATTGTTTGCTCTCTATAGATTTTGGATTAGATCCAGCTTTTGTCACCTTCTTATGATCACCATTAAGGTTTCCTCGTGGTCTTCCAATGCCCATCTTAGGCAAACCACGGTTCAATCCCTCCAACAAAACACAAGCTTTGCACCATTTCTACATAAGATAATTCATTCAAAAGAAACAAGCACATTCTATTAACTCCAACGCACAACTTATTGTGCTTTGTTTGTTCTATTAAGAGAGAGGGGATTCTATGTTTTGCTAAGTCTCACCTGGCTAGAAATATACCCGCATCGCTCACACGTCCCTTGCTCAGGCATTTTAGTGGTTGTCGCAATTCTGAAGTCTTCACCGGATTTGATGATATCCAGAATAGCCCTTGGCCTGGAGTTTATATAATATTAGTTGGACATTTACTTGTTAAATAATCTGATTGTGTAACGGCAGAAGTTGAACAAGAACCTTAGTCTTTCCAAGTCTTTGATGAACTCACGGGCAAACCCGCGATAAGCATTAGGAGAGTATATGCCTGCAATTACCATAAATGAATCAACTCCAATACATCTGACAAATTATGGATTCAGCTCGTAGTGAAACAGTTGACTTAAGCCAGCACTTTAAAAGCTAATTAGCTAGAGCTCTATTGAAGTGATATTTAAGAACAGAAAACAAACTTCACATAACATTGAAAATGGACAACTTACATTCAGTGGAGAAATAGTCCAGCTTCTTGAAATAAGCATACGTGTAGCTTTGTTAAGGTCTCACGATATCTTCTTTTCACAGTTAAAAGTTGTTTAGGGAAGCAAAAAAAGAGGTTTAATAGAAAAGGATATATGACAATCTCCTTCTCGTATGTATATTTGAAAGGTTTACATCTTGGAATTGGACCATCTTCACCTGTAGTGATTGATGTGCACCGACTCAATCTACAATAGCCAAGTTACAAATCAATAAATTGAGGGACAGGACATGTATTTTAGCCAAGAAAAAGCATCATCAGAAAGAAATATTCTTACCTAGCAATATCCCCTCGCAATATGTTTAAGAGAACTGTTTCCGCTATATCATCTGCATTATGTCCAGTGACTAGCTTATCTACTTTCAATAATGCAGCTCCTCGATCAAGTGCCTTCAAAAAAATCAATCAAACATGAAATCATAAAACAGATGATGATTGGTTTAAAGACACTTGCTCAACGAGGGAATGAAATGAAGACACTTGCTTCTGACCTGTCGACGGAACACACCACAAAAGGTGCAATTGTTCTTCAGACCGATCATCTTCACAATCTCGTCCATTGTCCATCCATACAGATCTTTGTATGAAACAATCTGAAGAGGCAACCCATACTACAAAAAGAGAGAAATAAAATCGTTCAAATGAAAAATCGACAAAATTATCTTCTTAATACTCTTCTATTCCGCAATGCAAAAAGTCAAATTTCAGAGAGAACATACTTCACATCAATTCAAAAACTTACTTGGACTTCGTTCCTTTTAACAGTCTCAAGAGAATCATCACGATAACCAGTGATCCCTTCATCAATAGACAAAAGAAAAAGATCCAGCCCGTAATTGTGACGTCTGTTAAGTTCTGATAATACATATGCCAGCACTGTCGAATCTGCACCAGAACCAGCTCTTAAGTTATTGACCAAACTAGAATAATCTCCAAGGTGTAACAGTAAGATATATATAAATTTTGGTATTCAAACGAAATAAAAATAAACAGTTGGAGATAAATTATAGCGCTAAACATCAAAACTAAAACTGAGGAATTCGTAAACATTCAAAAGGTTTGAACTTTAAAGCAGAAGAAGCCATTGGTATATGAAAGAAATAACCTTTTCCACCGGAGGCACCTATAGCAACTCGCTCGCCGGATTTAAATAAACGATTCTTAACAATGACTTGGTGAATCTCTTCCTCAAAAACCTCATAGAAGCACTCTCTGCATATCTTTACACAAATATACTCAAATTATTTCTCATACAGAAAGCGGTAACAATAGCTACTAGCATGAGATTGAGAAAGGCTTTACATAAGAGTAAAAAAACCAAAGCACCTAGCTCGGTGATTTCGTTCTGATACCAAATTCAGATCCTAATTTAAATTTTACCTGTTGAAGAGTTTTGGGTCTTTTGAGAACAGGGCGTCTCTGGTTACATATGCAACAGAGACGAGGCCCTCCTGGTTTTTTGCTCTTTGAGTCACCTGCCTTCATCTCCTTCCGTGAATGGAACTCCGAGTTTTCTAGTCGACGGTGAGCTAATCGAACCGGCAAACAATTTAATTGCTGAGACATATGTCGGGAACGAACGACGACGTTTTATTTAGAGTTAAGAGGTAGACTATAGACTATATAGAACCAACGATTCTGAACACTAAAGACATTAACTAAAGGATCATGTGATTGTGGTCCATTAAGAGGACACTTTTATGATTATCTGGGAACTCATTTGATCTATCAAAATTAGTATATTATGACACGTTCAAAAATATCTGTATTCCTCCAATTTTATACGTTTTGAGTAAATGTACCCACTACAATATCAAATCAATCACTGCAAGTCATGGTACTGACGAAGTCTGTTTCTTCTATTCCAACGTATTTAATTTCATTAATATGACCTTGGACTATATGAACTCGGTGGTCAAGCTGGGGTCATGTGTGCGTACGTTTAAAGAGAAAGAAGTGAAGAATATAAACATAGAAACTAGATCATCTTTTAATAGACTAGTTAGATCATCTTAGTTTCTTAACATTGGAATATCTTAAAAATATTTTAATATATTTTTATTTTTTAATTAATAGATTATAACCAAGTGATATATAGATAATAACCTTTCTTATTCTCTTTCATTCCTTTTCATTATTTTTTATTTTTTTAATATTAAGAAACTTGTTTTATAATAAAGATGGTCTAACTAGTCTGTTGGTAAAACACTCATTTTCTATTTCACTAATCGAGAATGCTTTGGATTCGCTTTATCATCTCAAATTTTCAATTGAAAATATTCATACCATTCAAAATACCTTGAAATATATCATAAAGAAAAACCATATACACAGACAATAAAAGAAGATAAAAATGGAGAAATCTGTAATCAACAAAAAAGCCAACAAACTTCAACACAAAAGCAAAAGATAATCATTCAACACTTTGAAAAGAAAAAAAAAACAAAGCAAATTTCCCACATCATTATTCATATTTTAAATCATAATCTTTGTCTTCTTAATCAACCAGATTCTTTTTCCTTCTTCTCCTCTTCTACGGTCTTAGGGTGATATCCTGGAAGCTTCTCCTTGATCTTCTCTAAAATACCCTTCTTCTCCGCCGGAGGGGCTTCTTCCACTGGAGGAACAACCACCGGAGCAGCAGCAACAGCTGAAGTATCCTCTGGCTTCTTATGTCCTGGAAGCTTCTCCTTCAGTTTTTCCATAAACCCTTTCTTCTCTTCCTCTGTTTTCACTTCTCCTTCAGTAGTAGTCTTCTTCTTATCTTTCTTTTTCTTCCTCTTCTCACCATCTTCACCTTCTTCCTCACTTGACTGTAAAAATAAATATCCATATAGGTAGATAAATCCTCCGATCATGTTACAGTTATCATTAAAAAATAAGATATCACAAAAAAAGATGAGAATATTTTTGACTAATGAATAGATCTAACTTACAGAGCTAGAAGAACTGTCGCTTCGGTGAAGCTTTTCAAGGAGACTAGGCTTCTTCTCTTCTACTTCCTCGTGCTTAACCTCTGTAACCGGCTCCGAAACCTGAACCTTATGCTCAAACTCAGACTCAATCGTCGTCTCTTCGGGTTTTGTTTCCTTCTTCTTACCCAAGAAATCGAACAGTCCACGATCTGTAACCTCAGTTGTGGACTTTGTCACCTCTTGCTCAGGAACGTTCTTGTTTTCTTCAGCCATAGTTTATTCGAAAAACCTTTTATCGGTTAATTTTCAAGATGAGAATCGAAAGGATATGTGAGAGTTTCAAAAGCAAATGAGAATATAGATGATTTGTAAGATGAAGAGGAGAAAGTGTCTTTTATAGTGTGTAGGGGGTCCCAGTCCAACGCGGATTTCACGCTCTATGTTAATCTCTAATTATTGTTAAAAATTGCAAAATGGTCCGCTTTTATTAATTTTTCCCTTTCTTTGGTCTCTTCCATTCGTCCCTTTATCATTTTTTAAGTATTAGATTAGGTTATAAATGTATTCCTCTATAGAATCATTCATTCACTAATTATAAATAGATTGCTTACGTGATCGGAGGCTATTCTCTAATACATCATTATTATCTGATTTCTATGTTAGATTAGTTTAATGGATAGTTAAAATCAACAACTAAAATAATGAATCGGAATGACAACTAGATAAATTTCAAACAGAAAGAGATTTATTGATGGTTTGGACATTCCGATTTATTCTAAACTCTTACCTTTATTAAATTTCATTTACGTTGTTGTTCTTCTTCAAATTTTCTTTGTTATACCAAAGAGTTTTTTTTTTTTTTTGTGACAGCGCACAAGAGATTTTAAATAATGATATATCCCTAGAGAATAGTTACATAATTAATTTGTTGACAAAAAGGTTACATTGTTGATTTTAAAAGTTTCGGGCTTTCTTCAAATAAATTCAGAAATACAGGACCGATGGTGCACATCCCAAAAATGGATTAAAGAATACTAAATAGGCATTTACAGACGGGTAAAGGTATAATCGAACGCTTAGCAAGTTAACTCACCATAGATGAGAATACACGTGTCAAGCAATAGCTTAAATCGGACGATTGACGTTTGTAGCGCCAAACTAACAGTAACAAAATGGATGGACGGATCTGGACAAAGAAAGGGAGTCAAAGAGAAAACGATACTGTTCAATCAAACGTTGACACATGTCAATATAACGTGGGAAGTTGTCCTTCCGTGGGACCTTAAAGCGTGTAGTGATTGGCATAAAAGACGTATTTGTCGGTGTTATGGGCCCACTTAACTTATTGACGGTGCCACGCTGGAAGTAGGCTTGTTGGAGAAGAAATGATGAATTTTAAGAAATTTTGTTGGAGTGACATTCATTTTTTTAAAAAAATCTTACTCCTTGTGAGCGTTACAAAACAAGAATGTCGATCTTTAGTTCTTATCACGCTTGACATCAACGATTGGGAGTTATTCACTAGGCATAAATAACAGAGAGATTATGAGTTATGTACGTGGATTGCCGAAAAAAAAAAAGATGTACGTGGATCAGCAGACGGATTTAGTCCGTGACCAAATATCTAATAGCTTCATTCTAAATTTTGCTTATAGCATTTGATATTCTGCTTCTTTTTTTTTAATACTTTTATAACTCCGACCATGGTTCTAGATCATGTTTGGGTTGGGTATACAATTCCAGCTTAAGTATCATTCAAACATCTTTTTGTGAAGCTAATGTTTCAGCGTATCCATTGGCCAAACCCCAGTTGAATCATAAGTGATTGATTGATTTTTCCAACGTAGATGGATATGTTTTAATGCATTTAAAAAAGAAGAAGATAAACTAAGATGTAGATAATGGAATCAGGAGGAATCAAATGAGCATACGATTACTTGGATTTTTAAAGATGATGAAATATGTAAATGTGGGATGTCATTTTCGACCTACTAAAAACAACTGAAATTAGAATATTAAAAAGGGACAGATGGTAATCAAGAAACGCATCATCATCTCTTAAAATTCGCCTAAAATAACAATGAACCGCGTTCCATTAAGAGATTGAACACGACGTGCCACATCATCCGTAGTCTCTCGGGTGTCGACATTTAATCAAGGCGTATCACGAACCGTGACGTACCAACACACATATCAAACAAACCAATCTCTTTCAATACGAACTTGTTCTACTTTTTGGTTCTTGTCATATAGACACCACCAAGATTTCACTTATTTTTTTGATAATGTATCCGGTGATAGCGAAACGACAAAATGTAGCCGACATTTTCATAAACCTGTTAATATATCAACTATTTCAGAAATGGAAATAAAGAGTGTCAAATCAGACTAATCTCAGAACTTATAAAAGAACCATTTCCTTTGTTGTGTTTGTATTTCTAATGCAGTTTTCAAATAAAATTTGTTTTGCTAGCTTTATTATTTGATGTACTAACCAATACGAAAATTAGTTTAGTGTATTAACGAGGACAAAATAGAAAGTTTCATTGTTTTAATTTCATTAATTTGTGTGTAAAAACTTTTGGCTACATTTTTTGTTGTCAACAAGGCTACATTTATAATGAGTCATAGTCTCAAAAGTCCATAAATGATAAATAATGTTTTCAAATATCTCTATAGATAATGATAAATTTACTTTTAATGAATTTCGAAAATCGATTAAATAAATGTATATATATATATAAACAATTGTTAATGATACCAAAAAATATATGGTATATCAGGGTTCGAATCTGGAATTTGTGGTACAACTAATATAACTACGTATATAATATATATTATTGTACTCGGTCGATAAATTTAAAACATTTTTAAATAAAAATAAAGGATATTTTCGTAGATTAATAAAATATATAAGAGATTTGATTTATGCAATTAGGGATAATAGAGATAATAACTTATTTATAATGAAACATAGAGTATATTATATGTTTCATTTAAATGACATGTTTTAGAATTTCAGTAATCCATCAAACTTGTCATCCACAACTAACTATAGAGATATGAAAATACTAAAACGTTAAACTGGATTTAAAATATCTGAACGGAGGAAAAAAAATGAATAATTTGTATGAAGAATTAAGTTTAGTGTTAGCCTTTGCTCTTTTGTCTTTATCTGCTTTTCACCGCCCATCACCTTATTTGAGGTCAAGTCGGGAATATTCAACCATTTTAAGCAATGCATAGCAATTTTGAATTAGAATTTTACTTTTGACGTTTTGCCATTTCAATGAATAGTAAAATTATTTAAAAAAATTATCCTAAATACGACCGTCAGAAAAAAGTTTTTCAAATTATGAGACAAGAATAACGGTAAAGGGCCCAAAACCAATAATAACATGGGCTTGATCACCCATATTGGATCGATAACCCGACCCAGTTATAGATATGGAGAGAGAGAGGGGCAGAGAGCGAGTCACGCAACGTTTGCCGAATTGCTAACGAATCGAACATCGTTTCGTAGCTGTAAATTCTGATGCGAGATTTTCCATTTAGCAGGTTTAATCTCCATTGATGGATTTCTAGATTCTAGTTGACAGATTTTTATCTGCGTGATCCAGAAAAAGGGATTTTTTTTTGGAGATTTGCGATGATAACAAGATCAAAGTTAGCAGATCAGTTAAGGGAATATCAAATTAGATCAAAGCATGATTGGGCTTCCGTTTCTTTCTTCTCTTCCACCTCCAATTTCTCTTCTTCCAGGTTAGACAAGTATAATATTAATCAGGACTTAGGATTTGTGCTTTTGCTATGCTGTGTGTAGAGAGTTCTGTTAATTAGTATCAATGCATAATATTTGATCCCCATTGAAAAATTTAGAATTTTCAATTGGAATCATATGTTTCGTAAGACTTTGATCTAGAGCAATGGATATGAATGCATATATATGTAATATTTCTATTTGAAAATCTATACAAGGAGCTATTAATTTTGATTATTGATCCTTGTTGTTTCATATCTCAATTGTATGAAGAAATTCCCAAGAGGTTTCGATAAGTTCAAGAAACTTATCGTTCTTGGAGATAGCGTTGTGTGAGCATTTCAAGTAGCCTTTATGTATTTAAAATCAGGGCGTTCTATAACCTTAGCTTCCCTCTAGATAAACCCACTTCTGTCTTTGGCATCAGAACATACTTTTTTTTTTGCGCGTACGGGTTTGTGTTTTGTAGATATATCAAATATCAAATATACATGTCTTGTTTGTTTTTTATTTGTATAAATACAAATTCGACACTCTATTCTTTATCATCTCAGATTCTAATCGAGTCCATTGCCATCTTGATTCTACTGTTGTATCCTGACAATGATGACAACGTGAACATGTTATTGAGGTACTCATGCTATTTGTTTTGTTTGCTTTAAACCAGGGTCGATGTTGTACTCTTTGTCATATGGGAACTAGTGATCTTAGCATTCCTGGTGTTTTCAGCAGTATCTTTGTACTTCAGGCGGTTGCAACTCGCATTCGTCTTGGTTTGTGTCTCCTTACTATTACTAGTATGTATGAAAATCACAAAGCAAGTGAGACAAACTAGAAAAAAGAAACGAAGGATGCTTCTTCCTCTCTCTATGTAAAGACAGAAACCACGACAGTTTCAAAACTTTTATCTTCTCACGCAACCAAATCTCAACTCTTCGCTGGCAATGAACGTTGTACTCATATGCATTGATGAAGATGACGATTAAGTTCAGACTGACTTTAGGACAGATCACTTCTGTCATTAGAAGAATCGACCTTTCATGAGGTATGAAACCAGGAGATGTATGGGTGCAATTTCAGGGCTTATTAGCTTACTAGACAAATCAGAACAAAAGTTGGTTACAAAGGTTGTTTTCCTGTATAAAATAGTATGGGAAGTTGCATTTTCTTTGTTAGGCACGATCACGGAAGTTTTTTTGTTTTGTTTTAACACTTTGTGAGTAAAGGTATCTACTTTGCCATCGATCTATACTACACTTGATATATCATGTAAGTGTACTTATTTATATTTGTTGGCTGTAAAAGGTTTTGAAAAATGGTTATCAGGATTTTCGTGTGACTAGAAAAAGAGACACAAAGAACACACATGAAAGTAGAAGATAGTACTCTATAATAAAAAAAAGTAGCAAGCAACTTGCTCGATGAGCTCACATGTTTGTATCATCACCACCAAAACATCTCTTCTTTGCGCTTTGCAACCACATTAGTATTTTGTTTTAAATATTTGAAAAATTATGGTAATAGCTTTTATTATGTGTTGTAATGGTTAGTTAATACACTAGCTTAGCTCAATTTGGTTCACTCAGAAAACCTAATAATGCGAGACTGCAAATAATGAGAGACTGCCTACAAGTCGATACTTATCAAATATGAAAATGTTGCTTTGTTAAAGGTTCATTACTGACAAAAAAAAATATTAACCAGCTGTATAATAAGATCAAAAAGGTGTAATAGTTACCAAGAAAATTGAAGTTCAGTTAGTTCATGTTTTTAATCAGAAATTAAGATTTTTTTAAAAAGAAGTAAAATCTCTAGATATTTGTAGAAATAGCTCCACGAGTGGTCGTTATCGAAATTGTTGACAATTTTTTAAGGAAAATCAAATAAACACGAACATCCTTTTCCCTCCACACATACCAATATTCAGTGTTTTGCCCAAATATAGGTTATATATAGGATCAGTGAGACACTTATGAGTTATGATTGCATACAGATAAAATTACAACGAAAACATCAGAGTTGAAGTAACAAAAAAAAAACCACAATGAAGAAACTATACTCAAAGGGGATTAGACTGTCCGAGTTGATGGAGAAATGGAGGAAAAGGAAGAAAGGGCACTTCGCTGTGTACACAAAAGAAGGGAAAAGATTCGCTTTGCCAATGAATTATCTGAACCATCCAATCTTACAGGTGCTGTTGGAGATGGCTGAGGATGAGTTTGGAACTACCATTGATGGTCCTTTAAAGGTTCCTTGTGATGGAAGTTTGATGGCTCTCATCATCATGCTTGTGAGGAAGAGTATGTCCGTTGATTATGATGATCATGATGTGGAGAAGTTAAAGGTTTCTTCTACGAGCAGTACCTGCAAAGGAGCTTCAATATCTTCGCTCTTACCTCTCATTCGTGGACAGAGCCAGCTTCATTCATTAGTTTCCTAACAAATTTGGAGCTGCTAATAAGAAGAAATGGTGTTGTAGTCAGTTAGCTTTTTCCAACAAGGGTTGTTCTTGTTTTTTTTTGTGTTTGATTACGCAACTACACATCAACGTGCTGGTTGGGTAATCAGGAAGAAATATTACATGCTTTACAATGGGCATGATGTAGAGGTTATCTAAATATATTAGCAGTTGAGTGGATAAATTTTTAACCATCAGCTTCTCGTTTGTTTCAAGAGAATGCAATATGGTAACCGTTAAATTAGCTAAGATTTCATCTTATATTCAAGATTCTGTTCAGATTTTTAGATATTCTCCTTATAGTGTATAGGAAACCAATTGTTTGTGGATAACATACACAGTTAAATTTTTTTTTTTTTTTATTATTTATCATTATCCCAATTTGAGTCCTTTAGACGGTTAATAATATTACAAGATTTCGGAGCAAGTCATTTACATATACATAGTGGTTAAAGTTTAAAACTAAGCAAATCAATACATCTCCAAGTTTGAATTCTATTGGCCGTTAAAAAGTGAATTGAAAAACTAACCATGAACATTTCAACCTTCATAATCCAAAACCACCAGTTTTCAACAGAAAAAGGAGATGCAACGTTGACCAAAAAAAAAAAAAAGAAATTGGTGAAAACGTCATGGACTTATAGTTGGGCCTAGGCCTTTTAATTGAGGCCTTGCCGATAGATGTTGTATCGAAAGTCACACGACTCACATGTTTGAGTTGAATCTCAGGTCGTATTGTCAAAGCGGAGGAGCCAGAAAAAAAAAAAAAGTTTGAGTCTGAAATCGGAGAGTGAATCCGGACTCTAGGTTTTGGAGAGACAATGGGTGGAGGACATGGCGGAGGTATAACATACAAGGGAGTCACTGTACACACGCCCAAGACGTGGCACACCGTCACCGGAAAAGGCTTGTGCGCTGTTATGTGGTAAATTTTTTTTTTTTTTTTGTCTTTTCGACTTGGCTTCTATAATTTCGATCAAAGCTAGATCTCACCATAATTGATCATTCCAGGGAATTCGATATATCTAGAAACCGTCTTAATTTTATGTATTGGGGTTTGTGAATCAAAACTTGACAATCTAACAGATATTGATTTGAATTGGAAACCTGTTTCAATTTCAGTTCCATGATAATGATTGAAGAAGGAATCACTTGTGTTTTTGTTCTCCCTAGCATTCACATCTTAAAACTCTCTATTTTATATATATATATATATATCTCCAGGTTCTGGATTCTGTACAGGGCAAAGCAAGATGGTCCTATAGTTATGGTAAGAGTCTTCTTTTTCATTTCTTATTTTTGTCTCATTTTTGTACATCTTCTTGCTCCTAATTTAATCCATGGTGGCTACAATCTAATCTTGCCATTGGCAACTGTTAGGGATGGAGGCACCCATGGGATGGTCATGGTGATCACGGTCACGAGGATCATCATTAGGTAATATCTGTATTTGTAGTAATTTTTATGGAATCATTATAGTTCTTACAAATATTATATAAAAAAAATCTCCCTTTCTCAGTATGCGACCATTATTGTTTGTACAAATGCTTATAAAGCAGCAATTCCTGAGTGAAAGTTAATATCTATTCATAATGCTGGTTAGCAATTCTAAGTTTTCAGTTACTTACTGTGGTATGAAGTTTGGTTTTGAAGAAAGGTTGTAGCTTTGATCCTGTTTTAGTTGATATAAACTGTGAAAATTTAGAGGATCTTTAACTTCTCTTGAGGATTTTCTTGATTTATATCCACTAGAGTGCATCATTAACCCACTTGGAAGTTATGTTAATAAATTTTTTAAAAGTTCCTTATAAGTATAGTGGTCCAGGTTTTGTGTTTTATCTTTGTTGAGACATTGTTGATCTGTTGTTAGCGAAATAATGGTTGTGATATTATCGAGTTCACCTTACATACAACCTTATAAGCATTTCTCAAATTACTTGAGACTAATCTGGTTTTTTGGTTTGCTAGGTCTCAATCAAACCTTTGAAGATCATGACGAAAAAAATGGATCGTCTTTTTTTTTTTTTTTTTCAATTTTCAGCTTCATATGCCTAAATAAAGAGAACTGGGAAGAAGATGTGAATTGTTTTTGTACACAAATGTGTAAGACTTGCTGCTTATGGTTTAAGTTGCGACTTTGGTTGCACTTTCTTGCTTGATGTTGTTTTGCTGTCTACTAATGAATTTGAAATAAAAAATCATTTGCTGGATTCGTTCGTATCCTTCGATTTAAGGATACAAGTCAAATATCATGAAATGTTTACATATATTCCAAATTCCACTCCAAAATTTTAACCTTCATTTTTGGAAACTCTTCTAACGTATGCATATGTATTCGCGGACGGTTAAAACATTATAACGGGTATCCAAATCTGAAAATTTGGACTATTACATACAGTCGGTAACAAAAATAATTTATGTAAACAGCCAGTTTTAATAGTAAATGGGTAAAAAGAATGAAATGTTACAAACTTGTAAAAACTAAAAAGTAAACGAAATACGTGGTAACGGGGCATAATACTGAGAAATCAATTTAATGTTAATTAATAATATTATTTAGCTGGTAAGAATATTAAGAAGTGAAACTCTTGTCTGAATTAATCGCCGGAAAATAGACTCTAGCTCTATCTCAAGCTCCTCCACAGCAATCTCCGCTGCTTCCAACCTCGTAGTCGCGCTTTGCACGGCGGTCTCGTCCCATATATCGTCCAACCAGTACGAAGACCGAATGGTAAAGATCGAAGACAAAGACCCTTTGCTCGATCTCTTCTCTAGCCAAGGTATACAACCAAGCGAGAACAAAGACTCGACCATCGACACAACGACTCTTCTAACTTCCTTCAAAACCTCGGCTACAAATAGAAGGCTTTGTTCTATTGGCATCGCTGCTCTTCCTCCTCGGCCGCCGCTTTCTTTCATGGTCTTCAGACAGTTTAAGCATTTCAGTGTCTCCTTCTTGAGCTTGTTTTTATATCGATTATATGCAGCGATCTTCTCGTTAACATCAGATGATTCGTTTCCGCGAAGAGTGAGTTGTAGATCTTGTAAGCTGTGTTTCACAATCGTCATTACATCTTTGGATACATTACAGATGTCTAACATCCTCAATGAAGCTTCTGAAACTTGTTCCGTCCATTTCTCTTGTCCTCGTTGAGACATAGATTCTCTTGATTTAGGACAGTGGTCGAGGAGAAAGTTTGCGCAGTCGTGTAGCTCTCTCAAACCCTCGAAGTTAATCTGAGCCATATATAGATCTTAATTTATTCGAGGTCTTAGCTAAGAATATAAAGAAATAAGACTGAAAATTAAATGGTAGTTGTTGATCTAATTGTGATTGGTTTTAGTGATTTTAGGAAATTATAGGCGAAGATTAGAGATATACTAGAATGTGTATCTGAGAGAGATTATATAGAGGTAAGTGAGGAAGAGAGATCTGAGAGAAAGTACAATGAAAGGTCCTTGATTTTGGGGTTTTGTACGGACGTGGGACATCTGGGGAACAGCTCATTTTGGAGGTACTATCAAATGATTGATTTAAATTATTCAAAACATGTCTCAAGGAACGTTCTTTACGTAAGAGACACTTGTGGATTAGGTTGCATTTTGGATTTATTCAGATATTCTGGTAATCACATATATTTTTCAAGATTTTATATTATTATTGCGTGCTTGAAGTTATAAGGTTGAATTGTATCTCATGCATGCACGAGCGACGGTGCCAGGCTGTGTCGGTAAATTGTTCAATTTTGGAATTAATGATGAGACGAATATCTTACGAAACGAGAAATGTTTCGAATTTAGATCAGAGTTTGCATACTTATTGTGTTGCGTGTTTGTCAGAGATGTTTATGTATGAAATGAAATGGATATATTATCATCAATGGCTAGCCAAAACCAATAAGTTATCTAGGTTTTACATTACAATAAAATAGTATTCTAATTTTGTACTCATCCGAAATCAATCTTGGCAATACGTGCGATTGTGTAACCTCTTCCTCACGATATATATATATATTTTCAACCTAACAAATTGCTCACGGTAATAGTACTGATTATTCATTCTTATCAGTTATTATTCGACATATGTTTCCACAATTAATTCAACCACCTCGACCTCATGCATACATGATAAATTAGATTTTGTGTGAAGATCTTTATGTCTCAGGTTAATTTCAATAATTAATACCTCCCAAATCTCAAAAATGTATAACTCAACTCATATCCCTCCAAATGCATATTCTCAATCTTAATATTCGATTTCCCGTATGGAAGGTATAGCTACAAGCCTACAACTTATAACGACTAATCAATCATCAATCATGTATTGTATACTTTTTGTTGTCAACATCATTCAGACATTATTACTGAATTTCTTAGCAGTTTCCGTATAACTTTTTCAAGACAGCATATCATAAATAAAATATAGGCCCATTAGGCCCAGTTTAATAAGCCTATTATTTCGAAGTCATCCTTGCTCTGTTTTGCAACAACAAACTCGGAAGAGATAAAGAACAATGTGTTCGATGTAATGTTACTTATTCACAAAAACTGAAGTGACCAAAAAAATACAATTACTCAATCCCAATGAGTAAGCATGTTAAGAATAGAAACTCTTGTCTTCAACAGTTTCTTATACACACACTCCAAATCTCTCTCTGTTTCTTCAATTTCTTGATCTGTTTCTCTCAACTTCTTCAGCTCCTCCACATCAACTTTGTGATTCTTCCGAGTTAAAATCCTCGACACAATTCCTCTTCTCGATATCTTCTTATGATCTCTCTGGTTCGTCTTCACCACTTCGATCAACAAAGAAACCAAAACATCAAAGCTCGTATCTTCAACTCTTTTCATTACATTAATATCGCCTCCACAACCTCTCTTCTTCTTCTTCGTATCCTCTGTTTTCTTCAACTGTTTGCCTATCTTTCTGCTCAAGTCTCTTCTCTTAAACACATACGCGTCTATCTCACGCGCCAAGAAAGTCTCTTGATCTCCTCCTGATTTGCTTCTGATCAATCTCCTCCTCAAGCTTGATTCGAGTTCCCTCACTTGTTCTTTTATCTGCATCAGAACATCTCTGATCGTGCTGCAGATATCTAAAACCTCAAGAAATCCGTCGGAAACATCTTCAAAGCCGGTGAAAGCTTTTTGGGTTTTCATCGTTTGAAAACGGAGAAAAACTTCGACAACCTCGTACATATTCTTTAAAACTCCAAGTTTCCGACAAGAAGATTCTGGTCTTTGCTTCAGTATCAGAAGATAATCTTCGATGGATCGAGTCAGAGGATTAACTTCTTCGGTCCAGCTTGTTGAACGCACGTGTGCACCATATGATGAAGTAGCAGCCATGACAATCTCACTCTATAGAGAAATTTTTGTATAGTCAACGAATAAAGTTTAAATTTCTCATTGATAATCTCACCAATATATATATGTATGCACCTATATGTACATGCAAGTTCGTGTTTGTATGTATATATGATTGCACGTAGAGGTCAGTCAATAGACGAATATATATAGGTACAGGCTGTAATTGGCTGTTGCGATTGGTTTTCTTCCAACACTCGAAACGACAAATCTACACTCCTCTTCTTCATTTATAATTTTCATATTTATTTGTTGTCAACTATAAAAAAAAAAAATTCTAGAAACTTTTTAGCACCGAATATTCTGATTTCTTCAAAATATCCATAAACTTACTATGGATTTGAACAAGCTCTTCACCCGCAAACTCATTACAAATAAATCATTCGAGTTGAAACTGAAGTGATCCACACAAAGTGGTATCTATCGAACCTAGGCTATAATAAGTTTACACGATTGACTCTAAAACCGAGATCACCATAACATGTGTAAAAAAAATTCTTGATTATTCTGTATATATATTTTTACTTGTATTCCCTTAAATGCTTGATATGGAAGTTTAAACAAAACAAAAAGAAAGAAGAAGAAGTAAACCTTGACATAATTTAATATTTAGTTTTCAGTTTCCGATGACTAGACATGCTCATACCTCTTATTGCATATGCCACAAAACCAGCAACCTTGGTTAGGCTGCGGAAATATCAAAAACAAACAAGAAACAGTAACTGGTGGCTGCGACGTCGTGCTCGCAATCCCAGCAGCCATTATTATAATGCATCCTTGGAGATTTCTTATATCTCTGAGTGTACAAGTATCATTTTGTTTATAGTATATACACGCATACATCCAATATTATATTTTTTCCAATTGAGGAAATTTGGGAATGTGCACGAGCGGAGAAGACTTCGTAAACAAAGTTACAAACCCATCAACGAAGTTGGTATTTGTGACACTCTGGATGTGTTTCTTACATTATCATATATCTTCAACATTATTACACATACATCCTATTGTATTTAAATATTTAATTATGTCTCCTTGTTTAACATCCGAGATTATATGGATTTCTTTAACATATTTAACTAATATATATATATATATGTAATACTGAATACTGATTATGTACTAAATTATGTAATTTTTTTAAAATAATGGTTAAAACCTAAAATTCAAATTTAACTTGTCGACGATAAAATAAGAAATGAGAAAGTTGAAACCCAAAACTAAATTTAGAGTTCATTTTTCTTATCGTTAGATGTCTTCCTCTTTTTAATTTTAATATTGGATGATATTTCTTCTACTGGAATTGCAGAACAAAAAAAATGATTACAGGGCGTAACTCAGTCTTTAAAAGCCCACTAGATTTCAATTGAACTGAATTGAACCATAAATTGGGCTTAAAGAGGATATTATTATCATTACTTACACAGACAATTACAAAACCAACATTATTAGATCATTTAGTTTTTGTTTGCTGTTTTATTTTGGATTTCGTTGATAGTTTTGTTATATAAGAAAATAATTATATTTATGATAGACTGATAATCTGAATGTATGAAAAATGTTTTAAGAACAATACACAAAATACTAAGTAATTCAGTAAATGAATATATATATACCGACATTTATATTTATGATCAACAATTTATCCTTTACTTATCACTAAATAGGAACTAGGAATCATAAAAACTCGCTCAAATGTTTGTTTTTTGTTTTCGAAATATTTCAAAAACTGAAACCTGATAGAAACATGTTTAAAACCCTAATTTGAAAACACGATAAAACTTCTAATTTGAGAAATAATTTGTTTTCTACTTATCCAATATATATATATATATTATGGTTATGATATTTTAATTATAATTAATTTTAATACTATTTATTAGATTTATTTTGTTTCAAACTCTTAAACTTTATTAGATTTATTTTTAGTTTGAGTTATATATATTGCCATGTTTCCTACTATTTTTTTTTGAAAAAATCGTCTTTATATTTAATATTTATACGTTTGGCTTTCTACGTAACCGTTTCCTGATACATAGATCACTGAGAAATATACTAGGTTGATTAAGGCCAATTCCAAAGTAGATGGAAAAAAAGAAAAAAAAATACGAGGACTTACAAAGGAACTGTATATGGCAAAACAAAAATTCCGACTTGAGACAAAAACTGAGCCCTAGGAAAATAGGAATCTCCTGATGATCTCTGCAGCGTTCATGATCATCTTGTCTTCATCATCATTCTTGATAGCTGTTTTTTTGGGCTTATTGTTACGAAAAAGCCAGTCATCAGAAAACGTATCGTACCGAGATTCTTTGCTTGGTTTATGCTTCTTTATCTTCGTCGATTCACAAGTCGTGGCTTCTCTTCTCCGCTTATTACTCTTCTTAGTAGCATCAGACAAATAATTATCTTCTCCTTCTTCTGTCAAACAACTCTTCTCTTCTGATTCATCTGAGGCTTGCTTGCTTGGCAAGTATTCCACTTTCTTCTTCTCTTTCAGTTGCAACTTTCTAGAAGCCAATATATGCCTTTCCATCTTACTCGACTCGACCAAGTTCTGAAGAATCGAATCTAGGCTTCAGATCACGCCTAAGACACCTCTGCGTGGCTTGAACTCAAATAGAAATCGAAGCGAGAGACAGAGAAGAGAACCCTGATTAAAAGAAAACTCTCGACTCGTATCTTGTTAACTCCAAGAAAAGGAAAAAAAAACGGATTGCTGATGAGAAAATAATGAGGGTCAGGTATTTATTTATAGACACTGAAGTATTCGCCGACTTACGTTCAGAGATTTTCATTGATTTTAATTCCTCTTCACTATATGAATGTGGAATTTTTAAAAATGTGTGGGATAGATATTGGGCTTTGACTCAAACACCTTGTCTACACTACAATCAACTACTGGGATATTAGTGGGCCAATTTATTAACATGACCATATTGTAAGGCCCACTCTACAGAGAGAATCCTCCCTGACAATTTTATTGGCGGACAATTCCTTTGTAGACTAGAAGAGGTTTTCGTCACTTTGATATATGAGCGACAACTCTGAAATGAACCGTTATTAATGAATACATTTTTATGACTTTTAAAAGAAAACTTTCGTTACACATGATTCAATAATGGCGGTGTGTTTTGTTTTCCCACCTCTAATGCCATGGCATGAATTCGTCAAAGTAATAGATGTAAATGTAAGATTGTAACCAACCATTATATAAAAAAACTGTAACGGACCATATTCCAATTGTAAATAAAACTGTATTGTTATATAGAAGTCTACATACATTTTTACTATCAATTCTTGAACAATGAAAACATTCTTGGTATACAATTTTAAGACAAAGTTGAAGAAGTACTAATTTTTCAAAATATGAATATGTGTCACTGCCCTGAAAGCAAAATATTCGATCATTCTCACTTGTCCTTCAACACTCTTATAAACAATGCACTTAACATAAAAATTTAAAACCTAACATCTAGAACCAAATATGCATAATTAATTTATAACAAATTGTGACCAATTATTGGGCAATATATTTGAAGTGCATAATTATTTGGAACATGTTAAGTTCATGCTCTAATAATGATCTCTTCTAAATAGTGCTATGAACTTTTAAATGGGTCCTAAATTAATCAAAGACTAATCAATCATTCATTGTAGACCAATTATCCCTTTTATATCTGTGTTATCTTGTTTGATGGGAGTTGGGTTGAAGTCATGACCAAATCCGAGTTGTCATTTTTGTCTCGTTGTAGTTATTCCATACTAAGTAAGGCTTTTTAGCAAACAGCAATAATTCACGCAAGTTGCGTTTCAAAGCAACAACCCAATTATATCCTAACGGTTAACCGGATTCAATATCATCTTATGAGTGATTAGTCCTGTTATATTAAATTCACAACTCGGGCCGGTCATAGCCACCCTCACGTACCGCCGCTAAGAGGGGAAAGATCCTAAATTCGTAAGTAAGAGTATATAATTAGCGAATAAATTGTTAAACAAATAGCACTACTATACTAAACTAAGGTTAGTTTTCCAGCAAAACCCACGTTTAACCTGGTGTTAATCAAATAATTAAATCCTAATCCGAATCAGATCAAGATGATAATTGAAAGGCATCCTAACAAACCATGTGGTGGCTTTCTGGGTTATCACTAATTAAAACTTAAGAGAGGCCACAAAATATTAGAACGAATCCATCAACGTGAAAACGTTACAAGTTATATGTCTTCTAATGTCCTTTAATTTAATATTCTCTCAATTATTTCCGGCAAATATATGTGTCAAGTGAGTTAGTTCATGCACGCTGTTTGTGTTATAATGTTAAGTGTTTTGTTGTCTTCCAAATAAATGATAATGCATGGCATGGGATGGCTTGTAAATCAAGTGGACCTCGGTTCTTAACGCGTAACCATTATATTTTTTGTGAAATTATTTTTAAAAAATAAATTATACAATTATATGATATCTCATCGAACCTATTAAATCTATAACTAAAATTTGGTCTGCTTCTAAAAACAAAAGCAACAAATTAAAAAGGCAGTTAAATTTGGACATATGGTAAAACTCAGGATTAATGTATGCATAAAATGTTTTTGTTATTTTTTTTTGGTTTCAATAGTATTTAGTATTTACGGTGGGGGTTAAACATAAATGATCAACATTTCCAAATAAAAACCGTCTTCAGATAAATTAGAGGCATAAAAATATTTCTGCACCATCTTTTTTTGTTATTTCTGTTTTTGTTTATGTTTTTAATTCTAGCGAACTTTTTAGCTGATTTGTGAATTTGTGAAGAAGTCACTATTCAAAACTTCAATTTCTTAAAGGGTTATTTTGATTTTCGAGTTATAGATCTCAAAGCAAATGCAAAGTAAATTTTATTTATTTGTTTTTCTAATTTCTTTAGTGTAGTAATTAACTCATATAAATAATACAAATAATGGGGTAAAAACGAAAATAAACGGAAGAAAAAGAATGAGATGGTGATGGTAATTAGTTAAGGTGTTAGGGCATTAAGCAGTGAGACCCGAGTGCTAATCAAACCCCTAAACACTTTCTCACTTTCATATTCGATTTCACGGATCGAATTCTCGAATTCCATCATCTTCTTCATCAAACTCCTCACTTCTTCGTTTTTCTTATTGCTTAATCCAATCAAGCTCTTATCCTCAATTTGCTTCAGCTCTTCGATTCCTTGGTCCATTTTTCCTTTTTTATCTGATCTCTTTAAAACCCCCGAAAACGGCGTCGTTTTGGTCGAACGGAGAGAAAAACAAACGCCGTTAAATAGAGCGACGGAAACCAAAACAGTAGCTTCGATAACGTCACCTATAACTGAAGCTAGCTCTGCGTCACCGTAAGTTCCTTTAACGCTGTCCACGTGGCAATGATGATATTTTGTTTTCGGCTCGCGGATGGACGACGTCAGTTTTGTTATATCTCGCACGAGAGATCGACGAGATTTTAGGTAAGAGGAGATATTCTCGTCGTCTTTTTTCCGGAGAGCGACTTGAGCGGCGGATTGGTGCTCACGGAGGCATAGGATCGATGTACGGAAGATTCCGTAGGCGTCTACGAATCGGAGAAGGTCTTCTAGAAGATTCTCGAAAAAGATCGGACGGTTTCGGAGAGACTCTTGAGATTGTGGAAGCTGGAGTATATCAGCAAGCGTTTCCTGGACGTCCTTGAGGAGGCTGAGTCCGTTGGTGATCCAAGAGGTAGTGCGGAGGTTAGATTCGCCGGAAAAAGAGAACCAGGATTTGAGCTGAGAGATCTCGTGGTTAACGTGAGAGATTAAGGGATGAGATCGGCAGGGGAGGCTTATGGATCTGGTATGGTGAGAGACACGTGGCTTTGAAGGTGGAGATGAACGGATGGAAGGTTTATTTGGAAATGAAAGAGATCGCCGGAAAACACCAACCATTATCGGTGGAGAGAGAGAGAGAGAGAGAGAGAGAGAGAGAGGGTTTTGAATTTGAAATGGTGAAGGAAAAAGGAAGAAAGAACGTTTATATACAGAGAGGATGAGTGTGGGGTCTAGTCTCTGATATGTTGTGCACGTGGGAGACTTCTAATACTTTTTTGAATTATTGCTTTCTTATTTCCCCAAATATATTTTTTCATAATGTTGGGTTAAATTTTACATGAGTATATACTTATTAGATGTTTTAATTATCTAAACGTTATATCAAATTCCGACTTACATTTAACACACATTCCCACTTACATTATCATATTCTTAAACACTCTTATATAAAGTACAGAGCCACACTCAATGTTTATGCTATTATATATTATGGACTTCTACCAATGAATGGAGTGACTTGATATAGTTTTGTGATAGTAGTTATCTAGTATCATGGAAATAAGTTTAATTAGGAATAGATTAATCAGATTTAACGAGTTAATTAACAAACATAACATATGTTCCATTTCAAGTGGAGAGGGAACACACGTGGGTTAGCCAACCTAGCTACACCTCCAATCCAAAACTGCTCTCATTTCCGGATAAATCTAAGCAATTCACACTCGCTATCGTATTATTTATTATTTAAGTTAACATACAGACTTGACTCTTCTATTAACTAATTTGGTACGAGTTTAAACGCGTTAAGACAGGTTTTTTCACATGGTTTTGAACGATCATCAACGTGAGTTGAATAATATAAAGAGTGTAGAGGTCTAAGTGTTTAATCAATTTTTTTTTAGTTCGAATTTTAATCAATTATATTACTTCTTTCGTTTGGAGAAATGGTTTTGTTATCAAAAATTTTAAAATATTAAGTAAACCGTAAATTTACATATCCTCATAAAGAAAACCGATAATATATTGTAGAAAACAATAGTAAAACTTAAAACCAAAGATATGGATGCAATATCTAGAAAAGGAGACGCAAGTCCATGGAAGGGAATCTGTTGTTCTAATAAAACTTAAGAAGGTGCTGATCTGTAGACTTAAGCCCCCTTTGGATAGCATAGGTTATACATGCAAATATATAGTAAGTTACATAGACTAATTTTTTTGTGGGAATTGGATCCGGATTATGCCTATCCGTGGTGCTTCATGAAACTTTTAAAACTCTAGGACAAAAATATGATTTCTATTCGAGCTGGAAACGAAAAAGGAAGAGAGAAATTATGAATGGATTGATGCAGTCCTTTTGGGAATCTGTTGTGTTTCACTGGAATAAGTAAATTTATCATCGAGAAAAAAATGAGCACATATTGTCAGTCGATGGCAGATAGTATGTCACATTCAATTGAACGCAGACTTCCAAACTTATTCATCATACTAAATTGTATTCTTATGATATAGTTTATATATATTTCCGGTCTTATAAAACCAAATTATTATTATTCTGTTAATAAATCTGTGAAACCAAAGATTAAGAATATAGTAGTTAACAAAGCACGATGGGTGAGCTGGTACGTGTCAGACTGTCAGGGAAGGGCAGCTCCAACTATGCATCAAATCAAAGGATAAAAAATCATGGTTTTCTTGTTCACGACACTTCACTTGTATTACCACGATCACGAAAACAGAGATATATAATTTGTCTAAACTAAACTATCCTTAAAACGAGAATTTACTTAAACTAAGCATTAGATAATTAGGTAGTGCAAGCGTGTGGACTTTCAAAAGGAGTGTTTCGGCGTAGATCCACAAACATCAAGAGAGGGCCTTACTTTACGCTAAAAGTATTAGATTTTGTTAAGCATTTGTCTTGATTTCTGGATTTAATTGCAACTGAATTGAAATAATATCTGTGGAGCCATAGATTCTGTGATCGTATATATATATATGCATGTCATAATTTTTAGTGGGGAAACTGAGATTGATGGTTTGAAGAGAGGGGGGAAACGTCATATATATATATATAGTTTGCATTTTTCTTATAATAACCTAAAATAATTCTCAAACTAGACAAAAAGGCAAACGGACCAATAAAACCAAATTGGGGAAATTTGTTAGCGAATAATGTTGGGCCTAAAACCGGATCTAATCTAATGGGGCCGATTACCCAACATACAAATCTGTTCGGAGGCGGGAGCTTCCCATTTAACGGTCATTCTTCTCATATTTTCAAACTCTTCCACACATCTCCTCGAGCCCGAACCTCCGAATCGTTTCCTCGCACGTGCGAGTTTTTCACCGGCGGTCTTGTCGAAAATCTTCTCCCAACCTTTCTCCCATTTCCCATGTGCGTCGCATAGCTCCAACGTCCCATTCTCCCACTCCGTCCAGCTCCATCCTCTTTTCAGCTTTCCCATCACTTCCTCCACGCAAGAGCCGTCACACGCTACTGTGCAAGGACGACACTTGGCGCCATTTAAAGGTCCACGGCTCGAAAATGCCGCCACTGGAACTCCGTAGTTAGACGGAGGAAAAGAGTAGGTCCGATCGGTCATGATGCAAAAAGGGAGAGGTTTTGTGACGTAAGGAACACTGTGAGTTTTGAGCTGAGCTTTGAAGGCGGACTCGGAGTTCAGATGAGTCAACCCGGCCGAGTCGAGATCGGGAATTAAGGAGAGGCGAGAGAGAGCAACAGTTGAAGTTTTGAGATCGCCGACGCCAAATCGGTCGTTGAGGCCACCGTAAGAGGATCCAGGTGGGACTAGGTACTGACCCGGTATGAAGTATTCCGGGTCGAGCGAGTCATCCCAGTAACCGTCAACGCGGGTCCGGACTATCCAGTCGTAAGTGAAGTTATTCTCGTTTTGGTATGCCTTAATCATTGTGATGCATCCTTCTACGAGATTGAAGTACTGTAATAAACCCTGTCATGGAGACCAACAAGAAACCATAGATAAGAAAATATTCTAAGGAAAAAAACACACATCAATGATGACTTAGTATATGAAGATTGGAGCAATAAAATGACAACACACACTTTATTCACGTGTATCATATTAAATAACTGAATCACTTTTTAAAACAAGAAACATATAAAACTTGATAAGCGTTATGAATAAGAATAAAAAAAATAACGAAAATGAAAAGTAAACGTGAATAAAGCAAACGATGATCAATCTTGTTTGTTTTTTCAAATAGGATGAATGATGTAAGAAAAGAAAACCAAAATTATTATTCTAAATCAAAATAAACTATATATTTAGACTAATGAATTAACCAAAACACCCTAAAAGCCTCCTCATTCACATGACCACGCCGGGCATTAAAATGATCACGCCACGCATTAACCATTTCATAAAACAATTATTACAATTATTTAAAATACCAAGACACAAATTGCCATTATTTCTACAAACCATATATGTAAGTTACGAGCTGTCAAATTAATCAAATATCTTCTTTATGGGTAAAAGTGGGTTCTGAGAAGGTAAGGGATCAATTTCAGTCTCTGAGACTAGTAGGACTATAACTTTGTGAGTTGCGAGACAATGGAGATGACCAAGAAACCGGAAATTCAATGTCAACCTCGTTACTATTATAGAACACGATCGAGAAAGATGCAATTAAGAACACTCCCATTTGTAGTATCTAGGAGAGCATCTCACTATTAAAAAAGAAGAATTGAAAAAAATAGAAAAAGGAGTAGAATCGATCGCTAAAAACAGATCGTATTCATGATTGGTTCAAATCTTTATTATTTTAAAAGCATAATAAACTGTTTGATAACATATAATATTATATTTATGAGATAGTCTTATGATGAGGATCTATGCCTGTTTGTTCCTTATTAACACATATAGTCAATGAACAATTAATACCACCAACTGATAGTGTCATCTACCTTTTGTAATGATCTTGAGGTTGTTATATAATGACGAGGAAAAAAAAAATTCATATTTGATGAGAATGTGACAGTGCAAAATACTAAACCCATCGTACCAAAAATTCCTTGAGATGAGTAACGTAAGGATCAAGAAACGGTTGCACCAACCCTAAACCTCTCCAGACCACTTTATTCTCTTTTATTTGATCTGACGCATGTTATTAATTAAAATTTAAGCAAAATAAAAAATAATGACGCATGTTGATAATTATAAAAAGAGATGATAATGATAATTACCTTAATACCATTAGGTGAATTCATGGGTGTAAGTACACGAACCATCGGCTCAGTCTCGTTGATCGGCACAGGCTCGAAAATGCGAACCCACGCAAGTCTCGGTGCGTCCTTAAGCAACCAAAGTTTAAACGAATTTTGGTCAAGAGGACTATTAAGAAACAAATCCGCATTAGGATAAACCTTCAGGATCTTCTCCATAATCGACGGTCCGGTTAGCTCGAACCGCCTCGCTCCTCCAACCAAACACACCGCAATCTTCGAATTAATCAACTCCTCTCTTTTACTCCGCTGCTGATCTTCCATCTCCTCCGCCGGAACTACGTTCGAATCGGATAATTGAACTTGGAAACCGGAGTTCTCGGTGGTGACGGTTAGGGCATGAGTGTAGATTAGGTTACGAAGAGGGGCTAGAGTTGGTAAAGGATCAAGGAAAAGAGATGACAATGAGAGTAAGAGAAGGAGGGAGAGGGAAGGCATTATGAAGAGAAGAAAACGTCGATCGACGTCGGAGATTCTCCTGGTAACGTACATGGTGGCTAATCTTCACCGGTGGCGTATGATGAGAAATTACCACCGTCGATTCTTCAGAGGCATATATATATATACAACTTTTTTCTTTTTTTTTTTCGAAACTATGAACTGATTCGGAGAGGCGCTAGTTTGTTGTGGTGGAAGGTGAAATCAACTTTCAGCGTGGGGTGGATTTGTTTTGTTTTCTCATTTTTTTTTTTTTTTTTCCTTTGCAAAATATATGTGACTATTATTTGTTTCATCATTGTAAAACCGATGATTTATACGTATTAATCACGCGTTAAAAAGGAAAAAAGGTATCTTGTTTTTGTTTTTTTTCACGTTTCTTCGGTTGCATTATAAAGATTTTTATGAATATTTTAGATCTTATGATTTCTTTCCATATGTTATATTACCAATTAGTGAAACACTTTTAGTGCTCCTAATCAATTTCGAATATATAAACGTATGAACTCTTCACTACGTTTTTTAAATGTATATCACTGTTATACCACCATTAATTATCTCATCTATTTGTATTACAAACATATAGGGGATGTTGATTAGTAGTATTGACTTTTGAGGGGATTGATTCTCGAAATACGTGGAGTAAATAATTGGGTTGTTTGGGTGGCAAGGAAAGTTTTACTTTTAGTTTACAAGAGGAAAAGAAAAGTATTTGTTTTCGTCCAAGAATAATATAGCCTATAGATGTATATTCTTACTTTCTGAGAGCATCGTATTATTTTGAATATCGACGGGTCTTCTATACATATACTAAAGTGCCTTAAAATTGTATCAAAATGAAGTTCCAAACTTATTATTGATTTTTTTTCTTTTTACATTTGAAACCAATATGTATAAGATTTCTTTCTTTATTTTCCATATACAGTTTCATTATATTTTGGTATTGCCAATATGAGTATATAGATAAAATATAATCATTTTTCTATTTACACTACAGACCAATATATAAGATTTCTTTCTTTATTTTCCATAAGTTTGTTTCATTATTTTTGGTATTGCCAATATGAGTAAGTAGATAAAATATATAGATTTTTAACTTATTTCATATATAAATATTTTTTTTTCTTTCAGATCTGTTTCTTACTTTAAATCATTATATTTAGAAATGAAATGTGCAATTATATGGAATCACTAATTACTTACTCTGTTAAATATAGTTAATGATTCGATTGCTGTAAAAAAAAAAAGAAGACAAAAAAATTAATCATTCAATTTAGATAAGCCTTTTAATTAAATTGGGCTTATTAATATGGGCTTTAATGTCTTAACATTGGGCCATTAGTATTGTCTGCTAGAAACCAGCAGAATCAGAGAGCGGCAAATCGTTGGAAGATCGTCGTCGTGAATCTGTACGTTGGCTCAGGCGTGAGATCACAATGCAAGGAGGATCATCGGGTATTGGTTACGGTTTGAAGTATCAGGTACTTCACGATCATCTTAATTTCGGATCCATTTTCCAATTTACAGCTTCTTTAATGGTGGATATTTGCTGTTCTCAGGCCAGATGTATATCGGATGTGAAAGCCGATAGAGATCACACCAGCTTCCTCACTGGAACACTAAGCCTGAAAGAAGAAAACGAGGTGATTGATCATTCAATTGATTTTTTTCCCTTTTTATCTGGATCTGTTTCATCTTCTTACTGGATCGGAAGATTCTGATTTGTTGATTTTTAGGTTCATTTGCTTCGTTTGTCATCTGGTGGATCTGAGCTTTTATGTGAGGGTTTGTTTTCGCATCCTAATGAGATATGGGACCTTGCGTGTTGCCCTTTCGATCAACGCATTTTCTCTACTGTCTTCTCCACTGGTAAATTACTAAATTCTCGTTTTCGAAATGCTTGTTTTTGAGTTTGATTTGAATTAACTAAATTGAACTATGATCCATGGCGCAAACTATATTTAGTTGAAACTTGAAAAATTGAAAAATGTCAGAAACTTACAATGTTGTTTCTATTTCAAGGTGACTCATTTGGAGCTGCAATATGGCAGATTCCTGAGCCATATGGTCAATCGAATTCTTCAACATTGGAGTGTGTTGCCTCCCTTGATGCTCATGTTGGTAAGATTAATTGGTGAGTTCATGGTTTTACAAATTTTAGCAGTCTATTAACTGAGTGTGTATTTAGGTCTGGTGGTCCAAATGTCTTAGAACTCTTTGTTTTCTTATATTCATCATGAATATTCTCTTTTTTTTTTCTTTTGTTTTCTGGAAACAGCGTTCTTTGGTGTCCCTCTGAAAAATCTGACAAGTTAGTCAGCATGGACGAACAAAACCTTGTCTTGTGGAGTTTAGACAGTTCAAAAAAAAGTGCTGAGGTGATTTTAGCTACAAGAAGCCCCTTCAATTCAATTTTCCCTCTGTGTTTTTAGACCACCTTTGAGGTACTTTCCGTTTAATTAGCTTTTTGTTAATTATAGGTTTTATCTAAAGAGTCAGCTGGTCTGAGGCATTCTTTATCCGGTGGAGCATGGAATCCACATGATGTTAATTCTGTTGCAGCGACTTGTGAATCCTCCATCCAGTTTTGGGACTTACGAACTATGAAGTATGTCATAATTTGTTACTCTCCTATTACTGCATGCACAAGCACAGCTAGCGGGTTTCACCTAATCAATAGTCTGCCATTGTTACTTTTTGGGTTACAAAATCAGATACCTTTATCTTCAGTTTGATTTGTTTGCATTATTACAGGATGGTTAATTCAATTGAACGTGCCCATGTACGAAATGTTGATTACAATCTCAAGAGAGAACATATACTTGTAAGACTTCTCTCTGTATGTAAATATTCAAATGTATGTCAAGCTAAACAAAGAAAAGCACAGTATTCCATACTTCATTGTGCATATGTGGGTTGGAAAAAGGAAGTAACTGTCTCATTTCCCATTAAAAAATTTTCTTCCTGGCTAGACATTTTGTTTCTGAAAAGACGTAGGTTGTCTATTTTACAGACATGTTATCAGATGTTTGACTTTAGGCATTGGACTGTCAATTGTGTAGGTCTCTGCAGATGATGAATCTGGCATACATATCTGGGATCTTCGGAAGGCCAAGGTTCCTGTGCAAGAACTCCCTGGTCATACACACTGGTAACTTTACCCTTTGCTCTTTTGTGGATTGTTTTTTTCTCCTTTCATACTTGTACTTCACATGCACACAAACCTAATGCTTTGGACTTGGGATTTGTTTCTAACTTGACTTTTCTTTCTGAAAAAAATTACAGGACATGGGCTGTCAGGTGTAACCCTGAGTATGAAGAGCTAATTCTGGTAACCATTTTCTCCTACTTTTTCCTTTGGAATCTATATTGTAACTGTGCTTAACTGCTTATTAATATTAACGGCTCTAAGCTTAAGTTTTCTGGATCAGTTATGATGATGGTTTTACCTTTCCAAAAGTATTTCAGCTTTTGTAATACAGGCTGCAAGTTGATGATTTAAGAACAAGTTCTATCACTATGACTATGTATATTAAACCTGTCAGCTTCTGATTAATTTAACCAAACACAGAGCGTTGGAACAGACTCGGCTGTGAACTTGTGGTTTGCTTCAGCATCTAGTGAGAAGAAAACCTCAGAAAGGTTAATCTCTTTATCATCTTATAACCCATTGATTTGCATTTTTTCCAACTTTTTAAATATCTTTAATTCTCTGATGATGTTGTGTAGTACGGTGGAAGCATCGCGTCAGCGTGTGAACCCGTTGCTAAATTCATATACTGACTATGAAGACAGTGTCTACGGTAATGATCTTGGACCAAAAATGAGTTTAGTTATGATACTCTACCCTAACTATGCATGAAAATGAATACATTTATCTTACAGGTCTCGCTTGGAGCTCGCGTGAGCCATGGATTTTCGCATCATTGTCATATGACGGGAGGGTAAGTAACTTTGCTTATAACAACACCTAAAGAACTATGGAGAACTAAGAAATAAACCATTTATGGCACCAATTCTAAAATCTCAAAGCAGGATAGAGAGTTCTCATCTTATAGTTTTGATATTTGCTGACATTATTAGGTTGTGATCGAATCCGTCAAGCCGTTCTTGCCAAGAAGATAGGTTCAAGCACACAACCGAAGAGGCGCTCAAGAGAAAAGCTGCATTGTTATATGTTATCATCTTATACAAATTTTGAATGTTTTGATAAAAATGACGACACCAAAACTAATCTTTAACTATTGTGGAACTCTGTTACTCGCGTCTCTGGTCATCTCTATTACTTACCAATCACCTTAAGTTCGCAACATCTACATGTATATTGATAAAGGACAAGAGCTTAAAAACACATACGAAGATAAAAACAAACCTCGTGGAAATACTTGGTGTCATTCAATATATATAAAGATAATATTCGAATCAACTAATCACCAGTAAGTGAAATTCTTGCTATAATGCTACTACATATACCTTCTTGTTTTCCCTCCCTTTCTAGCTACATCTCTGGTCAAGCCCTGATTCCAAAAACTGCTAAAAATGACTGAAAATTTGAATTTTTCCTCAGATCCTGAGAAAGAAAGTACGCTATATAGCGATGGTGATTCTATGTACAACTTACAAGAGACATTTGATGCAAAATGGTGACAACAAGGCTTGAAAAATCACTGTGAAGCCAGGCAGAGGAGAGATTCAGTGTAATGATGTGAATCTAATTAGTCTGATAGCATTTCTTCAAGCTCAGGTTCATCAGAGGTAGATAGATCATCGTAATCCAAACTCGTCCCGTTGTATAATCCTCTGTCCTGAAGATCACTCTGTTCTTCCTCATAGTCAGGCTCCGACCAATCTGGCTCATCCTCTTCGGGTTGATCATCATTGGTTACTGTTACCGCTGAATCTTTATTCATGGACTTGTTTTTCTTTCCAAGTTTTCTAGACTCTATTTGCGCCTTTGCCTTAGCCTCCGTATCTTCGCAAATGCATGTGGATGGGTTCTCATGAAATTCACCTCTACCAGCTCTGACTTCCTTTGGCTCTCCCATGAATCCTCTCTGAAACGAACGAACTCGAGACGAAAATTCCTCCCATGTTGTGTTCTCTTTGTTCAGGAATAATCTGTAAAGCTTTTTTGCATTCGGCCTAACAGTTGGTTTATGTCCAAAGTATCTCCTGCAAATTCCATAAAAGAAACAAATTGAAAAATGCTTTAAAACTTTCATTTCCACCAAAGTGATGAACCGAAAAATGAAGAAGAAGAAGAAGAAGAAGAAGAAGATGTTTCAGTACCTCCTCCCCGCCAATATTTTTGCCATATTGCCATTATTGTTGGTTACAAATACATCGCTTTCGTCACAAACAAGGAAATCGAGTGCAGCCATTCTAGAAGAGTATGAAGAAAAAGGTTCCAACTCTTCCTTTGTAGCTATTGTGTCTTTTGAATAGAAATGTGGAAACAGTGCTTTCAGAGGAGCCAATGATTCTTCTCCTCCATATACTTCACCAGACGCGACATATATATGAACATCACTGCCATATCCCAAAGCTCTAAGCATCAGTCCAACTTCTTCTGGAGTGAGCGGACATCTTCCTTGCCGCCTTTGTTTCTCTGGGTTGTTAATCTGCAATAAAATTGCAAACTTAGCTTGTTAATATACTGTGAATTGCATGTAATTTCTAAAAAACATTACAAAATAGGCATTACATGTAATGTTTTCCACCTCCTTCTAATTGCAGCAAGTTCTCTCCTTTCCTTATCACCACCACCATAATAGCATCCCGAGAACGCAAGCATATCAGGTTCAAACCTGCAATAAAGTCATTATCGCTTTTGTCAACACATTATCTAGTATGTTAAATGTGAAGGAGTTACTAAGAGTCTAAGGGAATATAGGATACACATATTTATGCATTTCACGATGCAACTTCCTCTATTAGATTAGAGCGTTGAATTTTATCATAAGAAAAAGATAAGAGCATTGACCATAAGATGCTGCAAGTACCAACTAAGCCAACCTATGAGGGGAATGCTAAAATGTTTCAGCTCTGCTACATGTTAATTCTCCCAGTACAATGCCCTTGTTCAGTAAGGAAGAAATATCAGGATTTAAAGATGAAGGATGGGTGCTACCTTAGATGTAAAGCAATGAAGTGTTTGCTCCTCAGTCGCATGCGCCGGACCAATTCATGACCCATTGCAAGTATAGGATCAGTGAACTTTAAAGCATGGTAATTTACTCTACATCTTAGCTTTTGCAAGTCATCACTCAACTTGTTTGAAAGTCTGTAGTCAAATTTGTTCAGTTGAACTGCCTGAAGCATACAACAAACAAGAAATAAGTCTATAGCCAGATGCTTATTCATGTTTGGAAAATTCTTCAAGATTTATGTTTAGAAACAATAAACATAAAAATAGCGCCTACAAAACAAAATGATAATACAAAAACCAATAAAATGGTAAGAACTTGTGAAGACAAGACAACAAACAACTTGCTAAGACATTATTTATCCATGAATAAAAATGAAAAATGCAATAAGAAAACGTTTAAGAGAAGAAGGAAAAACTTACATGCCTTTTGTGAAGAACAGGTAAAACCCGATTAATATAGCACCTCTCGTTACATTTCCGTGGCACACGCATTCTACCTGGACTCCATGTTCGGCCTCCTTTCAATGGAAGTTGCTTTATAATCTTAACATCTTCCGATAAAAACGAGATAAACCAATCAACATCGAAAATATGCGAGAAGTCACTGCACAAAAAAGGCACAAATTTACTAAGATACATAACATTTCATCAAAAACAAGTATGTATATGCTTATTCCGTCCTGAACCTTGCATCCTTCCAGTAAGACTTCTGGTCTAACTTTGGAACAACAAGAGTAGCATTCAAAATTCTTGCCGCAACAACAGCATCTACAATCTGTAAAAAAACCATTTTGAAATTCCGTAAGCAGACTTATTACAAATTGCCATACATAACTACACTAAGAAGCAGCTGAAGAACAAAAGCTGATTAAGAGTAACCACAAAAAAAAAACTCACCCCAGTTCGTTGTTGATTCAAACCACCACTGGTGGCTATTGCTAAGTATCGATCACTTCTCGTCACTGATTTCGCATCTGCAAAAAAAAAAAAAAATCAAATTTGGTGTGATTAATCAAATCAATGCTTGATTCCGACTAATTGAAAGTTTCATACTTTAAATGACCCAACAATTGAAATTTTAATTAAAAAGCGTTACACACTAGCAAACTTGGTGGTGGCATTGCTGCATCCATAAAAGAAGTCAGCATTGCGTGAACGCCATAGATCACGATCTGATCTGCCTCCACCTCTCTGTATGGATCCAACCCATTAATAAATCATCAAAATAGGTCCAAAGTTTCAATCTTTAGCGAAGAATCAAAACTCACTAACCGGAACTTGGAATCCAGTTGCTTTGATCGCATCATTGTATGTGTAGCCAAGGCGTTGAGGAAGGCGATCCGAATCACCAGGAGATGGGGCTAGGAAAGATAGAAAAGTGAAGAGAATGAGAAGAGATAAGAAGACGGCGAAAATTAGAGGAAGGAGACGGCGAAGACGACTGTAATAAGGGTAGCGCCGCCGTTGGTAAGTCATGGCGGCCGCCGCGGAACTACAGCACCACTATGAGCCAGAGAGATGAGAGAGAGAGAGAGAGAGAGAGAGAGAGATTTGGAATTAAGAATCGGAACAAGTTTAGAAATGTTAGAGTGTTTCAGAATCACATCAGCATTGTTTCGATCACGAGCGACAACAACTAAGTATATTATTCTCTCTTTTTCTTCAAACTAACAAAATTATGAGAGAGGGAGAAAGAGAAATATTGATCTTTTATTTTATTTTTGGGTCCTTTCTTGTAGAGAGATACATACATTGTTTGGATTTAGTTGTAAATCTTGGCCACTATTGACTAATGACAAAAACTATTGTATCTAACTTTGTAATTTAATTTTAAAAAGTTGATATTAAAATCTGATAAAAATGGTCTTAAATTGAGTATAAGCTTATTTATTTGGATATCACATTTGCATTACTTTAGATATGAAAGTCTCGTAGCGAAAACATTGTACATCATATTATCTTCTTTCTGTTTGCAATTCAGAACCAATAATTAATTAAGTTTTTCAGAAAATACTATATTAGATTTATATAAATCTTATCTTCTTCTGAGTTAAATTTTAAGGCTCTTCTTCGTTTTCTCTACCACAGTTCATTCTGCAGCATGGACAGTGAAGCTCAAGAGACAATTTTACTTCAAAGGGATTGAAGACAATTATGGAGGTGTTAAAGCGAACTTGACAGAACCAATGACTGTTGAGAGTTTCATCTCCATGCTGAGAGCTTCACTTGAGGAATGGAGGAATAAGGTATATTCAAGCCTTAGAATGTTTCTATTAGAGTATATAGATCTGGTTTGATATTGGTTAAGCTGATTTCTCAATTGGAACGTATAGTCTCCGAGTTGTGATGAGTAGATAGATCAGGCGCACGGTTTGTTCTCCTCCATGGCGGAGCTTACGCGTTGCTACAGTATGTCACAACCCCGGTTTAGCTTTTACCACACGCGCGGCCCGAGTTTGAGATCTTGTATTTTATATTATAATGTTAAAAATAATGTGATATTATTTGACGAAAAAATATGTTTTGAATAAATGAAGCTTCGCCTACTTCTGTTCACTATGGTAATAACATTAACAATCAAACCAGAAAATAATAATAATAAATTATTATTAATAATGATGTGATATTAGTATATTACTAGGGCGTATGCCTATTCCTCAATCTGATATATAAATGACGCTGAAGATATTATCCTAAGTGATTATAAACAAGAACACCTAACCAAATACAATTAGTTTGGTAGTTGAAATATCTTTGGCAGTGAACACACATTGAACGAAGTTTGTACAATAAGAGAAAGTGGCTCAAAAATAAATCTAGCTTTTAATATTTTAGTACTTCAATGATTTTAAAAAGAAAATTATAAATAGAAGTTACAACTTACAAATGTAAACTCAATTTGCACATGATTATGATTCGCAAATCGCTTTGTTATGACTTGTGATTCGTAAATTGCTTCGAACCATATCAACGAACCACCAAATCAAACCGTTTGGTTGATTGGTCCCTGTTGGTCATGCATACAAACGGGAAGAGGAAGAGGAAGAGGAAGAGAACAAAACTACTCTTCTTCAGGAACAATGAACACTTCACAATCTACCTACTTAACCATACTTGTTGGAGAGTCCTCTGGCCCAAGAGCTTTGGTCTTCCGACCACATAATCCGTGGTCCGAGCATTGCGCACCATCTTAGATTCAGAAGTGCTGCAGCAAGATGCTCCTCAGAGTTTCTAAACAGCTCGATTATATTTGTTTCGGCTTCAGGGTCTTCGTTCATGATTAAACTTTCCTCGAGCTCTGTTTTCTTCTCTTGAAGACTCTCTTTGCCGAGCATCCTTAGGCTCAGAACATTTAAAGCTTCTATTGCTGTTGCATGATACCCTTTTTCAACATAACAAGTGAAAACGTAATGGCATGTCGTTGGATCTGGATTCACTTTCTCTCGGTGCATTTGTTCTACTATGTACTCAATCACATCAATCATACCCTGCAGATAAAGTTATGTGTATATTAAAGCAGTTTCTTCGTTTTCATTAATTTCAGAGTTCTTGTGACATATATGTTTACCTTCTCAAATGCTTTACGCAAAATGGTGTTGTATGATAAGACATCGAGATGCATCTCTTCTGAAGCAGCTTGGTCCAAGAGATTGATTGCCTCCTCGAAATTCCCATCATTCAACAAAATCTATGAGGAATTACGCAGCTTTAGTTAATAGAACCGCTAGCGGGATCCGACATAAGAGATTAAGAGTCGATGTATCTAATCCAGAAATGAACATCAATAAGCAGCAAAAAAAAAGTATTGACTGCAAATTTGGAACTTTTGCGTATGAGATATGGTTCAAGAAAATATGTTATGTGAGTGCATTCTGTAGAATTTTTTTTCATCTTGATTTAAATACTTGTAGCAAGTTCTTGAAAAAACAATGGCTGCAAACTTTTAAAACTATAATTATATATTCTGTTATTACCTTCATCAGAGCAGTATATGTAACCGCTTTTGGAGAAAACCCGTCACGGATCATCATGGAAACTAGGGCACAGGCTGATTCATAAGAGTGAATAATGCTGCAACAATCAATCATTATATTGTAGGTAGCAGCGTCTGCAGGGCAGCCACATGATTTCATACGTTTGAATATTTTGATCACCATGTCAGTCTACATGTAATTTAAGAATAGCAATCAATATTGCATATGTATTGGTCCAGTGAAAACTTCAAAATAGCTATTGGACGGTTAAAACTTACTTCATTTGCCTCGAGAAGCGAATGAAGCACTATGTTATATGTAGGCGTTCCTAGGTACATATTGCTGTTAACACTGAGGTTCTCAGCCTTTTGCAGGTGTCGGATCATCTCATTCACCATACCTTCAGCTCCGAGGGCTCTCAGCTGGAGAAAGAAAAAAGAAAATGTAAATGGTAAATTCATGATTCTGGTAGATAGCACACACAATGACGAGGTCCAGATTGATAATATTGCCTTGCATGGAATTTTCCAGCTGCCATCTAATTCATCTTCTTAAAACAGGTCAAGAACTATCTACATATAGAGCAAAACTAACCACATTCCGCCTTGAGATAGGACTGTGCTGAAAACCATTCCTCATCATGTCCATTTCTATAGTGTTAATCCTTTTACAACAGTCTACTTGGGACAACATGTTGCCCTCTTCATATGGAGCATTCACATTACCAAATAATGAAAAGAGCAGTTCATAGGTTCTCATATCTGGACGCATTTTTAGCTGTTTCATTCTAGCCAAAACTCGGACAGCACGCTCTGGTTGATCCTACAAAGCAATAGTAAGAAACTGATTCTCACAATGAAACACGTAAATTAGCAGAGCAAATTTGTTTCGGTTCTAGGATTATGTACTATATATGGACACATAATAACAAGACATGTAAAACATGACAACCACTTAGAGTGCAAATTAATTTTGGAAGAAATTTTGAGTAAGAATTAACGAACAGGAAATTAACCCGTCTTCAAAGCGTCTCCCATGTTAATAATGGAAAATTGGCAATAAACTCACAAGTATGGTCTTTCATAATGTATATGGCATCTAGGATCAAACTCAGATACACAAACAGAGAAAGGTAAAAGAGGGTAACTGGCTTTCAATATGTAGAACCAAAATTACTAACCAAGGAGTCATACGCAGCAAGAAGGTTATTAAAAGGATATGCATACGAGCATTCAGATATTTGATCCAGCAGATGTTCAGCTAAATCAACTTGAAAGGCTTTACTGCAATAGGCTGAGACCGTAGCAAGAGTCGAATCATATGGTTTCAGATTCTGCTGCTGCATTACTTTCAACTGGGTAGAGATATGAAACATTAAGAAATATCTTTATAAATAAAGCTGAACTACAGAAAGAGAAATTATGAACGAGATGGCTTGTACAGTATATAATTTCTTACCAGCGTCATGCCATATTCGTATCCTCCAGGAAATGCAACAGCTCTAATGAAACCATCATATGTGTGGCTTGATGGTCGCAACCCAAGATTTTGCATCTATTAGTGCAGATTAAAAGAGTCAGAAATGAGGATTTCACCAAATACCACAAAGGAGGACACAAACCATTTAGACAAAAGGTACGAGGCCAGTTATTTAACAGATTTTTACAGCCCAACAGGGATGATTAAGAGCTGGTATCAGTGATCATGAAAGCTTGAGAGTTTCAATCAAGGTCTTAGAAAGAATATCAAACTTCCCATTCAAGATCTGTTAATGCTGCAATCGTCTCCTACGACTTTTAGGTTTTTTCTCATAACTCTACAGTAGTGCACAGTGCGTAGCAAATGGATAAGGACACGGAATGGATGAATGAGAAACTGGTAGAAGATACCTGCAGGATCAGCTGCTTCGCTAGCTCAGAGTTTTTAGATTGTCCACAAGCATGAATCACATCATTGAACGACCACCTGAGGACCTTAGTTGCAGGAATTTTGTTGTGGCCTTTTAGCATCAACACTTTGGAAGACTCAATTTCATTACTCCCTAAATCAGAAGAGATGCATTCTACAGTGTTGTTTCCATGAACATCCACCCTAGGCGAAACCGTGTGTTCATCTATTCCAAAAGCAACTTGCTCTGATCCCGTTTCACCATTTGATGGTATAGGAATATCTAGTCTCGTGGACTGCAGTTTTCCTCTATTGGATTTAACAAAGAGCTCTCCTCTTAAAGCTAGAGCCACCATGTGTTGCAATAATTCATATGCTGATTTCAAATCCCCCAACCTCGTAAAGGACCATATAAATTTTCTGAGAGAGAGTATATTTAGACTATAGTGGTTGACATAGTGTTTCCAGATATCATCGACAGCTGATAGATTGCGTTGAAAAACTGCAAGCTGAAACCAATGTTAATCAGATAACGAATGCAAGTAAAATCAACTATGCAGATCAATGCAAATGAACCCTCTATGTTAAGGAAAAAAAAAAGAAAATCCATCAGCAAGAGCAAAGCTAAGACAGAATTGTAGGCAGTAATGATTAACAAAAACATAACTCTTTTCCATATATCCTACACTCCAAATGTAAGAGTTGGCATATGAACAACTTTTAAAATAAGGCATGTTCTTCACTAACCTTGAGAAGAGCTGCATATGTTATTTCATTCTTCCCTACTCTCCGTTGATCCATCAATTCCAAACATTTACTAGCGTGATATCCACTTCTTGTTTTAGCACAAGCTCCAAGAAAATAGTTATAGACGGGCAGAACAGGAGAGATACTATCATCTTCTCCGACAGCGTGAATAAACTCTGATGCCTGGAAACATATGACCGGATAGATAAATAGATAAAGGTGAGTTCCTATATTATGTAAGGAAATACTGGATATTTGATATATTTATACCTTGTCCAAGTGTCCCCCATTACAAAGGGATTGTACTATGAACAACAAAGATCTGCTGTCCAGATTGATTTCCTTGTTACACATTACACTATAAATCTCCATGCCAAACTACAGGAACAAATTACTGCCTTATGGTCAGAGCAACAAGAGTGCTGTACTATGAGAAACTAATTACAAATTCAAATCTCGGACTAAATAGAGAAAATCTGATATTATACACACAAAAAAAAGTTGAAACCAAAACACAAGCCTAAGGGAGACTTTGTCATATATCAACTTACCACAGGATCCGGTGACAGTGCACAATATTTCAGAATAACATGAAAATCATCAGCTCTAAGTGAATAATTCCCCTGTATTAACTTTAAAAGCAGAGCTGAAGCTCCATGCCTCTCTCCCGAACGAAGTGCATCAACAATCTGCCGCACCTGTAAGATCTTTCTACTTGACTCATCGTGGCATCGAATGAATTCATTACCTGCATATGAAAAGCATGCATTCTGAAGTCACAAAATCTCATCTTTAAGAATCCAATTAAGTTCAATAAGATAGTGATACAAAAGGCCAAATCAGAAAATACCCATCAATGTCGTGACACTACGAGAACAAGAACAAGCAGCCACATTACCAATCCCAATTCGACCCCGTACCTACAATCGAATTCTCATTGAAACAAGTTACATTTTTTTCAAAACTAATTGAAAAAACAAGGAACATATACTAACCCGAGATATGGTTGGAGACGATGAGCTTACGACATATCGCAATGGAGAAAGCCACCTTCATTGTACAAACAAGGAAACAAGTCAATGAACATTTGTTGAAGTAGTTGCCAAAAACAACAACACCAAAAAAAAAAAAAACAAATCGCCAAATAACTTACAGAGCTCTGTACATGGCTTTCACGCTCGATGCTAAGATCCTTAGAAATGGGTTTGTAGCTAATCAATCTCAACAGAATAAAATTTAAGCTTTTTTATATTCCGACTACAATAGAAACGGAAGCAATTAGATTTATCAATCTCTTTACTTAATCGAAACATACGAGAAAGGAGAAAACTTACTTGACCAAACTAAAATCTAAATACTAAATTTGTAGGCCAAAAATTCATCTTCAACTTTGATTTACTGAAACTCATTTCAGTTGTACATCAATATCGTCCTCTGGTTCTAGCTAGCTGTACCATGTACGAGAAGAGAAGCTTGCCGAATAGAAAACAAACGAATTATACATACATTTCAGGTTTATCAATCTGATGGAAAAACAAATACTGGGCCGTATTTTATAGGCCCATTAACTTTTTATCTTATATTCAGTTCTAATTGGGCCTTTTCATTTTCTCTCCAGTTTAGTTAGTAGTCTGATCTGGTTTACTTCCGGTAGACGAACAAGAACTGGTTTACTTCGGTGGTTGGGACCACTCATAACATGTACGGTCCATGGGAACGACTTCTTGACCAAGTCTCGCGCATTGGCAATCATGTTGAGAAGCGCAGGCGAGCCACCAAAGTGAGCTTCATCGTTGACTTCGCTGATATAAAAGTTGACTCCTCCAAAAGCCGCGACTGTCCAAACAGAACACCACCCACTACAATGGTACATGGGCGGCATTGGTTTCATCTCATTGATAATACCAGCGATTGCGTTCAGATACGCTCCGCGGTGGCGATATGAGAGAAAGTCTTCGTATTGTACGCGTTTTGAATTCTCTGTTGGATTCTCTGTGATTGTGATGATGAGAGGTTGGTCTTCGACGTTTGATAGGAGAGTGAGAGATTCTTCCAGCAAGGGGAGGAGTTCAGACTTCAGAGTCAACGAAGAAAATTTTTGGCTTCCTTTTCTCGAGCGCCATGGCAAGCATCTGTGGACTGTGAATCGAAGTGCTTGTTAAACACGCAAAGTACTGCTCCAGCCATCGGAACTCCAAAATGAAGCTCAAATAACGCAGGAACATTTGGCGCCAAAGCAGCCACCTATGTAAAAATCGTTCAAATTATTATTATTTTTTACAGTTTGGCCAGTGAAAGTTGTCAAAATCACCACTGAATGTCACCATACACAAGAGAGGTTCTACTGCCGAAGACAATGGCGGCTCTCTCGAGAAAACTGATCGGAGAAAGCGGGATGTGATTCGCCGAGCACTTGATTGTTCCTTCCATCTTTTCCCTATGGAATTTGTTGAGCTTAGTAAAAAAAACATATAAACTAATGGGCCAACTTAAACTTTATATCTAAGCCCATAAGGGAATTTAATTGAGCTTTAACAAGGCTAAATATGTTCTAAGATACTGAAACGCGTTTAGCTGCAAAAAAAAACAAAAACAAAAAAAAGGGAAGGTTTAAATTAGGGTTTGTGAAATCGAAATTTCTTAGAAACCGCGAAGTAGCTGGAGATGAGCCGAACTTTAAAAAGATTCCAGTAAAGCTTCTTCATGAATCTTCCGGTCATATTGTGAGTATTGAGCTAAAGAGCGGTGAGCTGTACAGAGGAAGCCTAATTGAGTGTGAAGATAACTGGAACTGTCAGCTCGAGAACATCACCTATACGGCCAAAGTAATGTTTTTGCTTTTTAAATTCTTTTGACGTAGTACTTAAACCTTAGGTTTCGTTTCTTGTTCATCGCCGATGGAGGAGCTGTTGAAAACCATAAATCTTGCGAGAATTGAAAATGTACTTTGTAATTTAGCTGATTAGTGTTACTGATATCTCTGCAGATATATTCTCTTACACATTCGTTAATTTTGAATATAACTTAATTATCTTCTATTTGTGATTGTTACTGAACTTTTGTTTTTGGCTCTTCATGATTCCTTGGAACAGGATGGAAAGTACTTGGAAATCAAGAACACAAGAAAGTGAATGCTTTCGATTAATCTCTTAAGCGACGGAAAAGAAAAGAGTAGACACAAACAACTACTACAGAGACTACGGAAATTTTCCCAACTTAGGCAACTTATGTTGCTGATTTAGTAACTCACTCACTCTGTTTCTCTTCCATTGTCACTCTCTATCACGTGTCATGATTTTAATTGGTTATAGCAGAAGAAACCCAGCTGGTTCAGTTCTTGCAGCATAACCAAACTTAGAAGTGTTGTATTTCCTGTGAACACCTGTTAACTTCCCTGTCCCTGCCTTGTGATGGAAAGCAACCATCTTTCTCGAGCATTCTCTGTGAAATTAATCATTAAAACTAATATCAGAAACACAAAAAGGCTTATGAATTAGTAAAAAAAAGCTTCTTAATGTTGGTGTTCGTTCTTACAGAAGCTTGTCTTCGGTGTATCCTGTATGAAACTCACAGATTTTGCTCCATTCCTCGAATCCTTTAAGTGTGCTCTGAGCTGTGTAGATGGCTGATGCTGCCAACTGAGAAGGAGTGTATTGAAGCATCTCGTACTCCACTAAGCATAGCTCGATGATGAAGAATGATAGAAGCTCAACCTGAACATAGACATTTTAACATTTCACACCTTATGTTGACGATAATTGATTCTTTATACACAAGAGAAAAACATTTATATTACAAACCTTTTTGTCTGATTGGGCAGCTTTGAGAAACCTCCTCATGAACACATATGGAGTTGGCAGACAGAAATTGAATTGCAATGTATTTGCCATTAACTTCTCCTGCAAGGCACAATAGTGATCATCTACATATAATAACACAGCATCAATGGTTATGAATGATCATATATATCTAGTGAAAGATTTTACCATATCAATAATTTCTCTCCTATTGTAAGCCTTATCAGAGATGATGATAAGATCATCAACAACTGGAACTGAAACTTCTTCATATTTGCAAGCAAGTAACATAGCTGTTACACCCACAAGTTGAAGCTTTTTCCTTGCGATATCATGATGAACTGCAAGAAATCTGTCGATGAGATTGATTGTTAGGTAAAGCGTCTCCTCCATCAGATCAAACTTGTAATGTACCTGAACAAGTTTTCACCGTAAGATTTTTACACTGAGACAACAACCAGAATCAAAGCAATGTTATGTTTTTATGTCATTATGTGTGTCTACCTCAATCAGCCAATCAATAAGGATTCCTCTCATCCTCTCGTTAATATCACATTGATTCTCCATGTAGTTAGGCGGAACACAGCTTCGACACTGCAAAATAAATTGAATGGCTACAATCTTGAAACCAAAATGATCATATTGATATGGAAACAGAACATCAAAGTTACCTCATTTTTCTTGTAGAAGCAATATATGTCATCTATGTATTCTACTACAGCTAGAGGATTGTTCTTGTCGCAGCTGTCTATATCCATTAGAGACTCTTCTTCTTTGTCAACATCGATACCATTTGAATCTTCCATTTCAATTCCCTCCTGCAAAAAGAAGATAATAAGTTGTTATTAATCTGAGTAACTGAAACAACTAAAAATGGCTTAAACAAATATGTCAAGTGTTGTTACCATTCGGTCAATCTCTTCAAGCATAGCTTCAGTGTGTTGGACAAACATTGGCTCATTAAAGTCTTCTTCTTCTTCCACATCTGTTATTATTCTATCTAATGCTTCATTCGAAATCAAGTCTGATTTCTTAGTTTCCTATAACCAAAAACCACTTGAGATTAAAAATCCAAACTTGTATGTCACAATTTCATATACCAAATTATGTTCCAATATAAAAAGACACCTCCTTCTGGATTTGGGGATTGTTCTCAGCTAATTGAGCAGCAAACTTCCTAAAACCAAACCATGAACACATGAAAAAACAGCTCTTAAACAAACTCATTATAAAAATTGGAAAAGAACTGAAGAGTCCATGGAAATTACTAACCTAGTCATTGGTCGATGCAATGGAACAGGTGGAATTTTCTTGTCACATATCCCATTTTTCCTGAGAAAAAAAAAATTGGTTCTTTAGATCTATGTTTAAGGATGTAGTCATTATAATAAGAAGAAGTGAGTAATTAAATTACTTGGTGAATGGTCTCTTGTTGACAGCATAAGGATAAACCGGAGCTCCGATGATGTTCTTGTTTATATTACTCAATGCTCTTCGTGTCTGTCCACTCCCCGGAATTGCCTTTCCTCCACGTAAACCCCCTTTCATAAAAAATTGGCAAAATTATATTTTTAGTTAATCATCAACAAATACATGGAACTCATATTACTTAGAGATTCTTGTTTTTTTTTTCTTTTTAATTCTGATCTAACCTTGTACATTCATTGGTCCAATAACTCCGTGTCTGTTCTCATCTGATCCACCCATTTTTTTAATCCGTATCTGAGAATCACAAGAAACATAAAACAATTCAACATGTAATTAAAAAAAAAATTGGAACTTGAATGCGAATTTGAGAATCTAAAAGACTCAATCAAGAACAAGATTTATTCTCATAAAACCCAGATCGAAATTAAAAGTAAAATTTTTACCTTGAGGATTTCAAGGAAATTAATAGGCTTCTCTCTATCTCTTAGCAGCAAAATCTCATTACAGAACAAAGTCGACCTCTTGCTCCCTCTTATCTTCTTTCTCTCATAACCAAAAAAGAAAAAAAAAAAGGCGACTGTAGAGAGTAATCAAGATTTTGAAGACGTAAAGAGCGGATATATGTCCGCAACACAAATATGTTATTAATTAACTAACGGCTAGTTAATATGAGCCGTTGGATGCAACCTTTAGAGAAAAAACCCTGATCATAAAGGAATCAGGAACCCAACGGCTATATTTTTAGCATGTGCGTTTTCAAATTCTTAGCTTATTTTTTCTTCCTTCCTTATTATTACTACCACGCCCAACGGTCCAATGGTCCATGTTCTTATTTCAATGTCGCCGACCACCTACCTCCTCCTATTTATTTTTTCTAAATATTAAGACTCAATAATAAAAACAAGAAAAACTCTATACATTAATATTAAATTCCCTCGTTTTATTTACTTCTTAAGTTTATTATGATTTATCGTAACCAATACAATACATGATTTAAAATGAAATCTATAAATCATACCCAAAAAATGGCTTAAAGGCTTTATTCTAAAGACATTCGTGGAACACATTTGATATAGAAAATTATAATCCAAGAGTTGATTGAAAGAAAAAAAAGAAGCAAGTGCCCCTAGAAAACTAAAAGCCCATATGATACCCAAATACGGCCCAATTTCTGAAACTCGCAGCTCTCTTTCTGCTTCTCTCTGAGTTTCTTCTTATCTCTCTAAAACCATTTCTGGTGAAAATGAACCAGTTCTGTGATTCGTAATCTACGTTAGTTAATATGTTTCTACATCGAATCAATATGTTTCTGAAAATGGAGTTTGAGACATACGAAGATGCATATTTATTCTACAAAGATTATGCAAAATCCATAGATTTCGGAACAGCAAAACTAAGCAGTCGGAGATCAAGAGCTTCAAAGGAATTCACAGATGCTAAATTCTCTTGTATATGTTACGGAAGCAAACAACAATCTGATGATGCGATTAACCCTAGAGCTTCTCCTAAAATCGAATGCAAAGCAAGTATGCATGTAAAACGAAGAGCAGATGGGAAATGGTATGTTTACAGTTTTATTAAGATCACAATCATGATCTTTTACCAGAGCAAGCTCATTTTTTCCGAAGCCATAGAAACACAACACAGACTGTGAAAGCTCGGAAGAAGAATAGTCCATTAGCTGATTGTAAACATCTCACTGCTTATCAAGATCTTTATTTCTTAGATGGTTATATGAGGAATCAACATGATAAAGGACGTCGTCTAGTTCTTGACAATGGTGATGCTCAAATCTTGCTTGAGTTTCTAATGCGTATGCAGGAAGAGAATTCGAAATTCTTTTATGCTGTTGATTTTAGTGAAGATCATTTGCTGAGAAACGTGTTTTGGGTTGATGCTAAAGGGATTGAAGATTATAAAAGTGTTAGTGAGGTTGTTTCTTTTGAGACAACTTATTTCGTGAGTAAATGTAAGATACCACTTGTTCTCTTTGTTGGAGTTAATCATCATGTGCAACCTATGTTGCTTGGATGTGCTTTGGTTGCAGATGAAACTGTTTACACTTATGTATGGTTGATGCAGTCTTGGTTAGTGGCTATGGGTGGTTAAACTCCGAAAGTTATGCTTACTGACCAAAACAATGCCATTAAAGCAGCAATCGCCACGGTTTTACCGCATACTCGCTATTGCTATTGTTTGTGGCATGTACTGGACCGGCTTCCTCGGAATCTGGATTATTGGAGCATGTGGCAAGACACTTTTATGAAAAAGTTGTTTAAATATATATACAGGTCGTGGTCGGAGGAGGAATTCAATAAGAGATGGTTGAAATTGATTGATAAGTTTCATCTTAGAGATGTTCTTTGGATGCGATCATTGTATGAGGAACGTAAGTTCTGGGCACCTACTTTTATGAGGGCAGTAACATTTGCGGGGTTGTCAACTCGTTATCGTTCAGAGAGTGTAAATTCTGTGTTTGATAGGTATATTCAAGCTGAAACTTAGCTTAAAGAGTTTTTAGAAGGATATGGATTATTGCTAGAAGATAGGTATTAAGAGGAAGCCAAAGCAGATTTTGATGCTTGGCATGAAGCACCTGAGTTGAAATCTCCATCACCTTTTGAGAAGCAAATGTTACTTGTATACACCCATGAAATATTCGGGAAATTCCAACTTGAGGTTTTGGGGGCTGCTGCTTGTCACCTTACCAAGGAGAGTGAGGAAGGAACAACTTACAGTGTTAAGGACTTCGATGACGATCAGAAATATTTGGTGGATTGGGATGAATCCAAGTCAGATATTTACTGCTCTTGCTGTACGTTTGAGTATAAGGGATATCTCTGTAGACACGCAATTATTGTTCTCCAAATGTCGGGTCTTTTCACCATTCCGATAAACTATGTGTTGCAAAGATGGAAGAATTCAGCTAGAAACAGACATCAGATCAGCGGAAACCTTGAAGTTGTGCAGTCTAATATCCGTCGTTTCAATGATCTTTGCCGCCGGGCCATTATATTGGGAGAAGAAGGATCTATTTCCCAAGAAAGTTATGACATGGCCATGTTTGTAATGAAAGAAGCTTTTAAACAATGTGCTATTAAGTTTAATACCATTGAACATCCCGCCAGGTGTGAAGAAGCTGCAATTCAACCGGGAGATTCTGTTCAAGAAGAAGATCAATATGGATCCACATCGAAGCAGATTGGACATGAACCAATCATACATGCCAGCAGTGCTCCAGGAGAAGCTGAAACCAGAAGGGAGAAGAGGATTAGCCTACACAATACATCTAAAAGGGCAAAGGTCTGTTAGCTTTTTCTTTTACCAGAGGGTATCATAATTATGAAATAGTATTTTATGGATAGTATGATAGACCATGAAATCATACACTCGTCCAGAAAAGATAAACAAATGCTGTCACATCCTGATGATGGTATGTGCAACTGAGTAATGATTAGGTATGTTTCATTTGGGCAGCATGTGGCTCAATCTGGAACTGTTGGTGAAGGAAGCCAAGAAGGATTTCAAAATGTGGTATGTCTGATTATCCTATCTGCATCCCGAATTCGAACTACTCAGGGACACTTAGTAAACATTTCATATGGTTAAAAACGAGGATGTTATGATTTAATTCTACTACAGGCTGCTCCAAGACCTTTACAGCAGGTATTGGCAGGACAATTTCACAAAACGTAATCTCCACAGAGTTCCACAACCTTCCGCCTACAAATATGCACCAGAACAATCCCCCTGGGTGAACTTGGTAAAAAAGTCACTGCCATCAAGCTTGATAGGTTCTTTGTGTGTAATATATCTCCTACTCAACAAGTTTATCGCTTCTTCTCTGGTTCCACTTGTTCTTAGGATAAGTTAATAAAGTAAATGGTGTATCTATTGATAAACTATTTTGCGAAAAGTATTGGTAGGCATCTGTATGAAAGCTAATTAGTTGTCAAGCTTGGAAATGCAAGCAGTGGGAGAAAGCTCATAAACAATTTTCAGGGTCATGATCAGTAGGAACTATGAAACAGGACTAGCTGGTGCATCTGAACCTTATTGAAAGTAATGATAACAACTCAGTACTCTATCTATCATGTCTTCAGGTTCCTTCTGATATGTGTTGTCAGGCTCTGTTTTTCTCATGATTTTTTGGGCCATTAGAGCCGAAGTGGTGGCATGAGAATCCATTTAAAGATGTAAAAGAATGATTTGACCCAAAAGAAAAAATATATATATAAAGGGATGACCTTCTTAGCCTGGAGTAGAAACAGGGCTTCTCTTATTTTCAAAGAGAGAATATTTTGAGTTGAGTAAAAATTTTGTGTCCAACAATTCAGCCGTTGTTATCGGAGTACATAACAATAAAGTCCTTGATTCTTAAGGGAATTTTTTTTGTTTTTTGCCCACTAGATCTGCTAAACCTTATATATGTTTTTATTTGATTTATCTACTGTATAATTGATTTGTTACAAACTTACAGCTAATCTCCAGTCCTAATCTCTTTTAAATGCTAATATAAATGTTATATTTCAAATTGACAACAAAATTGTCAATATGTCCGAGTGGTTAAGGAGACAGACTTGAAATCTGTTGGGCTTCGCCCGCGCAGGTTCGAACCCTGCTGTTGACGAAATTTCTTTTATTTTTCATTTTTGTGCTCAAAATCAAATAAACCAGCCTCATCTGATTCTAAGTTAAACTTGGCAATTCCCTAACGCAAAATACATATATTTCAAACTTTATATCTCGTAACAGGTTTCAACACAGAGAACGCTAAGAATTCTTTACTCGGATAGAAATAATGAAATCGTACACTTGGTTATGAAAACACATCAAAATGTAAACAAGAAAACGATATTATTCAACTACTGGACCAGGAACGTAGTTACAAAAGAACCAAAAGAATTGCACAACCCACTAACTATAATATAGTTCTTAATCGAAAACTAAATCGTATTAAAACCAAAGAGATGACTATCTTTACCATCTCCAATCGATAGTGATGACTCTCTTGACCATCTTCAGTTAAGGGATATGATCATAATTTCTCTTCTGCTTTTGTAGCTTCCTTTATATCGATGATATTACTCTCCTTCATCTCTAGCAGTTTCTCTTGTTCCTCCTCTTGCTCTTGCGGTTTAGCTTCTTGTGCAGCATTTGGTTTCTTGGTGGTAGACTGCTGATACATGACTCCACCAAACATACAAATCAGGAGACCCAATGTTCCAACAAAAGTTGAATGTTTATCCCACACCACCAAATTGATCACAACAGTCAATAGCTTGTTCACAATTCCAAGCACAGTGAACCCCGTTGCAGAAATGGCCCGGCGACATGAGAAACCGAAGAATGAGATAGCCAAGCCGAATAGACACGATAAACCGACGGGTAAAACAACTTGAAACGAGTACCAATCAGACTCATCAGTGAATTCATGCTTTATCTTCTTCAACTCACCCATTATCAGCAGCTCAAGGGGAAACAAAAGCAAAGCCTCGAGGTTATTGTATAGAACAAGACCCCATGTGTTCAAGCCAATGGTCATAACCACATGCTTGATGTAAACAAAGTCTATAGTCATGCTCACAAGATACGCAAGAGCCCAGCTATACGCAGCAATTGTAAACTGATAATCCGTGAAAACGTAAAGCAAACTACCTCCAAATATAGTAGCCAAAGAGCCCCAAGTTTTAACAGAAGGCCATGGCTGATGCAAGAAAACTGTTTCCCCAATTGCAACGAAGATGGGAACAGCTGATCGGAACACGATGAAAGTATCGACATTAGCATGAAGCAGAAGCTCGCTGTTAGTAAACAAAGATAAGTAGAATATCATAGCTGCAGGAAGAAACCGCCACATAGTGTAGAGATTAAGAGAATCATGCTCAATTATCTTCATCTGAGCACAAAGCAAAACACCAGCTGCACTAGTTAAGTATTGCATAGCGGTTAATGCACCAGGGTAAGGAAATTTCATGATTGCCCATTTGTTGATGATTGAGAGAAGTGAAGCTGAAAGACAATAACCAGCAGCTACACCATAGACTGAGGCTTGACGAAACAAACCACTATACCAATTCTCTTGCTTTGGTTCTTTAACTTTCTCAGTTTCGATTGAAGTTCCATTTTCCTCATCATTCGACATTCTCAGTTTCTGAATGTGATCTGGGATTCTGAGATTTACATCCAGTCACTCATTAGGAAACTCAAAATGCTTCAAATTAGAGCTGATTCTGGGATTATGCAAGCTCTGGGACTGCAGTGGGATGGAGAAATTAGGGTTTCTACATCACAGCGATCAAATCGAGGAAACAATTAGATTTTTGATTAATGATGATGAGATCTCGACAAATGTAGTTACAAAATTCGAACGTGGAGCAATTAGGGTTAATCAATCTACGTAAGAGGAAGATCGAAGAAGGTTACCTCTTGAGAGAGACGAAACGCGTCGCGAGAAGAAGTGAAGAACAACAACAGAGGAAGAAGCTTTTTGGAAAAGCAAATCCACAGTGAAGAGAAGTATTTTAGGTTAATTAAACATTAATCACAATAATTTAACAGTGTTTATATAATATGTGAGCTATAGATTTGTAATATCGATATAAAAATAAAAATGTGTATTAGAAACTATTTATATTATCGGAAATATGAAAAATTGAAAATGACCAATTATGTACGAGTGTAGAAAAATGAAATACGAGGATGGAAATACCATAATATCATTCAAATCCTAATTTCTTACAAATAACTATAAGGAGTTACTCAGAAGAGTAACGAACAAATTTAAATCCAATAGAAAATATAAACAACAATATAAACTATGTTTCATCTTTTCACCCTTTATAACCTCAATTCATTGCAAACTTGGACCTTTTAATATGTGTAGTGCCTAGTGGTTCCTGCCACCTACTTGTCAGATTTTACTAGTATCATGCACATGAATGAGTCACCTGTAACTAATCCAGAGATGTGTCATGCACGAGAACCGAAGCATCTTCATCTCTCACTGCCACTCGTTTTAGTTCAGAGACTTCGAAAAATCCGGATGTTTCCTTAACATTGATCTATGAGTTTATCGTTTCCGTTTCAACCAACGTGATTAAATGTTATGATTCTCTTAATAAGTGTATGAATCGACACGCTCTTTGCGTCTTCTTGTGTTTGACTCTTTGTAAGATATGTAAATAAGCCAAAATTTAATAATAAATAGTGTACAGTGGGCTAGTTGTGGATTATAAAATTTGCTTACAGGTTACAAGCTCATGATAAGCTCTAGGTGTAATTTAAAAATTCGTGGATTGGATATTTTAATCTCATGATGGCTAAATCAATTGCCTTTTGCTTTGTTTAGATATCAAGGTCTGCTTTATATGGTGTATGTATTTTAGAATATATTAATATATATACTAGTTTTTGTCCTTTTAGGTTAGTTAAGTTTCTGCCAAACATCTTGTTATCCATCCAGCTACGTTTATTTTTTAGATTCTCCATATCAGAATTTTAGCTTCAAAAAAAAAATCATTACATTGTTTGTTTCTTTTTGAGGTGTTAATTAATGTTTATATTTTCAAATGCGTTGTGGGTTGGTAGTTGAAATTGAGGTATTAATCAATGCTTATATTTTCAGTTACGGTTATGAAAAACTGAACCTCGACTAGATTCATTTTCTCTTCTAGTATTTAGTTATTTTTTCGTTAATATGATTCATATGAAACAATTAGTCATGTTATAGAGGTGTGATGTGATTGATCATTTATCAAATGCGTTGTGGGTTGGTGGTTGAAATTTCATCTTATTATTAATCAGTAAACTATTTATCCATCCACTGTATATTCATATAAACGTTACGAGTGGTAAAAAATTCTATAATAATAAAATAGTCTAGATTTATGTTTATAATTTATCATATTACAAAAAAAAAGAAATGAAACTGAATCAACCATATGTTTACCTACCAATGTTCTCTCCGCTATATTAATTTGCGTGTGACGAGACAAGGAAAATGGAAACTCCTTACCTAAACTATGATGTACGAAATTATCACAACTTGAAAAGGTATATTCGACCAATCTTTTAATTTTTGTTTTCCCAGCTTTAAAACAAATCTTCATTGCCAAGTTGTCATATATGTATTTTAATACTAAATCAGAGAGGAAAGATTCCCTTGGCAAGGAAGAAACGTTTTTAATATTATGTAATCTGATTCTTCTGCCATACATGTCATGTCAAAGTTTATTATTCCTTTCATTTTTCAATTTAAGGAGCTACTTTTGCTAAAAGTTCACTTAAAAAATCAGACATAGAGTTATTAAGGGGTAATTATGAAAGATGTCTATAAGGAAAGAACAAAAACTGAGACGCGTTGCATTTTGCTTCTTCGCAAACGGAAGTTGCAGCACAAAATTGTTTGTATAACTAAGAACCATAAGTCGAACTAGTATAACAAACTTGTATGTGTCATTTGGATTTTGTATAATATGAAGACTACCAAGGGCTTTGTAAGTCAATACGTGAAAACACCTTGAACTAAATTTAGATTCTGTGAAAGTTAAAATTGTTAACATGAAAGAAACAAATTTCTAAGTGGTTATTACCAAAAAAAAAAAATCATAATTTCAAAGTCAACATAAGAGTAAAGAAGAATAATATCTTGAATCTAAGTATATAACGATTTAATTGGATAAACATTTAAAACTGTGTTAATTGAAGTCAAAGTATGTAATTAAAGTGGGTGTGGCATAAGCCTTTTTGTCCTTGAGTGAAAGTTTAAGGACAAAACCCAAGCGGCGAGAAGCCACTCGTCCACTACTTGTTTTCGAGCTCAACTTTGCATATATGTGCTTACATCAGTATGTATAGTTGATAACTAAAATTGGAATACAAATATAGCTAAATTATATGGACCTTACGAGTGCCATTTGAACATTTATATTGGAACAACATTTAATTGAAGTGCTAAAGCTTACGTTATTTTTTCTTTCTTTTCTTGCGGTAACCGCTTAAAATTTTAGTTCCTTACAAAACATCAACACTTCTATACCGGAATGACTTTGCCAGGGAACACACAATTGTTTCTTGAAGAGTACCACATCAATGTGAGGTTAAGTGGGACTCACATTGCTCTCATTTTAATTACAAAGTGTCCATTAATCCAATATGACAAACGCTGACCAAAGAGAGAAAAAAGACAATAGAACAAAACAAAACAATTTAATTTCTAAAGATTTTCGTTTAAATTTTATTTTCTTACCCACAGAAGGAAAATTAAAACCTACTCTCCCACTTGTTTTCTTACATTCCAAATTGCTCCGTCAATTATTAATTTATGTTAAACCTTTTCTTTTGTTTAAAGTTTTAAGTAATTAATTGATATCGTCCCTGTAACGGTGCCTTTATTTATATTTAGAAACTACTGAAATAGTTTTCTCTTCGGTATTGTACACACATGAAAGTACCTTTGTTTTATTTTTTTCCTTAAACTCCTTAACGAAGTTAATTCTCATCCAATAGCAAAATATAAGATGAAGTCACCACAAGAACGGTTCAGGAATAATCAGTTTATCTTCTAAATAATCAGAGACTAAATCGTTTTAGAGATATCCTGTTTTCCAAGTTTGTTGGGGATTTATGTCTTTATGATATAACTCCGAATTAAAATAACAAAGTCAGCGGCGAAAAGTCAACTTATATTCATAGTTTTGGTATATCACCTTAATTTTGTCAACTCTACTTGGTCCTTTACTATTGGCTCAAAAACTGCCTAAAACTTGTAAGTTGTAATCAGATTCCAAGTCAAAACTTTTATTTTAGTAGTAGAAGTAATTAATTACTAGTGCTAATTGCTGATACTTTCTCTGAACATTGTCGAAAAAGTTGACTTTCACATTAACATATTTTTTAATCTATTGCATAATTTTTATTGTAAGACTACATACATGGAGAGGAATTCAATGCCCAAGAAATGAAAAACTTATCATTTTTTTTTTCATTTTTTTAAAATATACCTCTCTTAGAAAATGGGAATCTCCGTCCTAAGATATTTTTCTCAACACACCCACGCAGCCTGGAAGTGGAATAAAGAAATAGAGAAGTCATTTCTGTTGTGAAATTATAAAAAAGACTAAAAAACTAAATTAAAAAATGTCTTTATTTGCGTATATATATATATATGAGATAACGATGCCCTCAAAAAAATATGAATATATTTTGGACAAAATTCCGTTGAAGAGGTACCATACTTGTTCACCAGAAACATACCCATCAAAGACATCTTTACAACTATCTTTTCCCTCAGATTTGGGTTGTTTCAACTGTTTCTCCTGTCTCTCAGACAGACAAGTGTTCTTTTTTGGACTGTTTTCTTTCCCAAGAATCTTCAATTTAAAACATTTACTCCCGGAATCTTCCCAGAATCTGAAGTCTTTTTTTGTGAGCTTTCTTTTCCATTTTTTCGTTTATGAACTTTAGAGGTGTCATCTTTAAAGTTAAGCAGGAATCAGATTAGTGTTAAGCTTTTTTCTATTGGGGTTAAATCAGTATATCTTAACTCACAAGGGATTAGGGTATTTTAATCAACTTGTAGGAATCAAGTAAACAAAAATATAAAGATTCTCAGTTCTTTTCTAATTACAAGATTTTTGCTTGATTTAATTCTCCTCCCTGAAATGTATTTTTTTTTTCTCTCCATCTTACTTTGTTGAGGATTTTGGTGTAAGATTCAAGACTGTTGAAATTGATGCTTTGTTTTGTCAGATGTAAAGCTTGATATGGAAAGCAATTCTCTTCCTATGGATCCAGCTATGGATTCTTCATTCATGGATGGATTACTATTAGAAGGTTGCTGGTTAGGGACAACAGATGCATCTGAGTTTCTTAATTTTAGTCCTTCAACCTCTGTAACACCTTTTGATCCTTCTTCCTTCATGTGGTCTCCTACGCAAGACACAGCAATGTGTTCATCTAATAGCTTATCTCAGATGTACGGTCAAGATTGTGCAGAAAGATCGAGTCTTGAGGATCATAATCAGCAAGTCAGAGGAGATATCTCTAGCCTTAACAGACGATGGTGGATTGCACCAAGTGGTCATGGCTCTTCAGTTATGGAGAGATTGGTTCAAGCAGTGAAACACATTAAAGATTTCACAAGTGAGAGAGACTCTCTTATACAGTTGTGGGTGCCTGTTGATAGAGGTGGTAAGCGAGTTCTAACTACAAAGGAACAACCTTTTAGCCATGATCCAATGTGCCAAAGCTTGGCTCATTATAGAGAGATCTCTGTCAATTATCAATTCTCTACTGAACAGGAGGATTCAGATTCCAGTTCCAAGGACTTGGTTGGTTTGCCTGGAAGGGTTTTCTTGGGGAAGGTTCCTGAATGGACTCCTGATGTGAGGTTTTTCAAGAACGAGGAGTATCCGAGAGTCCAGCATGCTCAAGATTGCGATGTTCGAGGAACATTAGCTATTCCTGTATTTGAACAAGGTAGTCAGAATTGCTTAGGTGTTATCGAAATTGTAATGACTAAACAAATGGTTAGATTGAGCCCTGACCTTGAAAGCATCTGCAAAGCACTTCAGGTTCTTGTTTCTTTTGCTTTGTCTCCTTTATCTTTGAAATAAGCTTTCTAGAAACTTTAAGAATAATTGTTTATGTTCTTTACAGGCAGTTGATCTTAGGAGCACAGAAGTTCCGATACCGCCTTCTCTAAAGGTAAAAAGTTTTTAAAATTTTCGTCTTTTATTTATCTTCATTTCGCTTACTTAACAACAAGCCAAACCATTCTTGAATCAGGAGCCTGACTTCTCTTACCAAGCTGCATTACCTGAAATCAGAAACCTCTTGAGATGTGCTTGTGAGACGCATAAACTACCATTAGCTCAAACATGGGTCTCTTGTCTCAAACAAAGCAAAACCGGTTGCCGTCACAATGATGAGAACTATATCCATTGTGTATCCACAATTGATGATGCTTGTTATGTCGGTGATCCTACAGTCCGTGAATTCCACGAAGCTTGCTCTGAGCATCACCTTTTGAAAGGTCAAGGAGTTGTTGGAGAAGCCTTTTTAACCAATGGTCCTTGTTTTTCATCTGATGTCTCTAGCTACAAGAAATCTGAGTACCCTCTCTCTCACCATGCTACTATGTTTGGCTTACATGGCACCGTCGCGATACGCTTACGCTGCATCCACACGGGCTCAGCTGATTTCGTCTTGGAGTTCTTTTTGCCTAAAAATTGCCGAGATATTGAGGAACAGAGGAAAATGTTGAATGCTCTTTCGACTATAATGGCACATGTACCTAGAAGCTTAAGGACAGTCACGGAGAAGGAACTAGAAGAAGAGGGAGATTCAATGGTAAGCGAGGTCACAGAAAGAGTAGAGACATTTCCAAAGATAGAGAATACATCTGAGGTACATCAGAGTAACACTAATTATCAAACCATAGGAACAGTATTTGATGGAGGAACAACAAAGATGAGCGAGCTAGGCTGTGACTATGGAAAAGGCTTGAGTGTTAATGAGAAATGCACTTTCTCTAGTGTTGGTGGTTTGAGTAGTGTAACTGAGAAAAAGCGAACAAAAACCGAAAAAAACATAAATTTAGATGTTCTTCGACAGTATTTTGCAGGAAGTCTCAAAGATGCTGCCAAGAGTATTGGTGGTAAGTGAAACATTTACATTCTTAATTCTTGAATTTCAAGTAATCAAAGATTCTGTTATTGATCTTGGGATTTGTTTCAGTTTGTCCAACGACATTGAAGAGAATATGTAGGCAGCATGGGATACAGAGATGGCCATCAAGAAAGATCAAGAAAGTTGGTCATTCGCTTCAGAAAATCCAACGAGTCATTGACTCGGTTCAAGGGGTTTCGGGTCATCATCTTCCTATAGGATCTTTCTACGCAAATTTCCCAAATCTAGCTTCTTCACCAGAAGCATCATCACTGCAACAGCAATCCAAAAAGACAACATTCTTGCCTTCTTCACACTCACAGCCTACAAAATCCCCTGTTTCCTCGTGTAGTCACAGCTCGAGCTGTTCCAGTGAAACACAAGTAAATAAGGAAGATCCTATGGATAAGGCTACACAAGAGACAATCGCTCTCTCAAGATCTCTTAAAGAAACGCAAACCAAAGAGTTATCACTACCAACATCATCACAAGAGGATGATTTTCTGAGGATAAAGGTAAGCTATGAGGAGGAGAAAATACGGTTCAGGATGCGGAACTCGCGTAGGTTAAAGGATCTATTATGGGAAATAGCAAAACGATTTAGTATAGTAGATGTGAGCAGATACGATCTGAAATACTTAGATGAAGACAATGAATGGGTTTTGTTGAGATGTGATGACGATGTAGATGAGTGTGTAGATGTTTGCAGATCTTTCCCTGGACAAACGATTAAGCTTTTGCTTCAGCTCTCTTCTCAATATCTTCCAGAACGTTCTTCTGTCAGTGGATGTCCTTCATGACAAGAGCAAGACGAGACAAAGATTACATATAGTTTGTGATGTGTAAACATTGTTCATAGGTTTTCTTTACTATTTTCAAGATTATTTAGTTGGTGCTTAATTTTGCTTTTCTGTTCAAACCGCACGAGAGAGCGAGAAAAACATGTAAAGAGCCCCTTCTTCTAGGAAACAATAATAGTGAATTTCTTGTTTATTACTTTTGTAATGTGTTGTTGGTTTGCAGATGTAGTAGATACACATATTTAAATACATTTCTCCATCAACTTAGATTATAAATATTTTTTATGTATATTCATGGATTTGCAGTAAAAAAAAAAAAAAAAAAATAGGAGTCGAGATTAAGAAATGACTATATAATTACAATTACCAAAAAAGAATTGTGGGCATTCATAAATCACAAGAGACATTTTTATAAGTAAAAGGATTACACTATATCTGATAAATTTAAATAATGGCTATATTTTGGTCAAAATACAACAAATGTATTACTAAGTCTAGAAAAATAGAAATTTATTAGAAAAAATATCCCAAAGAAAAATGATTACATTTTCTTTTTTTAAGGTGGTTTGTCTGTACTGTATATCGTGTGTACATAAATGACTGATCCAAAAGAAGTCTTTGACTATCTGGTTCGACCGGTTCTACGTCCGTGCGATGAATTATTCCCATGAATCCGGTTACTATCAGAACCACTACCCCGTTTACGCCTCTCTTCTTTAGGCTGGTCTCTGATAGTCCTTACGACTTCTAGTTCTCTGAGCACATCATCCATTGGTGGTCGGTTTTTCGGGTCAGCCTCGAGACACCTTAGAATGAGCTCGGCGGTTTTAAGCACTGCTAAAAGTGGGTATTTGTGCTCGAGCCGTGGGTCCATCATTTTCTGAATCTTCTTCTTCTGAGTCAGCACCGGTTTAGCCCATTCCACGAGATTCTGTTGCGAAGATGGTCGGTTTGGGTCTAGTGCTCTTAAACCAGTTAAGATCTCTAAGAGGACCACTCCAAACCCGTAAACATCACTCCGCACATATAGATGACCTATAAACATCATTTAGTTTAAATGACATCAGTTTAAATAACAACGATTCACACATAACATCAGTTTAACATGTTTTTTTTTGTGAACCAAAAAAATTAAAACTTGTTTTGTTGCATGTTTTTATTTTACCTGTAGCCATGTATTCGGGAGCTGCGTAACCTTGTGTGCCCATAACACGTGTGGTCACATGGGAGTATCCATTAATTGGGCCGTGTTTAGCTAGTCCGAAGTCAGAAAGCTTGGCGTGGAAGTTCTGAAAAAAATTGGCAAGAATTATTACTAAAAAGGACAATCTTCTAGAAACAGCATGCAGTTTAATGTGTGTTTAAACATGGGAGACAGAGATAAGGAAACGACGCCGTACGGAATCGAGAAGAATATTGGAAGCCTTGAAGTCTCTGTAAATAACGCTTTTTTCGGAGTTATGCAAAAAGGTAAGTCCTTGAGCTGCTTCAATGGCTATCTTCAAACGTGTATCCCATGGCAATGCCTCTGCTCCTTCTGGAATAACAGTACAAGCATATCTTTATGTGTTTATATATAGATGTATAAACATGTATAACTAGATAATTTAAGTAGAATTATACTTGAGAAGAGGTGATTCTCAAGGCTTCCTTTAGGCAAATACTCATATACCAAGAGGAACTGATTTTCTTCCCAGCAGTAACCCAAGAGCTTCACCAAATTTGGATGATGAAACTTCCCTAAGAATCGCACTTCACACTGCAATTTTACAATATATCAACACGCATATTAACAACTATATTCGAATTCAGTACGACTATTTTAGAATAACTGATGTTTTACATTTCACTGTTTATATTATGTAGTTAAATGTTTCGTATATCTGATATTTATTTCTCATCGTTCTTTGTTGAAGACCAGGTCAATATTACCTATTATTTAGATCCCTATCTACCATATGCATGGTTGTGAATTATCGCAATTTTTTCATTGCTGAAGATAAAGAAGAAATCATTTTCACGCGCCAATAATACAAGAAAACATCCAATCCAACCATATTCTTTAATCTTTATCAAATATTTATGTATATCTCATTGATATCATAGTATTGTTTCTTTCTGATTGACTAGAGATATACGTGATAACTTCCTTGACTTTGTCTTCTTCTTTTGGCTTAATGTCAAATTGACCTTTTCTTTTTCTTTTAGGTGTTAAAATTTGATAAATAACAAGTATAATAACGTTCAATTATATATATATATAATAAATGCTCTAAGATATCAGAAAATGTATTTTACTTGAAAATATATCATATTATAAATACGCAACATTAGCCTATATATAATTTTATATCAAATATTAATCCCCCGTCCCGGTAAAGATTCATCGTTATGCTACAAATTTTCCTATGTTATTCTATCATTAACGACTTAAAGTTTTGCACAAATGGCATGCCTAATTTTGAAGAAATTGAGACACCCAAATATAATATTTTAATTATTTGAATGCAAATTATAAATTAAAAAAAAAGAAGTAAAAGTTGGAGTTACTCGCCTGCCATTCATGTAAGCCTTGTTCACTATCAGGGTTTGATTTCTTAACGGCGACTGGTATCCCGACGCCGACCCTTGACGGAGCTAAAGTCTTCTCGTCCACCCATCCTTTGAAAACCTGTCCGAATCCACCTTCTCCGATCACTGATTCTGGCCGGAAATTCTTTGTTGCCGTCTTAAGCTCAACTAACGTGAACATCTTTAGATTTGGCGTCACTATCTTTCCGCTCGGCGGTACTGCTTTTCTTCTTCCACCTACTACCGGTTTCTCCGCCGGCTTTAATGGCGGATTCTCGACGGGTCTCGTCTTTTGCTGCGCTTTTTCACGAGGTGGTGTGCTATCAACGGATCTCGCCTTCTCTACTGTTTCCGCCATTGGAAACTTGGGTTTTACTCCTGTAGCCGCAGGAGGAAACTTTTCGTTAACTGGAATTGCCCACGTTTCACCATTGTATATACACAGATCAAAACACAATCTTTATAGATCGAAAGTTTGTAACTTCATTACAATTATAAGGGGAAAAACCATAGCAAGAATTGACGTTTTCAAATTTGAAAAGCTCAAAAAACACCTCTTGAGTTTTTTTTTCTTTCGTTAATTCAAGAATTTAAAGAAACATATGAATCATCGGAGACTACCAACACCCAAAAACCGAGGAAATAAATCTTCAGTGTTTAGATTTGCCCAAAACAAACAAAAAACTGAGGAGATGTGTGTATGAACCTGGGAGCGGGTTGGTGGAGACAGGGCTCTGTTCTTGTCGAACAGTGGAAGAGCCAGGACATAAGTTTCCCATTATGACCAAACAGCTTTTGACTTTACTCTGTTTTCCTAATTTTGGCTTCACCTTTACGATCGATCAAAAGATTAGAGAGAACCTTTTCTCTAACTGTCCCCTTTTTTCCTTTTCTGGGGATTTAATTGAAAGATGGAGAAAGAAGGTGAGAAACAGAGAGGAAAGACCAAGCAGACCTCTTTGTGGAAATATATACTATTAGTTTTATAAAAGGAATTATTTGATTTCGTCGTGATTATTACTTGATTGGCTGATATCTTTTATTACCAAAAAATTCAACGTTAACAAGTCCTTGATTCATATTTGTTACGGTTTCTCGTAGCCAAAAATCCGATCCGAACCGATCTGAAAATATATGAACCTAATTCGAACCAAACATTTTAGATTCGAACCAAACATTTTATATTCGAATCGAACATTTTAGATTCGAACCGAATATTTTAGAAAATCCTATCGATTTTTATTCTAAAAAAATTGGTTTCAGTTATAATACGAATCCGATCCGATATCCAATCGGATATCCGAAATATATAATATATAGAATATATATACTTATGTGTATAATTATATATATTCTTAAATATACAAATATATATTAGTTATCAATATTCATAATTATATATCATATTTGAAAATGTTTCTTTAAACTTTTCAATTAAAATAATATTTTTTGATTAAATTTCTTATTTATTTTAAAAAAAAATTTAAAAAAAACTTGGATTTGTTTTTTGGATTTTTTGATTTTTTCTCGGATTTTTCGGATTCATTAACTGAATCCGAATTTTTTTGGGGTTTTATCGGGTTACATATAAAATTTGTGATCCGATCTGAATCTGATGAAATCCAATCCGATCCGAAAATACAATCGGATAGTTTTCAGATTATAAAATTTCATATCCAAATAATCCGAATCTGACTCAATCCGATCCGAAATCGATCCGAATCCAAAATTGCCCAAGGTCTTGTTTCTCATTTCAAACTTTTTACAATAATATGTCCATATTCTTTTATCAAACAAAATAAGTATTATAATTATGTCCACTGCCATCTCAAGTTTAATAGTTTATATGGCATTTCATTTTTCTATATATTTTTCTTTTATTGATTGATTTCTGAATATGAATGTCTGTGTCTGAAAGAAATAAATAAAAATTTAATCATCGACCGAAATACATGGAAGTCTCGTTATGAGAGGGAGTGACATTTGTGAAAAGGTGACTGCGAATTATAGTTCAATACTCACTAGTATCATTGTTTAGGTCGCAGATCTCTAAACAATATTTGATATTCATAAACTTTGAATTGGAATTCTTTAACCAAAACAAAAAAACTTTGAATTCAAATTTAATTCATTGGTTAAACCCAATGTTTTAAAAATCGCTAGGCGCTAGTCGGGCGGTGAGGGTGGGCCTAACGCCTAAAGAATTAATCGGGGAGTAAATGAGGATTAATCGGGGATTAATTTTATGTTATTTTAATATTTTTAAAATATATTTATCCATTATATTAAACTTTTAAATAAATTGTTTTTAAAATTATAGTAAATACATGAAAATGTAGTATTAATAATTTATTTTATGATTTATTTTTGTAATTTTAATATAATTTATTATGAAACATCAGAAGCTATCAATATAAATGTCTGAATAACAAAAAAAATTTATACTTAAAAATTTAAAAATAATTGGATTATAGATGATTATGCCGAAAATAATCGGATTAGGCGGAGATTAATCGGATTAGGCGGGGAGTAATCGGTTGACTGACTTTCTCGAAGGATTAATCATTAATCGAGACGGCGAAGGTGGGCCTAACGACTATGCGGGGTGTAATCGGAGCTAAGCGGGAATTTTTAGAACAATGGTTAAACTAATGTCACTTGTATATTATTTTTAGGTCATATCAAAATTTTAATGTGAGAATTCTAACACCCAACAAAATGGCAACTGAAAGAATCAACTTTTTCTTTGTAAACAGTTGTATTATTAAAATGTAAATATACATATAGTATGATGTACAAGTACAAGAAGTTTAGTTGCCTTTGAATAAAATGATAGTCTAAAGTCTAAAATGATAAATCATATATCTATTTTAATCAAGGATAATTGACTAAATGGTCATGAACATTTATTAAGTTAAATTAACAAGTATACATTTTAATTGTTTGCAAAAAAATAGTAGATGCTATTGTTTCAAAATAATATATTTTTTTAACAAAATAACAAAATGTTTTATTACCTTACAAAATAACACTTAATATAACCCTTTTTACGAATAAAATAAAAACCGTTTTTTACAAATAAAAATATCAGTTAGTTATTGATCTTACAGTACCGTTAGTTGTTGGTATTTTCGTTTACGACTATTGTATCACTTTTTCTTACCAATTAAGCAAATTACCAAATACCATTCACATTTCTTTCACATGAAATATCCCGATCATATACGTCACCGCAATGACGTAATAATTTTAGTAAACACACACAAACATCGGATATTGAGTGCGTAGGTACGTCATAAAGGCAAATATTGGTAAACAAACAAACAAAAAGTAAATGAATATATTTGTTTTGATCCATGTTCTAAAAATTTCCGTCTAATTCCGATTATACTCTGTTTAATCGCTAAGTCCACCTTCACCACCTCAATTAATGATTAATCCCTCGAAAAAATCAGTCAACCGATTACTTCCCGCCTAATCCAATTAATCTCCGCCTAATCCGATTCTCTTCCACATAATTATATATAATTCAATTATTTTTAAAATTTCAAGTATATTTAGATATTTATATTGAGAATTTATGATGTTTTATAATAAATTAGGTTAAAATTATAAATAAAAATCATAAAATAAATTTTAATACTATATTTTCATGTATTTACTATAATTTTAAAAATAATATTATTTAAAAGTTTAATATAATAAATAAATATATTTTTAAAATATTAAAATAATGTAAAACTATCTCCGATTAATTTTAGTTTACTCTCCGATTAATTTCCTAAGCGATAGACCTACCCTCGCCACCCGACTATCGCCTACCAAATTTTAAAACATTGGTTTTCAAACAATGATAAACACACTTTTCATTGTCAGGAAAATATTAAAATATACAAAATATCATACTAACTAACTAAGAGGATTTATCAAAAAAACCTAAAAAGAACAAAAAAAATAGAATAGGTGATGCTTTAAAAAAAGCCTTCATCTGGAAAACCTAAGGAAATATCAGTGGGAAGAGGTCAAGCGAGAATAACAGTGTTTAGAAATTATGGGACCGAGTATAAATGTGACAGCATATTGAAATTTTATAAGAAAATTTATAAATATAAATCTATGATAAATGAGGGCCAAAGATGTGTTGTTAATGTAAATTCTTTAAAAAGTAAGAAGAAGATATGTTGTTATTTTCGGATCTTTTTCTAGCAACTATATATATGTGGATTAGTGGATACGAGGAGCAAGATAAGTAAAAGACAAGTGTTTGAAACAAAACAACTCTTTTGATTACATTTGTGTTGCTTTCTTTCTCAAACGCTACTATTAACGGTCCAAATAAAGTTTTGAAACATTGCATATGACAGTAATACGACCGACGTATCAGAGGGTTTCTATTAATATCATCTTCTGACAAGATCACATAGAAAACGTGGGCAGATGTTACTTCATATTTCTTCACTTATAAACTGCAATATGCGAATTTTATATCTATATATTAATACTATATACAGATGTTAGAAAATTGTATTGGGACTACGTGTAAATCGGACTCAGCAAGTTGACATAAATATATTCGACCGCGTAACCCGTCCCTACTTGCATTTAGGATTCTATTTTCTCTTATTGTTAGAAAATATCAAAAGATTTTCGCGCTTGACTATTATTATATATATGCATCACCGTCATGTATGTCACATTCGTACATCTAATCTGAAATTGATCTCTACAGTTGATGATAAATTTAAACAAAATAATTGTATTAAAATATAACTCATAGGAAAAAATATTTATCAGAATATCACTTGTATACGCATATATTTATATATTTATTTGTATGATAATATTATCATGCTGTTAGTTACTTAGTTTTAGCTGTAATAACTTAAAAATTACAAAAAAAAACATAAATAGTTACATTATAAACTAGGGGTTTCGATCTATAGCGTATAGTCCCCACAAAATTTTATGATCAGAGCTTAAAACACATAAACTTTCCACATTTTGACATAGAATTAGGCCTAATGAAATACAACCCCTTAAAATTTCGAAGTAAAACTCAAATAACACAAATTTTCAATTTTTTCAAGGAACTACATTAAGTTTGACATCATCTACAAATTTTCAAAACTTTGTCTACATCCGTTCGGCGTCTAACTGTGAATACTTTCCAATAGACTTGAGAATCAATCTTATTTTTACACCAACATATATAAGCTATTCGATAAACTTAGTTAACATATATGACTTGTTAAACATATATAGTGTTAATAATTGACTCGTTTATTCACCGCTTAGGACAATTGGTGAATAATGAGAAGATGAAAATTAATGAGCCACCTATAACACAGTAAGAAAGTTGTAAAACATTTTACCAATAATATAGTTAGTATTTTTTCGAACGTAAGAGTTCATTTCTACAGCTCTCCATAGACCTCAAGCCGAAAATAACCCTCTTTTTGAACGTTAAATTTTTTTCTTTTTTTTTTATCCCGACCAAAAAAAAATTCCTCCTCCATCCAACCACATCTTTCTTAAAACTGACTAAACAAAAACCCCCGGAAAAAAACACAAATATTACGAAGCCTTATCAGGAACCTTCTGATTCTACCAGAGGTGTCTACTTATGACAGACAATTCAGTAACTCTGTTTTGCTTCTCCTTTCGAGCGGCTAGAGTCCATAGACTTGCGAGCCGCTCTTCGAGCTTCATGAGATTTGCTCTGGGCTACTATATACTCAAATGCTACCACCACATCTCCTATTTTCGGTCGATAATTCGCTTCTTCGTTGAGACACATCTCGGTTATAGCAATCGCGTAGCTAACACACCTCTTTGGGAACTTTCCACGTAGCAACGGGTCAACTAAAAGTCCAAATTTCTTAGTCGAGCCTGCATAGAAAAAACCGTTAAATGAAAGAACGAGATCCGGTTTAATCCAGTTTTTTTCCAATTGTTGGTTTAACTTACCCAAGCAACAAGGTACTGCTCTCCATTTGGTTTACTCAAATCAATGGCTTTCCTGCCAGTAATCAGCTCAAGCAACACTACACCAAAGCTATAGATATCCGATTTAATAGTTAACTTTCCGGTCATCGCATACTCTGGAGCACAATATCCGTAAGTACCCATAACCCGAGTCGACACATGTGTCCGGTTTCCCACAGGACCGACTTTAGCCAATCCAAAATCAGAAAGTTTGGGGCTGAAGGCTCTGTCTAACAATATGTTTGCGGATTTTAAATCACGGTAAATAACGGATGGGCTTATTTTACAATGAAGATACTCAATTCCACGCGCTGCACCAACCGCAATTTTCATCCGAGTATTCCAACTTAGCGGACTCTGATCAGGCTCAAGATCTGAGTTAAAACAACAAGAGAAGTTCATTTGTATTCCAACAACATGAAAGCTCATTAGATTTTTTTTTTTTTTTTTTTTTTTTGGTGGGAATTGGAAAACAAACTTACCAAAGAGATGATCTTCTAAGCTACCCATGGGCATGTATTCATAAACGAGAAGTCTCTGGGATCCAGAAGTACAGTAACCGATTAAAGTTACAAGATTTGGATGATAAAAGACGCTAAGCATCAGAACCTCAACTATGAATTCTTGATTTCCTTGATGCCCATCTGGGTTTAATTGCTTGATCGCCACCAACTGTTTTTACACCCAATTCTCATTAAACTTCTTATAACGAACGTTTCAGAATATTTAAAAACTTTTGATTGAAAACAGAGCATTACTTACTTGTCCTGAATCTAAACGTCCCTTGAAAACACTCCCGAAGCCTCCTTTTCCGATCATATTAACGTCCCTGAAATTCTTGGTGGCGACAGCTAACTCCTTGAACGTGAAACTCCGAGCACCACCGCCGGGTTTAGGGCTATTGACTTTCCCATTAACTGATCAAAACCCAAAATAAAATAAAAGACAATTGTTTTCATCAACATTTCAAACAAGATTTTAAATAATCATCCAAAAAATGTACTAACCTAAAATGCCAGATTTAGAGCCTGTTCCTCTTGAATCGTTTCTTGTGTTAACTGCAAAACATGAAAATGATCAAACTTTCTGAAAAGGGAAAACCAAAAAAAAACAGGAGATTTCGGATAAAAAAAACAGAGACATTATTTCAAAAAACCTGAGGGATGATCACTTAGGTCGGAAAGTGTATCAATGTTGATTCTCATGTCATTGCTTCGTGTATTGAGACAAGAGAAACACCTCATTTTTGCTTATGACGATAATATTTAACCAGAAGATGAAAACAAAAAATTGCGGTAAAAAGTGGATTCAGAGACGGAGCTGGTTTGAGATTATGTCTAACATTATCATCAAACCCAGCTCCTTAAACCCCCGCACAAAAAAGAATACAAAAGACCTAAGAAGCTTGTAATAAATAAATAAATAAATAAATAAGAAGCTAGGATTTGTCTCAGGGATTATAAATGGTAAAGAGAGAGAGACTTTGTGGTTCTCTCTCCCTCTATAATTCCAGAAAACAAATGAAGAAACTATTCTTCCTTATGAAAAGAATCACGTACTTAAGATACACGGTTTCTCATATTTCAAAAGTTTAATATTCCCCCAAAATATCCATTTCATTAATTACATGGAACTGTTATTTTTTTTCTTTTTTGAAAAAACTGAGTTTTCTAGTTTGTATTTGACTTTTTTTTTCCAGTTCAAATGCTTAAAAAGTTTAACAACTTAACTATAAAAACCAACAGATATCTATTATAAATCATTTTTGTTTGGTCAAACTGACAGATTCACAAGACCAAATTAAAACGTACATGTACAAACCTCCATCATAAGCAGCTCGAGTTAAGCTCATCTGCAAATCCACAACTCTTATAAGTTATCTCTGTTGGACTAGAAAAAGAATTGTACAAATCAAACATCTGGTGAGTACACTTATCAGTTTACTTTTTTTCTAAGAATATCTGAAAATTGCAACAATCTGTACAAAGACTTCCCCTATACTTTCATCCTTGTTTATAACAATCACATGCTTCTTCGTCCTCCTACCAGGTAAAACACTCTCAAGATTTATTACTAGGAATTAGTTAGAGTTGTAATGCCAAATCCGGATGCTGCGATGGACCAGACTGATAGTTAGAGCCAGGTGAGTTTGGTGAGACCAGCCTCGCGTTGAGATCTGGTGGTAACCGGTGAAATTCCTGCTTTATATTAGGAAACAAGCCTTGTTGCGATAAAGCTGATTCCACCATCTGGTTTGGTTTCTCGTTTAATCCGCTGAAACCATGCACTATACCATTGCTCTTGGTTTCTTGTTTCAATACGCGAGCAGCTGGTGCAGACTCTTCTTTATTTTCGTGGGAAGAATGTCTATTTCCTATGATAGAGCTTGAGACAGAGGTTGTTGGAGGCATGATTCTACTTGAATATTGATGATCATCAGACATCAAGTCATTCAAACACTTTTGCTTTCCTGGCGCTACGTTTTGCTGTTGAGGAGAAATCTCAGGAGGAGCTTCAGGTTTCTCTCCAACCCACCCGGGACCAAATTTAGTTCCAGTTGGTAACACTGTTTCAATCCTTTTATTGGCGATTCTCCAAGCAACAGGACCAAGATTCGCTGCATATCGTGCTAGACTCCTAGCGTACCCATATTCAGTTTTCAGCCCAACCTGGCCAAATAAGGAAATAACAGTCAGATTCTTTTTCTTTGTTTCTTATAACAAAGGGGATATTATTCGAAGCAGCTAACACGTAACTGGAGTTAACTGTTTTAAATCATCCTCAAACATTGTAAAAGCTGAAGCTTCTTGCAAGGAAGTAGAGATCTGGTTATATGTATATCGCTTGTTCTCATCAACATTCTTCATCCCGTATTTATTGACGGCCTTCACAACCGAACCTACAGAAAATCGGGTTATGTCAACAAAAAATGTATTGGTAACAAAATGAGTCCTACTTAAGGTAATAGTATTAGAAAGGGAGTATATATACGTGGAAACTCTTTCTCCCAATCTATCAACATGCCACTTTGGTACTCGTTATTATTGTTGATCCTAACCGAAGTTTCTGCTTGACGGAATCCATAAGAAGGAGGATTTTTTCTTAGATTGTAAGAACCGGATAATCTAGAGCTGTCTCCAGCAAGAGTCACTGCTGCTACATCAGCTGAAATTTCAGGCATAGTGCGGTCAATCGAAGATTGCTCAGGTTGTTTCTTCAGGCCTGTGCCTGGAGGACGGCCTCTTTTGGCCACTTTAGGTGGTTGTTGAGACAGTGAAACTGATTCTTCTCCATCACTTTCTTGTCTCAAATTTTCAAAGTCCTTTTTAGCCAACTCAAGCATAGCTCGGGCCTGTTATAGCCATAGAGATTTACTATTAGCGAATAGATAATGACAAAAGGAAGCTTAATAGAAAGTTCATAAAAGCCATGACAAACCTGTCGGAAGTATACTGTATCTGCTGAATTGTATTCCATAGCATTTGTACATATTAAAAACACGTCTTTCTGCAAAAATGAGAGGGGATCTCAAAGACTTACTCTTGCCACTTACCAAATCTTTTTCAGAGTGGCCAAATTTTCATTTTTGACAATATATCTGCACCATCTCATGGTTACCGAGTTAACCCACTATAGGTATCAAAATTTCAAATAGTAATCTTTTCACATAGTTAAGTAATGAAACTACGAAAACCTTAGAAAGCTTGTAACACGATGTTGTAACTACGATGGGAAACTATTGCATGAGACTAGCAAACCAAGAATCAAACCTATGAAAGATGAGCACTCCATTATAGCAAAAGCAAAGAGTATTTATACACAACCAAGTGATAGTTGAGTGAGAAGAATCGAAGAATGTTATACGTTCAATTGCAAGACTTGCCTCAAATTGTTCTAAATTAGCAAATGCACCGGATTCTAATTTCTTCCGCAATGTGGTGAAATCCATCGGATTCTTGATAATCTCGTGATAATCAGGAAGCTGAAAACAAACATTCTTCACAGATAAGATAAAGGGAAAACGAATACGTTGACATTAACAAGCTTAACAAAAAAGAACAACACTTCACCTCCTCTGGATCAACAGGGTCAGAGTAGACTCCATATGTATCCTTCCTTCAAATATAGTAAAACAACATCAATCAAAACCCAAACCAAGGTCTGAATCACTTCATCCAAATAACAAAAAAAAATGACATACTTTTGAACTCTATCAAGAATGAACAAGAGCAACTTTTTGTCTGGCAAAGGTGTAGAGGGGCCTGATTCCACAAGAAAGCTTCCTGTACACAAGTAAATCCCACAATTTTATTAAATTAACTTTAAATTCTTGCACAAATTCCATAACTTGAAAGAAGAAAAAGAGGATTTATATACTTTGAGGAATATCTGTCGCTTTCGAAGCCTTTCCTCCCTGCAGGAAATACAAAACAGATTATTATCATCAAACCTCTCAAAGTTTAAAAGTATCCGAACAACAAAAAAACAATTATTTATACAGCTGTCTCTATTTATGACAACTTTCATGTCCGTCAAGTACAAATTTTTAAGGAAACTAAGAAACGGTTAGTAAAGACAAAGTGGAAACTTAAGTGACCTCTGTCTTTAATTTCTGATAACTAGTGTATGAACTAGTACCAGAATCAAACGAATAAAATATAATATTTTAAACTCAAATCAGCCAACGCCAAGATTTATCTCGGCCAAGACAAAACAAAAAAAAAAGGAGAAATAAAAATAAAAATACAGAAAAGCTGAAAATTATGAATTCCCATTTCCCACCGAGAAAAGAAAATGAAATAGTCAAACTCATCACTCACTCAAGAAATGAAACTCAAATAACGCGCCAAAAAATCTCAATTTTATATAAAACCTAAATCAACCTTTTTTTTGTTCTCCCAAAAATGAAAACTTGTTTCTTTTTTCAGAAAAGATTTGAACTTTATTAACTACCGTATAATCAGATCCGTGAACGAAGCCATCAATTTTCCGGCGAGTGATTAAATTGGCGTCCAAATCACAACCACCAGATTTGAAATCAGAAGAATCAGGACGGCCGTGTGAGTTTAATCCGTGTAAAAGGCGATGCTTCTTATCTCTCCGCTCATCATCATCATCAGAAGCTTGGTCGAAATTGGAATTGCGGCGATTGGGATTAGATCGGCCGGGAAAATTAGGGTTAGCGGCGGATTCTTGGTGAAGCAATTGTTGTTGTTGTTGTTTGAGAGCTCGTTTCTGAAGATCAAGGAGAGAAGGCCTACCTTTCTTCTTCTTCTTCGTTAATGTATTACTATTATCAGCTACCTCACCCATTCTCTCTCCTCTCTCTCTCTCTCTCTCTATTCTTCCGCCTCTCCTAAACAGTCGTTTTGGTTTTTATTCGCATTATGAAAAAAAAAAAACACTTCACATGTGTGAGTGAGTGAGTTCGTACGTGCAGACTAAAACGTGGACACGGGTAACTCGTGCGCGCCTCTTATACATGTGGTTTACTCTCCATGGGTAGAGTTATGGGATAATGTTTTTGGATTAATTTGGGCCGAAAAGGCCTTGATTCTAGCCCATTAAAAAGGGGACACATTTGTCAGCATTTTCTTTTTGTTTTGTGGGAGTTAATTATTTTATTGGCTGTAATTTGTAAATATGCTATAAAAATAAAACAGGCAAGATTCGCTTACTGATTTAATTTATTCAAAAATCAAATCAAGCATGGATTCATAAAAGTACTAATGTTCGTAGAATTCTCTTACCACCGATGGTATTATTAGCCATAGAGGAGCGAAACTACAATCTAGATAATCAAAAGTAAAGGTGTCTTTTGGGCAATTAAGTTAGCGCAAACATTTATGTTTCTCCCATTGAAACGAAAGAAGGTTTTAGGTCACCTCTTCTTCTGCCTCGAAACCTCAATAGTATAACTCTTTAGTCTTGGCCACGAGAAATGATCTTCAACTGTTTGAATGAGTGTTTTAGAACCACTCTTAAAAATTACTTCGGAGAAACAAAACCCAAGTTAACGAGGCTACCGCTTCTACATCCAAAATATAAAATAACAAATGGTGAGTCTTATAATAAACCGTCTTACTTTACCTAGGTCAACCTCTATAAAACGATTACAATTTTTAAGTGATAATAGAATCGTTAGAAAATGCAATGTAAACAAAAAAAAAAAATAGCGGTGCAAACTACTTCCTACTCTTTTAATGATTGGTAACTGTTAACATAGTACTTTTAAAATTATACTATATTGATAAAAAAAAATCATCAATCAAAAACCGTAGGCTTATTTAAACACTTTTTTTAGGTTGTATTAACATTGTTGTTATATTTAGGCTTAAATCTATAAAATTCATATTATCCAATTACAACTTGCTGATAGCTCTGTGATATACTACTTCAGAATTAAACTCGGATAGGTCGTCATCTATCTAATATTTCGTCTAGCTTTTTTTCATAACGTTTTAAGATTTTTTTAATTTTTTGAAAAAAAAGCATACATATAGAATATGTCGTTGATTAGAATATATCACATTATTTGATCTCTTTAGTTAATATGAACAGTCTAAAGTCTAAACTTTCGTCTAGTAAAAATAATTATATTTAAAATGAAGTGGATTAGTAATTGAATATAAAGAAACATAAAGGTTCGTATTTTAGTGGTCACAAGTTCACACGTGTCTTTTCCATGTTATAACAATTATAGTCAACGGTTTTGGCTTTCATCTCTCTAACTTTTTCAATGCTTTGTGTTTGTTGGTTTTTTTATTTTCCTCGTAGCTTAACTGATATGCTGATATGCTCAAAAGTAGTAGTCATGAAGTACAGTATAAGGCTTTGCAAACTCTTCAAGTTGTGATTGAGGGAGATGAAGAGAGCAAGGTTATTTATCTTCTCTGCACTAGTTTTTGTTTGTCTTTGGTTACTGTTTGTTAATTATTATTTTTCGTTGTGTTTGCAGGCAATAGTAGCTGAAGGAGACACTGTGCGTACTATAGTTAAGTTCATATCCCAAGAGCCACCAAAGGGTAGGGAGGCAGCTGTTTCTATGTTGTTTGAGCTCTCCAAATCGGAAGCTTTGTGCGAAAAGATTGGATCAATTCGTGGAGCAATCATATTATTAGTTGGCTTGGCAAGCAGCAAATCAGATATTGTTTCAACCGTTGAGAAAGCTGATAAAACTTTGGTAAACTTGGAAAGATCAGAGGAAAATGTTCGACAGATGACTACCGATGGTAGACTTGAGCCTCTTCTAGCTAAACTTCTTGAAGGTGATTTCAACAAACCACACTACCTTCTTTACATATTTGCTCAATAAACATAGACTCTCTTAGTTGGTTGGATATCTGAATTTATATATAAAACATGATTGGCAGGTTCACCTGAAACAAAACTCTCCATGGCTTCTTATCTTGGGGAGCTTGCGTTGAACAGCGATGTGAAGGTTGTTGTGGCTCAGACGGTGGGTTCTTCTCTTATCGATCTTATGAGTAGTCGCGACATGCGAGGAGCTGCTTTGAGAGCTCTCAACAACATCTCATCATTCGAGGGGAGTGCCAAAGTCTTAATAAGCACAGGAATTCTAGTGAACATTGGAGCTCATCACCAAACTCTTGTTTCAGAGAAGGTAGTGGAAAACCCTACTCCAACTAACTAGCAACACTGGTCCAAAGATCCAGGCGAAGCTATTGGCGGTTCTTGTTGGACTCACTAGCTGCCCAAACGCGGTTATTAATGTTGTTTCTGCAATCAGAAACTCAGCTGCCATCATTAGTTCGGTTCAGTTCATCGAGATTCATAAAAAAGAAGATTTGCGGTTAGCTGCCATTAAACTTCTTCATAACGTTTCCCCACACATGAGCGAAGAAATAGCCAATGCGTTGCGTGTCATTGTTGGACAGCTCGGAAACCTTGTTTCGATCATATCTGAGAATACAACTACTATCACTGAGGAACAAGCTGCAGCTGCAGGACTTTTAGCTGGATTTGGGCTTGACAATGAGATTGTTAAGAGAAGGTGCTTTTGAGAAAATAATTTCCATATAGTTGGTATTCGCCAAGGAGAAATCAGAGGAAACCGGTTTGAGAGAACTTTTCTCGAAGGACTTGTTAGTATTATATTATTACTCATATCAAATTTGCACTCACCAAGGAGACTCAAGCCATTTCGTTCTGCCGTGAGAACAATCTCGCTTCAGTTTTCCTAGATCTCCTTCAAACCAACAATCAAGATGACATCCAGATGGCTGCTGCAATAGCTTTGGAGCAAAGATACCTGAACTACCTCCTCCCAGCTACTGTGTAACAATCTTTTCATGTCTGAGCAAACCGCCTGTTGTTCTAGGAATCTGCAAGATCCATCAAGGGATATGTTCAGTGCGAGAAAGCTTTTGTATAGTTGAAGGACAAGCAGTGGATAAGTTGGTTTATCTCTTGGACCATGAAAATGAGAAGGTGGTTGGAGCAGGACTTGCAGCTCTTTCTACATTGTTAGAAGACGGTTTAGAAGTTGAAAGAGAAAGAGGAGTGAGATTAACAGATGAAGCAGACGGGATAACACCTATATTAAACGTTCTGTTGGAGAATCAAACTGAGAATTTAAGAATGAGAGCTGTGTGGATGGTTGAGAGGATCTTACGCATTGAAGAAATAGCTAGAGAAGTGGGAGAAGAACAAAACGTAACTGCAGCACTTGTGGAAGCCTTTCAGAATGCGGATTTTAGGACACGGCAGATTGCTGAAAACGCCTTGAAGCACATCGACAAGATCCCAAACTTCTCTGGTATATTCACCAACATTGGATAGATCTATATGCATTCTTGTAAATGATTTTAAGATAATTCATTTCATTTTTAAACTCCAGAGGAACTAAAGCTGTCTTCCCAAGTTGATAAATATTAAATACTGTTCATTAAGGAACGAAAATTTTCCAATGAGAGTAAAGTCAAACAAAAGTTTGTTTTCAGCTCAAGGGGATCTGCTACATTTAACTTTTCTAGATCTCGTCGATGAATTCTAGAAGATCTTCAATTTCTTGCCTCAAAGCTATGATCTTTTGCTGCTGAGAAGCAATCCTGTTTTCGATATCACGCCCTGATGATTTCTTCTCGTATCCTTCAACAACAGTGGTATGTTTGGCCATTAACTTCTCTTGAAGTTCTTTCTCTTTCGCAACTAGCTCTTCGACCTGCATTAATAGAATGGTTGAAAAAGAGTGTTAAGAAAAAGTGACACTAAGAGAGGTAAGACTGGTGTAAGGAGAAATTTGGGACCTTTGGAGATATGTGAGAGGCCGAAGGGGAAGATTGTAAGAAACCCAGTAACGGTTTCAGTTCTTTCGAAAGATCTTTCAGTAAACTGTCAGTGGATTTGCGAGCTGCTTTGCAGGTTTGAATGTCACCGGTTCTTGATAGATCCCGCAATGATGCTTCTAGCTTATCATGTGTAACTAAGCATTTTTGGATAATGCTTTGAACCTCCTGTAGTGTTGCTAGGACCTGAAAAACAAATAGAACTGTTTACAATCTACCATTCAGAGAAACAAGATATCAGTAAATCCTCGAAATGTACTTGAAACAGGTTCAAATGTACCTCATCCCATTGGAGTTTCGCCACATATGTTGCAGAGGATTTGGAGATTGAGAAGTCAGCCCGCGCGTATATGATGCAAGTGATGAACAAAACAAAAAATCCAGAGATTAACATCATGGGTTCGTTGAGCAGATTGATGTTGCTGAACTTATAGTAGACCTGTACAGGGAAAAAAAAATCTCTTGATCAATTAAAGTATGGATATTGTGGATTCAGAATGACAGCAGCTTTGACATATAATATTACCTGGATATGCTGATTGTGATCTGGGACAACGTTTTTCTTTTCGAGCACAACAACTGGTCTACCAGCTATGTCTAAGTGTGAATACTTGATCTGCAACCCAACAGTAAGTTTTCAAACATGAAAAAATCAAATATCCAATCCCGAAACACATGGAGACATATAATCACCAGCAGCATATATCATATGATAAAATCAAGCTAAGACTCTGTTACCTCTTGAGACTGCTTGACAGCAAACGGAGTGGTAACTGATATATCCTTTGACCCCTCGGGTAAAACCACCTACAATGGAAGAGGAACACACATAAGAACATCAAAAAACGAGCAGGAAAATTTCACTCAATGTTTGTCAGCCCGTGAGGTCACCCACATCGGTGTACCACTGGCCAACCCAGTCAAGATAAAAGGTTGACTGCTTAACTTGATTTGCTTCCACATTATTCTTAAGCTAAAGAAAATCAAAGTAAAAGACATAAACACTTGAAAGTTGAAAGAGTATGATACCGACCTGTACAATCAGTTTTTCAGTAACAAGGTCAAGCATAGGGGAGCCAAATGAGATGTTGAGAAAATGCTTCCCTTCCGATGCAAACAAGAAGTCACTAAGTGGCAACCCATAACCTATCGTGAAAAAGGTTTTCCACCCACCAAATAAAGGAAACCTGGGCTCAATTAGTAGGTCTGTCTGCAACCAAACCAAACAAAAATCAAACCACATAAAACAGTAATATTGGAAAACAGATCTCCAGAATCCAAAATATCAACCTTTTTCGAATCACTTTGCATCTGAGACGTGGAGATATTCCCAATATCATCCCTGTAATATATGGAATGGGCTCTGGGTGGTAGTCTAGCAAGTAAATGCCTAAAGGCAGATACTCCTAGGGGATTAGGTCTGGCTTGAAAGTCTAACCTGGGGTTGGAATATGAAGAGAATGAGGCAACCAATTATGAGTAAACATAGCAAGATAAATGAAGATTAAAGCTTTGTAAAAGTATTAACCTTGAAAACTCGCCCTTGAGTTGAGCCCCTCGGTGAACAACATTGTAGTGCTCAGTGACCTGCACATTCCCCCAATGAGACACTTCAATCTCTCGCACAAGCTTCTCAGCCACAGCAAACGCAGCCTTGCTTTCAAAGTGGACAACAATTGGAGAGTATGAAAACGGTAAGAGATTCTTGTACGGGCCATATTTGATCTCTGAGCCCTGGAGCTTTGTATTCTCCAATTTGGAGTAAGATTCAATTCTAGCATTAGGTAGCTTAATAGTCAAAGACTGAGATTCGACTGCGTAAGGAGAGAGATACTGTGAGCTTTCTTGTAGCATAACAAGATGTATATCACCCTGACTTATCTTCTCAGGAAATGGCTGAAGTACATTGGTGAATGCAGCAACTACCTCCAGCGTCAAAGTATCGCCTTTGCTGAGTGATTTTAATAATGCAACTGAGTAAACACTAATCGAATCGGGTATTCCTTTCGGATTAACTGATCTCACAGAGAGATTGGCCAAATTGCGTTTTGATTTCCCCTTTCCCTCGCTATGAACAACTGATAAATATGCTAAGTTGTTACCAAGAAACTTAGGGAAGGTCAAAATAAACTCAGAAACTGATTCAGAGCCAGAATTAACGACCTACACACCAAATTGAAAAACAGGACTTAGATACGCTAACACAACATATGACTTGTTAAATTGGAACTTGATGATAATTTTGGATATTACCTTCAGGGACTTGGTTACTCGAGCAATCTGTGACGTCACATCGATCTGCACAACAAAAGTAGCAAAATTGGATAAAGAAAGTAGAAAATGAAGCTAAAAGACTATTGAAATGAAAAAAAATCAAAGTCCTAACGAGATCATAAGAAATCTATAAAAGAAAAAAGGAAGAGTCTTTAAACAGATTTGAAGTGTTGAACACAGATCAACAAATGAGAGCTCAGTGAATGGATCAGGAACATTGTGAACCAAAAATTAGATCGAAGATATTGAGATGAGAGTGACTGAGACTTACACGACGTTCAACTTTGGATAAAACCAGGTCGGAGCACGCCGGCGTCGCGAGAACAGCGATCGCCAGCAGAAGAAGCAAAAGATTGACACTTGATTGCTTCATCTTTGTCAGATTTTTCGGACCAGTCTTCGAACTCGATTACTCACTTAGAGAACCAGATCCTAACCTTGACTATTGTTCCCGGGTCGGGTTAACCCGTAAAACCGGAAAATTTTACAGATCTAAAGATTCTAAACCCATATACAGTATATTGGGCCTAAATATGATGGGCTTTAGCGAGAAGATTGGCTCTTTCAGTAATAGACACATGGCAGTGAGTTATTGGTTGTATTATGGTGAACCTTGGTTTAGAGGATGATACAGAGGTCAAATTGTGAAAAACTAGGTGAGGTTTTGGTTTCCGTTTTGGCTCTGCTTTGTGTTTTGGTAGAGCCGTAGTGATTTTCTAGGCGACTTTCTCGAGAAAATCTCGTGGAAAAAATGGAGACTTCTCTGAGGTATACCTGCAATTCCAGGTCTTTGAGAATTCATGCGAAAGAGAAAGTCTCGGTGAACTCGAAAACCCATTTACAGGTGAAGACTTATTTTAGTCTACTTCGTGTTCGTGCTGCTATGGAGGATTTAGCTCTTATTTAACTATTTCGCTTCGTGGTGTGTAATGCTCTCTGGTTTGGTTGCAACTGTTTTGTTTGACTAGTTTCTCTTTGTAGGGTTTATTTTGGGTGTTTTGGTGAATTTTTATGTGCATTTGACATAAGTGAATTGTGTTGTTCTGAAAGATTCGTTCTTTGAACTTTGAAACAGCTTATGGAGTTATGTAACCTAATCTAAGTGAAGTTGCTAATAAAACTGACTTGGGTTTTGTTCCAATTTTAGAATTGAGCTGTTGCAGGAGGTGTGGCTTCTGGTTTGTGTCTCCTCTCACACTCACTCTCTGCGTGGACTTCTTGTGGGATTCTGTATTCATCATTTTTCTGTTATGGTTTTGAGTTTTGGGTTTTTGGAGAATGTAATTTAGTGTAGGATAAGAATAAGATTAGGTCTGAATGGTAACTTCAAAAAGAAACGTTTTTTAGGCTTCTCGGAATCCTGATTTATGAATTGTTAGTATTTCTAATCCGGCTTGCCTGTTCTGCTATAATTGTTTGGCTTTGGCTACTGCCAATTTGTGTTTATTTTTCTTGCAAACGTATTTCTGTCTCTTATTTTCTTTTGATGGTTTTGTTTGGTGATAGCTTCATGGAGAGCTAGATACTGGAAATGGGCTCCCAAGTTATTTCTGTGCCATGATTAGACATTTTTTGCCTGAGGTTTGATCTCAATTTCTGTTGTTTCTTCTGTCTCGTCACCCTGATACATTTTCCAGCGTAGATTAATACTAATATAGATAGTTTTACGAACTTCCCTTAGGCTTCAACAGGCCTTGCAGTAGGGTTGCATTATGATAAGCGCCAAAAGCTTCGGTGTCTTGTACGCGGGAAAAAAGAGTTTCCTGTAAGAAGTGAGAAGCATGTGACCTTTAATATTAAAGGGAGGTGTGATTTTGATCAAGACTTCATTCAGGTTTGGTTTGTTTTTTTTTTTTTTCTTGGGAACTTTCTTGAAGTTATGTCTCTTGCTCGTGTATTATTATGTATGCCTAACTGAACTGTCCTCATTTTGTGCAAACAGAGGAGTCCTAAAGGAGCTGCAGAATTTGCCTGGAACATAATGAATTTTAAGGAAGATCAAGATGTACGGATCAAAGTTGGGTACGAAATGTTTGAAAAGGTATCTCTCTCGTAGCTGAAGTATGTTGATTCTTCCAAAATTCGCTATTGTGGTTATATTTACTACAAAATGACTGAACTCGCTATAAGCTAGTTCAATCTCTAAGCTCACAAAGCAGACTGTTTGTTGAAAGCCAAAGTCTTTTACGCTTCATAGTATCATTGATAATCCATCTTGTTGCTTAGTAACCTCTATTAAGAATGTCTAAGCAGCACTCTTGAAATCTTCCCTTTATATAAATTCTAATGTTTGTGAAGCCTCTGTTTGGATTTTTTAAAATCGATGTGTTGCCTCTCTCTCTCTCTCTCTCTCTCTCTCTTTCTCTCTCTCTTTCAGGTCCCTTACATGCAGATTAGAGAAAACAATTGGACTCTGAACGCGAACATGAAGGGAAAATGGAACTTGAGATATGACCTGTAGCTGCATTTAATATTCATCCTTCATCATCTGAGAGATTGTATTGATATCACAACTGATAAACACATTTGAATTCTACCAATTAATCAAATTCAGAGATTTTCCAAATCATATCCATTTTCTATTACTGGCATCGGTGAAGGTAAGGGCCGTAAGGCAAATGTTGCTAAGACTATATACAAATGTGACTGCTTTTCTATCTGATAATAATGTTCGTATCTACTAAGTTTGGATTTATATGTAGACATAAACACTCCTAGGTTACTCAGAGATCGATTGATCCTGAACCGTGTGATCAATTCATAGCTTAACCGGTAAACAAATGTCAAACCACAGCAAACCAGACAGAACAAATCTTGCATTCCATGATTTGAGAATCCTTCATGATTTCACTAACCAATTACAAATCCGGACCATCAGAAAACCCACAATCTTAGACGGTTTGGTTTTGAGATTGTGCTGCTCAGAACATCAACATCAGTACCCAAAAATCTGAGCTACGAAAGTAAGAAGTCCCCAAAAAGTTTTGATATTCAGAATCCGAGAATGGGGTATGCTCAAGATTTGCTTAGTGATCATCATCACTCAAAAAGAGAAAAAAGGGGATCAAAGATCGTTTTCAAACGGTAATAAAAAGAAAAAGAGACTTTGACAAGTCACCAATTTTATCGTTTGATTTCTTAGTGGCTTTAACTAAAATCCACGTGATCTCTATGCATATAATTAATAATATCTGTATAGTGTTTTTTATTATATTATATGTTAGAGGCGGCCATATGCAAAAGCTTAAAGTGATGAGGTCCCTTTTCGTTTTATCCTTAAATTTATTTTGTCAATACACAAATTGCATTAGATGTGACAAGTTTTTATCCCAAATCTTTGTTACATACTTTTTAATACACCAACCTGCAAGTTGCTTTGGAAAGTAATCGCTATTATCTTCTGTTCATGTATCTAATTTATCTTTTTAGTCTTTATAAGGCACCATATTAATATGTAGATGATGTCAGGTAATCAGCCGTTTTAGCATGTAAAATCAATTTTAATTACGTACACGTATGACAAGTTGTTGTATCCACTATGATAGAAATCTTTTATATAATTTTGTGTGATAAAATGATATCCGTTTCTCATATTTTAATGAGTAGATGACTACAAAACGAGTCATCTAAAGTTAAACAATGTCGAACAATAATTTTCAAAAAAAACAAAAAAAAACAATGTCAAACAATGTGAACTGAAATGGCTTGGAAAGAACGTAGTAATCTAACAAAAGAAAGTGTAAAGTAGTGTAAATCATTAAATTTCTATTGTATTTGCAGAATGACTAAAGAAAAAATCGTGATTCTACAAATAATGGTATAATCATTCTATATTCTAACACTGAACGATTATGTGCTTCGGAAATTATCATATTATTTTTTTAATTCGGAGTAAATTTCATATATTCAAATATATGAATAAAATGATAGCCATTGAGAAAACTGAATTATTAAAATATCTTGTTTACGGAAATATATGAATAAAATGGTAACTTTCATGTACAGTATTCCTGAATTTTTCTATTTTAAAATTATTATTCATTCGAATTTGTGAAACTTGAAAGGCTGATCACAAGGCAATCCTCTTCTTCAACTGAAAAAGGGTTATGTCAGCTTTTGAATGAGATAATTTGGAAAGTTTTCTTACCCCGTCACCAAGCCACTAATAGGAAAATAGAGAAAAAATTCATGTTGGCTTAAATTGGCCACCTTCGATGCATTTTCTTTAAATCCATTATAAGTTGTTCCACGTTTCGTTTCTCTGATAATATATAAAAACACACACACTTACGCATGATCAAAGTTATACTATACATGATCAATGGATTATATATACTAATGATGGAATAGTAAGGTCCAAGAAAACGGTTTATATATATATATAATGCATTGTTGTAGTTTTAGGCTAAGAATCTATTTAGTTTTAAGACTTTAGCGACTAAGAGCATTATATAATATATATACAATGCATTATATATTTAGCTTTTTCCCACAGTATTTCTCAACTACTTTTTCAAAAAATTTATTTGAAAAAGAAGGAAAGATAGGAGAATCGATTCTCCAAGTAGAAACTCATTTACCTATATGTCCTCATTGGGTCTTTTCATTTTTTATTTAAATTTATATTACTCAATTAAAATTAATAAATTTTATAAGATAAAGTAAGATTGTTAGCCTAAAACTACATCAATTTATAAGTTATTTACCTATATGTTATAAGTAGAAACTCATTTACCTATATTTCGTAAGTTAGTCACTAAAGATTTAAAACTAAATAGATTGTTAGCCTAAAACTACATCAATTGGTAAAATCAGTTTATACAGAGACGATTTCATTTACTATTATCTAGAAAGTACCACGAATTCATTCATATATTATTTGATAAGACCAAAATCAGTTTAAGCATGTTTAAAATACAAAAAAAAAAATATATCTCCCTACAATTACAAACATTTAAAAGAATAACTATACATGTGCGGGGGGGGGGGACTATAGATACACATAAATCGAATGGTCTGTAAAGGGAAAAAGTTTGCGAATAAGAAATGGACAAGCGTCCCTCTTCGCCAAATCTTTTCAAGACGACACAATTTTTTAGTTAGTTGTTATGATCATTTTTCACACAAACTATGATGACCATTGAGAACAAAAGTTTCACATGAACCCTCGTTTCTTTCTTTATATGTATATTAGGCCGATGAGGTGACTGTTCTCCACATATATTATTTACTTTATAGCCTGGAGAAACTATAATTGTTTTCCATATGAATAATGTCGTTAACAAAATGTTCCACAAGAACCTTCATTCTTTGTATACATATTAGGCCGATTAGGTGATTGTTCTCCACATATCCAGGAGAGAAAAAATACATTTGTTTCCATATGAATAATTTCGTTAGATATAACATATATACAACCCTTTACCCAATTTTTTTAAAAAAAATCTTATCATATCAATGTATTTAATATCTAGCCAAGAAAAATGTGGAATTGCTGTAAACAAAAAAAGTGGAATATGGGTCCATATATAGATAAAAAAAAATAAACTTTTTAATGAAACTGTCAAGCGCTTCTATCACCATTTTTGCAAAATTCACAATAATGTATATTGATATCTTATTTGCTGTTGAATATATCTGTAGAAGTTAATGAATTGAGCGGATTTCTTGTCTATATATGGGTCGGGAAAACACGAAAGCTAAACTACCTCGTAAACAAAACAAATTTTGATAAACTAACGGACACTGACTTTCTTTAGTAAAACTGTGTGATTATGAAATCGATTAAAAATATACTAAAAAATACATGCAAAAGATAAATCATTGCCGAAGAAAGCTTAGAATGAGGAGCCGAAAAATGACATATCGCTGTATGGAACACGTTCTTATTGCTTTGAATTACCGAATAGCGACAAATACTGTCACGTATTACGGGTAAAATTGGAATGAAACTATTTGTTGTCTGCATTGCACCCGGACTTCGTTTTCGTAGGTTACCTCAGTTGTTCGTTCTGTGTACGTGGCATTATTCTCATTTCTCATGGCTAATAGTGTTTAGAGAAAACTGTAAAGCTAAAGCTAGAAATTTGGGAATTATTGTGCACTTGAAAGCCAAAACTTTTCTCAACTGTTGAAGTGGTGGTGTATAGACTATACTAGACTATTAGTACGAGAGTCTATTTTGATATTTAAACTACATCCTTGTCCTTCCTAATGGATAAATAAAACTAGAGAGATAGTTAAAGAAAAATGCTCTTTTTCACCGACCTTATGTTCATTCATTACATAACACCATGAGATCATGGTTTGGTGGTACATTTCCTTGTTTTTGGCCAAAATATCAGATAAAAAATATTATACTGTAGTTTCGTAGAATATACCATGATTAATCGGACTAGAGTTGGAAAGTTTACAATGTCGAAAAGTAAAGATCAGACCATTTCATTTATTTCATTGCATCACTTTGAGGTGGTATGTGTGATGCAAGTCCATGGTCAATATTAAATAATTATTCGTCCATACGTGGGATTATACACACACAAAAGGATCACTTAGCTTTATCCAATGTATACAAAAAGGTTCATAATTGAGATTTTAAGATTGATCTTATCTAAGCACTACAGAAATTTCGTTAATGAATTAATCGTTATCCCAATAGCAAATTGCCATGTCAGCTTGATTGGCGCATGTCTCCTCTTACCCGCAATGGAGAAAACAAAAAAATTCTACATATTGTAGTTCAACTTCGTAATTTAATTTAAAATTTTCATCTAGGCATGTTTTGATACAAATTATCAAGATTCGTTTTTGTTGAGCGTTTAGCTCGTAATTTTTAAGACGATAGTATTAGTATTATTTTTTTATATATAATACTTGTGAGTTGTGATGGGTGCACTAATTGTATATCATCTCTTCTCTTTTTGGCAAACAAAAATTTGAAATCCAGATTGTTGTTACAGTTTATCTTTTTGTAGCCGGCATAGATTATGGTACGAAATCCATATTATTTTTGAAATCGAATATTCTCATTTCTCACTACTCAAAACGTTTACAACGATTAAGAGATCTTAACAATTTTTGTAAATAGTAGGACTCATTTAAGTCATATAGCGAGTCTTCTTCTACACGAATAACCGCCAGATGACACGTCATTGCGATGGTTATTTCACTTTTAATACATATTAATTGGATTATGTGTTTTCCAAGTATAGTCCAACATTCATTTCAAATTTATTTTCGATATTTCAGAGGCCATAAAATTATTAAAAAAATGAAAATAATATTTTGATATGTTTTAATATATTTATATATTAAAAATAATTATTGTATATAAAAAATATTTTAATAGTTTTGTACAAATAACTATTATTAAAAAAAAAATGAGTGCAAAATGTAGGAACACGAGTGACATGTGCATCTAACAACCTAACAATGAACAATAATCCCAAGCTTTTCTTTTTATGATAACTTGGAAGATGACGAACCCCATAATAAATCCTTAGATATATGAAAATCCCAATATTTTTGTTATCAAAGGCATAATAAAATATTATTACTAGTAGTCAACCACAATAAATCAAAAATCGCAGACCGAAAACAAACAAAAAAAAAATAAAGTCGCAGTGGGATTACTAGATTCATATTTCCTCCACCTTTATGGCTCTAGTTACCAGACCACTATAATTTGGTTTTACTTATCCGACTTTGTGAAAATCAATTAAATCAACGTTCCATTACTATTGCAACTTTAAAAAAAAAATCGAAGTACAAGAACTCCATTGATTATCTTTAATAATCTAACATACTCGTTAACTCACTACAGCAGATTCTTACTTTTTAATTACTGTGAGTGACAATATGAAAATTAATACGAGAAGAAATAATGTTAGGCTAAGCGATAACACCAGAGGCGTTATCATATTATCTCGTGGTTTGGTGTTCAATGGTCGCATCGCACCCACAAGCCTTTTCCCACTTCCATCTTGTGTGTGCCCCACACGCACCATCTTATTACATCTTATTATGTTTCCGATCCATCAAAAGATTCAAAACTATCAATATCCAATCTACATAATATTATATATGTATATATATTGTATATGTATTACCTTTTCCCGTAGATTGGAACTTTTGATTTAGACAATATTTTCAATATAGTATCCCTAGCTAGTCCAACTTTTTTTTAATATGCCTAAATTTCTTAATTATAGTGTCCAATAAATAAAATTTGGTCTAATTAAAGGTGTTAGCCTAAACATCCCATAATTTGGGACTATGAGATAGTAATATATAACTAAACAAATTTGCGAGACTTTTGTATATATTTAGATAGTAAGATATAACTAAATAAAAATTTGCGAGACTTTTGGATATATTTGCATGTAAAAATTATATAATTTTATTAGTTATTGTATTTAAAATGTTTTTAAGAAATCATGTGTGCCTACACATATGTAAAAACTTGAGAACGGTAATACTGAAAATATCAAAGAAAAGGAATGGGACGAAAAAGAAAGAATATATAGTTTTTTCATGAGTCATTTGACTAAAAGCAAAATTTTGAACTAAAATATTTACTAAAATAACCTTAGAACGGAAAGTGATGATATTGTATTATTAAAAAGCAAAACCAAACATAACTCTCTTCACTTATAAATACATCTACTCATTGCCTGCCCAAAAAACGCTTAAACTCCTTAACCTCTCTCCATTTTTAATTCAGTTTCTCTTTACAATGGCGCGCCTTCTCTTTCGTCTTCTCCAAGAAGCTAATTCTTCATCGCCCGCACAAGCTTCTCCGGCTTTAAATTCCGACCTCGTCCTCATCCTTGCAGCTCTACTTTGTGCTTTAATATGCATCCTCGGTTTACTCGCCGTCTCTAGATGTGCCTGGCTCCGCCGTATCATCGCCAGAAACAGATCAGGTGAGACTCATCCACAGCCTGTAGCTGCGGCTAACAAAGGATTGAAGAAGAAAGTTCTCCGGTCGTTGCCGAAGCTTACTTACTCGCCGGATTCGCCACCGGCTGAGAAATTCGCAGAGTGTGCTATTTGTTTAACGGAATTTGCCGCCGGCGACGAGCTCAGGGTGTTACCGCAGTGTGGTCATGGTTTCCACGTGTCGTGTATTGACACGTGGCTTGGGTCTCACTCTTCGTGTCCTTCCTGCCGTCAGATTTTGGTGGTTGCCAGGTGTCAAAAATGTGGCGGGTTACCGGGTAGTTCAAGCTCAGGATCCGAACCCGTTGATACCCAGCCAGACATCAACAAGTAGCTGATCCTGATAATTCTTTTTAATTAGACCTTTCCCTTTTCTTTTTATGAATTTCTATTTAACGATAGAATATTTATAAGTGTTCCTTGTCGTTTTAAACAGGAAGATAATGTTACTCTGTCATGTACATATCTATCTATTGTAAATGTATTATGAAATGGAAAGTTAATTTATCTGAACCCTTTATTTCTTTTATATTCTTAATGATTTATTTATTTATTCATGAACATGATTTTTGAACTATCTAGAGACCATGACAGTTACAAGAAATTGAATTGAGACGTTGGACCATATGTAAAATTAGTCAGTAACCGAGTTTTTTTTTTCTTTATATAAAGAGTACGTAATCTAGTTAATAAAAAAAAAATTCCAAACAACGTACCAAGTGCTTGATTCCAATTTTATGTTAGCTTACGGTATGGAAACGTAAATGTATTCATTAGTGATACCGGTTTTATGTATTTAAGAATTAAGATGGTTCTAACGTTGTGCCAAAAGATAGGAGAATGTTCGTTATCATAAATAAGCACCTAATTTAAGTAGTCTTTTTAACTCCACGCACTTCTTTGATTTTCATGTCTGTATATATAACACAACATAAACAATTTGTACAGTTGAAATTCATTTCATATAACATGCTATTTCTGTATTTAAATTCATGTAAGAAATAAAATACTTTACATTTGCCATGTATAGTTTTACGTTTTCCATATATTAAAAAACATATATAGAAGCATCAAGGGATTTGAGTCTACCTAATATGTTGGTTGTTCGTTGCTACAAATGCGATTAACTTATGGAATATTCCATAAGAAATAGAAAATTAGACAGATGGACCAGTGTACATGGAACAGATGGTTGTGATGTATATTGTGTGAGTTCTCTCTTTTCCCTTTTCCATTAATAAAGCAGCAAACTAATTGTCGGAAATATATTTAATTTATTCATGTTTTTTTCTTGTGTTAAAAAGTTATTTTATAAACATTGGCAGCACGAGTCTGTATCCCACTAAAATCATCAAACTCGACTTTAAATTATTAGACCTACGAAAATGACCATGAAAATGGTCTTATTTTTTCTTCGAACATTGACCTAACAAAAGATCGCCAAAATCTTAAGAGTACAACAAAAGTGCAAATTAAGAAAATTAGTCAAAATGTAGATAATTATACACACAAATAAAAACTAGTTAATTGAGTAATTGTAACTTTCTCCGGGTAGGCATCGAATAAAACACGTACGAATATTGATGGTCCACCATCCCGAGCTATCATCATTCATCACGAGTTTCTCCACTATGGAAAGTGCGTCCATGTGATAAGTGCTAATCTTATTTAGTTTTTATATATTAAATTAAAAACGAAGTAGACCAAATTGCATTATTGACATTGAATATATCATTTTATTACAAAAGGTCCCCATACACTATTTCCTTTACAGCATTTTGTCACAATAAATATACTAAATATTCATCAAAATACCTCCCTAAATTCTAAACCCTAAACTCTAAATTGTAAAACATGTTCTAGCTAGTGTTTGACAATCTATGTCATAATGGTGATGCTCCATCATCGAAAGTTTCGAGCTGAAAGCAAGCTATTACCAGTAACCTAAATTAAGAGGTTGATTATATGATCGATGCGTTATTAATGCCCAAATATTTATGCATTATTTATATTATGTTGACGACATTAGAGTTCAACCTTATGGAATTTCAAGTTTGCTTGCTCAAAAGATGAATTCGATTTTCATACTGGACATTTACTTTCCCTAACTGACATTCTCTCCCATTTATACATTTACTCGAAATGAGTCATGTCGTACGGATAAGTCTTTCTTCTTTGGATAGTCATCTTTTATTTAAATTAACATGATACTATCCTACTAATTCATATATATCAAGAAATAATAAATATTTAAGAATAAATGTAATTTTTTATTTTGAACATTTTCCAAAATTTATAAATCAATCATAATTCAAATATTCAAACACTTTCCATTAATATTTTGTAAAGTTTACAAAACGTATTTTAAAATATATATAAAAAATCAATTTTTAAAGACAACAAAAAAATCTCTAATAATTAATCTTTTAAGGACAATAAAAACTCTAAAATTTAATATTTGTGAGACAGATGGAGTATATGATATTAAAATTAAATAAATTGATGTTTTAGAAAAATAAAATTAATGAGCTGTTTATGGTTAATTAATATTTTGCGCTAGTACCCTATTATTAGCAAGATTAATTGTTCATTATATACTTACTGTATGTGCATGCATGTGCATTATCTGTAAGCTATCCTGGCTTTATCTCCATGGATAGATCATAGATGATAGCATTATATTGCCTAATACTTTCTCATATTAAATATTAATGCTTTTAATTTCAATTGAATCACAAAGAATGAGTAGGAAATAGAAAGTGAAGAGATGTTTTTTGTTTGTTAAAAAGAGGAAGTGAGGAACTAAAATTTCTACATGAAAAATGATGAGACCAAATTCCCAATCTGGCCGGAGATTCCCACATTCCTGTTTTCGCATTTTGTTTTTGTTAGCTACCTTTTTAATTACTATGAATGTTTTTATCCCTAGCTAGTGGTATTACAATTAGCGTACCTGCGTACATATTCAATTTAAGAAGAGCTGAAATCGCCAGCAGTTGACAAAATATGGTGGGAAAAAAAAGATGTACATATTTAATTTCTGAAGTTAACGTTTTGTTCAAATTCAAATTTTGATGACAAAAAGCAATTTCTCTTTCATGCAATAGAAATTTTTGCGTTACATTTTTATTGCACTAATTTTTTTATTTTCTTGTCGTCTTAACATAAACCAAGAAAACAGAGCAATCAAAAGGACAAGGATGACGCTCTCCCGTTGTCCTCTTCGACTCGAAATTGAAGTCAAACCGGTCTTCCAATGGAAAGATAATTCATGAACCATTCATCTCAAGTAACACTTCGAGCTATCGCATAATACTAATTAACTTTCTACCATCTGCTTGATTTTTGTTTTAAAATATTTGTTGAAATGTCGTAGTATTTTAGTTATTATGAATTACTGGGCCTTGTTGACGTTTGATGGGCTTCGTAATTTGAAAATAGAGCAAACTTGTCTACTTTTTTTTTTTCTGATAACGGACAGACTCAGAAGAATAAAAAAAAAAATAGATCCTATTTCCATTAATACGCTTATATTATTTCCTGTAACTAAAAATTGACAACACAAGTATCCCGCCTAACCGGCCAAATTTAGCACTATAACCGAAATGTCATTTCTTCCAGTTCCAAATTCTTGAACCCAAGTAAGAGAAGACATGAAAATAGTGACGTTAGAATAGTTACAAATATCATTCGTATTTATGACATCACATCGAACAGTGAAACGCCCACAAATACAGTTCATAAAAAGTAACAGCTTAAACCTGCAAGGCTACAGCAACCCCATAAGTTTATAAAATTTTCGTTAAATCCAAACTACACAAAAGTTCTTGGATCTTAGGAATAACATTATTTATATAAATATGTATTTTACAAAAGGTGAAATCTTAAAAAGGAGCAAATATATGATCCAAAGGCCAGGATTCTACAGCTGGAAACCTAAAGGACACGGAGAATCTAATAGCATGTGAAGAGGTCCAGGTGAAGACGAAAGACCCACTGGACCATAACCCGCTTCCTGAAACAATGGGTTCTCCAAGTAATCTCGTACGTCAAGTTCGTTATTACCACCGTTTAGAAACGGCTCTGTCTTCACGCCAAGGATGAAGTCGTCTTCATCGTCGTTGTTGTTGTTTCCTGGGGAAAAGATGATTCCGTTGAGCTGAGACACGACTGGGTTAATCAAGGCTTTGAGCTCGTCGATGTGGTGGCCTGATGATCCATGGAGGAGGTTATTATTGTAAATTTGGTGGGTATCATCGTAAAGTAGTGATGGGAAGTTGGTAATGGTTTTGGTAGGTTCTAGTAGAGGAGGTAAGGTTTCATAATGATGATGATGATAAGTTGAGAGTGAATGGTTATGAAGGCAGCTGATTTGGCTATTGATTCCAACATTTTTTCTATCTCCTGTTTTATTGAACACTCTACATATCACCCATTCCTCCTGTATCTCATCCCGAGATCAAAAAATAAAAAGTATAAAATGTTAGGACACTAATATGTATAAATACTTATTTATCCATAATGACAACACCTAACCAAGATCGATATAGATCTTGTTTGAAATGTGAGCCTGACAAATATAATAATACTTAGATGATAATTAAAAGGTATGAAATAAAAGAAGGGAATAGTAATGAAAACGACACAACAGTGGCAACGAAGAAACAGGAAACGGCAAGGTGTTTGATGTTGACATCCACACGTACAGGTTTATATCAAATCTATCACATCTAAACTACTCTCTACTTCTGTGCTCCTCAAATTAGCCAAACAAAATAATGACAATGCTAATGAAAAATGAATTTACTCAGATAAAAAAAAACAAATGACAATGGTGGAAAAAGTGAAATATGTTGGTTAAACTTTTCATTTAAACTTTATATTGTTTGACAAAGTCAACTCTTTAATTGACAAGAAAAGCATCAGTTCATAATTAATTCAGTTAAATGTCGTAATCTAAAATGTAAGAGACACACGTGTGAGAGTAAAGTAACAGGATTTAAATTACAAATGTGAAATGGATATACTTCTCTATAAAAGTCAACTCATAAATTGCCAAGAAAATACAAATTTCTTTTAATGTTCAAAGTTAAAAAAAAAAGAGACGCGTACGTGTGAGAGTATAGTAATACTAGAGTTTAATTTACCTTGCACGAGTGGCGTTGTGAAAGGTCAGTTTCGAGGCGATACTCATGCATGACCCACTTAGTTTTGAGGCCACGTGGAGCCCTTCCTTTGTAGAACACCAAAGTCTTCTTCATCCCTACAAGCAATCCTCCGACGCTGCCGAAGACCTCCTTATCTTTTCCGGTAGCTTTCCAATACCCAGCAGTAGTGGCTCTGTTAGTCCTTAGACCCGTCGGATATTTCCTATCCCTTAAACTGTAGAAGTACCACTCTTTCTCCCCCATCTTCGCCATTTCTTCATGTCACAAAATTCAAAACATTAAACAAGATTAAAAAAAAAAAAAGATAAAACAGATTTTGTGTAAAGAAGATGTAAGTATATTACCAGGCAGTTCCCAAGGTTCGCAGCGGTTAAGATCAACTTCAGCAATGTGAATGCCACAGAGACCTCCATCGAAGACTTTTGAAGCTAAGTAGAAGCTAATAAGCTCTTCGTCGGTAGGGTGAAACCGGAAGCCAGGTGGTAATCCTCTCTCGTTCCTTTCTTCTCCGGCGAGTTCACTCAAGACATCTTCCACCGCAAGCATCATATTTTAATTATATCAAGTGAAAAAGAGACTTTTGTTACTCTGAAGAGTGAAGAGACACCAGAAAGAAGAACAAAAGAGAGTGATGATACAAAAGCTGATGGAAAGTATAACCTTATTGTGTGCAAGATTATATATTTATATACAATATGGCACTTAAATCGAAGATGTAATAGAGTGAGAGAAAGAATAGGGATGTATGTAGAGGTGTGTGGATTTTGAGTGTTTGAGGTTAGAGGAGCATTTATGATAAAGGCTGTGGAAGTCAGGAAGCAGAGGCCACTATTTGCCCTCACCTGGGGAGCTTTCAGGAGAGCCCCTTTCTAATTTTCCTATTTCTTTTTTTCCCCCTTCTGTGACATTCTAAAATGTAAACCAACTTTTGCCGTTTCGTGTTTCATCACTGCTGCTATATCGAAATTCTTATGGTCTTGGAGTTTTGATTGAGACTGGGTGATGTTAAGTTATGATCTTTCGTTAATGACTACTCAACTGGTCAATGGATCATTGCAGTCACATCTATAATTGTTTTGTACTTTGTCTAAATTTAGATGTAAGACAAGATAATTAACATTAAAACCAAAAAAAAAGTTTTAAGAAAATCATTTACGATAGCATAAGGTGTTGAAAAGCACATTGTTTTGGTGTGTGGTTGTCTGGTTGAAAAGATGCCAATACTTAAAATATTGAGATACAAATAGACATTTGGTATACATATATATGTTATCTACTTTTATCATTTCCTGAAATTTTATCCTAGCGCACTTCCCGCAACGCCAAATAATGTGTGTTTCCAAGATACGTCATTAGAAATATTGAAATGTGCAGCTTAAATGAGTAAACCGTTATATTAAAGGTTCTGATTCTGAATATATCTCCTTTTTTTGTTAAAGGATTCTGATGTTATCTCGTACTCTAACTCGCTTTCTCTACCAAAATTTTGCTTTAGCAGTTAAGGTATTTCAGTTTTCAAGAAATGTTCAATAAATAATGTAATTTACAATATTACAGTACATTTTTTATGGCTATCAGCAAATAAAATTTTACTTTTAAGAAAAGAAAAGGAAAAGAGTGTGCAGTGAAGATGGCAGAGGGTTATGCGTGCGGGTGTAAGCATATCATATCATTATACATTCATGAGTCAGACCTTTTTATTAATTATTTTCAGTTATACACATTCACCCTGAGATCTCAAATTCCTTTCGTTTCCTTATTTTTTTCCCTAAACCACTTTTTCAACAGTTAAATCAATTTCTTATTACAATTGTTGATGTTTTTGTTTGATTATATACTCTTTCCCATAATATAAAATGGATTTTCCATAAAACATGGAAATACGCCTCTAGGACCTCTACTGTTTGTTTCATCTGCATTTGCAATTACTGTATATTTCTTACAATCTTTGATTTTTTTGATGAACAATATCTTATAAAAACAAAAAAATTCATAACCTAAACCCACAATCTTTGATTTTTTTTGAGAAAAGCATTTGCTAGTTGCGAACAAACCAATTAAACGCATGGACAAATAACTTCTACAAGTACGAATGTTTCACAAAAGTTTTTAAAAAGATTTGTAAGTTAAATCCATAGGTGAACTCAAAAACCTGAATTGATGTTGGATCTCAAAAACCTGAATTGACGTTGGAGTGATCGTATATCGCTTAAAGAAATGACGATCAAGAGATATTCAAATTAATTTTTGTTTTTATTTTGACTGATATGCTTTTGTAATTTTGTGTGTTTTAGATTAAATAAAATAGTAATCTTCGTATAATTGAACAATTTGAGTTTCGGATTCGATTTATTTTTTAAATAGACAAATCTTTATTCTTTTCATTACAAAATCGGTTCAGTTGGTCAGTTTGGTTAAAATTTTAATTTTGAGGAATCTATACAAATTTGGAAATTAGTTTAACCAATAAAACTCTTTTATTTTTTAAAAAAGTTAGAAACAAGACAAATAATTGGAAACCTTTTCATATTATCGATATGTTAAATGTTGTTAATAAAAGAGAAAAATGAAACAGTAGAAGATAGCAGATGTCGGCGGTGGCACGTGCGTAAGATATATATGTATATAAGTCAAGTAACAAAGGATAATAAATGCAAGCGTACTACAGTATCTATCTCACTAAATATTAACTGCCCACACGATCTTATGTTAAATCTCCCAAGTCATTCTTTTACCCTAAACCCTACAGAGCCCTATAATTTTATTTAAATATACTACTCCATATTAGAAAAGTAAAAATCTACGTATTGAACAAATGTTTCATCCAATAATTCAAAACCTGCTGTACTTGCATAGGCTTACCTAAGCCTACCCGTTATTAAAAGCTTCTTATATAGTTTTTGTACTATTTAAAATCTAAATTAGTTTTCCCCAGGGAGTCTATCCCTTTAGCTCTGATGATATTTCTGTGACTCTCATTTTATCCTTCTTTCTTCTTCTCGAAATTGTGAATTTTCTATTTAAGTTAATTATTGCCCAAGTGATGCCGTCGGTCTACTATATTATAGTGTTGTTCCTCTGCACCTCAAACAAGATTATTGGCACTGTCAAGGGTAAATTTTTATTGAATCATATTAGGTTACTGTTGAAGTAATTTGTATGCAATAGTGTCACTAAACTTGGCAGAATATTAATCACATAATTGGAAAGCAGCACTATTGGAGATCTTTTTACAGGCGTACGTCATTTCAGTAACACTATTTCCTTTTATAAAATTTTAAAATAGACAAATTAAATTTAACCAACCCACTTAACAAACAATAATGGCACCAGTCATTTGTAACAGAGCTAGTGTATAAAATAGTCTATTTTGTTCAGAATTACTGGGCTACTAATATATAGTAGTATAATCTTTAAGATATTAGGTGAAACAAAAATCGCTAAAATGAATATAGAGGACTGTTTGTCACATTTCTTTTATAGTATATGTCAATCAAATGACAAGGGGGTCCATTGCTCGTCTTTGTCTGTTTGTATTTTATATGCATGTAAGAAAATTTTAATTTTAAAAAGGTTTAAAATAAAAAATTTAGGTTACAAAAGATGAACAATATCTTATCAAAAAAAAAATATATCGTTAGAGATAATGCCATGTTGGAAAATATGATTTGTTCTTACTTATATACAGGATTAAAATATCAGTGACAACTTACACCTGTTAAAGTGAAACTGCGCAATATAAACATTCTCGACTAATTTGTAGTACATGGCTTTCTCGTTTCGAGCGTCTCACAAATTAACTCTTAACTAATAGTCTAATACCATATTTAATTGTATTTTGTTTGTAAAGTAGAAAAAATAATTCTCGAACACAACTGATTTAACAAGAACCCTGTTCTTTTCTTTGTCGCGTAACAGATATGAGCGACCATTTTTAACAACACGTTTTTTTAATTCCGAATGACAGAAACGAGTAATCAGCAATAATTTCTAGTGACACTTATTTACTGACCGTTTTAATTAATCGCAGCGTTTCTGCTATCAACACCAAGATATACTTTTCATAATTGTATCTTCCAAACAACCAATTTACAGTATAATTTTTTTGCCACTAGTTATTATCGCTAGCAACAAGGTAACGAACAGTTAATAAAATTTACAGATAGGAAAAAAATGTCGACTAGATAATTTATATTTTTGTCAGCGACTACATGTAAATCTTAACTAAATCATTTGTCCGGAACTAAATCTTAAGAAATTTTGGCCCAAAAATAGAGAGTAAAAGAGGATGTTGAAGGAGAAGGTGGAGAAACAATAAATGAAGGAGGAAAGGAAAGGACAATGGCAGCACCGACCTGCTCCACCAGAGAACGACCTCTCACTCATTTCCCTTCACAAGCAATCTTTTCTTCCTCCCATTTTGCTTCTTTAATTCTATGAATTTGGGTTTATCCAATTTTTATCTTCTCCTATTTTGAAGTTTTAGTTTATCCAATCCTCAAATAAAAAATTTCCAATTAGGAAAATCGTAAAAAGGGTGCAAAATTATTAAATGAAAAAGTGAAGCTTAAATATTTTGAACGTACAATTGAACGTAAATCACTAAATATTCTGAACGTAACTCTCACAAAAAGGGAGCAAAATTATTTAACTATTTGAACTTAAATCACTAAATTTTTTGTATCATATTATTTCAACAATATGTAATATTAGGATTTAACCCCGATCGATTACAAAATAAGTACTATGTCAACCATTAGGTCCATTACACCCGATTCATCACTGGGTATCAGTCAAAGCTATGTACAATATTCTCACGGGAGTAATATAGTCTTGATTGTATAATACCTTATAAAGTGATGGATATGATTTTTGGGTTAATGTTTAGCTTTCGGTCCAGGTTACAGGTTAGTGATAATTTGATGCGAAGATGGGGTATGGAAATTAATAGTGTTACATTGAAAGACATCCGTACGGTTGATAACAATAAATGTGAAAGGTTTAGAAGATATTGGGGCAGACGAAGGTTTCATAAATATGGGCGAGAAGTTGCAAGGGACCAATAAAACCGTCCACATATTACATTACATGTATATACTCAATTATATTATATATCTGAATAAAGCTATTGCAATCGTATGTTATGTTATGTGCTTGTATTACATTGCCAATACTTAATTTATTTTTGGAAATATGTAGTTTAAGACTGACCTCTATTGGTTTTGTGAGAAGTGAGAACTAATAAGATTGTAAGAACTAAAATAAAGTGAACAAGAAAAAAAAACTTGTTAGAACTAATAATAATATTGTGGTCTCTTTTCTTTTACGAAAGACATGATGTCCAAATCTAGTAAATTAATTTTCTCATAAAGATATTAAAACATATAAAAATAACATCAAGACAAAAATGTAGTTATTATTGAAATACTTTTAACATTAAAACAAACGGCTTTAGTTCAAAATGAGGTATAAACATGGCAAACTACGTTTATCAAAAAACCCCGGCAATCTACGGATATTAGTGTTTGTCAATAACTATTACATTTTATGATAATTATATAGAGGTAAAATAAAACATTGGTTAATACTATTACAGTCCTACTCCATAAATATCTTTTTTTTCATCAACTCATAAATGTAACTCGAATGTGAATATGTAGACTGTAGAGTGCGGCATAGCGCGCACATGACGTAGCCGGCGTAAGTTAGGGAGAGAGAGATAAGCTTTCCAAATTTGTCGTATTTTGTTTTGTTTTGATGCTATTTTTACTACTTGAATTACATTCCTTTTTGTTTACTAAATAGTAAATCTATTAAAAAAGAACTAATAAATTAGCATATGAAGACTGTTTTAGTTTTTTTTTTGTCTGTTCTTGCCTAGGGTGTCGAACAAACATCATTTGCGTTTGTATATGGGCCCAAATGGGCTTAACTATTGGTCTCGTTTCATAACCAATAAAACATACCCTCTCAGACAGAGGTTTCCACAGAACAGAACAAATACGAAGGTAATAAATTACTTGGATTTAAAGTAACCAAAGCTGAAACAGAACTGAAGCATATGATCGAGTCTTCATGCAAGATTTTGATTCAGACAGCTTTCCTCTAAGTAATGTACTCATATCATATGCTTAATCACATTTAATTTCACGGAATTAGAAAAGGGAAAAAGAAAAAGACTAGAGTAAACATGAGAAATAACTTGAGAATCAAACATCAAAAACCCAGGAAAGTAAAGAGTTAATTAGAAATGAAAGATCAAAGTAGGATCGATTGTTTTGTAATCTCAAATCACTATTGTCTCGGAAGTAAACCATTTGCAGAAGATGATCCTGCTGAGGTGGAACCAACATCGTCCACTTCGTTCTCTTCTAACGATCGTCCCATAGTTTCACGGGTGAAGAAATACGTCACAATCACTCCCGCAATACAAACGCCGCCAAGTATCAAAAACGCGATTCTCACGCGTTTCACGTCTGGAAAACCCTCATCCTCGTGGTGTTTCGTGGCCCACAAGAAACCAACAGTCCCAACAATCGCTCCTAACTTCCCAGCAGCCCCAGATATCCCATGACACGTGGACCTAAACCTCGCCGGGAAAAGCTCCGCCGGGATAATAAACGTAGTTGTGTTAGGACCAAAGTTGCTAAAGAAGAAAATTAGTCCGTAGAGAACCATAAAGCCTTTATTAGTCTTCTCGTGCTTGGACCAATACCAACTGTATGGAATTCCAGCGACTAAGTAAACAACGGCCATGAGAGAAAACCCCATCATCTGAATCTTGACTCGACCGATTTTATCGATGAAATAGACGGTGAACCAGTAGCCAGGGATGGTTGAACAAGCGGCTATGATGGCTGCGAGTTTAGCTACTTCGAAAGCTGAGTCGTAGACGTTTGTGGAATTGAGAGGCTTGTTGGAGAAATTGAAGATTTGAGAGAGGAGGAGGTTGCTTGTGTAGAAGACAACGTCAACTAAGAACCAATTTGCTGAGGCTGCGAAGAGGTCACGGCCGTGGAGGTTGAGGAAACGGCGAGAGAAGAGTTTGTAGGTGGAGGAAGACGGTGGTTGTTGTATTATCTCCGATAATGATTCCTGGGTTATGTGAGATGTCATGGATACGGACATGACTCTTTGCATGTCCTTTGCTGCTTGGACTACATTGTTCTCCACCAATGCTGTGTATCTGCATGCATTTAAAATTTTTACCTTTTAAATTAAACTCACAACAAAATAACCAAGGGTGAGATAGCATTAATGAAAATGACCAATTGGTATATTTATTTTGTATATTGAATTATGTTACAATTAGGTGTCAGATTTCTAACAATTTAATCATGAAAAAATATTGGATTGCTTTGTTAATGTATAACAGACACAAATTAAGTTTGTTATTAGTATGAGAATTGTTCAATCTCTTGGACTTTTTCTTGTGAAGTAAGAGGATTAAAGTGGGATAACTGTTTTTTTCCTTAAAGAAAAGTGGGAAAACTTGAAAAGAAGAGAATAGGTGGTTATTTTGAAGAATCATTTTAGTTGTAATGTAACAATCCTGTTTATTAGCTGGAGCTTACATATGAGAGGACCAGTTAATATAATAAAGAGTCAATACACACTAAAACTATTTTATATTATACACATATAAAAAAGGAATACCATCTGACTACGTTATAATGAGAGATGGCTTAAAAGGCATATACCATTGTGTCCGGTATATTTCCCTCACAAGTCAACTTACTTCCTAGGAACAAAGCACGAAGTTCCCACTCCTCACATCATTACACATACATATTATTTTATGTTTATCATCGGATGAAAATCATATCAAATTTATGTTAATGTTCACGAAAAAGAAGTTTTGTTTTGCAGGCGACTAAACTTAAATTCTAATAGTTTAATTTATAATTCTATATTGAAAATTTCATTAAAAATCAGAAAATTTCCAAAGTTTATACGTTTATAATAGCAAAGAAAGTTACGCAAGACCATAAAACAAATCTGTTAACCTTCAAACTTTTTACACAAAAAGTTGGATTTGGTGTTAATGATAACCATTTTTGTGGATTAATATATATATATATATATATATATGTGCTTTATGGCATGAATATGAAACTGGAACACATAAATTTTTCCAGCAAACAAATTTGACGATAAGATGTATATTTTGGTTTGTGGAATGTTGTCTGACTAAACAATCATTTCGATCGAGTTTGCAATCTAACGATCTAAGTGATCCATAATTACAATGGTGATCGTTGAAAATTTAAAAATATTTTACTAAAATCTAAATAAAATATATGAGAAAGCGAGTTACTTAAATAGTTTTGTTCACGGTGAATTATATAGTTAAGGCTTTAATAATCTACAAATTTCCAAGGTTTCTGTGTGGGAAGCAAAGTCACACAAGATAGTGTACATATAAGTGGGACCTTGTATATAAATATAGTAATATCTCCTTAAGAAATATTGATTTTTTTGATAAAATCACACAACAATAAAAAAAAATGGTAAAAATTGGTGAACAAAACAGAGAACATATAAAACAAGGAGATAAATAGTATAAAGACTCTGCATATAAAATTAAAAATATGTACGAAGTATATGATTTTTCATACCTAAAATAAATATCTTTATAAGTGAAAATATTAAATTTAGAAAAATATAAAACTTAAAATAAATAAATAAAAGTATTGAACGGAACCTGGCGGTTTCAGGCATGAGCATTCGCCAGTAGAACGTTAACGCGGCGGGAAGAGCTCCGATCATAAGAATCAACCTCCACGCTATATCCGACTCCGGTGGAGCCAAAGTCTCTAGCCCGGCGGCTTTCACTTTCACCAACCTCTCCGATCCAGCGTTCTTAAACGCCTCACACACAGCCATAGTCACGGCAGAGCTCGTCAAAATCCCAAGACCCTGCATCGAGAACACGGCGGCAATAAAAGCTCCACGCGTCCTTTTATTAGCGAACTCCGACATAATCGTGGCGGAAAGAGGATAATCGCCACCGATTCCAACTCCAAGCACGAATCTAAAGAATCCAAGACTCGCCATAACGCAAGAACGTCGAGTTGTGCAAACGGAGAAGCCACAGCCAAAGGAGCTAAAGATCATTATCAAGAGACAAAGTCCGTAGACTCGACGACGTCCGACTCGGTCGCCTAGGTAACCAAAGATGAGCTGACCAAAGGCGGTGCCGAGAAGAGCGATAGCGTAAGAAGTGGAGAGAAGAGCGGTTCCGATTGAGTCTTTATGGTAATAAATTTGACTAATCATTTTCATGATCGGAGCTATACAGAAGAGATCATAAGCGTCGGTGAATAGACCCATTCCGGCGACTATTATGGCTTTGAAATGGTACCACTGTATCCTCGCCGCATCTAACGACAATAACACTCTTAACGCCGGCATCGTATCGTCGAATTTATTTATTTAATATTTTTCTTCAGGATACACGAAATGAGAACAATTGAAGTCTTTGTCTTTTCATTTTAATGGATTTTTTCTGGTTTTTTTCTTGTTCGAGACAATATGGAATATGCTTTGGTTTGCTGCGAGGAACACAACACCTCCATGGATCGAGTCCACTTCTTTAGTTGACTTTGACAACGTCTATTTATTATAAGTCTTTTAAAGTTCCATTTTTTGTACCAAAGGTTTTTAGATTTAAAGATGGGGTAGCCAAATTTTTTGTTAAAATTAGCACGAAAAAAAGAAAAAAGTCAGGCAACAGTTGTTTTATTTTTCGCAAATGAGAAATATAAGTCAATAAATATCTTAATATTTATTAGCAACCCGCATAAAATTCATGTTCCTTTAAAAATACACATGCGATGAATAAATCTCTTATAAGTATTTGCAAATAAGAGACTAAAATTTGGCAATTTTTATAAAGTAGTTTTTAATATTGATATATGAGAACTTTATGATTCTCTCTCCAGCGTTTTTGAGAATTGGGTAATTTTTAAGTTTTTATATTGAGTTTAGACAGTTTTAAGTTTTGAATTTGGAAAATGAGTAATTCTTAGGGCAGTTTTAAGAAAACAGTATGGTATTAAATTGAAAACTACCCTAAAAACTACCAATTTTCTAAATTAAAACTTAAAACTAACTAATTTCCCAAATTCCTCTTCTCTCTCTTTTCTTCTCAACTCAGTTTGCTCAAATCAGTGTCCCATCTACCATCCAACTACATTTGTTTCAGTCTAAGAACACCTAAAGAACAAAACACTTGAACATATCCTAGTTGATGAAAACGGGAACAGCTTGGACGCGTACTCCGACCTTGACGACAACAACTTCAAAGATCCCATCATCTCTAAACTCTTTAGAAAACATGCGAGGATCAACTTGTCCCGGAAGATTAAATGTGATTGAGAATGGACCCGGCGGGCAAAGCTGTTGCACCTGCATTCTGTATAAGCAGCCCGTATCACTTGGAATAGCAATCTCAGGTGCTACTCCTTGGATGCATACTCTTCCTTCCCTAAAAATCTCACATTTGATCTTATCTAGTAACACATAAGAAGGTAGCATGTTGGGTCAAAGTTTTTTCATAAACAGATAAGTCAAAAGAATGTAACTTTTTTTTTTAAACATGTCAACGGACATTAATGAAACTCAGAACATGATGAATCTACTCCGGTTGTATCAAGTGGCAGAGAAGTAAAGGGAAATTTCATATTGATACTGATCTTTTCACTATCATTGGTATTGAAAGGATATCTGGAGAAGAAGAAATGTGAATGCTTACTTTGATTTTTCTCAATACTGGGAAGAGAGACTCTGAAGATGAAGGCAGTTTCGCTGACACCAATATCGACAAGACCAACAGGTGGCGCAGCAGAGCCTTGCTTAGCAGTACCAGTGAAAAAAACATGTGAGATCACTTTGGAGTGAGTAGCAGTCTGATTATTCACAGGGTTCATGGTGTTTGCTTTGTGTTTATGTTTTTCCACAAGGGATAGGATACAAACCTACAAGTTAACACCACAATTAAGGAAGAAAAAAAGAAGATTAAAACCAAAATCAAGTAGATATAGATCATGTTTGAAGATGTAAGCAAAGAGACCAATTAGATTTTTTTTTTTTCTATAAAAGCAGTAGCAAAGTTAAGACTTAAATGAGTCACAATGTATAATCTTTTGAAGCAAGTCTAATACTTTCAATCCTGATTTCTCTACGATTCCAAGAACATCGAATTCCAAGTAACAAGATTGCAAATTTTAATAAACCAAGTTCTGAAACTCAAATAATTAGAAATCTGAGCTAAAAGTTTTAAATGGTGATGAAAAGAATGGACAGGAGAAGAAGAACCTAGAAGATGCATTTCATTGTACAAATCAGTTGTATTCAATGAGAATCTCAGCTCAATCAGCTCTATGAAACTAATAGCTGAAACATCAAGTCTAGGGCATTTAATAAGCGACGATGAATTGTCTTCTTCCTAAAGTTGAAGAACCAAAATCAATTTCGGAAAACGGAGACAGAGAAAACCCCACAAAAATAAAACCCTAAATGTCGATTCTACAACGGCGAACAAGATAATCGAAAAGCCAGGAACTTTCTCATGAAGTCACCGAAGCAGATAAAAAAACAAAGAGAAGACAGATAAGGGAACCGTAAAGAACTCCGATAAGTCCTGATGCTGTTGCCTGCGACGCTATTACCGGTGAATATTGCCGTGTCAGGGATGGAGATGCCACTTTTATATAGCTGGTCAAATTTTTTCCCAAAAAAAAAAAAGACTAGATAGTCAAATTAACCACTCTAAACAAGCCACGTGTCGAGTATTTTGTTGACTAACTAACCTGGTGCGTACGTTGGTAACCGAGGTCAAAAAACGCGATCAGCGTTTGCTAGGGATGGACGAATCTCTAGCGTTTTATTTTTTAACAAAACCTAAACGGATTTTTCTTATCTTTCAAATACTTACGTCGTTTTAGTATATTTCAAAATATTACTGTCACATGATACACAGTGACGTTTTCTGAAAAATTAGAGATTTTTTTTTTATATATTTGAAAGAAAAATTCTTCAAAAGAAAAAATTACTTGTTTTTTTTTCTCTCCAGAATTTCTGATTTTGGGTTTTGCACCATTTTCCTTTCTAAGTATTTCTAATTTAAATTTGTTATGATTCTAAGTTGATTTTTTCTCTTAAAGATGTTTGAATTTTTAAATATCCGATTTTATATCATGCAACGAAATTAACTTACTGATTCTGAAACCGTCTAAATCATAAAATCGTCTAGATCTGCTGACTATCTATCTGCAAGCCACGGAGGAACATGTGTACTAACCGATAAGGCTATAACACAAACCGAAGAAGCCATGGCTGAAACCATTTCATATTTTAAAGAGGAGAGAGGTAGATAGAACGAGAAATTTACAAGTGGGTTTTTCTGTGTGACAACACATGTGAGATGTGAGTGAACCGATAAATGCGTTATGGTTGGCTCGGAGAGTGGATCCCAAGAATGCAAAGGCTTGATTTTGGCGGACGCTACTTCTCCCTACTTTCTCTCTTCGCTTAATTTTGAAAAGACCCAAGAGAGTGAAGCAAGCAACAATAATTGCTTGAACCATCATGATTAGAGTATTTAAATGGTAAAAATATTTAGCACCAATTTTATCAAAATTATCTTACTACAAAGTACAAAGTGTATACCTTTGTCAAGTGTTTTAAACTAATATACAAATATTGCCAATAATTCATTATTATTCTAGTTTATAGACTTTTTTTTTTGCTTGAAAAATATGTTATATACATAACCCTGAAAACAATTGTTTGAAATGTAGATATGACGCATCTTTTAATTGTTACAAATCAAGCTTGTGATGGTTGGATTGTAAGAGATAGTGATGGAACTCCTAAATTGTGGGGAGCTTCTGATCTAAATCACGCATCATCACCTTCACTATTGATATCATTACAATGGTGTGGTGTAAAGGATTTTCTTCTCTAATTATATTTATCAGTTAATAAATTATATTATTATTTGCCATACAAAATACATAATTTGTTCTTTTTGGTCAAAATGGTAAGCATAAATTAAAACATTATATTTTAGAATTAAAAAAAAAAACAGATTGGAACAACAAAGGGAGATAGATTTGTGAAACACACAGAAGTGGACATATCTTGAAACACATGGCAGCGATTACTCCATGGATTTCTTCTCCGCAGAGATTATCGAATCCCCGCGTTTCATCTCGTTTTATTAAGACCATTGCAGGTCCTCAGTCTCTCGCTCTCTATCTCTCTGTCACTTCACTAATTCGTCGTCGTTCTTGTTCAAAATTCATATTCTTGTAGTTAAATTGTTGCCAGATTCAAGAAGATGTACATCAGTTTATGCTGCAATCTCTGTTTTAGACAGCTCCAACCAGAAACAACTTAGGAATTCGTAAACTCTATTAACATCCCAGTGAAATTCACTTTGTTTTTTCTTTATCTGGGTTTGGTCTGAACTGTAAAAGTCTCACTCTTTTGGTAACATGTCTAGAGATCAAGTTGGGATGAAAATAAGGGAAGTCATGTTACAGATAGCTTCCTCTGTTTTCATCTTTCCATTGGCCGTTTCACCTGCATTTGCTGAGGCAGGTTTTGTTTATTCAATGCTCGTTTTGATCTTGATTCACTTGAGAATATAGAAGCTACATCCAACCTTCTTCTTCTTTTTTTTTTTGTTTTCTTTCAGATGCATCAGAAACTTCTGTCCGTGTGTACACAGATGAAGTGAATAAATTCGAGATATCAATCCCTCAAGGTAATCTAATCAAACTCTGCTTTATAGATTTATGTTAGATGACTGATGAATGAATATGATTTGCTTTCACACAAAGATTGGCAAGTCGGGCAAGCAGAACCTAATGGATTCAAATCAATCACAGCTTTTTACACTCAAGAAACTTCAACTTCAACTTCAAATGGTAATTTTATCAAGGTTTGTTTCACTTTTATACTCTCTCGTTCATAAATCCTGAGCTTACTAATAGGTGATGAATATTAATCATTTCAGTGAGCACAGCAATCACTGGACTAGGTCCTGACTACACTAGGATGGAGTCTTTTGGAAAGGTCGAAGCTTTCGCCGAAACACTTGTTAGTGGATTGGACAGAAGCTGGCAAAAACCAGCAGGAGTGACTGCAAAGCTAATCGACAGCAAAGCCTCCAAGGGTAAAAAAAAAGAAAGGATTTATACTCTGAGAATCTCTGCTGTACCTACTTGTTTCGTTGACACAATTTGATTCTCTTATGATCAGGAATCTATTACATTGACTACACGTTGAAAAACCCTGGAGAAGCTCGTAAGCATTTGTACTCTGCAATTGGCATGGCAACAAACAGTTGGTACAGCCGTTTATACACTGTCACGGGACATGTACGTCTAATCCTATTCCCACACTTAACTCTACGATTAGTTTTCTTACGTAACATAATGACCATCTTTGTGTATTACAATTTACAGATGAAGAAGCAGCTGAACAAAGCTCCAAGATCCAAAAGGTAAGACAGAAGACACTATAACAATGAAAGACCACCAAAAAGACCTGTTGCTTATGATTTTTTCTGTCTTTGCAGATAGTCAAGTCTTTCAGATTCATATAAGCATGTCATTCATATCTATAACCGGTACAAAATGGATCATTCACTACTCACATTGATCAAACAATTTGTTTACTGGACAACCACTTTTTCCAATAAAATTCTGAGAAAAGAGCCGACTCCATAGTTTGAAGTAAGCTTCCGATAATAATTCATCAGTCTGTTCAGACATGGAAGAAGAGGACCCTAAATATGCACAGAACATGAATATATTTTACTTACAAATTACAATGCAGGACTTGGGGACAAAGGCTATATGTCAATGTTATTCACTACATTCATGTACCTAAAGGAAATGTAGTGGTTTACAACTTCTAGACTAAAAAAGAATCAGTTTTTGATTCTACCATGTATATGCTTGTGTATGTGTGTATATATATATATGCATATTGTAGATCAACTTATTACCAATCGTTCCTCTCCGAGGGAAGACCATTAAAATGCTTTCAAACTCAACCCGAGCTCGGGCTTGCAGCATTTTTGAGGCTGTGTTTAGATATACACATTGTGGATGGGTAAGAAACGGAAGCACAAACCCTGAAACTCCAATTCCTTTTCTTTCCTTTTTTTCCTTCTGCGACTTCCCAGTGAGCAAGATTACTTCATATAACCTGTACTGCAATAAGATCCAGAGGTTATGCAATGACCGTCATGTGTATATGCATCTACAAAAATGACGAATAAGATAAACATACCTTTAGGATGCAAGAAAAATAACGTGCAAGACTTGATAAAACAGGAAGCTCTCTGCTGCCACCTCAAGTAGTAGTTTTGCTACTGCTTAACTTCCTTTTCTCCTCAGTCTTCAAGAATAGCTGAAACCATTGCCATCATATAAGCGGTAAAAGAAAACCAAATGTGCATAGTTCCTCAATAGTACACCCAAAATAAAGAAAGTGTTCGATTGGTTCTCACCTTGTTGTTTGGTCAGAACCACTACTAGGCATAAATTGCGGGGAATGGACGATGATATGCGGCTGTACAGGAGGAACAGGGCCTGGTATACCTGATAAATATATTCACAAGAGGACATAACTAATTGCTCTTAAACTTAGTTTTTCAGTAATGCCTCTAACTCAGAAGCGATTGAGCCAGTACTTTGAGATTTGGACAGTGAATTAATAAGAATATGATGCGTCAGAAGTAAAATTTACCTGAAGGGTAGGGAGCTTGAAGAGCAGACACAGATGAAGTGGTCATCGCACTCACAGTGGGCCCACCAAGCTGCAGAACATGGCTTCCAGGAACTGAATAACCTTGAACTGCTGTATAACCGTGACCGCTGGGAATAGTCTGACTTAATTGCCCATATTGATAAACTGGTGAATTCACTGCTCCAGGTACTCCGTATACCTGAAGGTACTGCTGACCCATGTATGGATTGTATGAACCCTAAACCATTAAACAAGACAAGTTAGAGCCAAAGTTAAAAGAGTTTTAATGACGAGGGAAATATAATAGCAAGTGTTCATAGCCATTGCCAACCTGTGATTGTGAGTACATGTACTTGGGTCCATATGGGGTTACCCTGAGATAAAAAAATATAGCAAACATAAGAAACACATAAATCAATCAATCCATTGCGTAAGATTAGAATTGCATGACTCACCCATAAGGATACATAACTCCTTGCAGGTAGTTATATGGAAGTGGTTGCTGATACGGATAATTTCCAACAAGTGAACCACGAGGACCCTGCACATTTCCAATGTAGGGCGAAGCAGGTCTTAAGCGTCCTAACCACACAAAAAAAACCACCAATTCACCAAAAACGAGTATTAGAATATTAGGCCAAAACAAGACAGTCTCAATAAGAGAAATGACAATGGAAGATGAGTATTGCAGTGAGACAGACCAGGAGTGTTAGGTATCAATGCATAGGGTAATGGAGGCCGAGGCCTTCCGAGGGAAGCAAGATTACAGTTTGCACGTCTACCGTCTATAATGGGAGTTGGGTCAATACAAGCTCTCCTAGCAGCTTCTGGATCACGGAAAGTCACCTATAAATCCTCCATATGAAGTAGAAACAGAGCACTGAGTCAGTTCTACAAACTTGAAAAAAAGAGTCACAACTTTAAAGCATTCAGAAAAACAGAATTACACCAAAATTAATGACTTTCCATGTTATGTGATTGATTCACACGATCCACTATAAACCTAATGACAGTGATCAACAAAAAATCGTAATTTTATATTGTAAAACAACATTTAGCATCTCTATAATGCATTCCAGAGCAGTAATAACAAAGTTGACAAGAAAGAATGAATAAGAGCAGGGGACTCACAAAACCGTATCCTTTGGATCGGCCAGTGTTCTTATCGGCAATGACGACAGCTTCAAGAATTTCCCCATACTGTTCGAAATGCCGACGAAGAGTTTCACTTTGAGTCTCCCAAGCAAGGCCACCGATGAATACCTTTGTAAAGGTTGTATCACCGAACGGAGAATTCAAGTAGTTAAACCCAGAACCCGGAATAGACTGATACGCCATGATTACACGTGAGTGAAAAAAGAGAAAAAAATGGAAACTTTATCCCAAACAGAGAAAGAAGGAGAATGAATTGTAGACAAGAGGATCAATTCTAAGTGATAATAAAGGTTATCGAGTAAACCCTAGACATGATTGCTATGATTTGAAGCGGAGATTCTAGGGTTTACTCGGTTCTGTAAAGATGAAATGGAGAAGAAGTGAGAAAAGTGAGATTAGAGGAAAACAAAACAAAAACCTAAAAGTTCATTCCCTACTAATAATGACGAAAGTGGGAAAAGAGATCAAATTTCCCGGGAAAAAAAAAAGAAAGTGCAAAAGCAGTGTGGGTTTTAGTATGGGCCAGACAGAGGATGAACTCGGTGACTGAAATTAGGGATCACAAAAATTATTAAATAAAAAACGAAGCTATTGGGTAAAATTCTAATATCTGGAGAAAAAATTAAAGCAAAAAAAACCCTAAATTAATGAAGAAAGGAGAAAAGAAGAATCGAGTTTTAGGGAAAAGGGTGGTTTGATATGGGGAATTCCACTGATGGTGATGATGAAGTTGGTGAATAATGGTGATAGACTGATGAAGATGAAGATGAAGATGATGATGATGATGATGATGGTGCGTGGTTTGTTTAAGAGGGAGGGAGAGAGATATACTTTTGTTTTTGGACAATGTAAATAACGTGGGACCCATTTATTTATACTCTAATTGTGTAATTAACGTTGTAATCATCGATCTGTGTGTTGTCTTGTCTGATATCAAATCTATCCGTTGTAAACTTTTGTACCAAGGGACAAAAATAATATTATCAATCTACCTTTTGATTATTACACTCGAAATAAAGAAAAGAGGGAAACACCAAAAGGAAAGGGGAAACTAGAAACTGGAAATTATAAAGACATACAAAAATATTCTACTCACTATTTCACAAACGTAAAATAAAACACTAATAATAAGCAATTTGACATCATTTTATCTATTTTTGGACGGTGTAGATTAATCCTCGCCTTGGGAAAATCCCAAATAAATGACTAGGTTTTGTTTGAGCCCGTGACTCTTTTTAAAACCCCACAAATCCACAATCGTATATCTACTAGACTGCAAAACTAATAACGACAAATATTGTTAAATTTCTATCTGCTAGGCTGCAACGATATAACGACATAATTAAATTGGTGTTTATTTTGCCGTGTGTCTTAAGATTAGGATACTTTTTCAATGTCGGCTCTAGCAGTTAGATTCAAATCCAATCCAACACAAAACCAAATTTGTTTTAGCGATAAAGAAAGAAACCGTGAGAAACTGAAACGTTCCATCAAATTGTTCATGTAAATGAAAGTAGTAGAGGTCTTTATTTTTCCAAAGAACAACACCAACATGATAGATAGTGGATTTAAGAATGAAATGATTTTGGTCACATCATTTCATGGAATCACTTTATTTTCAATAGTAATATAATAAGAGAAGAAACAGTCTCTGTGAGTAAGCTATGGCTTTGGAAGATCACCAGCTACTTCAAAGCTCACCACAGAATCATCAATGGTTTCTTCTAGTGGCCGAAACTTCCACCCCAAATTCTGCAACTTTTCTGAGCTTAGAGGCCTCACTTCGTTCACCTCCTTCTCTTTTTCCTCCGTGAAACTGCCATTTTACACATTTCATCATAATTAGAAGACCAGAATCTCAAAGTTTGAACGTAAGTATTGGTTGGATTCGCTTTATACTCTTACTTTTCAGGGAAGCTGCGTTTAGGATACATATTTTTAAGCTTCTCCATTAGAGAATTGATGTGAAGTGAATGAGAATTGCATATGTATCTTCCTTTTGCTTCTGGATTTTCATAAATCAACAAAAGTGCATTCGCAACATCACGCACATCCACAAGATACAGTTGGTCACTCAACAAGGACTTTATACCGCCTAAGACACACCAATTCATCAAACTTTCAATCTCTTTACAAACATATGAACTTAAGAGGCATGAGTTAACACACATTACATCACCTTTTATAAATTTGAGCAGTCCCAAGCTACTAGAGTTAAGCGTGGATTGAAGCCTAGGGCCTATTGTCACAGACGGACATATCGTAATAACCACAGCTAAGTTTCTCTTGCTCCACTCTAGAGCTTCGCCTTCCGTTAATGTTTTGGCAAGGTAGTAATAACGCCAATAACCCTGAGAGAATAAAGAAACACCAAATATGTATTGTCTTTTGTAAATAAAAAAACACCAAATAAAGAAACACCAAATAACGCCATTGCAAGGTAGCAGAGTTATCTGACTAACATGCTAGCTTCAAAGATACAATATTACCTCAAGTGAGTTAAGGTATTGAGTGTCTGACCAACAACCTTCGTCTTTAGCAACATCTTTAGGCCATTTTAGATTGTAAACAACTGCAGCAATTGATGACACAACCACAACTTTCTTCACTTTAGCTTCAGTGCATGCTTTTAGTACATTCTTGGTGCCAATGAGAGCTGGTTTAAGCAGTTCTTCCTGAATGGTTGTTAGATTTCATGGCGAGTTTTTCAGATATTTACCAAAGACACAAAAGAAGAAGAAATGTTTGATAAGAACTTGCCACTGTGAGAGGAACTCCTTCAAAAGGCACAGGAGAAGCGATATGGAAAACGCCAGAGCAACCAGCAATGGCTAAAGAAAGACCTTCATAATCATACAAATCTGCCTTGAAAAGTTTCAGATTCTTTGCAGCATTATCCAGCTTCCTCAAATGGCCATTCTTCTCATCACCTGAGAACAATGAATCAAATGCAGAGAACATTTAAAACATTGACAAAGTAAACAAAAAAGATTGGTATTTTTTACTCTGTTTTTCCATTTACAAGGATCTCGAACGGTTCCATGGACAGTGTAGCCACGAGAGAGAAGAAACGTGACGAGCCATGAAGCAATAAACCCTCCTGAACCAGTAACGCAGACCTTTGCCATTTCCACCATTGCCATCGTTTTCTTTAGCAACTTAAGATGCTCGCTTTACCAAAAAAAAAAAAGAAAAAAAAAAAACTTAAGATGCTAGTTTGGAGTGAACGAAAGAGATAACAAGTCAAAGTATTTATACACTAGTTATATCTGATTTTAACAACTCATCTTTAACTTAAGTCGCGTATAATTATGAGGGAACTATACTGGATAAAGAATGCAAGTTCAGACTTGAAATTTTATATGAAATATTATTATTTTTTAAAATCAAAACTTCGTTACGCATTTCATAAGTTTTTTTTTTTGGGTTCAACATAAGATTTGTGTATTTAAGTTTTTCACTCGGTTATCTTATAACATAAGAGGGGAAAACATTTTTATCATGCACATTCTAAGTAGCAGCCTAACTTGATATCTCTTAGAAATATAAAAGGTAAAAAGAAGAAGTCTTTGACTTTTATCATAGACATAACAAGTCACATTAAGTAGCAGTCCAAGTCACAAGCCTAATTTGCACTTTTGATCTCTCAAGCTATTGGGCAGAAAAGTCCCCGGTGATAACGAAACTAAAGAAGAAAAGTCAATATTGTATTGTGGAAGAACTGATTGAGACTAAATGGAGTAAATTAACAACAACAAACTGATTTAAGTTGAAACCAAAAGAATGATTTGGATATTTGAGCTTTGTCAATTTGTAGCAATATTGGAAATTACCCCTGAACATAACAGTAAGATCAAAAGAACACTAGAGATGATGAAAATGATGAGAACAGAAATTAACAGATAGATTATATAGAAGAAACATGTGTGACCTCAAGGATCCTTTCCGTGGCTGCGATGTGAAGCACGTGCACCTTGATTCTTTACAAGTAGATCGGATGGTAGAAACCGAGGATGAACTCTGAACACCACCACTAAACATAAAGCTTAAATAACCACTATCCAGCTCAAATAAGGTATTCCCATGAGTTTTTCTTCACAAACAGTTTTTTGTTGCCAAGAGTTTTGAGACTTGGAATAATGTCCCAAAGATGAAAAAATTGATTATCTCTTAATGTAAGTGGATTAAGCTTGCCTATGTTGTAAATGACGAAAGATATTTCTTCAGAATTTGGTATTATTACCACAATCTCCTCGGGTTCCATAGTCACCAAAACATTCAATCCAGTCTAAAACAGAAAGCTCAAGACATTCTTTCTAACAACTTTGCAGGAATTAACAGAAGCTACACTCTTGATGGCAATACATTATTATTAACTTCTTTAAGACTTCCTGCCTTGAAGATGAACTTCTCAGTGTTTAGTAATCTTCTCATTTGGGTTAGCTTTAACCTTATTCACCATTCTTTAGTAGTCGCATCGAAAAAAGAACTGGTATCTGTTAAAAGCAAACAACATCAGATTTTCGATTCAACAGCACAAAAGCATTACTAAAAAATCAGTGTTTAAATGCAGAAGCAGGGTATGATATCTTCACTTCATACCAAGATTTCAATTTAAGTCCCTCTAAGTTGTAAACCCAATCGCAACGGCAGAATCTTTCTCCACAATCTTTTCCCAATATATATAACTAAAGCTTTCACATCAAACCTTAGCAGCAAATCAAGTAGTAACATAACACAATTAGTCTCAGCATGTGGAAACAAGGGACACTACAATTGAAGATTGGGAAGTTTCAAGAACACTAACATGTTTTCGTGGCCGAAACAAGACAAACCATTTACGAAGACTAACCACTACAATACAACAATAAGTAGCACGATTTTTTTGAGTGTGGTAGGAACAGCACTTGTAATCAGTAACCCTGAGATGGCAAATGATAAAAACATCTGAGTTAGGCTCGGTACGACCTTACTCCAATGAGAGCCAAACCCAAATTAAGACACATAATTATTAAATAATTTAATGAATCAGAGATCATTAAATGGCAACATTATGGGATGTCGAGTAACTTGACTTGTGTTCAGTTACGTACAAGAAGATATCCAAGTGGACAAAGAGGACAACATCAGACATAAGTACGGTAGTTGCAAAGTTGCATAAAGTCAGAAAGGAACACAAGTGAGCAAGAGGGAGAACAAAATAGAGAGAATTTATAACCATACGTCATTGGGCATTCAAATTATAAATCCTGAATTTTACAGAGACCCAATGAGAAAGATCTAAGAAGAATCTCCAGTTTCCACAGTTTCATTTTCATCACCAAAACAAAAAACAAAAAATTCCTCCTGTGATTGAACGACAGCGTTTTTGGTAATGCGATTATTGCTTAGCCACCTAGACCCGCTAATCAAATCTGTTATTCGGTAGGTGTTCAAATTTAAATCTAAAACATCATCATCAAGATGCTTACCGACATACCCATGAATTTTTATTTTATTTCTCTAACTGTATTCTTCTTTTTATTAATAATAAAAGACGGATTTGTGTGTTTGTTCGAAGGAATCTGAAAATATAAAACCAAGCGTATTTTGGAGTAATTCAAAGGGTTACAATTTAATACTTGGGGAGGTTGGTTTAATTTGTCTGCTTTCTTCGAGTAAGGTCGAGATCCAGAACGTGACAATGTGACTTCCACTGCTTCAGGACAAATAAAATATGACCTACCTGTCTAAACTAATACTATACTCATTTATCCTTATTATGAATTACGCCCATCTCGTGTCTTCCTAAGTTGCTATTACATTTAATATATATATATATATATTCGTGATATGATTGAGTGTTATCATTTAAAAACATCACACGTTTGATATCATTTGTATAGAGATTATTGATATGAAACTTTTATCTGGATAATCATATTATTTTCTACGAACGTGTAAAAACATATATATTATATGAGATGAGCATAATCGAATCATGTATATATATATGGATTCTTAATGAAATTTAACGTTGAATTCGAGAAAGAAATTATTTCAAAAATTTGAATCGTGATTCACGTCTGTTCTTTTATACTCGATCCTCCCTCTGGGATTTGCACAATTCCAAAAATGATAAAGAGAGGTTGGTTATATTTAAAATAACTACTGTATTCTAAATAAATGCATTGTATAAATGGAAAGAGTTTTAGTTAATAGCTTAGCACCAAATAAGAAATTTGATTCCCAATTAACGAAAACAAATAATGCAATATTATATATGGACATGAATCAAGTTAACTTAAGACCATTAGTCTTTTTGCCCAAACGCCAAACCTGCCTACATAAATATACAATACCTATGGTACGAAAAAAACCTTAGATAATTTGACTGAGATATAAAGTAGAGTTAATTAGGTGTCTAGCCAAATTGTTGATGGAAAATTAGAGAAATGATCTTGAGTTCTTCTTTAAAAAAAACAAAAAAAAGTAGCAAATGACTAAATACATATCATTATTGTAGAAAAACGAATACATTCATGGCACACACATAGTTAAAAACGACAACAAGAATTTAACGTTAATAAATAACTCTTAGTTGTTCTTAACACAGCAAGTTCGAAAGACATGGCATCCAAAAAAACGAACATTTTGACCGAAACTCAACATTGGGTATGAGTCGTATGACAACTAATTACAGTCGCTCATGAAAGAAGGAAAAAGAAAAAGTGAAAATCTAAAATTAGATGAGTAACGAAAATTAGGCAAAAAAAAAAAAAAAAAAAAAAAAAAAAGACAGAACAGAAGGTAGTTCATCTTCTCCTATAAAAATTGCAAAACTCTCTCCTTTGCTTCTCCCCCTCATACTTATCACGCCACCTCACCCTTCCGGAGATTCCATTTCTCCTCCAAATGGATCTCCGACGGAGACCTCCTAAACCACCGGTTAACAATCCCGACGGATCTTACCGTTTCCATCAAGATCTCACTTCTTCCACTCCTAACGATGATCATCCTCCACCTAAAGCTTCCGATGCGCTTCCTCTTCCTTTATATCTAACCAACGCTGTCTTCTTCACCCTCTTCTTCTCCGTCGCTTATTATCTTCTCCACCGTTGGCGTGACAAGATCCGCTACAATACTCCTCTTCATGTCGTCACTTTCACTGAACTCGCCGCCATTATTGCTCTTATCGCTTCTTTTATCTACCTCTTAGGTTTTTTCGGTATTGATTTCGTTCAGTCATTTATCTCACGCGCTTCTTCTGATGCTTGGGATCTTCCTGATTCTATCGACAACGATGACCACCGTCTCCTCACCTGCTCTCCTCCTCCTCCTCCTCCTCAGATCGTTAAATTACATATTCAAGAACCTATTGTTACCGAATCTCTTCCTGAAGAAGACGAGGAGATTGTTAAATCTGTTCTTGACGGTGTTATACCATCCTACTCTCTTGAATCTCGTCTTGGAGATTGTAAAAGAGCGGCTTCCATTCGTAGAGAGGCGTTACAGAGAGTTACTGGAAGATCTGTGGAAGGATTGCCGTTGGATGGATTTGATTATGAATCGATTTTGGGACAATGTTGTGAGATGCCTGTTGGATATGTGCAGATTCCGGTGGGAATAGCTGGACCATTGTTGCTTGATGGTTATGAATACTCTGTTCCCATGGCTACTACTGAAGGTTGTTTGGTTGCTAGTACCAACAGAGGCTGTAAAGCTATGTATATCTCTGGTGGAGCTACTAGTACGGTTCTTAAAGATGGTATGACTCGAGCTCCTGTGGTTCGCTTTGCTTCCGCTAAACGAGCCTCTGAGCTTAAGTTTTTCTTGGAGAATCCTGGCAACTTTGATACTTTGGCCCTTGTCTTCAACAGGTTCATTTTTTATTATTATATAACAGTTTGTTTAAAATACGGGTTCTTGTTTGATGAAATTTTATCGAGGGGATCTAACTGATGAAGAATTGACTTTGTGGATGCAGGTCGAGTAGATTTGCGAGGCTGCAAAGTGTCAAGTGTACAATTGCTGGGAAGAATGCTTATGTAAGGTTTAGTTGTAGTACTGGGGATGCCATGGGGATGAATATGGTTTCCAAAGGTGTTCAGAATGTTCTTGAATACCTCACTGATGATTTTCCTGACATGGATGTCATTGGTATCTCTGGTAAGTTCCTTATTTCTGTGGTTCATTGTAGTTAATACTCCTCTCTACATCAGCTTAGTGTCATCTTGAGACTTGAAACTCTAGTTTTTTTTTTGTTTGATACTATCTTACTGCATATTTGATTGTTCAATCTTTTACCCCTTCTTTATATTTTTTTTTATCTTAATTGTTCAGGTAACTTTTGTTCGGACAAGAAACCTGCTGCTGTGAACTGGATCGAGGGACGTGGCAAATCAGTTGTTTGTGAGGCAGTAATCAGAGGAGAAATCGTGAACAAGGTGTTGAAAACGAGTGTGGCTGCTTTGGTGGAGCTCAATATGCTCAAGAACCTGGCAGGCTCTGCTGTTGCAGGCTCTCTAGGAGGATTCAACGCTCATGCAAGCAACATAGTCTCTGCTGTATTTATAGCAACTGGCCAAGATCCAGCTCAAAACGTGGAGAGCTCTCAATGCATTACAATGATGGAAGCCATTAACGGCGGGAAAGATATCCATATCTCTGTCACTATGCCATCTATTGAGGTAAGTATCGACTGATCAAATATCTTTCTGAGCTCTCTCACATTAAAATCCTTGAATTTGAAAGATTTAATTTTGGATTATCAGGTGGGGACAGTGGGAGGAGGAACACAGCTAGCGTCACAATCAGCATGTTTAAACCTGCTGGGAGTCAAAGGAGCGAGCAAAGAGTCGCCGGGGATGAACTCAAGGAGGCTAGCAACAATAGTGGCCGGAGCAGTTTTAGCCGGAGAGTTATCTCTAATGTCAGCTATTGCAGCAGGACAGCTAGTGAGGAGTCACATGAAATACAATAGATCCAGCCGAGACATCTCTGGAGCAACGACAACAACAACAACAACATGATCTAAATGTCTCTTTCTCTGACTCAAAACTCAAACAAGGACAAAAATCCAAACAAGGCACACTTTGACAACTCATTCACTCAACAAAAACTCGGTGGTGGGCAGAGATTTAGCCATGTGCGAACGTGCCTTTTGCCCTTTTGTTAAATAAAGAAAAAAAACTGTTTTTTTGTTTGTTTTGACTTGAATCTTTTTTTTTTTTTTTGGATTGAGGGAGGAGTGAAAGAGAGATTTCAATTTCTTATTTCTCACTTCCTCTTTCTCTCTATCATGGATAATTCGTGTCACTTTGATCTGTCTCTTGTTTGTTAGGAAGTGATCTATATGAAAAATGTGTATGAAGTTGCGTTTGGGGTACATTTGAGATTTTTCTCTGTTTGTTATTTCATTTTATTTTTTTTATTTATACATTAAAAAGATATATATAATTTCCCTGTGCGTTGGGACATTTCTATCTCATTCTAGAGTTGTTGTTGGTAAAAGATACGGTTCTTCTTCTTTCCTCCAGAAGACTCCACCTACTACACCTGAGATTTCCTGATTAAAACGTATTCCAACTTGCACTGCTTTACGAAAAAAGAAAGAAAACAATATCTTATTTTGTTAATTAGGTCAAGTGATCCATAGTTTTTCAAACTTATATCTTTGCATGATTGTGTTTCAAATCAATAGATTTTTAAATATATATATATATATAGGTCTTCAAACTGAACAATCTAAAATAAAATATATGTTTGAGATTTCATATTAAAAGTATAAAAAGTAGTATATATAAGTAAGTTAGATTAATTGGTTTTTAAGTTAAAATATTGAATATTCTTTAGTAATTATAGAATATTCACTAATAGATTATTAATTTAACCAAACAATCCATAAATATATCAAACTTCTCTATCTAGACACATCGATGTTTGATGATGTTTAATTGCCTATAATTTTTGTAAAGAAACTTAAGTCAATAAACTCTAGTTTGTGATAAGGACATAACCTAATTATTTATATAATGAATTGTCGTTGTGTCACCATCCGAATTCAAATTTGCGTATTGGATACCTGTGGATAGTGTTAGATAAAAATGAACTCTAGGTTTTGTATTTCTTGGGGGCATTTAATACTAAACTTGGTGTAGAGTGTAGAAATTCCAATCAATAAATTAATTAAAATTTTAAACATTTGGTGAAAACGTTTTTACATTTAAAATTCTTCATAATTAACTGTAGTTGTCTTTCTTTTCGGTTTGGTTTTCTCAGTTTCCGTACGAGTAAACTGAGACTGAGGCTATTTGTTATTGGGCCACTCTTACGCAACCTACTTGCAAAACCAAAAAAAAAAACCTCCAAATAAAATACTGTTACAGTCCTCTCAACTTTCATGGGCCAAAAATTCTGTTCATTCACGTCTGTCAATTTCTCATAACGTCATCGTATCCACGTAGATACGAGTACTGGAGTTTGTGCCATCTGTGTGTGTGGGTCTCTCCCTTGGGCCCAAATCCTCGACAAATAACTCACAAATCCTCGAGCCATTTTTGGTAATTTACGCCCACATCACCTCTATCTCTATGTACAAGTTCTTAAAATGTCATATTTTTACTGTAAAAGGGAATTCTGACCATCCACATACTACCTTCAGAATCTATAGTGGAGGTGAATATAGTAAATGTGTTGTTTTTGGAAGTAGCCAATTATACTTGAAATATTTTTTTATTATTTTATACGAACAAAATCAAATGTTTTCCATCGTTGGCATTTGAGGTTAATTCTATACAAGAACACGTGTAAACCAAAAAATAAAACTACTCTTTATATTTCTATTTACTCAGTGGTTTTTTTTTTGTTTACTTCAACGTTCGTGAAGATTGTTCAAATCCGAATGACCAATACTAACAAAAAAAATATGCTCATAATGTATTTGGAACAGCACTAAAATTCGAATGGGCTTTACTTTTGTTTTTGTCATCTTTTCGGCATTAAAGTAGTAAAATAATAATGAAAAAGACATGATAATTGGTGGATGGGGTTACAGGCTTAGTGGCAGATAACTAGTCGCCAGAGATTTATAAAAATGAGAAAATTAATTGTTGAAAATGTTGTCCCCTAATCTTCTGTCTTTACTAACTGCTTTTGTAAAGCTATAAACGAAAATTCAACGGTTATAATCATCTTCTTCTGTCAACAACTTGAAATCATTACAGACTACAGTAGTCAATAACCAAATGATTTAACCATATTATTAAAAAAAATATCATTAATCATATACATAACGTTTAGTATGAATATTAGTACATTATATACATTGTAAAGCTAATTAGTAGTCACAGACTCGAAGTTTTGGATTCATCCCCTATTGTCCGTATTCTGATATTGCAATAAGATAACAAAAATAATACATGGACCGACGAGAGTATTGTGTTTGTGTATAATGGGCCCAGATATGTTCTCGATGCAAATTTAAATAACCATTATATGCCACGTGAACAAGAGAATTCAATTTGTAAGAGCACCTCCAACGGGAGGTTTTAAGAGAATTTAATGGAGGTTCTTAACAATAAAAGTTAAAAAATAAATCAAAAATATATTTTAGCTTAAGAACCGGTGCTTAGATAGGGACTTTAAGGATCGATTTTAACGAGGTTCTTAAGGTGACGTGGAGGATTATGATTGGTTCATAATTGTAAAAAAAAAATCACCCAGATTTTTTCTCTATTTCCACAAATCTCTCGCTCTCGTCTCTCTCGTTAAATCTCTGTATTCATCCAAATTCAAATTCAAGTATGTACAAACCATGGCCGAAATCGTAACTGTAATTAACGGTGTCATTTCTCAGAATCTTCACTCTCTTCTATCTTCTCCGGCGAGGGAATTCCTCATTTGTAATGACGGCAAACAGGTAAGTCTTTTTTTTTCTCTTCCCTCTTTGTATAATTGGCTAGATATTGAGTGTATCGTTTGAGATTTTACCGATGGATGACTAAAAAGGTAAGAATTCATTATGAGGTTCTTAAAAATTATTTTTTGAAAATTTATAATTTAAAAGTCCTTAAGAACCTCTCATGGGGTTCATGGAATGGACATGGTCTAAGGGTGTCAATTCTTGTTATTTAACTAATTAGTCACTACTAATAGTGCAATGGATTATGCAACGTGAAGGTCCAACGACTATAGATTCGGTTCAAGTCGTAAGTCATATGTTTGATTTCAACTATATAGTTAAAGATGATTTTTGTCACATGTGTTGTAGTCGAGTGCTGTGAATTTGATAATAGGAAACTATGGTGGAGAGATTATGCTTGCATTCGACTAAATAATCTCTAAAATCTCCGAATGTCTCTTGTTTAAGAAACTAATATCTAATAGTATATTATATTGCAGCTGAACAATATAGTAGAGTGACTAGGGTCTCGATTCTCAAACTGCAGTCGCGTTCTCAAACTTGAATGATATGTCGTGCATCATGTTATAAACAAGCAGTCAATCATATTCAAGTGAATCTTTACTTATTTAAGCTACAGTACCGCTGACTGAATAGTATTAACAAGTATTATGGGACATATTCAAAACTTAAAACATAAATCATAGTTATACTGTTTAACATTTTATTTTAAGATATGGAAAAAGAAAACACCTTTTGAACGTGCTATGAAACCGATCTTGAATAGAAAGAAACTTAACTCCGTACTACAACCTAATATCTAAGTGATACATTACTTAGTTACGGTGATCGAGTGTTTCAGCAGAATTTATGATTTAAAAGAAAAAAGGTAACTGAATCTTCGAGAATCGAGAGAGATTATAAATTTGATAGAAGTATTTTTAATAAAGAAAAAAAAGTGAAAAACGAAATTCGAGGTACAGACATTTGTTGTGTGGAGTAGGATAGGTTTGGGAAACCTCCACGTGGACCAAGTACCGATGCTTCCGACCGCCTCCACGTGGCATGAGAGCTCAGATTCTGCTCTGACATTTTGACCGCACGTGACTTTGCTCCGTGCACGTGTGGATCAAGAGACTGTACGATTGCGCCGGTCATGTAAATGAACGGCTCTGATCGAGACTACTTGGTTGCGTGAGGCACATGCATCATTGTTAAGGAGGCGGCTTCAAATGTCATAAGAGCAGTTCTACTTAAAGGAGGGTATCTAAGTATTAAAAAAATAAAAAAAGTATAGAAAGATGAAGAAAGCTAGAAATGAGTTCTAAATTTAGAATTTTTAGAGTTTGTTTCTAAAATATTTAGAATTCCTACACATTAGGTGTGCAATTATGATTGGACAATTTTTTAAAAATTTAATTAAATAATTTAATTATATTATAAATACTAATATTTAATTTTTTAGATACCCATATATATATTTTAGGGGTGGAGATGCTCTAATGTGTTATACTTAATTAAATTTAAAAGAAAGAATCATTTGTGTCAGTTTTGTGTAGACATTATTTAGACTGCTTCGATCATGGTATAATTCTGATAAAACAATTCCTATGTTAATCTGATAATTATATAGTCCCTTTTCTGATAACTACTCTTAATTCTCAGCGTTAACTTTCCCGCCTTTCCATTTTCTGGCTCACCACACCACACTTCCATCTTCATTTTTGGTCCAATCTTCGGCTAGCCTTAAAATTTCTCCGAGTTTAGGTTTGCGAAATGGGGTTACAGGCTAGGTAGAGGTATATTAAAAATAGTATGTTATCTGCAAACTCATTTTCGATTCTTACTCTTTGTTCATTTGCATATTCTATATATAGCTCTCACATTTGCATCCTTACGTGTAAACGGTAAAGTACAACATGCTGCGATCATCGAATAATTTAGTGTGTGCCCACAAACGCTTATATATATATATATTTGACATCATATACATATGAAATAAAGTTGGCATTTTATGTTAAATGAGAACGTGGAAAAAATTATACCAAAATCCAGATTAATCTTTGAAATGATTAATTACTATTTAAGCTGTGTATAATTTGATACGCTCAGGATTCATTTAGAATAATTAAAAAGCAAATAATTAATTATGCGTTCTTATCAACTAAGCCATAAACTATTTTCAATTATGTCCGCCCCCTTCTAATACAGTAAAAGTGGATAAATAATAATACCAATTAAACAAGTGGGAAACTTTGATAAGAATTTCAATTTCTTTAATATGTAGATTGGCACCACCACAAGATCGAGTAGCTAGTAGCATGCATAGAGGAAGGAACATGCGTGCGAATTAATATTAACTGTTAATTAATGAATAAGGTATGGTTAAACAATTAGAAGTATTCTGAAACGTTGAAGGCAATTATTCATAACTAAGTGTTCTCTCTTTTTTTGGGTTCAGGTTTATTTTCGTCGAGTTTTGGCCAAAATCCTACATTTTCCCACCCAAATCGAAATTTTGTTTGTCTTCACTGTGAGATTTGAATATGAATCTAAGAAAGCGTAATTTCTTAAAAGTTTTTAGAAAATAGAAACCGTAATAAAATCAAGAACTAGGGGTTTTTTGGTCAACGATAACTATGTTTTCTAAATACAGTTGATATGAAACTTACCAATTTTTTATGATGAATATATAAATACATTGTAAAACAGCGTTGCCAAAAGGCATACATTGAAATTATGACTTGCAAATTGCAATATAGCTTTAAGCCTTTACCTGTCTAACTTCATTTCATCACCTGTCTAACTTCATTTCATCACCTGTCTAACTTCATTTCATCATTCATTTAAGTTGTAATATATCTTCATTGTCAGTTTTACATCATCATTCATCATTCATCATTCATCATTAAAAAGACTTAGTAATTGGCAGCAGAAAAAAGTCTTAGTAATTAATACCAATGCATGTCATTTCTAATTATCATAAGCTTCATGTTTACAAATAATTTACATTTTTATGTTTAATTTCTATATAAGAAATTAAATACTAGCATTTCTTTAATCATCTATTCATCTTAATTATCTTTGGCTTTAAAAATCCTTTTCTTAATTTCCTTTCTCTTTTAAGTTATAAGAAGCTTGGAAGTTTTTTTCTTTATCCTTCGCTTGAAGATATAAGCTAAAAACCACCGAATATATTCAGAGAAGAAAACTCTATTCCTTGTCTTGTCTTGGATTTAATGTAATATTATTAATCTGCACTTATGCGTTATAATATATGGCACTATGCGTATTAGATTTAAATTTCTTAAAATTGAGAAAGGAATGATTTTCAGCTAAATTATCGGTGTGACAATTGCTTCTTTTTTTTTTTTTGGCTTTCCTCGTTCAAGAAAACTATTCTGCAGAGACACTCACTCTCAGGTCTCAACACATCAATTAATTTGAAGCTTCTCTAATTTTCTTTTCACATCGCTTCAATACGACGGCGTCTAGGATGAAGAATCTGCTCTTCTTTTGCCCTAAAGCGTGTTAGGGTTTAACACACAAGTATACCTTTTGATTCTATGTCTCTTTGCTCTGTTTTTGTCGGCTTGTGTAACCGATCAACTCAAGCTATTGGCTCCTCACCCCCTGAAATTTGACTTCTCCAATGGATCTCAACGTTTCTCTTATATGAATCTATCTTCACCCTCACAATATCATTTTCTATATATATGAGCCACAAGAACAAGACCCAGTAGATGCAGCGGCGATGGACGGTGGTTACGATCAAACCGGAGGAGATTCTAGATACTTCCATAACCTCTTTCGACCTGAGCTTCATCACCAGCTCCAAGCTCCTCAGCTTCAGCCCCAGCCTCAGCCTCAGCAACAACAATCAGATGATGAATCTGACTCCAACAAGGATCCGGGTTCTGACCCAGCTAACTCCGGTTCGACTCTCGGGAAGCGTCCACGTGGACGTCCTCGGGGATCTAAGAACAAGCCGAAGCCACCCGTGATAGTGACAAGAGATAGCCCCAACGTGCTTAGATCTCACGTTCTTGAAGTCTCATCTGGAGCCGACATAGTTGAAAGCGTTACCACTTACGCTCGCCGGAGAGGGAGAGGTATCTCCGTTCTCAGTGGTAACGGCACGGTCGCAAACGCCACTTTCCGGCAGCCGGCTACGGTAACGGATCATGGGACTAATGGAGCCGGAGGTGTTGTGGCTTTACATGGAAGGTTTGAGATTCTTTCCCTCTCCGGTACGGTGTTACCCCCTCCTGCGCCGCCAGGATCCGGTGGTCTTTCTATCTTTCTTGCCGGTGTTCAAGGTCAGGTGGTCGGAGGAAACGTGGTGGCTCCGCTTGTTGCTTCTGGTCCAGTGATACTAATGGCTGCATCGTTCTCCATTGCAACTTTCGAGAGGCTTCCGCTTGAGGATGAAGGAGGAGAAGGCAGAGGAGGAGAAGATGAAGAAGGAGAAGGTGATGGTTCACTGCCGACTACGTCAGCATCACCGCCGTCTAGAGCCGGTCAAGGACAGTCAAGAGGTGATATGAGTGGTTTTGATCCGTTTTCCGGTGATCCTCATTTGCTTGGTTGGGGAGCCGCAGCTGCTCCAAGACCACCTTTTCAGAATTGAAAATTATGTCCTTAAAAATAGCTATAACCAGATTTTATTTTTGAAGATTGAAAAAAGAAAAACCATTTTAATGATAATGACATCTTCTTAGTTATTTGGGTTTATTTTCGTTATACATTTAGATGATGTGAAGTGATCATATATGAATAATGAATATTTGAATTCGTCGTAAGATATATATATATATATATATATATATATATGCTTCTCCATCTGCATTTTTCCTTATTTTTTAACCATTTGGGTTTTGTGATGTACCCTATACATATAATTTGTTATATACAATCGACTTCACAATGAAATGTGCTATTAGAAGTCGATTCAAAGTGTTAATAAAACAATAAAGTGTTGAATCTATTAGATATGGATATATGGCTCATAGTATATATGAATATGTATCTGTAATCCCCATTATTCGGTATGACTGCTGATGACTTCATCTATGTTACTATGTATATCAACAAATAAATCAATCATCTGGTTCTTTTGCCACACATCAAATCCTCTAAATTAAATATTTGTTTATGCATGGAATCCTGATTTGAAGAAACAAATAAATCACGGAAATAACGCTTTCGATTCTATGAAGAAATCACAGAAATAATGCTTCAGAATTTTATTGAAAAAGTAAATAACGCCTTAGAAATTTGTGAATTTCCCCTCAAGGTAACGGCTTCGGCGATAAAATTGTACTAGTTTGTCGATTATAAGCAAATAATTTTTTTTCTTCAGTTACATCGACTTAAACATGATTTTTGACCGTTACACCGACTAATTAACTGCGGAACACACGATTATATTACATGACCTGCTAACTAATACCAATATATGGAAACTTTTTGGCAGATACGTTTTCATCAGTTTCCTTACAAGATTAGGAAACTCTGCAACAACATTGCCAAGTGGATTTTTTAGTATCAGTGTGTGTGAAAATGAGTAATGCATCAAGTCCCTAGGGAAGATATGTATGGACAATATTAAATCAAGTGAAAGAAAAAAAGCTTGTACATGACCAATGCATGTCCAATAGAAATTTGTGGTGAAATATCTCCACAGAGCTGCTAAGAGAAGACGGGTGACAAATTTCTATTTCTGTATATAAGAAATTGAGTCGTTTCCGGGGTTGTTGTACCTTATAAGATGAAAATGAGAGGGTGGATTGAAAATCTCTTTTAATATGAAAGTTTCATAATTTTCATATAGTTGACTTTTAGGGCTTGAAGCATATAAAGCGAATAAAGGGTATAATGTACTTTGGGACCTTTTAGATACGTGCATAAAGACTTTTTCTTTGAAGATTTCCATGTGTCTTACATGCAATTGGAGCAATACAAAACCAAGATCAAACGATTGGGTTAAGAAATCTTGTTTTTCTACGTACGCTGATAAAGTAAACATAAGTGCAAAGGTATGCCTATATGAATTATGATTGGATTGATATATAAATTATGTTCATGGGAAACTAAAACGAAAAACAATGTTAATGTATAGGCCACAAAGCTTGAAATAATATGTATATATGTGCATAGGTCAATATTTGTAAATACAAGAAAAATACATTTGTATTTCCTTGGTAACTCTGTAAGAGGGTTAATGAAACATGTTAGACACATTTAACTTCACTTCTCTGCTGTTGTAGGAGACCGACTCCACCAAATCAAATAAATTCCATCGAACGACGAAGCAAAAGTTAAAGATGTAAGTTTGTAAATCATAATTTCTCGAATTCATATAAGTTTGTAAATCATAATTTTTCGAATTCATAGCAGATCGTTATCGTTGGTTGCATCCTTGACGTAAGTATCAGGAGCAGGGCCTCCTAACATCAATGTTGATTTATCTACTTCACAATCTTCACAGAACTTGCTAATGTTTTTCCTTGTGATACAAACGAATTCCTATAAAGAACCAACGAGGGCATCGAAATTACTAAAGAAACAAATAAAGAACAAGTTCACTTAAGATTGAGAACCGGTCACTGCTCAAATGGGACTCGCACAAACAGTCGACCATGCAGGCTTACAACCGCTGACGTGTGCAACGGATCGATTCTTGCTGGAAAGTTCACAACCTACCGAAACCAAGATCAGTATCAGATGACTACTATCCTTCAGTTAGTAAACATGGCTCTGTTTGGAGTGTTAGAACCTAACCTTTTTGAAGGGTGTGATTCCCCAAGGATTGTCAAGCTGCTCAGGTTGGCCTGCTATAACTAGCCGCCCTGCAGGATCTGATTGAACTCGTACCTGAAAGAAGAACGCAACTTATGTTAAGGAGTTGAGTCTGTGTGATAACACAAAGATTACTGTGAAGTTCATTACAGCTAACACAAATGGTGTCTATCTAGCAACCCCGGCTCTTTCCACTTAAAATAATATTTTTGTGCAATACCAGCTATGAATCAGTACTGATCAAAGAAGCTTACGAGATTGAGTTCCAAGGAGAAAATCTCACCTCTTCACGAAGAAGTCCAGGTACCAGCGCAAATATCTCAAAGCAGTCTTTCTGTAGATAGAGACAAACAAAAAAAAATTTGGTAAGATTTCAGATTAAGAACATAGAGATATATTGCAGTGATCTCCCTCTCTTCAGGCAATCTTGTTTTTGACTCTTTTTTTTTTTTTTTCTCATTCCTCTTATTTCAAAAGTTGAGTAGGGGAAGAGGCAGAGGTGCTCACAGTTTCTCTGACGTTTATCTTCACCCAGTCTGCAGGGGGGCCAACATCAATAACCTCGGCAGATGACCTATCAAGCCAAAATCGTATTGTTAATCTTTTGCTTTGATTAGACAAAAGAAATAAAAAGACAGGTCACAGAATACTCAGTATTCATATAATATCCTGTGCTATTTCTGGAATGTAGTTCTTACAACTACCACCCATAGAAATAGTGCTTGTGATCCACCAAACATTATACAGCGAAACAGGATTTCTCAGTGGATAAGACTTTACGTCAATGCACATAGTAAAGCACATCTTGCATAAGAGACAAATATATAATTAGTTTCGTAACTGTTTGTCTGCTTCATGTGAATTAACATGGTCCATGCTAGTTGCAGTTTTTTGTTTCTGCACACCTAAAAAGAACATATAAACAGTTAAATACAGTGGCATTAGGTATTATTCTGTAAATCTAAGAGAAGAATAGCCGCTCCTTCGAAATTTACCAATATTTCTGAGGTTCTTTTGCTTTGGGGTTGAATTCAAGCCTTTATCCTAAAGAAACGCACAAACAGCATTATGGTGAACCGCATGTTTGAACATTGTAAATCATGAGTGTAGTAAGACCCAGAATAGAAACCTTAACAATAGGCTCACTAACTTCCCCAGATCCAAGAAGACGCTGAGCATGCCAACCTTGCATAGCACGAGCTGCAGAATCTCTTCGTGCTCTGCCTGACCCTGAACCTTGATGACTACTTGCCTGCATAAGAGAGAAATGAAAGGAATGCAAAGTTTTTCTTGAGCAAAAAGTTTAGATTGTGTACATAATATTTCTGATGGCCTTTCCAGTTAACACAAAAAGGTACAACTTTATCAATCAGATCGCAGAAAGTAGTGCTCAACATATTTATCTGATATCACACATGCTTGAAATTTCCAAACTCCCCCTACGTTAAATCATTTTCTGAAAAGAAAATCAGAACTTTCGCTTCTTCTAATTTAACAGCATAGTTAGCTATCCTTAACTTGACCTTCTCTCAAAATGCTCACTTACCCAAAAATATAAAATATACAAATTTGATAGAAACTCTAACCTCTTTTTCAAGGCCTGAAGACGGAAGAAAAGCTGAACCAGGAAGGTTAAGCTCACCATTTTGCCTTAAATGCTTCTCATACTCCAAAAGTGCCTGCGCTTGGAAAATAAGAATACAAATCATGAAAGTATATACACCTTGATAGGATAAAGATCAAACAGAACATTCAATGTTCCAAAATAGTTAGTCCAAATAAACTGGTAAAGGCTATTTAACCACGGCATAAAACCAAACTAGCTAGCCTCAAACACACTACCAAAAAATGAGCAGAAGCGATATTGCCTGAATTGAACAATGTTTGAACTGACTGAACAAGTATAACTTGTTAATCTCGATACATATTAGGTAAAACTGAAATTCACCTTTTCATAGAAAATGCGGAATGTCCAGGAGACTGTGGTGCATGTCCTGAATAAGGAAATTTAAAAAAAAAGGTTGACAGTCAATATCAATAAAACAACCCGAAAGATTGAGGAGTTGAAGGCAGAACCAGTCGTACTTTGGAGGATGGAATGATTCTCCGACTTGCCGCCATAGCTTAGATGTGGTGACCTATGTAAGAAAATGAATAACACAGACATAGACCTAACGTAATTAACATATAACTGCATTGAATTAATTCTTCCCAGGAGCCATTCCTTGATCTTAAATCATCTTCTCATTCATTAGCTAAGAAATTAACCTTTCTAGCTAACTATAGTTCATGTGCGTTATCCACATCCCAAAACATGAACCAGAAATTAAATCACAGGGCTCGTATATATAACCTAGATGAATTTTAACCTACTGAATGGGGCAAGGAAGGAGAAGATCTTAGTAAACATAAAATTTTCTAAAGTATGAAAGTAGATAAATACCACGTCATAGCCACCTAACTTGATGACGGCTCTCCACAGCCTACATTGCAGAGTAAAGCATGCAGAAGTCAAACAAGGATTAACCAGAAATATGGAATTTCCCACGAATTAAAGCAACACATTTCAGCAACTCACTTTAGACAATTTAAAGGCTGTCCATAAAACTTGGGTGCTTTAAATTCCAAGAAATTCTCCTTGTGGTAGGCCTCCACTTCTTTAATAAACGCCTCTTGATCCTTTGGTGTCCCTGCTTCATCAACTTCCTTAGCCTGTAGATTAAAACATGAACTTTGTAATCAAATAGAACCACTGATAACTACAAAGCTCTCTTCCCTAAGAAAACAAAACAATGAAATTCGATGCTGAATGGAGATACAAGCAAGATATTTGTCTCAAATGTGACAAAAACAAGTTTTTATTACCTCAGAATCAGTCAGCAACCAAGTCTTCCACTTCTTAACACTTTCCTCTGCAACAAAAGGAATCGAGGGCTCCCCCTTCAGAGGAATTAATTCCCCAAGTGTTGTCTCCTCTTGACCACCATCACTAGTAATCTTCCCTTCAGACTGATCAACATCAACAATGCTCTGACCACCTACCTCTTCATTAGCCTCATTCTCATTAATAACTGGAGCATCAGATAAATGAACATCACTCTCCAAAGTCAGAGTCTTATCCTCAGGAACAGGAGACTTAGGTTTTTCAATGGAGTTTTGGTCGTCCACTGGTTCTGAAGTCTCCTCCTTTTCACCTTTGTTATCAATTGGAGCAATATCAGCACCAGAAGGCACATCTTGCTCTAGCATTTCAGTGTCCGCCATCAAAAACTATTACGAAGGACGAAATCAAATCAAAACCCGTAAATATACAATCAATCCTGAAATTCATAAACAAATCGAAAAAAAAAATCGATAAAATCCGGAAGGATGCGAAAAATCAATCTACATATCATCCTTCTCTGCCTGAGAAAATGTAATAAAAAAAAACCTGAATCCTACTCTCTCACTGACTCGCTATATATAGAGAGAGAGCATGAAAACCAAAATTGGTTACCTGTTTTGCAGAAAATACGACGCCGGAGGAAAATTCACAGACGGTGGTGCCAGGCTAGGGTTTGTTAGCAGCCGGAGAAACTGAAGGACGCCGGCGGAGCGAGAAATATCAATTTTAACGGAGAGCAAAGGCTTTAGATTTTTTTTTTTTTTTTAACCAAGGGCAACGCTTTGTTTCTACCTACGCAATTAATTCTCCAGATTTTTTTATAGGCAAATTTATTTAAAGGTAATTAGGAAATGATATATTTCAGGAAGTTGGACCTTACAGCCCAAACTATTAAAGCCCAGTAAGTAAAATATGGGCTTGAAAATCTAGGTCTATTATGAAAATAATCTAAATCTAAATATTACAACAAAAAGAAAGATTAAACAACTTATAAGGGCTTATACTTTCTAGTAATTCTGGTTTGTCTCGATGGTTCTTCATCTTCCATGAAGATATTCTTTAGTAAGCTTAAGTCAATGCTTGTGTAATTAATATATAGTTTGGGTTTTGTGTGATTTGTTCAGAAAACATTAATCAATAGAATTGATTCTTAATCGTTGTGTAATTAATTGATAGTTCGTCCGGAATTTTTTAGGTGTTTTAGTTTGTAACCGAAGATGAAGTAAGAGAAATCGAAGTCTTTGACGCGCTCAATATTTGGGACCACTCTTATCAATATATTATTGTCTTTAATTTGATGCTCCACATCTCCCAAATTGTAAATATTAGATTGTTTCCCCCCCATAATACTGTATTTATGTCACGATATGTAATTTTTATTGATGGACATTAAAATCAATGGAACATTTCGATTTGACGTATGTTTGTCGTTTTATTCTGTTAAAAACTTGGGTGGGAGTTAGGGCGTAGTTAATTCCCCTCCTAGTCAGTGTAGCTAATCTTGCTTCGAATGGGTAGCTATAGTTCTGCAATGATTCTCAGACCGGTCAGTCTCTACAAGGTTAACAGGTCTGGGATTGACTTCTGGTAAGGAACTGTCTTTTTTTTTTTTTTTTTTTTTTGCTCACGTTGATCGCGTGCATTTTGCATCATAGCTACGAAATGACAGGTTACCGAATATTCTTAACCGCTTTCAAATAGAGATGCTTTTCCGAGAAAGTCTTGTCTGTGGGTAAAGAGGTGCGTTTTCAGATCGAATGGTTTCACTGAAACAAACAAATTAGATATAGTAATGAGGTTCGAATGCGGGTTGTGTAAGAAAACGCAACATGCAACACACAAGTAATGTTGGTAAAACTAAAAAGGACATAACAATGTTTGAATGGTGAATAAAAAGTAAAAACAATGTGTTATTAATAATAATTTTAAAATTTCAACTAATTATTTCTAACATACTAAAACAAAACTTTTGGATAGAATTGTTTCAATTGATAAAGTTAATATAGGCTATTGAAAAAAAGATAGTTGTTTTTGAGATGAAACATCCCTGAAAAGTGAAAATACCTGAGAACTACTAGTGCTTTTTGGTTTTTAAATTAACAGTAGTGTGCAGTGTAGTTTGTATATTTTCTTTGAGTGGCGAAGTTTGCTGAAAACCACAATAGAACCATCTGTTTTATTATATATTACGTTAACTCCATAATTTGGTTTAATTTGCAACTATTGACTACTATTCTACTAATTAACCAAAAATAAATTGACAGACAAGTAAAAAAATTCTTTTCGCCGACAAACAGGTATAATTGTTGTAGGGTTTTTTTTTCTAAAATGATTTCGTCATGCTCTTGGATTTTAGTAGAATTGTCTTCTATCATTGTAAATTCAATTTTCATTTTGTAGAATACATGCATGCAATATTATTTTCTTCAAATTGCTATTAAAGGATTTAATTCATATGGAATCATCCCACCTAGAAATGTTTTTAATTTAAAGTAATATAATATACATTGTAAAAACTTGACCTATTAAATATTGATGAATAGAAAAAAATGGCGAGCCTGCAATCTGTTCTCTTTTATATTGTTCTCCGGCTGTTCCACATTGTTATCGTTATTTATGTGGTATCGAATGTACTCAAGTACCAAGTGATGTCTTTGGCTAATGGAGTTTTCTAAAAATTGTGTTTACTATAATCTTTAGTTTGATTTTAGGTTGAAATTTTACCATGATATGTATATCGGCTTTGGATCATAATTCCTAAATCAAATTAACCAAAAAAAAGATTAATATATATATATATATCCGCGTAGAAAATATCTTTAGAAAAGTTTTAAACACACAAAAAATGGTCTGGGACCAGTTAAAACAAAAAAATCCCTCCAATTTTGTTGTACAAATTTTAAATTTTACTTGAGAAAAAATTAACCTTCTTTTTTTGAACATCCAAAAATAAATCAAATCGTTACTGTCATTTTCTCATTTCTTCTAATTATCATCTCTCAGTTCACTTTTTTACTCTAAATGTTCACCAGCCGAACCGTGAATGGTATTTTAATTTTCAACAAAATGTGAGATCCGTGACTTCAAACATTATCCTTACACCTGCTTTGGGTATAACAAAATCTAGAGATTTTGTAGAAACTTTTTCTAGGATTAAAACACGAATTTTTGTTGATAAACTCGCACTTCGAACAATATCAATATCATATAGTAGATGAAGATCTCGAGGATATATGTATTTTAAAAATAGATATTAAAAATTTCTATGTAACAAACAATGAAAGCAACTTATAATTATCTTGTATATATAATTAATTATTTAAATTTTAGTAGGACATTTCTAAATATCCGACTACTTTGAAAGCAACTTATTACACTTACTTAATTATTTCTATGCACCTCCCGCTCACAGTGTTTGCCGTTATCATAATTATTCGATTCCTTGCAACACCTCGACCACATAAATACAGAATTATTTAGGCCACTACAGTATTATCTTCAACATTTTATGCCTGTCTTAAGTGGCTCTTGGATATCATTAAGCATGAGGTCAGTGCTTGTGTCTACGAGCTCAGGCGATCGCACACTAGTAGTATAATACAGACGGTCGTGTATATTCTGGATTCCTTTTTACATATTTCATGAAATACATTAAAACTATATATAATTAATTTCCTTGACGGATAGAAAATCAATAAAAAAAAACATTTCTCTTGGCAAGAAAATTCGAACTTTTATGGTTTCGGTGACTAGTTTGAGTTTTGACTTGGAGTTCTCCCGGTAAAAATAAATAAATTAAGTTTACACTATTATCTTACTTAATTTAACAAAATTGAAATTCACATTTATAGAACTTTGTAATAATTGATTCACTTATGTAAATATACTACGTTGTTTCGTATTTATTTATTCGCTTCGCATCAAGTGACATTGTTATTAATCGGCTTCTAGCAATTTATACTTCCGAGTTAAAATTGGTACCATGCTCTTAAATTTTAATCTATATCAACCTGAATCACACTTTAATAGAGACAACAAATTTTTACTTGGATCAAATTTCTTAATTCAATATTTAACTGAATTCTAATAAATTGAATATATTGACAACAATTTGGACAGTTTTTTTTTTGTGTGGGACGAACCAAATTAATATTACTGAAACATTTTAGTCTATCAAACAATTTGCCACAAGATAGATTAGATGCCAGAAAAGACAACAAATAACCATAGGACACGTGTCGTAGTCGCTGTGAGTGTGACGAAAGGCATGACGACGGTTCCGATATCATTGGTCCTCTCAGTCTCAGATAAAGCGTGATTCTCATGCATATACGATTAAAATAAATAACTGTTTGAGTTCGCCAAAAACTGTGGAACTTTTTTCTTTTTGTATCTACATCAAGGAAATTAGTTATTTATATAGTTTAAATGTATTTCATGAATGAAAAAAGAACCCAGAATATATAGCGTATGCATTTATTATGTATGTTATGTATTTATTATTCTTCTTTTTAAAGTTTGAGATATACATTAAAAACTCTATAAATTAACAATACTATAATCAATATATTTTATTAATTTGCCATATTTATTAATTATAAAAGTAATATTTAAATTAAAATATTAATTTATTGAAGATTCATTATATATATATATATATATATATTACATCCCCATTGAATTATGAAGCTTACGAGTTGTCAAATTAGAACTAATTAATAAATGAAAATAGAGTCTCTAATAAGGTTCTGAAAATCTCCCAAAAGACATACATATATGGTTTTTATAATATCTCATACTTTTCCTATATGTTTAGAGAGACCTCGGATGGAATTGATCTAACGAGGATCAACCTAGCTAATACCAAGTTGTAGATACAAAATAAGATGATATTAAATATAAATAATTAAATAATTGTATCCCACAGATTAAAAAAAACATGAAATAATTATCACACAAGACATAGAATAATAATTTACCTTACTCTTAAAAAAAAGGAAATAAATTAGTTTCTTACATAAATAGACTGGAGAAGCGCCATTACTAAGTACAAATTTGGGGAGGCTCAAATCTCTTTCTTAGAGAGGAAGAGTCTAAATCAGTAATTATTACATTTCTTTCGATTTCTCAATTGAATTCTGTATTTCATTGTTGGTTCTGGAAGCTCCATTAATTCATTGTTTCTTCTACTCAATTCAATTGTTCAAACTTTTAAAACATGTGTTTTTTTTTTCTTTCTTTCATTCAGATTCTAGCTTTGGAAGAAGAATACAAAAAAAATTGGAAGTAAAAAATGAAGCTTTTGGATTTGTTCATAACTTCATCGAAACCAGTAGTGGAGATTCTGTTGATAACATCAGTTGGATTCTATTTGGCTCTCGACGGAGTCAATCTTCTTGGCCACGATGCTCGTAAACATTTAAACAACGTACGTTTATTAAATTTTACTCTCTTGTTTAATAAAAATCTAAAAGATTCAGACTTTAGTTTAATTTTCAGTTTTGTTTTCATATAGATTGTCTTCTATGTGTTTAGTCCTTCGCTTATTGGAAGCCGTTTAGCTGAGAGTGTTTCATATGAAAGCTTGGTCAAAATGTAAGTCAAATTTCAGATTTTTTTTTTCCAAGAGGAGTTATACTTGGTTGGTTATAATGAAAATGATGATGTACAGGTGGTTTATGCCGGTTAATGTTTTGCTCACATTCATCATTGGTTCGATATTAGGCTGGATTGTTATTGTCATCACTAAGCCTCCTCCTCATCTTCGTGGTCTTATTGTTGGTTGTTGTGCTGCTGGTACAAAACTTAAACATGATGTTGTCTGATTTTTAGAATCTATTTTGCTTTTTTCTTGAATGTGATCATTAATATATTGAAACCCAAAAAAAAATAACACAGGGAATTTGGGGAATATGCCACTTATTATAATCCCTGCGGTTTGTAAAGACAAAGAAAGTCCCTTTGGAGATCCTGAGAGTTGCCACAAATTTGGAATGGGTTATGTTGCACTCTCCATGGCTGTAAGTTCTTTGTTTCTTCCTCTTCTTCAAGGTTTTATCAGTGTGTATTGATGACACTACTTTGGTAATGAATCAGATGGGATCGGTTTACATTTGGACTTACATATACAATCTTATGCGTGTGTTATCGAGCTCTCCCGTTGAAACTCAAAACTCTGTTGAATCCAACTATGACAGCTACAAAGTCCCACTCATTGCTTCCAAGGAAGAAGAAGACAACCATAAGGTTTCATCAATTACTTTTCATCATCAGTGTTTGATCCTTTGGGTAGTGACTGTTGTGTGTGTGTATGTATGAGACAGGTTGGGAGGTGGAACAAAGTCAAGCAAAGATGGAATTCACTGTCAGAGAAAGTCAACCTTAAGACCATTTTTGCTCCATCAACAATTTCTGCGGTTTGTCATTTGTGTTTCAGAGGCCTTTCTCTAGTAGGGCAAACTTTAGGGAAAGTAGGGTGACTTGTTGATTCTTGGAAAACAAGGTTCTATTGAACTTGTTAGAATTTTTATAGATCCACCGAGAACTAGGAAGACAGAGAATACTCTTCTCTGACTTAGTCTTCTTACCTTTTGTTCTTCTGTTTTCAGATTATCGCGCTTGTGATCGGGGTCATTACTCCTTTAAGGAAGCTCATAATCAGCTCGGTAGCTCCTCTACGGGTGCTTCAAGATACAGTAACTATAGTGGGGTAATTGTAGTCACTAGTAGTTTAAAAATGATTCATATCGTTAGATAAACTCACTTACTCGAAAGCTTTAATGGAGCTTCTTTTGCTTGTCTTGTTTCTTTTGGCTGAAGAGATGCTGCCATTGCTGCTATGACACTGATTATTGGAGGAAACCTACTAAAAGGTATGAGGAGTTCAGGAATGAAAAAGTCCTGCATTATCGGTGTCTTGGTTGCACGTTACATTTTGCTGCCTGTGAGCGGTGTCTTAATCGTGAGAGGAGCATATAAATTGGATTTGATTTCCTCAGAACCTTTGTACCAATTCGTTCTTCTTCTTCAGTATGCTGTCCCACCAGCAATGAATCTAGGTTCGTTGCTACAAACCAGCTCTTTAGTTTATCAGATATCACTTAGTTTAACTGATTCAGTCACTTGCTTTGCAGGAACAATCACTCAGTTATTTGGAATTGGCGAGAGTGAATGCTCAGTGATTATGCTCTGGACTTACTCTTTGGCTTCAATTTCACTCACTGTTTGGCCCACATTCTTCATGTGGCTTGTGGCTTAAAATCCCCAAACTCGATCATGCTATATGTATTGTTTTGTTCTGTTTATTCAAGAATTGTTCTTGGACTTCCCAGATGATTGGATCATGTATAATAGAGACTATATATGCTAATAATGTAAAAAGCCTTTGATACAAATTCGGGAACAGAAAGGAAACACAATAAGAGTCAATATTATCCTAAAGGGACTAAAGGTTCATAACCATTTAGGGGGCAGCACACTAGAGATATGCTTTAAACAAGCACAAACAGAAGAGTAAAACTGGGAAACAAGTCTACTAACTGAAGATGTAAATACTCAGAGAGAGGACTTCTCTGGCAGGTCATCAAAGTAAGGATGCTCCATAGCCATCTTTGCTGAGATTCGTTTTGCTGGCTCGTACTGCAGCATTTTCTGTTCAGATGAAGATAATAACACGAATTAGTTCGTATGTTGAGTGTGTTTCAATAAATATTTAACGAAATTTGGACTTACAGATAGAAGATCAAGTCCAGCCTCATCAAGGTTTGGAACAGATGAGGAGAGACTCAATGGTTTCCACTGTGGATATTCGTGCCAATTCTTAAGTGTACTCACCCCTGGCCACATTTCTTCATTGGGTGTCCCGAGCAACCTGTGTTTAAATATATATATATATATATATATAGATTGACTCAAATTTTAAAAGGTTGTGTTGTGGTTGTCGAGAAAGAATATGAAGTATGAGGACAAAGATTTACCTGAAAATATGGAGGAGCTGTTGGAGCTCAGAGTCTCCAGCAAAGATTGCTTGGTTGGTCACAAGTTCAGCTATAAATGGCAAGGAAACATTGTTAGTTATTGTTGGTGAATGGTGAAATCAACAAAGCCAAGAAGGGAACACATACCAAAGATGCAGCCAACAGACCACATATCCACAGCAGTAGAGTAATGAGTTGCCCCAAGAAGAACTTCTGGAGCTCTATACCATAGAGTTAATATCTGTTGCAATGGCCAACCGATTAAAGACGAGAAATTCTAGGTTAATACAATACATTGAGGTAAGCAGAATTGGAAGACAATGTAAGGACTAGAGAAGAAACAGTGAATTTAGTGTTTCATCAACTTAGATTGTACCTCATGGGTATACTTCTTCATTGGCAGAGTGAAGGCTCTAGCTAAACCAAGATCTGCAATTTTGAGTCTCATAGTTTTGGGATCCATCAAGAGATTGTGAGGCTTAAGATCTCTGTGTTGACGCCAGGAGAAGTAGTAAGACAAGAGATATCTCTTTCAGGTTATATTCTCAAAATAATTAAAATTAGAAAGCAGGGGAAAACCAAAGAAGAATATACCTGTGCAACACCCCATGGCCATGGCAGAATGACATTCCTTTGCATAGTTGGTACATCAAGCTCTGAGAATAAAGTGGAATTTGGTTGAGTGGACTGATGGAGAAATAGATATGAGAGAAAGGAAAAAAGCGCAAGTGGTTAAAAAAAACCTTGATAGTTAAGGGTGGAATGTTCTTGGCAGTGCTACGGAAACTTCTGATGAATTTCTTAACATCAGTGTCCATGTATTCAAACACCAGGTACAGCACAGTTTTGCCTTCTTTGCTCAGGCCTTGCTTAACGTCCATCAACCTGAAGAAGATGAGCAAGAGATAGTTGATTTTGCAATCGCTGGATATGTGTTTATCCTCAACTAAAAATAACCGAACTCATGTATCAGCAAATTCTCAGAGCTAAACCATATAAGAATTAGTAAACACTCTTCAAAAAAATTAATATGAATTGAAATTGAGATCTATCCTGGAAAAACCAGGAGAGAGAGTGACTATGCAAACCCTAACGCAACTCAAAAGAGGTTAAATCGAACCTAACAATGTGGGGATCACGAGCGAGCATGCGCAAGATGGAGATCTCGCGGAGAGTTGTGGAAGGAACGCCTTCTTCGTCTTCGTGGAGACGCGTCTTCTTGAGAGCCACGATCTTTCCCGTAGCTTTCTCTCTGGCTCTGTACACCTTCCCGTACGTCCCTTCACCAACTTTCTCAAGCTTCTCAAATGCGTCCATGGCGGAAACACCTATAACTCCCTCCTCCATCTCTGTATAAAATTCTTCTTCTCCCTCTCTCTCAATTTCTTCTTATTGGGAAAGTGAAAAGACGGAGAAATATCGGTTTTATTTCTATTACATATAAATATAATGAGATCCACAACGGTTAGATATTTGAAATTCAAATGGGAGCGGGGTCTTTTGATTAAACTTATTTTTATATGCCTCGAACTATAGTATATAAATTTATTTATTTTTAGGTTTCATTTAATGATTTGTGGATTTTGAAATTTATCAATTAGTATCTTTATTCAGTGAAGCTCGGGAAGGTCAGAAGAAGATTAATTCACCCACACATACTTCACCATTAGAAAAAAGCATTACCCAAATCTTTTGATTATTCTTTTCCTAAACTAAACTTTGAACAATAGAGTTTGCGTCAATCAGAAGACGACTTTAACGTGGAAAAAAGGAGAGGTAATGAAGTTTTATTTATGGTCAAGGGAAAACCAACAAACTAAAATTAATAACTTGTGGAACCAATCCTTAAGCAAATTGCTGACCACTGGTAGCAGAAGATGAGATTGTAGAGAGAACATCAGTAACCGACGCCATAACACTCAATGCCGCTTTCAAAACATCTTGAGAGCAACCCGGTTTCACTAACGTCCTCACCTGGCATTAACGCAAACCATATATATATATATATATATTAATGTAAGACAAAAGCTAGCCTTGCTTGTCAAGATAATAACAAAATTCACTACCTTATCAAGATACTCCTGTAGCTTCTTGATTCTTCCCATGTAATCTTGGTCTTCTACACACAGACTTACCGCTTTTGCATCTGCACCTGGACCATCATACTGGAGCGGTCCTGGGTTTCTGTACACGTCTTCCATCAAGTATTTCTGCGCGTTTTGTCTCAATAGCCTGAAATCAAAGAAAGACAACGAAAGAGCCCATCAGTTGTATATGAAAGGTTCATTTGGTTGATGAGCAACAACATTAAACTTACTCGTATGCTTTGCCTTTCAAGTCCACTGTAGCTGGGTGAATTACAGGTCTACCAATTGAAGCAGAACCTGCATTTTGGGACCAGCACTTAACCGTCATCATTGCCTAAGGTTTAACAAAGAAGGAGAGTAGGGTCAGTAAAACTTGAAATCCGAAAGAGTAAACATATACTAAACAAGCTTCTGTCTTAATAACAAGCAAGGCAAAACCCAACTGTAATTGGTGCAGCCCCGCATTTCCATTTGTTTACAGGATTCTTCAGGTTAGTGATTGTTGCCATGTAACCATTCAAGCCAGCTGCGAGGATGTGGGAACATATATGCCCAAGAACCTGTATGAATGTCACAATCAATGGTGTGAATTCCAAAATATTAAAGTTTCAATAACAGTGTAGTGCAGCTCCCAGTTACATACATAGGCATAGTCACAATCGAACTTTGATGGTAGAGATCCACGAGCTTGGTAACCGAAAAAGTGACAGATAGCGTTGAATTTCTTCCCTTTGTATGTCCCTTCTTTCTGTCATTTTCAAAAATTACTGTTAGGGGCAAGATCGAATTTATATCCCATACACAAGTTGCAGCACAACTACAATATATATAGGCAAGCTTTTTTTCAAAACACAACTGGTAACTTGGATTGTGATTAGTGTGAAGAAATGTGCAGCATACCAAGCGCTTGTTCATTTCAGTCTCCACGAGATAAGCCAGAAGCTTCTCTGTCTCAATCTAGGGAAGAAATCAAAATTAGGATTCGAACTTTTATAACAAAAATAGCTCTATCATTTTTTTCTTCTTACCTGGGATAGCTGGGCAGAATCATCAGACTCGGGTTGGAGAAGTAGCTGTAGCAACAGAGACGACAATGCCATAAGTATTCATATTCGCTTACATGTGAAGGAAACAAAGAATCGTCCCATGACAAAGAATTAGAACCTGTCTCTTGATGAATGGAGGCAAAAACTCAAACAAAGCAGATGACCAAGGTGATAGCTGAGAAGAAATATTATCAGCCTGCACACCCTCCTTAAGCAGTCCATGAATTTCCTGCATCGCACAAAGTAAAAAATATGTAAATACTTGCTATGACTTGATACTCAAGTAACCAGAAAATAGCTTTCCAAATAATAGATAGAAATGCTTGGCAGTACTGAACCTTCAACAGAGCATAGAGTTCAGGAATACTCTCAACGAGGCCTTCAGGAATTAGGATGACTCCATGATTTTTGTCTGGTAGAGAATGAAAATTTATCACTTAAGTTAGTGATCAAGCAAAAGACAACAGTGCCAACATAGCACAAACGCATTTTAATTACAAGACCTTGCTCTGCTCTTGCTTGAACAGCATCACAAATTTGTTTTGTAATGTCAAATATCGTCAGCTTAGATGCTGTAACCTCCTCACCCAGTATCACCTGAGACAATAGCATCACATACAAATGAAAATACAGAGACAGTTTGCCAACAGCATCAATTGTATATGTTTAAAATTTGCAAAATACCATATTTGGATGAGACTGAAGTGTACACTCAAGGGCGACATGTGAGTGCTTCCGACCCATGAGACGGACGAAGTAATAATACTGGAAATATAGAGGAAGAAAAATTATTATAGAGAAAAATTGACAACAGAATCATAAAGAACACAACTTCACAATCATCACATCATAATTTATTCTGGATTAATAACCAAAAAACCTATATCAGAACTAAGGTGCAGCTAGACTGAACAATTCCATGGTGATGAGTGTCCTAGCAGTCGTTCTAAAACATAATAACATCCGGAAAGAATTAACATTTACCTTCTCTGCTGAAAGGGCATCGATGCAGACATTGCTAATGAGCTGAGAATTCACCTGTTCATAGTAGACTAACATTAGCTAAACAACGAGATGAAATGTTATTAATCTGAAAAGATTGGCAAGGGCAAGTAAACAGTGTTGGTTCCAATACTGCAAAGTAAAAGAAACCAAGAAAAAAAAGAGAGAGCTAAATTCACAGTTACCTTGCATATAGTGTCGAAACCAACATTTGCTTCCACAAACTGATTCTTGAGATCCCCATTTATAGTGACCGGAACACCAACTACCTGAGACATATTAATAATTTCTGCTGTTAACGAATTATTCAATTATGAGGTGCAGCTGTGTTGCTAAACTGCTTCATAAGGAATAAAGATCAGACATGAAAAAGAAAAAAACTAAGACCTTTGTTGGGCATTTTGCTTCAGCAAAAAACTCAGCGAGATGAGCTGCATCTGTGTTTGATGTTACACCTAAAAAAATTTGATTTATAAAATTTTGTAACGAACTTCAATAATCAGAGTTATAAACAACTTAACAACATTAAATATCACCACTACAAACACCCGCAAAATGTAAGAAGTCTAGGTACCTCCAATGATAACAAGGCCATCCAATTTCAAATCCGTGCAAGCTTTTAGTGCAGCATTAACCTGCACGGTTGTTCTAATCTGATCTTTGGTTCTTCCAAGCAAGTCATAGCCACCTTATATGACATACATTTAAATGCCATCTGTCAGAAAGCCGTTGTGATAAATTCTGAAATATCTTAAGTTCTTAAAAACCGTCATCAAACAACCAACCTTGGTTTTTGTAGGTCTGTAGGACATCATTAGTGATCTCCAGGGTCTTTTGGGCAAATAGACCTTCAGAACCACCTGTTGACAGTAAAAAAGTGTGAGAACAATGATCAGGCACACATGAATACAAATGTAAGATGAGGCTTTATAGCAAATTATGAAGTGTCAAAAACCAATAAGCAGATAAAACAAGACATACCCAAAAATCCAAGCAAAGTGTTGTTGACGTTGTGAACTTTGAGAGCCTCGTAAAGACCCCAAATTACATTGTGGCCACCAGGAGCCTGCCTTCCAGAAAACACAATTCCGACCCTACAATAGAGAAAAACTAGGTCAAACCAACAACATAACCACAGAGTAAGATAAACAGAAAAACAAATATAGAGATGCATGCACACCTTTTCGGTAGATGCTCGGTAATGATTTGAGCATCAGGAACTTTAGCAGTAGCCCTAAGGAAATGAGCCAAAGGCTGTCCTAGAGTAAGCGGGAAGGCACGAGCAATGATATGAGCATCACCGGCCTTTGCCACAGTAGTTCCATCACCAAGTTCCACACGGACAGTAGTCCCCTGAAATTGGCATGGATACAAGAACAAATTCAAAAACATCAATCCAGAAAATCACATTCAGGCCTCAATAGTATTACTCCATCATAGAAAAGCAATTCTACCAACCGCTCTAGTATAAACGGATTCAAAAACCACAGATCAAGATCATAATCACAGCGTAAACAGATCTGCATGAGCTAAACCAACATTTCAAGTTCCTCGAGTAAAATAAAACTTCCTAGAGTAGATGGAAAATATTCGCTAAGTGGCGAAACTGTGCGAAACAACAGAACAAATTATTTCAATGAAAAGATAGAGATCCAAACATTGGAGACAGTAGGAGTAGCAGTGAATAGGAAGGAAGGAAGAGATATACGAATAAGAAGAAGAAAAAACCTGAAGACAAGGAGGAAGCTCAGGGTGATACTGAGATCGGAGTTGCTGAAGAGGAGAGAGTTCTCTAGGGATACCGAAATCTGAATCCATGGAAGATTATTACTTCTTAGGTTTAGGTTGGTGAGTATTTGATACTCTCTGATGAGAATTCTGCTTTTTGGTTTTTTTTTTTTTTTTTTTTGTTTGGTCCTTTGTTCGTCAAACGTATTATATATAGTGTGCGGGGGGACTTGGCGATACGATCAACCAAACAGCCAAAATTTTGGTCTTTCATTTTTTTTTTTTTTTTTTTTTCCAGTTTTCAGTCCACGCTATTTCTCGATCACCCCTAGGTATTTTGGTTATTACGATACTACCACTTGACATAAATAACCTTACCCCACCTTTTTGTTTGTTAAAATTCACTTCTTATAAAATTTGGTTAATGCTCGGATTGTCTATATGGTTTTATTTCAATAATGTCTTTATTTTATTTAAATAATCTGAGTGTATGTAATTTTAGTTTGGTTTAAGTTTTGCTTTACTATGCGGTTAGGTTTTGGTTTAGTTTTAGCTGACAAATTCCTAGCTAAGTGAGACCAAACTTTAAAGTAAGAAAATATATTAGTGTTATAAATGGGATGATGCTGGTAAAAGGGAGAAATAATGAAGCTATCCCATAGGATACGTGAAGGGTGAATACGGAAATAGCGAGAAGAAAAAGAAAAAAAGGATTAGATTGGAGAATAAAGCATTAAATAGGAGGGGAATATATAAACATGGTAATAAAGTAATTACAAGAAAGTAACAAGGGGATGAGTACTCGCTCTGTTTCCTCCGCCTCAAGTATTGCCTAAAACAATATACCAATGCGAATATTATTACCAATGATAATATTATATACAATCTATGTGCCCAATGCCCATGCGTGTAAGTAGATTATGCAAATGGTTTCTAAAAAAGTGGAGTTTTCCATTATTTGCTAATATTTTATACCTAACTTGAGCCTTTAAAGTCTCTTATCTACTGTGTTGATGATATAAAAACGCTCATTTTCTAACAACGTACCTAGTAGCAGAATTTATCTGTCATTATCGATGGGATTAGGTAATATATAGATGCAACAGTTATTTAAATAGATTAAATTGGCAAAATAAAACATAACACAAGCTTAATATTCTTATTTATATGCTCATACAGGCCTAATATATGATAAGACTTCAAAATCAAGAGGTTTGTGATATACAGTGGGAGTATATAATAACACATAAAAAGTCATATTACAAACAACGACATTAAAGTTGGTGAAGACCTACAACAACAGGAGTAGGTAAAAAAGGTTTGCTTTGTGCTTAATGCTTATCTCAACGACCGCATGATGATACAAAAAAAAAAAAAAAAAAAAGTCCAAATGTTCGATGAGTGTAGTTTGGATAAGGCCACAGAGAGAAAAAACATATTTTTAAAACTCACAAAATAGAACGATAAAGATTTGAGGGCCTCTCTGTAATTTCATAAGGCCATAGTCAACCCGGCCCAAATAAATAAATGGTAAATGAAAGCTTAAGAGAAGGAAGAAGAAGAAGAGGAGATCCGAAGAAGAGAGACGAAATTAACAGAGATGATGTCGGCGACGGTGCCGGTGAGCAAGGGGAGAGTACTGCTTCCGTTACATCAGAAGCTACCACCGATATCAACTGGATCGGTTATATTTCACCTGAGAGAAACAGTACCAAGGCGATTCAGGCTGACGATAGCGACAGCGAAATATAAAGGGACGAAGATGAGGGAGGAGAAGCTGTCAGAGATGATCGAGGAGAAAGTGAAGGAAGCAACGGAGGTTTGCGAGGCGGATGAGAGATCGGAAGGGTGTAGAGTGGCTTGGGATGAAGTGGAAGAGGTGAGTCAAGCTAGAGCTGATCTGAGGATTAAGCTGAAGCTACTGAACCAAGATCCACTCGAGAGTTTCTGCCAAGAGAATCCTGAGACCGATGAGTGTCGAATCTACGAAGACTGAGATTAGACAATTTCGTGTTTTCATGATCTTGTAATATTAGAAAACAAAGAGCAAAAATAAAACCAAAAATAGTTGAAACGACGTCGTTTTGGTAGCGACCTGGCCTGTTAATTAATTGGGCCTATAAGCCCGAATCTGTGGGGAATTCCGGGTTAAAAAGAACTGGCGAATAACAAGACACGTGCCCAGATCTTTAACGTTGATTCATTTTAATATTTGCGGAAATTTGAGAACCGCTTCATCTAATACTTTTTCAGTTTTCAGTAGTGAAATAAACAACCAAATAAAGATTGAACAGTGAGCAAAATTCAATGGCTCTGTTTCAAGAGAAGCTCTCACTATCCTCAAGTTTCTCGTCTTTCTATTCTCTTACTAGTAGAACACTCGTAGCAGAGCCTCGTAGTAGTCGAATCGTCGTGACAAGGTCCCGTTCGATTTGCAGAGCATCGTGGCAAGAGGTTTTTGTTTTTTTTTTTGAATTACTCTTTTTCATTCGAAATCAAGTTTTTGTTAATCTAATTTTATCTTAATCTTTAGCTCGCTGGAGTGTTGGTTTTCTCGGCGATTCCATTCACGGCGGTTAAAGCAATCGCGAACAGCTCACTAGGAGAATCTCTGCGGCGGAGATTGGAAGAGAAAAAGAAGGAAGCTGTGGAGAATTCTTCCAGATTCAAAGCTAAAGCTCAAGAAGCTAGAAATGTCAGGTAATAAAGATTTGTACCTGTCCCAGAAAATATAAAACCATAATTGTGATTGTCACATATATCAGAGGAGAGGAGCATTTGTGTGGTGGTTAGCTAATATAGTTAGTTGTAAAGCATTAGCTGTTGTTGATTATCTAAAATGGTCACAAGAGTTTCTTGGTTTGTTCATGTAAGTGTGCAGCAAGTGGTATGGAGAAGAGCGTCCTCGTTGGTTTGGTCCAATCCCATATGATTATCCTTCTTACCTTACAGGACAACTTCCAGGGGATTATGGATTCGACATTGCAGGACTTGCCAAAGATCCTCTGACTTTTGATAAGTACTTCAAGTGAGTTGTCTTCTTTTAATTATCTTTTACCTTGTTTTGTGTATTGTTTATAACTTTGAAGCTTTCCTTCTAATTCCGCTAGCTAATTGTGATTATCCTTTCTGAAATTTCACTCAACTCAATAAGGATTCATTTACATTAAAAAACACAGTTTAGTGGTTAGTGCTTGTGTTTGCAGCTTTGAAATACTTCATGCTCGTTGGGCCATGCTTGCAGCATTGGGTGTTGTAATCCCAGAAGTGTTAGATCTCACTGGAGCTTTCCATTTTGCTGAACCTGTTTGGTGGCGAGTCGGTTATTCCAAGCTTCAGGTTTCATTCGTTACTTACCTCTCTTTTTTTAAGGCAAATTACTAGTCGTGTAAGCTTTTCATTTTCACCAGGGAGACACATTGGACTACCTCGGCATTCCAGGGCTTCACGTAGCTGGAAGTCAAGGTGTCATTGTAATTGCCATTTGCCAAGCACTCTTGATGGTAATACATCAAATACACACTTGCTTCATCTCTTTTCCAAAAAAATTAAAAATTAAAAATCTTTTTAAACTTGTTTTTCGAATACAGGTAGGACCGGAATATGCAAGATACTGTGGCATAGAGGCCTTAGAACCACTAGGAATATACTTGCCAGGAGACATAAACTATCCTGGAGGGACACTTTTTGATCCCTTGAACCTCTCTCAGGACCCTGTTGCTTTTGAAGATCTTAAAGTTAAAGAGATTAAAAACGGGAGACTAGCCATGGTCGCGTGGCTTGGATTCTATGCACAGGCTGCCTTCACTGGAAAAGGTCCTGTACAGAATCTTCTTGACCATGTCTCTGATCCCTTACATAACAATCTGCTTGCCACGCTTCAGACATGAAATGACACTGCGTGATTATGTTTAAGTTGAGTTTAACACTGTTATGTAAGCAATACATAATTTCCTCTTGTTATGTGTTTAGTTATAATACATATGTATATAGGAATAGGACACAATTGACAATCATTGTTTTAAGAGTAATATTCTTAACTGGTTTCATAGAGCGAGTATATGATTCGTGATTATATTACTAAACACTCTTATTTTTTGCATTCTAATCATTTATATCAACGCAACTAAAAGAACTCGAAAAATATAAACCCAATCAATGTAGTATGTTGTCTCAAGAATTTCATGTCCAATCACAGCCAATGGAAGGGTACATAATACGACGATATGTGGATGTGAAACTGGTGAAAGTTAGTGATTTAGTGTGATGAGATTTTAATTTTTCTCTCTTTGTGATTGAATTTGAACCACATCGTCATCACTTGTCATAACTACATATACACGTTTAACTTATGGTATGGTGTATAAGGCTCAAAGTTGATATATCCTTGAATTCAAGAAAAAAAATAAGGTAGAATTGAGTCAAGAAGAGACTTGCCTGGTGTGGGATCTTAGTGCACTTTTTAATCTATGGGCTTTTCTTGTCAAATCCTGAACTTTGCTTTAAGTAACAATCTTCAGTCTCCCATAGTTTTTAAATCTATTTGTAAAGTCCATTGTTTTGTTTCTTAGAAAATAGTAAAATACAGTACATAAATATATTGATAATGCCATAATGGTCACCATCTAAAGTACTATACTCTCGACCGGGTGTGTCGTCATAGTGACTTCGTGTATGGGTTCCATATTCAAATCAAACGATATTATATTATATGAGAATTAAAAAGTCTTTTTCACTGTTACTTTTAATTTGTAGATGTTGTACGTAGGGTTTTACTAATTTCAATCTTCAACCAATTGAATCTTAGTTTAGTTTGGTTTTGTTTTAGGTTAATCTAAGGCAAATTTGTTTGGATTCTCTTTGAATGAATCGAACTATATCTACTCTCGGTAGATATTTTCTTTTAATGAACAATAGACTTGTAATTGTCTTTTATGAATGACAGTCTGGTCTGGTCTGGTCCACAAGAAACCCAACTCCTAACAGGTCGTTTATCTGATAGGAATCCCATTACCTTAGGATGATTAAGGTTCTGTGAATTGAAATAATGCCTTTTTGAGTGTGAATTTAAGCATTGAGATTTAGGTATTTCTTGGTCGTCAACCACTCCTCCAAAAAGAAAAAAAAGAAAAAAAGATAAATGTTTTGCCACATGAATTGTATCCCTATCTATTCAGGATGATATACTCGTAAAATATAAGATAGAGTCAAGGGTGGATACGATATAATTTTAGCTTCTATAGTTAAGGAGATTAGTATATATCTCCGAATCTGTATAAATATATGATGGTAACGTTGAAGTGTCATCATTTAATATATAATCAATCAATAATTTAAATTACATATCTCATGAATAGATAATCTATACAATTTATGCGTGTTAGAAATTTACGAAGAATTTAAGGAAATCTATCTTTCGTTAAGGTCGCGTTCAAACTTTGACGAACATTTTCTCGGAAGTCACTGGAAACGTGGCACTTAATAAAGTGGTTTAGCCATCGTTTTCATTTCTTTGTTAATTTCAAAAAGAAAATTTTGGTTTTACCATATGGAAGAAGAAGCTATACACGGTTTAGATGATGAGTTGCAGACATTTTTATTATTATTATTATTAATTAGTATCATACGTATTATGTTTTTATTTTTATTTTGGCTTAAACACTCAAGTTTATAAACCACTCGATACAAAGCTAGGCTAGGTGACACATTTAAGTAAGGAAACTTGCCTTTTTCCTTGAAAAGTTCCAAAATTCTATATGTAAGTTGCACATATCACAGTTGACAAAAGCTGTACATCATGAAATATTACGTAGATTCAAACAAATGGTTAAGATAATGGACATTTTTTTTTTGTACTTGTAGACAAGAGTAATGACCACGTGCATTGAACTATTCGGTGAAGTCCAAGGAAGAAATATCAACTAATAAGTGTACGATAATACTCCATTTTCTTTCTTATGTCATTTCCACTATAAATGAGTAGACCGACGATTTTTTATTAGTATTTAAGTCATATATATATATATATACGAATAGCGGGGTTCCTATTCTGGTTTTATAGTGGAAGTTCCTATAGATTTAATTATCGGACTAACTAAATCGCATATATCTCTCAATTGTATACCTTGGAGAGTTTGGACTCTTATGCTAATTCCTAATGAAGTGGATATAGAATGTGATCAAAATATTCATCTACACATTAATTTACAATATGTTTCATTATTAGGAACGACTACTTTTGTGTTTTGATTTTGAAAGAAACAAATCAATACCATAAATCAGGTGCGTTTCGTCGGTTAGTTTTGAAATAATTTTGATGTGGTTTGTTTATTAACCGACACCTGACTGAAGAGGATCCTCAGCAAAGTGACCGAATTAACTTTAGTTTGTTGTTATATGCTTATGCACTCCAAACTTCCCGTGACATGGAAATATTCCATAGCGTATGCAAATATACGGAACGGAGTCACTAAAAAATCATTAGAATTTCACTCTCTTTTTCTTTTGATTACTTATATAATCGATTGATAATTGCTGTTTCGGAAAGCATATATAATCCGTCCTGAGTCTTGAGCGGTATAACAATTAGGATTAATTATGATTTTATAGTTATGGTTTTTTAGTTGTATTTGTTCCCGTTTCATTTTACTTTGGTTGAGTTTACGTGACTAACGGAATATATGTGGCTCTCAATAGAAATCATAACCTAGTTAATTAATTTGTTGGCATGAGAAATAAGTTTATGCATTTCGATATAAACAAAAACAGTTTGTCCTTGTCCCTCAATTATATGTTTCGAAGAGATTGTGTCGGCCGACAAACAAATTACGCTATTTAGTTAGTAAGCATATAAACTCCAGCAAAGAAATTATTAGGGGGTTTCAGACTACTAAATAAGAGTAATTAATTGAGTGAAAGAGCTTATATAATAAGATTACTAATTAAGGTCCATGGAAATTGGAACAAAACAGAACTTCTCCACGTTATACTTAGGCAGATACTGAAAACCCAAAGCAATCAATCATTTTTCCCGAAAAATAATTATCAACCAAAGCTTCTTAATTTTGGTATTTACCAAACTGACATATTCCGTCGACCATCAAATAAAATTGATTAAATATTCCACTTTTTTAGTTCGTTTTATGGTCTACATTGTAATTATTATCATTGTTAACGTGCATTTTCTCCGATCACCGTGAAAATAACTCAATTTCATACTATTTTTTTTTGTCTAGCAGAAAAAAACGATTTAGCCAAAGCGTCGTGCCGATACAGCAGCTGACCAAAAGGTGATCGTTGAATTTACACCAAGTCTCTCATATTGTCCGGTTTATTGGAAAGTGCATTTGTTGGGAGTAGAATTATTTTTGTTAAATATACAATTTGTTTGGACATATATCGAGTTATAAAGTATTTATGTTTTTTTTATGTAGAGATAAGTATTTATGTTACATACTAATTCGTTATTTGTAATTTATTAGGATGTTTAGTCAATCTTGTAAAACTCACTTATCAGAATTAGTATATGTTATTTTTTATCAACATAATGTTATTTGAATTTTCAGAAAAAAACATACTGTATTTTACAATTTGAAAAAGGTTATATAAACATATTAATATTGCTAAGAAGAAAGGTTATATAAATTTTTAATATTTATTATTATTTTCATGGTAAGTCGTGAAAAGTCATTTCGTACAAATCGTATATTTAATTCAGCGTGAGTATAAACAAAAAGCTAAAAAAAATGAAAGATAATAATAAAAAAAAATTACGAAAAGGAGGAAAAAGAGTTTTTGTAGTACAAGAAATGAAGTAAAGGGTAAGTACAAGCCTTTACGAACAGTGTCAGTATTCTCTTAATCAAAAATGACATCTTACTTTTCCGTACTATATACAGCTGTTTCCCTTTAAAAAATTTCAGACTCTTTTTTTTTTTTTTTTTTGTTAGTACTATTATTTGCTCCATATTAATTACAGACACACAATATTGTGTACATAGTTCCATCAAAAGTAAACACAGACTCAAATTCATATGAGAGAGATATTGATTTTGAGGGAAACTTAAATGGATGCTACGAATGAATGGCTTAAAAATAAATGAAATTAGGAACAATCTCACGCGCTGAAGGAGAATATGTTACCTGTAGGCGCGTAAGATTAATCCGTACGTGCGAGATGTGGGCAGAGAGGGGCTATTTTGTAATTTATAAAATAAAAGGGTAATTACGTCTTTTTAATTTATATCGACAAGTCTTTGGGTGGAAGGAAAATGTTTAGGCCTTACCGTGTCCGTTATGACGTCGACCTCCCCCCAAACACGGACGCGTTTTTCTTTCTATGAAAAATGAATTTAACCACTAAAATTATAAAGTGAAAATCCTAACAAAGTTTAAAGTTGATCAGATTTTAATTTATAAGTTTATATTATAATAGCGTGATTTGCGTTACCGAGTAGATTGACTATGTAGTATATGACTTTATTTACATTTTTTTTTATTACTTGTCATTTTGTCGATATCAAAATGATTGTGGTCCTAATAATCTTATATATTTACAATACAATTATTTATCATTTAATACATTCATTTACAAATTAAAAAAAAAAACATTGTTTTATTGGAATAAATTTGGCGAATACAACAAAATGAAAAGCAGAGAGAATAGATAATATACAAAAGTATCTTGGATCCTTCATATTTTTCTCTGAGATGGGAAGCCTGAAGTATTACAGAAAAGACCCTAATCGTTTGTGAAAATTACAGTATGAGCCACCACCGAACAATATAAGAAAAGTTTAGTATGAACAATATAAGAAAAGTTTAGTAAAAGTTGAGGAATTGAAGTCAAGAGAAGAAGGAAAGGCTCAAAAAGTAGAAGAAGAAGAAGAAGAAGACGAGGAACAAAGACAGGAACACGGGAAAGAAGAAATAGTAGATATACAAAAAAAACTTTGTAGCTAGATCGGGTTTTTAAGTTGGAAAATTGGGAGTTTTGAGATTCAATTTTGCTCAAAACTGAACAAAGTATCTGTTTTTCAATTCGGTTGGAAAAAGTGTTTTTTTTTTATGCTTCAAGATGATTACGAAATCGAAATTCCTGTAAAATCTAGCTAAGGTATTCTTCTTATGCTCCTTTAATCTCTCTCTATTTGAGGATAAAGAGTTAAGCTTTTTCAATTTGAATTTCCAGTTGTTGAAAGGTAAAGAAATGGATAAGATTGGATTTCAAGGGGCTGGTCCGATTTCAATTCAACATCTCTCAGGTAACAAGAGAGATCTTTTTCCCCAGCCGCAGAGGCCATCTCAGCCCAGAAATGATTGGAATCCCAAGCTGTGGGAATGGGATTGTCAGAGATTTGAAGCTAAACCTGTTGAAGCAGAGTCTATTAGGCTTGATAACTTCAGTAACAACGGTGGTTTGAGTTACGAGGGAGGAGAAAGAGGTCTTGATTTGAATCTCAGCAGTGGTTTTAACGCTGTAGAAGATACCCCGCTTGTAACCAGACCCAGCAAAAAGGTTAGGTCGGGATCTCCGGGAAGTGGTGGCGGCGGGAACTATCCCAAGTGTCAGGTTGATAGTTGTATGGAAGATCTTTCAGTTGCTAAGGATTATCATAGAAGACATAAAGTGTGTGAGGTTCATAGCAAAGCTACCAAAGCTCTTGTTGGGAAACAGATGCAGAGGTTTTGCCAACAGTGTAGCAGGTGAAAAGAATCTGATTCTGTTCTTAGTCAATCTTTTTCAAAACTGGTTTATGTTTGGGTTTTAAATAATTGGAAACTTTTTGGTTGATAGGTTTCATTTGCTTTCTGAGTTTGATGAGGGGAAGAGAAGTTGTAGGCGTAGATTGGCTGGCCATAACAGACGGAGGAGGAAAACGCAGCCTGAGGAGATTACTTCTCGGGTTTTAGCTTCGGGGAATCGTGATGATACTTCTAACAACGCTAATATGGATGTTATGGCTTTGTTAACAGCTTTAGCTTGTGCACAAGGTACTTAGGCTCCACATCATTCTCTTCCTCTGGTGGTGATCCTGTTTTAGATGGTTCATGTTTTCTAACAAATTCTTGGTCTGTGTTTTGGAGGTAGGAACGAGGCTAAGCCTAATGGGTCTCCGGGAGTGCCTCAAAGAGAGCAACTTCTTCAGATACTTAACAAGATCAATGCGTTACCTTTGCCTATGGATCTTGTCTCGAAGTTGAACAATATCAAAGTTCTAGCCAGGAAAAATCTGAATCAACCTTCCGCTATGAATCAACAAAATGGTATGAATGGGGCTTCTTCTCCATCTACCATGGATTTACTTGCTGTTCTCTCGACAACTTTAGGTTCATCTGCGCCTGAGGCCATAGCTTTATTATCACAAGGAGGGTTTGGTATCAAAGAAAGCGATGATAAGACTAAGTTAACTTCTTTTGACCGCCGCACTACCACCAATTTGGAAAAGAGAACTTTGGAGTTTCCTTCCTTTGGGGGAGGAGAGAGGACAAGTAGCAGTAATGTGTCTCCTTCTCAAGATTCAGATTCACGTGGTCAGGACACTAGATCTAGCTTATCTCTACAACTATTCACCTCTTCTCCAGAGTATGAGAGTCGACCAGCAGTTGCGCCTTCAACAAAGTATTATTCTTCTGCAAGCAGTAACCCTGTTGAGGATAGGTCGCCATCATCATCTCCGGTCATGCAGGAGTTATTTCCTTTGCAGACTTCTCCTGAAACCAGGAGGTCTAACAATTACAAGCACACTAGTCCTGGTCCCAGGGCCAGTTGTTTGCCCCTAGAGCTCTTTGGTGCATCAAACAGAGGAACTGAAAATCCTAATTTCAACTCCAGGAATCAATCTGGTTATGTTTCATCTGGTTCTGATTATTCTCCTCCCAGCTTAAACTCTGATGCTCAGGTATGAAGTTAGTCATATTCCCTTTGTAAACTAAAATCAAGGTCTTAGCAAAGCAGGGTCTAAACCACCCTTATTGGTTGTCAAACAGGACCGCACTGGAAAGATTGTTTTCAAACTACTTGGAAAAGATCCTAGTCAGCTCCCTGAGACATTGCGGGCTGAGGTGATAATTTTTAGGGCATATTCTCTAATCTTCATGAAATATTGGTTGCGATCTGTTAAATCCTAACTATTGCCATCTCTTAATTTTAGATCTATAGCTGGCTTTCTAGCATTCCATCAGAAATGGAAAGTTATATCAGGCCTGGTTGTGTTATTTTATCTGTATACGTGGCAATGTCAGCTTCTGCTTGGGAAGAAGTGGGTGAATTTACTGAATGGCTGACACTATTCGAATATGCTCTTAGCATCCCAAGGAACTGATGGGTTTTACTTGTTCTATATTTCAGCTTGATGAAAACATGTTGCAACGGGTTAGTTCTCTGGTTCAAGATTCTGATTTTTGGAGTAGCACAAGATTTTTGGTCAATACAGGCAGACAGCTCGTATCATACAAGCATGGTGAGTGCTCATAAATCTAGTGCTTCTGTGCCCCTTGGTGCTTATGGTTTGCAAAAGAAAAATAATAACCGCCTTGTTTATGCAATATTACAGGTAGAATTCGTCTGAGCAAATCTTGGAGAACTTTGAATTCACCAGAGCTGATCTCTGTGTCGCCTTTAGCTGTTGTAGCTGATGAAGAAACAACTTTGATAGTAAGGGGTAGAAGCTTGACTAATGACGGAATCAGGTAGACAGCTTTTGTATGGATTGACCTATTTTCACATTTTTATATCTTTTCTTCCCTCTTAGCTTTATGGTCATGCTGCAGGATTCGGTGCGCACGTCTGGGTAACTACTCATCAATGGAGGTAACTGGAAAAGAACATAGGAATAAGAATTTTGATGAGTTTAACATAAGTAACTTCAAAGTCCAGAGCCCAAACCCTGGTTCTCTAGGCCGCTGTTTTGTTGAGGTAAGGACTTTGAAGTAACCGAAGTTATAGCAAATCCTGGTTTTACATAAGATGTTAGTTTAACAGTTCTTATTATGTCAAAAAAAGGTGGAGAATGGATTCAGAGGTGACAGTTTCCCTTTGATAATAGCCAATGCCACAATTTGTAGAGAGTTGAATGGCCTGGAAGACGAGTTACATCCAAAAGACGTGACAGAGGAACGAACAGACAACTCAGATCGTCCAAGGTCAAGAGAAGAAGTTATTTGCTTCTTGAATGAGCTCGGTTGGCTATTTCAGAAGAAATGGACATCCGGCCTTCACGGAGAATCTGACTTTTCCCTCTCCCGCTTCAAATTTTTGCTCATATGCTCGGTTGAAAGAGATTATTGTTCTCTCATCAAGACTCTCCTGGATATAATGGTAGAGAGAAATTTGGGAAAAAACGGTCTGATGAACAAGGAGTCCCTAGATATGCTGTCTGAAATTCAGCTATTAAATCGTGCTGTCAAAAGGAAAAGCGCAAAAATGGCTGAAACGCTGATTCATTATTCCTTTAATCCCACAACTAAATACTTCATCTTTTTGCCTAATATTGCTGGACCTGGTAATATCACACCTTTGCATTTGGCTGCTTCCACATCTGATTCTGATGATATGATTGATGTCCTGACTAATGATCCACAAGAGGTACAGTTTCTGTATTTATAACTCATTTCTTTAGCCTATTGGTTTATTGTTCTCTGGGTAACCCGAGTTTTCACTTTGTTTCAGATTGGATTATCTTGCTGGGATTCCCTAATCGATGCTAGTGGGCAGACTCCATCTAGCTATGCTGTAATGAGAAACAACCACAGTTACAACGCCCTGGTTGCTCGTAAACTAGCAGATAAAAGAAACGGCCAAATATCTCTGAACATTGAAAACGGGATCGATCAGATTGGTCTGAGTAAGAGACTAAGCTCAGAGCTCAAGAAATCTTGCAACACATGTGCAAGTGTGGCTCTTAAGTATCAGAAGAAGGTTTCGGGCTCACAGCGTCTGTTCCCAACTCCAATTATCCACTCAATGCTTGCAGTTGCAACTGTCTGTGTTTGTGTCTGCGTGTTTATGCACGCTTTCCCGATCGTCAGACAAGGCTCTCACTTTAGTTGGGGAGGTCTTGATTATGGCTCAAGCTAGAAAAGTCAAAATGTTTGTATAATTAAGTGTGGTTAATTATATTGGTTTCACAAGAAATGATGAAGGAAACTGAGAAGAAAGAAGCAATATGAGAAACCCCAAAGACATGTGGATTTTGGACATTGCAGAGATGGAATCACTCAACTGGGTCTTTTATGAGCCAGAGAAGAAAGTGGTTCGGGTCAGAGCAGGCACAGCTTCAACATCTGAGTTCTTATATGTTTGCTAATTATCTTTTATTCTTGAAACTGTTAATTTCCTTGTGCGTAATTACACTTTTAGTTGCTTCTCTCTTAACAAATAACAACACAGAAGTTGTGGCTATTTACCGAATCTGCTTTTTTCTCTGGGGGTTATTGTGTCTGTAGAGTTTGTGGTAGTAGTTAAAGATATATAGCCTGTAGCTAAAACATTTTGTTTTTCGTTTTAAATCGATGACTAAGTATGTTAGCCTTTTTAGTTAATAGTTCTCAAAAAAATGCATAGGATTTGTAATCTCAAAATTGAAAATGATTCGACACTGATATATAAAAACATAAATCTGTGTTTTTTTCAATGTGTTTAGTGATAAACACGAATGATCTTTCACAAATCACAAGCCACAACGGGTCACGTGAGTCACGTGCTAGTGGCTATTGTTCATGTCAGAACAGTGAGTTGCACTTTCTTCACCTTCTTTCCACAACTGTCCCAACGTTTCTTTCTCTTTGAATACAAAACAAAATGGATTTTTTTTTTTGTGGAGTCCAAAGAGATAAGATCGCAGAAAAAACTAAATATGATTCGTCCACTTTTCTACCAATATTTGGAATAATTAGTGCTAAGGTCTATTTTTTTAATGATAGCTACTAACTTGATTACGTAGATCACATTTCTCTTTTTATTATTATCTCTTCAAGATATCCGCATATGTATATATTTATTCAGTCTCTTCCTCAAGTGCTCCATTACATATGTGATGATTTACTCATTTTCAATTCTGTAATATATTAAAATATTGACTTATTTTCTAATTGTCCATTCATTCGTTTTCTATTTCGTTCGCAGAAAGGATTCCTATAACATATGAACCAGGCCTAATAAATTTGTATGAAATAAAAAATTAGGTCTGGGTATTTTTTGGATTCGGATCGGTTTCAGATCGGATTGAGTTGGATTCGGATTATTTGGATATAAGATTTTATAATCCGAACACTATCCGATTATATTTTTGGATTGGATTAGATTTCATCGGATTCGGATCGGATCACAAATTTTATATGTAAATCAATAAAAAAACAGAAATTTTTTTGAATTCAGTTAATAAATCTGAATAACCGAAAAAATCCGAAAAAAATCTGAAAACAAATCCAATTTTTTTTATTAATTTTAAAAGTAAATAAGAAATTTGATTAAAAAATAGAATTTTAATCGAAAAGTATAAGAAAACTTTTTCAAATATAATATTAATAATTAATATATATTTTGTATATTTAAGAATATATATAATTATATATAACTATATATTATATATTATATATTTTGGATATCCGATCGGATTCGGATAATACCCGAAACCAAAAATTTTCTAAAATAAAAACTGATCGGATTTTATAAGATAAACGGTTCAGATATTTTCGTATCGGTTCGGATAGATTTTTTAGATATAAGATTTTATGCGAGGCCTAAAAAACTATCAATTAGATAAGTTACTTAACAAAATACTTTTTATTGGATGTCTTCGGAATACTTGTACTGTCTCAATTACACTAGTCAATTCATTTAGATATAAATATATGTAGACGGTAGCCAATTAAAATATTGGTAAAAGACAAAGACTATAAATTTTATATTTTTCAAGGTGCGGACTAAATAATTGCGTTCATTTGAGAGTTTTTTTTGTCGTAGTTTCGAAATTTCACGCAATCTCAATTTAATTGCGTAGTTTATGGATCATGAACTATTGAAACAGATAATTTAATCTTTATTTGGTTGGTTACGAGCCCCAATGAAGAATTCAGTGGGATTCAAAGTTAATAAAGTGATGATAGTAGATGATTTTTGTCAACTGTTAATAGTAAACATTAAAATTTGGTCATAAATTGAACAACTGCACTGGGTTAAAATAAAAGTTAGAATAAAAAATGAATCATACACCAGTCGACATAAGTGATAAGCTCTCAGCCTCTCACGATTTGAGCCTTACAAAAGTTCAACATTACGCGAAAGTGGGTTACTATATGTTCTGTAGCTGGTAGTTTAACTTTGACCGTTTTCTAGTCAACCTTTCAGCAAAAAGCACTCACTAGATGATAAGAAACTGTATAGTGTATTGTTACTACAAAATTAATGGAGATTAGTGTTTTAATCACGTGGCAGACGCATTCGAACCCTATGATTTCATGAGGTGGCATGTGTAGGGCCTACTCAACTTCTCCATCTGACGGTCTAGGATTTGTCGTGTGAGTAAATTATAAAAGGACAAAAGCTTTTGCCACGTCACAGAGAAAGATTTGTCATTTTAATCCAATGGCTCAGACCAATTTCCAATTCGGTTCTGTCTCCTCTCGTCCCCGTCGATCTATCTGGTTCTTCATCTTTTAGCCACGTGTTTATAATTTTGACCGTCTTTATTTTAGTTTTCTTCTTTTATCTTTTATGGAACTTAAATTATGTCCTGTTATACAGTTAATTTAGTATCCACACCCAGTTCTTTCTTTTTTTTTTTTTTTTTTTCTGTAAGTATCCACACTCAGATGTTTCGTCTGGTAGTATCCTTCGAGCTCTAGAATAGTTGTCACAAACATAATAAAAATACCAATTAAATTTGCTAGAAAAAATATCCGACGTTGGGAATGATGTAGGACCGAATAAATATAGTAGGCTAATTTCATATTTTCGGCAGTCACGGAAAAGATAATAGTATTTGATATTTATCATCACTTTGAACAAATGATTCATAATTCTCAATAATAGCATATTTTTAAATTCCTATAGTTCTGGGGTCTCTACAGACCCACACACATATGCACAAATTATACTTGTGTCTCATATAAAGAAAATTAGACACACAGATTATTCAAAAAGTAATTACAGAAAACTTAAAAATAAAATGAGTTTCATTTGAATTATATAAAGTTATAAACCTCTGAAAATTATCGTGACCGACCTCAGAAACGGAAATAAACGCCGCCTCCTCCACTAACTCAAATCATCTATTGACTTCTCTTCTTAGTCTTTTCCATCAAGTCTTATTGAAGCTGGCTATCGAAAACCACAAAATAACAAGAGCAGAAGAATCTACTGGTGATTGAATCTCCTTCTTACCTCTCTGTTTCTCCCTTAAAAAGTTTCTCTGCATATTCTTTATATTTATCTTTTGAATTTGTCTCAAAATATCCTCAAGGGACTGATGATGAGAGCAGAAGAAGATAACTACAATCTGAGTCCACCATGGCTAATCCCTATGTTAAGAGCAAACTACTTCGTCCCTTGTTTGATCCATGCCAATTCAAACAAGAGCGAATGCAACATGTTCTGTCTTCACTGTACTTCCAATGCCTTTTGTTCTTACTGTTTGGTCAATCACAAAAACCACCGTGTCCTTCAGGTTATTTTCTTTCATCATATTCAAATCATTTTGTTTTCCTTCCAATTCACAGAACGGAGTTAAGAAAATGGGATCGTGTCTTGTCTGTAGATACGGAGATCGTCATACCATAACGTTGTGAGAGTGAATGAGATTCAGACGTACATAGACATCTCTTGTGTTCAGACTTATATAATCAACAGCGCAAGGATCGTGTTCTTGAACGAAAGGCCTCAGCCTAGAATCGGCAAAGGCGTTACCAATACTTGTGAAATCTGTTGCAGAAGCCTTCTTGATTCTTTCCGTTTCTGCTCTCTTGGTTGCAAAGTAACTCTCGTTCCTCTGTTTTCTCCATTTTCATCTTTGATCTTTCAAGAAAATGGACTTATTGCTTTGTTATTTAAATGATCATATTTCCCTTACTCGGTGATTTCAGCTTGGAGGAATGAAGCGAGGGAATCAAAGTCTAACCTTCTCTTTGAATGGGAAGCACTGTAGGGATGGGTGGGAATCTGATGAGGCGACCACACCCACTAAGATACGGAAGACGTGTGCTTTCAACCGTCTGATGAGCGGTCTCTCCATATGCACCGTTAGATGCGATTACTTTTCAGGATATCAACGGTCTTCAAGCTCGGGTAATGAAAGCTGTTTTAGTCTTTCTCCTGGGACGCCGCCGATATATAATCACCGGAATTCAAGCAGACGGAAGGGAGTCCCACACCGTGCTCCGTTCTGAAGTAACAAAAAGAAACTAACTACATAGAAAATGCCTATACATGTCAGACGATGGGGTCTTTTATGATGTAAATGGTTTAGTACTATATTTTAAATCTTTTGAAGCTAGATATTGTAGCTGTTCAATTCTCCTTGTACACCAAGGAAGATATATTACTAGAAAGCATATATACACACTGTTTTTTATAGGTATATAACTATATCTTCTGAAGGGATTTAAATAAGTTTATCATAATGTTTTTTACTGTATATAAATATACGTTTGAAAAGATGTATCACTGTATGGTTTGTGGTGTGTTGTTTGTATCGTATTATCCTCACGATAAATTAGCAAATGTACATGTTGTGCATTATGTCGACTATGACTATTTTAAAGTATAAGCTAAAATTCTGAGTAATTGATTATAACTGGGATTCATTTTCACACAATAGTGACAGATATTTTAAGAATTTGTAAGAAATTCATGAGAAACAAGGATTTGTTTTTGTTTTTGTTTTTTTGTTGTTGTTGTCTTTGTCCTTTTGTTTTATGTAATTTAGTTTTGAACAGGGATATCAAAAACTGTTAAACTTGACTTGTATGTACTTTATACCTTCGTGTGGCATTCTTCGATTTACCATTTAAATTGGTGATGCGTGCCACCGATAGCACTCAAACGTGAAATTAGCTTATTTTGATATTCTATATTAGAATGAGTATTCGCTAAATTCCTTCTAATAACATTACCGGTGACGAAAATTTGTATTCTTTTCTCTAGATATGAATAAGAAACAAGAAGCTATAAATAGTGGACAGGTAATAGTATACTATTAAATATTTACCTTTTTGGGTCAAGTATAATATAGGTAATATACTAAAAATATTTGCGTTGATCTTCTATAAATAAATTAAAAAAGACTATAAATATTGTTATATAGCTTCTACCAAAATTTCATATTGTAAGAGGTTCAGAAGTATGGCTTTTTCCTGTAATCATCAGTATAGAAAACTGATGATTTACAGTTTGGTTGTTTATGTGTCGGTGTCTTTATTGTTAGCTTTCTCAGATGCTGCATCGGAAGAAGGAGTTACTAGAGACAGAAAATTGTTGCCTTTTCAGAAAAAAACAATAGTAATCACGAATGTAGTGAGTAACAAAGAAGTTTTGAATTTACATTGCAAATCTTCAGAAGATGACTTAGGATTGCAGCATATCCGTTTCTACCGGGAATGGACTTTTAAATTTAGAGTAAATTGGAAAGGCACTACGAAATTTCGATGCCATATGACGTGGAGAGGAGGTGGTGATCATTGGTTTACGATATTTGAAGATGGGAGAGACAAATGTGACTTATGTGCATGGCTAGTTGTAGGAGATGGTGGAAAGGAAAAACCTATGATCCGTAAAAGATGGTGGAAAGGATATCTTCGTGGAAAGGATGACTACTTCGATTGGGACAAATAAAACCTCAAAAACAAATAAAAATACTTTGTTACCTTATAATATATCGAATGAAAAATATATGATTCGATTAAGGTTTGTACTTTAGTGGTTTATGTTATTATTGTTCTCATGTCATTTTCTGTATTGAATTGAAATACAGAATAAAATCTGAGCAAGCTGTTAACAATGAAAATTTCTGTAAAATTTACATCAAATATTTATACGTTACATTAAAATACAATTAAAACAAAATCCGTTATAGTTTACAATGTACCTTAAAATTATACCAATTTAGCACAGTATAATCACATATTTACAAGAAATGGCTGTTGATAAATTTATCTTCATTTATAAAACTTGCAATTCTAAAAAAATTGTGGACTCAGAGAAACATGAAGTTATATAGTAAAAGGCCAGAGGCCTGACCAAAAACTAAAATAAAAATAAACCCACAGGCTTGTTAAATGAAACGTGACGTTTTAAGCCCAGTTATGATAACAACGTTAACCATCTATTTTTAGCCCATTACAAGTTTTTTCGGGATAGCCGAATAATCTCTATTTCTACAATTTCTTTTTATCAAGTGTGAAATTTATTGATGGTTGACTTGAAATAATGTATTATGTACGTAGAAGCTGTTTTTGTAGAAAGAGCAATAAAGAATCAGACTAACTAAATTAGTGTAAGAATTAAATAAAGCCTCTCGAACGGTATCATCTCTGAAAAAAAAAAATCCTCAAGAGTGTAGACGAATTATGGTATTTCAACGAATTGAAACGGTTGCAAATCTTTTACCTAATGATCTAAATTAGATATATAGTCGGATGATGATTCTATATTTTTCTTGATTGAAATTATAGATTTATTTATAAATTAGATCTATTTATAGTTTTGGTCTCCTTTTCGCTTATATTTAGTCACGTGTTTCGGCTGAGAGCAGCGACGCCACGTCATTGCTGACATCTCTTCATCCGTACGAATATTTAACCTGTTAAATTTCCAAAATGTTGGCTAAACCGCGAATTTTAATTGATTAGTTTATCAGATATTCACCAAATGTTGAATTCAAACCTACTCTTTAATCTATTATACACGTATGTTTATAGTATGGGTTTATGTGGAAACAATAATAGTTTTTAATCAATTAGTTATACAAAATGAATGGAAATAAATTATTTTGACTTTTGGTTTCTAGGAATCTTCTAGTTAGCCGAAGCTGACAAATTTTAAAAGACTTTTTAGGTTAGTTTTACACAGTAGATGGATATGAAAGACTATCTATCTAAATGCACGCCTACGTATAATACAGCTGTACAATACACTCAAACACTATTCGATATATTCATCAAAAACACCACATTAAATTTACACGTTTTACTCTGAATGTGTAATAATACTGTTATCAGCAATAGTTAAAAATCATCAAATATAATTCCACGAACTTAATATGTGACACAGATTGTAGTGAATCTGGTTAAATAAAACTGGAATTAGTGCTTTTAAGAATTCTTATAAAAGTATAGTATTTGATAAAAATAAAAATAAAAACTGTTTTTGGTCTTTAAAAACCGAACAATTTGTTTGAATTGAATTATAGAAACTAGTCAAATACAGTACTTTGTGACTTCAATAGAAGGTACATTTATATTTGGCAACCTCAGATTTTGTATGAAATTATATTTGACCTTTGTCGTTATCACTATTCAACATATTATCCTACAATAATAGTCCTTGTTGGACAAGAGTCAACTAAGAAAGCTAAGCCTCCGCGTCAGCTACCGGTTTGAAAATAACACAAAACCGCAACTGGTTTTGGAATTTTCCGTTTTTATCAGCCGGTTAAGTAATACGTACGCAACCAAATTTATCTATTTATATACGTATCCCGTATGTAACCAACTCGGTTCATACGCGTACTCTCTTCTTCTCTCTTCGCTCTACTCTCAAATCTCTCTCTCTCTCTATATCTAAGCAATCAGAATTCAAATTTGGAGAAATTTTAAAATGGGTCTTTGTGTATCTGTTGGTCGTAGCGAGTGTGATTCTTCGCCGACGGCTAAAATTGTGACGGTTAACGGCGATCTTCGAGAATACGATGTACCGGTGTTAGCATCTCAGGTTCTAGAAGCTGAATCCATGGCTTCTTCTTCCTCTTCCTCTCGTCCTTCTTCTTATTTTATCTGTGATTCAGATTCTCTATATTATGACGATTTCATCCCAGCGATTGAATCGGAAGAGATTCTTCAAGCGGATCAAATCTACTTCGTTCTTCCGATCTCTAAACGTCAGTACCGTCTCACGGCATCGGACATGGCAGCTCTCGCTGTGAAAGCCTGCGTCGCGATTCAGAACGCAAAGGGAAAGAAAAATCGCCGGGGTAAAAGCGGGAGAATCTCGCCGGTGATGATGCTGAATCAGCCTAATGATCGGATCGCTGCCGTTAACAGAATTGGAGCAGGTGAAACGATGATGATGCAAAAGGGAAAGTTAGCGAATAAAACGACGCCGTTAAGGACTACAAGCGGTTATTCCCGGTCTGATTCGGTTAGGAAATTGAAAAGATTTAGTACGTCTGGGAGAGCTAAGATGGCGGTTCGATCCTTTAGACTGAGACTCTCTACTATATATGAAGGCTCCGTAGTTTAGAAAATCATTTAAGAGTACTTTTAGTACATTTTTTTCCGATACGGAAATTTATTGTAATGTTTTTTTAAATGAAAACACTTCTGTATATTTCACTTTTCACTTTGTTTTTTTTTTGGTCATATATTTCACCATTTTGTTATGTTTATAGGATTGAGCAGACCCGTAACACAGTTTCATTGCTTCAATGATTAATTCTGTTTTTCAAAACATTAGAAAAGGAACATTTTTAATATTTTTAAAGACGTGGGTCAGTCCAAGCTCCGTTTTAAGAATCATGATTATAGTACAAAACAAAGTAATAAATATATATAAAAAATTATATATATATATATATATGAGATCCTGAACTTATATACGTTGTAATTTTCTACACGGTAAAGATAGAAAGAAGACTTGGAGAGAAAGTTTAGAATTTTTTTGAACGATGTGGTAGGATCCGAAACAAGGAGACCAATTTTAAGCTTTGGCTTCGCAGACAACGAGATTCACGTTCAAAGTATAATTTCAATTATCTAGGATTTGGACCTTACTTTTGATTCAGTCTTAAGACTTTTGAATTATTAAACTATTGACAAAAGCATTTTCATTCGTATGTACTTTACTTAAGAAAACTCGACACTAAAACCAAATACGCTTAAGAAAGGAGCCAATTAACTAAACTGATACTATTCATTGCAATTAATACGAGTTTGAGTACAAATTACTAGTAACTTGTACTAATATTAGTTTAATTTTAACGTGTTCAATATATCAATATCAAAGAGATTTGTTTACGAAAATTTGAAAAAGATTGTGACGCAGATTACAGACAAATGGCTACTGCATGTGGAGACACTTCGATTTTGCCACGGTCTTTCATTTTCTTCGTTATTTGCTTAATACGTACGTTACGTATGGAGTGATTATTATCTACAACCTCCCCTACAAAGTCAGCTTACATAACAGTAAATTATGATTTTTGAATTGTAAACAAACGAGTATTTTGAATTTTGATACAACGAAAGTGATTGGCATCGTATATTCTTATACAAGTAATAACTAATAAGTAGTAATCTTATTTTGAAACAGTGCATCGTAAGATAAGGAAGCTTATTATTGCTTGACAAAAAAAGAAAGATAGGAAGCTTATTTTGATACATCATACAGCGGGCTTTTTTAATCAGCCCATCAGAATAGCTTCTTGACACATTTATAGTCAGGCCCATTCTAAAGAAGCTCTAGTTTTTTTTATTGGTCTTAAAATGTCAAAGGGTGTTTGACTGTTGTTCTGTTTTACTCTGTAACTCTCTTAGCTGCAGTGCAGCGATGTGCGTGCATGAACTGAAGAACTCAGGTTTCAGAAAGTTCATTTTATTTAAGGCTGAAGAGTATAACATTCTTATACAATATTGTTACAATATAACTATCAGAAACAAACCAAAAGTAGAAATGTGTATGGTTCTAAGAGAAAATTGTTTGAGTCGCCTAGCTACAACTTATTATACACATATATTCCCCATATTTGAACCAAAATTAGACTCATAAAAACTATTAGATATAGTTTTGAACCCATTTATTTATTTATTTATTTGGGTTCATTGCTTTGATTAATATATTTCCTTTTTCTTTATTTCCTTGTTATAAGATTTCAGGTACTTGTTAATTGTAACATGTATGATATGCTTAACCTGTAAATTAGGCTTTAATGGCTTATCTTTCTGGGAAGTCATTCTTAATCACTTCTCTATATCAATTTCATATTTGGACCTAGAGTATAGCAGTTACATGAAACTTAATACTAAATTCAGGTTAGTTTGACCATAATTTGGTGAACACACTAATTAAGGAAGAGTCAATCACTCGAAAACAGAGAAGTACACGCTTGTATAGATGTATTTATCCATTATATCTAAGTTTTATAATAAAATTACGAAAACAAAATTATTATATAACTTAAAAATACATTATATATAATATAAGTCAATCCCTAGGCCTCCACCTATATATTTATCATCAAACTTATTCTCATTCTCTTCTCACTTATTATACGATTACAAAGAAAAAGAAAATGAGGACGATTGTAGGTTTGGGTAAACAAAAAAGCCATCCACATATCATTGATTCTCCGACGAACGTTGACTGTGCCCGTGAAGTCGGACTCCGACGAACCCTCCGTTCACTCATCGAGTGCATGATCCCATATTGTTGCACTTACCAATCTCCACCCTCTGAACAAAACGACACCGTCTCTGTCCCTTCCTCCACTTCTTCCTCTGACAGAACCGGCGTCGTTGTCACCGGGACTTTCTTCGGTCACCGTCGTGGACATGTCAGCTTCTGCCTTCAAGACGACACTCGTCCCTCCTCTCCACCTATCCTCCTCCTCGAGCTAGCAGTTCCCACGGCAGCACTCGCTCGGGAGATGGAGGAGGGCTTTCTCCGAATAGCTCTCCGGAGCAAAAGCAACCGAAGGTATAATATTTTCAACGTTCCAGTTTGGTCTATGTATTGTAACGGCCGAAAAGTTGGGTTCGCTGTGAGAAGAGAAGCAACGGAAAACGACTTCCGGTTCCTCCGGCTGATACAGTCTGTTGCCGTTGGTGCAGGGGTGATTCCCAACGGCGAGATGTTGTATTTGAAGGCGAAGTTCGAGCGAGTCACTGGCTCGAGTGACTCGGAATCGTTTCATATGGTAAACTCAGGGGCTGGTTGTGGCCAAGAGCTTAGTATTTTTCTTTTGAGATCGTGAAATTTGTGTGATAAGGAAAAATCTAGTAATTATGATGTTAATTTCAACGTTCATAATTGTGTATATATGATATATAACGTTTCTGTTGTTACAACTTACAAATTTTTTTTACGAACATTACAATTATAAAATTTCTGTGGTTTTGTTGGCATTTGGCACTGGGAGAATTTTTTTGGGGAAGTCACGATGATATATACATTTTCACATACCAGTTTCCACAACAAATGAACCACTATACACAACCAAAAATGATTTAATAAAACCAAAATTTAAACACATATTCCACTTCTTTCTGTTCTTTTTTCTTTGTTGTTGTTTTTGTCATGTCCTATTTCTATAGAATTAAAAGAATAACATAATACTACGTACCGCACCAAACATTGACTTAGATATTCGTTTTAAGCTTCAAATCGAAGACTGGAGCATCTAATATATATAATCATTGATCAATAATCATGCAATGACTGTTTTGTGTATAATATTAGTTGTTAGACTTAGGGAGATGATGAAATTAGGTTGTTGTGTCCCTCCTTTGACTCCTCTCCTGCCATTTTGCATTTGTAAGCTTCTTCAGTACCCACGTGTTGTGGAGGAGTCTGGTCAAGGCGAAAACTGAAAGCGATGAGTGACCAAATAGCAACCACAGAAGAATCTGGCTTTGCTCCGGTGTCTGCTTCGGTACCGGGCCAGCACCTTCCCTCTTATTCTCCATCTTTCCATAATATCAGGGATTTTGCTCTTTAGACCCATGCACATATATATAATATATAGTTTTTTTGGGTCAAAATTTATATAATATATAGTTTTTTATAACCTATATAATATATAGTTTTTTACTCAAATTCAGTACTTCCATCTACTACTATATTTTTAGATATTTGAAATTTAAGAAAATTCGGAAACGCTTATATGATATATATATGCTCGTACGGTCGTACCGTCATACGTGAATAAATTGTGGCGAGTCCTGGTATCGTGAATGCACATAATGTTAGTCAATATATAATTCATTAAGATAGACAAATACGTATATATACTCACATTGACCCAATACGCAGTTCATATATAACGGGTTGTAAAATGTATTTCAAGTTTAAAAACATAATATAGACATCCACACACGCTATATACCAGATGATAAACTCAATTATTGATGATGTATACAAATATATAGCCCGCGTCCATAAAATGACAAATGCTTGCAAAAATCGTGACATCCAGCAGTGGATCTAAGGCTACAATTTTTGTTTAACCAAAAGTAATATATATATGAATATGATGCCCTTAAAATTCTTATAATATTTGGTGTCTAAACCCATTACTTTAGATGCTTTAATCCAGGGCCAGCCCTGCAGCAGTGGATCTAAGGCTACTATTGATATGTTGTTTATGTCCCCTTTGCTTTATATTCTGTGTCGTGTGTGTGATTTTGTAAAGTGGTACGTGCCCGTGGTGGGTTTCCAAGTTAGAAGAAAAACAACTGTTAATACTCTTAGCAAGAAATTGTAATAGTGTAGCAGATATATTAGCAAGAGTTGCTTATAATAACTATTAGGATATCTCAAACGTTTTTATCACCTCCAACTTGTATTTTATAAAAAGACGTTAAACAAAAACAAACAGTAGAAAATTAGCGACCATGGCCTTTGATGCCAGAGAAATTCAGGCTAGTGGACGAAAAGCCTGGTTGGATAATGGGCCTTTAGATTTAGGGTTTAACAGATGGCCCCATTTTATCTTTAAGGTGTTAGTACTGCCGTATCAATGTTTATTTATTTATTTGTGCGATCAGTGGTTATTAAAGAAGTAAAAGTTACTCTAAGCTGTCATTTCATATGTTTAGTAGTACAACGGACAGTAAAGAAAGCTAGTTGATATCAAATTGCTATAGATATGTTCATTAGAATATCTTTACTAACAAAATTCCAATAAATAATGAATACGAATCTAGAAAAGGGTAGATAAACCCTAATTTAATTTAATGGGTCGCCCAACGTGACTGACTCTTCTTTTTTCGATTTAACTGTCTTCATTGTGTTAGCATAAAAGTCGGTGCTAAAGAAAGTCCCAAATTATTTAACTTGAAAACGAAACTCGGTCCACCCCTATTTTTGTATTATATATAAATATTACTCAAACCAAATTGGTCTAGCAAATATCCAATTATTAATGTATTCTGTCGTGTTTCTATCACTGTCTTTAGTCATCTACGGGCCTACTATTGTGTGTACACGCACACATCTACGTATTGAAAACATCGTACATTCACATTCACATTCACATTCCTAATCTAATCTACTTTTATTAGATGGCTAAAACATCTCAGATTGAATATCACACTTACCAAAAATATATATATCCTTTTGTATGAATTATTACTGGCACATGACGTGTGTGAGGAAAATAGTACATTTGACATTTACGGATGTTCTTCATGTTATGACTAACATGGAGTTTCTAATTAATCGATCTGCTTAAAAATTCATGTCACTCCAATTGGGAATATGAGAAATGATAAATTTGAAATCCAATGCAACTAAGTACACAAAACTACTAACAACATCCCAAACCGAATGTAAAATATATAATTCATAAATATATGCGTGAAACAAAGAAAAACATTAGTCACTGTTACTGATTAGTGAACTGTAAAATCCTTATTGAGATTTCTATTTACTCGAACCGTTTCTACTTTCTAGTATGAAGCCATCTTAAAAAGAGAATGACATCGATATGACTTTGCCCCTCTTTTCTTTAGAATTGCACTCTGAAGTCCCAAGTCTCTAACCCGTATTAATAGCAGTACTTAGTGGATACAAATAAACATATACAAAAATTGGACAGGGTGGCATCATGATTTATGGGGACAGCTGTCGTGGTTATGCATTTATGACCACTAACATGCAATGGCACGGATGCACATCTTACTTATATCTTCTTAGATTCTTGTACAAATTTACTTATATTAAATACCTCTTAATTTTCTCATAATTAAAATAGATGCCGACTCTATTTTATATTTGTTTTAAAATATACTATTACATATCCCAGCGATCGGTTGTCATCAGTTCTGCTTTTTATCTTCTATAAAATTCTAGTTTGCAGTTTCACATTAAAAAGTATTTAAAACCTGTTGACAAAACAGGTGTTTATTATCAAGTCCAGGTCGGGTCGATGGTTATTTTATTTCTATTTCTCTTATGGGAGTGATCCCAACACATTTATTTGTATTTTATGACCCATGTAAACTTTTATGTAGTAATTTGTCTCCAGTAAATGAGTTGTTTATTAGCTGATATGCATTAACTGTATAGTTTCTTTCTAACTTCTGCAGTGTATATTTTACGGGTGTTTTGAGTGTATCTTCCAATGATTTTCATTTTGCAGGAAAAAAACATCATTCAATTATCTAACCGGTTCGGTTCAATTAGTTACTAACCCTTTATAAATCCAAATATCTGCAACACATTGATGAGATAAAAGTAAAACCCTTTCTAATGGTAAGCAATTGTACAGCAAAAGCATACACTTCATAACTTACATAGCAACATAATGTTTTTCTTATCCTAATGATCTTCTTAGTTTGCGTATCTGTTTTATGATTCGTATAATTTTATTTATTTATAGCATTATGTAATTGTTTAAAACTGATTTAGAGTAAAATATAGACATGCAAACAGAGTATAAAGTATTGTAATGGACACTGCAAGAAAAACAATGTCATAAATATGAAAACAGAGGACATAGACAGGTATAAATTAAAATAATGTATTCTAATAAATATAATTCAGATATTAACGAAATAGAAAAAGACTGTGGAGTAAAAACTGGGTTCATTTCAACTGCGTCTGAATCCCCCCGGAAAATAAAAATGTCGGTTTCACATCCTAATTTTCTCGTTTATTTTCCCGGAAATCTACAAAGGCATTCCCTTTTCAGGGTTTGAAGTCACAGAAACATAGGAGTAAAGAAAGCAAAAAGGCTGGAGCTTTGCTATTTTTTAAATATTTTCTTCTTGAAACATGATCTTGACGTTCTGATTAAGATCCTTATAGAGAGAGGTTTTGAAGGGTTAGAGGAAAGTTTGAGAAAATGATGGTTCTGATGAACTCTGCTTCTTCATCGTTTTCTTGTTCTTCGTCTCCTTCTTCTTCTCCTTCTCCTTCTTCTTCTTCTTCTTCTACGAGGTAAGGATTTCTCAATTGCATAAGAGATTGCTGTACATTATTATTCTCCAGTGAAAATCAAATATAAAATGAGTAATCTTTGTTCTTGCTTCTAGGAACAGAGAGAACATGGTTTTGCAGAGTGTAGTTGATGTGTCAACTCCAAGTTTCTCTTCCGACAGCAAATCTGTACTTTTTTACTAACTCATTCATCTTTCTCTTACTTTTTTTTTCCAGAAAAAGCAAAAGTTTTCACAGTAAAATAAAAGATAAACTCTGTTTTTTTGTTTCTTCCGAGTTTATATGGTTTGATGCAATTTTCATTAACGATGTTTTTAATTTCCTTCAAAATGGCAGATTTTACCAATTGAAAAGACTTTATTAACTCACCGAATTTCCAATCTCTGTCTGATCCCAAAGGTTCGTCCATAAACTCAACTAATAATCAAATCTGTGATTTTTGCTATGTCTTTTGATATATCTTGTAAATGTTTACAGTCTTCAGATGAGTTAAAGAAGGAGATTGCTTCAATAGAGTTAGAAATCCTACACATGGAACGATATCTCTTATATCTTTATAGAAAATCATTTGAGCAGCAACTTCCTAATTCTTTCTCTAATCTCTCTGCTACAACCTTACCTCGTTCAGTCACTACTTCACCATCACTAACTCATCATCAAGCTTACCAAAAACCAATTTCGTATCCTCAGAGTTTCAACACTAGTTTAAAAGCCTTGTCTTCAAGGGTAATTTAAAACTGAGATCAAGTTTTTTTTTATTGGAACTAATCAGTCTTAAGAAACAATTAGCTGATTTGTTTTTTTTGTCAGGAAGGGAGTAGAGTAGTTTCTGGTAATCATAGTCTTGGAGAGCTTTTAGGATCATCTCAAATAGTTGATCATAATGATCTCATAAACCCAAATAAACTCTCTGAAGATATCATGAGATGCATTTCTTCTGTGTATTGTACACTTTCCACAAGCTCAATGGGAATCAATTCCACTTGTTTCTCTGCTTCTCCGGCTTCATCAATCTCCAACTCCTCAACCATTTTCTCTTCCAAATCAAATTATGTTGATAAATTGAGCCCGCATTGCGTGAATGAGGATCAGTTGCTGAATCACTGTCAAGATCAAGGCAATGTTTTGCCTTGTGGTGTTGTTGTGATAGAGGCTCTTAGAGTACATTTAGATGATGGTAGTTTCGGTTACGCTGCACTTTTGCTACAAAACTTCAGGTAAATTTGGATGGTTTTGATGGTAAGAACTACATACATGTATAACTGGATTGATCTTTATTTGTATTGAGAAGAATGTGGCGTGCAGGTCATTGGTTAAAAATCTTGAGAAAGTTGATCCGAGTAGAATGAAACGAGAAGAGAAGCTAGCGTTTTGGATAAACATTCACAATGCTCTTGTGATGCATGTAAGTACTTAAACAAGCTCCTAACATCTTTTAATTTGTTTCTTTTTCCATGTTAACATGTCTTTTCATATCATAATCTTCTTTTCTTTGCAGGCTTACTTAGCTTATGGAACTCATAACCGCGCAAGAAACACTTCCGTTTTGAAGGTTATAATCCTCTATTAGGCATATAACATTGTAATGAACCAACATTTGTTTGATGTTTTTACGAATAAGTAATTCTCTTTATATAACTCAGGCAGCTTATGATATTGGAGGCTATCGCATAAACCCTTTCATCATCCAAAGCTCAATCTTAGGAATCAGACCTCATTACCCATCACCATCACCATCACCTGTATGCTATATCATTTTCCCTATCCTTTTTGCTTCACTTTCACAACATATAGTGAACACGTAATTTACATTTTACAGTTACTCCAAACGCTGTTTTCGCCTTCAAGAAAGTCGAAAACTTGTGATGTAAGACACATTTACGCTTTGGAATACCCCGAGGCTTTAGCTCATTTCGCTATTTCTTCCGGAGCGTTCACAGATCCTACGGTAACGATTAGAAATCATTTCAACTCTAAATGATTTCACTTTACTCCTCAAGTTAACAGTTTTATATTATTTGCTAGGTTCGGGTTTACACCGCCGATAGAATCTTCCGGGATCTAAGACAAGCGAAACACGAGTTTATTACAAGTAATGTACGTGTTTACAAAGGAACAAAGATTTTGTTGCCAAAGATCTTTCAGCATTATGTTAAAGACATGTCAATGGATGTGTCTAAGCTCATAGAAGCAGCAGCTGAGTTTTTACCAAAGGATGCCAGGAAGATTGCTGAGAAATGTTTCAAAGATAAGAAGAGTAAAATTTTTGAATGGTTACCGGAAAATTTGAGTTTCCGGTATGTCATTGCCGGAGAATTTCTCGGAGGAAGAATTAAGACGTGATGGTCAGTTTATTTGTTCAATATAGTTTTGTTTTTCTGCCTCCTGATGTGATTAAATAAATTAAAAATTGGTGTTCAGTTACATTTTTTGAGTGAGATTGTAAAACCAGAGTTTGTTTGGATAGTCTTATTATTTTCAGAAACAAGAGTAGACCGAAGAATAATTAAGGTTTCAAAGAAAACCGATAGTTCAAACAGGATCTTAATGCGTAGATGTACTTGGGCCTATGGGCCTAATAATCATTACAGGGTCTAATAAGTACCTAAACAACATACAGGACTAAATTTTGATTTTGATAATAATACAAGGGTTTAATTAAAATTTGTTAGTTTGGTTTGTATTCTCGACGCCGGTAATTGTTTTCCGGTGAGAGTAAAGTTAGGCTCCCCCGGTTGAGTAGAGAAATAGTAAACAAAGAAGAAAGATATTCACATGATTAATCATTCTGTTTTCATGTCACATTGAAATTACCCACTCCTGGTTTCAAAATCTTTTATCTTTGGCTTTAAATTCTCTCCTGGAGGATGGAATTGGAGCAACTTAAGAAGTCTGTGGAGGAGAATTCAGATGACCCTTCTCTACAATTCCAACTTGTAATATGTTTTCCGATGATAAATTTGATTCCTTTTAGTATGGGTTCTTTAGATATCTTCTAAAAATTTGGAATTTTGATTTAAGGGTTTGTATCTGTGGGATGAGGGTGGAGATTCCGAGAAAGCGGCGGAGTGTTTTGTGTTTTCGGCGAAATTAAACCCGGATAATGCGGCGGCGCTCAAGTATTTAGGGCATTACTACTCGCGTGTGGCTCTTGATCTCAATCGAGCTGCTAAGTGCTACCAGAGAGCAGTGTTGTTGAATCCTAATGATTCTGATTCTGGAGAAGCTTTGTGCGATTTATTTGACAGACAAGGGAAAGAGATTTTGGAAATTGCGGTTTGCCGTGATGCTTCTGACAAGTCTCCTAAGGCTTTCTGGGCATTTTGTAGATTAGGTTACATTCAGGTTGTTCAATTCCTACTCTGTTTCTGCATTCTCTTTTATTAGTTTGCTTGCTAATAATCTATGGCATTGGATTCTATCACAGCTTCATCAGAAGAAATGGTCTGAAGCTGTTCAGAGTCTTCAACATGCAATTAGAGGTTATCCTACCATGTCTGACTTGTGGGAAGTAATTGTCCTTTTCTATTCTTCTTTCAGTTTTTATCATTTCGTAATTGTTACATTAATTTTACTAGATTACTAAATTTGACGAGATTCTTTTTTTTTGGTCTATCGTTGCAGGCTCTTGGCCTGGCTTACCAGCGACTTGGAATGTTTACTGCTGCTATCAAGGTAAACGACGCTGTTTCGTTTTTTTTTTTTTTTGTACTTTCCCAGTTTCTTGAAGTGGTTTGGTTTATTGTTGATTATGTTGTGACCTTAATTCTCAATAATACAACAGGCGTATGGCCGTGCTATTGAAGTAGATGAGAACAAAATTTTTGCTTTAGTAGAGAGTGCAAACATCTTTTTGATGCTTGGTTCATATAGAAAGGTAATCTTTGCATTCAGGTCTGTTCAAAATAACCTATTTGGAAAGTTTATTTGTGTGGCTGCAGAAGTCTCATATAGTATTTGTATAGGGAGTGGAGCTATTTGAGCAAGCGCTGAAGATTTCACCTCAGAATATTTCTGTGCTCTATGGTCATGCTTCTGGATTGCTTAGTTGGTCAAAGGAATGCATAAATTTGGGGGCATTTGGATGGGCATCTTCATTATTGGAGGTTAGTAATATTAACCTCCTCTGTTTTTTTTCCTGCTCTTATCCATATTAAATATACCTAAATGAAAGAATGATTAATGCGAATACACTATAGGATGCTCGCAAAGCTGCAAAAGCAAGCAGTGAGCTGGCCAGCAACATGTCTTGTATTTGGAAATTGTATGGAGATATTCAGATACTGAGGCTTGCCTTATATTTTATGTTTCAGCTCGTTTGTTATCTGGGCATCTATGTTTATTTCTTGAGCAGCTTACTTATGCAAGATGCTCTCCGTGGTCTGCTGGTACTGAAAACTCAGAATTCACTTTAAAGATGTTTAATGATTCAATCCTTTCTTGGAGAAGCATTTGTTACTCTGCTGCATTATCAGCCAAAGCTTCTTACCAGTGATCTCTACACTTAGCCCCTTGGCAAGCTAATGTTTATACTGACATAGCCATAACATGCGATCTCGTTTCAAGTTTGAGTGATTACTCTGAAACTTCAAGTTCTTGGTAAGATTATACTGAGCTTTATTTGGCATTTTCTTAGTTTATGATGCACGCTCCTCATAATAATCTAATGTTCTATCAGGAAGCTACCTGAAAAGATGGCTCTGGGAGCCTTATTGCTTGAATGCGACAACTCAGACTTTTGGGTGGCTTTGGGATGTATGTCTGATAATATTGCTCTGAAACTACATGCTTTGATCCGGGCATTGCATTTGGATGTATCTTTAGCCGTTGCTTGGGCTTTTATGGGCCAGGAATTGTGCCTTAACTGTAGCTTTCATTCTTTTTAAACCTATGTTCATGATTTATGTTACAATTTCCCTCTTTTTGATTGTAATCTTGGTTGCGTTAAACAGATCTTCAGGGAATCGGATGAAATGAAATTTGCAAAGCAGGCTTTTGATTGTGCTAGAAGCATAGATCCTACCCTTGCGCTACCTTGGGCCGGCTCAGCAGATACTTATGCTAGGTAGATGCTTTTTATGTGAAAAGAATTCTCATGTTTACGAACAAAACTTTAGCCCCCATATGCTAATTAACACCTCAGGGAGTCGATATCTGATGAGGCTTTTGAGAGTTGTTTACGAGCAGCTCAGATATCACCTGTAAGTGCTGCTTTAACTTTGTTTTACTTACTTGTAAGTGTGATGGCTTTAATTTAGGCATATGATCTTCGTTCCAGCTTGCAGAGTTCCAGGTTGGTTTGGCATGGCTTGCTTTGCTGAATGGAAATATATCATCCCCGCAGGTATAAATACATATATATTCTAATCACACAGGCTTTTTATTGGAGTGAACTTTTAACTTTTAAGTAATTCCCCCTCCTGAAACTATGTTGCAGATTTTGTCTTGCATTGAACAGGTGGTGCAGCGCAGCCCTTACTGCCCTGAGTCCCATAACCTCCACGGGCTAGTCTGCGAGGGAAGGCGTAATTATCATACTGCCATTGCTTCTTACAGGCTAGCATTAGCTGCAATGAATGTTTACCCCAACAATTCAGTGAAATCTCATGCTGGAAAAATATACATAAACTTGATCAGGTAACTCAGCAAGGTGATATCCCCACCCTCTTTCGATTAATATATTAATTTAACGGCTATTATCAGATGGGACTGAGTTCAAATTTAGATAATCAATAAAAATGCAACTACTGTACTCATTTAAAGTATTTTTGCAGGCAGGACGATTTAAAGAATCTGTTATGGAATGCACAAATCTGAAGTCAAAAGGTGTGTACTTGGTCCATTCATACCCAGTTTGAAGACTGGGTCTTCTTGCAACCTTTACTAAGTTTTAGTGGAAATGAATTTTACTAATATCTGGGCATTTTTCGCAAAAGGTTTGCTTGATGCCGGATGTTTGCAAATATATGCTTTCTCTCTGTGGAAGATTGGTGAGAATGATTTGGCTCTCGCAGTGATTCGAGATCTGGCTGGTAGGATTTCTACCATGGAAAAGACCTCAATAGCGTTCCCAATCAGCTTCATCTGTAGTCTGCTTTATTGCATATCTGGGTTAGATTCTGCTATCACCAGCATCCAGAAAATGCCAAAGGATTTCTTCCAGAGTTAGAAAATCAGCTTCATAGTATCTGCCATCCATTCACTTGATCAGAGTGATAGACTTCAGTCGGTTGTTGCGAGCACTCGTAGCTATATAATATCACAAGAAGAAATTGTTGGAATGCACTATTTGATAGCACTCAGCAAATTGGTGAGGCTTTTGATCTCAGTTATTATGTCATCCCCCTTGTGACTGTTTAAACTCTGGATTAAATGACTCCACTCTGAATATTGCAGCTGAAAACTGGAGAAGGAGATTTCCTTGGACTTGAGAAAGGGATTGCCCACCTCAGAAAAGCTCTTCATATGTTTCCTCGTAGTAATTTGTTAAGGTGGGATTTTATCATTACCAGAAGTTACATAAAGGATTGATCAAGCACGATAGTTTTAATTGTGTAATGATATGTTACTGTAATTGTAATTTGGAAATATAATTGTTGGAATTAGGAACCTGCTTGGATATATTTTGTTAGCTGGTGAAGGAACGAAAGAGGCTTGTACTGCTAGTAGATGCTGTATCATAAATGTCTCTGAATGCGCAAATAAGGAAGGTCTGAAGTCCGCATTGGAGGTCCTTGGTGGAGGATCGGTTTCTTGCAATGTAATTGGAAATACAGCTCCAAGGTTCTCATTTCCGACATGTCATTGTCAGTGTCTGAATGCTCCTGTTGTTGTTGTGGAACTGCAAAGGTATTTGAAATCTTTCTACATCATTTTAGCAATTTCAGAATCTGAATTGACTCTGATAGTGGTGTGTGGTCCTTTTATCATCTCCAACTCAATTTTTGTTTCACCTGTGCTCAGAAGCTCTCATGTATGGCAGTGAGTTAAGAGTGTGATACTTACAGAATACATCTGTTATTTTTTTCCAATACGCAGATTCTTGCATCAAGAGCCATGGAACAGCCGTGTAAGATACTTGCTTTTATTGAATCTTGTGCAGAAGGCCCGTGAGCAGAGATATCCTCACCAGCTTTGTAGTGGCATTGAGCGACTAATATCAGTGACACGCTCTGGTGAGACATCTTCAAAGGAAAGCGAATATCAAAAGTTCCAGCTTCTGCTTTGTGCTTCTGAGATCAGTTTGCAGAAGAGAAATATAGCAGACTCCATTGGTTATGCTCAAAAAGCTTCTTCCCTCTCGCTTCCACGTAGCTGTTTATTTCTTGGGCATTTGCAACTGTGCCGTGCCTATGCAGCAAAAGGGAGTATCAGAGACATGCAAGAGGAATACAGAGCGTGTTTGGAGCTCAAGACTGACTCAAATATTGGTTGGATTTGCCTTAAGCTCATAGAATCTCAGTATGATCTGGAACCTGATGCAAACCTCTTAGAGATGAGCCTACAAGAATGCTCGAGCCAGAAGAAGAATTCATGGAAAGAGTGGATGGGTGTATATAGTTTAGCTCGTGGCTTAGTTTCTATTGGGAAAAAGGACGTTTTCTCAGCGGAGGAGTTCCTTGCACAATCTTGTTCATTGGTTAATTCAGAGAGCTGTCTACTTCTCTGCCATGGTGCTGTGTGCATGGAACTAGCTAGACAGTCTAATGACTCGCAATTCCTCTCTCTAGCTGTAAAGAGTCTTAGCAAAGTTCAAGCGAATTCTTTGTTTCCTTTGCCTATTGTGTATACATTATTAGCTCAAGCACATGGAAGTCTTGGCTCTAAAGAGAAATGGGAGAAGAATCTTCGTCTTGAATGGTTCTGCTGGCCACCAGGTTCGACTGCTACGGTTCTGATCAATTATTTTTTCTTTACCAGACTTTACGCTCAACTAAAAATGTTTTTTTAATTTTTGGACAGAAATGATACCTGCCGAAGTTTGTCTCCAGATGCATATACTTGCAAGACAATCAGAAGACAGACCCAAAACCGGTTCAGGGATTGAAAACTGCCAAACCCCTGAGAAATGGGTGATAAGGGCGATTCACACTGACCCTTCTTGTCTGAGATATTGGAATGTCTTGGATAAGCTTGTTCAACATCATCACATTGAAAATTGAAATCCAACCTTAGAACGGAGAAGAGAGCAGATCATTTCGTGTTCTGTTTCTAACCTTGTACATATGATGATGCTTTGAGATGTGTTTTTTTGTAACATCAAATAGAAACACAATGGAATAGGATCCATGTACATTGAAACAACATTTACTTTTTGTTGATTTTTAATAACAATTTCCATTTTTATTGAATATATCTTTCATTTTGAAGAAGATAAAACAAGTTTTGCATATTGCTTGCAAACCCTTAATTACAGCAAGCAGACAAAAACTTCATCCAACTATATAAAAGGAACAAGAAAGGCTTAACGCATCATGAGAGCAAACTCATCAAAGCTTAAAACTCCATCAGCATTGAGATCAAAAGCATGAATCATAACTCTGCAATCTTCAGTCGTTCTTGACTCACCTAACTTCATTAGCATCATGTTCAAGCTTCCAGGGGTAATACAATCTTCCCCTTCAGCAATATACATTCTAAAAGCTTGCAGTATCTTATTCTTCCTTTCTTCCTCGGTGAACTCATCATTCCCTTTGATTAGCTGAGCAAACTCATGAATATCCAACATTCCATCTCCATCCATATCGGATAGTTTAACCGCAGCTTTGGCTTCTTCATCAGACAGTTGCTCTCCCAATGTCTTGAAACTCTTCTTAAGCTCCTCTGCAGAGATTCTACCGTCTTTGTTTGCATCCATATAAGCAAAAACAGCTTCTAAGTCTCTGTTCTTGTTCTCACCAGTGCTATCTGAGGACAGTCGCTGGCAAAATTTAATGAACGATGAAGATAACTGACGTTGAGTATTCTTCATGATGGAAAAAATGTTACAAGTACTGATTGTTCTTTCTTTTTTATTTATGATTTGAATGAGAAATGGACTCAAATGTTCTTCTACATATATAGCGTGTTCTAAATCAAGAATAGAAAAGAAAAAAATTAGAAATTGAAACGAATCAAACGTGGAGATTCAATATTAGTCTTCAGATCTAGAAGAAAAAATATTATTAGTCGTTTAGATCTAGAAGAAATAGCATTATTTTAGCCATTTAGATCTTAATAAGGGAGCTATTAATTAGTATATTACAGGTCTCATCCTCATGTTTAAAACACGCTTTTTCTTCTAATTTTAAATTTAGAGTTACTTGGGATTAAGAAAAGAAAAATATATAATATATCTATCAACGAGAAGGACATATGTTTGTAACTTGCCCAGTTTCTCAGTTATACTTTGTGGAAAAAAAACTGAGAAAACAGTTCCAGCCTATAAAATTTGAACTGACTTAGAAATGGTTTTTAACCTATCATATTTGGTTGGACATATATATAAATATGCCTTCAACGATTTTGTCAGCGCAGCATTTTCAATCATTTCTGAAAAATTAAGTATGCAATAACACAACTTTTGAATCCTTGGGGGTTTCTAACAATTTTATTCATCTAACATCTTATATGTGCAGGACATATGATGCTACTACTACTTTGAAGGAGATCAAAACCTTATGATGCATTGAAATATAATCTCAAATAATGGTTTTTTTTTTTTTTTTTTTCTCATCGGTACAAATTCCACATTGTGATCCTTCATTAGATTCCTCAACTGTTATCGTTGTCGTATAATTGAAGCTTTTGTTTTGTTTTGAATTTAATAATACCGAGCAGAGTCATGGTCATTGGTCAAACCTCAATAGACACGGTAATAATAACATCATCTCTCATATAATAATAAGACAAATGGATTTAATCAAATAACAATCGTGTTTACTGTGTCACAAACCACTAGTTATATACAAGAAAGATCAAAAGAAAGAAAATAAAATTCTTAATTAGCGCATCATAAGAGCAAACTCGTCAAAGCTTAAAACGCCATCAGCATTGAGATCAAAAGCACTAATCATAACTTTGCAATCATCAGTTGTTCTTGATTGTCCCAGTTTCTTTAGCATCATTTTCAAGCTTCTTGCTGTAATACACTCTTCACCTTCTGCTATATACATTCTAAATGCTTCCTTAAGGTCCATCTTCTTCTCTTCCTCATCATCTCCTTTGATTAGCTGAGAGAATTCCTGAAAATCCAACATCCCATCTCCATCCATATCAGACAATCTAACAGCAGCTTCGGCTTCTTCATCAGACAATGGCTCTCCAAATGTCTTGAAACTGTTTTGAATCTCTTGTGGAGAGAGTCTACCGTCTCTGTTTGTATCCATGTAAGCAAAAACAGCCTCTAAGTCTTTGTTCTTGTCTTCAACATTGCTGTCATGTTGTTGTATTTCTGTGGCAGAATCTTTCCTCTCCGGTGAGAGTTTCCGGCAGAATTTCATGAAAGATGATTCAGGTTTAGTAGCATTCTTCATGAGAAACAAAAATATTTGTTGTTGTTGTTGAAATGGAAATTGAATGAGAAATATTGGGAAAAGGTTCCAATATATATACATAGGCTTGTGTCAAGTTGTGGTAATATAAATTAAGGTCAAGTGTGTATTAGATGTGGTAGATAAGTGTTTGAGTTTATTGATTTTTGAACATATTATAACACGTTTTTTTGTTTGTCTTCCTTTAAAATTGGACTGAGACCAAGAAATGGTATTGTTATGAGAAAACAATAAAGTATGAAGACCGGCCACTTGTTTTTGACACCTGCACTGCACACGAGATATTATCATATCGGTGGGCGCTCGGAAACTTCACTTCTTTTATTTTATCTTCTTTTTCCTTTTTAAAATAACAAAGATAAACATTTGTATTGATGACTATGTGTTCGACAATGATTGGCTTAAAACGAAATTTCATTTTGCGCAAACCGAGGCTATATTACATAGAAACAGGTGCCAATAGTTAGCGCAAACCGAGGCTGCGTTACATAGAAACAGCCAAACAGGTGCCAAGAGTTACTGTTGAGCAGATTTTTTTTTTCCAAATCGATAATTGGTATTAGTCATATTTTAAAAATCTCTCATACCTTCTATTAGATTCTGTTAGATCTATTATCCGCCACGTCAAATAATGATGAACTCTTCCAAATAGTTAGTCAACCAATTATTCCCACATAATTTAATTAATTTACAACTAATCTAATTATTTTTTACATATAATCTAATTATTTTTAAATTTTCAAGTATAAAAAATTTTGTTTTTGTTATTCACATATTTATATTGAGAGTTTGTGATGTTTTATAATAAATTATGTTAAAATTATAAATAAAAATCATAAAATAAATTATTAATATTAAATTTTCATATATTTACTCTAATTTTAAAATAATATTATTTAAAAATTTAATATAATAAATAAATATATTTTTAATATTAAAATAACCTAAAACTAATTCCCGATTAATTCTCGTTTACTTTTTGATTAATCTTCTATATTCATTTTCGTTGGCCTATTAGCGCCTAACGAATTTTAAAACATGGTAGTACCATTATTTTCTTGTAAGTTTTTTTCTTTAAAACCCGTAAATAAATCTTATGACTAAAGTTCTTAAGATTTTAACAAGTCTTGTTTTCACAATATTTCTTTTAAAAATGGTTTCTTCTTGTGTAGTTAATTTTATTATTATTATTAGGAGATAACGGTCAAACAATGGTTACAGACCAGGTCACTAGAGCGTTTAAGGGAATGTTAGGCAAATGTTAGAAACATAAATCGGTATATTCACAAGTTGAAATGCAACGCAAGCAACGTCCAGGAGACAAAATCTAATCTGGCCCAATAATATTTATTTTCCCGGTCCAGCAACATTCTAGAAAGAAGAAACTCATCAGAAATTTTGATCATTCGAGTGTGTTTCTTCTTAGCCTTGAAGAAAATGCTGTATTAACACATTCAATAGTTCAATCAAGCATCAAAAAGAGAAGATGACACTAAGGAACCTCAAACAAATAGCTGCAATTAGATAAAAGATGGGTCTTACAAAAAAAAGCCATGTCAAACTAAAAAACAAGCATTTACTTTCTCACCCTTGCACTCTTATACATACATCATTCTATTTCAAACCACCTGTAATATACTCTAAGAAATATCTACATACACTATTATTCTTAAAAGAAATACTAGACTCTTGTCTCAAGAGTTAGCATCACAAGATCATTATTTTAATACTTGAGAAAATAGATGACCTTAATAACAGAGCTGACTTTGTTGATGTCTTAAAATCATGCTATCATGTGTCTGCTCTCTCTGCCTTCTCTTAAGCTTCTCCCTCTTCGGTATTCGATCTCTGCATCTGAGCTTGAGAAACCAGTTGGATAGCTTCTCTTTCCTTTTCCAGAGCCCACTTTCAATAATAGAGCCTCTTCATCTGCGTGGATGCGGTGGTTTCTTGGTTTGTGTTCTGAGCCACACAATACATGATACAATAAGCACACAACAAAGCAACTCGTGATAATGATTCTACAAGGTCATTGAGATTTAATGTGACAATACTCACCTTTGTAGCCATTTAATGATGCCTTTAATGAATGGAAGTCTACAGCTTGTGAATCAAGTTCACCTTCTGATTTGGGGCTCGTTTGACTCAGCAAATTTGCTTCTCTTCTAAGCAGCTTTTGTCCGTCGCTTGGAGAGTAAGCCGCGGTGCTATAAGAATGATCCATCACATCAGTGATCTCTACATACTGACTAGTTGTGATAATTTCATCTGCACTAAACCCAAACGAAGCCCTGTAAGCTTCTAACTCCTCCATGTCTTGCTTGCTCGTCTGCCTATACTGGTTCCCATTTCCATATCCATTTGAAGGATATACATCTGAATCCTTGGACACACTTAATCTTCCACCGTTTTGAGGAACCGAAGGATCATGATCCAGGTAAAACTTGGCAAAAGTTTCAGGACAGAAGAAGTTTGACTCCTGCAACGGTGTAGAGACTCCATTTGTGTCATACCCAAATGTGTTGCCAGAATCACTCCTTGAGCATTTACCATTTTGAGGCGACAATAACCCATCTCCTGAAGTCCGAGAGATTGGTGATCTAAGGGTGCTGGCTGGACTTCCAGGATAAAGAGAATATGTAGATTGAAGATCATTTGGAACATTGTAATGACCTTTGCCAGAGTTCTTGAGATCCATGGAGGAAGTCAAGAAACGAGCATAAGGAACATCAGGTGAAGACGGAGTAGTCAAATGTGCAAGCTCTGGAGGAGGAGTGAAAGGCGCAGTTGATGGCTCAGTGGTGAATGTAGAAAACACAGGCGGAGAGACCAATTGAGTTTCATGAGCATATGGTCCAGTGGCATACATACTCGATGAAGGACCTCCTGGTGAGTTTGCAGACAGCGATAAGTAGCAGTTTGGTGACTGAGCAGTTGAAGGAAGAGCAGAATTGGTGAAGGAAGCAGGAGAGGAAGGTGGAGCTAAAAGAGATAAATTAATTCCTCCAGTAGCCTGATTAGTTAAGACACCAGCTTGATGAGCTCCATTAGGTTGTGAGGCTGAGACATTGCCACCGTCAGGAATGCGAGACGCTGGTACAATTCGTTTTCCACCTTTTTGTGACTTGAAACAAGAGAACACTCCTAAACAGCCTCCCCACCTTTTCCTCTGCAAAAGAACACACACACACACACACTTCAGCCTAAGTTTTAAGGTCAATGCGCTCAAGGAACAAAGCAATTGGAGATGAAACATGTAAAAGAGATCTGGAAAGTAATTGTCAACCGTTACTACAAAACCATGAATTGATTGTACATCTAAAGTATGCTCTCTCGGAAACTGGTAAAATACTAAGCTTACAAGTTCCATCCTTTGTCTACTTAAATGTTAAATTTGAAAGAAAAATGGCAACTTTATTTCAAATCTCTCAATGATCAATAGCCGCAAAAACGATCCTAAAGCTGGGATTTACATTAAGATAAGGATCAAAGGGGAGATTTAACATAAAACCAAACAAAGAATGATATATAGCAAATGGAAGAAAAAGTGAAAAGTGTGAACATAGTTTGGATACTCAGATCTAAGGAGCAAAAAGACAACAACTTCCACAAAACAAAAGCTTCAAAATTTGAAGAACTTAAGATCTCAGACTGAGATAATTAAAAAAAAAACAACGAATTCGAAATCAAAACTAATGAAGAAGAAATTCACAGAGAACCTGTTCCTGCTGAAGAAATCTATGCTGCTCTGAGCCCATTTTCAGGTGTCTGTTCGTCAGAAAATCACTGTTTTTTATTCTACTGATTATAAAGGTTTCAGGTTAAAGACGTAATAATAATCTGGATTTTCTCCATTTTTATTTTACAATTTCTTCCACCTTACTGATACGATCCAGAACTACCCAGAGAACAGAGAAAAAAAAAAAAGATAAAGAAAAAGGAAAGCGGAAAAAAAAAAGATTAAAGATTTTGAGGAAAGACAAAGTTGATTAAAAAAAATCACTGGAGTGGGAGAAGATTAAATGAAAAAAAAAAAAGATGGGAAATTTTTAGAAGAGATGAAATAAGGAAAACTGCAGTGATGCAATCGGCATGAAAAGATGATCCTTACGAACGAAAAGCATTTCTATTTTAATCAGAATGTGACTTAACATAAAGAAATACAAAGATAAAACAAAACACACAAAAGCTCCACCAGAAAATAAAAATAAAATAAATAAACAACTCTGTTAATAATAATGTTAAATTGCTTCGGTTCACATTAAGAAAGTACGGCTAAAAGTAAAAGTATCAGTACTCGGAATTGAATTAGTACTCATTTTTGGAAAAAATGAGATATTGTAATGTTTATAAATGTGTTTAAGTCGGTTATTAACCTTATAAGGGTAATTAGCTAATTACTAATTACACATCTAAACCCCTGAAAGTTGATTCCTTGAGCACGTGAAGGACGCTTACTCTAAGAGTTAATGTTTATGTAAAAAGTCAATATTTTTTTTTGTTTTTGTTTTTGTTTTGGTTTGGTCTTAAAACACGTTCAAAATCAGTGTAACTGCTTAGTCAAGCGACCATTGAAGTTAATAAATTCAATACTTATCAAAACGACAATATTGTTGTGATTATTTTGACTTTGAGAGTTGAAAACAAACCTTTGATTTGTAACTATTCTGCCATGAAAAAAAGAGAGAAGAATTTGTCAAGTAATACAATAGAAAACAAATTAACTAGCAAGAATAGTGAATGTCAGTTTATGGGTTAAGCATTAACATTTGTTCAAATAATTATATAGTTCTACTTACAGTATTTTTGTATATTTTTTCCTCTGCAAGTTGTAAACTAGTAGAATTATTGATCGTATTTTTACAATTGAGAGGATTAGAAAAAAGGTGATTCCTTTCCCTAAAATTTTGTTTTGATCTTTATGAATTGTCTTTAAGTTTTGAGGGTTCCAATAAAGACATTAAAGCAGAGAAAAAGAGGGCCTAGTAATAGTCTGGTACCTAGTTGTAGGATTTGGATCTTTTTTGGGGTCTGGATTCATATTAGTGGGCCCTATCCTCTTCGTCTTCCACGTCCAGTTACTTTTTTAACTTTTACCAACACCCAGTAAAATTTCAATGAATCATAAACGGAATAACAAATTTGTTTACTGGTACACTTTATATTCATTATTAATAGCTTTAGACCACATCACATGTACTTTCTGTGTATTTTAAACACACATCACATGTACTGACTCTTGAGAAGTTATATGCTCGTCTCTCTGCGAAATATAAAAAAATTTAGAAACTGGTGGTCGTTGTTTGCAATTCTAAGCCATTGAATCATACACACAATACAAAAGATCTGATTTAATAATTCTTATATGATATGAATAAAATCACATGGTTCAGTTGATGTTCCTGTATTACTTAATAGGTGACGCAAATTTCTATTCTACATGGGTCTTGTTCTTTGGGCTTTATGGGCTTTCTAATTGCCTAAAGTACTCTACAACTTGTCGAAAGTGGAAAGAAGTAAAGAACAAAATAAATGGCACAGACAACGAAAATATTTGTATACTTTTTTAAAAAAGAATTTAAAATCAGTTTCGACGCACATGATTTTTATAGTTTAGTCTCACCGAGCTCAACGTCTTTCAAACCGATATTCTCAACTCCTTCCTTGAGTAGCTTAATCTCATCTTCGGTCATACTGTTTTTCCCTTGAGGCGTTGTCTTTGAGTTTCTCTGTTTCTCTAGATCAACCGCCCAACTATAGATTACCATTCCAATAACAGCTAAGGCCATCCCGGCGATGTTCTTGAATGTCATCTCGGAATCAAAGAGAAGCCATCCTAATGTGATGACGCAGACTGTTTTCATGTGGCCTAGAACTTGGAAAGATGTTGCTGAGAATCTTCCGATGCAGAGATATTGGCTTATGTTACAGAAAACGGCTAATCCGCAAGAGAGAAGAATGCAGAACTGCAAATTGAGAGATACTAGTAAGAATTTTGTTCGAGTCATCTGAAACTTAGAGAAGTTGAGTATTTACTTACTATGGCACCGTAAGTCATCTTGTAAGTAGTTATGAATTTACCACTTAATAAATAGTCAACAAAGGGACCAAATATGAGAAGTGAAAGGGCTTGGATTGGTGCTGTTTTGCTCAACAATTCAAAAGATCCTATCGAGTACTTCTCCTGCAGAGAACCTATTGACTGATGCCAAAAAAAAAAATTATCAGACAAACATTTGATACACCATAGTATATTAGTATCTAACAAATTGCCGGAGAAAAAAAAATGCCCTTTTCAGGATTCCAGTAAGTAGTACAGAACTGTGTCCTAGATTTACCATCGGTAAGATTAGACATAAATCAAGATCAAGCAGACAAAAGGTTCAATCCAGATAGCACTGATCTAAGAAAAGTTTGAATCTTTGAGCCTTGTGCTTGAAGAATGAACAAGATGGAAGACAAAAACAGATCTAACATAAACAAAGGGGATGGTGTGATGAAGAATACTTACAATCTGCTGGAGAGATGTAGAGAATACAGCAGTGCATGCACAAATGAAACCTTTAGCATTAACTTTAACATCAGTGACAGTACAAATCCCAACACCAATAACAACAACCATTACAGAAGCTTTAACTTCTTTACAGTAATGCTTGCTATGTAGAATCCATTCCAACACACATACCACTGGAATCATACTCAATTTCGAAATCTAAATCAACAATAAAACAAAAAAAAATCAAACCATCTTCAACCAAATAACACAAGATCAAAAAAAAAAAAAAGACGAATAAATTACCTGATAGAAACCAACAGAGTTCAACATAAGGCTAAAGTTCATAGCAGCAATAGAGATATTAGCAACAATAGAGAACCAAAGAAGCTCCCAAAGAGGAACATGCTTAGATGCTGATAGTCCAGTAGCGTTTGAAACCATACCAACAAGTGCAGTGAGAGCAAAATGGAATCCTGTTAGTGTTGTAGCTGTGGAAAATATATAAACAAAAGGAATCGTTAGGGTTTTTATATGAAGCTGCTTTTGTTTTCATAGTTAGAGATCCAATGAGAGAGATCATATACCAAAGCTAAATCCGAAACCAGAGGAAGACATGAGTTGTTTATTAGCCATTATGATTCCAACAGAGCTGATTACATTCATACCCCATGCACCCACGTCTGATACTGCTGATTTCTTCTCCTTCTCCATTTTTTTTTTTTTTTGAATTTGAAACTTTTTGCTAGGATTTTGCAAAATATTTGAACACCGACACTATTTTGTAAGCGAAAACGAGATCTGAATCTCGAGTCGCTTTGCAGATTTTGAGAAACAAAAGGGAAGATGAGATCTGAATATAGTTGATTCACGTTGTTCAGCTTCTTCTTCGTGTAAGCGGCAAAGAAAGCTAAAGAGCGCAAACACTGAAATACGTCTCTCTCTCTCTCTCTCTCTCTCTCTTTGTCCTACTACACTCGTCGTTGCTAGCTATATATCACAAAGCAAGCAAGCAAGCTTCTTCCACCATTGATGCTTTCCTTTTTCAGTTTGGATTGTTATTTCTTCCTTGTTTCGAAATTATATATATATATATATTTAATTGTAATTTGTTTCATTGACGCGTGTCTTTTACCTTATTTGACCTTATTCTTCCTCACTTGTTTTGTTCATTCTGGCTGAATTCAATATATAAGGATACCTTTGTCTTTTCTTATTCTTTGTTACGTCGTTTTTTCATTTTATAATAAAGATTTATCGACGTCTATATTGGTTTTTACCGGTAACTTAAACATAGTACCTTTGACTAATTATTTATTTCAAACTATATTTAATTCGATTGAAAAATGTCGAGATGGGTAACTATTAAATAATTGTCCAATACTATTTGATCAACGGCTACTACACATCCCCATCAGCAAAAAAAATAAAAATAAAATGAAATTATCATTTGACGTTTAAATATCACCATTGTCCGAAAAATAATAATTAGGAATTTGAATTTCCCCATTGGCCACGGTCACACTCACAGCCAATTCATTTCCAAACTAAATTATTGAGTTTGTCCTTTGTTCCTTCCACCTACCTATTCTTACTTGATTACCGAATTATTTATATCAACTAATTTGCCTCTGTAATGTCTTTTATATTTAGTTTTAGAAATAATGATGGGTCTCTGCTGTTTTCCAATAAGCAAATAAAAATGACAGCTGCATTATTATTAGTCCTATTTAAGAGGACAAAACTTATTAGCCTGTGCTGCCTCAATACAAATAGTAATGAGAATTGAGAACACATGATTTCCAATATTAACGCATTGCCACAAAAGAGCTTTTCATGTGCTTTCAACATCAATCATTTTCTTCTAACAAAACTAAATTCACATTATATTCCCCCAAAAAAATCAAAACCAATTACCAAAGAAAATGGAATAATTTTACATAATGGTACACATATTACGGGTTATGAATGTACAAGGAAGACTTGGTTTTGAGAAAAGGACATTAATAAATCCAAAATTTCACCCTCATTTTTTTTCTTGTATCTTGTTTTTATCAAAATGATCCCCTTGACTGAAGATATTAAACGAAGTCATTGATGCCATATCAAGTTGTTTTTCTATGAATAATATACCCTTGAAAAATTTCACGGCCAAATGAGCATTGCAAATATAGTCGCGGGATCGGTGATTGTATCACTGAAAGGATGAACAAAAACAACTAAGCATCAGACGAAAAGGACCAACACTTTTGCACCGAGCAGATCCATGTCATAATAAAAATAGAGACTAACGTCGAGGTAACATAAACTGGGCTGATAACACAAACTTAAGCCCCAGCTCTGATTCAAACAATGTAAAAGTTGCTAAATCTCTGTCTCTTTCAAACTGTTGCAGCTTTCACTTATGATTTTGAATCTTTGATCAAGTGACCCCTTTTGTTTCTTCCTAAACTAGTCAAGCAAGGCAGGCTACAAAGACAACTTAACGGGATGATTGGTTGGCTGGTTTATTATTTCTGTTAGATGTGGTAATTACCGCAGTTAATTGTATCTTATGTTTCCTAATCTTTCATTTAAATCTCAAGGCACTTTTTTTAATCGATCTTTCTTTTTTTCATATGCTGCCAAAAAAAAGCATATCTACCTCTCCAAGACTCCAACTATACCTGGGGTTTTTTTTTTGGTCGGTGGTCAAAGTTGGGTAAAGTCAAACCAAAAAAGAAAGATTGAAGAATCATATAAAACTTTTAATTTAACCCAAATTTGTTTTATTTCGTTTTCCTTTAATTTTGGGCGAGGTCCCATTTATGTTCCGTGAGCTGTGATAGCTCAAAAGACGAATCCGAACTGTAGATGATCGGAGGAAGAAAGAAGGAATATGGTTGTGTTCACTGTTTAAATGTCGTCAATGAATACGTCATCATGAAAATTAGTTAATGCAAGTAGATGAGGTCCACAAATGCGTCCTCAATGACGTTCACATCTAAAAGAACCAAGATCACGTGTTCCCCTAATTCTCTGCTCAATAATCAATATGTATATATATTGCGGATATATCCATCATCTTCCATAACTCAAGGAGACTTGAAACTGTTTTTTATAAGAAAGAAACATTCACAGAGACAAAATCCACAGTTGTCATTCATGGAAATGGAAAACGCAGTAACAAAACAGAGCATTCCTCTTCTTACTCCCTACAAGATGGGAAGATTCAACCTTTCCCATAGGTAATATTAATTTTCTTTCTTTTATTCTTTTCGATAAAATTAAAATTCCTAGCTGAATCCTTACAACAAGAAGCTTGATCGTTTAATTCAGGGTTGTTCTAGCACCATTGACGAGACAAAGATCATACGGAAACGTTCCTCAGCCTCATGCTATCTTGTATTACTCTCAGAGAGCTTCGTCTGGAGGTTTTCTCATCACTGAAGCTACTGGAGTTTCAGATACAGCTCAAGGGTAATAGCACTCACCACTCTGCTCGTTTTTTATATATTAAAGTTTACGTTTTATTTGTGGGTTTTTTTTTTTAATCTGATCATCAAACATCTTCAATTTGATCTTGAAGGTATCAAGATACTCCTGGGATATGGACTAAAGAGCATGTGGAGGCATGGAAGCCAATCGTTGATGCTGTTCATGCTAAAGGTGCCACCTTCTTCTGTCAGATCTGGCATGTTGGCCGTGTTTCTAACCGAGGTTTTCCCAAATGGACAAGCTCCTATCTCTTGTTCAGACAAGCCATTGAAGCCTCAAATCCGTTCTAATGGTATCGATGAAGCTCTCTTTACCCCTGCAAGAAGGCTGAGTACAGAGGAAATCCCCAGCATTGTCAACGATTTTAGACTTGCAGCAAGAAATGCTATGGAAGCTGGTAAGCAAATCAAATCAAGATTGGTGAAACTAAGTATTGACACTGAAGAAAGTCTCTTTATATATGTGTTCTTGAATGTTGGTGTTGCAGGCTTCGATGGAGTGGAGATTCATGGTGCTAATGGCTATTTGATCGACCAGTTCATGAAGGACACGGTGAATGATAGAACAGATGAATATGGAGGATCATTGCAAAACCGTTGCAAATTTGCTCTAGATATAGTTGAAGCAGTGTCCAACGAGATCGGGCCAGATCGTGTTGGCATCAGGCTCTCTCCATTTGCTGACTACATGGAATCTGGAGACACTAATCCAGAAGCATTAGGACTTTACATGGCGGAATCTCTCAACAAGTATGGAATCCTATACTGTCATGTAATTGAAGCCAGAATGAAAACAATTGGAGAAATATCAGCCTGCCCTCACACACTAAAGCCAATGAGGAAAGCCTTTAAGGGGACTTTCATCTCCGCAGGAGGTTTTACCCGGGAAGACGGGAATGCGGCTGTGGCAGAGGGGCGAAACGATCTCGTGGCTTATGGTCGATGGTTCCTTGCTAACCCGGATCTGCCAAAGAGGTTTCAAGTGGATGCACCGTTGAATAAATATGATAGGTCAACATTTTACACTTCTGATCCTGTTGTGGGTTACACTGACTACCCTTTTCTTGAATCAACAGCCTAAAGAATGTTATCATTAATGTAATATATTTCCCTTTTGGTGTAATAAGTTTCTGGCAAGACATTGTTGCAATTTAAACACATTGATCACAAAAGATTTTTTTTTTCATTGTGTTTCAACATCAATCACTTTCTTCTAGCAAGCCAAATTCACATTAAATCATTCAAAACCATAGAAAGAAAGAAAATTTTACATAATGGCACACAGCTATAATAACAATATGCTAAGGCTGCGTATATATACATTATAAAAAAAGGGAAATAATCAAGAAACATCTAAAGAGATACTTCAGATGACACCTGAATCAATCATAGCCAGTAGAAGAGTGTTTCATTGCTCCAGGTGGCGGCGCTGGTCTTGGGAACATATAGTTGTATTGTTCATCTCCGTGTTTGAAATCTTCCACGTAGGGGCTTTGTGGTTCCTACGGTTTCCCAACAAAAAAACAGTTTACATTCGATTCTTCTATCAAGAATGAACTTTTAAAAGAGAATATAACTGAATCAGAGTGCTACTACTAAACACACGAGCATGAATGTTTTGTATCTAAGACAAGTCAGCTAAAGAAGCATTCTCCATTGTTGAATTTGGTAAAATGGAAAGATCAAAGATAAGCAAATGGTTTATGCGAAATAATGATACCAGAGGACCAGAGGTAGAGTGAGACGCTTCATTGGATTTTGGTGATGTAGAGGTATCACTATCTTGGTCCCTTTCATTTCCATATAATTTTTCAGGTTCATTTTTTGCGGAGTCACTCTCACTACCTGTTTTGGCTCTCTGTATGAACAAAAAAAGTTAAATCCGTTACTAGTCTTTTTTTTTCTTTATTACCTAATCACATTTGAACACATATGCGCCAGACTATAAGTAGAAAATGAAACCAGGTTTTACCTGGAAGATCCTCCCTAGAGTTTTTAACCCTCTTGCTCTTGCACGAAGATCCTCTCTTTTGGCTTCCGGATCTTGAAGAACCTAGACAAAAAGACCAAAAATAAGTTTACAAACCAAAGAAATTGAAACCAAGTGATCCAGATAGTAAACATATGAGCATCGGTTAAGCTATAATACCAGCTGACAAACACGCGAAAGAGTGGCTTCGATATCAGCAACATTGAGCTTCCACAGTGAATCAATCATCACTCTTTTATGGGACTGAAGGTATTCCTCAAGTTCCTCCTCTGTATAATTCCCTTCAGCATTTAGCTGCTTTTTCATTTCCTCCTGCAGCTGGAACAAAGCGTATGCACCTAGGATGACAATAAACAGCGAGGAAAAGAAAACAAAATCACTACATGTATTGAAATGAAATAAGAGCGTTAGTCTTCTAGTTTCTTCTTTTAAGCAGTTGATTAAAATCTAACCTGTTGCAGCTGTTAGTTGGGATTTAATGAAGTGACCTTTGTTCCTAAACCATTCAGCAATGAATGGTACTCCGAGAAAAATAGCTTTCTTCCCCAGCTCTTTTGCTGCTTGTCTTGAATATATATACCCAATTGTATTCAACATATCCACACCATACGCTGAAGAAGATCCAAATGGAAGGAGGTGAGTCTCATTACAGGACAGAGATGGTATTGGTCGAAAGAGAAAGCATAACTACAAAACAAGGAGCATTCCACAGAATATTATTACCTGCATTTGAGAGTCTTGCTACTTCAGTTTCAGCGTTACTGATAAATTCGTCTTTGTTTATCAAATATTTGTTGAGTCGGTCTCTGAGAATCTGAGCAAGCTTTTCTTCTCGTTCTTTCTGGACAGTCTGGAGCCAAACACAATCCACAATCTTTGCAATTCTTTTACAAGGAAGACATAGCTTGAGCAGGGGATACTAATAAATACAAAACTTACCCTCATTTTTTCTTGTATCTTTTTAGTATCTAACTGATCTCCTTCAGTGAAGATATCAAGTGAAGCCATTGATGCCATAGCAAGCTGTCCTATGTATCCTTCGAAAAGTTCGCTACCAAAAAGCATTGCAAATATTGCCGCAGGATCGATGATTGTATCACTGAAAAAAATGAACATAAACAAGTAAGCATCGAAGAAAAGGACTTAACACTTTCAAGTCGGGATAAGAAAAAGGTACTAACGTTGAGATCCCTGATTTCCCATATGCATCATAAGCTTGACGTTGTGCTGAATCATTAAGCACTTGATAGGCTTCTCCTAATACCTGAACAAGAAGTTACTCTTAGATCGCAAGACACATTTTTTCATCCACTACTCGGACAATGAGATAGACCTAAAACTCAAAGCATCTTGCAGAAAAACTTGGTACAAATAATTGCAGTTGCAGGTAACATCCTCTAACGTTACACCAACATAAGCTTATCACCAAACCAAGTTTTCCAGAATAAAAATTTGTTAAAGCTCATTCTTCAGAAAAATCTGAACTTGCCTGGAATTTGTGTGCAGCTTGAGGATCATCTGGATTTTTATCAGGATGAACTTGGCGTGCCTGTATTTAAACAAAACGAGCCAAATTCAAAAAATGAATCAAACTCACCGGATCCAAATAATATACAAATATAAAAACCGTGAAATCAACAGAAAAGAAAAGATAAAATTGAACCTTGATGTAGTAAGCTTTCTTGATCTCAGTCTCTGTAGCAGTTGGAATAACGCCGAGCACATCGTAGTACTCTGTTTCCTTCACCATATATTTTTCTGATCACAAAAAAAAACAAAATTTCTACACCGAATCTCACTTAATTCTAACTCGGATCACCAGAGATGACAACAGCAAAATAAGGCAGAAGAGCACCACAAATCCCTTCTCTTTTCTTGGAGACGGATTTCAAAATCAACCGGAGCTCTTTCCTCTTTCTATCTTTCAACTTAACTTTCGCTGGTCGGGTCAAACTTCAATCTAGTTTCTACTTTTCTTCAACTCTTATATTTGAATCAGCAAAAAGACATATATTTATATTATGCACAAAAAAAAAAATTCATGTATTTCCAACGCGGTTTTTCGTCAGCCTCTGATTGAATTATTCCCTTTATCTTCATAAATCATTTATATATCTTAGACATGAAGGTTTCGACGCCGACACCAAAGAAAAAAACACATACATATTTGAATATTCAAGGAAGGGACTTACGGGGAAATTATATGTTATGAGAAATTTTTATAATTTATAAGAATCTAGTACGGAAACAAAAAAAACAATTTTGATACAATTAAATAAGAACCTTCCGAGTTATTTCGCGGATTCCAAGCTCATTCCCGCTAAGTTTCTAAGAGTTTAATCTGGTCATCGTTTCCTGCTTCCACAACTTTGGTCTTCGTGTCTTGTGGTTTGATGGGAGTGCAAGCGATGTTCTTTATTACACTAGAGTAGAGATTAAACTCTGCCTTGAGTTTATTACAGCTTGCTTGTATCCATTTCTCCGCCACGCTTGTTGCTACACTGTCTTGGCTATCTCTCTCATGCTCTTCAATGGCTGGTCTTATCTCATCGTACAAGGACGAGAGCCGTACTGTTGCTTCTTTCTTCGCCTCCTGCAAACAATTTGCCAACACACATCAATACTTGCCAAGAATTCAGATTTGTAGAATCAGCTCGAAAAAACTATTTTACCTCGTATTTGAGAACTTCATCTTGAGCTTCTTTGGTTGCTAGTAGCTGAATCACATTCTCTATATCCACGTGCTTCTGTGCGACATTCTTTGTCTTTCCACCTGAAAGTGGCCTGCCTCTTTTCTTTGGAAGAGGCTCTGACTTAATCTTGTCACTGGTACCGCGAACTCGTGATATAATTGTCGTCTTCTGCGATAAATCTTGTTGTGAATTTTCTGAGAGCTGCTTCATATCTTCAGCTGGTTCAGTTTTAACTGTCTCTGTGACAACATCTTCTTCCATAGAAGTTGAATCTGATTGCTGAACAATCAGAGCAGTAGACTCCGAATGGTTCTCTGTGGAGATATCTTTATCCTCATTTGCGTTGGACTCATCATTCTTAGAGGGCACAGATGTACGCTCGTCTTCTGCTGAATCATAGACTGGGATTTTATCGACTGAATATCTGGAGACAAAAAGAGATGAGAGCGGCTAAAAATACCGCCAGTCTAAGATAGAAATACAAATCCATTACCACACAGTCTATGACCATCTTTATGCCGCATAAAATAAGAGAGGAGAAAATTACCGGTCGTCACCATCCTCCCATACATATGTATCCTCCTGAAATGGTTAAGATAAGATTAGGTGTAGACAAGTATGATTGATATAATTTTCCCGATTTTGACGAATAATACTATTAGGATGATATAGTAAGGACTTGCCTGAAAGCCACGAGACTTGGCTCCAAGAAAGCCAGAACAAGTGACTGCACCACACAGACAACGAACTTTGGCACCACCGTACCACTCAAAATTATAGTCGTAAGCCAATTCGGTCCCAAGAGAGATGCTCTCTTTTGCAAAAATTCCAACCCTAACTTCTCCCAGAACATTCCACTTCCTTGTCTCACAATTTGGTTTACTGCAGGAAAATAGAGAAAGGAAACAATAAGGATATATATATATATAGATACGGATTTCTTTGAAGCATGTGTAAAGCCAGTTATTTATTTTACCATGAATGATTTATAAACCTAGCAAGGCTTCCTTTCTTAGTGGCATCGATAGCCTCAGATGCATTGAGCGATATTATGTATGCATCTTTGACACCTGCCCATGTAACACACAATTTATACATCATCTAATGTCATATAGAGCATTACAACACTCATCATCCCTGAAAAGTTTCTACTCACCATGAGTTTCATAAGTTTGAGCTCTACGCTTTGCTTCTTTCCATGATATTACTTCTCCACAGTATTCAATTATGAATTGTCCCGCCTGAATCATATCATCCAATACAACCAGTCATTTGTTCAAACTCAATCGACAAGAATGCATCAGCCATGTAATCTTTGATTTGCCCATTTGCAATAATGAAAATTCCATAAATCTTGGTAAGAGTATCAGAAATGTTAAAGACACAACAAAAAGCTTGAGTACTCACCTTTATCTCTTCAACAGCCACTAATCCCCAACCACGACCTTCCGACTTAATCAACTTTGTTTTAGCATATTCACACTTTTGGAATTTCTATAACCGGAAAAACATTAAAAATTACTAAGTAACATACAGTTAACTAAATAAGTACCAATGTTAAGCCTACAGTAGTTCGAATAGGAAATTATAAGAATCACAAAGATCAGCCTCCGCTCTTATACCTGATTCTTGCAATAGACACCACAAGGGCAGTATCCAGGTGTACATTCCGTGTTCGTAATCACATTCAAGCATCTTTCACCACAAGCACTGTCAGGGTCTCCAAAATCAAACTTGCATTCACAGATAGAAATATCTTCTTCCTTCTGTTTCTTGTGCCTATAGAGACGGTAAAAATGTGTACTTAAACAATGGGAAGAAATATTCATATTTGAGAAGAAAACCAAAAGCTATGAGCTAGGATCGAGTTTCAAAAGAAAGGTTCTTACTTTCGAAAAGAGAAGTCATTTTGATAGATGTGTTCATATTGTGGCAGCTCATCTCCTTCTTGATCCTTAGACAAAATAAATACATATAATAAATACATTACGAAATTCACATTGGCGAAATTCACATATACGAAATAAATACATATAATACAACAAACCAAATCGAAATGTCACCCATTTCATGGGTTATTGAAAATTACTTACAGGATCACAAGAAAATTGCATTTTGTTAAGAATTTCTCCCAATTTTCTACAATAACAGAGACAACTAGGTTTAATCAATCTCTGGGATTTAAGATTGACATAAACCTTGGTAAAGGAAAAAAATTGGGATTAGAAATTCAACCGCAGTAACCAGATTGGTTTGAGAACACACAATTGGAAATTGGTGTAATTGGAAATCTTAAGAAAGATTACCTGAGAGTTTGAGAGCGAGAACGCGAAGACGAGCGAGGAAGAAGAACAACAGACGGCGTGAAATTAATGTTACCAATATTTTATTTTTGATACTTAATCAAAATTAGGGGATAGCTTCACCTAAAAAAAAGTTTTTTGTTTGTAAAAATGGCAAAAAAAAAATAACAGATTTTTGATTGAATTCTTTGAAAAATGGCAAATCCATTTAATTTTGTTTGTTAAAAAAATATAGGTCATGAAGTCTGATTAAGAGTAGATATATAATATATCTAAATATGTATCACAATTTATTTAATATTAGATAAATTAAACACATATCTAATATATATAAAGTTGAACACATTTCACTTAAATCTTTGGGTGGTATAATTATATTTTATGAGAATGCAAAACATGTCAACTGGTTGATATATTTTGTATTAAATATTCTATCACGTTTCTAATATAAATAATAATATACAGTTAATGAAAAAGGATGTACTAGTTTCGTTTTTTAAAAGTGTTTATATTGTGATGGGTACGTCCAAGTTTTTTTAGATAATAAGATCAAAGACCCCTACAAGGCTACAACCGCAAGACACAACAACAACAACAACAATATCGTTGGCGAGAAGAACAAGTAAGGGGAAAATGGCTTTGAGAATCGAGGCAGGGGTAGACAAAAAAAGAGTTGTTGCCATCTGCGTCGGGGTGATTATAGGCTTGGTAGCTCTTGTGATATGGGAACTCCTCAAAAAGTTTCATGTTATTTGAATCGTAACATCATGATGGATTAAATTAAATTTATCCTTAAAACCTATAAATACAAACAATATTAATGTATATCAAGATATAACATAATTTATTTAGTATAAGAAACCTATATAATTATGTAATTTTTGTATAGTTTTCTTAAGAACATGCATTCAACTTCACCTAATTAAAAAATATTGTAATTGAAGACAAAATGCTAAAGTTTCATTGTTAATTCTTATTATATTTCACATATAAAATTGCATGCGTTTTAAGACCAAAAATTAGATATATTGCTTAAAATATAACTTGTTTAAGCTACAAATAAAATCCTCAAGCTATCAGTAGTTGCAAATGAAAAACAGAGCACATTTTTTAGAAAGCTACATATCAATTCACCAATAAATAATATAACTTTTATGCCCTTTTTGGTTTTTATATTGATTTCAATTAGATTCATAAATAAGTCACTTTATATTAATAAAATTCTTATAAAATGTCACAATATATTAATAGGAGATATACTTAAAACATACAGTATATGAAATAGATCACAATCTGTTTAATAATAAATATCAAACAAATGTCATAATCTCATTAATATTAGATATACTGGAACGCATGTAAAAAAATTATTTAATTATTATGTAAATACCACTTTTATATTGTTATGGGTACATCCAACTTTTACATAATAAAAAGATCATAAACACAGAGCTACGCAAGTCAAGAACACACAAAACAAAACATTGTTAGCGAGAAGAACCAGTAAAGGAAAATGAACTTTATGGTGGCTTTAGGGATACTATCTTTATGGTCCGATTTGGGCGGCGAGGGAAGTCAGTTTCTGGGAATTGACCAAGGGATTGAACTGAAAACGAGGATTAATGGCAAATTCTGGTGATAATCTTATCATTGTTCGGATCCACGAAAAATCTCAAGCTTGTTACTTTTTATAAGTGTTCTTGTTTAAAAAGATAAGAAATCAACGGCTTAGATCATTTAAAAGAAAGATATTTGGGCCTTTTAATGGTTCTTTTTCTTCTGTACGTACGCTCCCGCTCCTGGGAGCCTTTCTTTTCGCTAACTACCCATACCCGTCAAGTTACACACGCTCTTCATCTTTTACATCCAACGGTTCAAATAGCGAGTATGGTACACGTAATAAAGTAAAGCGCGTGGTTATGAATTATATTCGCGTTTTTACGAGGGATTTGCTAAATTCAAATTTAAACAGTGAGACATTTATCACCAAAAGTTTTCAACTTGGAACTTGTTTTGCTATAAAGTTCCATCACTCAACTCTTTGATCTGTATAATCTTTCGCTTATTGGTGTTAGTAAGTTCATGGTGAGAGAAGAATTTGGTATTCTTGTGTTTATGGAAGATGGATTTTCATGGAAGGATCTACAGACCCTATGCAAAAAACATGGCATCCCTGGAAATCTGAAGAACATCGAAATGGCTACTAGACTCGCTTCAGTATTTCAGGTAATCGCACTATCCTAAATTTCTCTAGATCTGATAATCTCTTACAACTTTATCTTTAGGATCGTTCGTTAATTTGTTTTGTGTGTGTTTACATATAAGGAAACTGTAAATATTCCTGTCGAAGCTGATGGTGTCAAGGATGATGTAGTTGTTAGCAAAGAGGCTAAGAGAGTAAGATTTAGCCCTGAAAATGAAGTCTTTGGATGTGCAAGATGGTACTAAGGTTGAAATAGACATTGATGAGCGGACCAAGATTCAGGATCAGAGAAGGTCAATAAGACTGAAAGCTAGAGCTGCAAACTCATCCTTGGGAGGTGAGACATCTAAGGGTAGACCTTTATGTTCCGCTAATGATAGTAAAAAAGACACAAAGAGTAAGCAGTCAAAAGGATCCACGGTGTTCATGAGTCAAGCAGGTAAAGAGCCTTTGGTAGATTGCGATGTTCCGACAACTCAAAGTTACGCTAGGATAAAACTTCAGGATGTTTCTCAAGTTGAAAAAGTTCCTCTGCGTCCCAAACGAAGTAGGAAGGACATTAATGTGTTGATGGCTACGGGACAGGTTAAGGCTCCAATAGTAGTTGAACGGAATCTGGTTGAAAAAAAGATGGATGAAACTCTTGAAAACAAGCAGGGTAGATCTGCAGAGCCAGGGATATACATAGAAACTACATTAACTCAGGCCAATCTAACGCAAAAAGAACTTTTGGATCAATATGCTCAGTTGGAGCAAGAAGAAGCAAGTGGCACTAATGTGGAATCTGGAGGCTCTTTCAAGAAGCCAAAGACAATGAAACAAGAATGTGTTAAGGATATGCCACAGGGAATCATTGAGAACTCACCTTTTTTGTCCGAAGCCAAAGCTACAAAATCAGTTATGGTTATTGAGAATGCTTTGGATTCTACACCCGAAAAACCAGTTGATAGTTCTCAAAGAACACATACTCAAGAGTTGAATTCTGAACTTATGGAAGGAAAACTGGAAGAGAAACTTGAGAGAGACACAAATTTTATGCCTGTGATTGAGGAGGAGAAAGAAGAAGTATCATCATGCTCTGTACTTCTTATCGAGCGTTCATTACCTGCTTCAGTGCAATTAGCAGTAAGCAACCCTGAAGCTGAGCAAGCCATGGCTACTAGCCATAATCTTGGTAAGGATATTGCTTCAACAGCTACCAAAACGAAGGAAAAAACTCTTATTTGCACTCCTAGGTCTGAGCTTAAGGAGTGTAGCTCTGTAGCTAAGTTAGCAAAAGAACAAGGTATATACGTTTGATTCTTTGATCTGAATTATTATTTTTTTCCTGGCTAACTAAATCTGTGTTTCTTTTCCTGACGTTTAATCACAGCAATCGTGGAAAGCTCAGCTGAATGTTGGAAAGAGATTCACCAAAGCAAAGATGATGAGAAAGGTTTCTTAGAGAAGGAAGCACATGGAGCAACTTTACATGGAAACTTTTTTGAATTCAACACTGAGAACAACAGTGCTGAAGAAAAAGTGGAGGTTGCTGAGGTCGGTGACGTAAGTGTTGGTAATTGTGTGAATCTAACACCAGAAAAACTCTTGGATGAGTACACTTAGTTGGAGTCAGAAGAAGCAGGCGGCGCTAATGTGAAAGCAAGAGCCTCTTCCAAGAAAATGAAGACAGTGAATCAAGAATGTGTGAAAGATAAGTCACAAGGAATGGCTGAGGAGGACTCAGCTTCTTCATCTGAAACCAAAGCTACAGAACCTGTTATGATTTCTGAGAATGTTTTAGATTCTACAATGAAAAGTTCTATTGACATGTCATCGAGAGCAAACACTCAAGAGTTGAATACTGAACTAATGGAAGAAAAACGTGAATTGAAACATGAGCAAGACACAGTTCTGTTGGCAGCGATTAAGGACAAAGAGGAAGCATCATTGCTGTCCGTATGTCTTATCGAGCACTCAAAAGTATGCAACCCTGAAGTAGAGCTATTTGTGGAAACCACTCCATCTCTTGCTTCAGCACAGTTAGCATTGAGCAACCATGAAGTTGAGCTGGGCGTTCCTACTGCCCGTATTCTTGTTAAGGATATTGCTTCGACTGTTGTTGCCAATGAAGATTTCAAAACCAAGGAACAAATCCATGTTTCCATTCCTAGATCTGAGCTGAAGGATCATAGCTTTGTAGCAGAAACAGAGGGCATGTACTCGTTTTCATTTTGAGTTACTTTTGATTTAATGGTTAACTAATTCTTTTCTAATCTGTTGCTTTCTGACGTTTATCAACAGCAATCCTGGAAAATTCAGCTGAATGTTGGAACTACGAGATTCATTCAAGCAAAGATGATGACAAAGACTCTTCGGAGAAGAAAATACAAGAACAAAATATACATGGAAATTTCTCTGAATACAATAATGAGAATAGTAAGGTTGGTTGTATCAGTGGTGGTCATTCTGGAAACTTAGAGTCCCTGGATGAGGTCAAGGATGACAGTCTGGAGAAAACCAAGCTAACAATTTCTTGTGGAAGTCGTTGTAAGCTTAATGAGTTGGAGCTACGAAGATGGTCGTCAACTGACTTCACTTCCCTTTATCCAAAAGAAGATAATGTGTCAAAGTGTTTTGAGGAAGACGAAATAGAAGCGTTGTCCCAATCTCTTCTTAGAAACAAAGATGTTACAGTCTTTGATGAGTCAGCTATATTCTCTACCCCAGAGAGGAATTTAATGTTGATGGAACATTTCAGTGAAAATAGAAAGACTTCAGCAGCTGATTCTTTGACCCATCACAAAGATGAAGCAGTAGAGTCTCGCTTTGTTTTTTTCACAGCTACTAACTTTCCTGATAAATCTGATGCTCCAAATTCCACCGAGAGGTACTCAATGTTGGAAGGCTCTAGGAAAACCGAAGCCAAAAATGAAGGCGAAAGTAACGTTATTGAGCTTCATGATGAGTCTGACATTGCTACTAGTCTAGTGAGAAAATTTAGCATGGGAGACTTTAAAGGAGATAAATTCGGAAGAAATGAAGAAAATAGGACTACTGAGCTCCAACATGAATCTGGCACCTGCATTAGCCTTGAGACACATGAGGATTTTGGATCTTTTGGACCAAAGAAAGCTAGAGAGAGTGTGCAGATCTATGTGGAATCTGGATTATCCACTGGGCTGCACAGAGATCAACCTTTAGCAAATTCTGAACTAGGCAAAGCAGGATGGCAAGAAATCAATAGTGCTGACAAATCAGGTCTTTTTACAAGCCTAGAGAGACAACTAGTGTCTGGAGACTTGGAACAAAAGAAATCGGTAAAGACTGGAGTAAAAGCAGATGAAGAATTTTGTGATGAGCCTGATGTTCCCAATATTCCAGAAAGACAACCCTTTACAGAAAACTCTGAACTGGACGAAGCTGCAAAAAGTGAAGAAGAAAAGGCTATGGAATTGCAAGTTGACTGTGGCATTTTCACTAGTGCCGAGAAACATTTACTGCTTGAAACAAATGAAGAGATGAAAGGAGTGAATATGACTACTAATTCGCATGATGTGCATGATGTTTTCATTGCTTCTGAGAGCCAATCCCATATGGGAGAGTTTGAACGAAATGAAGTTGAGAAAACAAACATAGAGAGCATGCATGTGGATTTGTTGGGTGAGTCTAACACTGACAATACTGTTTGGAGACTCGAAGATAAAAGATCATACAGCAGCCACTTGCAAAGAGTCTTTTGTTTTCACTATTCCAGAGAGACGGCAAATTTTAGTAAATTCTGAACTATCCAATGATGGGAAGGAAGAACGAAACGAGATGGAGGTCAAGGACGAGCCTGAATTCTTCAGTAGGCTAGTGAGTGGTTTAGTTTTGGGAGAATCTGGACTAGCGAGGCTAGATATTGGCAAGTCTTACTTAAGCCAGTATCAAAGTCATCATTCTTCCTCTCCCAAATTTGATTTCAGAGAAAACATCATTGCTGATTCAAGTGGTAGTATGTCATCCAAAGTTTCTTACAACCATGAGCTCAATGTTGGGCAAGAAACAGCAGGTGCAGAGTTAATGAAAAAAGGTTCTCAGGCAGAGGATGTTGATAGTATAGATGCTACTCAAGGGAAATCAAAGGAAAATAGTGAGCATTCTCCACCTGTTTACTCGGTAAATCTTTTTGATTTTAACGTTGAGGCAGAAACAATAGTGGCAGCAGAAAGCAATGTTTTATGTGGCTCCTATATTCTTGCGTTGCCAATCGAAGATGATTCCAGTACATTTGGTGAAATTTCAAGCTACCTTGAAGTTGTTGGAACCTGTTCCATGGTGTCTGGTGAGCAACTATTATGAAAATAAAATTCATAGTCTATATAATCTAAATCATATGTCGTAACCATAAGTTAACCTTTTTGTCTGAAGTTATTATGCTTTATGTTAATCTATTTCTTCATCCCTGAAACGTAGAAGAATCTGGCCCTTCCACATACGTTCAGTACCAGATACATGATGCGATGGAGGAATTAGCATTAACAGGTAATTATCACTTTAGCAAATAGCACTCTTATTTTCAGCAACGCATACTTTGTTCTTGGAGGCATACATATGTGCAAGATAGTTAAATTATTTTCAATCATTTTTATAGACAATGCTGAAGCAGAAAATACTGAAGTAGACGAGCTCATAGAAGCAAAGGTAACACAGACCAGTAAAGAACGTTACGAAGGAAATGTCTTGTTGAACTCCTCAGGTGGTTCTTATGTCTCTAAAAAGACAAGCGTTTTAGCTGGAGCTGAGGGTGAACACTTAAGTTTGAATTCTGAAGCAGATTTTAGAAATACATGTGAGAAAAACGCTCCCAATTTTCTCAAAGATGAAGCACCTGATTCAATTGCTACTGCGTTTGGTAAATTTCTTTTCTACATCTATCAATTTCCAGGTGTTACTTACTATATTGAGATACTCTTGACTAATTCTTCCTTCTACTCAATCCATTTTGACTTTTAATGAACTTACGGTTCAGAATAACATGAATGCAGAGGGTTAGATTCTTATAGATCTTGAGTCTCCTAGATTAAACAAAGATTATTAGCCAACTATCTAAACAGTGACTTATCTTTAGCAACATTTACCCATTTTTTAAAATAGCTTCAGATGAGCAAATGATCAGAAGAGAAACTACTCTAAGTCCTCAAGATATTTTTCATGAATCATCTGAAAACAAGGACTATTTGAACATTGATGAATCAGGTAAGCCATATGAGAAGCGAGTAAGAAGAGAACCAATCTTGATCTACAGAACACAAGTGAAGCTTAAAAGGCATGACATGAAAGAGAATGCACCAAACTCAAAGATTGTGGATAATCTTAACGTAACAGCTCCAAGGACATCAAAGAGGCAGCCACTTCAAGATTTGAGGAAAAACTAGAAGACGAATTTGCATATCTCATGCATGTATATGTTTGATCTGTTATCTAATATTTCCCTCCTTTGCAAACACGTTGTTTCTGGTTATATTATGTATTTTGACAAATCTGAGTTGAATCAGCATACTAAGTCCAATAACCTTTCAAATTTGCTGAATTGCTTGCTTGATTTATTCTGTTGCAGATGATAATCAGTCAGTCATACTTGCATTCTTAGCTTGGTTTATAGCACAAGTCGATTTCTTGTTCTTCCAAGTATTTTGAAGGTGATGTTAAAACTGCTTCGAATGAAGTCACTGAACTGTATCAAACCAGTTCCTAATGTACAGTACATAAACCGGCTCATTAGACCTTAAACCGATCCATTAAGCATACTAGCTTGTGGGCGATTGTAAAGTGTTCCATATATCCCATTTACAACGCAGCTTTAAGCCTTTAACAAGTAATAATACCCACTACGCCACTAAGCACTAAATTATCTCACAATCTAATGAGCTTCCTACATAATTACGTTGGTCCTTTCACTCTACCATTTTTACTTGTAACAGTCAAGTCCCAAGTGTCTCTATATAAACTCCCCAAGGTTTTCACACAGCTCTCCTCACAAACTTAAACAAGTAAACCAGACCCATTCCTACTCTTTCTCCTTTCGACTTCATCAATCTGTAGAGAAATGGCTAACAAATCCAGTTTTGTGGTAACCTTCAACATTGTGACGCTCATGTTCATGGTAGCATCCTCCGCAGTGACAGCTCGACCTCTCACGAAACCATCGATGGGGTTATCTTCTCCTCCCACAAGCCTTGTGTACAGGCTCAGACTTGATGAAGAAACAGGCTACTGCTGGGACTCATTGATGCAGCTTCAACACTGCTCTGGAGAGCTGATCCTGTTTTTCCTCAATGGTGAGACTTACATTGGCCCTGGGTGTTGCAGTGCTATAAGAACCATTGGACGCAAGTGTTGGCCTACAATGATTGGTGTTCTTGGGTTCACTGCTCAAGAAGGTGACATGCTCCAAGGTTACTGTGATGACCAAGACACTAACAACAACGGTGGTGACCATGCTCTTACCTCCTCACCACTGCCTCTGTCCTTGAAATTTAAGCCTACTGTTGTTAGATATTCTTCTAACCCTTGAATCGTAGATTCAGGTTACACTCCTGCTATGTTTTCTTTTCCTAAGAGAGAATTTTTGTTAAATGTAATTGGGGAAGGATGCTGAGAAATAGCTTCTCTATTATTACTTGATAATAAAATATGTTTACTCGCAACAAAGTTTTGCAAATCAGGCAAAGACAATCTTCTTTTTCTCAAATCCAGACAAACTAGAGACTCTTATATTTATCCTTGTTAATCAATGAACAATCACCATAATACATCGTTAAAAGAGATCATGATCCATAACTACGGCTTCACTTTTAGAGAATCCTCAATTCGTTGGATAAGTTGTTTGGCTGTCAAAGCACCCTCCTGGAAGGAAAGAAAACGTTATATTGAGATTAAGAACCTTCAGAGTAACAAAACAAAGGGAATCAAAGATATGAAAAGCCATTATACAAAGCGATCACAAGGTTCCCCATCTTTGAATAGGATGAAAGTAGGAAGTGCCTCAATCTTGTATTTATTGGCAATACTTGGGTATTTTTCGGTATCAATCTTCACCACCTGGATCTTGTCTTTAAGGGTTGCACTCACTTCATTGAGTATTGGAACCATGAACTGACAGGGACCACACCTGTCAAACCAACATACATTCTGGTTAACTTAGCTTTCCAAAGTTCATATATTAAATGAATAAACTCTATAAGAAAACAGACTACACTGGAACCCAATCTCATTCATGTTTCTTTATAAGGAGAAAATGTAGCTAGCTAATACATGTTAACTTCTTAAACTTGGAATTGTAGAGAGAAAACAGACTCACCAGGTGGCATAATAGTCAACAAGAACTGGCTTAGCAGAGTTCACAAGCATATCGTCAAACGAATCATAAGTATGTTTCTTAGCTTCAATCTGAAGTAATAACAAGACTGGTTTGTCAATTAGTTGAAGCTAAATCGAGAAGTAGATAAAGACAGTCACTTTCCAGTCCCTAGAGAACAAGCTAAGAGCTAAAATGAGATAATTCCACAATAGGAGATAGGAAGACTATCAGCAGCTCTACTATAACCGGAAAGTTTCGAGCTTGAATTCGAATAATTCATAAAGTGTACATTTTCAGTAGATCATTAGACAGAAGATTTTAACAAAATATGATACAAGCGTAGGCAGAGGAAGCGATTACAGGGCGAGGAGTGCATCGAGTCTTTGAAGATAAAGAGGAAAACTTCAAGTCTCCGGTTTGAACTCGACGAACCGGGAACTGATATTTTACGGCGGAGATAGACCGCGAAGCGTAAGCAGAAAAAGTAGACGATTCATTCGAATTTAGAGATGAAAACGTAGACGACGAAAGAGAGATCGCCGCCATTGAAGGAATAAGTAAAAACGATCTCTTGATTCGGCGGTAGGTTGACAAAAAGTTGCACGCTTCTGAAAACTCGATTTGACCGGAAGAGACTCTGAAGGAAAGTGACACAAGGTACTAGAAATTATCGGCTACGGTCGAGTACACCGCATCTTTTGTTTATTCTTATTTGTTAGTGGCCCACACTAATACAAACACTTTCTCTCACACACCAAACCCAATTCCACCGCTTTCTCGGTAACTTTGCTCACAATCTTCACGCTCCTGTGCTATCCTTTTTCGATTTGGTTCGTCCATAAAAACCAAAGTATCTCTTCAAACAAAGTCTAAGCTGTGGTTTAGATTGAACATTTTCAAAGAACAACCATAATAACTATTAGAACTACTACCTACATTTGGTGCTGATTCTTGTTGTGTGATTTCAAGTGTGGGTGTTTTATTTCTTCCTTTTCCCTTTTTTACTTCTTCACATGTCTTGACCCTTTTCTTTTTACATCTAAAATCTATTTGTTGAAAATATTCTTTTTTGGGAGAAAAATTTGGGATTTTCTTGTCATGTTTTAGTATAGTCTAAAGGTGATATGATATATCTCTTTTTCAGATTTTTGGTTCGCCCAAATAAACAGTTTTTTTTTTTTTTTTGTAAATGCAATCGATTCACATAGGATTAGGGGTAGCAAATATAAGTAACGGTGGCCGTTACTTCCCGCCAACGCTACTGGGACAGTTAGAAAGTAACAAAAGACAGACGACTCCATTTGTGGCTTTTCTGAAAAGCAAGTAACGTATATATTCTTTTGGGGGCTCTTCAAGAGAAACATATGAATTGTCCTAATTTAAAAAAAAATATAGAACTGAACTTTACTAAAAACTATATATACAGATGTAGCTAAAGAAGAAGAATCAAAAGTAAAAAAGAAACACAAAGATGGAGCTAGAATTGGGTCTGAAGATCACTCGAACAAGAGATGATGTCTCTTCCTCTACAGCTTTCCGGTTTTCTAGAGATTCTATTGGTCAGCTTTCGCTTTCTCGAGAAACCGATTCTGTCTTCATCCTCATTCTTCATCTCAAAGGTTCCAAATAAACATTTTTCCCTCTCTTATATACTCAAAGTTTTCTTCTTTTTGATTTGAATTGAGATTGAGATTGAGATTGAAAACCAAATGTAGGATTTAAGAAGGAGGGTATCGATATCGAGATAAACAAAGAAGGGAATCGGATTAAGATTAGCGGAAGAAAACAAGTGGAAGAGATGGTTTTGATCAAATGGGTGGAATGGAAAAAGGAAACAGAAATAAAGGATTTCAAGAAAGTGTTTCGGATTCCAGATATTGTTAATCTTGACAAGATCAAAGCAATGTTGAATGAAGAAGATGGGACTTTAACAGTTACGTTTCCCAAGAAATTTAAGGGGATTTCTGGTTTGAAGATCGAGGAAGAGGAGGAAGAAGAAGAAGAGAAAACAGAGCCAGAAGAAGAAATTGAAGAGGAAACAAAACCTGAGGAAGAAGAAGAGCCACAGAGAGAAGAGAAAGAAGACAAAATTGAAGAAGATGTCATGGAGGAAGAAGAAACAAGAGATCATGTGGAAGAAGAAGAAGAAAGTGAACCAAAAAAGAAGAAAAAAAACAAATGTTGTTTTCCATTTGTTGCAGGATCCACTCTTCTTATGTCCATTATTGTTTTTATTATTCAGTTGATTCAATCCAGAAGAAAATGAGATCACCCTTTAAGTTTTCAGGATAGGATTCTTGTTTTTTTTTTTTAAGGATGCATTGAACCCATTCTTCTTATTATCTGTTTATGTAAGAAAATTCTGAATTACTAAGTACTCTGATTTTTGTCTTGTTTCACTAACTGGTTCTCCAATAGAAAAACAAACTTGAATCTGAAAAGAATTTATTATGGAATTACATATTCGCTATAATGCTTATAGAAAGAAAAAAAACAATATGTAAACCTGTATTAAAATCAATAAACCTGATGATATTTGTTCTTTCATTATGAAAAGAAAAATGCAAAAGCAAGCAGTTAAGTTACTTGTTGTTCAAGGTAACAAAAGAGAGGAAAGGCGTTGACCATTTGACTATTTTCAAGTCCTAAAGTGGAAGTAACGAATATAAAGACCTTCTCCTCCCCTTTACTCTAAAGTGGATGACGAAGAAGAGTTAAGAGGTTGAATTTGAAGAGGAAGAAGAAGACTGGGAAGCTGAAGTAATACAAGAGATGGATTCAGATGAAGATATTGAGAAAATTAAACAAATAAAAATTCGAAGAGAAAAATAATAAGGTACAAGTTCTAACCAAAGCACAATACCATCTTCCTTATTTATTCGAGTAATTCAACTGATATGAAATCAAGACTCATACAACATTTACTATATATATGTCTTATGTGCGATGATGTGTCTTGGTGTCCACTATGTTACAAACACAATTCTAGTTATCTAATATATATATATATATATATTCCTGTGAGTATACTATGGTCTATGAATTTTTCCAAAAGAAACAGCCAGAGTTTACTATGTACTACGTGTACATATTCATTGGACTGCTAAATTAATAATTAGAGAGTGCATAAACTGTACAACATGTGGCAATGTAAGTCCAAATAGGGTGACACGTGGGTGATGATGGTGAAGGATACATGGTGGCTCTTCGTGTGGAAACCACACTCTTCCTCTTTCTTTATTTGTCAATCTCTTTCTTGGGAGGCACATAATTAGGATCATAGAGTTTTCCAAAAAAAATGAGTCGATTAGGTCGTAACACGAACATGGACATAGAGAAGGAATCAACAAACTTCGACTACTCCAAACGTGCTCAATGGCTACGCGCTGCTGTCCTCGGAGCCAACGACGGTCTCGTATCCACTGCATCGTTGATGATGGGAGTCGGCGCCGTGAAGCATGACGTCAAGGCTATGTTTATCTCAGGATTTGCCGGAATGGTCGCCGGAGCTTGTAGTATGTTGATAGGAGAGTTTGTCTCCGTTTACTCTCAGTACGACATAGAGGTGGCTCAGATGGAAAGAGACAGTAGAGAGGTAGAGAAAGAGAAGCTTCCTAGTCCGATACAAGCGGCGGTTGCATCTGCGGGTGCGTTTATAGCGGGTGCGGTTGTACCCATTTTGGCGGCTGCGTTTATAAAGGAGTATAAACTGAGGGTTATTGTGGTTGTGGTGGCAGTTACGGTGGCACTTGTTGGTTTCGGGTGGTTAGGAGCGGTGCTTGGGAAGGCACCGCCGGTTAGGGCGTCGGCTAGGGTTTTGTTTGGAGGGTGGTTAGCTATGGGGGTTACGTTTGGGTTGACTAAGCTTATTGGGTTAAATGGACTCTAAATTTTTGTGTCTCCTTTTGTAGGAATATTGGTTAGCTTCCTTAACCTCGATGATAATTTTTACGGACTGTAATTATTTTTCTGATGTATACGTATTCACATCGTTTTTTTTTTTTTTTTTTTTTTTTTTTGCTTAAGTACTACTAAAATAATATAATCGCTAGTCATCATCATTGACTCTTTCGGTGACTTGATTTTGTTGGATGTCTCTTAGATCGAGAATTATATATCATCCCCTGCAAGGTCCATTATAGGAGGGTAGCCCAAGAACGGTATTGTCACATTGGGTATCAGAGGGAAATATTGTTCAGAGACTGTTGTGTTTTCTTAGGCTCAAATGTATTGAGTAATGAAATACATATATGAGCTAATTGCATAGATCCATGAATAAATTTGTGACATTTTTTTACATCAAACATAAATCAAAGTTCTAATTTATCGGCCCAGAGGCCCGTTTTGTTTTAGCCGATTTTTCTTCACAACGTCGTGATTAAAGCGACTAGAGGTCAGAGACATAGATAATTAGATAGTATATTCGAATAATATACGTCAGAGAAAGAAACATTTTTCTTTTCGCTATAATGGAAGACAACACGTAATCGCCGGTACATTAAAATGAAGCCTTGAAATGGAAAGCATGAAACCTTCAAATCTTAAACATCCACTACATGTTGTTCCATACAGAAGTCACGTTCATATTCTTTGGTTTTGTAAAGATAAGATAAAGTTGGAATATGTCTTTCTAAACAAAACTATGTGAAAATGTTACTTGTTTTAAGTAATGTTATTTGACGAAAATGATGGTAATAATAATTTACGAGAAATGTTATCTTTGAATTTGTTTCCTTTAATCTGTAGATATGTAATCGTGTTTGTCTAAATCCAGCTAGTTTATTTGCGTAAAAATTAACAATCGTTTTTTTTTCTTTCAATTAAAATGCATTTTAAGATAAAATTATTGATATATTAATGTACCACCAGTCTACAGATAAGTAGTAGTGTGATATTATTATGTGTCTAATATATGCTCCAAACATATTCTAGTTAATTATCTAATATACGATCCACAGAAGAAATATAAAATATATAATTTCAAAAGGTTAGGAATGTTTTTCTTTATTTGCCAATCTCTTTCAATTATTTTTATCTTACTCTAATGCCCAGTGCTTTCCAATTCAGCAATCCATTTCTTATATATATTACTTTTATATTTGACGAACCCCTACTTAAACATGTTCACTATCTATTTGTTGTTTAGGTCTTTCACTTACAAGCGGATAGAATTAGATTGATCATTGTGATCTTCAGGGGATCTAAGAATATGTTGTGTAAATTAACATCTGATTCGTTTTCCATTATAAAATAATTGGGTCTTACGTATTATATATTGACCCATTTTTTTATTATGAAAGGCTCATAAATTGTATTAATTTTAACAGCACATGCTTGAACATTCGCTTCATTTCTAGTATAATAGTTTCCACACGGATATATAGTATACTGTATATATTCATTCAAATGTGATAACTTTTTGATCAGACACCACTAAAATCTAAAATTATTGATAACTTTTGGTCAAACATTATTAAAATAATAAATTATTGATAACTTTTGGTCAAACACTACTAAATCTGAATGATTAGCTACTTCTTTTTCTCTTTTCTTGGATCAAGTTGAAATTTTCTTTTGTTCCTTATAATAAGTTATGTTCTTCTTTTCCCCTAAAAGACATGCATGTCTTTGATCATGAAGAGGACAGAACAGCAACTTACGTAACTGCTTTGTTGGCCTCACTTAGAATTTTTATCTTAACTATATATAATGTTGAGAAAACACGAAATGTGGTTCTAAAATCAACTTTTTTTGGCCTTTCCACTTAATTGATATTTTAAATGTATTGTTTCTTTCTAACTTAATTCTCGGAGAAATAATGGAAACAAAATTTTGCCTATTATTCTTCGTTGCTTTGAGCTTTGATCGTTAGACTTCATATTGATGAAAATGATTGGTCTTTGTCTAATTTATTGTTACTTATTAGACATGCATGTTACAATTTTATTGCTCTTATTTTCAGGTAGTTTGTGAATGTTACGCGTAAAACGGTAAAAGAAAGGTCGGCATATTCAAGTTCTCGCCCTATATATAAATTTACTGTAAAATTACTTAATTTTGATAACCAAGTTTTTCTTATGATATTTTATTTATCAAAACAATGGTTTGTAACTAATAGTGTATATATCTGATATTAATGTGGCCATAACTTAGTGCGATTTACTAAATTTTTCTTTTGATGATGCTCCACATATTGATTTGTCTCCACCAAGCCAAAAAGTAAACCTCAAAATCTCCATAAATAGAACTGAGACTAGGAGTGTGTTCTCCACACTTACTCAATTCTCTACTCAACAAATAAACACACATAAAGAGAAAAAATGGATCAATTAGCTCGTAACGCTAACATGGACATAGAGAAAGAATCAACAGCCTTCGACTACTCCAAACGTGCTCAATGGCTACGCGCCGCCGTTCTTGGAGCCAACGACGGTCTCGTCTCCACTTCTTCGTTGATGATGGGAGTCGGTGCCGTGAAGCATGACGTCAAAGCCATGATTCTCTTCGGATTCGCCGGAATGATCGCCGGTGCTTGTAGTATGGCAATCGGAGAGTTCGTCTCCGTTTACTCTCAGTACGACATAGAGGTGGCTCAGATGGAGAGAAACAGTGGAGAGATAGAGAAAGAGAAGCTTCCTAGTCCGATACAAGCGGCTGCTGCGTCTGCGCTTGCATTTTCAGCGGGTGCGATTGTGCCGCTTTTGGCCGCTGCGTTTGTGAAGGAGTATAGAGTGAGGATCATTGCAGTTGTGGTGGCGGTTACGTTGGCGCTTGTGGTTTTCGGGTGGTTAGGAGCGGCGCTAGGAAAGGCACCAGCGGTTAGGTCGTCGGCTAGGGTTTTGCTTGGAGGGTGGTTAGCTATGGCGGTTACGTTTGGGTTGACTAAGCTTATTGGGTTATATGGACTCTGAATTGCGAATGATAAATCTTTTTATAAGATCTTAATCAAAAGGTAACTAACTAGGTAAGTGTTATCGATCCTATAGAAGACTTCGATTCGAAAACCATGAAACTTAGAACTATATTTCAACACACTTTTTTACTTCAAATGATCTTCATACTAAAAACAGATCATTAAAATGAAGGGGCTATATGTTTTGAATGTATTAAAGATGTAAGTTTTATATTTGGCGAGAGACCTATTTTACGGTAGATATTGTTAAGATCTGTAAGGTTTGTTTTACTTGCGGGAACTTTGATAGGAAGTTTTTTGTAATATAAAAATGCAACGTTTATGTCAAAATAGAATTTTAGTGAAAGGATACTCGTTCTTTATGATATACAAATAGCCTTGGATTTGTTTATTGTTTGTGATTTCTTGAGGAATAATCTCCAATAATAAAATTAAAAAAAAAAATTATCAAACATACTACATTTTATGTTTTATTTTCAAAAATTAGGTTTAGTTAAAAATAGTTTTTAAAATTAAGGGGTCCTAGATGAGTTAGTCTCTCTAATAAGTAAACTTTTAGGAGCCTTCTTTAAACCGAAAAAATATTATATTTAGAAAAATATATATTGATAGTTTTGAAACTTAATTTTTTAAAAATACAAGTATTATTGGATTATATCATATGCTGTTTTTTTCTTGGTGCATCAAAACCAATTTTAAGTTTTGATCGTTTTAATGTTTTAACCAATTCAATATTTAGATTATTATTTTAAGAAATGGTGGAGAAAGTGATGTTTAAAAAGAACAAAGGATCATATTACATACAGTAAAGCAATGGACCAGAGTTTAATAGATCACTCTTCACATTGAACAGAACATATCAATGATCTAGACAACATCCATAAAGTATAAAAGAGAGCTACTTTATAATTGTTGTCGTAAATCATAATCTTATGAATTGGTTCCATTCACGCTTTCTCATCTCCAGAAAAAAAAGGATCAGCTTGCTTTTTATTTACATCCTCTCATATTATTACAAAGAAAAATATTATATTTTTAAAATTAAATGGTCATTCAGATAAACTGAATTACTCCGATAAAACGACAACTAATTTAATTTTCATTATTTAATGGTAACAAAAAAAATTGTTATTAAGTATATACACTTAAAAGACCTAAAGCATTTATCTATCTGAGCATAACTGAAGCTGGACATTTGATAATATTAGACGCGATTTTTGTTACCATTTTTCTAAAACCAGAACTCAGGACTTCACACCACAGATATAGCATAACTGGATTATTAATTGTTATTGACAAAAAGATAACATAATTGGATTAAAACATTTATTGGATGAATTTTCCTTGTCAACAAAAATGGAAATAAGTCAAAAAGGCATATAAGGATGATATGTGTATGTATATTTAAAGACTCGAGATCTTCTTTCCCTGTAATTTGCCAGCATGAGAGGTTCATGAACCAATTATTCAGCACTTTTCAGGGAGAAAGAAAACAAAAACCAAAAATAAAACCGAAACACTCTTTTGTCTCTCTTTAACCCCTCTTATATATCCTCTGTGAATACTTCGGTTAGAAGCAGGGAAGATGAATCTGTTTTGTTCTGCATCGACGCAGACACGCCATAACAAGGCCTGTGAGGTGTTTCAAGCTCCACATTACACATTTGAATGTTCAGGGAATCTACTGTATCTTGAAGATGTTCTTCAGTTTCACAACTAGCTTCCATTCCTCCATCGATAGTTCATCCTGCAATTAATTTGGATTATTATTTAAATCATTTTATTTTTGTCAAAATGATGATTTGAAGAAAACCCCCAAGGGGAAACAACTTCTACTCTATTTACCCGGTAGTTAGTTTTGAGTATGTCGATAGATCTCCTTGAAATGTGACTCACAAGCTCATCTTCCATGTCAAAATGTCTCCCAAACATCTTCTGTTCTTCAGGGTTCGAAGCAATAATCTGTATACCAGAGAAAGCATCGATTACAAGGTGAAACATGTGAGGATGAGACCGGAACAATGACTACTCTTATGTCTCTCTCTGTAAAGAGAAGATTTGCGACATTATTGATGAGAATGATCCCATTATTACCTTAATCGCCACCTTGCTGCCCTTCTTTGCATAGTCAACAGGCTTGTGGTTGTTCTCGATAGAGGCAATGCGGCCGATATCAATGAACTCTCTGCTAGGGACGCAAATGGGGGTTCCAATCTAAAAAAAACCAACAGGACAAATATAAAGAAAGCGCAAATCCTAGGACTTGTGTATCGACATATGTGCGAGTTTTACAGAGAATTTAGGAGGGTAAAAATACCATACCTTTAGTATACCCTCGGCAACATCAACTCCAAGGACTATTGGGTCTCTCTTATTAAACACACAGTTAGGTAAAATCTGAAGAACACATGGGAAGACTGCTTCTTCAGCGGATTCCTTCTTCTTCTCCTCTTTGATGTTCTCCATGTAAGCCTTAAACTGATCGAATAAATGATAGATAATATCAGCGCAGAAGATTTTAACTCCCATTTCGTCTGCTAGTTCACGAGCTTCTGTAGTCACTTTCACGTCAAAAGCCAAAATTGTAGCATATTCCTTTTTCCTCTCGAGCATCACTCCAGCCTTCATGATATCCTTCTTATGCACAGGCCCTATACCGATACCACTGACAGGTATCTTTACAGCTGGGGACTTCAAGAATTCAAGCAATGCTTCTAATGACCCTAATGTAGACGCTTGTACATAAACTCCTTCTCCACTTTTGTCAATCCTGCTCAAAACTGACTCTATATCTTCCATAGCCGACTCCTTAATTGCATCGATGTCATCATCAGATCCAACCACATGCAGGGCAGTACCGGCAATTGCGTGTTCAAGACCCTATTAAACACAAGACAAAAATGGGAAACTATATGATGTGATCCCAACATCAGTAAATTTAAAACCAGGGGCTAGAAATTAAGATTACTGTAGAGTCAGCCTAATCACCTGGGCAGCAATCTTGATACCCTGGGCAGCCTTTATTTCTTTGTAATGCACATACTGACCCTAAAATATCAGACCAGGAATTCTTGTTATGTATAGAAAAGGAACATAGGAAGCGATTTACATTAACCATCTTTCTGGAGGAATAACAGTAACAAGACGAATGAAGTGGAGATCTGAAAGTACCTTCACCCTTATCTCCTTCATTGGATGAGGAGTCAGTAATGCTCTAATATTTGTAACAATAGGTCCCTGAAATAGGAGAGCAAGAAATTATATCACTTTTCGAAGTACTATGTCTACCCACAGCATGGATCATAAGTTTTTACTTGCCTGTAGCCCACAAACGACGATTTGATCACCTTCATGAAGTACACCGTTTACCAACACAACATCAATAGTTGTACCAATGCCTTCGATAACTTTCACCTCCAGTACAGTACACTGTTCAATCATTTCAAGAAAGGATCAAAATTCTCATGCTGAAGTATTGCAGAAACAATTGTTCCCTAAAAGAAAAAGGAGAGAGACCTGCACGTCGTCAACATATGTTAATTTTTCAACCATTGTTTTCTGAGCCAACTGAACCAATACCAGCAAGAGATCTGGGATCCCTTCCCCACTGAAATGTCAAGAACCAGAGTTAACCAACTATTTAGGATGGATAACTCGTCTGTTAGGCTGTATATTACAAACAATAAATGCACACCTAATCGCACTCGTAGGAACAATATTGAAAATTTCTCCCATTTCTTTATTCTTCTTAAAAAGCTCTTTATTCTTGTAATAAAGCTTAGTGTTGAGTCCTTGCTCCATGAACTGGGTTATAATCTGGAATACCAATGAAGCGACATAATTTGAACAATAGTACACAAAGTGAAAGCTCATGGAAACAAAATTCTACACCTATAACTTACCCCAGTGAGCCTCATGTTAAATTCATTTGTAACATCTTTAGTTTGCTGCATCATTGCCTTCTGGATAGGAGCATTCTTGCATGTTTTCCATCCATAAAGCCTATCCACCTGGAAGTTGAAGATTTTATTTTTCAAGTATTAACAACAGAGAACAATATCCCATCCTAGTAGAATGACTAGCAGTCTCACCTTATTCAAAGCAATAATGAACTCTGTATCCCTCATTCTCAAAAGATTTAGAGATTCTATGGTTTGTGGCTCTAAACCATGCATTATGTCAACTACCAAAATTGCAAGGTCACACAAACTTGAACCTCTTGACCGCAGATTCGTGAAGGACTCGTGGCCAGGTGTATCAATAACCAATAGACCTGGCACCTTAAGTTTTGCATCGGCTTTCAGTTCCCTGGTCCTCTCTCGGATGTTTTCCGCAGGGAAATATGTTGCACCAATCTGCTGAGTTATACCTCCAGCCTCACCTTCCTGCACATTTGTTCCTCTGATGCAATCCAACAGCTTTGTTTTACCAGTATCGACATGACCCATGATGCAGCAAATGGGAGAACGGAGATTTTCCTCACCCTCTTTAGGTTCACTCGAAGCTAATCCTTTATCTTTCTTGGAAGCATCTTTTGCCCGGGTAGCACGTTTTGTCCGTGTATCTTCTTCCACATCAGGCATAGCTTTAATGGCAGCAGTTGTTGGCTTACCCGTTCCTGCTGGTTTAGCTGTTGGTTTTTCAGCCTCAGGGTCTGTGCAAAAAATTCAAAAGATCATATTAAAATCATAAATTGGACGAAACACTAGGAATAAGGACAAAGAACTACATTTCATACTAACCTGAATCATGTGCCTTTGATACTGTATCCTTTAATTCATTCTTAACCACAGGCTGCGCTTCTTCCTCTTCATCATCAAAACCACCTTTGAGGTTTAGATCAACATTATCCCAGCTTTTTGCATCCCATTCATCTTCTTCATCATCTTCCTCAACCCCATTCTCCTGAGCTACATCAGCAGGTCCTACTTTCTCGTCTGTGTTTACTGATTCGATTAAATCAACCCTTTCAGTGCCTGCTGAACCCACTTCACTTAAAGTATCTGGTTCATCTGCATGATTCTCTACTGGCTCTACCTCATCTTCCACTTGAACAGAAATTTCATTGCCTTTCTGGCGAGCTGATTTTTTCTTGTTGGCATATACGGGACGCCTCGAGGAAGAAGCCTCATCATCTGCAACAGGAAGACCTCCACCACCAGCCAGCAGTTGGTTCTTAAAAGACTCCCTCTTAAGAGCTTCAATCTTTTGCTTTGGTGTTAGAAACTTGCCCTCTTGCTTCTTCCTCAACATTTTCTCCTTTTCCTTTTCCTTTCTCTTGCGCTTAACCTCTTCAGCTTGCCTCTCAAGCTCTTCTTGCCTGAGGCGCTCCTCTTCCTCCTTCCTCAATTTCTCTTCTTCTTCCTTCTTCTTTCTTTCTTCGGCTTCTTGCCGCCGTGCAAGAGCTTCTTGCATCTCTCTAACATGTTTAGGAATTTTCTTCTCTGTTGCTTTCCCTTTTGCATCCTTCTTCTTCGGCTGCTGTGGCTCAGTTACTGAGTCCTCTTGTTTTTCTTCCTTAGCCTCCACAGAAGAGGTTGCCGCAGCAGCAGCTGCTGCTTTTTTTTCCTTCTCTTTCTCCTTCTTCTTTTTCTTTTTCTTCGCTGCAGCAGTCTCAACAGTCTCTTCTTCTCCTTCCTTCTCACCAACATTCTCTACAGGTGCAACTGGATCAGGCTGAGCTAGAACTTTCTCTTCTTCTGGCCGCGATGAAGCAGGTTTTCCAGCAGCAGGGCCTTCTCCAAGTTCTGCAAGAAGTTTGTCCAAATCATCCTCTTCCTGTACTGTCCTCCCACTCTTATTATTCTTCTTCTTTTTCTTACTCTTTGCAGTTTCTACAACCTCCTCACTCTTAGCATCAGAAATTTTAGCTTTACTAGTTTCCTCTGTAACAGAGTCATCACCTAATGAGGCCAAAACACTGCTGCCCTTCTTTTTAGAAGATTTCTTCTTACCCGAGAAGGTAATTTCAGGACTCTCTTCATCTTCAACTGCAATATCGCCAGATCTAGAAGTTGAAGCATCTGTATCTTCTTCCTCATCAAGCAAAGCAGCGGTAAATGAATTAGTGCTCTTGTTAGAAGACTTAGATGACTTCTTTTTCTTACCAGAGAAGGTGATAACAGACTCTTCTTCCTCATCTCCGTGCAGTTCCTCGTCATCCTCCTTATCATCATCACCACCACCAAGTGCATCGAAAGCTGAAGCAGCAAAACCCTTTTCACCCTTCTTGGAAGCATGCTTCTTACCCGTAAAACTTATAACAGGCTCATCATCATCTCTATCAGCATTAGATTTATTATCCTCAGCTTCATCCTTATCATCTTCATCATCAAGCAACGCAAAACTAACAGAACCAGTCTTCTTAGCTTTAGATTTCTTCTTCCCAACAAAAGCAATCTCGGAAACATCGTCTTCTTTCACAGAAAAATCATCATCGTCATCCTGGTGCTGCATACCCTTCTTATTACCTTTTTTACCCTTCTTCTTCCCAGTAATAACAACGTTTTCTTCCTCAACTTTAGGGTCCTCAGAGAGCTCTGTACCTATGGAATACTCATCGTCATCAATTTGAACGCCTTTCTTTTTAGATTTACCACCAACGACAGATGACGCAGGAGGTTTCTCATCATCTCCGCCACGACCACTTGGCTTCTTCCGACCCATTGGTAAATTTCAGGGGCGGTTACAAATTCTTCCGACTAAAATCAATCGAAACGGCAACAATTTAGGTTTTGAGATCGGAACAAACTACAGGATGGGATTGAGAAATCGATACTGTGTGAGTAAGAGAAGAATCGAAGAAGCTTTACCTAATCGATTAGTTGAACAAGTTTTAGAGAGAGAGCGCGGCGCAGAGAGATACAAGAAATAGCCAAGCTTTTTTTTTTTGAGAAACAGACGTCCAGGTTATTGCTAGGGTTGAAGATAAATATAAAACGCTGAGTTACTAAATGATAATATCTATGTTCTAAAATTCTCTTGCTTACTTTCGGTTAGACCATGTCTAATCGTTAAATTCATACACTGGCTTGATTAATGACTAATTTTTTTAAAAAAATTAGTTAACTGATTATTTACTGTCTAATCTGATTAATTCCCACCTAATCTAATTATTTTCTGCCTAATCATCTATAATCTAATTATTTTTAAATTTCAGGTATAAAAAAAAATTGTTTTTGTTATACAAATATTTATATTGAGAGTTTATGATGTTTATAATAAATTATATTAAAAATATAAATAAATATCATAAAATAAATATTAATACTACATTTTCATGTATTTACTATAATTTTAAAAAAATATATTATTTAAAAGTTTAATATAATAGATAAATATATTTTAAAAATATTAAAATAACCTAAAATTAATTTTCGATTAATCCCCGTTTATTCTCCGATTAATCCCCGTTTATTCTCCGATTAATCCCTTAGGCGCTAAAACCACCATCGCCGCCCGATTAGCGCTTAGCGAGTTTTACAACATTGGATAATACCGATTCTTTAAGTTTGTTACAATTACTTTAATATTACTTTAAGTTTGGATTCTAAAAAAATCGAGATTCAATTACAAATCATTTTAGTATGGAATTCAATTATATAATTATTTTTAGCTAGTCAGTGAAAAAATTGGAAAATAGTAAGATATTAAAAGTATGTTATGTTTTTTATATAATTATATTTAAATCAAATGGAATCAATATCATTGAAAAATTACTGTGCAATCTATTTTTAATATCATCTTTCTTCAAATCATCAAAAAAAAAAAAATTATTATCTTTACGAAAAATAACATTGTAGGGGTAACTTTCTATTTTCGTGAATTAGTAAATGATAATGCACAAACTATAACTTTATTGGTAAAAAAGATTCTTCTTTTTCTTCTTCTACTTTATTAAAAGAAAATAATTAAAAAAAAAAATTCTATATCTTCATGCGTTTTGAACTTTTCTTTCTTTTAAATTTGCGTTTTGAACTTTGTAAAAGGGGTTTTCCACACAACGATCCAAAGTGCCCAGAGGTTAGAGTTTTTCTCCTTGATAATCTTTAAGTATTCATTTCTGACCTTCCGGAGGTCTTTCAACATTTAAATCGATAACCACAATCTTGAATAATGCATGACAAAAATTTCTATACAGATGCGTCAAGTTTAGGATTGACTGGACTGGATTGTTCATGCAGCTTTGGAGTTGGCTTAGTGATTAGTGATATAGACCTCACCTCACTTCCGCCGTCATAGGCCACTTACTCCAAAATCCATTGTATCAAGTCAACTAAAACATGTTATCCCTTCAAATATTCGTTTCACTTCCCATAATGATGAGATCCTTTTTCATCACGTCTTCAACTCTTGATAGTATAAAAAGAAATTGTTCTACATTTCTTTAGAACACATCTTAACCCGACTAACCCAGCTAACAATGTCATTTGTTTATTAACTCCTAGCTAGTTCTTTACGATGATTATCATGTTCAATTCCTATTAATATTTCACCTATCAAAACACCTAATGTTCGGTTCAACGCCAACATTTATCCACCTAATTTTCAATTCTTCATTCATATGAGTACAATATTTTTGAAATAAAAACCTATATGTGTCAGCGCATGTTTTAAAACTCGCTAGGTACTAGTCATGTAACGAGTATGGGTCTAACGCATAAAAAATTAATCGGAGAGTAAACGAGAATTAATCAGAGATTTGTTTTAAGTTATTTTAATATTTTAAAACTATATTTATCTATTATATTAAACTTTTAAATAATATTGTTTTTAAAATTATAATAAATACATGAAAATGTAGTATTAATAATTTATTTTATGATTTCTATTTATAATTTTAACATAATTTATTATAAAACATCATAAACTCTTAATATAAATGTCTGAATAATAAAAAAAATTATACTTGAAATTTTAAAAATAATTAGATTATAGATGATTATGGATAAAATAATTGAATTAGACGAGTATTAATCAGATTAGGTGGGAAGTAATCGATTGACTGATTTTTTTTGATAAATTAGTTATTAATGGAAGGAGTGGACATAACGAATAAACAGTATAATTGGGTGTAATTGGAGTTAGAAGGAAATTTTTTTAAACATGGTTGTCTGCCAATAGAAATTTTACAGTCTCTGCCTCGATGGAATCTCAAAAATTTTATACTGTTTGGTTCAAAGCTCCTGAGGATGTAACTCTTGGTTCTGAGGAACATCATTCACGTTATACATATGGAAGTTATTCATGATTTTGCGAATCATTTATCAAAATTAAATCATTTCATTATATCCTAAGAACTTGAAAAACATAAAAAAAATGTAAGAAAAACAAGTCGAGTTACATTATTATTCAGCCATAAATGTGTCGGCATGATTTGATCTTTCCGCGTATACTTTTCTTTTAATCTTTAAAGTTAAAATTAATATTTCTGGAAACCAAAAATAAATAATGAAAAAAAAAATTGTAACACAAATCACAAAACAGAAATCTCCAAATTAATCCAACAAAATCGAAACTCGTAGCTCCTCAGATCTCTAACGATAACTCAACCGGAGAAGACTAACGAGATCATCTGATCGCCGAATCATGTCGAGCGATAGCGACGAAGATGAGCTTCTTCAAATGGCGTTGAAAGAGCAGGCTCAAAGAGATGTTAACTATCAGAAACCTCCTTCCGCGTCTTCTCGTAAACCTGTTGCCAATTTAGTGCAGCAACCCCGACAACAAAAGCCGGTGGCTGCCGCTCCGCCGAAGAAGTCTTCGGGAGGTGCGGCGGCAGCTAGGAAACCTTCCATGGATGAGGATGATGAATCGGAGGTGGAATTGCTGAGCATTTCGAGCGGGGATGATGATGTAGAGAGGGAAAAGGAAAGAGGAGGTGGTGCGGGGAGAGGAAGAGGCAGTGATGTTCGGGAGAGGGGAAGAGCGAGGAAAGAGGATGATGGAGCTTGGGATGGAGAGGAGCCTGATTGTTGGAAACGCGTTAATGAAGCTGAGGTATGTATTTGTGGATTCAAATTAATGTTCGATCAAGTTCAATGGTTCGAATCCGATATCTGAGCAATTTGTTGAATTGTGCGACACTGAACAATACGATTCGTCGAATACTGTGAATGATACCCTTAGTTTCCAGTGTGGAGATGATTTAGAGAGCTTGGATATTAGCTGGCCGAACACAAGGCCTTTAGTTATATTTGGATTTAGATCTCCATGTGACTTTTATTCCGATGAAATTGTGGTAGCTTGCTCGAAGGGTTCGTGATATGCGGGAATCGCGAACTGCACCTGTGGTTCAGAATTTAGAGAGTAAAGTACCTGGACCTGGCAAGAAAGTGGTGCTGACTAGTTTGCAGTCATTGCCTCGTGGTATGGAATGTATTGATCCATTAAAACTAGGGTAATTGCTCTCGTTTGTTTTGCTTAAACCTTGAAAGCCAGTCAGTTACTTATGCTCTGACTTTGATTTGGTAGAACTTTAACTATACCTGACTATGTGTGTTTCACAGGATAATAGACAATAAGACATTGAGATTAATCATTGAGTCGTCAGGCAGCCCATCAAAAGCTGAGAAAGTAGATAATACTCTTCGGGGTATGTCTTTCTTCGCCAAACCTACAACTAGAGTTGAATAATAGCTCTTTCAAGAAATTTTGATTTTTAGTAGGGCTTATTCTATGTAAAATTTTCAGTTGTCTAAAGGTTATTTATTCTCTTTTGAGTTTTGTGCAGAAAAATTGATTTACTTCTCTGATCATTTCGATCCGAAGCTGTTTCTTTCTCGCATCCACCAAGACACGAGTGCAGCAGATTTGGAGGCTGGTGCCCTTGGCCTCAAAAGTGACTTAAAGGGTCGGAATCTGCAAAGGAAACAACTGGTAAAAGACAATTTTGACTGCTTCGTCTCATGTAAAACGACAATTGATGGTATGTATTAATGTTCTCAACTGGATAGTTTATATTTCCATTCTCTTATGTTCATATAGACTATTGATTTTCTTAATAGATATTGAGTCAAAACTGAAGCGAATTGAAGAAGACCCCGAAGGGTCAGGAACTACTCATTTGTTCAATTGTATGAAAAGCGTGACATCAAGGGCCAATCTTGCATTTGAGCCTCTTTTTGAGAGACAGGTTGGTGTGGTTCTGATTTGATTTTTTGCTTGTCACTCTGTTTTAATTTGCTGAAGCCTTCTTTCACAATAATTTTTAGGCTCAAGCTGAGAAAATTAGGTCTGTGCAAGGAATGCTTCAGAGATTCCGGACACTCTTCAATTTACCCAGTATCATTCGTACCAGTATTAGCAAGGGTGAATATGATTTGGCTGTTCGAGAATACAAGAAGGCGAAATCTATTGCTCTCCCTTCGCATGTATGCCTGAATTTTCAATCACACTCTCTTGAGATAGAGCTAGCCACTTTCCTTTAAGCACTGAATCTTCTTTTATTACAGTTTTATTTACTTACATAACAAGGCCCTTGACAACATCGAAAAACAAACTGCTTTCAGGTAAATATACTCAAGCGTGTACTCGAGGAGGTTGAGAAAGTTATGCTGGAATTTAAAGGCACGCTATACAAGTCTATGGAAGATCCAAAAATAGACTTTACAAGTGTATGTCAGTTCTTGTTCATTTTATTTTAATGTCAACTAGTGATTGACCAATCATTAATTCAAAATATCCTCCAAATGCATTTATCATAGTACTGCTGCCATGTCAATATTGCAGTCATCAATTTTAACTTCAGTTGAGGAAATTCCTTTTTGTCATTTTTTCAGTTGTTATACATGAGGAAAATGGATATGTTTGTCCTTGGTTATAGATCCATTTATTGATTTGCTGCATAGTGATTCTTATTGTTCCCATCTGTACAACTACTTTAAAATCTTTCATACTTCCTCTTGGAAACTTTGATAAACCAGGCTTGCAATTTCCAGTCTATTTTTCTGTCTTGATGCTGAAATCTGTTTACTTAATTTAGCTGGAAAACACCGTGAGGCTTTTGCTGGAGCTGGAACCCGAATCTGATCCTGTGTGGCATTATCTAAACGTTCAGGTCAGTATATTTGAAGATGCCACTCTTTACTACCCTCTTGCTGTGTTATGTTTACAATCTGGATTCATAATAAATCTACTTTGAGTATCAGAGTGACTTGTTGTTCATGCAACCATTCATTTCTTTCCTTATGATTGATGTCTTCACTTTCAACTTAGCACCTGTATATAATGGGGAAACATACGCTTGTGTCTATGTGGCTCACACCTTTTTTTTGGCAATCATTGTGTCTCTCCATTATGCCATGGCTTGCTTGGCTCTTAAATTTCCAGAATCATAGAATCCATGGCTTGCTTGAGAAGTGTACATATGATCATGAAGCAAGGGTGGAAATTTTGCGTAAGGAGACTCATGAGAGAGCTATCTCGAATGCGAAATGGCAACAAATTCAACAAAATGGTGTTCCATACGTGAGTCCAACATTGAGAATGATATCATTAGAAGACTATTCAAGATTCAGTTCTAGAGATGATAACATGCGTTTTTTTAATCCTTTAGTCAGATGCTGCCTCTTTTAATGATAATAATGAAGTTCAAGTTGACCTACAATCAGTGGAATTTCCCAACGAAGATATTGATGCTTTAAAGGGAAGATACATCAAAAGATTGACTGCTGTGATTGTGCTTCATATCCCTGTGTTTTGGAAAACAGCTATTTCTATTTTCACTGGAAAATTTGCCAAGGTATTAGCTATTATCTCTGCTTATAAGCTATCCCTATGCTCCCTCAAGAGTATATCAATTCTGTAGTTATTGCCACCTATACTGAGGCTTAAATTGTAGATAATTCTTCGTTTGGATTTGGATTTTTTTTTTTTGTATCTGCCCAGTCTTCCCAAGTTACTGATACTTCAGCCAATAAAGCTGAGGAGAAAGTCACAGAGGCAAGGTATTCAACTCATTCTTTGGAAGAAGTTGCTGCGATGATACGCAAGACTATTTCTGTCTATGAAGCGAAGGTGATGTCTACGTTTCTTTTTTCTAATTAAGTGACCTCTTGATTGGAGCTTCTCTCCACTTTGGAAGGATAAATTCCATGGTATCTGTGCCATAAAGTGGCTCTAAAAGATTTATTTTCCTGATTACTTTTGTGGTAGGTGCACAGCACATTTTGTGATTTTGATGAATCATGCATTCTCCGCCCATTTATGAGTGATGCCATCAACGAAATATCAAAAGCATGCCAAGCTTTTGAAACCAAAGAGTCAGCGCCTCACAGTGCTGGTATTTGAACTTCTTCTGAATCTTGAGCTTGTTGTTTAATTGACTTATACTGAAATTATAATCTTTTTGATTATGGCAGTCGTCTCACTAAGAAAAGTCCAGGCAGAAGTCACTAAGATTTATATCCAAAGGCTTTGCTCTTGGATGAGGGCATCAACAGAAGGAATATCAAAAGAGGAGACTTGGATCCCTGTTTCTATTCTTGAAAGGAATAAATCTCCATATGCCATCTCTTACTTGCCTCTTGCATTCCGTTCAGTTATTGTCTCTGGCATGGAACAAGTCAATCTGTAAGTTTCAAGTATATTTTGGTAATTGCATTGTGCGGTTTACTACAAATAGAGAGGGCACTATCATCGCCCTTTATTTGTTTTTGCGGAAGCCATAAACTCAGTTTTTGCTATTTTATTGTGTTTGGTGTTTCTGTTATCAATATTTCCAGTACATACGTCAGGGTCTAGTCTTCTCCCTATACATTAGAGAAAACAAAATTCCAATAGTCACTAATTTTGGTTCTAACTTGTCATACCATGATTATCAATTCTGCTGTGACATGTGAAATAAAATGACTGTGTACCATGTGATATGATAGGAAACGGGTCTCATATTCTTTTCATTGCTATCCTGGAAACTGCATGAACAAATGTGTACTTTCAGTTTTCTTGTTGTTACTAGAGTGTTTACTTTGTTTAGCTGTTTATTTCTGTATATCTATTTTTCAGGATGATTTTGTCTGTCAAAGGTGAAGCTGCTAAATCAGAAGATATGGTTGCCCAAATTGAAGAAATCCTAATATCTGTTAGACTGGCTTTTCTGAACTGCTTTTTGGATTTTGCTGGTACGACTTTTCACCTAACTTCATTGATAAAGTCCACATGATATGCAGATGCCTACATATCTACGTGGACAAGCACATGGATACAGGCAAATGCACACACTATACAGTGGTTAAGTTGATTTGCCAAATTTTTTTCAATATGTATCAGCGCACTTGGAGCAAATAGGTGCTGATCTGTCTCAAAGCACCTCAAGAGAAGAGAATGGGAAGAATGGATACTCTGATGATCATCAGGAAGAAGCATCAGCCAACGCCTACGGAAGTATTGTTGATCCTCATAGGCGGTTATTGATGGTCTTAAGTAATATAGGTTATTGCAAAGATGAACTTGCTTTCGAACTTTACAACAAGTTCAAATATACCTGGTTGCAGTCTAGGTTGGTTCCTAATTGACATCATTAGTGCATTTCTGAACATTAATAATTATCAACGTCTTCTGTTATTGGTAAATAAGTTGGGCATACTCATTCATGTTTAAGATGCCTCAAACTGGATTATAAGTACCAATAGTTGAATTTGATATGATTGACAGTCAAATACTGCTCTCATGGGTGAATTTGTATATGCTTTTATAGTTCACTAGAATGAGATTGTTTTGTGTTTTCACATATTCAGAGACAAGAATGAAGACAGTAGCGATCTTCAAGATCTAGTAATGTCATTCTCTGGTCTTCGGGAGAAGGTCCTTGAGCATTACACTTTTGCTAAGGTATTGGGTTTTTTTCTTCTTTTCCAGCCCGGTCTAAGAATGCTTTTGCTACGCGTTAGAAAAACTCCAAATTTCTGAGAATATCACATCTACTCAGGCAAATTTGATCAGAACTGCTGCCACAAATTATTTGCTAGACTCTGGTATCCAGTGGGGATCAGCACCTCAAGTGAAGGTAAGAAATCTCTGCGTAGTGATATCTATTAACCTCTATGAAGAAAATAATTACTTAAATATTTTCTCCCAATCTTGCAGGGCATAAGAGATGCGGCTGTTGAGCTCTTGCACACTCTTGTTGCTGTCCATGCAGAGGTAATATACTATTGCTCTTTATATTCAGAAACTTTATTGATGATTTTGGTTCTTTATACATTTGAAATTTGAATTTGTTCTTCAATGTGTTTATAGTGAGAATCCTAATAATTTTGTACTGAAATTAAAACTGCAGGTCTTTGCGGGTGCCAAACCCCTACTGGAAAAGATTCTTGGCGTTCTGATTGAAGGTCTAATCGACACTTTTCTGAGTGTCGTGGAAGAAAACAGATCAGATGATCTGAGATCAATTGATGCAAATGGTTTTTGCCAGCTTATGTTTGAGGTAACTTTTTCGTTCCGCCATAAGAGATCCTGATTAACTAAAGCATTATGAAACAAAGAAGCGTTGCAGATTTGTGATTTTCTAATTCTGTTTTCGTAACAACTGCTGCAGCTTGAATATTTTGAGACAGTACTTACTCGATATTTTACAAGCGATGCAACCGCGTCTCTTAAATCTCTACAAGGAACCGTGCTGGAGATAGCTATAGAGAGCATCAGTGAAGCAGGCGACACCACCCCGGGGCATAATCGCAGACCAACTCGTGGCAGCGAAGACACAGTTTCAGATGACAAGCAAGGATCATCTATTTCAGCAGATGACCTCCTCGTAAGAAACTATTCTTAATCAAATGTCAAAACCTCAATTATCAATCATTTTTTTTTTTTTGAACAGGCTCTGACGAAGCAGTATTCAAGCGAATTGCTACAACCAGAGTTGGAGAGAACTCGTGTGAACACAGCATGCTTTGCAGAGTCAACCCCGATAGAGTCAACGCCTGCATTGCCAAAAGCTTCCTACTCTTCCTTTAGAGGATCAATGGATTCTCCAAGCAGAAACTACAGAGGCTCACAATCATCTGGTTCTCCGATTCAATCCCGACCCAGACGAAGATAATAAGACACGACGTATTTTTCTGAGTTTCCAGTTTCCATCTCCTTTTTTCTGTACGTAAAATGATCATAAATCTTTCGTTTGCTCATTTGTCATTTTTGTTTAGAGTGCATTTTCTGTTTGTAGCTCTTCTTCAGAACCTATCTTTATTTGTGAACTCAGATTATTGGGCTGTAATTAAGATAAAACATGTCTAAACCAAAGGAGTTACCATGTAGAAATATCCGAAAAGCAATTGGAATTAAACAACAGTAGCTTCTTCACGCATTTTTTAGTTTAGACAAGAAGTGAACTAAGTACACCAACGGTCATAGATCCCCATAGAAAAGAGGACACAAAAGATTTGTTTATGAATCAGTTGGTTAACTTAGGACGCTCGCTCAGGTTTGAGTCCTCAGCGGTGGAGACACCAATATCACTCCATCTCCTCTCACAAATAGAAACTGAATTGTGCGCTTTGTCGTCTGCAATAAAAGATGGTAAAACACCAATCATATACACGAGAGATAAAACCCACTTACCCTAATTACATCAGAACCTAGACAAGTCTCAACAACTAATGTGTGCCTAAGAAGCTTAAAGAGACTTCACTACAAGAAACAAGCTGATCCGATAGCTTATCATTCAGAGTAATAAGATCCGTGTATATCCAGTAATCAACTAAGTAACTATATTACACAGACTCATTGAGTTGAAACTTGTATGAAGGCAAAATGAATGTAAAAGCTAAAAGACACTTCTCTACACAAGTTCCCTCTAACAGTGTCCTTAAAGCTGAGATTATAAATCCTAAAGAAGCAAGTACCCGGACAATCTCTTCATATGTCTCGTCGTCGATTTCCACTGTAGTGATAACTTCTTCAACATCACCCAGAATCATATTCAAATGCTGATCAAACGCCTGCCAGGATTAAAATAAAAATAAAAATACAAAATCAAACCTAAGTGGCCAACTTAAAGACTTCTTCAGAGTGTCAAAATCTTTGAAAATATACAAACTTTATCAAAACTGATGTCACATCACGACATATTACAACTCACAAATTCTCAATCACAGTTCATCGCTATAACTCGAGAAGATTTTTTTGATTTTTTTTAATGAAACGTCAAAAGCAAAACCCTAGACTTTCTCCCAAAATGGACTTAATTCGACATGAAACAGTGAAATCAGCAAACTTAGTTACAAAATTCAAATGAACTATATGTGAAACGAGTTCTAACTAGTTACAAATTCAAGGAAACTACCACATACATAAACGAGGGTAGAGAATACGTACGTGAAGCTTGCCGCGAAGTTCGCGGTCTGACCGGAGCTTGACATAGATCCTCTCGTCTAGACTCAGCCGAATCAGATCTAGTGGCTCCCTGACGGTGGCGTCATCCTCGCCGGACATTGTGTAGACAGACAAGGATTTGGTTACCGGACACAAACTAAACTCTGAGCTCGCCGCCTGCTATTCCCGATAATTAAATCCCACGTAACTTAGTTTCATTTTACGAAATTATGGGCCAAGGCCCAATACTTAATTTTAAGATTACGCCTATATAGGAGGAAGTTACCAATGGTCCGGAAAAAAAATTAATTAATTAGTTCTGATTTATGTTTGCTTAGAATTTATATTCGCATAATTGTAGACTATTGTTAATCTGTAAACGTAAAATATATCTGAGTTACCAAAAAAAAAAATTGATGTCAAAGAAATTATTTTAAAAATAATATAGTTGCTAGTAATATTCAAAGCAGTTACAATCACAAGAAAAAAAATTGATATTACATGGCTACCGTGAGACTCTTATTAATTACAAACAAACTTGTCAAAATGATGTTGATGCTTTAACTTTGCTCGGAAAGGGCTTCTTACAAGTTAGGAGAATATTTTGGTCCGCTTTCATTCACCAATTATAACAGTTTCATGGCTCACGACATTTTCGATTTGTAACAATGAATGGGATCAATTTAACATTTTTTACTTATAAACCATAATAGCTTCACAACTTTTGACTTTTAACATTTTTTACTTTTTATTTACCAATCACAACAGCCCCACTACTCTCGATCTTTTCGAGTTGTAACGGTTAACGGGATTAATTTAAAAATATATTTACCAATCACAATATTCTCACTATTCTTGTTATATTATCGAGTTGTAACGGTTACAATCTTGATTAAAAAAAATTATTCACCAATTACAACAACCTCATAACTTTTGATTTTTTCGAGTCGTATGATTTAACGACTCCCTAAAATAAGTATATGTGTAATAATGTGATAAATGATAACATATTATATCTTGACGGTGATTAAGTAATGAAAATTTGTAACGTCTTCTAAAATATGTGATAATTTTCAAAAACTTCCAAATGATCATCAATAAATCAAAAGTGATATATAATTTGCAATTAGTTATTATTTATGGGCTAGAAACAAATTGTAACAAGCTACACAATTTTCAATTTAACTTATTGAAAAGGTATAAAAAATACTCTTAAAATAAATTATGTTTTCTAATTTTTAACCTCCTTATTTTATAGTAAATGAAGTAATAATCATTATATTTAATAAATATTATGAAAAGGATAAGAAAATAATTATATTTATCAATTTTTTTTTAAAAAAAGAAAATTTAAATAGATTTATCAAATATATAAAAGTATATTCTTATTAATAACTCAACAAGGAACACAAATCTTAAAATATATTAATTTTAATCTGTTCCTTGGTAATCCTTTTATATTTAAAATACAGTAGTCCTAATTTTTCTTTCAGCAATTAAAAATCTAAACTTTCCAAAATTTTCCATAACGAAATTCATACTACATACATTTGGAGTTACCAAAACAAAAACAATCATAAATAAAAAAAGGTTTGAAAATAAATAATAGGAAAATGCTAACAAAATAAAAATAGTGGGCTCATATTAATCTTCCTATACATTGGACATGAATAACCCTTTTTCCTATCAATCCTCTAGACATGAATAACATTTTGTGATTTAGTCAACCCATTAACATCCTCCTCTTCCTCAAATCTCTTTTGTTCACCACACACATATTGTCTCAATGATCACAGTTTCTTCATCTCTCTAGTTGAAAGATCTCAAAAACTCTTTTATTCTCTAAGCTTCACTCGTTCAAGGATCTCTAAAAATTATTTACTCGAATTCAGATTTTCTGAGAAATGGGAGGAAATTGTTAGCAAATAGGTATTTTTCGTGGTGAAAGTTCTTGTGGACACTTCAATTTTCAAGATTTTACAAATCAGAATCAGAATCAACAATGTGAAGACAATGAACCATGTTTGAATGGTGAAGGTCATGAGTCAAACAAATCCAAGATAAACTCTCCTTGGCAACGAGTGAAGTGGATGGACAAGATGGTTAAACTGATGATCACTGCTCTTTCTTATATCGCTGAAGTGAGGACACAGGTTTGGATAATGATGACGGAAATAAATTTGCAGTTTTGCTGAAGAAAGGTAAGTGGAGATCAGTTTCTAAAGTCATGGATGAAAGAGGTTATCATGTTTCGCCACAACAATGCGAAGATAAGTTCAATGACCTTAATAAGCAATATAAGAAGCTTAATGAGATGCTTGGTAGAGGAATTTGTTGTAATGTTGTTGAGAATCCTGCACTTTTGGATAAGATTACCTACTTGAATGAGAAAGAGAAAGATGAAGTTAGGAGAATCATGAGCTCTAACCATCTTTTCTATGAAGAGATGTGCTCGTACCATAATAAAAACAGATTACATTTGCCTCATGACCCTGCGTTAGAGAGATCCATTCTCTTGGCGCTTAGAAGTTGTGGTCGTCGTGATAATGATCAACAAGAGAAACACCAAAATGACGATCTTCATGGTAGACCATTGAAGAGGTTGAGACAAAGCAAGAGCTTTGAAGATGTTGGCCATCCTAATCAAGAATGCAATAAGGGGTATGTCACTCACTTGCCTCTTTCTCATGATTCTAGCTTACGTAAACAGTTGAATGAGTCTAAATCTCTTGAGTTAGAAGAACGCAAGTTTCAGATTCAAGCTGAGTTTATGGAGATAGAGAGACAAAGGTTAAAATGGGAGAGGTTTAGTGAGAAAAGAGACCATAAGCTCAAAAAAATTAGGATGGAAAATGAAAAGATGAAACTTGAGAATTAAAGGATGACATTGAAACTGAAATGCTTAATTGCAATATGACAGTATTTAGTCCATATAGCTAGAAACTAAAAATGATCTTTCATATTTTCTGATGTTATAATTATTAAATGTGTGTAAAGTGGTTATGTCATTGTCATGGAAGTATCAGTGAAATTGACAAGTACAGAGTAGAGAGTAACTATTCAAAACTCCAACCTCTATATTGGCTCTCTATTTTGAAACTGTCTTTTAGCTTTGAGAGAAATAAAACAAACAAAAGGTACAACTGGAAAACTACAAGCTTGGGCCAAAAAATATGGTTTGGGCTTTAAGTAAAAATAAGGCCATGAATAAGAGGAAATTCTATCTGCCATTTTTATCAAGCCTTTGAAATATAGTCCCCAATCGGATAAGGAAGTTAAATAAGAAAGTAATTATGAAATGTGTGATCGAAATTTCTGGAGAAAAAAAAAACAGAACAAAAGAAGAATGTGAAGTTGCCTTTGTTTTCCGCTATTTCACCTCTTTTGTCCTTTCCTTCATCACAAGAGCCTCTGCTCTCTTTTTTATCTTTCAATTTGTTTTGCCTTTTTTTCTTCTTTTCCCCATATTATCATTACAAAAAGTTCTTCTAAATTAACAAACGAATCAATAAAAAAAATTGTCGTATATTATATTAAATTTGAAAGTGGAACTGTAAATTAACATTTCAACAGTGTTTGCTTAAGTTTTACATTTAATGAAAACATGCTTTTACTTTACGCTAAACCCTTTAACTTTCATGTTCCAACTCCAACACATCACCTGATTAAATTTTAGGCTCCCATTAAAAACGGTATCTTACTTTTTTTGCTAGACAAATATGTGGTTATTAACAACAATAAAGTACACAATATAAAAGAGAAATAGGAAAGAACAAAAAAAAATGGAAATAAATTTGGGAAAAGGTGAGCTGGAGACAGATAAACTGAGAGGTAAAAAATCCACATGGGAAGAGGATGAAAGTGGCGTTGGTAACTCATGCCTCTTCTTGCCATATGATTTTTCTATTTCCTTTTCTACCCCTTTCTTTCTTCTTCTTTACCTTTTTTACCCCTCGCCACGCCTTTTCTATTTACCAATTCACATTTACACATCAAAACTCTAAGATTCAATATTCATCGTCAATTTGACTTTCACTATATTCCTCCTCCCATCCCTGTTTAACGGAGGGTTGAATATATCAAAAAAAAATTCTTTTTATATGCCTCTTAGTTCATATATGGATCTACCAACTTTTTAAAAATTAATCCCAAGATTTACCCTTTTGATGTTCTTAATGAATCCTAGATGTGGACCCGTTTCTATCAACCTTTTTCTCACTTGTTGAAACTTTTATTGTTTAATATTTAGGCAGTCTCTATTCTGCTAACTTAATTGCTAGCCATACTCATATAATTTTAATCTTCTGGCAGCAGAATCTATTTATTTATTTTATTCCTTAAGTTATACAAATATATTTATTTATTTATCCTCCGGGTGATTTATGGATCCTTAACATATGCTTGAATTTTTAATTAGTTTTTGTCTGTTATGTACAAAATATTATATACAGTTTGCTCCATGATATTTAGGTACATGATATAGTATTTATATACTGATGTAGACATGCTAATCATCCCATTCAGTCCACCATGTACATTAGTTATTTTTTTGAGAATATTTACAATAAAAATATTTTAAAAAATTTATCTGTTTTTACACAGACACTCCAGACACTGAAAATACTATCAATATAACACATGTAACTACTTTATTGAAGGTGGTTGTTTTTGTTTTATTTCTATATAAACAGGTTTTTGTCTTTCATCAATGAAAACACTTTAATAAGAATAACGGACGTTGATGGTCTAACAATCCATTCACATTCACATTGTATCCAAGTTTTATCCGAAATTTTTTATTAAGCAAGTTGAACCATGCACAGAGACTTCGGTTCTATTCCAAGTTTTCAACTTATAATTTTTTCGCTTGTATAAATCGAAAAGAACCGCACCTAAGCCGTATAAATCATAATCATAGTTGACAGAATAACCATCAAAGGGAAAGGTAGAGTTCAAATTACGACAGCGAAGCAAATTCGCGTGAATCCAAAATCCGCCGTTATATATATCATGATAGTGGGGGAATTCGTCATGCTTATATATATATATATATTATTTATATTTACAGTTATGTGAATATGCATATTTTATTTTACTCTAGAAAATAGTATTGTAACATATTTAATTTTCGTTGTCAAAACAGTTAGTATGATAGTTTGCATGATGAAAGCCAAAATTCATCATATAACTCGCATATCTGATTAAGACATACATTTCGCTCTTCATAATTATTTTGATCTATCGACAGAAACATTTTAAACAAATGATTAGGTTTTGTGGTTGTGAAGTTAAAGTGATAAAAAAAAAAATCAATTCAATGGTTATTATGCCAACAGAATATTGGAGCGTCTAACATATTATAGTGATAATAAAGCCTTTGATAAAAAATGAAGAAGAAGATAAATGTAACACAATATAACGAAATATACATTTTGCATGATTTTTCGGGAGCGTTAAAAAACGGATTTCCGAGTTTTTTTCTCAAAACTATACAAAAGTAAAACAATTAGCAAGTACTGTGAATAGTTTAAAATAATTAAATGTAAATTTATATATTTAAAATAATTACATAATTTCTCACTTTTAGAAAACACATTTTAAAGATATGATCCACCATCTAATTTTTTTTCTTTCAAATAATACCATAAATTCGTTTTTCACATTTATTTTTTGCCCAACACTTTCTACCCACTGGCTACGGTATTTACATTGCAGTAAGCCGAATATTCTTCATTAGTGCCACGTATGAAAATAAGATAGATGCTTAGAGTAAATTAATCAGTTCAATGCACAACAATTGCAGTTCTTTCTTTAGCAAAATAAAATAAAAAATTACAGTCCTCCACAAGCGCACTGACACAAATTTGTGTGTATATACACTATTATTTACATTGTGTGTGTGATTTTCCGTGCACACACAGATTTTGTGTATGTGTATAAAATTGTGTATATATGTGATTTTCCGTGCAGAAGCAGTCGTGCGAGTAATGATCGTAACTACAGCTTATAGTTATAGCTGATCTTAAAATTGACTTTTAAGTTAAAAACCTCTAAAACTATAGTGGTGGATCAAATCATAAACATTTTTCACTCCTTTTTTTGGTGTAAGTGGTGCAGTAATTTCGTCTTTTTAGATGGGTCCATGGCTCCTTACTCTATCCACTTGCATTTTGGTTCCTTTTTTTCTTCCACCTTAAATTTACCATGGCCCATCAATAATTGAATTACTCAGTTTTATTATGGGGTTTTTTTCATGCACACTACTGTCTCAATTAATTTTTCCTTTTTGAGTTTTCTACTGAGTTCTTAAACTGCCATTTGTAAGTCATTAAGTTACTAATAGGACTGTAAACCACTACTTTTGAAAAGAGTCAAAGACTAATCATAGCATGTATAAATATATAATTAAGTTAACAGCTTACGCATCATTAGATTTAATAGAATTATGTAATAAACGTATTGTATTAACAATTACAATCAATTAAGTATATTGCCATTTTAATTAAGTACATTTTACCTTATATAAACCCAAAATAGTACTTTTCGTTGATCATGGTAAACATCTTTTACGAAAACATAGAGTAAAGTTAAGCACATATTTTAGTAAAATAACCTACACATTTTATAATATACAAATACAATGGTACACAATACTATTATTTTAGACCCGTTACTATAATAATCGTTTTCAACTCCGAAGTGCACCTACGAAAAAGACCCACGACAGATAAAATATACTTTTTTCTTTATCAAGTAGAATAAGATTTAAAAGAAAATTATAACATTAAGGGTCGAGCCATGTGAAAATCGAGTGGCTATTATATAATTTCGTAGAAAAAATCGTATTCAGTGCTTTTAGGAGCTACCAAAAGGATGGTCCCTATCACCTTTCAATATATTTTCGTGTAATTCATTAAATATACCAATCTAACGCTAATAAGAATAACATTTACTGCCTAATCATGTTGTGAATTTCAATGAACATTCCAATCGTTGGCAGGAGAATTAATATATATGCTGAGTAGGCTACTTAGCCATTGATACAATTTTTGCTGCCTTTGACAATTTGTATATTAATAAAACCCCAAGCTATGATGGTCGTGAAAGCCGCAAGGGACATGGTCATCACTAAATACATATGATAATTATGTCGGCATGTCTGATTCTACTAACGCTCCATATTTCATATGCCTGATTCATGATTACTCCCTTGTCTATATAAAAAGGATCCATTATTGTTAACTCTTATCCGCCTCCAACTAAAATTCAGCCGTTAGAATTCGTTTAAACTTTGTGTCTATGTGCAAGCTGCCTTACCCTAGTGTTGTATGTTTCCAACGAAAAAAAAAAACATTAACCCATATGTTGAATTTTCAAATTCACATATTGGGTTTGATCCAATAGTTTAATTACTCTTAACTTCGTGTATAAAAATTGTAGGTTAAAAAATAAAACGGAACGTTGTAGAAAATTAGTATCCTTAACTATCGATGTTGATGGTTTTGGTTGCATGTTTAAGCAAATGATTTAGTTAAATAACGGCCGTCAAATCGGTTTGAGATGACACAAAATAATAATACTCCATAAAAATAATAACGGAGGTAATGATATGATGGCCACAACGGGAAATGGTGACCATTTACTTCAATCCCAAAAATGACTTACATCTAACCACTTCCCTCCCAACATCCCCTCATCCTTTATATTTATTATTTTAATTACTTTGGGTTTAAGAAAATAATTCATTAAAAATGATCAAATCGATTCGAAATCTTTGCATCTGTTTATAGAGTGTGTCAAATCAGTACTGTGGAGATTAAAATAATTTACATATGTGAATGCGAGAGGGGGGACATATCCAGATCAGTACTAATCAGGATGGTTTAGTTTATTAATGAAAAATTATAAATGTTGAGCTAGTATAATAGCTAAAAAAGCCTCAATGATTAAAGGTCAATGGGATCCACGTTGGGGTCAGTATAGTAATTTTGAATAATACGTAACTCACCCGCCACTGAATACATTCCAAAAAGCAAAGTTGGTCCTCACCTCCTCCCTATTTCTCTTTTTACGTTTTACCTTCTATCCTTTTATTTTATCTGAAATAAACAGTATTTATACTCTTGTAAAAAAAAATATCTCAGTTTATAATTATTTACTAAGTCAATTTTAATCTTGTTAGTAGATTATGTTGATTTATACAAAGAAGCAAGGGTAATTTTCTTTTTCAAAGCATTTTTAAAAAATATTTTTATTTGATGTTACTTCATAAACATATTTAGAACTATATAACGTATGTATATTTACGATTAAAAATCTGAAACTTGTGTATAAATTTTATTTGTTGTTGCAAGATTTATTAAAATTTGTTAGTCTTGACTCTGATTTTTAAAATTGTAATCTTACACTGTTTCTCATTTAATTGTAAGTTTAGAAGGATAACTATTGCTATACGAAACTTTTCAAATTAGAACAAGTAACTAAAATGTTTGACCCCTTCTTTTAACAAAAAAAAAATCTAAAATGTTTGAGATTAAAAGCCGGCTTAAAGACAATTTAGCTGGACGGACGAAACCAAACTAATAATTACCACCGTCTTTATGTGCAGCTGTCAATAAATCTCTGTAATATTTTTATTTTATGCCCCTTGGTATTTTATTCCTAAACTAAATAATAATTAATGGTTAAAAAATATCAATCCTTCCGTTTCCTCATGTATATATATCTTTTTGTGCCCACTGTTTTCATCATTACACATACAACCCATGATGATAAACTCTTGTTTTTAACACCATACCATTTCTCTCTATATTTGCCTCTTCCCGTTATATATTACTTAAAGGTTTATTAAAACATTGTTGCAGTGGTCAGTTTCCTATTTTTTTAATCATAGCATAATCATATTAGCACCAATCACTTTGATATATCTAAATGATGTTAGTTAATATTAAGTGTAAAGATTGTCCAATTTATTCATATTAAATATTATACGATAATTAGGAAATGTAAACAAAACTTTATTGAAATTGTATATATTTAGCTGTTTTATTATATGTAATATATGAAAACGACAAAAAATAAAGGTAAAATTATAAATTGATAACAGTTACATTTTAAATTTATAGATTTGGTTAATTCAGACGCATACACGTTTAGTAAAACAGCCAAACCATATTAAATATTATTATTATTGTTATATTTGTTATATTTACGTTAAGTTTGATATAAATATATATTTTTGAATATGAATTTTTAAAAAAAATTGAATACATTAAATGATAATTATCATGATTGTTATTTTTTACAGAGAATAATATAGGATCATTTGAATGATATAGTTATTTTTAGGCATGTAAAAGTTGACTTTATAAGTCTAAATCACAATTACAGTGTATAAAAATTGGTACGTAGTAAGTAATACATTATAAATGAAATAAAATCACCCAAAATCGGAATACGAAGGAGAGAGAAATTTATTATTAAAAAAAAGATTCCGTTTTGGCTCAAACAAAGGAAAAGAATCAATAAAAAAAGCGAGAAACTTACATAAAATAGGTAAAAGTAATAAAATATAAATAATTTCAGAATGGCTCCTTGAGATTGACAAGCAGATCCATGAGCAGAAAAAATAAAATAAAATAAAAATTTAACATAGGTATTTACAAACTCTTCACACCATAAAACCCTGCGCCTGCAGATTTCACTCTTCTTCCTCCTCATGTAAACTCTCTTTCATTTTTTTTTATCTTCCATTTTTTTTTAATAATAGTTTTTTTTTCATTTGTGTAACTTCTCCGTGAAATAGAGAGAGAGAGGGAGAAATAAAAAGAAAAGAAAAGAAGAGATAAAAATCAAAAGGTATAACGATGATGCAAGTGGGTGGTACACCTCCAAACACAACCGCACCAGAAAGCAACGAATCAGCAGCTACAGAAGCAGCGGTAGGAGCGTTTGAGGTGGCGGAAGAGATGAACGAGCGTGGATTTGGAGGAAATCGATGGCCGCGGCAAGAAACGTTAGCGTTGCTGAAAATACGATCTGACATGGGAATAGCGTTTCGAGACGCTACCGTTAAAGGTCCCTTATGGGAAGATGTTTCCAGGTTTCCTTTTTTTTTTTTTTTAGTTTTGAAAATTTTTCCATTCGCGATTTAATCTAATTGAAAGCTCTTGTGTTTTTTTTTTTCTTTCTTTTAACTGTCGGAGTTAAAGATCTGGATTTTGTTTGAGTTAATTATCCGAGATTCGGTTTAGACTTTAACCTTTTTTGGTTATCTTCAATTATCCAATTTTTTTTTTTTGTTTCAATGTCTTTGTTTTTCTTGTATACATAGTTTGATGGTATTTTCCGGGGGGAAAAAAATCAGATTCAGATTCAGACAGTTCTTGAAGTGGGTCTAATTTAATTTTAAATAACCAACAGTTTAATTTAGATAAAATAAGTTGAGTCATGTTTTACTCATGAGGATTGAGAAGACAAGTCTTTCACAACTCATGCTGATTGATCCACTTTCTCTCAACTATAATATATCCTCCTTTTCACTAATTATTATTATTATTTTTATATTTTTAAAAACCAAATTCGTTTCTTTTTTGGTTTCCATTAACAATTCAAATATGTGAGTATTATTTGTGTGTGTTTTCGAATAATCTCAGGAAAATGGGAGAGCTTGGCTACATGAGAAACTCGAAGAAATGCAAAGAGAAATTCGAAAACGTTTACAAATACCACAAAAGAACTAAAGAAGGGCGTACCGGAAAATCTGAAGGCAAAACTTATCGCTTCTTTGATCAATTAGAAGCTCTCGAGACTCAATCTACTTCTTCACTCCATCATCACCAACAACAACAACCGCTTCAAACGCCTCTACGAACACATAACAACAACAACAACAGTTCCATATTCTCTACTCCTCCTCCGGTAACGACTGTTATGCCACCGGCGGTTGCAAACATCAGTACTACTACTCTTCCTTCTTCCTTAATTCCTCAGCAGATAAATGTATATCCGTTTCCAAACATCTCCGGTGATTTTCTGTCTGATCATTCTACATCGTCTTCTTCTTCTTATTCTACTTCTTCTGACCTTGAGATTGGTACGACGAGGAAGAAGAGGAAGAGGAAGTGGAAGGGTTTTTTCGAGAGGTTAATGAAACAAGTTGTTGATAAACAAGAGGAGCTTCAACGCAACTTCTTAGATGCTGTTGAAAAGAGAGAACATGAGAGATTAGTTAGAGAAGAATCTTGGAGAGTTCAAGAGATTGCTAGAATCAACCGTCAACACGAGATCTTAGCTCAAGAACGCTCTATGTCCGCTGCTAAAGACGCCGCTGTTATGGCCTTTCTTCAAAAACTATCTGAAAAACCTCAAGCCCAGTCACAACCGCAACCACAACAAGTTATATTGGTTAATAATAATATTAATAATCAGCAGCAAACGCCTCATCTGCCTTCTCAGCTTCCACAGCCACAGGCCTTAGATACTACCAAAACGGACAATGGTGATCAGATTATGACTCCAGTAGCTTCAGCTTCAGCGTCAGTGTCAGCGACCTCCTCGAGGTGGCCTAAAGTGGAGATAGAAGCATTGATAAAGCTGAGAACGAATCTTGATTTGAAATATCAAGAGAACGGACCAAAAGGACCATTGTGGGAAGAAATATCAGCGGGAATGAGAAGGTTAGGATTCAACAGAAACTCAAAGAGATGCAAAGAGAAATGGGAAAACATTAACAAATATTTCAAGAAAGTCAAAGAGAGCAACAAGATACGTCCCGAAGATTCCAAGACTTGTCCTTACTTTCACCAGCTCGATGCTTTATATAGGGAGAGGACCAAGTTCCAACACAACAACATCAACATTATCGCATCTTCCTCTTCGCCTTCCGGTCTTATTAAACCGGATAATTCTGTTCCGTTGATGGTCCAACCGGAGCAGCAATGGCCTCCGGCGGTAACGATTGTGACGACAGAGGCAACTACTGCAGCAGCGCCTGCTCAACCTGATCAATATCCTCAGCCGTCGGATCAGAACTTTGTTGATGAAGAAGGCACTGATGAAGAATACGACGATGAAGATGATGAGAATGAGAATGAGAATGAAGAAGAAGAAGAAGAAGAAGAAGAAGAAGAAGAAGAAGAAGAAGAAGAAGAAGAAGAAGAAGAAGAAGAAGAAGAAGAAGAAGAAGAAGGAGAAGGAGGTGAGTTTGAGGTTGTGCCTAGCAATAACAACAAGACGACGAATAATCTATGATGATGAGGATTCGAGTTCGATCCCGATTGGTGGTGAAAGATTAGTAAACTTTTTTTTTAAGTTTTGATACAGAGAAGAGATTTTAAATATTGGGGGGGGGGGAGGTGAGTTTTGGGGTTGTTTTTTTCCTTAATCTTTGATTTTTAAGTTATACCGAGGAAAATTTTTAAATAAATGTGATTTAATTATTTTTCGTGGACATATAAATAAATAAAAATGATAAGAGAGTGGACAATTTGGGGGGGATTCATAAGCGATTAATAAAAAACTGTATAACTTGTATTGTTTTAAAATTCTTTAAAAATGAATGGTTCTTGTTGTTGTTGGTGACGACAATCTGTATTTGTTTTTTACATATTATTATTACTGTTTTGTCTACATTATAAAATCATATATAAAGTGGGACAGAGAGAGGCGAGAGTTACTCATCCTTTTCAGTAACAGTTTCCTTTGGTAAAATAAATAGGAAAAAAACTTTGCTTTATATGTATTTTTTTTGTCGGCGAAACTTTGATTTATATTGAATTCAAAAGATAGAGAAAAAAGATGCCAAGTTCACATGCACACAATGAGAGAGAGAGCGTGGGGGTTTGGGGTCCACGTGGAAAAAGGAATCTTACTCTTTATCTCTCGCTCTGTCTTCTTCTCTTCGTTGCCCTAAAATGCAAGACTCTATTTTTGTGAGGGTGATTTTGTAAATCTTACTGTCATAACGCACGTGACTGATCCAACGAAACTCTTATTCGAGACGATGTTTCGTTCTGTCACAATTAATTCTAAGTACTATCGACACATGTTTGGTCGCATTTCTTGATCTGTTTAACCAAAAATTCATGTATCTACCGATGATAGTGACTCTTCTAACGTTTTAAATGTATCCTTACTTTAATTTTATATATATGTACACAACCATTCGTTCGTGGAATCCTTAGGGATCAACACATCAGACGAAATGTGATTTATAATTGAAGTTTTCAACATTATTATTCATACCAAACTTAAAATCATAATTAATTTTGATTGGATCATGAACAATCAAGATGTTATAAATTATGTATAATATATAGTCTGCGCATGAAAAAAAGGAAGATCATCATATCGCAACCTGGTTTGTACGTTACGTAATATATGTGGGTATATTATCTCTGTACGCTATAAAATTAAGATACGGTTAATCATGATCCCAGTATCCAGATGTGAGATATCATACATCTGTCTAGTCTAACTGTAAATACATATAATCTTCGATGTGTGTTCTATAGTACATGTTGGCAAACAATATACTACACCAATGATTTTATATTTACTTTTTACCTAAATTATTTACTTTCTTACGTTTTTACTCTATGTAGAGACCTAGTTTGTGTCAGATTGGTTAATAGCTGCCAGACCACCTCTATCTCCTGATGGTGATGGAGAGGTGGTTTCTTAACCAAAAAAAATAATAAAAGTTAGAAAAATTGGATAATTATTGAGATACAATTTATTAAAAAAAAAATTTAGATATCTATTTTAGAATGATTCTAAAATATGTTATGTTTTAACTGGTTTACATTTAAATTGTAATAAAATTAAATTGAAAAAAATAAAAAAAAATTATTTGAGAACTCTAATTTAGTTTCTAATTAATTTATCTCTGACTACTTCAAATTAACCTGGACACGAATCTACAATAGTTTTGCCCACCCTTGGGAAAATGGAACTCCTATTTCTTTGTAAAAATAGGCTTCGTCCGTATCTTTCATTATAATATGTGAGTCTGTGACTATATATGCGAGCCCACTTTAATTTGTTTGGTGTGTGCTATCGTTTTTTGGATCGGATAACAATCACTAAATATTCTGTTTACCTTATCTTTTTCCCTGAAAGTTTATTCTTGGCATAAGCAAGTCTCAGTTTGTACCGTTGAATTAAAGAATATCTCGTTAAATTAATTTGAAATTGTCAGTCCAAAATCTCTAAGCAAGGCAATAAGTAGACTTTAAAGTACACGAAAAGGACTTATATATATATATCCTTATTTATTATAATGTTGAAAATTGAAATTGCCGGTCCACCGTCCATGGATATCGAAAGTTGATGTATGAAATATTTTTACGTTCTTCTCTGTGTTTACATTGGATCTAATCTTGAAATTATGCAAAAATATTTCATATTTTTCGATTTTCAACTTCCTTGTGTGAATAGTAATTTCTCACCAAGCGTCAAGCGACCTACTTAATTAATTTCATATGATGTCTACATAGAGTAGTAATGAAGTTTGATGTTATGTTGACTAAGTCCGATTCGATGTTTTCCGTTCGTCACATAATTATAATGATGATATATATTTTATTTTATTTTAATACAAATGAAGAACTACGTATTATATATGATCATGGCTGATGATTTTATGGATGAGCTTGCTTAATACTCAAATTTACAATATTAGATCCAGCGTTTATATAGTTTGATTTAGGGTTTTCTGTTAAAAACCATCAATTTTATTTAAATTTGTAAATTTGACATCAACGTTAAAATTGTGCAAGTCAATCTATCGACATCGAAAGTCACCCGCAATATAGTCCATGTTTATATCATCGATGTCACCCGTTTGATCTCTCTTAGAAAACTAACATAATGACTTAAACGGCGTCGTTTTGCCATCTAAAATTGCATGTTGTTTTTTCTCTGCAGAATGCATGTTGTTTTTTCTCTTTGAAACATCATGCTGTTTTGAAAATCGAGTTAGTTTAAATTAGGAGAAATAATTGAATTGGGGAAATAATCAATTTGGGGATTTTCTAAAATTAGGGTTCATGTTCTTTTCTCTCTCGCGATTTGAGGATTTAGTGTGTCGAATTGGAGGTTAGAGTAAGTTTTCTCTCTCGAATTTAGGATTCATAGATTTATCCCTCTATGTCACAATTTGAGGATTTAATATGTTCGTCTTCTTGTATATCGTGATTTAAAGCTATATTATGTATGAAACCTGAATTTTGTATCAAACAATTGTGTGTATTTGTTAATTAGTTTGCATCAATTATGATTACTAGTAAAAAACAAAAATAACTAACATAAACCAGAAGCACATACATTCAAAGTTAAAAAACTACATGATACATAAAAGAACTACATGAAATCTACTAAATTCGTCCAAACATAGCAACTACACCAAACACCTTATGTGACTACATTGCCACCTTTTACTAAATCATACGATAATACATATACACAAACCCAACAATAGCAACACATACAACATTCTTTAACTCTTGCCTTAATGCTTTCCACTTCAATTTCCAGTTTTTTTTATCTTTTCCAAAACCTTTTACACCTTTTCCATCAATTGGTGAGATGAATCAAGGAGTTGGGCAAAGTCTTCACCAAGACTTTCTTGGTTCTCAAAGAGAACATTAAACTCTTCCATCTTAGCCTCGTTAACCCATTTGAAAACATGACCATGGTTTCTCTCAAATCCATCAATGCATCGGTAAAATTTTCTATCCATGTTGTTTTTCGTCTTTGCAACAAGAACTGTCGTTGGTTTTCCACAGTTGCATTTTCTTGGAATCCCTCTAACACTGTATGACCTCGCCGAGCTTGATGAATAACTCATTTATCCTTACGAATCCAACACAACCAAAAACGGACCATCAATAACATAAATCCGATATTATAACATTCAATACACAGCTTTGGATGTTCGAATTTACCTTGGTTTTCCTCTTCTTCTTTCTTCTTCTTCTTCACACTTTTCACATTTTCCAAGAGAAGAAAATTGTAGATCTGCTCGGGACGTCTTTTAATGGAGTTGTCTTTCAAAACATCATGATGTTTCAAAGAGGAAAAACAGCATGCATTCTGCAGAGGAAAAACAACATGCAATTTTAGATGGCAAAACGACACCGTTTAAGTTATTTTGTTAGTTTTTTAACAGAGATCAAACGGGTGACGTCGACGATATAAGCACTTTCGAGATCGATAGATTGAATTGCACAATTTTGACGTTGATGTCAAATTTAAAAATTTAAATAAGTTTGATGGGTTTTTAACAGAAAACCCTTTGATTTACAATACAAGATACATAAATAAAATAAAGGACATAATCTTCAAAGTTGTTATAGTTTGATACACTAGTAGTCACTCATTTCTACCATAAACGCAAATTTAAAAGTTTGGTTATGCTGCGAGTTTAGGTTTAATGATTTTGAAAATAATTGTTTGAAAAAAAAAAACTAAACTTGAAAAATCCCCGAAGTGCAGAGGAGTGGGGGTGGAAAAGGGAAAATGGGATGTGAGAAAGAATAGTGGCTACTTATTAGGAACGGAATCTTCTTCTTTTTCTCTTCCATAAATGTTTTATAAGTTCTATTTGCATCTTTTCCCCCGAGGGAATAATAAAAACAATGATGACGACCCAGATACTAAATATGAGCGCATTAAAAAAATAAAAATTGAGTAGTAATATGTTTAGGATACAAATTTCTTGTTATAGAAAAATTATAAGGTATAAAGTTAGAAATAATACTAGAAAAGAAAAAAAAGACTGTGGTGATCGCATGAATGAATTTGCAAAACGAGGTATGAAATAGTGTTAGGTTCAGCTGAGTATACGCAAAAATGAATACCAAATTTTGAATGGTAAATATAGAGAATTTAATATTTGATACATATACTTGTTTCCTAAGTTAAAAAATGTAACTATTTCTATAACAATGACGACATTGAGACAACTGTTGCAGTTTCCAATTTTTTTTTTGTTTGTTATATTAATATTTCAGAGGCAAAAATGGATGTATCTCTAATGTTGATTGTTGAAGACACACTTCTATAAATTTATTTCTTGTTTTCTCGAGGATCCGATTTATTCATAGTTTAGCAAGTATATAAATCTTGAACATAAATAAGTAAATGACTTCAAATCCTTTGAAATTGATGAGTTTTGAACCTCGGTTTGAAAATTTCCCCTTAATTAACTTAAAAGAAGTGATATATCCAAAAAGAAAGTGATTCCTTTTGCTATAAATGGTTTTTTGAAAATGAGTTTGTGTAAAGCATAATATCAAAGTTAGCTTTTACTTTTGTTTTGACATGACAAAGGTCAACATTTAGTGGGGGTCACAAAGAAGTTTTAGACAAATGATTTCTCATGGCGTTGAGGAGCAAAGTCTATTGTTTAAGACACTAAAATACGCCACGAACATCTTTAACCTTTTTTCTTTTGCAGTTACAAAATTTACATCTTACCAGTTTTGAAATTGATAAGAAGTTAGAACAAAAGGAGGCTAGTTAAAAACGATACTATAGAGTTCACAAAACTCGACAAAGAAATATGAAAATAAAATTATTGATATCACGTTTGACACCAAAAATAGAAATAAAGAAGGAAAGCCAGAAAGGAAAAAAGGTAAGCTTTACTAAATATAAATAAATAATAGGTTAAGAATATAAAATTAGCGATGTAAACATTTGATATTATTTATTTTTAATTGATATTTTTCCTACCTGTTAATACTTAGATTAATTTATTAAATTAAAAAATATATTTTATCCTCATTCTCTTTTTGATATTATTGAATCTATTAGATTAAAAAATTAGCCACTTTTCTTGAATTTTCTTTATCTTCATTTCTTTCTATTATTCTTTATTCATTTTTCCGTTTATCCTTAATTCATTTTATTTTCTTTACATTGCCTTTTAAAGTTATTTTTTTTTATCTCACAGTCTTATTAAATGAATAAACATGTCTTGTAAAATAATGTAGTCTTTTAATTTCATAATTAAAAAAAATCAAGTCTAATTCGAATATAATGTGTGTTTGCTAGGTCCACCTCGTGGGATGTAGGCACATATTACAGAAAGAAACGCACCAACGCCATCTACCACAAGAGCGATACTGTTCATTATATATTTTTTCTTCTTCTTCTTTTTATTACATGATTTAAGGCAAATTTTTATATTAGGTATTTTCGAATGGGATAAGAAATAAGAAGTTAAATCTGAGATAAATATTAAAAGGAAAGAAAAATGATGACAGCGACGATCCAATTTGAAGTTGTAGGTCCAAATTTTTATTAGTTGTGTCGGGTACCCATGGATATAGATGGATGCTTGATTACCCTTGGCTTCTCCCAACCAATTGGGTCAATTTTTATTCATATTTCATCAGTTCATACTTGTGAGCTTTATTTTTTGTTTTATAATTAGATACACATCTCATATATTTCTATAAATTAATTATTTTATTAAATACGATGAAAAGGATACTAATAACTCAAAAATCAAGCATTTACTTACATTTGTTGTATATATTGTTTTCTTCGACCCCATTCTATACGTAGTTTAACAGAAAAGTGTATATAAAAATATTATAAAACAACTTAGGTGAATAGATTATTGTTAATGACCATAGATGAAGATGTTTTGTTCAACACAATCTCGAATTCACTTGTTTCATTGTCTCCTTCTCCCTCTTCATCTTCTTCTTCTTCGTCGTATCCATCTTCTTCACTATCTCTTTCTTCTTCATCTTCTTTGTCACCAACTTTGTCCCTCTGATCAGTCTCAAACTCAATCTGGTTTTCTTGTGAGTGAAGCAACTGCCTCTGTGGAGTCGCCATTAGAGGCAATGACAATGGCAATTCCCCAATTTTGTTCCTCTCGTTATATAAAGTTTCGAGCTGGTGAAAATAAGGGCAAGTCTTGGAATCAAGTGGTCGTTTCTTGTTGCTTTCTTTGACTTTCTTGAAGTATTTGTTGATATTTTCCCACTTCTCTTTGCATCGTTTCGCGCTTCGATTGTATCCCAGTCTTCTCATCCCTGAAGAGATCTCTTCCCATAATGGGCCCTTAGTACCGTTTTCTTGATAGTTAGCTTCAAGATTCTTCCTTATCCTTATCAAGGCCTCGACCTCGGTTTTAGGCCATCTTGAAGAACTAGGAGATATCGAATGGTTGGTATCATAATTTCCCACTTTCATTGTTGTATCCAATCGTACCGGCCTTAGCTCTTTACCCTCAAATGTTACTGAATGATCGCTTTGATATTGTTTCCTTTGTGATGATTTATGATCGTTCTGCTGCGGTTGTTGTTGTTCTCCTCCTGAGATTTTTTGTAAGAAGGATATGATTGCAGCGTCTTTAGCTGCAGCATTGGACCTCTCATGGAGTAATGTCTGGTGTTCTCTATTGATTATCGCTATCTTTTGGACCCTCCAAGCTTCTTCTTTTGAGATTCTCTCTCTCTCTCGATTCTCCAATGTTTCCAAGAACCTTTTTTGCATCTTCTCTTGTTTCTCCATCAACTCTTTTGTCAACTTCGTAAACAATCCTTTCCAATGCTTTCTCCTCTTCCTCGATCTCTTTCCCTGATGATGATCTTCTTCCTCGTCAGACGCAGTTGATGAAGAAGTCGAGCTCGAGAAAAGATTCAACGATGAAACATTGTTCATCACGTCATTTGAAATTGGTGGCAGACAGCTGGTACTAACAGTCGTAGTATTGTTGTTGCTATAAAAAGGGAAAGGCGTCGTAGGAGATTGCTTGGCTGCGAAGGTAGGGTTTGTGGTGATGGGTTTTACACTAACCTGATGATGATGTGTCAAAGGTAAAGAGCTCTTCTCGGTTGATGGATTGTTAGAGCTGATCCATGGTATCAAAGAAGTTGCTGCGGTTGTGATCGCGGTCGTGACCGATGTAGGAGATTTCACATGTTGGAACTCGTGTTCAAGTGGATAGGAATTGAGACTATCGAAAGCTTCTAACTCTTCGAAAAACCGGTACGTTTTGCCTTCTGATTTCCCGGTACGACCTTCTTTGGTACGTTTGTGGTACTTGTACACGTTCTCGAACTTCTCCTTGCATTTCTTTGAACTTCTCTTGTAACCAAGTTCCATCATTTTCCTAATTATTTATCAATCAATTAAACCACAATTAAGAAACACAATATATCTATATATTTGTTTTCTTAGTTAGTTATAAGTAATTAGACTATTACATACCTATAACATATAAATTAGTTATATAGTAATATCCATAAGTATGATTATAAAACATAAAATTTCTGTTTAAATTTTCAGTATATATATATATATATATATATATAGATATGCATGTAACATAAATATAACAAACCTGGAGATTTCTTCCCATAAAGGAGCTTTAAGAGTAGATTCACGAAAGGATTTATCCATCTCAGAACGTATTCTCAAGAGAGCTAAAGTCTCTGGTCTTGGCCACCGGCTTCCTCCGCCGCCGGCTCCTTCACCGGTTTCCTCTGTCTTCATATCTTTCTCCTCCTCGCCGGAACCGCCGGCTCCGCCACCGGAGCTTTCTAACGGTCCTGAAGAGTTTCCAGACATACTTAAAACTTGAGTTTTGATCTTTCCTCAAAGAGAGATGGGAGAGTTTGAAGAGAAGGCGAAGGCTGTAGTTGAATTTTTTTTTTCTTTTTCTCTATTGTGATTTTATCTTAGGGGTATTTAATTGGGTGGGATGGACCATTTATCTAGATCTTATAAATATTAAATATAATACAATTTTGTAGGTGATATTTTCTTTTGTATATTTTTCTTTCTTTCTGTATTACAAAAAGAGGAGTGGGACTTAAAAAGGGGAACTTTTTTCGCTTTCCTTCTGTCTTTTAATTTGGGAATCTTCTCATTGCTTATAATAAAATTTTGCACTCAAAGTTATAAATTCATACAAAATATAATTTTAATAATGTATGTTTTCTTTTACTAGCGATGTAAAGATTATATCGCGTCTGGTTCACCATTTTGATTAATGATTGGTTCGATTTTATTTATTTTTGGCAATAAATTTCAGATTTTTTTTATAACTTACAGGTAGATCCTAAGTTTATGGGAGTGTTTAGACTAATCTCTGAGGAGATAAATAGATATTTTTTAAAAAATTATATTTAAAATATTTGAATGAAGTAAAATGAAGATCACAGATATCCATCTAACCAAACTAATTTACTTATAATTATGCATTTGGAGAGGTTTAGTATTTGACCTATATGATATGGTTACTTCTCGTCAAACTAAAACAAATAGAACTTGATTAAAAAAAAATTATATATTAACCATCAATTAATAGCAAGATGGGATAGTTTGGAAAATGACATGTTTAGAAACTGTTAAATTTTTGATAAAAATTAAAGGGCTGCGAACTTAAAATTTACGATTGGAAACTAGAAACAATTGCTGACCGCATCAATAATATAATTTTAACGTGGATATATAATATATAATTGGACGGTCTTTAACTGTCCCACTTTACCACTTGTGTTGTGAGTTGTGACCTGTGAGTTACTTCGAAATTTTTTTCCTATTCGTCATTTAATTATTGGAGACTTTGATTTTGGTTACTATAGAGTATGTATATTCAAGTATATAATAATAAACCACAATGATGATTTGAATTAAAATGATAACATTAACTATATTAGTATAAGATTATGAGCTGTGGAGAAGCCTAAGAATATTGTTACATTAATCTTCAAAATGATTGACATCATAATGGATTCTTTTTCGTTTAAATTATTGTATAAGGGGAAAAGATAATCAAAGGTAATCAGCAAGAACAGCTGCAGATAGAGACGATAGGGATAATATTCGGGTAGTGTGGGCCCATAATAGCTTCTCACCGCCGCTGGATCTAATCGCAAATGGGTCATGACACCGACTTCAAATTTACCTTTTTACCCTAATTGTTGACCTCTCTAATCATGCAACTATAGGAGTTTATAACCCATCAAGGCAACAACGCACACGTCATTGTTCACCGTATTTTGATTATGAATTTTTCCATGTAATCTACAAATGGTAAAACATTACATTTTATAAATTATATTTTCACGATTTGATCTTATAGATCGAGCGGTGAAGGCGTAATTAATATAAGTGGAAGTTTTGATGTAACATCAAATTACGGTATTAAATTAGACGAGGAGTTAGATAAATGTCGAGGTTACATATGGACATTAGGCGGATATCAATGCATTTATGAGAAAAAAGCAAGTAGAGGCATGATTTAGTTAGCTTATGACCTACCTTATTTAATGATATTGAAATATTCCGGTGCCTAACAAGTAATATGTATCGTGTTTACGTAAATATATTGTTGTTTCTTCTACAACCACGAGTTTTAATTACTTTCGTTTTTCCAATTTCAAGAATTTATTGTCCCTTTTTCTTAAAAACGTACAGGTATTTTCTAAAGTCTAAACATATTATGTCACTTAAGATCAACGTGTTTTCCGTTTGTAGGCACATCTGTAGTAGATAAATTGAAATACATAACGTAATACTATGTATTACTTGGCAACCTACATGTAAAAACTATGAAGCTAAGTATTTATCAAGAAAAAAAACTATCACGCATCACACTATAACTAAATGACTTTTCACTAGTAAATTTTAGACTACATGTTTGCAGAATGATGAAATTAATGAAGCTTATAGTATATGATAGTTTGTAGCTATAGTGACGGATTCCAAATAGTTTAATTTCGGCATTCGTATTGCTTAAATTTCTGCGTATATGGTTTTGGCATTTGTATTCCGAATCTGTGTGGTATGATAAGAAGAAGAAAAAAGACAAAGCTTTATTAATATTTAGAAAGCAATCACATTTTAGTAATGGAGATGTTTTGTTTCAGTATAACAAAACATTAATAGGAGAATGGACAATCTTACTGCAGTTTGTTTTTTGTCTGAAACAAACACCAAACTCATCTCCCACTTTTTCGCATCACTTTTTTTTCCTCTCGAATTTTTGTCTAAGTTCTGTTCATTTTATTTATTGCTACTATTTTATTTCTTGCGAAAATTTTATATTAGAATTATTAATTTATATTATAATATATTAGGAGATAGATAAAAAAAAGAGACGAAATAAAAGCAGTGGTTACAATGAGCTGGATTCAGATGTATTTCCACTACGATTGCCTCTGTAAAGTGACCCCAGCTTGATCCTTTTATACGTATGTATATATATACGCCGTTTATACTTTATATAATTGGTAGTTATTGAAGGTATGTATATGCAATAATTATATACATCTCATTCGTGTTTAAAAAGTTTAAATACTCGTTAGCAAATAAAAAATGTAAAAAACTTACTTATGGTACGCAAAAATACCCAGCGTGAGTAGTAGTGAATAACGTGATCGTATATGTAAAAGTATAACGTAAAAGCTTAATACATGGTTTATTTTATATGATGTAAATTCAATAGATTCATATATTCACCCAAATGAGTCAAATGACCGATGAATAAGACAAACTTGTTTCTATTAAATGCGATTTTGTCACCGATGACCGATCAACTCCTATTTTTCGAAGATGGTACCAATGATTCCAACTCCATAAAGATTAACAGTACTCTCCTTTTACAATCGACTGGACCCAACAAACTAAATGATATATATATATATATGTGTGTAATTTTTTCAAACTAAATGATATTATTTCTCTGCTAACTGTGTATATAATTTAAATTTTATTTGCTGCAACCAAAGAATTTATTATGTGGACATATAATTTATTATTTAACAACAAAAAACTCAAAACAACTGGATAGACACATTGAGCGCGGCGAAACATAACGTACAAGTAAAATCTACAACCATTAAGTAGTGTGACGTGTCAAATTAAGAGCTGTTCGATTCGTCGAAGGCATGAGAAAGTTGATTTGGCAGGGCACGTGCAACGTTCTATCGCGCTTCGATGTGGATTATGCCACGTAGTACATTATTTTCTCCACCTACGTGGACTTTTCAAGCCTTTTTCTTCTCCGAAATTAGTTGATTTATTCCAACAAACCATGTGAGGGCGATAAAAATCAAAACAAACAAAATTCCTTAAAATAGCGAAACAACTTTATTCCATTTGACAATAATATATATATTTTTTGTGCATATTTAATCTTTTAAATGATGTGAAATATATATTGTTTGTCAACTTCTTCTTGTATTATTAAAACTGAGGTACGGGAAAACAACTAGTGATTATTTCAGTCCGTAGGGATTTATTTGATTTAGAAACTTGTAAAGAACACATATATATATATATATATTTATTACGAGTATTCAAGCTATTAAGTTTGTCAAAAATCTAATATTGTATATTTTGATAGCCAACTTCATTTGTCATGCCAAGTTCGTTACCGTCCATCGTTATCAGCAAGGTCATTGTCAACTATAATAATTGGAATAATTGACATATTTTGATCTTACCGTAACTTTGTTTAGCTTGACCCAAATAAAACACGTAAACTACAACAGAAAAAAATGAATAGATAGAGGGACCCATTATTCATTTTAATTGATTTTCTTATGGATAGCATAGCACTTGAAGTCTCTGTAAAATATCATCCCACCTATATGTATGTATGTATATATTTTCATTTACGCTTGCTGGGTATAACAATGGTCCAACGAAAATGATTTTAAGTTTTGGGTCTTCACTCTTCACATATTAAAATGGGCTTGAGGCTAGGCTCAATAGTTATAAATGATTGTGAGGTGAAGGCCATACACGTGCATAATGGCCCATACAGTTTTCGATTTTTAGTTTTTTTTTTTTTTGAAAATATCCATCTAGAAAAATAAGTGTCTATCGTCATATTAACACACAAAATAAGTCTTGTGTATTATACCAGTAAACGAAATATATTCCATTAAAAAGTCAGAATCTGAGATTTTTCTTAGGAAAGTATCGTAATTCGTACGGAATACAGAAAAAGAACAAGATAATAAATGACAAAGTTGTTATGGTTATGGTATTAAAACCAAAATTAAAATTGTCATGGTATGTTTTTGAGCATTTACGAGACAATGTTTCGTAGAAGCAAAGCAACACGTTAGGGAGAGTACATATGCTCTGACATTTAATCATTTAAATACACATACGTGTGTGTATACTGATTTAAATTAACGAATTGATTTGATTCTCTTCCTCTATGACATGGAAGCCCTCCTAGTCGTAGTGCAGGCGTGCTAGATATCACCCACATTACATTTTTTATTTATTTTTCCTTCTTGGTATCTAAAATTTTGATACCAAGTATTCCAACATGTTGTGTGTACTAGACCGACCACTAGTGGCTCGGTGGATACTTTTGCTTTGGGTTTTTTTTTTTTTTTTCATAATGAATGATCAATTTATCATATTGTGTGTTTGTATTTAAAGAAAACCAGAAAAATGCCATGAACCATGATTTTCCTAGTTAATAAAATAAAACCATGACTTTCTCTCTTAGGAAATAAGCCTCTATATCATTCTGAGTCTTTTCAAGTCAAAGTCAACCTTCTTGATGTGCCTTACCTGCCACGACGTATCGCTTTCCAAAAATAAACATAAATCTACGATTTTTTTTGTCGTCTTCTTATAACTCGAATCTGAATTAGTTGTTTCTAGCTTGCAAATCGTTCACAGAATTGATTCCAGATAAATTCCAACATTGTGTAATAAACAGCATAATAAAATGTACACATCTCTTCTCCACCTATGTGTATCGCCATAATCTTGTCTTTCTTTGGTTCCCTATTTCTTTCTTAGTTTATTATAATAAACAAAATCAGATAATAGAGTTGACAAAACAAATTCGAAGTTGTATTGCGTATGTTTGTTCTATATTCCAAGTTTTTACTCACTGCTAAATAAAATCCCATTACAGAAATAATGGTGAAGCAATAAGTACGTCGACAGGGGGTATCATAGGTATTGGCACTTCACTTTTGATGGAGAAATAGTCTTTATGATGAGTGTGTTGCTCAACTAATCTCATCACGGATTTATCAATCTCAACCGTTCAAATTCAAAGAATAAATAGTATATATCGCATTCTTACGTAATCAAGTTTTTCTTACGTAATTAATAAGAAGAAGAAATAAATTTTGTTTCGAATATAGTTAGCACTATTTTTAGGTAATGAAAATTGAATAATAGTGGCAACTAATTAGAAGGTTGAAGAAATCGACCATAACCAACGATAGTGGAATTGAGATATAAAGTGAAGTCCAATCAAAGGGATATGATTTTGCCACAAAAGGATAAAATGCTTTATGAGTTTTAGACCTGTCGTTTCAGCATAGATTTTGCACTAATGAATTTATATGGATGGCAGCCAAACATAATGTGACTTTCGGTATTAAGAGTTTGAATAGTTGGTACATTAATTAAAACGTTACAAATTAATTCATTTTTGGCAGATAACAATCATATATATTACTATATGAAAAAACTAATTTTTGATGACCACTACTGAAATTTGTTTTATCTACATTTTTAAAAGTATTTTCTGAGAAACTAAAGTTTAATAACCTCAATAAAAGAACGGTAGGTAAGCCCTACCAAATTTTACAACCTCAAAACAAAATTCACAACCTTTAACTTTAACCTATATTTGTGTTCATAATTTTTTTCTTTTCCAAAAATATCTTTATGTATCGCACTCATCATAAACAACTAACATTTGTGTGTATGTATATATATTTGTTTTTAACAACATCAATGACTTGCAAGTTATTAAACATTAATCCAACCATGTGATGATAATCTCCCTCTAAAAGATTGTGTTCCGGATATTTTCAAGAAATGATAAGTAAGATAGGAGCAGGTCAAGGGCTAATAACAACTTGCTAAATATTATTTTCCAGCCAGTTGATTCATATTTTAGTTTACATTAATATTAGTTTCATTTAAAAACATACTCTACGTAATTAATAAAATATCGAGCACAAGTAGAGAGTAATCTAGTCAGAGTAAATAAACAGTTTCCGTAATAATAAATATTTTTTATTTAATATAAAAATGGTCAACAAATGAGAAGTGTTCGTGTTCGTGTATCGGAGTACAACGTAGTTGGTTCCGCGTGCTCGACGATATAGATAACTTGTAGAGAGAGAAAGACACCGATAAGAGTCACAGAGACCAAAACCCTTAAAACGATTTGATCGGAGAAGACGAGGAAAATTAAAAAAAATTGTAAGTTTCTCTGAAAAGTTTCAAGCTTTGATTTTCAGGTCCTCTGTTTACAGATCTCTTCTCTATGTTCGATTTTCCCTTGAAATTATCGTTCTTTTAAAGAAAGAAAAACATTTTTTTTTTTTAAATTGGTTAATTTTGTGGAGCTGTGATTATAAAATTTTTGTAGATCTATTTGCTTATAGACCAGTTTAATCAACTAAAGTTTTAGTCTTTAGATAAGACAATCCTGAATTGTGATCTACAATATGATCTATAAATCTCCAAGGTTTTCTTGTCTGTTTATCCTTTTCTTAAATAAGTAGAGCAAAGACTTATCTTTTTTTTTTTTTTGGTTCAATTGAATCCAAAGAATACTTAAGAAGGTTTATACTTGGAATCAGATCTCAATTATTTGGGACCAAACTTTGTTCTTGGGAGCAGATGACTGTTGTTTCCTTTTACTTTATTACTTCTTTCGAAGATTCTTCATTTGAAAATTACCAGTTTCTGTCTTTCAATTTTGAACTTGTCTTTCAGTTTATTAAAATGTGAATCAAAAGAAAAGCCTGTGGTATTACCTGCTTTTTGGTCCATTGATGCAAGAATCATCTTTTCTTCTCTTCCTTGTCATTGCTTTGTTATTAAGTATCATTCACTATTTGAATCAAACTTCACTTTTCTGTCTTTCAGAACCTTAGCAAAATAAAATGTCCTTCCGTAGCATAGTTCGTGATGTTAGAGACAGTATAGGAAGTCTATCTCGGCGTAGTTTCGATTTTAAGTTAAGTAGCCTGCATAAAGAAGGCGGTAAATCTCGTGGTTCGGTTCAAGATTCTCACGAGGAACTACCTCTAGTACTGATTCAAGAAACTCCCTGGGCGAATCTGCCTCCTGAGCTATTGAGAGATGTGATCAAAAGGCTTGAAGAGAGTGAAAGCGTGTGGCCTGGTCGAAGACATGTTGTTGCTTGTGCTTCTGTTTGCAGGTCATGGAGAGATATGTGCAAAGAGATTGTTCAAAGTCCTGAGCTCTCCGGCAAAATCACGTTTCCTGTTTCTCTTAAACAGGTTAGATCTTTCGATTCTTTCTAATTTTAAAAGCACATATGTTTTGGTTAGTATTTTGAGTAATTTATTTTGTGGGGGGTTTATAGCCGGGACCAAGAGATGCAACAATGCAATGTTTTATCAAAAGGGATAAATCTAACTTGACGTATCATTTATACCTTTGTCTTAGTCCTGGTAAAGCTTCATTTTCTCTGATTTTGTTCCAAGTTATTACATCTTTTGTTTGCCTTACATTACGATTTATCCGTTTTGTATTTATACTCTTTTCAGCTTTGTTGGTTGAGAATGGGAAGTTTCTTCTTTCTGCAAAACGTATAAGAAGAACTACTTACACCGAGTATGTGATCTCTATGCACGCTGATACCATTTCGAGATCGAGCAATACCTACATTGGGAAAATCAGGTAAAAGATTTTTGCCTAATAATGAAAACATTTAAAAGCAAGAGTTTTCGGCTGACCGGTGACTATCTCTTCTCTTTTACAGGTCTAATTTTCTGGGGACGAAATTCATAATATACGATACACAACCTCCATACAACTGCAACACCTCTCAAGTGATCCAACCGGTAGGCCTTAGTCGCAGATTTTACTCTAAGAGAATCTCTCCCAAAGTCCCGAGTGGGAGCTACAAAATCGCGCAGGTGTCTTATGAGCTAAACGTTCTTGGGACCCGCGGTCCAAGGAGAATGCACTGCTCGATGCACTCAATTCCCGCTTCTTCCCTTGCGGAAGGCGGAACCGTGCCTGGACAACCAGAGATTATCGTTCCACGCTCTATTCTTGATGAATCATTCCGCAGCATTACCTCCTCTTCGTCAAGAAAAGTCATTTCCGATTACTCCAATGATTTCAGCAGCGCACGGTTTTCCGACATTCTCGGTCCGTTAGGCGAGGACGAACAAGCAGTATTAGAAGAAGGGAAAGAGCGGAATTTGCCGCCTCTTGTGCTTAAGAACAAGCCGCCAAGGTGGCACGAGCAGCTTCAATGCTGGTGTTTAAACTTCAGGGGACGTGTAACCGTGGCATCGGTTAAGAACTTTCAGCTGATTGCAGCAAACCAACCTCAGCCTCAACCTCTGCCTCAGTCTCAGCCACAGCCTCAGCCTCAGCCTCAACCTCAACCTCAACCTCAAGCTCAGCCGCAGACGTCATCAGGTCAGACCGATGGTCCTGACAAGATCATATTGCAGTTTGGGAAAGTGGGTAAAGACATGTTCACGATGGATTTCCGGTATCCGCTCTCTGCGTTTCAGGCTTTCGCCATCTGTTTGAGCAGTTTCGATACGAAACTCGCTTGCGAATGAATTCAAAACACAGCTTTGTATGTAATGTTTTTCACATCTGCTTTTACGCTTCCAGAGATTCTTGTTTTGTGGTGTTTTATTTTCACCAAGAATCTCAGAATTAGATTTGTTTCAACTTTCAAGGTTTCATCTCTTATGCTTCTGTTGTTTATTGATTCAATCAAAAAGATTATCCGAGATTGGTTTTTAAACCTTACAATTTGATGTATCCATAATGGTCAAAACTCAACTAGAGTTCCCAAAACTGCATTCGGTAATTGAGATATATATATATCTGATTTTACATTGATGACGAACTTGATATTTAAATAGAGTTATATAAAAACAAATAGACAAAATATTTTCTGTAATACATCATCATTATTATGTTAAGTGAAGAAAAGGATTCGAGAGAGAGAGAGGAAATGACAGGTACGGAGAAGTGAGCACACTGCTTGTCGACTTGACGTCAAAGCAGATTTTAGAAAACGGCAAGCAGTCCTTTCCGGAAAAGACTACATGGCGGAACATCTATTTTGGCGTTCCCACGGTGGTGTGTACGGACCGACGCGACTTCTTGTAAGAAGAAACATCGAATGATCTAAACCACTTCTTTCGTATGTGAAAGATTGAGATATCAATGACTGTCTCCTCAAGTTCAAGTTTTATAGTTTTTTCTAGTTTTTTAAGGTTCGTAGCCAATTTGATAATAATGCATATTCTTTGTCAAACTATTGTATTATATTCTCCTACTATTATAAAGTCTAGAGAACCAGTCGTATGTGAATATGGTGTGAAGACTCCATCAACTAGACAGACCCCACGTTAACATATCGTTTTGAATTTACCATCTCATTGAAACATTTTTGTGAAGTTCTTAATTAATAGTATTTTATATTAAAAAGTTCAACTTTTGATGACTTCCAAGTTCCAACTAAAACCTTGGACTTCTATATAAAAGCAATGCAAAAAATGTAAGTTTGGTTTAATTTTACGAACACAGATTAGATAAATCTTTTTTTTTTTGTTTTTCTTGTTATGGCGCATTTATCATTTGGTCGAAATTTAACCCACGAAACTTATCATTAAAGTTTCGCCAAACTTGTTATTGAATATTGAGAATCTTATTTTGGGACGTGGACCAATCAAACAACAAAGCAACCACTTATACGTGTGGATTTTTGCGTTGAAAATTAAAATAAGAATTGACCTAACAACGATAGTTATAGTTTAATTAACAAGTTATGTGGCCTAATCAAATTCTTGAGTATCATTTAATATCATATTGGTGATCCAAAAGTGTCCGTCAAGGGACATTCCGGATGGTCGCCTTTAAAAGGGTCAATATATCTTAGTTGCCGCTTATGATAAAGAAAAGATCGTTGCAAATTTTAATTTCACTTTCTAAAAAGAGTATATGATTAGCATAATCATAATTCATAAGATTAAATGGTCCATAAAATTCCTTTGTCAAATATCAATCATTTTCTTTTAGAAGTTTTTGAAAACAACATTAAACAAGAAAGTATGCTAGAAAACTTAATCTGCAAATGAAGTATCCTTTAAAAATCACTTGATTGAACTTCAAATTAACTAAGGTAGTGAGGTTTCTTTGTGTTTAAAACTTTAAATAACGTCAGCTACAAGAGTGATGGAGCACGAAATGACACCAATAAGGCTTGTGGTTACTCTCATATATTATTTTCATGGTCATAATCTTTACCTTATCTCATGATTTTTTGGTTAATCAAATTTATTTCAACCAAAGTTATTGCAATAGCCACTTATCATATGGTAATCTTATTGTCAGCGTTTTGCATCCTAAAATCTATTATACTATGATCAAGGAATGTAATATAGTGATTTGTATAATTATCACTAGCGTGTCTTCATCCAACTTCGAATATGATAAAGTGCATGTTGTTACAATTTTTTTTTGTATCTGTTATATGATTTGCTTACAAAGTTTGTTCCCTGAATAACTTGTGTGTTCTCAATGACGAAGACAAAAGAGTGTGTCACCTCACCACCTCATGGATCAAATGCATTCAGCAAAAAGGAAACTATAATAATGGGCTTTATACTTATGGACTAGACCCACAAAGCCTTTTAATCTAAGACTGAGAACAAGGGTATAATCGTCTTTAAAATTTGAAACCCTAATTCATTCGTCTTTATTATACTCTTTCCTACAATACAATGTATGTTATCTAACTTTCTTCTCGGCGATTTGGTTCCGATAATTTTTTTTTTTTTGTTTTTTTTTTCTGACGGTTGAATCCGATCTATTGTTCTTACGGTTTGATTCGTGTTTAGTTGATTTAGCCCAATGATGGATAAAATTATGCAATAGAGCGGTTGTCTTTGGGAAATCTCCGGCATGTTGTTTTTTTTTTCCTATAATCCTTGAACGCCGTCGTTTCGTCGCCGATGACATTCACACGCGCACATATCATCCACATATACATCTTTCACACACGTGCGTCGGATGCGAAGTTGCGGTGGTCAGGGGTTATAGGATTAGCTGGATTTTACCCATTTACTTGCAAGCCGTGAATGATCAGATTTATAGCTATGAGATCTGAGGGCTTTCTTACTATTTTTTTTTTTAGATATCAAGTTTCATTTTTTAAAGGTTTTTGTTTTCATCTGATTTTGCCCATTGATGTAAAAACTCAAATCTGAGTGGTGCCCTGGTTTTCTTTAAATTGTGTTCTCGTAGTTATCATTGCGTCTCATCATCATCATTATCATCACCATCACTTAGCTCTTCTTCTTCTTCTTCTTCTTCTTTTTCCTTTGTTGCTACTGCTGCTACAGGTACTGGCACTAATTAAATGCAATGGTAACTATGGGGCAATTTTGAAAATCGGAGTTTGATTGCGCCGCATATGACAGATTTTATGACCACTGAGGGCTTTTTATTAGTTTACAGAAGCTTTGTAGTTTGAGTGTTACATTTTTAGTTTAATGTTAAATGATTTTAGCTGTATGTTGCAAGTTTATGGAGATTTAAGCCCTGTGATGATGACTAATCAGTTTGAGTGGTGCCGCTTTGTTGTTTATAGCCGAGACTCATCTTCGATGCTTCACATGCTTCTCTCTCTTTCTCTATCTCTGTCTCACAATCTGTCTCTATATATATATATGCATACACACACATACATGAATGGTTGCAGTAATGATGATGATTTTATGTGTCGGCTTGGAGATTACCTATGCGTTGTGCCATCAATGACTAATTTTTGTTTTAAAAGTCTTGTCTTTAATATCTGAGGGCTCTTTTTATTTTGTTTTTTCTTTATATGAAAACTGCTTCCTTCGTTTTTTTGGTTAGGCTCTGTGTTCATAGCTTATTAAACCTATGAATTGGTGTTTTGGAATTTGTCTACACATTTGGGTTACTTTATCTGCTATTGTGGTTCTCTCATTTGTTTCTTTCGCAGCACCATACATCAGATTACAACATGATCTCTAGTTTAGCATCGCTCTGAAGCCTCTCATGATACGGAAAAAGCATTTCAAAGCCGAGTCTTACGAATTAGGCCTATGTTGAATGTTCTATCACCTTAACTTCCACATCGATGGCAAACTCGAGAGCTCTGCAATCGAGGATTCTGTTCATATCAAAGTTATACTGTGTGAAACTCAATTTTCATGTAATTTTTAATCTGTAACTTTTACGTCTTATTTTTTCAGAACAAAGCGTTATCTTAAGAAAAATCTAGTTATTGAACAATAGCAGTGACAAATATAAGAACATAAATCTAAATGTAAAAGAAATCCCATTCCCGAGCCATGTATATATGATGAATAAATTCACATTTAGAGATTACTAAAGCTAATCTATTACCATTATTACTAAGCCGAACATTGTCTTGGATCGTCCTGATTTAACGAAAGAGGCCGACATAGCAACTTGGTTTTATAACCAATTCTATTCCTCTAATTAACAATAATGTAACCGGTGATATACTAGAATTAAGAATCTCAATACTATATTCTATTAATCACCCTTTTTCGACAAGGTAACACTAAGAGCTGGTGGAAGTTATGCTCTTCCATGCTCCACAAATTATTATTGATTGATAAATTAATAATAGTTAGGCTAAAATCATCAATAATTTCCCCCAAAAAAAGGAAAAGATTCTGTACACTTACTAATAAAAATTAAAAATCAACAAAGAAAAATAATAAGTTTTCTGTGTTATGAAATTTTCAAATAATTAGCAGACAAGTAGGTGACTCAGCACTTCAGCAGCCCATTAAGCAGAGAGGGACAAAATGGGTAAAATAAAAATATTCCCTTCTCTTCACCAATAAGAACGCAAGGGACGGCGGATTCTCGTGGTTTTTCCTATTTTACCCTTTTGGTTTTCCACAAATCTCCATTACACCATTTCTCCGCCGCAAACGCACGGAGGAGATAAACCATGGAATCATCGCCGATCAACCGTCTTCCACCGGATTCGCTGCACCAGATCTTCTCATCTCTTCCTCTCCGAGATATCATGGTCTGCAGATCCGTTTGTAAGTTTTTCAACCAGCTCTTGACCTCTCAGTGCTTTACAGAGATCATCTCCACTCGTCCGCCGTTGAATCTACTCGCTCTCCGACCTCCACATCACCACAATCACCGTCATAACGGTCACGCGGCTGATATCAGACCGCATATTCATGTTTACGAACCAGAACAGAATCAATGGTTCAGATTCAATCTCGATTTCCTTCCTTTAAGATCTCCACAGGCTGTAGCGTCTTCAAGCGGATTGATCTATCTTTGGGGAGATTCGATTGGTTTGACTGAGTCTAGCAAATCGCTCGTAGCTTGTAATCCTCTGACTCGTCAGTATAAGGTATTGCCTCAGCTAGGTTCAGCTTGGTCACGCCATGGCACTGTTCTTGTTGATTCGGTAAATAGAGTCATGGTACTCACTGAGCTCGCTGCGTTGTATTACTCAGGTACTGTAATTGCTAACCAATGGCTAAAATTCTCATCGAATTTACCATCGAAACCTAGATCACCTGTGTTAATGTCGAGCTCAGTTTTCGCATTGTGCGATGTCGGATCTCCATGGAGAAGTCAATGGAAGCTTTTCTCATGTAAATTGACAAATCTCAAAGTCACTCATACGAATTGGGTTTGCTTGGAGAAACATGAATGGGGAGATATTTTTGATATCATTAAACGACCTCGTTTGTTACGAGGAAATGGTGATTCAAAACTATTGATGATTGGTGGTTTGAAGTCCACGTTTTCGTTGAACCCGGCTTGTTCAACGATTCTTATACTTAAGCTTGATTTAGAGAGCTTGGAATGGGAAGAAGCAGGTAGAATGCCGTTAGATATGTATCGTGGTTTTCAAGAATCGAGTAAGTTTAAAGTATTTGGAGGTGGTGATAGAGTTTACTTGTCTGCTAAAAGAATGGGGAAGCTTGCAATGTGGGATTTTTTGCAAGGATGGAGATGGATTGATGGTGTTCCTGCTTATGCTGATGGATTGTGTCGTGGCTTTGTTTTCGATGCCAACCTTACATTGATGCCATAACAATCAATATAAGGTCAATCTCTCTGTTTACAACTATTTTTCTGATTTCTATATGATTGTTTGTGCTGTGCTTCTTTGTCATTGCTGTTCTTAAAGCTGTTTCGATGTTTGTCCTTGTCCTTTGTTTTCTTTTTGTTTCTTTCTTTGTAATCCAGACTTTGTTAACACTATTAAATGCAATATGCTTATAGAGTTATATAAGCTTTCGATACATAAGAAATCATCATTTCAATGAATCTGATACAATTAGTCTAAACATAAAAGCATTATGATTGAAAACCCCGACAATACATAGTAAGTGTTTCCATACATAATTTATGAAAACTCAAATACTCCGTATTTTTCTTAATTCTTGTTTATCTTTAACAACTAGAATAATTGCAAGAAAAAAGCATGAAGAGCTGCCTATTTTTTCTGAAGTATCTGAAGGTAATCAATCATGTAGAAATATACCACCACTTAATGTTTCAAATGAAGAATTGAATGCAACTAGTTCGGAAGCAGAAAATTTTAGAAAATATATATTTTTAAAAACGAAAATAACATGACAAATCCAAATACGATTCTTAACATGAAAAACCAAAAAAAAAAAAAACTCCCAATTACGAGATTGCAAAAGAAGCAACATATAAAAAGCGACTGTATTGTCTGTTATACGAAGCCGGATTAATAAGCACGAAAGAAACTAAGTCTAAAATATAAAATACTTGATGACTGCATACATTTCATTGCCTAATGTTAAATGATTAGAAGTAGAACAAGAAGTTTCCTTTGTTATGCGAGGCAAGAGGAATGCTCGATCGTGAGGGTGTAACAAGGTACGGCATCAATCAATAGCAATTCTGTTATAGCCCTTTGACTAGACTTAACCGAACGGACAACATACTCGGGGTTTTTTTGGTCATCAACAACAACCTCGGTTTCTTTTCTTGTTTCAAATTCGACCAGTCCCACTATATCGTCCGAGTTTAAACTAAAAAAACCTTGGATTTGGTGAAATTAAAATGTAATGCTATACTGTTCACAATGTATATATATCTACTACTCACTTGAATGGGTGAATTTATATTATGGTACATTTGAGAACTTCATAGCAGCTTATAAAATTTGGTATAGTGGAGCAAGATAAACGAACGGAAACTTTTATTTTTATTTCATTTAACAACCAAACTTTGAAATCGAAGTATTTGAAGCAAAACACAGGACTTGAAGTTTCAAACATATGACTGATTTGCATGCATGGAAGGGACCACACTCATCAACATGTTTGAAATTTATTACAAAAACTTAATTTAGAAATAAAGAAAAGACTTTTAAAATGGGAAACTTTCTCTGTCGTATCCGTTTCAGTTCTCTCTACAACGATCTTGTGTGTTTTATTCTATTACCAAACGATTCTTTGTTTTTTTGTGTATGTCGTCGACTCCTGCAAGAATATATGATATATGTATATAAGAAATAGGTAGCTCAAATCTTATCGAGTGTAACATATTGAAAAGTATGAAATATAATAATCACCATTAAGTAGACGATCAAGTAATCTAGTAGTGGCGGTATGGAGGAGGTGGTGGGGATTTGTAAAGGTAGGGTTGGTGTGGAGGTGAGTAGTGGTGTACTGGAGGAGGAGGAGAATGGTAAACTGGAGGGGGAGGAGAATAGTAAACTGGAGGGGGAGAGTAATGCACCGGAGGAGGAGGAGATTTGTATTCATAGTGCTTTTTGGGTGGTGGTGGGGAGTGGTAAACTGGGGGAGGAGGAGACTTATAAATTGGAGGAGGGGAGTAGTATTTAACCGGTGGTGGTGGAGAGTGGTATACTACGGGAGGAGGAGAGTAGTGAACTGGTGGTGGTGGGGATTTGTACTCGTAATGTTTTTTTGGTGGTGGGGGAGAGTGGTGAACTGGAGGAGGAGAGTAGTACTTAACTGGTGGTGGTGGAGATTTGTACTCATAATGTTTCTTTGGTGGTGGGGGAGAGTGGTAGACTGGGGGTGGAGGAGACTTGTAAACTGGGGGAGGAGAGTAATACTTAACCGGTGGTGGAGGGGATTTGTATTCGTAATGTTTCTTTGGTGGTGGAGGAGAGTGGTAAACTGGGGGAGGAGGAGACTTGTAAACTGGGGGAGGAGAGTAGTACTTAACCGGTGGTGGTGGGGATTTATATTCGTAATGTTTCTTTGGTGGTGGAGGAGACTTGTAAACTGGGGGAGGAGAGTAGTACTTAACCGGTGGTGGTGGGGATTTATATTCGTAATGTTTCTTTGGTGGTGGAGGAGACTTGTAAACTGGGGGAGGAGAGTAGTACTTAACCGGTGGTGGTGGGGATTTGTACTCGTAATGTTTCTTTGGTGGTGGGGGAGAGTAGTAAACTGGGGGAGGAGGAGACTTATAAACTGGGGGAGGAGAGTAATACTTAACCGGTGGTGGTGGGGATTTGTATACCGGAGGAGGAGAGTAATACTTAACCGGTGGTGGAGGAGATTTGTAAACCGGAGGAGTGTAGTGTTTGACCGGTGGAGGAGGGGAAGAGTAAAAGTAATTTGCGGTGGTTTGAGATACAAAAGCAAGAGAGAATGCTAAGATAAGCAAAGAGGCCATTGGTGACCCCATTTTGTTATGTGTTTCTCTTTGTGTTTGATGCTATTACTCCCTCCTCTCATCATCCTTTTTATAGCTTTTCAATTTCACATTTTATTTTATTTTTATTTTATTTTTATTTTATCTTTTATGGTAAATAACTAAATACTCTATGAATAATACAAAGAAAGAAAATGGGTAGGTCTTAAACGGGCAATTATTGATTTCTTTTTCACTTATATTATTTTTGGTCGTCGTTGATCGACATGTTCTGCATGTTCCGAACATATCTAATACATTATAGTATTATAATCTATAGAGAGCATTGAATCTAAAGCTACCAAAAATTTACCATAATGATATGATAATGAACAAAAAAAAATCAAAAGAACTGGCCGACAATATTCTAGAAAATGATAATAAGGATAGAATGTGAAAGAATAATACATCTATTTCCGAATAAAAGTCACAATTAGTCAATTTAACTGCACGTGAAAGCACCTTATTTTCTTTTATCAAAACAAAAAAAAAAGTTATTTTATCTAAACATTAAAACTCAGAAACGAAGCCATACAGTATATTATATTTGCCAAAACCATTTTAATTTGGCGATTGAAATAAAACTTTCACAGTTTTGCAACATTTGCAATCGGATAATAACTTAAACATCTATGTTTTTAGCAATCCACAAATGAATCTCAAGGATATTTATCATGAGATTTAATAAACTAACCATGTTTCATGATTCAAATTGTTTTCTTCTAACTCTCCATTCATCAAGTACTCAAAAATAAAAATAATGTCTTTAAAATATCGTCATTGATGAATGGAAAACAATAGTACATAATTGTCTTATCAATATAGTCGTCGCAAACAATATATTTTATATCGAGAATTCTTTTTTTTTTCTGTAACTAAGAAAAATTATATAGGGGAAAAAGATACAACGCGCTAAAATCTTAAAGATAGGCGGCCAAGTTGACTATAGAAGGAGGAGCATTGAAGGACAAGGTGGTCCGTCATGCACTGGATTATGCCGGTGACAGTCAATCTTTAACTAATTCACTTGTTTTTGGGTTTTAATTCATACGCTCTTCGTTTCTTAACACGTTTCTTTTGTTAATTAACTTGGATTAATCTGCAATCTATTTTTTAATTATTATTTAGTCTACATTAAATCACTTCTATATACTTATATCAAGACAAAATAGACTGATATTTTTCTAACGCTAGAAAGAAATATAGATATTTTTACTTGTGAATGATGTAAACAACTCAACGAGAAAGACTTAACGTTTATACATTGTATATTCATTTTTATACAATGTTAGCAAATTGGGAATGACATTATCTGGTGTTTTATAAATGTACAAAGAGGAGGATATTCCAAATTGAAGGCCAAATTTTTCCTCGTAAATAGGTTACTAAATTACATTAATTACCGAAGCTTGGTCAACATGTACACAAACTAATATTTTGTATAATAAATTTTAAATGGGATTTTGGTTTTGATTTTTATCAAATGGGTAAGAAACTAGCTGGATTATGATTTGGACAAATTAACAACTTAACATTCTATATAGTTTTATTTCTCAAAATTTGACCATTTTGGTTAGGCGTCGAAAGTTATATAACTAACCTTGACAATTTTGATACAGGAGAAATCCACGTCAAATGGAATTAATATAATCACAATATTAATATTTTGACTCAGTACTAAACATAAATTAGGTTTGTAAATCGGGAACAATTAAGCAAGAATTGAAAATCTGTCAACTAAAGATGCTGGGAAGAATTCGACTGTTCTGGTTTTGGATTTCTGCTGAATCTGATGCTCAACTTTTTTGCTGTGTTAGATATTCTATCTCTATCGAATTTGCTCAAAAATTAAATTAATAACAACTCAGTAATAGTGAATATTGGTGGCAACATATATAAATGTGAGAACTTCAATATATATATATATATATATTAATTTTTCAAAGGGAGAGGATATATACAAATGAGTGTATGAAAACTATTATGTTCAAGTTTATTTTACTCAAAAAGTCACTAATTTGATAAGGCAATGTATCCAAATGCGAGTTTTATGCCTTTTGGTGATTCAAAGTCGAAGCCAACCAAAAAAAAATGCAAGAGGAAGGAAAACGTATTTGATTGTTACTTATTTATGTAATATGTACTAATACCCGACGTGTGTGGTAGCTTATAATGTTCATAAGCAGGTTGATTTAAAAAAAAAATTGTCAACAAAGCTGGTTGATTTTTCTCTCATCTTTATAGATATTATATATATATATATATATTCGTATGAATTAATTACTATCTACGTTTCGTTGATTTATTTATAAAAATTATAATATCATCATATAACATCCAAATTTAAATGTATGAAAAGGAAAGAACTCACATTGATATAACCCATATTGGTTGACAATATTCCCTGGTAAACACCTGTGGAGTTTATCTTTGTAGTAATGCACACTTTGTCGGTTTGTCCGATTTTAATGTGTTACAATAAACGAAGAACACGAATGCGTCCCAATATTCTTTTCGAGGGAAAACTCTTCCTTCTTTTATTTCATACATTCCCAATTTGTTTTTCGAGTATATAACACAAGTAATGATTTACTTTCACGCATTACGTACGTTATCATTATTTGTGTTGTATACTCAAAAATCAATTAGAAATGCATGAAATAAAAAGAAGAAAAATCCATCCTTCAGAATAAATATATATATAATATTGTAAAGTTTTTCTTTTTGTTATGCCATATGTGTGTATTTTAACAAAAAGTCAAATACATATAAATGTATCATATTAAGTTTTTTTCTTCAAGGTTTTATGAAAAAGTGACCAAAAAGATCTTATTAATATTTCTTACGAAAAAATGTTGCCTCTTTATCTTTGATTTTTCCAGACGGAAGAAGCTTTAGTCATCTTCCCAATTATTAACATATAATTTCCATATGAAATATTCGCATAAAAGTTTTCATATCATTTGCTACAGGTTTGTCTTAATGACCCACGCATAGTTAATTACAGACTCGGCTCTCATTCGTTCAGAAAACGTAAATTTGATCGATGGTCAACCGTTTGTGTGTTGTTTTCTTCGTTACACTCATTTTCACAATGATCTACCAAACAAATCAATGACTTTAGGTTTAAAGCAAAATTCCATGCAAAAGTTGAAGAAGTAAAAAGTCCTTTTTCCTCCTCTAACATGGCTGATTGATTTTTCATTAAAAAAAATGGGATATAATCGTTAAAGCTGGCTAAAAGGCTTCCTCCATCACCGGTAGATTCACCTGACCAAAAAAAGTTGGTTTATTTTGTAATGCATCTTGATATTCTATATGTTTACTAGGAGATATTCCAAAACAAATATTTTAAAGAAAATCAGAAAGTGCCAGTGATAAAAAAAGTAGATTAACATATTATGATCCCTCATTTGAAAAAACAATGGCTTATACCTTCTTAATAAACATGTATATATACGTATAAGATTATCTTTTGGTTAAATTTATCATATTCTTTTCTCATTATAATATCCATAATATGCTTGAAAAAATAAATATCCATAATATGTCATTGCGATCCGTGTGAAAGCGTTGGAAAGGGTTGGTGTTGGTGGTATTGGTACACTTCATTTCTTCGTGGGGGCCGCCATACGGCTGCTATTACAATTTTCTTATTCATTCTTTTATTGATTTTTTTTCATTTTTCAATAAAAAAATTGGCTTATCTTACTTGACAAAATGCATAGAAAAATACTTAAAAGCTGTAAACTTATTTGCTTTACTTTAAGGATGTGAACATATCAGCATACTAAAAATGACTTTTACCTTTTTTGGTGTGTAGTTACTTGTTAAGGCAACAGTTTCTCAGCCTTGACTCCTGAGATGAGTTGTGATTAAATTTCTCCTAATTACGTAATAAACACACAAATATAAATACATATTCAAGAACAATGATTATTAAGTTAAAAATGTACTACTTTATAATTTTTTTTTAAACAATAATGTACTATCATATTACTATATAAGTCTTCAATTAACGAGTAAGTCGAGAAAAGACTCAAGACAGTGAAATGCACTATATGAACAGATCAAGTAGGTATTGACTACTGACTATTAGACCAAGACCCAATGAAGTGTATTTTGGTTCATGGAAATTAAGTTCTATGGATAATCTTTTTGACTTTGCATACGTTTATAATCTAATTGGCTCCAAATTTACAGTCTGAAGAAAAACGGAATCAGAAATTCTAATTATTAACTCACGAATTAACAGATACTACCTCATTTTCACTGTTTTTATTTCTAAAATTTTCCAGTATTAAAGAAAAACAACACCTATAATAGGTGGATTAATATATTTTTTAGTTTTGGTTACCGACATCCTAACTTAGCCATACATTGTAATGAACAGGTTTGAATAAGTATAATTGAATCATATTTAGAGTACATGAACAAAATAGAGACTTCGAATCGAAAGAAATTGAATTTGGTTTTTATATATTAAACTTTCCAGCTTTCTGTTCAACTCTGAAGTGTCAACTAGAGCTCCATGATTGAGGAGACGACTCAACGAATTATAGGAATATTTTATTAAATGCTAACGAGTTAAAATATGTGTTCCAAACTAGTGGCTGTACAATAATTTAAATTTATTCTCCCTTGAAAATACAACACTACAAAAATACTGTCAAGATATTGTAGATATATAGAGTCATTGTGATTACTCGTATTTGTTTATTAGTTTCAGCAGTAAATGTAGATAAAAATAAAAATCATGAATACTACGCCCCGTTTGTAGCACGTTGTAGCATTTCGTAGGTAATAATTAATTGTTTTTTTATCAAAGGTAATACTTCGAATTTTCTTGTTTCTACCTGTTTTATTTCTCCTTAATTTTGTTTTAGTCTATAATAAAGACATACTATAAGGACATGTGTGATATGATCAACTTATTACAGTATATATGCCTCAGAATCACAAACTATTGATTGTATATAAGGAAACACAATAACATGGATTGATGAAATTAATGTTAAAAAGTTGAAAACCGTGAAAGGAGACAGACAACAAAGATAGCATGTGTTGGATGGTAGATTTTAGAAAAAGAAAAAAAAAACACTACAATGTGGTTCGCTGTTAAATATTAGAGGAATTTGAGTAATTGGATAGTTTAAAAAGTTTAACACCATTATTAGAAGAAACTACAGTTATTGAACCATTTTTCTAAAATACTAAAATAGTTGTTAGACAACAGTAAGAAAACTATAGTTGTTGGACATTAGTCTATTTCTATGAGTAAAAGTGGAGATATTTGTTGGGTATGGTAAGTTTACGACCGTAAAAAAATCTTAACTTTAAGCTAGTGTTATAAATTTACGATAAGCGAATACTATTTATCAAACCAATTTTAAAATGATATAATAGCGGAAAAACTTATGATGAATAATCCATGAAATGTTCAAAGTTAGTTTTTTTAGATTAGATTATAGATCTCAAACTCTTGTTGATTTTGGCTAAAAGCAATTTACTGACAGACATAAACAGATTTTTAAGCTTCTTATCAAAAACTGATTTGGTAAGGTTAGAGATGTTTTAAATCGATTATAAATCTACAACTCCGAAGAGCAATCACGTCTCTTTTTTTTGTGCAAGTGTATTACAGTACTACCAAGTGTTCTGCAAGTTTACACACTCAGACATTACATGTAACAAGGTAACATTACATTCGGAACACAGTAATGACTTGAATAAACAATGTGTTTAGACTTATCTCAAGTATTACTAGGTCTTCGCCGCCTACATCACCTCCAAACATGTCTTCAAATAATACAAACAATAATTATCGAGGGACAAAAATATGAAATTCCAACCCTTCTTTGTTCCCAAAGTAGAAGAGAATATTCAAGGAGGAATATAAGTCAAATAGATGAAGAGAAAAAAAAAATTAAAGCAAAGACTTATTGCCATGTTTTATTGATATTAGCCATAAAAAATGCTGTTCATAAGAAAAAAAAAATCCATAAAACCAAAATTGAACCCATATCTAAAACCAAACATCTTGCAATGAACATTTGAAATCAACAACACAACTTCATAACATGACACATGAGCTAAATAAATAAGAAGGAAAAGAGTGTATCTATATGTGTTAAAAGATCATTTTCAGTTTCTATTATCTCGTATTCTACACTCTACACCCTCCACTCTCCAGTAATCTTTGTTCCTCTTGACTTGGATTGCTTCAACGATACAGCAAGTGAAGAAATGTGTGGTTTCATTGAGATTCTACTTAAAAGGAGGACGGATAATCTTTCCGCTAAACGAAATACAATAAATTACCATTAGGTTGATGTACTGCAATGTCCCTGACTCATCACCTTCTTCCTCGTTGTCCTGGTCTTGAACCTGGTTTTCTTGAAAATTGAAGCCGTAAGAACTTGGAATCAGACTCGTTTTCGTCCATTCGATAGCCTGTGAAAGGTATAAGTTTTCAAAGAACATTAAATTTAGAGCATAACTGAGTAGAAGATAGAATTTCTGGTGTAGGGATTAGGAAATGCGATTAAGGTTCGGGTTATAGCACACACTAGTGTTATATGGCATCTGGTTCAGGCTTGTGCTTTTTTAACCCGAACTCAATGCATCACATTATGTATTAATCAAAAGAAAACCCAACATAAAAATATCAAACTATGAAATCAAACTTATAATTAATGTGATTCACAAGCCAGGAAGACGACAAATAATGTGGCAAGAGATTTTTGAAAAACTTGTTATTTACCTTGTAATGCGCTCAGAGCAGTTGCTGCACAGGCAGGGTTTGTAAAATCAACAAAACACAGAACAATAGGATCCCCATTCCGCTGCAATGCCCACAAATATAAACCCTTGAGTAGATGAACCAAAGTACTAAAATTTCTGGCAACAATACCGGAACTTTGAAGCAAGGAATCTTACATGTTTAGAGTCTTTGGTCACAAGTCTCACTTCTCTGTATCCTACAAAAGGTCTAAATATATCTACACATCGGTTAAGAAAAGCGAGAGAGAAATGGCTCCCAGTAAGATAGTAAAATAACGGTTTCAAGAAGAAGAAAAAAACTTGTCATGTGTGGTGAAATAGGATACGAGCTACTTCCCTCCTTGAGCAATTAGAAGGAAGTCCTTCAACATATAGAGTGTTGGATGCATCTGGAGGTAGAGGAAGTGGTTCTCGATTACGCCTACCAACAGATTCTGGTGGATCAAAACCCATAGCATGACCATTTGGACCGTGGTCTAGCAGGAGAACTCCACCACGTCGCATCATAAACTCATCCATGGTTTGACCGTTACCACCTGGTCTTCCCATAGCAACATGGCCAGCTTCTCCTGATTGCATAGAAGGTGTTTGCTTTTAAAAAAAAAAAAAAAACTTTCAGGTCAATAAAGAAAGAAGAAAAGTCTGTAAATTTACACAAACAAATCAATAAGAACGGTACCACGCTCTGCAAGTAACGATCATAAGCTGAACCAATAGATCTCGTATCGGGAACATCAAGATCATCATCCCGCGGAAAATAACCACTGTGTCCGTGCATCTCATGGCTTGAAGGCATTGTTGATGGTGGAGCTTCTACAATATAAAACATACATAGTGAATTCACTCTTCAACAAACCCGAGATGGGTGAATTAATAAAATTCTTACATGTTTACACTAAAATTTCAGAATCTGAAACTACTAAACAATGCTAATGAGCAAGCATTATCTAATATATATTTATCCTACGATCAAACTGCTTAGCTATGGCCTCGAATTTCACCATTAGCGATTCTGGAAACTGCAAAGCTATCGAAAACCAACGAGCGAGATTAAGAGGAAGGAGCTTACCGAAATCGGAACGGGAACGTTTCGGAGGACCACCTTGAGGATGCTGCTGCTGTCTCTGCTGGTTCCAGTAACCATCCGCCATGGAAATTGATGGATCACAAGCTGCTACTAGAAGGAAACCGAAAACCCTAATTTCAACGAAGAGCTTCTATTCAATCTGTTTTCAAATAGAAGCAACCCTAGCTCGCTCCTTCTTCTTCCGATTCAAACTTCTCAATTTCAGTACTCTGATTTCGCTATTCCTGATTTCTTTTGCTCTTACAGATCCGAATTTAGGCGACCCAAACCCGTTTTATGGACCCGACTTGTACCAGCGACAGATTATAATATGGTCTCTTTCCGTGCCGGTTTAACGGGCCTCTCACTCATCGATCTATAGGCCCATCTGCATAAAGTTGATTTTTGTGGGGGCCATTATGACTCAAATTTAGTTATTTTGTATCCAGGACCCGGTTTCTACCCAGATCATGATTCCAAGGTGTCCAAGTTATATATTGTTGTCTTTAAATTAGTTTTTCGCACTTACTTCTATAGCTACATAACATGCATATATATATATATATCTGTAGTTTTGCAGTCGTCAACGATTATGTATGTTAAACGAATTCGGATAAGTTTCTATGATAATAATATGTTTCAAACAATATAATCGTATATTATTCGGTTTTTATATAGTGGTTGGTTCATCCGCTCATAGACATATTTAAACAGTAAATTACTAATCCAAAAACAAAAAAGATTAAACGTTAGTTTGATAATTTGAGTTAATCTCTGGCAAGTTGATTACCTATCGATGAACTAACGAATACAAAACAAATATATTTAAACTGTTATTGTTAATAATGTGTTATTGGTTATTAGTTATGGTAAGAGTGAAACGATTAACCTAATATGTGGATGCTTGTTGGCATAAACGCAATCAAATGAAGATGGTATATATATATATATATATGTATATGGATAGCTGATTTATTAAGGAGTAACGAGAAAATACTCATGATTTTGTCTTAGATTATTTATGATTATATCCTATGCATGCAGAATCACAATGAATGGAATTTGAATAAGGGAATTTATTATAGTTGACGGAGGAAAAAAGAATATGGAGATGGAATAAAAAATAGGAATATGTTTTATCACAGGTTTAATAGTATAGATGTAGAAAATGAGGAGATGGGCCCATACGCAACAACAAAAGTTAGTAGGTTTCCATGTTTCCTTGAATCTTTTCTTTTTGTTATCCAAAATTTTCATTTGTTCTCGAGCGTTTGTACTAATCATTATTCATTCTATTTCTCTAAAGTTCAATCACACAATATTCTATCATCTTAATATATATTAATACCGATCTTACAATAGTTTTGTCGCAATTTTCCACCCAAACTTTCCTATATATTTATCTTCCGATCTAGTTAAATGTTTCCTGGTTAACATATTTGTGATATGAAACACTTGGTTTACTCCTAAAACATTTTAACTATTAATCGTAAAAATAATATCAATATTTTTTTGTGCGAATTAACTAAAAGTAATAACGATTTAGTTCAGGCGGTATTAATGAGATTTTACGTTTCAATGAACGTTTAACATCTTCAAACTTTAATGTTAACCAAAATATTCATCGTCTTGTTTTATGTATTTTACATGTCATAAAGATTATAAAAGACGAATAACGCGTATATTGTTCGACTTCCATTCAAGGCACTACTTTTTCCTAATGATATATTTAAATGTTGATTTTTGAAAGTCTACTTAAACATATATAATATAATATAATTTGATATTCAAAATGTTGATTTTTATATATTGATCAAAGGTACATTAATCATCCATTTGTTTTTAACAACTTGTTCGCCAGAAGGCAACACTAACATAAATTAAATCCCAAATGGAGTAAAATTATATACCCTGATGTTTACATATGTGTATATATCTTTATTTTAGACATATATGTGTAATTGTGTATGGGAAATTGAACTCCAATTTTGTATCTTGATCCTTGGGCATGCATCATCCAATCCAAGGTATAGGTTTGCTTTTACAATGTCGAGATGAGCTAGCTAGATCCTATGCAACTATGTATGGCTATCAAACAAATCACATCTATATACGTTTATAACCACTAAATATTTTGTTTTGTCGGTGAATTACAAAGATTACCCAAATAAAGAAACTTATAAAGAAGAAGAAAATGGAGATGCACTATTATGGTTTTCACCAAAAAGTGATACATTCTCCTCGACTAACTCCCCAAAATGTGGAGGGAAGGACCAGACCAGACCAGACCAGACCAGACCAGACCAGACAGGCCCACTTTGTCTTTTCAAAGCATAAGGCAACCAAAATTTCAACGTACCGCGACAAGAGAATAAACTCTCCTTCTTCGTAAATTACTATCATCTCCCCAATCTCTTTGCCTGGGTCTTAGACCGGATGACCTCAACCGGCCGGCTCATCTCTTAATATTGTAATTTCTGTTAGGGAGGAATTGAAAATTTGATTATCGGTGAACTGTGAAACCTACATTGTTTTGATATGATGGAATTGATAACAATGTTAACATTTCTATAACACTATTAAAATATATGCTCAACGCGATCTTGTATTTTATCAAACTTATTGGTTTTTATATTACTTTTTTTTTTTTTTTTCCTTTTTTATTAAAAGCATAAATTGCTCCATTTTTCAAACTTTTTTAGAACGAAAAAAAGAGGGAGAGAGAGCAGATTTGTGAAATATGAATCACATTTAAAATGTAGAAAAATAGCTAAGAGATTGAAGATAAATTATAATTTCGAAACAGAGAATATGATGTACCACATTCCCATACCAAAGAAAGAGAAATTAAACCAAACAAATTTTGTAGCTGGAATCAAATGCTGCATGGGGGAACACCTCTTTTCTTTATTTATTTTTTTCCCCTAGCCTCAGAGTAAAATATTTGAAGAATAAAATATTTAATAATCCTAAGAAGGAAACAATTTAGTTTGGTAAAATTGTAATAAATATTTTACCGTCTAAGTATCTGACTCCGTCTTGTCTACAGCGTCGTCACTTTCTTCTTTTTTCTTCTTCTCTCTCTCATCGCTGTCTCTGACTTACTTATTTTCCTCCTTTTTCCTTTTTGCTTCTCCGCCGGATTTTTTTCTCTCTCCACCACCTTTACTATCGCCGTTAGGTACTCCTTCTTTGTTTCACCGGAGAGTTGAATTGTTTCATCTCACCTAAACTAAAAGCAGCACTTGTGAAATCAAATTTTACTTGGTGGGACTTTTCTGAAGATCGTGTAGCTTTATTTTAAATTAAGGGTCTGGTTTTTTCCATCTCGGAGAAGCCTCTTTAGATCTGAGCAAGCTGTGCCGTCTGGAAAGTTTTAATCTTTTCGTTTTACGTCTCTCTCTGTAAAGTGGGGTTTATTGATGGTTTCGACGGTGGCTAGGACCTCTTGGGCTCTCGTTTGTAGATGATGAACGGTCCTTCATGTAAGGATCGAAGAGGGCGGTGGTGTTCTCCTCATTGTTTCACATGGAATGGCAGATCTTGTGTCCTACAGTAATGCCGACCACAACGTTGAGCAGGTTCATTTCTCTCTCTCTCTCTCCTTCTCTCAACTTCAAGTTTGGAAATAATTTTTATTCTAAGTTAATAATTTTTGGTTTTGTTTGTTTAAATTGTAAAATTTGGGGGTTTAGTTCCTTCAGATTTCGTGTAATTTGTTCTTAGATAACTTGTGAATTGTATCTGATTTTCTAGTGGACTTTTAGGCTTATGGAAAGAGTAGGACTTTAACATTGTAAGCTATATAGGGGGAAATTCATGAATGTAAGACTGATTTTGTTAAACTAATCTTCTACGTTGGACAGGCATTGATTACATTAAAGAAGGGTACTCAACTTTTGAAATATGGTCGCAAAGGAAAACCAAAGTTTTATCCTTTTAGACTGTCTAGTGTGAGTTGCTTTCTGCTCCAACCACTTCTTTTCTTTTTCTACTTGTTTTTTGAATAAACTCCTTCATCTGATCAAAATTATACTCGCTGGTGTTGGTTGTGCAGGATGAAAAATCTTTGATTTGGGTATCTAGTAGTGGGGAAAAGCGACTGAAGTTAGCTTCTGTATCTAAAATTGTACCTGGGCAAAGAACTGTAAGATATCTTCATTTTCTTTATATGGAAATTTCGGTTGCCTTTCAACCTTATATAATAATCAATCATTTAATCTTTTGCAACAGGCTGTTTTCCAGCGTTATCTTCGCCCGGAGAAAGATTACTTATCCTTTTCTCTGTTATACAACGGAAAAAAGAAGTCTCTTGACTTGGTTCGTAGTCATGAAACTGATACTTGAACAGTAATTTCAACAACACTTGATAATAACTCCAGCCATAACAGTTTACTTCTTAATAGATTTGTAAGGACAAAGTTGAGGCTGAAGTTTGGATTGGAGGCCTCAAAACGTTAATATCGACTGGGCAAGGTGGGCGCTCAAAAATTGATGGCTGGAGTGGCGGAAGCCTTTCAGTTGATGTAAGTACTCTGAAAAAGACTCTGCATATCCGTTTTTTGATCATTTTTTCTGCATTCGTGCCTGCCAAAGATATATTGATCCATCAAAATGGATCACTGACTGCTTCTTGGTCCGTTGAACTTATTGTTTGATCCTGTTATTATAAAATATTCCATTTGAGTATTCAATGCGTTTGTTTCTTGTCGCTATACTCCAGGCCAGCAGAGATTTGACATCGAGCAGTCCAAGCAGCAGTTCTGCCAGCGCTTCACGGGGTCACAGCTCTCCTGGGACTCCCTTTAATTTTGATCCAATTGCCTCTCCTAAGGTTACTGAGCCTGAGGTTCCTTCAATTGATTCAGACAAATCACATGTTGCATTGGACAACAAAAATATGCAAACAAAGGTATCTGGTTCAGATGGTTTTCGGGTTAGTGTCTCTAGCGCCCAAAGTAGTTCTAGTCATGGTTCTGCAGCAGATGACTCTGATGCTCTAGGTGATGTTTACATTTGGGGTGAGGTTATATGTGACAATGTTGTTAAGGTTGGGATTGATAAGAATGCAAGTTATCTGACCACAAGAACGGATGTCCTTTTGCCAAAGCCGTTAGAGTCGAATATTGCCTTGGATGTTCATCAAATTGCCTGTGGTGTCAGGCATGCTGCATTTGTGACAAGGCAAGGTGAAATTTTTACTTGGGGTGAAGAATCTGGAGGAAGACTGGGTCATGGTATTGGGAAGGATATTTTTCATCCTCGTCTTGTTGAATCTCTCACAGCTATCTCATCTGTTGACTTCGTTGCTTGTGGAGAATTCCACACTTGTGCTGTAACTCTTGCTGGAGAGCTGTATACCTGGGGTGATGGTACACATAATGTTGGGCTTCTAGGTCATGGCTCTGATATCAGTCACTGGATACCAAAAAGAATTGCGGGTTCGCTCGAGGGGCTTCATGTGGCTACCGTAACTTGTGGACCCTGGCATACCGCTTTGATAACATCATATGGGAGGCTTTTTACATTTGGGGATGGAACATTTGGTGTCTTAGGGCATGGTGACAGGGAAACTGTTCAGTATCCAAGGGAAGTTGAATCTCTGTTGGGATTGAGAACGATTTCAGTTTCATGTGGGGTTTGGCACACTGCTGCTGTTGTTGAGATCATTGCCACACAGTCGAACTCAAGTTCTGTAACATCTGGAAAATTGTTCACATGGGGTGATGGAGACAAAAACCGTCTTGGACACGGTGACAAGGATCCTCGGCTTAAACCAACGTGTGTGCCTGCCCTAATTGATTACAATTTTCACAAAACTGCATGTGGACACAGTTTAACAGTCGGTTTGACCACGTCTGGACAAGTGTTCACAATGGGGAGTACTGTGTATGGTCAACTTGGGAATTTACAGAGTGACGGGAAGTTACCGTATTTGGTGGAGGACAAGCTTTCAAGTGAAGTTGTCGAGGAGATATCCTGCGGGGCATATCACGTGGCAGCCTTAACCTCTAGAAATGAAGTTTACACATGGGGTAAAGGAGCCAATGGGAGATTGGGGCATGGTGATCTGGAGGATCGAAAAGTACCAACTCTTGTGGAAGCTTTGAAGGATAGACACGTAAAGTACATTGCTTGCGGTTCAAATTACACTGCAGCCATATGTCTGCACAAATGGGTCTCAGGTGCTGAGCAGTCTCAGTGTTCAACCTGTAGGTTGGCTTTTGGGTTTACACGGAAAAGGCATAACTGTTACAATTGTGGACTTGTGCACTGTCATTCATGCAGTTCAAAAAAAGCTTTCCGAGCTGCATTGGCCCCAAGCGCGGGAAGACTATATCGTGTCTGCGACTCTTGTTATGTTAAGCTCAGCAAAGTGTCTGAGATAAGCGATACTAACAGAAGGAACAGTGTTGTGCCTCGTCTTTCAGGGGAGAACAAAGACAGATTAGATAAATCCGAAATAAGATTAGCTAAATTTGGTACATCCAATATGGACTTGATTAAGCAATTGGATAGCAAAGCAGCCAAACAAGGCAAAAAAACAGACACTTTTACACTCGGTCGCAACTCTCAGCTGCCTTCTTTGTTGCAGCTGAAAGATGCTGTGCAGTCTAATATAGGCGACATGCGGAGAGCTACTCCAAAGCTAGCTCCGGCTCCATCAGGTATTAGCTCTCGGTCAGTGTCACCTTTCTCTAGGAGATCTAGTCCTCCCCGCTCTGCAACTCCAATGCCTTCAGCTTCTGGGATCTATTTTCCGGTGGGTATAGCAGATACTATGAAAAAAACCAATGAAATTCTGAGTCAGGAGATCATTAAGTTACGAACACAGGTACACATTCTCAGAGAAGGGACTCATTCTTTCAATTCATTAATGTGAGTCCTAACTAAATCATGAACTTGCTTTAGGTTGAGAGTCTTACTAAAAAATGTGAACTCCAAGAAGTAGAGCTTCAGAACTCGGTTAAGAAGACTCAGGAAGCCTTAACATTGGCAGAGGAGGAATCTGCCAAATCAAGAGCCGCAAAAGAGGCAATAAAGTCGCTCATGGCGCAGGTATAATCGGTTTGATACATTTGTGAACTACACTGAATCTTTGACTCATCTAAGAAACATGCTTATGTTGTGCTTGTAAACAGCTCAAGGATGTGGCAGAGAAGTTGCCTCCTGGTGAAAGTTTAAAACTCGCGTGCCTTCAAAACGGATTAGACCACAACGGATTCCATTTCCCTGAAGAAAACGGTTTCCATACTTCAAGATCGGAATCAATGACTTCATCTATATCTTCAGTAGCTCCTTTTGACTTTGCCTTTGCAAATGCATCTTGGTCTAATCTCCAATCACCAAAGCACACGCCTAAAGCAAGCGAAAGAAACAACTACGCTTATACAGCGGATCCTCGGCTTAGCAACAGCGGGTCAGTAATCAGCGAGAGACACGAGCCATTCCATTTCCAAAACAACAATGACAATGGTTCAGGCCAATCAGGAATTGCTAACAGCAACACTAATCAGGTAGAAGCAGAGTGGATAGAACAGTACGAGCCAGGCGTGTATATAACCCTTGTCGCCCTCCATGATGGAACTAGAGATCTACGAAGAGTCCGGTTCAGGTTAATATTTGATTCCATTCTCATATATATTATTACATTCCAAATGTTTACTAGTGAAGTGTGATGATGATGCTAAGAGGTTGTCATTGTTTTTGTTTCTTGCAGCCGTAGAAGATTCGGGGAACATCAAGCTGAGACATGGTGGTCGGAGAATCGAGAAAAAGTGCATGAGAAATATAATGTAAGAGTAACGGAGAAACCAACGGCTTCTCAGTCGCATAGAGACAGGGACGAAGAGGAACAAGACATTCCTCAGTAGGAGTCATAAATAAACATTTGTATGATTTTGCCAACCATAATTTACAGTTCCTCTACTTTTTGCCCCAAAACTCTTCATTGTTCAACTTAACTCCGTCCCTTCTTTTCTTTTTTCTCTATATGTGGGTGATTTAACTTTCATGTCCTTTTACATGTATGTTGTATATATATATATGAAGACCATCGGCTCTTGGATCACTTTAGCAAGTAAAAAAGTATTGAATTTGGCCCAATGAACAAGGTCTGGCCTTTGAAATATAGAAATGATCTTGATTTTTGTGATTAATTGACTATTGATAAACCATTTGTTGACGTTACCTAATTCTGTGACAACAATCACATAATCATACGAATGTTTAAGGAAACTTATCATTTTGAGCTTCCTCTGTTCAGTACTCTTCCAAAACTCTTTAGTTGAATATTATGTACTCGACAGTTAACTGTAGTATGATATGAAATATGATCACTAATTTATGGTTGGTTGGTTGGTTGCTGCTAATGAATGCGTTATTTCCTCTCACAAGAAATTTTCAAAGTCCTCGTTGGATAATCAAATAGAAACTTATGTCCGCTCCAATATTTATGATGGTGTACACTTGCAGGCACTTATATGCAACTATTTCCTTCTTTTTTTTTTTTTTTAACTCAATTCATTTCATGCTTAAACGATTACAAAGAGATAAGCACAGTCGGATATAACCTGATGTGTAAGCTTAATGGGTAACATTAAAGCAAATAAGTTAAACCAACAAGAGGATACACAAAATAATAAAAGTTTGATAAATTGTCAACAAAGATGTTGAGAGGGTTTAAAAGTCATCATCGTTTCCTAAGAAAATTCAAGTCTGAAGACAAAATCTTTTGCTAACTGAGGGGTTCACTGCATTTTCCGCATTTTGTGACTTCGAGAAATTTTCCAAAACCTCGGACATCATCGGAATGAGTTCCATATATGCAACTATTTCTCCTTTTGAAGAAATAATAAGTTACATTAGTAGTATATGTCAAGAATATATTTATGTATATAGATGACCTCACGCTCGGAAATTAATGTGATAATTTCTGGCGACTTCATTTAATTTTTTTATATTCTTTTATTGAATTTTGTGACTTCATTTATGAAAGTTTTAGCGTTTGTAGGTCCCAAGTATGTCCGTACCGTAATCTGGAGAACACTTCTAATCGGTCGTTATAATAGAGATATAGTTTCAGTATATTCACATATATAAATATTTTTGTACAAAATTGTGCAGCAATCCAGATTTTGGCATGTTATTCTATTTTATTTAATTATATTTGAAGTTAGTTTAAATATTTTATTACATTTAAAATATAAAGATAACGAAATAAATGTTATATATTACAACACTTGATTTGACCATCTCTTTTATTTCTTTTTGGCCAATTTGAAGTCTTAAGCTGATTGTTTGATTCGTAGTGTTCGGAGTGATTTTTTTTTGTTTATTCTGTAGTTTGCAACTTAAGTTCGTATTTTTGAACCCTTTATCTAATTTATTTTGGTAATACTACTGACAAATGTAAACAATATGTCACATAGTTTGACATGAAGTGAATATATGAAATGTTTTCTTTCTGTATCTCTATGTAAAAACTCATTTATGGTATTGGAACAAAAAAAAATTATAATAAGTGTTAGATTTATCTCTTTTTCTAATACGTGTGAGATATTCTGCCGCTTATCAAGAATCAAAGGCTTTCTTGAATCAATGAATTATATAATAATTAGGTGCTTTGCGATAGAACAAAAAGGTACTCCATTAATTTGATGCATTACAATTATTCAGTCATGAGCTAACATATTGGAATAAGAAACATAATCTGCAAACTAACTATGATACAAGTAGGGGTCAATATAAGTAGGCGGCGTCCAAAAATAGCACGACCTTATGTTGGTTTCTTGATGAAATTAAAGCAATACTTAATTTCTTCCCAGAAAAAAAAACTTTCTTTAAGAGAAAAAAATACAAAGGAAGAAAGAAGATAGAAATGACTAGATCTCTATGTTATAAATATATGCATCATGCATAGATATGTATATGTATAAGTAAATGTATGATAAAGATCATGGACATCTACGGGAATTAGTACTCTGTAAACCGTAGACGTTGTGTTTCTTGGAAGGAGCAGAAGGTGGAATTGGCAATGTCTTGGGTAAAAATCCTGAGAAACTTTCTGGAGGATAATCATCATCAATGAAACCATGATTATGCTGATGCTGAAGTGGATTAGGTCTTCTAACCTTGAAAAATCTTTCTGGTTTTGATGATGTGTGTCTTCTTAAGCTCTCCGCTTCACAAATCATCCATGAGAATACCACCATAATTACCACTAGAAGCATCAATGCTTCTATGCGCTTATAGCCCATTATTGTTAAGTGTTACTATAAAGCTTGTTTTCAGAAAACAGTTGGGAGAGAAGATGAAGAAGAATTGGGAAAATAATTGTTCTTCTTTTAAGGTGAGTATATCTCTATATGTATAGGGGGACTGGTTGATATTATAAGAAAAATGATTTTACTATTTGTTATATATTATACTAGATACGATCTTTCTTACCTAAAAACCTCTAATCTTATACTCTTGTTTTGTATATGAAAGGTATAATTTTGACATTCTTTACCATGAATTAAGTATAGTTCATGAAAAGTCAATACTTTTGAAATTCCAAACGATATTGCTTGAGACGACAAAAAAAAAACGATATTTCTTGTAAAACGAAAAGAGTACATTATATGATTCTTATAAACTATTTTAGATTTTGTTGTTTACGGAGAACTATAAAACTCTCCGCCAGCAAAATAGTTTTCCTTTTTATAGAAAACCAAAACACGAATACCAACTAGCGTTAATTTTCGAGACTTATTGGGATTCTTATTATGCCTTTATATATTAGTCTATATTATAACACAAGCATGAATGGGAGACTTAAAAGTTTGCTAGTATACACTATTACTACTTAAATTAATATTATGTATAAAAAATTCGGTGTACTTTAGAAAGAGGATTCGCTTTGATTAAAGGCACGAAAGATTGTGTTGTCTAGAGGTGGGAGTGGGTAGGAGTAGGATGTTTATGCTTTTGAACGGGTCCTTAGGGGATTCGTAAAGTAAATTAATGTTCATATGTGTATACTACTATTATGGCTTTGTTGGTTTTGTGGCATCGATTAACAATAACATTTTACGATGCAGATTACTGTTTGTTTTGTAGTTGTTAATAACCCATTGACCAATAACAGTGATTTAAGTCGGTTCATTATATAGCTGTTAATATAGGAAGAAAAAATTGAACATTATAGATTTTAAATTAGAATTCAAGCGCTGAAATTGGTTTTGAAACCAACGACCATACAACGAACATAACTGTACGCTAAAAATCTACCAAACCAAGATCTACGAGACAAATATAGTTTGGTTGTTGGCCGCTAACAAAACGACTTTACACTTCTAATATATATATTTTTTCTTATGTATGAAATTTAAATAGATCTTTTGCTGCCACCATCTGATAAAATAAATAATCAAATTTCATAAGAATCAATGTGAAAGATATAGTTGAAAAGAAATTTATATTTCTAAATTCAATTGACATTAAATGAGAGAATATTTATGAGGAACATTGAAATAAAGTAAAACAATCAAAAGAAAAAGGAGAAAACAATTAACCATATAAAGAAGGGGGGAAGTGGATTAAGATAATAAATACTATAATAGGAAAAATAGGTGGAGTGGGCACCACACAAAGCTTGAAAATTTAACTTACAAAACGAAATGGCTACGTGAGCCACTGAGCCCAACTGCCTTGGTCCTCTCCCTTGTGTTTTTGTTTTTCGGTGCATAATTTTGAAATGCAGAAGAACTAATCCCTCATTAACCTTTCGGCTATCTTCTGTTATCTCTTTAATACTCGAGACTACTAAAGTAATACCCTTTACTTTACCAACTTAATACGATCTTCGTTTCAAATTACCTCAAAAGTCAAATCAGACATTTTTATCAACGATCTGACTAGGTTCATGTCTACGAAAATAGGCATGTCAGTTTCTGTAATACATCACAGTTTTAACCAAAACACTTCGGATTAAACATAGAAATTAACTACGCAAAGCTCGGCTAATAAATAAGCGACCAAACTATATATATTCCCGCAACGTGAAAGATATATATATATATATATATTATATATACTCTCAATTTCGCCGACACACATCCTTATATAGTTGCCTTCCATTATCGAAATAGATTGAGTAACTTTTGGTTTAATAACATGTTAGAGACTCCTCTAAAAAGATGAGAAGTTTGATTCTTTAAATTTAACTGTTTGAAAATTTTAACTCTCTGATATTTCGACAGAAAATAAGTGAGTTTCCACCCGAAACTTCTCGGTAAGTCCGGCTTCGATCTACAAAAAAGGTTCGTAAGTTCATATTTGAATACAAATAAAAGTTGCAAGTAGTAATAATCGAGCTCACTAAACAAAAGGAGTAGTGCAAAAATAAAAATAAAAGTGGACCTCGGTTTGCCGACAGAGCTGATGACATATACAAAATGAAAAGAGATGTAATTAAATATTTTTGGATAGATTCAGGTACTCCTACTTTTATTTATTGGGTCACTCATCGCATTTACTATCATTTTCGTTTTGGTATACACGCATTTAATATTGTATGGTTTCTTGTAGGTCCTTCCGAAAACATTTAACCACGAAAATCCCGACATTTTTTTTTTGAAAATTAGGAAATATAGACACCAAATAGAATAAATTAGTGAAATGATAATCTAATTCAAGAAATTAGAAAACCATGAATTGGTATTGGGAAAATAGTCAGGTCTAAGCCTATTCCTTATATGCTCCAACTATTTTCTCCCGCCAAACCAAACCCTCGCTAAAACGCTCTGCTGAGTCACTAACTATTTAGTTATTTTGTAAATATACACTAATTTTGTGGATTTGTACAAAACACACAAACAAAGTTTTTAAACCAGTTTAAGACTCAGATTCATAATAATGCTTATATTTTAAACCCTCAACTTAAAACAACA